>JAWZYV010015381.1:0-1382939 GCA_038373885.1 Cheiracanthium punctorium | reverse complement strand
AAGGAAAAATTTCTGGGTTCTTCGGGATCTGCTGAGTTGGAAGGAAAATTTCCAGGTCCCACTCTTATGCTGTATGGAACAAAGTCGCCCTACAAAGTGTAAGTAAATTTCTTGAGTGTATAAATGAAGCCGAACTTGAGAGTGCAGGGCTGGTTGAGAAACGGGGATGTCTCGTTTTTCCAATAGCCAAAGCCACTGCCGGATTTAGAGGTGTAGAGGACCCGGGGCAACAAAGGACCGATTTAAAAAGACAAAAATCATTTTTTCATTTTTGTCATTTTAACCCTTTGAGGCCCAACCCGTTCCCAATGCTGCAAAAAGGGCAGCCGTTGCCATCGCTCGACTTAACAACCAGCAAGAGGGCGGACGAGCGAAACGTTCATCGCGTGCCACAGATCTAGAGATCATTTTTTGACCACAGCCGGTTATCTTCAAAAAAGGGTCTCTAGATCTATGGCACGCGATGAACGTTTCGATCGTCCGCCCTCTTGCTGGTAGTTAAGTCGAGCGATGGCAACGGCTGACCTTTTTTCAGCATTGGGCAATCTATCCAGGTGTTCTCGCATTCTTCCATTTTTCGGTAGATGTCAGTGGTGTTCAAAAGAATCGTGACCATTTTTTTAACGGGAAAGGACGTGCTGAAAAGTAAAGGATTTTCGTGGAGCTCTGTCACCCGCAACTATTTTTATAGAAATCCAATCTATTCTTCGTGGCAACAGTCAAAAACGTCAGAGTTTGGTTTTCCCAGAGCGGGAACACTGCGCGTTAAAGTGTTAAGGGGACTGCCTACCCTAAAATGAGCGATTTAAAAAATAAAAAAAAAATCATTTTTTTCATTTTTGTCGTTTTAAAGAGCTGTTTTTTTAGGTTTCCAAAAAAGGTGGCTGAGTTATAGACAAAAGAGTGAACCAGAAATGATAAAAAGTGATTATAAAGTAAAATCTTTGACTGCATTTTATGAAAAATCTGCATTTCGGCTATTTTCATGGACGATAACAGCGACAACTCAAAAACTATTACAGATATTGAGTTGAAATTTTCTTACAGCGTTTTTATGTTTACCAAGTTCTGTTTTAAACCAAAATCCAAGTTTTGTATAAATTGGACATTTTGTAGTCCCATGTATATAAATTTTAAAGATTTTTTTGTCGAAAATGACTAGTTTTTCCATATAATTTAGCATATTTCAAAGAATTTTAAAATATATCTCGAAACTTTTAGTTCATTGCACTGGTAAGTGTCATAAGAGTATGCTGTATAAAGGAAATTGTAATAAAAGTAACAGAAAAGGTTTTAGAACTGTTGGCGTAAGCATTAAATTTTGCATAATTTAGGGTCTAAATTCCCTATTTCTTGTGATGTTATAAAAATATTATAATTTTCTACCCTATTTTCATGCTAATATATTGCATTCTTTTCTTACCAAAAACACTTTTGCTTGCTACATTTCGTATTATTATTTTTTTTATAGGTGTTCCGAAGGTAGGTAGTCCTCATAGCCTCGAGCAGCGGTTCCCAAGCGGTGGAGCGAGCTCCCCTTGGGGGGAGGGGGGGCAGTAGAGCATTTGCAGAGGGAGGGGGGGCGAGAAAAATAAGCAAAGTGCAAGTGATAATGAATGTTTTGAAAACTCATCCTATTCATTCTTATTAGTTGTGCGCCGTTGAGTGGGCGCAAGGTTGGGAACCGCTGGCCTAGAGCAGTGGTGCGCAAACTATTTTCATCTGCGACCCCCTAATTTGTGTAAAATTTTGTCGCGACCCCTATTTTGAGTAAAATTTTGTCGCGACCCCTGGATAGACAGTAGACATTCTGTTTAATTTTAAACGAAGTTACATTGAAATTCTTTCTGGGAGTTGCTTTTACAGGGTGTTTTTCAAAGAGTATCGTGACGTCATCGATTGGAATAACGCGTTTTTAAAACAGCGCACCAAACTTATAAACCACCATAAAAATGTTATATAAGTTATAACATCATAAAAATCAGTTAATGAATCAACACATAATTTTATGAACCAATGCTTTATTTATGCATATGGATATAAATATTTTTTAATGAAAATTACTTTAAAGAAACTTTACATCATAAAAAGTCAATGTGAAATATGTGCTTGCAAAGAGCTCATGATTGCTTCTATGTTCGGATCTGTATTGGAAATCGCAAGTCATCCTCTGGATCCAATCGAGATCGATGTTTTGTTTTAATGGAAAATAATTTTGAAGATCACTATGTATGATCACTATGCATGGTCAATTTGCAGATCACTATGCATGATAACGTGGTTTTGAAGCCCCGTGATAGCGATCGCAAATATCGCGCTCGTAAAATAATAATTGTCAGTTTCTTCTCTTCTAGTATTTCAGTTCTTTGAAATGAATAATTGTAGATTTTTCATAAATTTGAATCTCTTTGAATTTGGCGACCCCCAAAAATTTTCTCGCGACCCACGGTTTGCGCACCGCTGGCCTAGAGGTCTGGCATTCGATTCCCAGGCGGAGGTAGATTTAGGAGGTAGAACCATGAAAAGGTCTACTTTGTCAGGTGGCAGTAGTATGCGAAATGTGTGCTAAGTAGCAGTTATAGTTACTTCGGGAATAAAGTTTGTCAAACAGTTTTTTCTTTCAACTCTTTGAATAATGTATTGGGGAACAAATAAAATTATTTCAATGCAAGCATCCGTAAGTACAGCTGCAGAAAAAAAAAGTCCCACTTGCTCTTTATTTGGCCATTACTCGTCGGGCTGCAAAGTTATATATACCATTCGTTTGCAAATAACGTATACTTTAATTTTCCAGTAATTTAATTTGCATAAGCGGCCGTCTTCCTATTTAATTCTGCATCAACTTCGTTTTTTTCAATGGCAACATACTACTTTAATAAACGATAGAAAACCTTCAAATTACCCTAATATAAATTTTCACCAATTTCCTACGATAATTTCCGGAGTTATTGCGACTTATTTTTTTGCGCGATTTTAAGGGCTTTTCTGCAAATTGAGAATCGTTATTTGTTGGTTCCGAACTTTTCGCCTTTCATTCATTTCGCTCGCGAGAGTTAAAAGAAATAAATATTATTTTCGCGGAAAATACTGTTCCTAGTCTTTAAGTTTTTTGTTCTAAGAATATCAGTTGTAGAATTTAGAATATTTAGTCAGTGGTTCAAATGACCCGTGAGTCAATAACTTCCTTGGTTCGTACACATGATTTAAAGGAAAAATGCAAAACGACTGCTCACGATTTTGAAAATCTTTCTAATTTTGAAATTGTTATTGAGTATTTCTCTTAGACAGGTGAAATGCTGCCCAGAGCATTGGCGCACACAAGGGAGGGGTCCAGGGGGTCTGGACCCCTCCCGTAAGAGTTATCAATTGGCATCTTGCGGTTAAATTGAGCTAAATTTCTGAAATATGAAGTGAAATCTAGGGGTTGCTATTGGAAAAAAAAGTTGATGCGAATTTTAATATGGAGACGGCCCCTTATGCAATTTTTATGTATAGAAAATTAAAGTGTATGTCAATCGCAAACGATTGGTACCTGTAACTTTGACGAACGACGGCTGAATAAAGTACAAGTGGGCCTTTTTTTCCCCCGCAGCTGTACAATAAAATACAGGAAATAAGCCTAATTAAAATACAGCGTTAACGAATGGATAGTTGGGAGCTTTTTTGCAGATGATTGCGGTAAAATTCAGCTCTCGGACTAAATTACTTCAGACGCTGAGAAACGATAACTTTGCAGAGGCGACTTTGTTTCATCGCAGTTCGCAGATTATGTTGCAGGATGTCACCAAAACGGTGTAATTTGCTTTAAATCTTTATCTTTTAGCGATAAGAGGACGATAAAAATGTTCGAAATAAGTTAGGATAAACTAGGACGGCCGCCCAGGTGGTGTAGTGGCTAGAGAACCATTCTATCACGCCGTGGGTCCGGGTTCGAATCCCGGCTTGGGCATGGATGTTAACTTGTCCGTCCCTTCATAGGGGGTAGTGCTGTCCGCCCACTGGGTGCTCCCATAATAAAATGGACAGTAACTAGGGCCGTTGATGGCAAAGGCTAGTGGCCAGTGCCTGCCCATTAGAAAAAAAAAAAAACAACAAAAAAAAACTTAGGATAAAAGACTACGTAAAGAAAAACATCCTTTTCTTAATTTTCAAAAAGTTACACGTTTTAAATTTGTATAGAACTCCCGTACGAAGAAAACATTCCCAATTAGTAAAATGTGCCCCATGCACTACTGAGGGGATATACAAAATTTGAGAAGTATATCCTAAGGGGTATCAGAGGTATGAAGAGAAATATATGCTAGTGCGAACTATGAACCCGACCACATACAGCAAACTCGTAATAAGTATTCTAAACAGCGGAGAAAATTCAGGGATGTCAGGCAGCAGATTTGGATTTCGAAATTCGAATTATTTTAGAAGATTGAGAAGACAAAAAACTGGGGGGAATTCTGATTGTCATGCTTGGCGATTTTCTGCCTCATAAAATGATTTAGGTTCTTGAATTCACGTAATGGGCAAAAAAGCCATTCGTAAAAATAACTGAATAATTGTCTGCGTGCGAAAACAGAGAAATAATTAATTGTTTCAGGTAAAGGAATCAGGATGTATTACAACAAAATATGTACCGAATTTTAGAATTTTGCGAAAGAATAAAGTGGCTGGTTTGCCGAGTGTAGCGAATCTGAAAACGTAGATTTTGGAGGTTGTTATATTTAAAAAAAAAAAAAAATATTGATCAACGATTAGTAATTGTACCTTTAATAAATCCTAGAATCATTAGGAGGGACTACTTGATTTTTTTTTTTTTTTTTTTTACATTGGAACTTAAAGGAATTCTAATACATTACGCTCTATAGGCAGGCGTGATTTAAAATATACTTTTTAGTCTATTTCATATACAACAAAATTAATATATGTTATTGAGGTTTAGAAAAGAAAGCTGTGCTAGTCTGAAAAGCAGTCACAGAAAATAACTTTATTACGTTGCTGTCTTTAACGTGCGTTGTAGCTATATCACTCTATTTAAAAAAAAAAATCGGTAAAAATTATTATTAAGCTTATAAAAAAAAACTCGCGCTTTCAGTCGGAAGTGGTATATGTAGCATTAATGAATATTTTACTTGAGCAAATACCTAGATGACGGAAGTATTTTAAGCCTTATTTTCACCTTTCCGTTTTTGCGCGCGCACTAGCTAGAAAACCTGCTAGTGCAATAGCCTGGCCATAGCAAGAGCATTCGAAGACCCTGGTAGAGAAGCAACGATAGGAACAAAGCGGGAATCGCCGCAGTAATTTCTTTGAAACGATGGGAGAGAACAGATTAACCCAGCTTTAAGCTGTAGATCATTCGAAGATAAGATTGTGTCGAAACATATTTAGCAGTCGATCTGTGATTAACCATACTTTTTTGTTTACGTCACAGGTCATCTGACATGGACATCATTCGACGCGCCTTTCCGGCCACCCAGTTCAGAGCAGTGGAAGGAGCAACTCACCAGATACATTTAGAATATGAAGATGTATTTGTGAAAGAAGTTACAGATTTTATAAATGAGCTACTATGACTGCATTGTAATATTAGCGATAGTTAAATAAAATTTTCTGTATCTGTGTTATTTTCTTGTTTTTTTTTTATTATTACCGATATTAAACCGATATTATACCCGATATTAAACATACACTAAATGGAGAAAAGTGCAGTGGTACCTTGAGATGGTATAATTCTGATTCGTGTCTGGACCAAGTCCGTTACTCAGAATAAGCGTATCTCTAATTTTCTTGGTAGGGATTTAATGACCCCCAAAGGTATCGTCTGAAATACATGTCATCTTCACCAGGTCCTAATTAACCTTTCCAATTTTTGTGTAGTTATCGGTGGCCCGACCTGCATCAGCATGAATAGACAAATTGTAGGTAGGTGCACCAGTAACTGACACTTTGACAGGTAATTTATTATAATGAGCTTTTATTTCAGAACTTTTATCAAATAGTGCTATCTAGTACCACACAAATTGGACATTTATCTTCAAATTTATCCAAAATTTTCTTACCTCCAGTTGGTTCTAGATATCGAAAATTGAGATTTTGAACTCAGTGTTAAAAACAAAATCCGATCCTCAGTAGCTTTCTTAATGCTGGAATTGAGGTAAGTGCATTTTCATCCCCTCAATTAATGCTTAATTTTCGTGCTTTTCAAGAAAAGCCTGTAAAAAAAATATCCAGGAACGTTCCTTGGAAATAATGGGCAGCTGAGGTGCCCTAGAATTCCAAGTAACGTTACATGAAAATACCAGGAACTTTACTGAACAATTCGTATTGAACAATACAATTCAGTAGAGCTTTTCCTGATTTGTCCAGTAAAGTTCCTGGTAGTTTATGTCACTTTCTATATGGAATTCTAGGGCACCTCAGCTGCCCATTATTTCCAAGGAACGTTCCTGGATCCTTCTGTGGGTCATTTCTAAGTGAATATTGCACTTTTTAAGCAAATAGTGAGAGCCTTATTCGTAGAAGAACGGGTTAAAGTGTGCAGTGAAGTGGGGATGTTTACTTTCTGTATAGCATTTGTGAGTCCAACTTTACCCATTATTTCGCAGGAACGTTCCTGGAGTAGGTATTTACAGTGCTGCTCCATCGCTGAACATAGGCAACTACCACGGGGTTCATGTTCACGAGTTAGCTACTCTACGAGATTGATATCCCCGAGTAATGCTAGCTTGCATAACCCGCTGGTAACGTGCATAAATTTCATAGCAACCGGTGCATAGTCACGGCAGTTAGAGCACAGACAAACGGACAGGCAGACACACCGAAATAATAAAAACTTCTCAACTTCGTTGGAAGCTGTTAAAAAGCTTGATTAAAAAAAAAGATTTTGTTTTACTTTTCTAGTGAAAAACGTTTAACACGAAATAGTTTTTAACCCTCTCGTCACCCTGAACCTCATAGGAGGCTCCTACTTCAAATAGCAATATTTAGAGAAGAAACAATTGAATTGAGTATTTTTTTCTTTCAGTGATATCAATATCATTCATTCATGTAGAAAGTATAGGAGGCTCTTCACTAGATGCATAAATAGTGCCTAGATTGCAGTACTAGTCCATTTAGATCATTTTTTTACAGTTTTCGCTTCATTGTTTCGGGAGAAAAATTAAGAAAATAGGGACGCTGCTTTTTGACCGTTTTTTTTCTTTTTAAGGTAAGTATAGTTTTTTTTTTATTCCTCAACCTTTACCTAATATGTGCATCCTTTTAAATTAATTTTAGCATAACAAAATGCTTCGAAAATGCAGAAATTAACATTAGAAAAATCTAATATGAATCGACATTAGAAAAAAATATTTTTGCATGATTTATAATAGCATTTCAGATGCATTCAATGCTAGACAGGTTTTTTTTTTCTCTGATTTTTCATAATTCGGTGACGAGAGGGTTAAAGGAATTTCGCGTTTAACGATAGCATATATATTAGATACTGTAAAAGACAGTAATTTTCGCAATACTGAAGATATCGGTGACTTCGCGAGCTGAAAATTTCGCGAATTTTATATGTATAGAACTGAATGTTGAAAAATCCCTAAGCTACCCAAATAAAGAAAGAACCCCTTTTGCATAAGGCATTTTAAGAAACTTCTTTCTGTCCGAAAAGTTCGTCCCGTCCCCATTTTGAGTGTCTTCAAAGAAGCTGGTATAAATATTGCTAGTGAATGAGCTGCATAGTTGTATTGTTGTTTTATATTGTTTACAGAAACCACTGCTTGTTTACTGGGTTCGTCGTTCTAAAGTCCAGTTGGTGTAGAAAGTTCTAGTAAAGAGTCCATTTGTAAGGATGGAACACAACTTTATATACATCTAGAATTTCGTCGAACAATCAGTTGTACAAGATTCACAAGCATAATCCAACAGTAATGTACTTTTAAGAGTCCGCTTAGATCTGAAGCTCTCACAAATGCTGTATTTCTCACACAAAATAAAACACATCCACATACAAAATTCAGTGGAAATACACGGGGGATAACACTAACACTCCCTCAAGACTCAACAATGAAGAATTAACCCACAGCACTTTAAAAGCAAGCGGAAGTACCGCTTCTGTAGTGTAACACAGCAAACTCACTCGACGGCAGCTCAATTCACACTGAACTGGGGCCTCTGACAACTGGGGCCTCTGCTTGTACTTATAGGAGACGCAGAAGCTACAGGAAGCTTCAAAAGAAGGTATTTCTGGAGGATTCCACATAAAGCGGGAAATTTGATTACGTCATAGCCTTACATTTCACATAGAAGAGAAATGTAAGGCTATTACGCATAGTAATGCAGAAAAACCAGCTTTAAAGGCCCCATTGAGAAAATCAAGCCAAATGAACAAATCGTCGCCAAGCCTGGCGACGTTTTGTTCATTTGGCTCGATTTTCTCAATGGGGCCTTTGGCGACTTTTGGTGAAATATCGCCAAGTTCGGCGACTTTTGGTGAAATATCGCCAAGTACGGCGCCAAAAATAAGTCCCCTAAAGGGAAGTGACCGAAGGCCCACCATCGATATTTCTCGAGATTTCTAGAACCGCCATAGGAAAACAATGGGGAAACCGAAACTTCCGTATCTCCGGTTCTAGTTGACCGATTTTGATGCAATAAGAAGCAAAATTTAACTATTTGAAACGTAGAATACGAATTTTGAACTATTTTAAGCCCCAGAACAGCGAGGGTACCCCGAAAATTCGTAACAATATCCTAGAAATAGTTGTATAGTATTCAAGAAATAAGTCGTAAGAAAGAAAATTGTCACTGAAGAGTTTGCAACTGTGCAATACATCATTCAATTTTGGTATGCGAAAAATTTCTGAATTTTTGTTATTATTGGAAGCGAAAGAAAAAAAAAAGTATTCCGCGAGGCTTTCACTTTACGACGGTCTCGTGAAATTAAGTTCTTTTACAATAGTTATTCTGTCGTGACTGTAGTATTATTTTGTGTGCTAACGGATTTTTCGGCTTAACCCTTTGAGGCGCAACCCTTTGCCAATGCTGAAAAAAGGGCAGCCGTTGCCATCGCTCGACTTAACTACCAGCAAGAGGGCGGACGATCGAAACGTTCATCGCGTGCCACAGATCTAGAGACACTTTTTTTGACGCAGCTGCCTCACGCACAGCCAGCTGCGTCAAAAAAAGTGTCTCTAGATCTGTGGCACGCGATGAACGTTTCGATCGTCCGCCCTCTTGCTGGTAGTTGGCCGAGCGATGGCAACGGCTGCCCTTCTTTCAGCATTGGGCAATCTGTCCAGCTGTCTCTCGCATTCTTCCATTTTTCAGCAGATGTCAGTGCTGTTAAAAAGAATCGTGACCTTTTTTTGACGGGAAATGACGTGCTAAAAAGTAAAGAATTCTCGTGGAACTATATCACCCGCCACTCTTTTTATAGAAATCCAATCTATTCTTCGTGACTGGCAACAGTCAAAACGTCAGAATTGGATGTTCCCAGAGCGGGATCACTGCGCGTTAAAGGGTTAAGCGTTTTCGTGTTAAAAGTATTTCTGGCACATGTCTTTTCAAACAGACTGGTTAATCACATAAACTAGCGTGTTAATCCCGGAGCCCACGCGTTCGAGAGATATCGATATTTTGTCAGCTGCTTTGAGATTGTCTGGATAGCTATCTGTTCAATATTTTCGCCTTGCACCTGAAACGTGCAGGAATCAAGGAGACATTGATTCTTCTTCTTTTTGCATTTTCGTGAAGAAAGCTTGCAGCTGGAAGATATCATAGACGTTATTTTTAGGTGCCTTCCTGGTCTGAGCAGCTCAGTTTCCTGTAGGCTCGAGTAAAAAGGTGGGTTATTTCAATTTCTCAGTGATTCTGTGAAAGGAAGAGAGGGGTACACGGTAAAAAAAAATTCGGAAACGTTACCCAGAAAAATGGGGCAGCTCTTGTAGTTTAAAATTTCAGAAACGTTTCCGAACCATGCGGGTAAAGTATTTAGAAACGTTTCTGCATATTTCGGAAAAGTATTTACATATTTTCCGGCTTTTCAGGTAAGGTTTCTGGAAAAGATGGGTAACGTTTCTGTTTATTTTGGTAAAATATTGTGTGAGTAACCTTTCCGTGTATTTCACACAGGTTTCCGAATTAACGAGTAACCTTTCCGAGTTTTTCAGAAAACAGTAACATGCACTAGATGAAGCGTTTCGAGTATCTTAAACTAGATGGCAGCACCAAACTCTAACGGAAGGAGCGGTCAGGACTATCGACCAGAATCGAACGCTGGACCTACGCATTCGGAGGAGAGTACGGTACCACGACGCTGCGGTTTTCTTGCCGAAGTTTGCTTTAAAAGTAAACTGACTGCTGCAAAAGTTATTTGTGGTAGGCTTGTTTTGGAAACTTAAAATTTTTTGGGGCGTATTTTATGAATGGAGAGAAAATACCATGATTAATAAATATAAATGAAAATACCATAATTAATAAAAAAATCTTAAATCTTTTTTTTTCCACATAAATTATTTTTAGGAGATAATGTGCTGTTTTATTTAAGTATTCATCCGGCGACGTCACCTGGTGACTGGTCACAAATAAACTTCACATTGACTTCACAGTGGAGTTACATCACTCACAAGTTACCAGACCCTTATTATCGCACGGGCAAATCGTGATTTTGCCCAGGGCCCCCAGTTTCAAATGTTGTTCTGAAATATTCTTTTATATGTCAAAATTTTATGAAAAAGAAAACAAAGTTTATAGATGGGGACCCCCAAGTTCATCAATGCCCGGGTCCCCTGTTGGTCATAATCGGACCCAGCAAGTTACAATGTCACAGTCCTGTGACAATTAAGACCCTCTTTGACGTCACAGCGACTCTTGTGACCATCTGTGCTATTAGGGAAGACGCGTTCACTCTTTTCCCCCTGTTTCTTGGCACTTGGCGCATGCGAGCGAAGTCCCAAATAAAGATTTCCTTTGCCCGTAAATACTTTACCCCGAAATGTGGGTTATGTTTCCGAAATCGTGAGTTCGAGTAGAGCATCGGTAGGTTACGCTATACTTTCGGAAACCTTTCTGCTATAAGTATCTAACGTTTCTGAATTTTTTTACTGTAGAGGGGCTAGTAAGTGTAGTAATAAGCGAATCGGCAGTTGGGGGGTTTGCTGCAAAAGAAGGGGTAGTTCCAACCATTCAAGTCAGAGCCATTTCTCCGACGTTTCTTAGGGGGGGGGGAGATGCAATGCCTGATTACCAAACAGGCCCATAAGGCCCGGACCTATAGTAAAAAAACTCTAGGGGCCTCATACTTGTGGAATGGGATAGGAATGGTTGGGAGAAGGCCTCGAAATGATAGCGGGCCTATAGTATCAGAAAGTGTTAATCAGGCCCTGAAAAGATGTCGATAAACTGCCGCGTCAAATATCGGTTTTTACCAACTTATTATTTTTTTTTTTTATCAACTATATTACCAACTTTTTACTTTTGCCAACTGAGTTTGCAGAATTTTGCCAAGTGTACCAGAAATAGAAAGTAAATTATAGTTTTCGTTAAATTTTTTTTTCACAAAGCTTGCCATATAGGTATCTAATTTTGCCAAGTATAATAGAATTTTGAGAGTGCCTCCACCCTCTTTAGCAAGGGCCCTGATTCAAGTTTGCGGAAAGCTGTAAAAAACGTTTGGGTGTTCAACATAAACTAAACGAGACAAGCAGCGCCATCTCTTGACTAGCACAAGAACAATGATTGGAGCTACATCCTTTCAGTACCAAACGGAAGCAGTTTTTTTTTTTCCCCCTTTGACTGCAAGATAGTACGTGGAACTCCAAACTCGCGTAGGATGGAACTCTTTCTTTTTTTGCAGCAAAATTCCTTCAAATAATGTGGTGATTTCCCCTCTGGCGTTAAGTACAGAGTTCCGTAAATATTCATTTTCGAATTTGCTACATTTTGAACCCTCTAAAAGAAATTTACTAAAAGGAATTTTTGTTTTCATAATGTCATAGACATCGAAAGGGCTACTCCCAGCAAATTAGGATCCGATAAGATTCTGCAAATGCCATGACTGGAGGAAATTTATTTCACATTGTATTTTGCTATCTTTGGAAGGGCATTTGTTCTGCACCCTCTTACAATATCGATTCTTGTCGCCTGCAATATCGATTATGATTCCACAAATTCCTGGATAACAATTTGATGGGAACACCCCCTCCCCCTTTCAAACTGCGGATGCATGAATACGCCAAAATTATACATTAACCAAATCCTTCTTTTTTTTTTTCTACTGACTTCATAGCCCCCGTTGGGCCAGAACCTTCTTGAGAACTTTACGCCATTTTACTTCCCTCTCAGCGATTGTTCCCCAGCTGGAAATTTTTAAATCCTTACCACAGTCAGTTTATCTTAACCCTTTAACGCGCAGTGTTCCCGCTCTGGGAACACCCAACTGTGACGTTTTGACTGTTGCCAGTCACGAAGAATAGATTGGATTTCTATAAAAATAGTTGCGGGTGACATAGCTCCACGAGAATCCTTTACTTTTTAGCACGTCATTTCCCGTAAAAAAGGTCACGATTATTTTTAACAGCACTGACATCTGCTGAAAAATGGAAGAATGCGAGAACAGCTGGATAGATGGCCCCATGCTGAACAAAGGGCAGCCGTTGCCATCGCTCGACTGAACGACCAGCAAGAGGGCGGACGATCGAAACGTTCATCGCGCGCCACAGATCTAGAGACCCTTTTTTTGACGCAGCTGGCTGCGCGGCACAGCCAGCTGTGGGGAAAGTGCATACATGAAAAGTGCACTTTAAATTGGGTTCGGAAAGTCATTTCGTTTTTCAAGAGCATGAGGAACCCACAGGTCGAGCTTTGAGGAGTTCCAAAGGATCATGAAGGGTCGAATTCGGTCTATTGAATCTTTCAGCTATCTCACGAGTTGTCATTCGCCGGTTTTCGCCCACGAATGCCTTTAGTGTGTCTTACGTTGGCCTTCCAGAACAGGATGAGTCTTCCACATCCAACTGGCAGCATCCAAATTTTGGTAAACCAGTTTTGGCACGAGCGTTCTCTGAATACCTCTTCTCCATACACATCGGGTAATATCTTTTTCTTTCTGAAACAGTATTTCTACCTTTTCAATGAAGTAAAACAGCTCGAAGGTGCCGCTTTTCAATTTCCCTATTTAAAGTGCACCCACCAAAAAACGACTGCTCAGAATCCACCGAACATTTTTCGAGAGCAAGATTGCTATAGGAGCTGTCAAAATGTAGAATGATTAGGCGGCTTAACCCTTTGAGGCGCAACCCTTTCCCAATGCTGAAAAAAGGGCAGCCGTTGCCATCGCTCGACTGAACGACCCGCAAGAGGGCGGACGATCGAAACGTTCATCGCGTGCACACAGATCTAGAGACCCTCTTTTGACGACAGCTGGCTGTGCGCGTCAAAAAAAGGTCTCTAGACGTGTGGCACGCGATGAACGTTTCGATCATCCGCCCTCTTGCGGGTCGTTAAGTCGAGCAATGGCGACGGCTGCCCTTTTTTCAGGAGTTGGGTGTTCTCCGTCAGAGTTGGGTGTTCCCAGAGCGGGAACACTGCGCGTAATAGGGCTATCACACTGAGAAAATTCCGACCAACTTTCCTTGCAAATCAAGTTTCAGGCCGATTTTCTCCGCCGTTACCTTGACGACCGCGAACTCCAACTTTTTCCTTTCCGAAGGAAAAAATCCAAGTCGGACGAAATTTCGGCCAATCAGAGTACTTCTGCCTGCTACGTCATAAGCAATTTCGAGCAATGGAGACTATGTTCGAAGCTTGGCAGCTTGGCTCGATGTCAGAATCACGTGTAAATAAAATTATGGCCGCGTTCAAGTGGACTTTGGAATTAGAGATTGCTGCCCATCCGATGCTGCCGATGCTGCCGATCCGATGTAAATATACCAACGCACGATAAGTAAAATAAGAACCTGCACGCCAAATCAGCGATGCGATGACTATTTGGCGTCGGAGAGAGTTTGTTTACTTTTGCAACCCTTAAAGATAACTACGCCTTCAAGTCCGTCGGAAAAGTTTGTCCTGCGTGAAGTTGCTCGGATTTCCCTTTAGTGTGATAAGGCCATTAAAAGGTTAAGTGTGAATATGGCTGTGGAAAAATGTAATGAAATCCCCTGTTGTGAAAAAACGAAATTACTTTCCGATCAACCTAAGGAGAACAGTCTTTATCAAAACCACTCATTAACACCACCTGGAGTTGGATTTGGAAAGTAAAATCAAAATAATGTTTCTAAGCATTTTAAATTTTAACGATCGGGTTTTCTCGCCAGATAACAAAAGTTCATATCTCAATTCAGTTCCGTAAAAAACTTTAGTTTGTAGGATTACGTCCGATTAGCTCCGCGTGGGCTCTAGGTCGAAGGGTGGGATGCCCTCCGGGGGGGGTCTTTCTAAGGGGTCCCAATCCGCATTTACGCTAATTTTCGGAGAAAACCAAGAAAAACTCCGAGCGGTTAGATCGACAGACGCGCGATGGGACCCGAATCCGGGACCTTCACACTTCGCCCGTCTATCATTTCCAGTGATATAAACACTGTACCATGGTGAGGCGTATACAACTTTAGAAAGCTCTCAAAACTTTTTGTATGTTCTGGGCCTCACCCTGTTCCTATTGCACTTATTATTGGAGACAGAGGCAGAATGCAACCTACTAGATAGGAAAAGTGCGTAGACTCGGCAGAGAAAACTTTTTCTACATTAAAAATTTATTGTCTTTTCAGGTTCCATAAAGACTACCCTTGAAATTGCACGATAAAAATGTTAAGTCTGTGCCACTAAAAATCATGGGCTCATACTTTGTCAAAAATACACTATCGATTTTGCGTAGTACACTTACAGCCCCTCACTCTACCTTAAAATTAAGAACTCGAATCTTTTTTTTAGATTACGGAGATTATTTGAGATTACGGATTATTACGGATTATTTGAGATTACGGACGAGGAATCTTTTTCTTTAAACTACACTTATGGAGGAAGTCATTGAGATCGCATACATTTTTTTTTTTTTTTTTTTGAAAGAACAAGTTTTTTTCCCGTCAAGCACAAGGAAGTGCTTCATTACAAAGCAGCTCAATTAACAAAGCATTTTTTCCCGTAATGATCAGGCGATGCTATAAAAGATCCATTTAGGAAAAATGTTTCTTAATGATGAACGCTCTGAAGCAAAAAATTTCGAACCCAATGAAACTGTGATTTTAAGCTTAATGTCGAGTTCCAGCATTTTCTCACAACTAATACTATAAAATTCCGAAATCAGATATTTTAAATGTATCACTAATCTCCTTCACATGTGTACTATAACAAACTCCCTGCTGTCTCCCCTCCCTTATTTAAAAACTATCCGAACTAAAGTGACTTTTCTGATTTATTTGATGTGAAGCCAAATGAAAAGCGTTTTAATTCGGTAAATATACCACTGTGACTGTGCATTGTATATTTTGTCTCATCAGTCTATCTTGAAATTAAAATAGAGACTACAGTACTAATGCTTAATTACAGTTCACCCCACGTTTTCGCTTTTTGTTCGAATTTCATAAGTTTGGAATAGTCAAAATGTAAATTTTCATCAGTTTTAAGCAATTAGTCGATAAGAATACAAAATACAGGAAAATGGACCATGCAGTGCGATGGTTCTCAATCTTTTTTTTTTTTTTTTAGCACCAGAGTGCTATTAATTTCAACCTTGCTTTTTGTGTAGACACGACTTTGGTACAATTAGCGAGTCGAGTCACTTTTCAGATGTGTTTGCCAGATAATGTGGAGGCGTTCATAAAATGTTGAAAGTCGCACAAGGTTTGCAATTTTTCTATAAATGATCGCTAAACTGGGTGCCAATAAACATATTTTGAGTATAGTTAGAAAACGCCTGGCGAAAATTTAAAAATAGTTTTAGTAGGTAATTTAAATATAGATTTTAATTCCGAAGAAGTGTTTTATTGAACAGTGAAGACAAATACGGTACAGTACACATCATGGATTATGATACACTTTCCAAATGGTATTTATGAAGGTGAAGTGTAGTTTGACTATGCCTCGCGAAAAATGTTAAACAGTTTTGGTAGGCGATTTTGATATAGATTTCTATTCCGAAGAAGTGTTTTATAGAACAAAGAAGGAAAACACGATACACTCATGGATTAGGATGCTCATTCCAAACAGTATTTAACCCTCCAAGCGGCTGAGACGTAAAATCCCGTTATCTGTAAGAGTTGTTCAAAGCGGCTGAGACATAATTTTCTGCTCCTTTTTTTCTGCTTCGAAAGCGGCTGTGACATAAAATCCCGTTACTGCTTACCCCCACTCGCCAAAACACCTGTGACACTTAGATTAATGGATTGCAAAGGAGGGGAGAGCGCACAATGGCCAAAACACGCCTACGATACTTTAATTGTAGCTTTCAACACCCCACAAAATTATTTACAGATGTGGTGACCATACCTTTTCTAACTAAAGAAGAGAGAGGCCGAATTCTTTCGGTATTTTTTCAGATAAGTAATCTTTTGAGCCGGTGTCCCTTCTAAGCATGGTTGGGCATGGGAAATAAGTTTGAATATTTCGTATTTTTCAAAGACCTCCAGGATACTTTTTCATTTATAATAATTTTAAATGTTTAATTAAAATAACAAATTTTGAGTAAATATTTTAATTCTTTCAAATGTTACCTGAAAAGGAAAAGGTGTTGCCTCGAATACAACAAAACAGTTGGCATATAAAAAAAAAATATTTTATTAGAAGAGACCGATTTAACATATATGGGGTCTTGGGCACACATGCTTACGGATGAAGAGGGGCTTTAAAGAAATGTAGTGCATATTATTATTTAAATTAATAAAAATTTACATGTCATAAAACACTACTGTATAAATATTAACTATGTAACTATCCTATTATATAGTTACGCTGATCCGTGACTCACTCGCTAACAAATCCGGTCCGGCCACTTCCAAACAAAGCTTTTACCATCATTAATCCAAACAGATTAAAAAGTTACTGTGTAAAAATTTAATGAAATTCACACAGTTCGTGCGATCGGCTTGAAAATTTTCATGATTATGTAAAAAATATATAAAAACGATCTGCGCTATTTTAAAAATCTGAAAATCCACCTGTTCTCTCATTTTTAAGCGATTTTTTGCTATTTTCAGCTTCATTTAATTGCACATTTAATCGCGTTAAGTTTCCAGTAAAATGAAAATCAAACGTCAATAACAGAGGACTAAATTACAAGACAGTCGGGACAGGTACTCAACTTCCCTCACTATTTTTAGGAGAGTCCAATGTCACTTAGGTTATATGTTTATCTTACATTTCATTGTTTACATCAATAATACTTACTATAAGGACGTTTTGGCAACCAACTATGTTTCCAGACTATTATTTTTCCCATTCCAATTTTAATGAACTAACGCATTATGTAGAAGCTGCCTGGTGTTATAAAATAAAGTAAAGACAACTTCTACATAATGCGTTAGTTCATTAAAATTGGAATGATGAAAATAATATTCTTGAAACATAGTTAAAAGCCAAAACGTCCTTATAGTATTTTTCATGTAAACATTGAAATGTAAGGTAAATATTTAAGCAAAGTGACACTGGGCCCTCCTAAAAATAGTGAGGAAAGTTGAGTATGTGTCCAGACTGTATTGCTGTAAACTAGTCCTCAGTTATTGATGTTTCAGTTTGATTTTACTAGAAAAGTAACACGATTAAATGCGCGATGAAATTTATCAGTAAAGCTGTATTCCGTCCTAAAGATTAAAACAAAATTAAAATAACTAGTTGCAAAGAACAGTAGTCTAAGATAAAATAAAATTAAATCCCAGTTGGATTCAGTGGTGATGATTCCCTTTCTGTGATCTGTGGGTCTCGGTCCCACCATCGCCCATTGCACAAGGGACTGAAAATAGTAGATGGTTGAAGAGTAAAAGTCGAGGTTTCTGGACTATCGCGGGGCAGTCGATCTAACGGTCTAGGGTTTCGGGCGGTTTCGTTAGATGTCTCGTGAAGACGCGGAAGAACACCTGAAAAAATCCTCCGACCAAGGCATTCCGACTTGGCAAATACCCTGAGTGCAGGCTTGCAATAAATGCACTACATAACACTCTATGATCTGTGTGGTTTCCCTGCTCACCTAGCATGGGTCTTTGAATAATCTGCCGGTTTAGCGGAGTGTTCAAAGATCCACGCTAAGAAATTACACATGTAATAGAAGAGGAATCTTCTCAAAAACGTCTTTTCAATAATGAATGATGAGAGCAACCATCCTAAACCTGGTTTCAGACGATAAGAATTATTTAATCAAAATTTTAAATTTAAGAAGATCCATTTTTCTTACAAAATTTCTCGTATATTGCCTCCTGCCGTTGAAACTTTTCAGGATCCTCCACTGTCTTAGTTTTACCCTAACTACAACATCTTTCCAGAAAAACTAACTTCCCACATTGAACTGCAAGATTTTTTGTTGTTGTTTTGGTGTTATGTGGTGTGTGTGTGTGTCAGTTCATTTATGTAAATATGTATACATGCTAGAAAAACTTTTCAACCTGTAAAGAATTAAAGAAATTGTTACGTAAAGAAATACACAGAAATAGAACAATTTGTATAAAGCCAAAATTTTCATCTTAGATTTCGAAGCATTTAAATTTATACCGAATCACATCGAAAGCGTCAATTTGTCATCGATTTATTATTTTATTATTGCTGCTTTTAATTGAACAATACGAATTTTAATTTCTATTTTTATTCTATATTAGCTGATGTACCCGCTCATCACACGGGAATAGAGATTACTTTAACAATTGGTTAAACTAAGCTGCCAAATAGACGAAAAAGTAAATAAATAAAATTTCCAATTAGCTAAATTTAAAAATAAAGATTAATTTTAGTGTAATTGTTTAAAATATGAAGTTCAAATCGAAGGGCTGTTGCAAATCAAAGCCATGATATATAAATACATGGAGAGAGAGGTGGGGATTTTCGTTTGATTATTTTGAGAAATCGCAAAATTATTAAATGTTTAATTTGAATTTCAAGTAATTTATTTTTACATATACATAACATGTTATAACTAGCTGCGTATCAGTTCTTCACGACGAAGAAAGTAATAATTTTTTTTACACATGCATTTTAAATTATTCCAGCTATACGGAAACTGAAAAAATGCAAAAAACTTTTACTCGAACCTAGCGTTATGGATATTAAAATATGCTGTCATAGCTAGCTCAATTGTCATACGATGACCCAAAAGCTATATTGGCAGTGTTAACGATCGGGTGACAACCCTTTCTTCTTTCAATACACATAAATTAGAAAAATGTTTTAGTTAATTAAGTAATTTAATTTTTCCTGTTCATCCTAAAATAAATTTTTAAGGAGTTGTAATAATCTGGTGTGCAGAAAGTGAAAGGATTCGTTTTCACTGATCAAAAACCGCTGATCAAAAACCGCTATATGTACGTGACGCAAACGTGAACGATAAATCTGTGGGTCCGCAGCTCCTCTAGCTGTATATAGGCTTGTATACGGACGAAAGTTGCGGATCCGAAAATAACATCCTTTTGGGTGATGCCCTACACTAAAAAAAATTTTTGTGGATTACTAAGAAATCTCTTTGAAACAAAGATGCTATAACTTTTCTTAGTATTGCTGCTAAATAAAGTAATGTAAATCAATTGGCAAACATGGCTTTATTTAGTAGTAATACTAAGAAAAGTTATGGCATCATACTAAAAAAATCTGGAGTGCCTCCACTCGACATTCCGAAGACTTACGATTAGATCATTACCAAGCATTTAAATAAATTTTAATCGATGAATAATTCAAACATATATACCAAATTGAAACTCAATCGAATGCACCATTTAAACGCTAGCATACTTTCAAGACTTTCTCCCCATATACTATAATGTCAAAGAAATCTTTGTCGTAGCCCTGTAGAAAAACTATAAGTCCTATATACACCAAAATCAATACCGGTCTTGCGACGGTGGTTTATAACATTTATGTCCAATTTGAGCTCAATCGAATGATCCGTTTAGGAGCTATCGTGTTCACTCACACACACACACACACACACACACACACACATACATCTCGTAAAAACAGCATAAATGAATTCAGAAGACCTCAAAACGTGTAAATACATCAAAGTCTCGAAGTCGAATTTTTTCATGATTACAATACTTTCCAAGTAATGGAATCATTGTTTCCTAGAGATTTCTTGGTAATCAACTGATTTTTTTTTTAAGAGTGTAAATTGTAGGGAAAAAAGATTCTCGACGATCCCCAAGTCTGGCATAATAGCTATAAATCAGTCCCGTACTGCTAAGCTGTCAGTATTCGGCTATTAAAAAAAAAAAAAAAAATCAAATTAATAAGCAGAAAGGCTTAATTTAAAATGCAGACTTTTTCTAAGAAGGAAAGCGTTCCAAACGAGTTACAAGGTTAACTCTAACAAATTATATGTCATAATCTAAATAGGTTTGCAAATTTTTGCGATTTTAAATCGTATGAAATAGCTTCTCGAAATTATTAAACTTCTACTTCTTTTAAGAATATTAAAACTAATAAATTGTTTTCGCCTAAATAAAGCATTGATATAAGGATTAATATATATTAAGCATTTCAGTGGTCCAATTCCGAAGGATTTTTTTTTTTTTTTTTTGGATTACATGTGGGAATGGCGCCAGTTGTACGTCATACATTTAAAATTGACAAAAAATTGTACTCATGTTTTTTTTAACCATTACCGTTGACAAATTAACAGCGCTTCGCTTTTGATTACTCCCTCTAACTGCATAAAGATGCGCAAAATGATAGAGAGAAGACGTAGGCGACCTTAAAATTTTGAAAATCCACCCGTTTCGCCAAAAATACTAAAATTCAGAGCCTTATTATCGCATGGGAAAATCGGGACTTTGTAAAGGGCCCCCAATTTCAAATGTTCTGAAATAGTCTTCTTTTATATCAAAAGTTTTTGAAAAAAAAAAAGAAATTCATGGATGGGGCCCCCAAAATTCATCAATGTCCGGGGCCCCTGTTGGTCATAATCAGCCCTGCTTAAATTTAGCAATTTAAGTCGCTAAAATTATTAAATATAGATAATTTAAATTGAATTTAATTCATTTAATTCAATTTAAGTCAATGCGCCAGTGGGTCCTAATCTTGCGCGCAAAACTTGGTATAAGCGCTGAGCATTCAAATAATACAATATATTCACATAAAAACGATCCAAAAGAATTACTTTCAATAAACTTCTGCCGCAAGAATTTATGAAACTTCAAATTTCAGTCAAAATCGAAAATTTTCAGATTTTGGTCTTATAAATCTAAAAGCGCATTCAACTTGCGTCAACTATACATGCATTTTTTTATAAGTTCTAATACATATCTTTCAAAGGACACCTCTTTTGCCTTAGAAACTTGAAGGTGCAAGCTATGGTTAAGCCTTAAAAATGACAAAAAAAAAAAAAAAAGAAAAAAAAAAGTGTGTTTTTGTGACCTTCAGTGACTTTGCGTCGATAACCTGCCACAGATTTCTCATATATTTCATGAAGTTCTATCGTCTAACATTATAGATGTGAAATAAATATCATGGCAAGTTGCCCCCCAAAGAGTTTTTGACCACAGCATTTTCTATGTCTGAGAAAAACGCCCACTTTTGTGTGCTGCACAGACTTTTTTACAGGCCCGTAGTCAAAGGGGTGCCAGGTGGGGCTGAGCCCCACTCCCCCTAGAAAATTTCACATAAAAAAAGTTTAATGCAGTTGCTTTGAAAAATTTTTGTATATAAGGTAAAGTTATCAAAGTTTTATATCAAAGTTTTATACATCAAAGTTTTATATATACAAAGTTTTTGTTTGTAATACTCTGTCATTTTTGTTTTGTGTTCTCATCTTCCAAATATGATCCAAAGATGACAACTTTAAATCCATTCTGTTTAAGCCAAGGAACTTTTACTGCTTGGAAGCCGTTTGGACTTTTCAGAATTTATTTAATTATAAACTTATGCTATTATTTAATGAAGAGAAATATAGATAAAAATGTTATCATTAAAAAAAATACAGGATGCCACCCCACTTACGTTAGGGTGCCCCCCCTGAAAAAAAGAGGGTGCCCCCCTGAATAGAAAATCTGGCTACGGGTCTGCTTTTTTAGTGGGCCATAAAAGATGAACAACTTCACTTTGAGACAAAATATTCTGGATTTGCTACATTAATAAGATTAATAACAACTCGGAATTTTTTGGTAAAAATCTCAGATGGCATGAATCCTAGGTGTGTTACTTTCTCAGATTCGTGCTCTTAATTTTTCTTGGAATTTTTTCGCATATGCAGAACATAAATAAAGGTCTTTGAAAACGTTTATTATCTAACAAAGATTAATATAGATATTTCATTTAACAAATTTACTAAACAAGTCCTTTAAATGGAACATCGAAGAATTTTTAATTTTTATTTTTCTCGTACGCTTGAGATAATTTAAATGAAAGCTTTATTACTCTACACTCGAGTACATTATACTCTCTCTCTCTTTTTTTTTTAACTGTCATATTTTTTTGCATTACAACTTCAAAAATGATCGAGTGAAAGCCAAATTTCCTATTTCTCTTTCCTAACTAACTGTATAAACTTTTATGAAAAAATGCACAGTTCGAAACAATTATAAGAAATAATAATAATTATATGGAACACTTTGCACATTTTATGAAGGACAGCGTCTTATATAAGGTTCAGGTGAATGGGATATATCTGACATTGGACACTTTATTGAAAATATGTACACGGGGTCTTATCGCATGAGCAAATCGGGGCTGTGTCCAGGTCCTCATCTTGAAAGGGGCCTATTAGATTTATTATTTTTCGTTCATTTCTATTAAAACTTTATAAAGAGATTTTTCAGATAAAGAACTATAGTAAAAAGGTAATCTCTAATTTTACTATTTTTAGAGCACAAGCGTCACTCTCACTACCTGCTCATTAGGAGAGAGGGCAAAAAACAAAATATCTCTTTTTCCAATCTTCATCAGAAAAAAATCTGGCTCTGGGTGAGTGTACATGTAAGTCACCGAGAAAAGAACTTTGGTTTCCTACAACGTTGCGTAGATTCCCGAGTATTTAGGGGGGAAAGAGGTGAGGGAGACCAGTTGGTCAGATTCACCGGACATGTGCTCCTACAATACAAAGTAATTTATCAGGCGGTAGGTAGGCTGTCACGTCGGCAGTTTGTTAATTACTTTGTTCCCCACGCCTTCCATGCGGAAATGGGGGGAAGCAGGTTTTTCTTGTGCATTTTCGAGAGATACAGATCCCATACACTGGAACTTTTTTGAAGTTATCACTAGGCAAACTCCAGGCCGCTCGGAGGGTTAAAATGTCTGCGAGATATAGTTGGAATATCCCCATAACTCGAATATGCCTGGTGAAGATTTTAAAACAGTGTCAGTAGGCGATTTTAAGATAGATTTGGATTCCAAAGATGTTCAAGAAAGAGTGTATTCCTATTTTAACGCCCCTACTTTCGCCAAACTAAAAATTCCCCGCACTTTGGCGAGCTTTGAAGTCATGGGTTTCTAGGAGTTATGCACAAGTTTCAACGCTCCCTAAACAACTACATGAAAACTAAAGTGAACAAATTAGTGATAAACGCACTAGTTAAGGAATTTGAAGACACTTAATTATTAAAACTACATTCATTGGTAACCCAAAATAAATAAAAATGTAACGGAATGCTGTACTTATAGGTTGTTCCAAATTGCCATTTTAATTCTAAATTACGATTGCCACATAAATACAAAAAATCGTCATGGTTACTGTATATGTTTAATGATCACCACCTTGGCGAGAGTCGGGGCGTTCAAGTAGAAATCAACCCAAGAAAGACAAACACGGCACACTCATAGATTATGATGCACATTCGAAACAATATTTAAAACGGTGAAGTATAGTTGTAATATACTTGGCGAAGATTATTAAATAGTTTGAGAAGGCGATTTTAAGATAGATTTCGATTCCAAAGATGGATTTTATACAACAAGGAAGAAAAATACTTCTCACTCATGAATAATGATACACTTTCCGAACTTATGGAATAAGGAAGAAAATAGGGATGGCGCATAAATTATGATACGCTTTTAATATATAGCACTTTGGTGCGTATTTAAAATCTGAAAGGATTCAAGATTTTCTTTTAGCACCAGAGTGCTATTTTCTTTTTGATTCGCCAAAATACGCCCGGTGCCCTCAAAATTTCTCTAATACATAAACATACAGAAAAATATACTGTATTCAGTCGTAAAATTTGGCAGAATATTTCTTGAACAATGAGGTACAGCACTGATTTAATGCTACAGAGAAATTTAAAACTTCAAAAATTCAAAAGCATGGATACATACGCATATTTTAAACACATTCCAGAAAAGTTGAAGAGTAATGCTTTCGCTTGCTTGTCTGTTCGACCATACTCTAATTACCGTAAACATGTTTCGATCGGTACGAAATTTTTATATGTTACTGTGCTATGTACGGTGCTATGCACCCTATTGAAAATGATGTGTGTAGCATTTATGGTTTCTTTAGAGAACTAGTAGCCAAACACATGAAGCTTCTGAGCTACTCTACCGTTTTTAAATCCTACTGTGAGCTACCAACTTAAAAACAATACATTTGTTTATTGCCAATAAACTTTCTAGTAAATATGAAGTCAGTTTTAATTAAACTGTACGTAATAAATCAAAACTGAAATTGAATTGTGCATCAGAAAGAAATGGAGTGCAGTTAGTAATAAATAACAAATGCAGTGTTTAGTCAAAAAATGTTTTTCATCAACAAGTTTTTTAATGTTGGGTGTAGGTAGTGGCTGCCAGTCGAATACTGTTATCCAAGCGTTCATCGGTGAGTCTGTTTCAGTGCTTTTTTTAACACTAGAACCGCGGTGTTTCAGATATACCTAAAACCGCGGGCTGGGTCAAATGGACCCAATTTGTAGAATTCACGTTGCAATGCAACAATAATGTTATATTTCAACGGTAATGACATTCGTTCGATCTTAACATTCGTATTCAGTTTAATATTACATTAAAAGTACAAAAATAGTTTGCTATAATTCTTATTAGAACAGCGTCGCTTGACATAGGTATACCTAAAACCGCGATATGGGTCAAATGGACCCGACTTGTAAAATTCACGTTGCTATGAAAATGACATAATGATATGCTATTATACCATTTATTATGTCATTACCGTTCATTTTATGAATGATGATGACATTTGTTTATTTTGAACTTCGAATTCCAGACTCGTGGGAAGTTTTGGGTCAAAATGACCCATTCCGCGATATCAGGTATGCAAAACAAAAAACAGATAAAAGTTACGAGCTTAAATTTTTTTTACAGCTAATTAATAACATAAAGTTAGGAAAAGTCACGATTTAAAAAAAAAAATTCAGTTCGTAACTTTTTGAAAAAAAACGGAATCAAATCTGGTTTTGGGTCAAAATGACCCATCCCGCGGTTCTAGTGTTAAATAAATTTCATACTGGCAAAAAGAAATGTCACACAGATATGTAAAGCCGAACATTGCCTTCACTTTGAGACAAAGCTGGACCAAAAGTGGATATTTTTCTTTGGGAACAAGAGTTCGGCGCCGCACAGCCAGCTGTGTCCAAAATGTTCTTGAGCTCTGCGGCACGCAATGGGCGATTCGATTGTACGCCGTTGTTGCTGGTAGTTAAACAGAGCGATGGCAACGACTGCACTTCCTCGACGTTGGGTAGTCCATCTAGCTTTTCTTCTATGTCGATGTATATTTTCATCCCATTCTCCAGTTCTCAGCAGATGCCGGTACTAGAAAAAAATATTTCAGACATCCACTTTACAAATAATCGATCATTTTTACGGGAAATGATGTGCAAAATAAAAAAGGGGTTCTCGTGTAGCTATGTCCTCTTTAAGTATTTTATTGCGATCATATTTATTCTTCGTGAATCAAAACTGTCAAAATGTCAGAGTTATATCTAGGGATCGACCGATAGTATTGGCAACCGATAGTATCGGCGCCGATACCTCCAATTTTTTTAGGTATCGGTATCGGTTCTTTCGATTCTAAAAGTATCGGGAAAGTATCGGTTTCTGTTGCTTTCATCCATTTTCGCCGATACTTTTCAACCGATACTTCGCTTTTCAAAAGAAACCACGCAGGCGCAACACCATTCTAGAATCTTTATTTTGGTAATGAGATGAAAAGCGTCGTTTCATTGGAACATTTGTTTGTGAGAGTGTTTTCGAACTGTTTTTTTTTTTTTTTTTTAAATTCTAACTATCGCTAAATGGATGTCATATCACCAAGTGTGGTCGAAATTATGGACGAGAATCGTTAGATGACAGTTTAACAGGACAATCGTCTATTCTTGTAAATTATTTTTAATTGGTGCCCAACACTAAATACGCTATCTGCAGGGATTGCAAAAAACAAATGTCGAGAGGTAGGCTATAATTTTACTTCAGTTTTATAAACATTATTTTCTCACTGTGTGGACTCTGTTCAAACAGTTCATTCTCTAACTGTTTGAACAGAACTGTAAAGTTCTGCTCAAAAACAGTTCATTCATAAATATATGTACGCACAATTGAATCTCCCTATAACGAACTTGCTCGGTTCCACTTAAAAAATTCGCTATAGAGAAAATTTCGTTGTACAGAGATTAGAGATTTTTACAGTTATTTCAGCAAATATTACAAAGTTTTTAGTTAATTCGTTGTAAGGAGACTTCGTTATAGGGAGATTCTACTGTATATATAGGCTTTTGATATCGTTGGAGAATGTCTATATATAGATTTCACGCTTAACAGACATGCTTTAAATTTTTATTTAAAAAAATTGGCGCAAGCATATCTGACTCGGCTTGGGTATATGATATAGATATGAAAATTAATGGGGGAGACGGTCCCTGACATCGTTCGATATTTCAGGGGATGACGGCCTTTAAAGTGTTAAAATTTCAGCATTGGTTTTCGCATTTAAATTTTTGAAGTATATTTTTGAAATTGAATATATTACATTTATATGCACTGAACTATTTCTCATTGGAATATTTTCTTCCTAGCTTTTAAAAATTTTATTTTACAGTTGTTTAAAATATTTTCGGGTTTTTTGAAATTGCATTGAATATAATCGAATACTAATTTCATTAAGCTTTTGTAATCAAATAATTATCATTACTGCTTACTAATGATTGAAAAATAAACGAAATAATCAAAAATCTTTCAGTGATAGACAAATTTTCAAGTGCATTATTGCAATATTTTTTCTCAATTTCGATTTTTATGATATACGAGTGATTTTTAACTTACGCTTCAAAAAAGCATTCGAATAGCCGAAAACAGTGAATTGCAAAACAACAATATTGCACAAAATACTATATTTATCAAACATTAAAGATATTTTACAGGTTTTTTCTTTATGTTAAGATGTGTTTTTATGCCAAAGTAAAATGCAGATATACTCAAATGGAATAACAATTATTGCATCATCGCAGCATTCTTGGCTACGCCACTGTGCGAAGGTCCCGGGTTCAGGTCCCATCGCGCTGCTGTCGATCTAACGGGTCTGGAGTTTTGGTAGGTTTTCTCTAGATGTAACGTGAATACGCGTTAGAACCCCTTAGAAAGTCCTCCTACCAAGGAACTTCCATCCGTGGCAGATCACCCTCGCGTAGGTTAACACAACACACCCAGTTAGGTATTGAGACTTCTTTTAACACTTTTTTTATTCCTACAAATACGCATTTAAATACTAAAAACAAATCACTTCCAACAAGATGGTATTTAGTAAAACAATATATTAAAACATTTCCGGAATTATTCAGTTGGATATTAATTTTAAACAATTCGTCGAATTGAAATACACTAATCTTATTATGACTTAATGATGTTATAAAATAAGATAACTGATGAAGACTGAAAAAAATTTTCAGTCGAAACGATCGTATCCTGTTCTAAGTAACATTTTATGTGTGTTTTTTCACAAAGTTTTTATTTATTCTATAATTTAATGTTTGCAATAATTAGTAGTAATTTTTAGAGAAAATTATTAAGCTATACCTAATAAATACAATAATAAAAAAGCCTACAATAATTTAGTTTATATCGCGGCGTTGAAATATTTCTTAAAAACTTCCTCATTATACATTTTTGGGGGTCATTAGTCAACATTTTCGGGCCACTCTTCCGCACCGTTAAAATGAAATTAAAAGACATTTCTGAAGAAAATGTGCACTGAACTATTAAAAGTATGTACTCAGATAACATAAGAATAAAAGTAATCACCGTGATTAAAAATAAATTTACTTATCGATGCGACGTGATTCCTGATTTCTTTTGCAGTTCAGACCTCGTAGAACACCCCACGATGCAACAAATAGTCATATTAAAATAAAGTTAATAATAAACATACAAAAAATTATTTAAACGCACTGAAGAACACATAGTAAATAACGCAAAAGCTGGGCTTAATTCGCAAAACGCGCGCTCTCTAGGGTTACTGGAACTGGAGACAGTTTTCGCCAAGGTGTGCCATCCTTGGTTCGAACCGAATGACGTTTGTCGGACATACTCCCCCCCCCCATGGTGCCCCTCTGCACACGTAAAAAAAGGCGCCCCTTTTGTGCTCTAGATCAGTGGTTCCCAAACTATGGGCCGCGACCCGTTGTTGGGTCACGGGAGCAATTTCGTTGGGTTGAAAAGGGTGGTAAAAAATAAATTTTAGTATTTTATATATATAGTAAACTATACTTTTTATATAGCCTATAGTGGTTATCGTTATGTAGCAGTGGGTCGCGAAAAAAATCTAGTTGAAGATTTTTTGAAGAGAAGGACAAAAAAGTTTGGGAACCACTGCTCTAGATCAAGATTTTCTCAGTTTTAGTTCGAAATGGCCCCCTTTCGACGATGGCACCCAAACCTTGCTTACCGTGCCACGCCGCCCCTGCTCAGAGCTTAGAATTAAAACAGATAAAATTTGTTCATATCAATCACAGTAAAACATGTTAACACAATGATCATAAAAAATAAAACACTGAAGATCAATTTCATTAAATATGGATACTTTAAGTAGCAACTTTTTTTAAGACTTGAAAATTGAATTTAGTTTATCATTTTTGGATTCTTCTTTAACCTTTATTTAATCTCGTCATTTTTAAGCATCTTTTATTTAGACCCTCCAAGGCGTAGCTTGAAAACGAGCAAAAATATTTTTCTTCATATTGTAGCTGTTTCAATGACAAAATTAATGATACTAAAATTATAAACGAACAAACTAAAATTAATAACAATTTATTCCTTTTTTGTGTCACAAAGAAGTTAACCTTTTGGCAGTGACTTGAAAACTGGCGACTCCGTGAACATTAATTATGTTGGTCCAGAAGTTAAACGATTCATTTTTAAAACATTACAAAATATCAAAAGTACGAATTATCAAACATTTAATGATTTTATTATCTATTAGATTAATGAGAGAACGTAGGATTTGTGTATCATTCTGTTTTGAGAAGTGTAATAATTATTTATATTGTTAATTTAAAAAGTTAAAGCTGTATTAGTATGATTTGTGATACTAATTATTATTTAGTTTATTTCAAATTTTGGGGTAAAAAACATATTTCTTGTGAACAATATTTAGTTTATATGTAAAAAAAACACAGGAATAATCGGTGTGTACCTGTTCTTGGTACGGAAAAGATCAAATACATGGATCATCCGGATTAATTGTGACTTAGCCCTGTGCGCAGAATCAAAAAATGCGGATTTTCAAAAAGAACTTTAAAATGATCATATGAGTTCAGATTAAACAGAAATCTTGCAAAAACATTTAATAATTCACTTAGTGGTTAAATAATTGGAGTAGATAAATAAAACCAATAATTAATGTGAACTTATTATGCATTTTAATGGAAGAATTTACATACGTATTTAATGAACAATATCTAAATACATATGTACTTACATAATACAGTTTATACATTATGACAATTTAATGCAGTTTAAGTAATCTAAAAAATATTTTCATATGTGAAAGAATTATAATTAAAGAAAATCTAAGTAAAATTGCAAGCTGTGAAGTTGAATAAATTTCATATGTTTACTTTTGTAAGCACAAAATCGAGGCATGAACCATAAACAAAGACACGTATAGTAAGAGCAAGCAGGAAGCTGTTTTGGGTCTAATATGGAAACCTTTTATCTGGCTCACAGCAACAATTAGGCGACAAAATACAGGTTGAGAAAAATTGATTTAAATATTTGCACCAGTCGGCACTGGAAATCAAATGGATTATCTTAATATATCCCTTTAATTTCCCCCCGCCCCTCGTGTTTGTTCTGTCAAGCCTAAATGAGGGGCATCTACCTATAAGGGGGAGCTTGGGCGGAAGACTTTTTAAGGGAGTCTAACTCATATTCACGTAACATCTGGAGAAAATCGCCCAAAACTCAAGACCAGGGGTTCCCAAACTTTTTTTCGCCGCGGCACCCTTGTCAGGCTAAAAACATTTCGCCCCCCCCCCCCTCGGGCTGAAAACTTTCGTGGTAGGTTAGCTTTAAAACAATTAGGTTAAAATGAAACAGCTTGGGTGCATTCATCAGTTCTTTTATGTTGTTTATAAGGCTAACTATCAAGAAAGTACACTCCTGGGAAAGGGATACAGAATTTTGACACCCCTCTTCCATTTCAGGTAGTTCCTCTGAAAGAGAGGCTACTAGACACTGAACCCTTTCGAACTTGACTAAAATATTTATGTTTTCGCCCACTTGTTTCACTGGCTTGGTCACTATCTTTTGAGTGATACCGGTTCAGAGGAAATTATTTGATTATACTTCACCAAAACACTTTCCATGATTATCTCCACGGCACCCCTGGCATACGCTCGCGGCACACAGTTTGGGAACCTCTGCTCTAGACCACTAGATCGGCAGCCACGCGAGGAGAAAGAATTCTGAACCAGTACACTAAGACGCTTCCCACTGCTCAGCTTTTTATAAATTCGGCCATTCGTCGGCATGATTGAATAAAAAAGAAAGACTAGAACTACTGTAAATTTGCATTTCAATGTATCCACTGCTTTTTCTTTTTAATGCTTTCTACTGGGATCAAATTTCATCATTCTATTATTCATTTTAACGAGAACTACACTCTCGTTACAAAAACTGCCGAACAGATGTAGGTTTAAATGACATTAAATTATGTAAAGTATCGGTATCGGTTAAGTATCGGTATCGGCCGATACCATAACTTAAAAGTATCGGTATCGGCTATTTCTGAAAATGAATTTATAGGTAAAGTATCGGTATCGGTCATCGGCGAAAATGTGGTATCGGTCGATCCCTAGTTATATCCTTATGGCGAGCACACCGCACGTTAAAGGGTTAATTTATGTTGTGTATAGAATTGTGTTTTATTTCAGTCTGGCTCAAAGCTCATTCAGTTGTCTGTCCTGTAGGTTACAACAATATAGTAACTAAATAGTGATGCAGTCTTTCACCGTTAATTCACTCAACTTTTGTCGCAGAACAATGACATTCCACATCTTTAAAGAAATCAATTTAGTTAAAAAAGACTTAAAATAAAAGAGAACAAATACGTTCATTACTTTAGAAATTTAAAAGATAGTAAGTCAAATATTTATAGGAAGGCTCCTCGAAATAGAAAAATTTGTACTGAAAGAAAAAACACAATGAGCCATAAATGTATGTATAATTGGATTTCTTCTGGTTCTAATAATGTTTAAAATATCGCTTGCATAGGATTTATTTGCTTAAACTATTCAAGTTTATTTTATAAAACTAGGGGCCAAGGCCCCTAGACTCGCTACGCTCGCTTCTCGTTTGAGGCATTCGGCCTCTAAATAAGGCTTATTCGTAAAAAAGACATAATTTGTCAGACAAAAATCAAAGATTGGATCAGATAGAATGTTACTGAGCTACACATTGCTCGGTTCTTGCATGTTCATTCATTAGTACATAAAAATTCAAACTTCACACTACAGTAGCCCCCCCCCCCTTTAACAGGGCAGATATTTTGTTATAGGTATCAGTGTTGTACGGGTCCTGAGCTATACTCCACCTGGACTGCGGACTCCGCATATAATCGCTGGAAAAATTACTTGCACTCCTCAGAAACACAATGATATTTAATGTTGCCGTTCAAATGTTATATTAGTAATTAGGAGCTAAAGCGTCATAAAATCAGAACATCTGTTTCAGCTGTATTTTTAACTATGTAAAACCTATTGGACACATTGCGTATTTGCCACCCATGGCGATTTTCATAATTTGGTGACTTGCGTAAGTGTATAGTTAATAATTAACTCAAAGAAACAGTACTTTATAAGTTTTCTTTGATAAAAACTACTAAACAGCTAGGATAGCTTGCCACCAATGCCGATTTTTCATTATTTGGCGATTTACACATGCTCACAAACTATAATGACTGCTTATGTAAGGTTCCCGGAAAACCGTTATCCATATTTTCATATACATAATCCTTGCAGATTGGCGTATTTTGCACCACGAATTATATCATCTCGCCGCGCTGGCAAATATCCAAAGTGTACTATGACTGCTATAATGGCATAGTTAACGCCGACAAATATGTCTACTGGTAGCAAATACTCCCGCTGGACCGAACCGGCTTTAAAATAATCTGGATTTTAATTGTTTTTCATTTTCAAGATACTGGATTCTAACATTCTGGAACGCGAAGTTTAGATTCACTCTGCTTGAAAAGATACCATTTTGCCAGATCATTCCTAATGCCAAGATGGCACTTTTAAAATCATTTATAATTAGTTATTCTGTTTGGAAAAAACGAATAGTTGCTAATTCTAAACTCCTGTTGTCTAAACGAACTTACTATTTGAAAATTGTCAACTTTGTGTAACGCACTTTGAGTTATTTATTTCATATACTTTTTAATTTGGCGTAATATTGGTGTCATTCGACTTCATGTTTGTGAATTTCACGCGATTCTACATACTTGGAATTGCTTTGTTGCAAAAGAATGAACGATTTCATGCCAAATTTGGCAACCATTATGTTTATTTTTTCAGTTTTTTATTAATATCTTCTAGAATAATTCGATTTTAAAAATTTAAGTCAGCTTATCAGGTTCCTCGGAATTTTTCGAATACTTGGGCATGTTTCTCGAAATTCAAATTCCCACGGTTTAGGAGAAGGTAGGTCAACAAGCGCTTGACAGCGGCCGTTACTTTTTTTTAGAATAGAGAGATTCTGCGTAATTTCACTTTCAAGTCAGTTTTTAAAAAAATTTTGTATGAATGAGTTAGCAACTTGTAACTTTGTAATATATATATGTATATACGTATGTATCTGTGTGTGTGTGTGTGATTTTTTAAACTAATCCTTCAAAATTCACTACATCATATATAAATGGTGGATATTATTAAAAGAATTTAATAGTCTGATTTTTAGAAGAGATTTTGTAACATCAATTAAGTGTTAAGCAGTCATTGACTGTATTATATTTTACGGTCTTAGAGGTTGTTTCATTGTTCAGCTTCTCATATCTAACTTAGAACTAAATGACAAAATAAAATTATTTTTAGTTTACTGCATGTGTAAAAATTGCAAGAATGGACACATCTAATCAATGTGTTGTGCAAGATTAGATTCTTGATAATTGTTTGCCATATAATCTCGACCATTGCACGTTTTTCTTTTCTTTATTTCGAACAAACAAATTTTCACCTTCATGTGTTATATGACATTTTCTTTGAGAATTGGTGACATATTTTGAATTATGAGAAAATAATTACGACACACACACACACACGCACACAAACAGCTTATACGTAGGAAGAATTTCTTTTGAGTTTTATCTTCTTTCCTTATGAGCTTTCTTTTCTCTCGCGAGATATCACTCTGCGTTGAGCTTATAAATAATTACCGCTGTACTACACTGGAAGGTTGAAAGGCCACAGTATATATATATATATATGTATCACGCTCTTGATTTTAAAAAGTCACCCATTTATGTAATGTGGCAATTCATAAAGTGAATGCTATTAATAACGCAGTATAGTATAAAATATTAATTCTGAACAGAGGAAGCATGTTATGAATGTTTCCACTATATGCGTGTAATTATTTCTTTCTACTTATACTTTTGTATGCTCATTAAGTAGTAAACACATTGGTATTCCACTCGAAGTATGCTTGCACTAAGCGTGCCCTTGTATTTACCAAAAAATAAAAAATAAATAAGTTTTTAGTGTGCAAAGTTGAGATTGCAACTGAGGTATTCAACGCACAACTGCTTCTATGCTAGCCTAAGATAACAGATGTCGTTTTAAGCAGAAAGGTGAGTGAAAAGTTTCATTTTATGCTAAATTAGCAATGGTTTTTAACATGTTAACGTTCTTACTTAATTGGTATTATAGTTTTTTTTATTCTTTTATGCGGTAGATCCTAAAAATTTTATTTTACTCTATGATACATTCGTATACCATAATAAAAATCAGCATTCGTAACTCTTTGATGCACAAAATTTTGTTTTGTTTAAAAACAGAAATAAAAAGCCATTCCGTCTTGCTCCCGTGAAATTTCCGGGCTGGAGTTCCAAAATTATATCCAAAAAGATTGGAGCATTTCAATTCTGATGCAAAAAAATTGTTTTTAGATTAATATGTCCAAAACCTTAAAATGAATTCACATACTGTGCATACACTTATTTTTATAAAATATTATTTTAATAAAAAAATAGGTACTTTTATGACCGTTTTCTTAAAAATAATACGACCTTTAAGGGATTAATTGAATTTATGAAGCAAAAAATGCCAATTCACCGAGTTTACCGAGCTACAGCTGCTTAAAGTTAGAGCAATTTCCGAGCTGTGAAATAGGGTTTGCGTATATAAAATGAATTTGAGAAAAATGAATGTACATGGTTTTGAGCTTTGTAATATTTATTAGCAATTTCATTAACTATTTTATGAATATAGATTGCAATAAAGAAGATGAACGTTTAACTATGTGTATCCAGTAAAGTAACATAAAAATATAGTTAATGCTGAAAATAGAATTTTTTAAACAGTTTTTAAAATGAAGTGGCATTAAATAACTTTCTTCGACTGCAATCCAAATAGGCACCCGTGTAGAAAACTCTTCCTGTACTTCACGTAGCACACTCTTATGCTACACATCCACATGCTACACATATATACGATTTAGTAAGTCTGACCTCAGATGGATTTTAATAGAGCTTGACTATAACCCTCTGCTTGCAGGGCCCGATTATGACCAATAGGGGTCCCGGGCATTTGAGGGGCCCCCGATCTATGAAATTTGTTTTAATTTTTAATAAAATTTTGATATAAAAAAGAATATTTCAGAGCAACATTCGGAATTGGGAGGGCCCTTTCGACCCGGGAGCCTGGGCAAAGTCCGAATTTACCCATGCGATCATAAAGCCCTGTCTGCTTGAAGATCAGTACTATAAAACTAGTTTTGCTTCTTTATCCGCACTATGCCAAAAAAGGAAATTAAAACCTATCATTTAAAATTTCAGTATTTATAGGGTGCCTTAACGGTTTACCATAACGGTACATTTTCAAACGTGGAAAAGTGACTTAAGTCACGATGTTTGCTGCTTATAAATCGATGAATTTTGGTCGTAAAAGGACGATTTTTTTTTTTTAATTATGCATGAAATTGTATAAAGCAATTTTTTCTAAATATAACTGATAAGACTGGGGGACTGTATAAAAATTTAACTATCGTAATTTTTATGGAAATTGATTTATTGACTTTGATTGCTTCTGATATAATAGATTACATAATTTAAAGCATTTGTGCCGTTGGAACTATGTGTCTCTGATATGTATATATACAGGGTGAACCTAAACGCTTGGGCAAAACTTTAAGGGGTGATAGGGCACATATTAAGGAATCAGAATCACACAGCAATGTGGGGTCGGCAACGTCGTCTTCGTATAGCTGTTAATAATCACTTCGGAAAAAGTGATGAAACAACAGTGCACTTGCCGACGCTTGTTCGTCAGAAACTAATGTATTTTTCTCCTAAAACAGAAGACTAAAATGGATAGTTTAACCCTCTCGTCACCGAATTATGAAAAATCAGAGAAAAAAAAATCTGTCTAGCATTGAATGCATCTGAAATACTATTATAAATCATGCAAAAATATTTTTTTCTAATGTCGATTCATATTAGATTTTTCTAATATTAATTTCTGCATTTTCGAAGCATTTTGCTATGCTAAAATTAATTTAAAAGGATGCACCTATTAGGTAAAGGTTGAGGAATAAGAAAAAAACTATATTTATCTCAAAAAGAAAAAAACGTTAAAAAAGCAGCGTCCCTATTTTCTTAATTTTTCTCCTGAAACAATGAAGCGAAAACTGTAAAAAATGATCTAAATGGACTCGTACTGCAATCTAGGCACGATTTATGCATCTAGTGAAGAGCCTCCTATACTTTCTACATGAATGAATGATATTGATATCACTGAAAGAAAAAAAATACTCAATTCAATTGTTTTCTCTCTAAATATTGCTATTTGAAGTAGGAGCCTCCTATGAGGTTCAGGGTGACGAGAGGGTTAAAAAGTTTATTTTATTTCATGGATGAAATTTTCGGAGACGAACCTATTGCTTATGAAACTTGGTTAAGAAATTTGACGGACACTTCAGTGCTTTTCCAAAAGTGATTATTACCGGGTAAGTTAAAATTGCGTTTTCCAACCCAGATTGCTGTGTGATTACGATTCCTCATTGTGTGCCCTATCACCCCTAAGTTTGCCTAGAGTTTAGTTCCCGTATATTAAAGACTATCGAACGCATTGCTTCACCAAATATATCATAATTTTTTCTAATTGTTTTCATCAAGGAAAGCGGATATGAAACTATCTACCAAGAGTCCTCGGATTTGCAGAGGAAAAATATCAAGCGCCTCTCATTTTCCTGCATGCAGTGGGATTCTCAGGCAAGACTTTCAAAAATGTGCCAATCATCTCTAGATACTAGAGAAAGTAGTGCTACTATAACCCTTATCGCGCAGTGATCCCTCTGGAACCCAAATTCTGACTTTGACTTTGCCAGTCACGAATAATTGATTTCTTAGTTTCGGGTGACAGAGCTCCACGAGAATCCTTTACTTTTAGCACGTCCTTTCCGTCAAAAAATGTCACGATTCTTTTAACAGCACTGACATCTCTGGAAATGAAGAATGCGAGACAGCTGGATCGATTGCCATGCTGAAAAAGGGCAGCGTTGTCATCGCTCGACTTAACGACCGCAAGAGGGCGACGATCGAACGTTATCGCGTGCACAGATCGAGAGACCCTTTTTTGACGCAGCTGCTGTGCCCGCACAGCAGCTGTCGTCAAAAAAGGTCTCTCGATCTGGCACGCATGACGTCCGATCGTCCCCTCTGCGGTTGTTAAGTCGAGCGATGAAACGGCTGCCTTTTTCAGCATTGGGAAAGGGTTGCGCCTCAAAGGGTTCAGGCATCTGAGGCAATGCTCGGAGATCGTTTTCGTAAAGTAATCAATGTACATAGCTCACTGAATATCTCTTGTGTGTATTTATGAATGATGGAGCAATTTACATATACATTGAAGCACCGTATACGTTTTTCAAGGGACTAATGGGGGGAAAATGTATAAACAACAAAAACGTATAAACGAAATTCTCAAAAGTACGTACATTTTCGTTATAACCAACAATGAATAACCAGATTTAAAGTACTACAACTTATATTACTTCATGAAAATACAGCATAGGTATGAAATACTGACGGTTTTATTCTGAATTTAATGCGCAGCTAATACTCGTATTCAAGTACATTCGGCATCTACAAAATATTTTGTAATTTTCTGCCGTATGGCTGTTTGTGAATGTATAGAAAAAAAGTTCATTGCACACAGTTAAAAGTGCCTATTTAAAATTACTGTTTAAATCGACGGAAATTAAGTATTTTTTCAGAAAATTAGAACCTGGCAAAGCTTGTTGAAAACTCTTGCAACACACACATTTTCTCCCCTCTTTAGTTCTAAAAAGAAAACCGTATAAATTAAATTTTCGATTTCAGGAAAACGTATAAATGATATTATTTAACACTTAAATCCAACGGATTTCGCCAGGAACATTCAGAAAAATAGGACCATTCATAAACGAGAAACGTCTAAACGGTGATTTACTGTATATACACATAATAGTAATGAGTAGGGACCGGTCCTTGCCTTTTCTGGCAGAAAAATGTGTTTTAGTGTTCATTGAAAGCTTCCATAACCAAAATACAGGTTCCCAGAAATACCACCAAAATTATCCACGCCCACATTGCTCGTTGGGCGTACATAAAAATGCCCAAACAACTGTAATTATAAAACCCATAGTTTTCGAGAGAAACAGGAAAAACAACGTGGCTGACGGGAAAGACAGGCTACAGTGCTGACATGCGGTCACACCCCTTTTGTCCTCGAAGAGTCACGCGACCTAGGGGATGTGGCCATCTTGGACCAAGATGGCCACACTTCCTAAGTCACGTGACTCTGCGAGGGCAAAAGGGGTGTGACCAGATGTCAGCACCACAGCCTGTCTTTCTCGCCATCCATGGAAAAACAAAGTATGACGTCATAAAATGACGTCGGTGTGTCGTACGACGTAGGTGCAACCCGGACAGCACATAAGCTTAAATCAAGCTTGACATTTCTTTGAATTTGAGGTATTAATACAAGCTTGACAGTTCAATTCATTTTAAGCTTGCAGCAAGCTTGGAGATTACAAACAAATGAGTCAGCCAATATTTTCCCGCCGAATATAAGTCATTTGAACTGTCAAGCTTGAATGCAACTGGATGACTGCTTGATTTGGAAAGCCCCATCCACATAACAAATAATTTATCATCAGTCATAAATGTACTTGACCATTGAATTAAAAAAATAAATATTCTATATTTCTAAATATTGAAATTCTTCAAAATAAAATACAAATAGACTACAATATTGATTTCAAAATCAGTCGTTTGTCTCGATTTTGGCCAATATTGCCCAACATGAGTGTTGCGATATTGAAAGTTTTAAAACGTGTGCTGCTTTTAAGTTTATATTAGGCTTATTTCCTTATTAGTAAAGTCTATAAATCACACATAACAGTATTTTAATTTTGATTCATCCCATGGAAAAATAAAAGAAGCAGGTCGGCATCAGCCATCGGCCAATACTGAACTATCTCGCCAAAAAACGGCGTGATAACCATAATAGTCACTTCAAACTTTAATCATATTACCTCGAGTTAGATTGGCATACTGGTTAGGGCGCTGGCTTCCCACGCTTTGGGTCCCGAGTTCGATCCCAGTCGCGGACGCTAGACCGAAACAGATTAAAATAACGTGTGATTCCAGCGTAGAGCGGAAACTGCGTGGAAAAATAAAATGTACGGGGCGAGACCGCCGCCCCATGTATTAAAAAAATTTTTTTTAAGGAATTTTTTTTTAAAGTTTGAATTAAGCTTGCTATGAAATTAAGCTTGCTATGCTGAATGAGCTTGCTATGCAATTGAATTAAGCTTGCTATGTTGAATGAGCTTGCTATGCAATTGAATTAAGCTTGCTATGTTTGAATTAAGCTTGCTTGAATCAAGCTTGCATCAAGCTTGATTCAAGCTTAATGCAAGTTGGGCAAGTGTAAACTTGAACACTTGATTGAAGCTTGCATTAAGCTTACACGCGTGAAATTTTCAAGCTTAATTAAAGTTTATTGACGTGATAAATCAAGCTTGCTGCAAGTTTGATGCAAATTTGCTGTGCTGTCTGGGAAGGATAAAAACACTTTATTGGTCACATCAACAGCACCATTTGCATGATCGACTATCGCCAGATCTCTCTTTTTCCTATGGAGCTATCTGAAGGAATGGATGTATCGAGACGTAGTGACTACACAAACGGACTGAACTGTTTGTGTGCGTGCTGCTTGTACTTCGATGGACCCCGCGTTGCTGCGACGCATGCAGTCATCTATTCCACGGCGCGCTCAAGCCTCCCTGCCTCGACGTGCTCGGCCGTGACCTTCGAAACTAAGGCCTGCTGGCTTAAGGAATACGTCATCCTAAGTAGGCCGATTTAGGTATAAAATGAAAATTTGTAAAATAAAATTAAAATGCTGGTTGCTCATGATCATCTTATCAAATTTATCAGTGCCTAAAAACATATATATATATATATATATATATAAGTATTAAACATTGGAGCTGCAATCATAATTTCTAAATGCATTTTTAGTGTCATATTTAATCCGTAATAATAAATCAAGATAAATGTTAGAAATAATAAATTTTATAAACTGATGATAAGCAACCTCAATTATAATATTGCTATACAACTTTTAATTATACGTCTAAATTCGGCCTACATAAGATGACTCAATATTTGAGCCAGCAGGCCTTGTTTGCGAAGAATTTTTAATGTACTCCCAAGGAGGAATCTGGCTCTGCAGAGTTTGGGCAGTATTTAGGGGACCTTCTGTATTAATTCGTTGTACACTAAAACTTCGATACAACAATACTATGTGAACCCAATAAAATGATCGTTCTAGAGGAATGTATCGTAATATCGAGGAGAGATTATATTGCATAGAAGTTCCGCGGGACTGTAAAATTTTACCGTTATAGAAGGATTTATCGCTGTACAGAGAATACCGAGGTATTTACTGCTGCATAAGTATGTTCATGACGTGAGAGCAGGGGCGTAGCCAAGGGGGGGGTTAGGGGGGGTCATAACCCCCCATGAGGAATTTTTTGCCATACAAAATGTATAATTCTTCATTACATTATCACACACACATATACATTCGTAACCCCCCCCCCCATGAAAAATTTCTGGCTACGCCCCTGCGTGAGAGATATTGTTATTGTTATCAAGAAATTGCTCGTGGGCGGTTATTTATTGCTTTTGCATGTACGTAGGCATACCTCCTTGATGCTCGCAACCACGGGAAGAGCCCTTGGAGCGATGAGATGAGATACGATGATCTCACCAATGATCTGTTGGAGTTCATGGATAGCCATGATCTACAGAAAGCTGTACTGATAGGAAACAGCATGGGCGGCAGGACAGCCATCAACTTCGCCCTTAAACACGTAAGCAAAAAAAAAAAAAAAAAAATCTTGTGCTGTCATATCAACCTCACAAAATGTTTCTTTATTTTATAGCTGTAAACATCATTTTATTATTCACAACCATTACGAAATCATCTTACAATATTTTCTTGCAAAACATCTTTCACTAAAAAAAACTTTAGAACACCAACAATAGGCGAACTACTGGATAAATGAAAATCGCGAGCCCGCGCCATGGAGTTAGTAGGATGGATTTTTAACTGAAAAGGATGACGTTGCTTTGACGTCATTTTACGGTTGTTACAATTTTTATTTGAAATCCAATCCTAAAGTAAATACTGTTTGATTACCGATTAGATAAAAACGCAAACATCCGGTTTAGAGGCGGAAACGGGCACTCCCATTAGTTGCTGGGGGTGCCAGTCACAGATGTGCTCTTCGATTATTATTCGTTGCTTCGATTTATTCTCAGATGTTCTAGCCATTTTATTCTTTAGGAATACTACGTTTCTAAATACGACCACAAAATTCAGAAGGATATTATCAAATCAATTGAATTCAATGAACAAGACGAAAAACGTGCATTCACTCCTTTCGCTTTCTCCCCTCCCCGACCGGGTTCATTTGGATTCACCTTTACTGGCCGCTTGCCAATATTCCAAACTAAACGCAGTCAGACAGTATGCTTCTGCTGCTCAGCGTTTTGGCAAGTATGCATTTCGTGGTAAATGCTGCCACACATGCAAAGGAAATTAGAAAATAGCTGGAACTACTCGGAAATTCCGAGTACTTTTAAAGCTCCTATAAGTTAATGTTCGATTCGTTTGATATTTATGTATTTTCATTTCCCGAGTCTAAGAACAGTAGAAATAGACTTCGGTTTCATTTGATTGGCGATTTTAACAATTTAAGAGGCAACAAGGGATTCTGTTACTACCTAAATTAATTACGAGTGTCCTTTTTATTGATACAAATAAGAATTATTTTTTCTGTCGCGAGATTGCTTTTTACGTACACAGATTTCTAAAGTTCGATCCTCCGGAGCCGCACATGCGTATATGCGTTAGATCCCTAACATCAAAAAAGTCCTTTGGTGTCGGATTTTTTGAGACTTTTTTTGAAAAATTTTTTAAGATTCCTATCATTGTGCTTTAATACATGCTTGCTATTCTAAGCCAACTCTTCTCAATCATGTGCCCAGAGGGTTCTGAGGCACATGCCAGAGGCACACGGTCAATGTGCCACTGGGTCCCAATATGTAGCTCCCCAAGTAAGTTTGATCCTCATTTTATAAGATTCCTCAAATAATCTTTTTTCAACTTGCCGATTAGGCATTGTCCACTACAACTGCCGAAGGTATCGTGGCCATTTTATAATGGGGGGCACCCTGTGGGCGGTTAGCGTTACCCGCTATGAAGGAACGGACAAGTTAACATCCATGCCCAAGCCGGGATTCGATACCCAAGGCGTGAGAGAATGGTTCTTGAGCCACTACACAATCTGTGAGGCTTCCTCGAAAATTCTAAACCTGTATCAACCTTGCTCAGTTCGTGGATCGAATCTTGGGCCTGTGGTATATGGCAGCTGAGTACATGAGTTTACTTTTGAGAACGAGAAATTCGTTCCTAATTGAAATTAATTTGCGTGTGCAATTTTCAATGCACGTATATTGATTTTTATTCGTGTATTGTTGAAATCAATATCTCAGAAATAGGCGCGAAGTTCTAGAACTGTATTTTACACTGTAATAAATGCCTGTACTTTTACCACACATATTGCTGTAAAATAATACAGCACAAGTGCTGCAGCTTTGGAATAAAACACTGTGTGCTATAAATCTACTCACGAAGTGACGTAATGGCGCTGATGCTAATAAACCAATCACGAAGAACCTTGTACAACATATTGACCCAGTCTTTACACCTCAAGGTGTTGGCATTACATTTACAGACACGTTGTGCTGTAATCTAGGAAAATATTTTTTGAAGTGTACAAAGTTTTTATGCATGGGTACTTATTTTTTTATTGAAGTAAAACTTGTTTAGGCGCAACTAGGGAGTAACTCAGATTTCTTTTCTGATGGAAGTAACACTTAGTAAAGGAAGTGACGTATCTTTTTTCCCCTTGCTACCTTCATTTGCGAAACAGTTCTCCGGCGTTCGTTCCTGCGAACATCGACTGTGCTCCCTGCGCGTCGACATTACTCCCTACCTGTTTTGAAGCAAGATCTTGTCTGATGACTCTGTTCAGTGGATAAGTGGATCGGCTCTTGTCAGAGCCACTGTAGGAAGCCTTTCGCTGAACAGGCGGCGATCCTGCTGACTGTCTCTGACTGTTGTTACAGGTGGTGACCCAACCCGTCACCTCCGATAAACAAGGCCTACGAACCGAATACAGAAAGTGGCACAATGGTGCATTCCGTGGTCCAAGCTCTGTTGCTTTACTCACATGTTTTCAATGGCATTATTACAATATTTAATGGAATTATGAGTTAAAACTTGACATGATTGGTTGCCATGATACATAAATATTGTTTGTCTGTACTTAAATAGTATGTAATCTTTTAATATTGCTCATGTGTTTTTGAGTTATTTATAATAATGAGCCAAATGTAAATTTTTAAACAGAATAATACTTCGAGCAAAACCAGCAGAGGAAAACAAAGGTTTAAGAGCACTGCCATAGAAAAACGCAATAATAGACCCTACGTGCATTCGATACCAACCGACAGAAGAAAACACCAGTTTAGGAACACAGTTAAAGAAAAATACCACAACATAGACATTCTCTCAATTCAAACCCTACGGGAAAACATTTTAAGAAAACAGTGAAAGAATAATAGTTCAACACGGACACTTCCTGGATGCTAACCCGAGATCCAGTTACGGTACAACGATAGATGTTGTATTTTGAAGAAATAAATTAGCAAATTTAGAGAGTAAAATTTATGTTTCACATTATAGTTACCACAAACCTATAATTTCATACTTGAAAAATTATGATGACATTCAAGTACCTATTTCCAATGAATAATATGAATATAACATTTACATAATCTTTGTAAAGTACACGAATAATAAATATAATTAAATTATAATATGATATTTATTTTAAGTTAAAGTTTAATCATTTCAGTGATATGTGTCGTAAACGTCAAAGAAGTTTTACTTCAATCGCTGGTAAAGATTACACGCACACACTTTTTTTCCCTTACTTTTTTTTTATAGCCGAATAAAGTAGAAGCTCTCATCGTGGAAGATATGACACCAAGGAATGTGGCTTCCAACAAGACAAGTCTGGTACAGCAGACACTCACATCCGTAAACCATATCTTAGAATCGATACCTCCTGATACCAGTTTAAAAGAAGCTAAAAGGATGCTATTCGACGCCACTGTTAGTTTTCTAGATCCGGTAATTTTCTTTTTCCTTTTAAATTTCCGTTGTTATATTCAGTATGCGTTACGATTCTGACGCTATATAACGTTAAGTGGAAAAATGTTTGGGATTTCAGTTTGTCTGTGTAACCTTCAGTTTACTACGAAATTGATACGTAGGTTGCCTTTTATGTTTTTACAAACGCTTGTTTCTTCGGCCTTACAGGACACATCGCGACCATCCCTGCAGAGGATCGAAAAAATTGTTAACGCTAAATCGTATGCAGAAATTTGTTTGCCAGATGTCATCAACAAAATCAGAAAAAAACAACAAAAATCAACACTAAAAAAAAAACAACAAATAAGAAAAAACAACAATTTGCTCGTTGTCGTCGTGCTTCTTCAATCTCAAGAGAATTCAAAGTTTGTTGCCGAGACATAATGATAGCGTGCAATCATTCTGTGGACAAATTGCAATCGAATGACAAAACAATATGCCGTACACACTGTGACAAATCTTCAGCAAAACAAATTGTTATGAACTTTTTGTGCAATCCGTTTTTCTAAAGTTTCATTTAGTCAAAAATAAATGTTGCATAATAAAAGTTTGTGTTTTCTTGGACGTAAATGGGTCAATTAGAGCGCGATATACGATTCTTCACAATGGATAACATAAGGATTGAGCGATTTCACCTCAAATATAGGAAATATCGCCAAGGCCCTAATAGCACAACAGTCCCCTGTGACGGAAATGCGACCACACAATACTGTCAAAATAGAGTTACAAACAGTCGCCGCGACTCCGCAGCAAAGTCACGCCAGAGTCCCTATGTCCTCTCGCTGTGTAGTCGCATTGCAACCGTTCAGAGAAGTCACGATGGGACAGTTTTGCGACAGCGAAAAAAATTCGGGGAAAAACAGTTACCGAAAATATACACCAGATGGCAGCATCAAACTCTCAGGCAAGAAGAAGTTGAGGTTCAGAATCGAACCCTGGATCTAATGGTTAATAGCCCAGCATCTTACCACACCGCTGTTACTACCTTGCTCGGTATCCTTTAAAAGTAAACTGATGGCTGCAAAAGCTAGTTCTGACGGCTTCTTTTGGAAATTTGAAATTTTTCTGTGAGTATTTTACAAATAAGTTTTATATATAAATATATATATATATTTATTTTATAAATAATATAAAAATATCATTATTAATAAATATAAATTAAAAATCTTGGAAATCTTTCTTTTTTTACATAAATTATTTTCAAGAGATAATGTGCTGTTTTATTTAAGTATTCATCCGAAAAAATTAATGATTTATTGAAATTTTTTATTCGGTTATGAAATAAATTTGTAATGTGCGACATGTGGGGTTTGATATATATTAAGGTATGAAGGATAAGATTTATATTTTTGCTATATTTTGCCTAAAAGGGATTTCATATAAAAATAAATAAAATTAATTGGAAAAACATGCATTAGATAAAATAAATAAAGTATTTTTGACTTAGATCCACAGTTTTACCTCAAATTTTTCGTAGTGGAACTTTCAAACATACCAGAGACGTATTTAAGGGGGGGGATCTGAAAACTTAAAGCAATTATTAAAAAACAGCAATTTTGAGACATTTGTATTTACTCTAGTAACAATAAGGTTGAAAATAGCGGATAGTCCCCCCCCCCATCCGAAATTTAAACCTTACATACGCTATCGAAACATATATGCCATGGGGATATGAAAGAAATTGTTAATTTTACTCACAGATACTTAGTTTTCACCATTGTGATTAGAACTCTCAACTCTAATATTTTTAAGAATAATATTTTTTTATAAATAATATTGTCTTGTTTAAACAAATTAATTTAAAAATTAATAAATTAAACTAAATTCCATTACTACATAACTGCGAGGTTTTATTTAATTACGATTTTCGGATTTATTTATTAAAAGTTTCACGAAAGAAATTGCCACAAAATATTAGAAAAAATGAGTCTGTTTCCAAAGTCGCAAAACCGGCTGTGTGACGTCATTTTAAAGTCCAAAAAAATCAGTAGTCACAAAATAGTCACACAGTGACTTCACACTGGAGTCACTGAGCAACCAATCACATACTAGTCACATGGTGACTTCACAGTGGAGTCACTTAGCGACCGATCACATACTAGTCATATGGTGACTTCACGGCGACGTCACCTGGTGACTGGTCACAAATAAACTTCACAGTGACCACACAGTAGAGTCACATCACTCACAAGTCACAATGTGAGTAGTATGTGACAGTCCTGTGACAATTGTGACCCTCTGTGACGTCACAGCGACTCTTTTGTGACCATCTGTGCTATTAGGGGGTAACTCCGGTAACGGTGCATGTACAGTGTCTTGCAATTTTTTGGTCTTCAGTACCTTTAAATGGTAATCTCTGAAAGCATGTTCCCCAGGTATTAAAATGAATGAATATTTTCCCTTGAGCTTTTCGTAAATCTCTCTTTTTAGCATGTACCAGCAAGTGCAACAAGCACAGATACGGCTGTGCTGGAAAGTGTTCTACAGCCCCCGAGTTGAGCATATCCCCTTTACCCCCCCCCCTTTTTTTTATTCTCCGTTAACATTAGCGTATATCTACTGAGCAGTTATTCTTCTTTTATTCTAGCTTCACGTCGATGCCGAAAAAGTTAGGAATGCGGTCGATATGGACGTGGTACACATAGTCAAAGACGGGAGCGTGTTCAAGATGGAATGTAACGTCCCTGCGATAGTACCGATGTTGGAAAATAACGCTTTGGTGCAGAATTTGCCAGATCAAAATTTAATTTTCAATGGAGACGCTCTGTTTCTCTACGGCAGCAAAGGATTCTTCAACCTGTAAGTATAGGTTATTGTAAGGCAGAGTGTAATGTTTAACAGAAGTCTGCATAGTTTTTGGCCGCAGAAGAATTTTCCACATTTTTCCGAACAAGTACCATGTAAGGAAAGTATTGTCACCATGAAAAAATCCGACTTCGAGATTTGGGTGTATGGACACGTTTTGAGGTCTTCTGAATTCATTTATGCAATTTTTACGAGATGTATGTGTGTGTATGTGAGTGAACACGATAGCTCCTAAACGGGGCAGTCGATGGAGCTCAATTTGGGTCTATATGTTATAAACCACCGTCGCAAGACCGGTATTGATTTGGGTGTGTATAGGACTTATAGTTTTTCTACAGGGCTACGACAAAGATTTCTTTTGCATTATGGCCTATGGGGGGGAAATTCTTGAAAGTGCTCTAGCGTTTAAACGGTACATTCGATTAAGCTCAAATTGGGTCTATATGTTATAAACCACCGTCGCAAGACCGGAATTGATTTTGGCGTGTATAGGACTTATAGATTTTCTACAGGGCTACGACAAAGATTTTTTTTTAGATGATGGCCTATGGGAGGAAATTCTTGAAATTGCCAGGCGTTTAAACGGTACATTCGATTGAGCTCAAATTGAAAAAACTAAAAATGTTTGATGAATTATTCATCGATTAAAATTTATTTAAATGCTTGGTCATGATCTTAATCGTAAGTGTTCGGAAAGTCGAGTGGAGTCACTCCAGATATTTTATGTTCAAGCTTTTCAATGGCTGATGTGCTTTAGGCAACTGAGCCGGTGAGATCAGAAGCGAAGCTGCGCAAGTCAGGCCTTGGTCGATAGTGAACTAAGTCTTTTCTCTAAGTCTTCTGTCTAAGTTTGTACCATGGCCTCTATTCATAGGTAAACGATTAGGTTAGGAAAAAAACAGGTGAGAGTTTAGCATTTATATGGTTGTGAAATTTGTTAAGATTGCAGAGCGCTTAGACCACCACTTCGTTTTTCGTGGACTCATTGGTTCGAACATGGAAAGTTCTCACGATGGCAAAGACAACTCTATACTTTAATTCGTAATTTCTGTTAAAACGTATCTACATGTGAAACACTATATATTATTGTAATAAACACTGTTTATGAAGGTTAGGCATTTTAATAGTTTATATTAACGTTGGAACGAATGACAACAGCTAGTTATGAAAACAATTTTAAATTATCAATAATAAATAGATTACATCGTTTTGATTTAAACTCATAAAAGTACTTTAACAGGTCAATCGTAACTAAGTCATTCAAGAGAGTTAGTTTGCGGATAACTTTTATTCAAGTTGCGCCTTCTACAACGAATATTAACCCCTTGCCTGTGACGCCCGAACTCAGTTCGGGTGAGGCAAATGCGCCCATTTTGGGATACCCGACCTGAGTTTATAGACAAAATTACAGAGATTTATTTCCCCTATTTTTTGCACGTTTTTCTCAAATATATTCATTCCACAGGCAAGGGGTTAATATGGAAATCACCAAAAGAGATCGTGAAATTAGTGTTTTAAAGTAATATTACATTGAACTATTTTACATAAATTCATTTTATTACTTGCAAAAATTACAATAAAATGTTACATTAACAGGTTTATTAAAATTAGAGAGTTCATAAGAAGAAAAAAGGAATTAGGTATAAATATAAGAATGTGACTGAGTGGAGAACTAGGTTAAGTGGAAGAGTCTGAGCTTTGCTTCTAACTCCTTCAATCCCTTAAAACTTTTAGGCTATGCCTCATCTGGAAATTCGCGTAATCTTCTTCATTCTGACGAATATAGGACGATCATCGACTGGCGGCAGGCGGACAAAACAGTGCCAGCCTCTCAAAGGAAAATATTCAAAACCCTTTTAATGATTAGTTACACGCGCGCCCTCTAGCGCCACATGGCGACAAACCATGGTGCAATCTACTACTAAAGCACGCATGCGCACAAAATAACGATTACGACTCACAGCAGTGGCGCACCCAGGATTTTAGTTTAGGGGGGGCTGGGCTACAGATACTGCTGAACTCAGTTATAGTGACATCAATAATTACAACTCTTTTATAACGTCGAAATATTCGGTACCAGTTGCATTTGCTCATAGAACACAGCTCACTATTAATGTAACTAGTTACTGAGTCTTAAATATCGGACCTTTCAGTGGCGTTTTAACCAAGTTTAACTATGTTTCATGCACTAACTGTTAGTAGTTAGACATTAATTACTTATTTGAAAATTAATAACTTTTATTGAAAAAAAATATTTTAGAAATAATTTAAAGATTAAACAAATAGTTTAATTAAGTGACAATTTTCAATTTTTAAAGCTTTTCACTTCTAACTCTCCACCTTTAGTGGGGGCTTTAGCCCCCATAGCCCCCCCCCCCCGTGGGTGCGCCTATGACTCACAGCTCTATCTTAATGGTAAATTTCGTTTAGCTCTTTTAGAATACGTCGATGATTGTCTCATACCCAAGTCCGCGGTCATTCCTTTTACTTGAAACATCTCATACGGGTTTAAAAGATTGCATAATGGAATTGCAAGTAACAGCTGAAATGTTTTTATTCCCTCTTTCAGGGACAAGGACAGCTCAGTTAAGAAGCTGTTTCCCAGAGCCATTATCAAGCGAGTAGAGGGAGCCTCGCATTTTATACATATTGACTCTCCAGAACTCTACTCATCCTTAATATCCGATTTCCTGTTGCACAGAAACGCTCCGGATTCCAAGTACTGACAGCAAACTGACCTGCAATGCACAGGACTATTCTCACTGCTGAACGGGTAACATAAAACGCTGCCACTTCGGACACAGTGACCATTGAAAGTCCATTACGAATTTGTGCGTATTTTGTACACTCTTAACCCATTTATGCCTAGTGTCCCTTTTTTGGGACGGCATTTTCGCTATGAGTCGAAAACGTTATTTATTTTTCCTAGCCTTTATTCATGAGTATTGAGCCTCAACTCTACAAAATATTGTAACATGACCCAGTAGGATGTTGATATTGTGATTTTTATGCATAAAGATTGTAAACAAAATTATCCCTTGTTCAAGAAGTTGACATCAGAAATTTATCTATTATTTCTGTTATCAGTAAAAATCGAAGAAAGTCGCAAAAATATCCAGGCACAAATGGGTTAAGAGTTCTCTGTAGTCGGCTTGCGGAGATTCAAGTCCCAATGATTTTGTTATGGAGAAAAGTGCCTTAACGCCTAATCATTTTTCTCAGAAAGTATTAGGTATTTTTAAATGAAATTTTGAATCTTGAGAACTATTCGCAAGGATTGCGCGAATCAGATTTGAGTTCATTGAGCCGAAAGAGATTTTATTGCAGTCTGAAAAGTAACATCAATTCTAGACTGCAATAAAATCTCTTTCGGCTCAATGAACTCCAATCGGATTCGCGCAATTTCATTTAAAAATACCTAATATTTTCTGAGAAAAGTGATTAGGCGTTAAGGCACTTTTCTCCATAGCAAAAGCATTGGGACTTGAATCTCCACAAGCCGACTACAGAGGACCCTTAAAACTGTGCCTCTTGATGCAAGGTACAGGCGGGAATTATATATAAGTTGATAAAACCAAATGAAAGTCGCACTACAGGTGATTTGAGAAATGGTTAAATGGTATTAATATAAATTAGTATACAAAAGAAAGAAGTAATGCAGGAGTAACAGATAAGCTAAACAGTCACCTTGCAAGTTGAAATAAGTGTCCCAGCGGTCAACGAGTGGATGGATACCTGGGTGAAGAAGCTCCGGGGAAAGGGGCAACTGCATGCAGTATTGTGCGGATACTTCCTTTGCTCCTAGACATTTCCTCCGCCATTTCGAAAGGGGTGATTCGCCGCTTTATTCTGACGAAACGGTCCTGAAAAATTATTCTATGGAGTGAATGCGATGTAGACAGGTGTTCCAATGGCGTAGGGATTTTCGTAGTGCAAAAAGCAGTACTGACGGCAAGTCACGACTTGGTCAAGCGCGTGTGGTTATCACCAAAGAAGCAGTTGCAGATGTGAGGCAGTTGTTTCGTGAGAGTGAATCGGAGAATCATCACTTGCGAAATAGCAGAGGAAATGTCTATGAGCAAAGGAAGTGTGCACACAATACTGCATGAAAGGTTTGCCCCTTTCCCCGGAGCTTCTTCATCCAGGTATCTATCCTCTCGTTGGCCACTGGAACACTTGTTTCAACCTACAAGGTGACTTTGTCTAGCCTGTCTGTTACCCGTATATTACTTCTTTCTTTTGGATACTAATTTATATTAATACTATTAAATTGCTTCTCAAACCAGTTGTAGTGCCACTTTCGTTTGGGTGACCCTTATACCTTCAATTATTTCAACATGAGAGGCACATAACCGATTTACCTCTTATCCTAGTATTAAAAATGCAATCAAATTCCAGAGGCAAAAATGTTTAAAATGTGCGTTTGGAATCAGAGGCACACTTTTAAGAGTGTAATGAACGTCAAGATTATATTGTCGTTGTCAAACCAGTATCTGCTAAGTGTAAAAAGTTTATTTATTATTACCAGTTATTATTTGACAATATTCTGAATGATTCACATTGCATATTTCTTTTTAGCGATCTCAGTTCACCGTGTAATGCTTGAGTCACATTAATACAAGTCTTTTTTATACGGAAATTTGGTTAGTAAACTAGTCAGAATAGTCGAAACGTTGAAATCTCCAAAAAGTGCACATGGCAGATGCTCATTTGACAACGACGATATATAAATTTTACTTCCGTGTGTGAAAAGTTGTTGAAAAGTGGAAAAGATCAACTACTCTGTAACTGTTTTCACTGATTGGCAGACTGATTATAATTACCTGTATTGTTTCAAAAACTGCAAAACGCTTTCCTTTTCGTCAGAAAAGCAGACTATTTCATTTCAGCATGAATGTGTTGAGATCTCAGAGCGTAACCAGATGGTTCCAGAAATTTGCCTAGACATCAAGACAGACCAGACACTTTATAGGGCTATCACACTGAGAAAAATCCGACCAACTTTCCTTGCAAATCAAGTTTCCGTCCGATTTTCTCCACCATTACCTTGACGACCGCGAACTCCAACTTTTTCCTTTCCGAAGGAAAAAATCCGAGTCGGACGAAATTTCGGCCCATCAGAGTACTTCTTCCTGTTAAGTCATAAGCAATTTCGAGCAATGGCGACTATGTTCGAAGCTTGGCAGCTTGGCTCGATGTCAGAATCACGTGTAAATAAAATTAGGGCCGCGTTCAAGTGGACTCTGGAATTAGAGATTGCTGCCCATCCGATGCTGCCGATCCGATGTAAATATACCAACGCACGATAGGTAAAATAAGAACCTGCATACCAAATCAGCGATGCGATGAATATTTGGCGTCGTAGAGAGTTTGTTTACTTTTGCAACCCTTAAAGATAACCACGCCTTCAAGTCCGTCGGAAAAGTTGGTCCAGCGCAAAGTTGCTCGGATTTTCCCTTTAGTGTGATAAGGCCATTACTGCTTCTAGAAATTCTCCTAACAGTTTTCACAGCACTAGTCTTTCACAGTACAGCTTTAACAGTACACTGTATATATACAGTGGATTGCCAAATTAGAAGAAATGCTGATTGAATAAGATAAAGGATTTTACTTTTCTCTATATTGCATATTCCTTCATCCTTTTCAGCCTTAAAAAAAATGTAAATTTTAAGTTCATAATTTAAAAAGTAGATAAAAGTATTTCAGTCTGTATTTGGTGACATTTCTTTTGGTTTATATCACCTAAGCATACTTCGTAGTTCTATATTTTGTAAATAGAGAAATTATATCTAACCCAGAAAGATTCAATAAATATTAGTGTAGAATATTTCAGTATACTAAACAGCTCTTTGTTAGCTAAACCAGATTTCGGTGCAACCGCGTCTTATGACTCTGCAGCTCTTTTAAATAATATATTTTAAAAGAACAGTCCAAAACTTCAATTAAATACAGGTTAGGACCCCTAAGAAAGTCCTCCTAAGAGAGCAATCCTTCCTCGGCTTAGATCCCTCACGTAGATAATTGGTTGTAACACCACATTCCATTTCATTTTATAAAATAATAAATAAAATATTTTAAAACATCATTAATAAATGCTATACTTTAAAATATCAAAAATGTTTCTAAAATTACGTGCACTTCACCAGCCTCCCCCCCCCCTAAAACCAACAACTTTTCAAAAATGAACGGTGTTAATCGTTTATACCTCACTGGTAGTTTAAACTACAAGCGAGCTTATTTGAATCGTTGTACAGTGGCGTATATACGTTTTCTGCTTCGTGGCAGTGGCGTAGCCAAGGGGGGGTAGGTGGTCATAACCCCCCCATGAGGAATTTTTTGCCGTACAAAATACATATTCTTCACTCGCTTATCACCACCCATATACATACATGTGAGTTGCAGAAGTCGTAACCCCTCCCCTCCCCCCCCCTATGAAAAATTTCTGACTACGCCACTGTTTCGGGGGAATGGGGGGAGGGCGATCTGGTGTTTCAAACTTTTTTTTATTACTAGAGTTAATATACAATGAAACTTCTCGGGAGCGGCCACCCTTCGTTCCGCAAAAACTCGGTCGTTAAGGGAGGTGGTGGCTCAAAGTAGATTATAAACGTTTCATAGCCAAGAAAAATACGCTAAAAAGTATTGCTTGTTTACTAATACATAAGTAATTTTACAAACATATGTGTAAAATTCAATAAAATATTTAGAAATTTTGGGTTGTTTCATTCTTTTTTCTCTTTCCGAGAATACTTCTCTCTGTACTTCATTTCTTGGAACTGACAAAGGATTCTTTATCCTGATAGTCTTCATGCATTTTGAATTTGCAACAATGCAATCTACACTGCTCAAAACAATTAAAGGATATTGTAAGTTTTATATAAAATAAAGATATAAGCGAAATTTTTTTTGAAACTGGACTTTCATCTGAATAAAAGACAATGAAGACAGGGATGATCGGCATTCAGTGACTGCTTTGTTTCGATGAGTACGATGTCTCAGCGAAGTCATTTAACCGATTCAGAAGCTTGGAGAGTTGTCGGTAGGTTAGAAGGGGGCCAAACTCAAGCCGAAGTAGCGCAAGCCATTGCAGTGTCACAAAGTGTGATTTCCAGGATCTGGAACCGGTTTTTGGCGACTGGAAGTGCAGGCCGAAGACCAGGGCAAGGTCGTAGACGGGCAACAACGCCCAATGAAAACAGGGCCGTAGCGCTGGGGGCGCTATGGACGGCTCAGCCCCCCCCTGGAAAAACCTCAGCCCCTCCTAGAGCAATTAACAGGCACCAGGAATACTTTTTTTAAAAAATAAGTTTTTACAGTATCTATCCCTATGTATAAAAATCATGCCCGGACTGGCCAGGTCGGCTGGTCGGCGATCGCAATGAGGGCTCCCGGCCCCAAGGGGCCGCCGGTGAGGCATTCAAAAATGGATATACAACTTCATAATAAGAGTAATTTGATTATTTATTTTCCAGCAGTCTTACGCAGTGACGCAGCGGAGTATCCCAGAAACCCCGTGACGGAAGGAGCCCCCGAAAAGTCAGCCCCCCCCCCCAAATCTCTAAAATAGTTAAATGTGATTTTTAGGCGCGTATAAGCCTAATTTTCAAATATTACATATTCTAATACTCTATTCCCTCTAAATTCCTCAGTAAGAGGCAGGGCCTGATTTCCGGGAGGGCATTCGGGGCAAGCGCCCGGGCCCCCAAATTGTTCTTTAACAATTTGTAAATTGTGAAAAACTTTTCGAAAGAGCGGGCCCTCAATGAAGCTTTTGCCCAGGGCTCCCAAATCGACCCATCAGCTCCTGAAGAGGCCCCTTTTAAATCTCTAGCCGAGGGCCCCAAGAGAGCCAGTCCGGGTCTGATAAAAATGAACATTTTCTGCTGTCAAAAATGGAGTTTCACTAGTCTGCACGTTGCAAATTCTTTAAACATCGTAACTTTCAAGAATTTTGCAATACATGTCAATTTTTTGCCTTTTTTTTTACTGCACACAGTAAAAACAACTTCTTAAAAAGAGTGTGAGTGGGTTATATAGTGTCCAGTTTGAATACGTCTGTGAACTTTTGCCAATTAATTTCCACAAAAATCTGACCGCTAAAATCATAAATATGAATATGGAATTGCGAGGTAACTACAGTATCCCAGTGACTGTATTGTTTTTCGTGTATTGTGTCTGTATTGTCTATTGTAATTTCTGTATTGTTTTTCGTTTCGCGTGATTTTGGTATTAAGAAGTGTTGATCCCGTGGGATGCAGCAATCCCGAGGGATTGAGGTTTTATTCAGCTTAAGTTTCATTCAGCGGAGTCGGTTGGGGGGCATCCATCAAGGAAGGGGTGTGCTTTTTGACCGGGGGGGGTGATAGTCTGCCTTGCCAGGGAGAGGGAATTCACTTAAAACTGCCAACAGGAAAAACAATACTGAAAAGTAAGAACTATTGGTTTAACCTTAATTATAACAGTGAATCTTCATAGATAATTATCAGACCGAGTGGTTAAGGCGATGGACTTGAAATTCAAATGATAGATAATTAAGACAAGAACTTACCGAAATATTAAAATTACAGTCATAATATTGAATATAATATAGTACTTATGTTTTAGTTTAAAAAAAAAAAGTATAAAGGACAATGTGTAAAGAGTCCCCAGTTTTGATCTAATTTTGGTAGAGAATACAAAATCACTTGGCGAACAGGCTCTCTTTTTACAGAAATATAAAGATTATAGGCATATTAACATACTGTTATTTCTAAGTTTTTGGAAAAATAACATAAAAAAGGTAGCAAGTCCAATGCATAGTTTCCTAGCCTTAATCTAATTTTAGTTAAATAATTAAAAGCGTGAATGAGAGAGAGAGAAAAAAAATGAACCTTAAATAAATTTTTTATAATATATTTGTGATTGTTTGCTCAAAGATAAATTTGGATCAGGGCCGGTTTTAAGGGGAATGCTACAGGGCTGCAGCCCCGGGGTTTCTACAAAAAAAGGGGCTCATTTTTTCGTAATATTTTCCAACTAAAACCAATTGATGTACAATTGTTTTTTAAAAAATAAAATTTTGACAATGGAAAACCAGTTCTACTTTTTTTTCCACTCATTTTTCGTTTTATGCATTCCAAAGAACATTTGGAATTCTTGACGAAATGGTTAATTATTAATCCTCGATCCTATAAATAATGTGCATATTTACGAGAATCTAACTATTCAATAACAACCTGTCTATGGAATTGACGGCAACCCCACTTGTCAGCACAGCAACATTTGGAATTCTTGACGAAATGGTTAATTATTAATCCTCGATCTTTTAAATAATGTGCATATTTACGAGAATCTAACTATTCAATAACAACCTGTCTATGGAATTGACGGCAACCCCACTTGTCAGCACAGCAACATTTGGAATTCTTGACGAAATGGTTAATTATTAATCCTCGATCCTATAAATAATGTGCATATTTACGAGAATCTAACTATTCAATAACAACCTGTCTATGGAATTGACGGCAACCCCACATGTCAGCACAGCAACATTTGGAATTCTTGACGAAATGTTTAATTATTAATCCTCGATCCTATAAATAATGTGCATATTTACGAGAATCTAACTATTCAATAACAACCTGTCTATGGAATTGACGGCAACCCCACTTGTCAGCACAGCAACATTTGGAATTCTTGACGGAATGGTTAATTATTAATCCTCGATCCTATAAATAATGTGCATATTTACGAGAATCTAACTATTCAATAACAACCTGTCTATGGAATTGACGGCAACCCCACTTGTCAGCACAGCAACATTTGGAATTCTTGACGAAATGGTTAATTATTAATCCTCGATCCTATAAATAATGTGCATATTTACGAGAATCTAACTATTCAATAAGAACCTGTCTATGGAATTGACGGCAACCCCACTTGTCAGCACAGCAAGGAAATAACTGTGAACCTCTTTTATCTCAACAGCCGTTTCACTCAGACAAGACGAGACAAATTTGGCTGTGCAGACTCAGTTGACAAGGATATGAAACGTTGGTGTATCCTGAAGGATTATTTTGGACCCATATGCCGACCAGGGCAGGGCCGGCTCAAGTTACCGGCGGCTCGGGCAGCTGCCAGGGGCGCAATGTTTTTAGAAGCGCCATAAAAACGCCTATAAAGAAAAACTTTTTTTTTTTATATGTAGATTGGATTAAAGTCAAACTGGCCCATGTTCTCTGAGTCTTGAATACTGAAATGAAATAAAGGCTTAAATAGCCAATGTCAGCCAAATGAGATTACTATATAAATTAATTTGTATTAAACCATACGCTCTTTTTATCTGTAGAACCTAGCAATAATTTCTCCACTTTTTTTTTCAGACCGATTAAGTTGATGCGAACATAGCGGTCATCTAGCGCCACAGAGCTCAAGAAGTTTTCGTACACAGCTGGCTGCTCGAGAAGCGCATGTTGCTCGTAGTTAAATGGATTGATGTGAACGAACGGCTGCACGTTTTCAGCGTCAGCGCAGCCAAATATGCCGAAAACTTCTTGAGCGCTGTGGTGCTATAGATAGTCGATTCAATCGATTTTCCACCCCACATTACTATGCACTACAGAATCAGGAAGTTGAGATTTTTACTTTCCGAACATGCACCCTGTAAGGAAAGTATTGTGATCATGAAAAATTTAAACTTCGAAATTTTGGTGCATGGGCACGTTTTGAGGTCTTCTGAATTCATCGATGCTATTTTTACGAGATGTATGCATATATGTGTGTGTGTATGTGAGTGAACATGATATCTCCTAAACGAGGCATTTGATTGAGCTCCAATTGTGTATATGTGTTACAAACCCCCGTCGAAAGACCGGTATTGATTTGGGTGTTTATAGGACTTATAGTTTTTCTACAGGGCTACGACAAAGACTTCTTTTATATTATGGCCTATGGGAAGAAATTCTTGAAAGTGCGCTAGTGTTTAAACGGTACATTCGATTGAGATCCAATTGGGCATATATGTCATAAACCACCGTCGCAAGACCGGTATTGATTTGGGTGTGTATAGGACTTATAGTTTTTGTACAGGGCTACGACGAAGATTTCTTTTACATGATGGCCTATGGAACGAAATTCTTGAAAGTGCGCTAGCGTTTAAACGGCACATTCGATTGAGCTTCAATTGGGTACATATGTTTGAATGATCCATCGATTAAAATTGATTTAAATGCTTGGTCATGATCTTAATCTTAAGTGTTCGGGAAATCGAGTGGAGTCACTCCAGATTTTTTTGTATGTTTTTCATCTCTCAGTTTGCTCATGAGGAAAAACAATACTCCAAGCTGTCCTCGCAGTAAAGAATCTTTTATTTGCATGATGTCTCGGACAAGACGTGATCCTAGCGGGCCTGCTCGTGCACTCCGATGAATCATCCAAAGAGGCCTACGGATGCTCACTTATTGGTTCCAGCACTTAGATACGTTCTTCTAACCAATGAGGAAACGTCCGTAGGCCTCTTTCGGATCGGAGTGCACAAGCAGGCCCGGTAGAATCACGATGGCCCCAGACAAGACAGACAGTGGTACGGGTTACTGGCACAAACTTCAAGGACAGTCGTAAAAAAACTGATGCTCATCCGATGCTTTCACCGTGCAGTCACACAGAACAGCTGGTTAGACCGCCCAACTGAAAAAGTGCAATTCTTGCCTGCATTCGATTTAATCCCTTGAGGCGCAACCCTTTCCCAATGCTGAAAAAAGGGCAGCCGTTAGCATCGCTCGACATAACGACCAGCAAGAGGGCGGACCATCGAAACGTTCATCGCGTGCCACAGATCGAGAGACCCTTTTTTGTCGACAGCTGGTTGTGCCGGCACAACCAGCTGTCGTCAAAAAAGGGGTCTCTCGATCTGTGGTACGCGATGAATGTTTCGATCGTCCGCCCTCTTGCGGGTCGTTCAGTCGAGCGATGGCAATGAGTGCCCTCTTTTCAGCATTGGGCAATCTATTCAGCTGTTCTCACATTCTTCCACTTTTCAGGAGATGTCAGTGCTGTTAAAAATAATCTTTTTACGGGAAATGACGTGCTAAAAAGTAAAGAATTCTCGTGGAGCTATGTCACCCGCCACTATTTTTATCGAAATCCAATCTATTCTTCGTGACTGGCAACAGTCAAAACATCAGAGTTTGGTGTTCCCGAAGCGGGAACACTGCGCGTTAAAGCGTTAACACAGCTGGTTGTGCTGCACTCGATTGGAAATTTCATAGGACAAAGTGATGGCAACGGCTATTCTTTTTCAGCGTCGGGCAGTCCATCCAGTTGCAGTGGCACTGACCAGGCTGCAGTTTCTAAAGTTGCAATGAGTGTCCGAAGAATGCACGATTTTCTGATTAATACCGAGATAGCTCCGTAGCACCGAACTGACGATAAATACTGACGGTTTCGAAGATTCTTCTGGATCAGTATTTTGCCGGCGTTACGTTCCTCCGCAGAATAAAGTTTGAAACTATCTCCACAAATTCATCCGCAGAATCGACGTGTATGATGTGAGATGCGTCTTCTACTCTCTTCAACACAGCACGAGGAAACACCTTCTTAATCGAAGAATCCTTATCCCTGAAAATAAAAAAGTATACAGGGTTAGCCCAAAAATCAGTTGCCATATCAGAGGGCTCTAGAATGCGTTCTATTGTTTCTAATGAGATAACATTTGTACTATAGATGTATCGAATGATGCACTGGACATTTATTAATCCTTTGAAGAGCAAGCATTTTCTCATCTAGATAGAAGACCCACTGGATAGACTGCCCAACGGTGAAAAAGTGCCGCCGTTGCCATCGATCTGTGATGCAGATCATCCCATATCTATCTTTAATTATCAATTACTTAATTGTTAATTATTTCTAAATTTAATATGTGTTCAAAATTTACTCTTTGCACTTTCGATTCGAATTTTCTTCGCTTCTCCTGTAAAGTTTTATTTCGGCACTTGCCTTATTTAAAAGCAATCTTCCGGTTATATTTATTTTTCCTTTTTATTTCACTTTTGCATTTGTAAAGCCTAGCGTTTTAGTTTCGATGGTTTGTTTATGACCATCAAATCTATAAATAACATTGGCTTTCATTTTCGGGTAAAATTTAGCTGATAGATTTTTTGTTTTAACCCGTTGGCGCGTCGCGGATTCAAATATAATTATAGGGAAATGTATTTAACGTCTACTGGCGTCTCTTTGATTTCGCACTTTCTTTGGCGTGCTCTTGGTCGTGATTTGCTTCTGTTACTACCCTCTTGGATTGAGTTTCTCGTTATCTTTCTCGCCTTACCTGTTGCCTTGAGAAGCTGCGTTTTTTGGGGGTCTGCCCAGCCACCGCAGGACTTAATATTTTTGAAGTTTATATGCATTGATATCTATATAAATAAAATTAGACTTTTGTCTGTACATTTCTTGGAATTAAAAAATTTTGCGATTTCTATCCGTTTCAAGCACCCGGGAATCCGATGCGACCCTCAAAAAAAAGTTTGTCTGTCTTCTGCATCAAATTTTTTAAAAATCTTGATTGGATTTTGAGATTTTGCGAAAATCCTTTCAAACTGCGTAAATTTGTGTTCAAGCATCACGTAAAAACGACTGAAGCGAATGATATGAAATTGAGTGACATGATAGGTGGTCACTCAACTTAAAACATAGGCGTCGAATTTTTAAAAAATCTTGATTAGATTTTGAGATTTTTCGAAAATCCTTTCAAACTGCGTAAATTCGTGTGCAAGCATCACGTAAAAACGACTAAAGCGAATGATATGAAATTGGGTGACATGATAGGTGGTCACACAACTTAGAACATAGGCGTCGAATTTAAAAAAAAAATCTTGACTAGATTTTGAGATTTTGCGAAAATCATTTCAAACTGCGTAAATTTGTGTTCGCACATCACGTAATAACTGCAAAGGTGAAAAAATGATATTTGGTGAAATGATAGGTGGTCACTCACCTTAAACTATAAGCATCTAATTAAAAAAAATTGATCCGATTTCGAGATTTTGCGAAGATCGTTTAAAACTGAGTGAATCTTTGTTCCCGCATTAAGTAATAATGACTAAAGCAAATGATATGAAATTTGGTCACATGATAGATGGTTGCTCAACATAAACTATAGGTGTCCAATTTTTTAAACACTTTTATTAGATTTTGAGATTTTGTGAAAATTCTCTCAAAATACGCTTATATTTCTTGAAACATCACGTAATAACGACTAATACGAATGATACGAAATTGAGTGATAGGATAGGTAGTTGCTAATCTTAATTTAAAGGCGTTGAAATTTTAAAATATATTGATTACATTTTGAGATTTTGCGAAAATCGTTTTAAAATGCTGAAATTTTGTTCCAGCATCACGAAATAAAGACTGCAGGGAATGAAACGAATTTGGGTGACAGGATAGGTTGTCACTCAACTTAAATTCTAGCCTTCAAAATTTTTCAAAAATGTTGATTAGATTTTGAGATTTTGCGAAAATTATTTCAATATGCGTCAATATTCGTTCGCGCATCACATAATTACGACCAAAGCGAATGAAATGATATTACTTAGTGACTCTCTAACCTGTAATATTTTAACAATACTTAAAAATTATAACTTCGCTTTCTTTACTTTGGCAACATACTTCATCCATTCTGTGTACTCCTACAATGCTGACGAAAGTTCTTGCTTTTTGGAAATTTGCATTCACTAACCCGTCAAGGACGGGTACTTCAGCTAGTGTTAAAATAAAATGTAAAAGTTTGCCACCGCAACCGAGTCTTGCACATTTATCACGGCCTGGCTATGAACCTGGGGAATTTCGCCTTCATGCGATCCATTTAACTACCAGCAACATGGCGATGGGTCGAATCGCCTATCTGGCGCCACAGAGCTCAAGAAGTTTTCTGACAAAGCTGGCTGCGCGAAAAGCGCATGCTGTCGGTAGTTAAATGGATCGATGGCGACGGCTGCACGTTTTCAGCGTCAGGAAACTTCTTGAGCTCTGTGGCGCGAGATAGACGATTCGATCGCCCATCATTTTGTTGGTAGTGAAATGGATCGATGGCAACGGCTGCACTTTTTCAACGCCAGACGGAACAGACGTCACACGGAAGCGAGTTAAAATTGATTCATAATCGTCAAAGTGGATGGTACATACATACGGTGGCCAGCAAAAAGGATACACTGATTTCAAAATTTAAAATCTCAGAAAAAATAAAAGAACGCAGCAAACGGTATGTTCATTATGTAATAACTGTAAAAATTTTACACAGAAGTTTTGAAATAGTAGCTATGATAGCTACTAACATAGAATGGCCTACACAAACTTATTTTAAGGTAAGGGGAATTCGGACGTAGTCTTAACGTTTAAAGACGGAAACTTTTTGTTGAAAATTATAATTCCATGATGAAAAATCTTCAATAAGGTGAATTAGAGCCCCCCCCCCCACCATTAATATGAGTACACCACTGCTCAGGGCCCGATTAACCTCTGAAGTGAGGGGAAGCTCAGTCTCATTTCGGGCCCCCCCCATCCCCTTTTTGTTTGGGAAAAGTATAGTTTTAATGATTTTCTTTCATAAAAATATTTTATTCATAAAAAATAATTTTTTTAAAATTTAATTAGTTCTAATGATTTCCTTTGATAAAAACATTTTATTCATTAATTTGAAATTTTCCTTTGATAAAAGTATTTTATTCATTAATCTTCATAATAGTTTACTAGTTCATTGTAACGAGATTTTACAGTTTTTTTTAAAATTACTTTAAACATTAACAAATAACTCAAAGCATTACCTTACTGGAACTTTAAACTTTATTAATTGAGTCCTATTTTTCATTTAGACATGGCTTTTTTCAGGAATTCTTTGCTTTGATGACATCATAAAAATCACAATACTGAAGTTGAGAATTAATTTTGACATTTAGAAGATATTTAACATTACATATTAAAAGTCTACCCCTTTCTGCTGGCCAAATATTCCCCATAATAGAAAAGAACTCTCAACTGCAGCAGGTGTCCCAGCCAATGACATCGCAAACAACTAATTTATAAATGTTGCGATATGAAGTATCAAGACTTCTGAAAAGCACAACTTCTCTTCATTAAAAATGTGTACAATAACTTAAAAGATCATTTAAAAGCAAAATTTTGAATTTTTATAGCAGTTTTTCAGTCATTTTCGGGACCCCCTTCAAGTTCTGAGGGGAAGCTCAAGCTTCCCGAGCCTTTTCAGTAATCAGGCCCTGCCACTGCTAACAGTTAGTGCTGCGCGTCAAAATCGATCGACAATCGTCACGTATAAGTATAAACTCATTCTCTGCAAGCAGTTGCAGCACTATCTTTTTAACCCTACAAGGCTCAATTTTTTTTCTGTGTCTGAAATTAATATATGCATAGCTGCCAACCTTCCCGATTTCTTCGGGAAATTTCCCACCACTAATTTTTACCTACCAATTCATGCTTAATAAACGCCAAAAATTTAATACAAAATAAAGCTATTTAAAACTTGTGGTGGGAAATCTCCCGAAGAAATCGGGAAGGTTGGCAGCTATGATATATGTGATAATGTTAGTGATTATTATTTCGAGAAAAATAGTTAAGAAAAATAATAACCTAATATTTTACTAGAAAATCACTTTTTTATTTCATTTTGTATGCGTTACACGGGACCTTAGCTATACGTTTTTTGGTATTTATTTTGAAACTTTAGTATTCAAATCTTTTCTTGACAGGACACACACAGTCATTTTTTTCCTGGTCAAAAGTCTTTGCTAACTATATTTTGTTGATTTTTCTAAAATAAACAAAACCACTTTCGAAAGATGACTGTTTCAATTTCAATCCGTTTTGACAACAACATGAACGGTAAGTAAGTACATGTACACGGGACAGCCTAAACTATATCGTTGTTCTCTATGCATAAATACTCTAAAAACCGACAGATGTCTGTACTAGTATTTTATAGACGTAGAGCAACGGTTAAAGTGGTTGTTCCACAAAGGGTACTAGGCGTCTTGTAGGGTTAAAATGTCAAAGAGTTGGCACAAACGAATAATGAAATGTGTCATCTAGAAAATGAGATGGCCGATATCCATTACAGCGGCATCTTTTAGCGGTTTTGGGAACTACTATTTCGAAACTTATGAATGAAATTTTTGGTACTTTAATTTTTTTAATTTTTGCTTTAGACAGTTTATCTCATCCTTCTGTTGTCCGTTGTTTTCGAGATCTATAATTTTGAAATCAATATGTCCTTCGCTAGACCAGGGCCGGCCCAAGGGGGGTGCGAATGTAGGCGATCGCCTAAGGCCCCGCGCTTATAGAGGCCGCGCTCCTGGCCTATTTTATTGCTATCTCATAAGACATGATAGAGAAGAGGTCCCGCTCTTGCGCTTCGCCTGGGGCCCCGCACGCCCCTCCGGCCGTCTCTGGCTGGACACACTGTACGTGCAAACATATACATACCCATACAGCACACACGGGTTCTCTAAACTCTATGATCGTTCATAAAACGTTCTCTGGACGTTAACAGACGTTCAGAGAACCTATGCGTGCTTTCTGGGATACACGCGTTGAGAATGTTGGAAGCCTCACTACGGCACAGTCACTGAAAATGGTAGACAGCCGAAGTGTGAAGGTCCCGGGTTCGGGTCCCTTTGCTCGGCTGTCGATCTAACGGTCTGTAGGTTTTCGCCCGATGTAACGTGAATACGCGTTAGAACCCCCTTAAAAAGTCCTCCTACCAAAGCACCTCCGTCCTTGGCAGATCGCCCAAGCGTAGCGTTGCCATAATCGCACGAAAGAAAAAATCATAATGTTGGAACTCGTCAAAATCGTTTCATAGTGGATCAAAATGGATCGTACACAGGGGCGTAGCCAGAAATTTTTCATGGGGGGGGTTACGACTACTACAACTCATATATATGTATACGTGTGTGTGATAATGTAGTGAAGAATATACATTTTGTATGGCAAAAATTTCTCATGGGGGGGTTATGACCCCCCTAACCCCCCCCTTGGCTACGCCCCTGATCGTACATACATATGCAACTCAGTGGCGGCTCCTCCATTTGAGAACATGAGCACGTGAACCCTTCCCCAAAGGAAAAACTAAAGAATAAACACATTAACAAATTAAATTTAAAACAAATATTAAGCACAATTCTAGATTTTTGTGAATTTGAAACGTGAGTTTTACTCTCTCCCCCCCCCCACTATTATTAAATACACTTATTATAGCTAACGCACAGTAGTATAGGTTACTACAGCATAGTCGTGAATCCATCGCACGTTGCGGACGGAAAATTTTCCCCTGAACCGCTCTCTGGGATCAGAAGCGGAGACACCTGAGAAGAAGTACCGCGCTGATGAAATCATTCCGTTCGCACATTTTCATGGTGCACACAGGGACATTTTTTTGCGGTATCGGTTACGGATTTCTCCTTGGTTTGTTACGCTCGGTTACTTAATTAATTTTTGTTTCATTTTCTTAATATTTCCTTATTTCTATCATTTTTCACTACATTATTTTTTTACAAACCAGTGACAGTAATGAAGATAGGAGTAAAAGTCGTGTTTCGGAGTTAAATCAATGGCATTTTTCAATAGTATCCTTTGAAAAAAAATTGAAATAAACTGAATCAAGACAGCACCTTTGCTCAAACGTATCTTGGTGACGAAATGTAAGACCCAAGATGACTTGTTTTCCTTCAGTCGCGTGCATGTTTTCCTTTCACTGCTGGAAACGCAAATATATTTTAAGATGCGTCGTATCTGCCTATTTAATTTTCGAAATTTGTTTTGTGAACCTCCTTTTAAATAACCCACGAGAGCCGCCACTGATGCAACTACAATCTTCAAGCAGAAAGTTGTCGAAATGGATTAAAGTTTTTGGTCGAAATTGGTATATTCTGCGAGCTACCGAAATTTTTTGAGACAACAATACTTCTCTTAATTAGAAGAAAGAAATTTAAAAAATCTGGAGTGACTCCACTCGACTTCCCGAACACTTACGATTAAGATCATGACCAAGCATTTAAATAAATTTTAATCGATGAATAATTCAAATATATATACCAAAATGAAGCTCAATCGAATGTATCGTTTAAACGCTAGCGCACTTTCAAGAATTTCTCCCCATAGGCTATAATGTAAAAGGAATTTTTGGCGTAGCCCTGTAGAAAAACTATAAGTCCTATACACATCAAAATCGATACCGGTCTTACGATGGTTGTTTATAACATATATACCTAATTTGAGCTCAATCTAATGTACCGTTTAAACGCTAGCGCACTTTCAAGAATTTTCCCCCATAGGCCATAATGTAAAAGAAATCTTTGTCGTAGCCCTGTAGAAAAACTATAAGTCCTATACACACCAAAATCAATACCGGTCTTGCGACGGTGGTTTATAACATATATACCCAATTTGAGCTCAATCGCATGCCCCGTTCAGGAGCTATCGTGTTCACTCACATACACACAAACACACATACACACACACACACACACACATACACACATACATACATACATCTCGTAAAAATAGCATAAATGAATTCAGAAGCCCTCTAAACGTGTAAATACACCAAAATCTCGAATTCGAATTTTTTCATGATGACAATACTTTCGTTACATGGTACATGTTCGGAAAGTAATAAGAAAAACCTGAGCTGCACTTACAAATTATAGAGTCCCTTGCTAGCGTGCACGAACAGAGTGTCTCCTTCGAACGTGGCGTCGCTTTCCGGTATGTTCTGAACGAGGGGGTTCGAGAGTATCATTTTGCAAGCTGCTTCGATGTCCGCTTCCCACTGGAACCGATCCCCGACTTTTTTGACCGGAATCATGTCGCAGAGGTAGGACATGTCAGGGACCTTACTTTTGGTGTAGCGCTTCTGCAAAGGAAGGTTTGTTAAGAATAAATCTTGGGAAATGTGTGGACAGCATTGAGAGGCAACTATGTTTGTCCTTTGAAAATTTTAAGATTTATTACGATTTATGTTATTAATGACTATGTCATTTCATCGTTCACCCCCTTTATTGAAAATTGTCTCCCAAAAAAGCGACATAAAAATGCGACCTAATTTTACATATATTTAAATACTATTAGTTCACAACAGCTTTAACCCATTTGTGCCCGGATATTTTTGCGACTTTCTTCGATTTTTACTGATAACTGAAATAATAGATAAATTTCTGATGTCAACTTCTTGAACAAGGGGTGATTTCTTTTAAAATCATTATGCATAAAAATCGAAATATCAACATCCTACTGGGTCATGTTAAAATATTTTGTAGAGTTGAGGCTTAATACTCATGAATAAAGGCTAGGAAAAATAAATAACGTTTTCGACTAATAGTGAAAATGCCGTCCCAAAAAAGGGACACTAGGCATAAATGGGTTAATCTATTGTTACACAATTTCGTAAACTGTAGAATAGGCGTCCCGTGTATTTTTCTATAAATAGGTTACAATCCAAAAAATTTCAACATAGGGTTATCAGGCAAAATACACGAAAGATGAGAGTTAAATGACACAGTCAATTAATGTCGTTTTAATAGGGCAATCATGAAACTAAAAAAATGAGGGGGGTTCAGGGGGGGGGATTGATTTCGTTTTCGCTATACAATTCTACACTGTTAGAACGGTAGACTTGAAATTTTGCACAGGTATGTAAAATAAATGATACAGAGAAGCCCTGCCCTGGACTACTTTAAAATTCTGTAAATTCACCCGTTTCCCAATTTTCCATAATTTTCAGCTCTGGAAAGTTTCCTACTAAATTAACGAGAAGTGATGTATTGAAAACTTCATTATTTTGTTCGGTTCTCGTCGTATACACGAAGGAAGGTGAGAGTCGGTCTGATTGAATCGCCTGGACCGTTTCTGCGGTCCATTTCGGCCCTGCTTGAGAACCAACTTTTACGCCTGCATGTTGAAATTATAAGTATTTTTACTTTCCGAACATGTACCATGTAAGGAAAGTATTGTAATCATGAAAAAATTCGAATTCGAGATTTTGGTGTATTGACACGTTTTGAGGTCTTCTGAATTCATTTATGCTATTTTTACGAGATGTATGTGTGTATGTGTGTGTGTGTGTATGTGTGTTTGTGTGTATGTGAGTGAACACGATAGCTCCTGAACGGGGCATGCGATTGAGCTCAAATTGGGTATATATGTTATAAACCACCGTCGCAAGACCGGTATTGATTTTGGTGTGTATAGGACTTATAGTTTTTCTACAGGGCTAAAACAAAGATTTCTTTTACATTATGGGCCTATGGGGAGAAATTCTTGAAAGTGCGCTAGCGTTTTTAAACGGTACATTCGATTGAGATCAAATTGGGTATATATGTGTTATAAACCCACCGTCGCAAGACCTGCATTGATTTTGGTGTGTATAGGACTTATAGTGTTTCAAAGGGCTACGACAAAAATTTCTTTTACATTATGGCCTATGGGGGAAAATTCTGGAAAATGCGCTAGCGTTTAAACGGTACTTTCGATTGAGCTCAAATTGGGTATATATATTATAAACTATCGTCGCAAGACCTGTATTGATTTTGGTGTGTATAGGACTTATTGTTTTTCTGCAGGGCTACGACAAAAATTTATTTTACATTACGGCCTATGGGACGAAATTCTTGAAAGTGCGCTAGCGTTTAAACGGTGCATTCGATTGAGCTTCCATTTGGTATATATATTTGAATTATTCATCGATTAAAATTTATTTAAATGCTTGGTAATGATCTTAATCGTAAGTGTTCGGAAAGTCGAATGGAGTCACTCCAGATTTTTTGTAATGTTATTGCAAAAAGGGCCCTGAAAACAGCATAGGACCCGGAATCAGTATAGGACACCCATTGTTAAACACAGGTCTTAGAATGCTCCAGGTGCAGGGGTAACTTCCTTAATAAATGTATTTTGCCTACACTGGACACAATGCCACGGAAAAAAATTTCAATAAATTCACTTAAATACTTCGAAAAAAAATTACAGACTAATTTGCAAAATATATTTTATGTGGATAATAATCTAAACTGCCCATTTGAATGTTAATTCTAAAATTCGCGTTTCCTTGGAGTACCGACTTGTAAGCAATGTCTTATATACTTGAAGTACTAACTATAACCATATTTCCTTGGAGTACCGATTTGTAAGCAATATCTTGAAGCGATGTTACCTGAGGTATTGACTATACCTCAGGTATATAAGACACCTGACTGGCCATATTTGCCAGTTTTAGCGCGAGACTGTGAGACTGGTCTCGCGGTCTCGTGCGAGAGCTGACCCGAGGTCGCGTCTCGTACCGGTGGTATCGTCTCGCGGTCATCCCTATTTCCAGGTAAACAATATCAGGAGATACTTACATGAATAATAATTAATAATAATACTCCAAGAGAAAATACAACTATAATTGGAAATATACTTTTCCAGTGCAAACTTATAGCATATATAGTTTAAAAAAACCTGTCGTAATAATACTTACGATTTACAGTATTATAATTATTTTAAAACGCATTAATAGTTCGGAAAAAGAAGATTAATACCGTTAAGAATTCCTTGAAATGGAAAAGTCTTTTCCTGCTCTTCCATTTAATGATCATTTTATGTTCATTTATCCAGAAATCATTATTATGCGTTTTTTAAAAATAACATTTGATTTCTTTGATACATGCGAATATTTTATACTAGCAGTCCCGCACGGCGTTGCCCGTGAACCCCTTAAATTATGCGATTTACAAAATCTGACATGTAAACTGCAACTCCAGATTAGTACTCTAGGCCGCAAATGTATAACAGAATGTGCAGATAATGGTTCCAGAGTTTCAGGTACGCACTTACAAACGCACCACTAAAGACAACTCACTGCCGTGGCCGTCACATATTTCCCCCAGAAATATCGTGTAATTTGCATTAAAATTGCTGGAGTTATTAAATATTTCATCCAATTAAGCAAATTATCTTGTAAAATCCACAATTTTTGATTTAAATTTCTTAAAATTAGGAAATGTTAGGTCATTAAACGTATTAAATACCATAAAAAGTACCATAAAAAATTTCATGAAAAGGTCCCATTAGGAAAAAACGCGCCAAATGACAGAAAAATCGTCAAACTTGGCGAGTTTTGGCGAAATATCGCCAAAATTGGCGCCAAAAATAAGTCCCCAAAAATTAGGTTTTCGAAGACCTACGACCCATAGAACCCGAGATTTCCAGAACATTCCATATTGATGCAACAAAAAGCAAAATTTAACTATTTAACGCGTAGAATACGAATTTTAAACTGTTTTAAACCCCAGAACAGCGGGTTGCTCCCAAAATTCGTAACACAGGGTAAGAAAATTTCCGTTTTAGAACGGTTTTTAATTAATAATTAAAAAAAGTAATTAAAATTTTAAAATTCTGATTCTCAGGTGCACATTATCGGCATTCATGGGCTTATATATTCAAATTTTCAGAGTTCTGTGTGCAGTAGATTTGTCTGGAGACCGCACACAGACAGATTTACAAACATTCATTTTTATTATTATAGAGATAGATAGATTTGGCGTAAACCTGATGAAATTTTCGTGCCATTTCATGCTTCTCAAATGCAAACGATTTGTTTTATAGTAGCATTCGGGCGAAACTCGCCAAGCATGGCAACGTAAAAAACGGTTTTTTACTTTTGCGGTTACCACTCACTTCAAGCATAAATCTTTTCATGAGGCCAAAGTTCGCCAAACATGACGATCTAAAATCGGTTTTTAATTAATAATTTAAAAAGTAATTAAAATTTCAAAATTCTGAGCCTCAGGTGTACATTACCGAAGGAATGGGCTCATATGTTCGGATTTTCAGAGTTCTGCGTCCAGTAGTTTTTTCTGGACATCGCACGCATGCAGATTTTCAGACATTTATTTTTATTGATATAGATTGGCGCAAAACTGACTAAATTTCCGTGCCATTTCATGTTTTCCAATGCATGCGATTTTGTTTCACAGTATCATGCTGGCGAAACTCGCCGAGCATGGCATCCTGAAAACGGTTTTTAATTAATAATTAAAAAAGTAATTAAAATTTTAAAATTCTGATTCTCAGGTGCACATTATCGGACTCATGGGCTTATATATTCCAATTTTCAGAGGTCTGCGTGCAGTAGGTTTGTCTGGAGACCGCACACATACAGACAGACAGATTTACAAACATTCATTTTTATTATTATAGATCGTATTTATAAACAGCCTGATGTCACTCTGCATTTTTATTAATTTCTTTTCTTTTTTTTTTTGGACAATAATTATTTGAAACTTTGATCAAAGTTACTGTTGGTGCTAGGAAGCATATAATGTATTGACAAACATTCTACTCTTGAAGAAGGACATTCTTTGTGCCTACTGAAGCATATTTGCTTATTATATTCTTATGTGTGTTTTACAAGAGAGATTTTTTAAAAGATTTTAGTATAAGTACTTTGGATACATAAAATCAGCCTTTATTTAATCATTTAAGACAATGAGGTATAAACTTACTTCACCTGCAACGGAAAGTATCATTTCGACTATTTGTATCTTCAATTTATCTATGTCCATATTAGAAGGCAGATCCCTGAAAAAATCTTTAAACGTTTTCAGAAGATATGATACAAGACTGGAATTTCCTGAAGGTAGATTTCTGGGTGTCATGTCTTCAACGATAAGAGCATCAGTTCTGTCAGGCTGCAAGGTACACAACGTACTCATATAAAACGTACGTATATAAAATATATATCTCACAGTCACAAACATGAATGAAACACAACATAACACATGAAAAGGTTGTCGTGGTAATTGTTGTTTGCGAGATGATTTTGGATTTTAAAATCCCTACGTTCTTCAATGCAATACAAGGTTTATCCCAAAAGTAATGAGAAGAAAAAGTACATAAATAATCGTTCGTACAAAAAAAAAAAAAAAAAAAAAAAAAAAGCTAATTTATTATCATCGAGGTATGTGTCTTGGGCAACAATACAGTGATCCCAGCATTGCTGTCAGTGGTTATAGCATCGTTGGAATTCATTTTGTAAGATGTTCTGAGTACGAGCAGTTAACAAGCCTCGCCATAATGACTCAATGTTGGGTCACTGGGTATGCGTTGCGCATTATGAGCAGTTGCGCGACGGTTGAAATACGCCACTGACGTTCATGGCCGCCGGCAACATAAGGCAAGGAGGGGCAATGCCCCCCCCTGGATTTTTGAATGCAGTGTTTTCCCTTGCTTTTTTGCTCTTTCCAACATGGTAACCATACGTTAAAGTAGTCTTTGCCCCCCCCCCCACTGGGAAATATTCTGCCGGCGCCCATGCTGACGTTCCAATCCGCATTTCTGAGCAATCGATTTTACTTGGCGATCTGCCATAAATGGGCAGAAAAATTTTTCTCGTAAGTTTTGTGAGATAGACTTTATGCAAGGGTTGAACCTTCACTACCTTGTACGAAGTAAAGAATGTATTGTGATCGCGAACTCGGGTACTTCTAGAGGGACAACAGCTTCAATCTACTCTAAGAGCTTCATCTTCTATTCTTGCAATACAAAATCTATTTTTTCTACAGCGCGGCAAAATCATTCTAGGGTGAAGTAAGTCCACACTAGCTTTATTCATATAAAGCTAATGCTTGTTTCCCAATAGATCTTATTTGACTCAATATTTACTTTTCGAGGTGAAAGTAGAAAAGCAGTGCAGAAAATTTTATGACGTCATGAATTAAAAACGGCTTCATGAATTGTCTGCCGATGACGACTTTTGTAGATCGATTTTTGTACTCTAATTTTGCAAGCACTCAAGTGCAAACTATTTCATTCTCAAAATAGTTCTATCACTAAGTATTCAAGACTTTTGCGTCGCTGGGAACAAATTACAGACAGCACTGGTGGCGGCGGAAATGGCCAAGAAGACTTGTGGAGCATATTCGATAGGGGATAATGCAGGTTGTCTCTACTGAGTAACACCCACTCGTCTGAAATAGCTTTGCTATTGCCTAAATTATTCGAAAAACAGGATCCCTTTTCTAAAATCCAAAGTTGCTTTTAGATTTTTTTAAAAATTAGCTATCGAAAAAAAAAATAATAACACAAGAAAGAAAAACTACAACAAACTATAAAGGGCAGTTGAAAAGCAAAAACATTCTACACGTTTGGGCGATCAGAAGACAGATGCTTTGGAATTTGTGCCGGTGTTACCGTGACCTTCCCAACTAAAGCCTGCTGGCTTAAGGAATAAAATTATATTATGTAAAATAAAATTATATTATAAAATTAATTATGTAAAATAAAATTATATTACCAGATTTTATTTGTAAAATAAAATCTGGTTGCTCATCATCATTTTATCAAATTTATCAGTGCTTAAAAACATATCTTCAGAACAAAAGTTAAAATTATATAACTATTAAACACTGGAGCTGCAATCACAATTTCTAAATGCCTTTTTAGTGTCCTATTTAATCCGTAATCAATAATAAATCAAGATAAATGTAAGAAATAATAAATTTTATAAACTGATGATAAGCAACCACTATCATAATACTGCTATACAATTTTTAATTTTAAGTCTAAATTCGGCCTACGTAGATGACTCAATATTTCAGACAGCAGGCCTTGTTTGCGAAGGTCATGGTGTTACCGGGCACTCGAACCGGAACTGAATCGAAAACCGGTAAACACCGTCATTTTGTTCGGTCCAGAAACCAGAAAAATATATCGGTTTATTTCGGTTCGGTATATTTTCAATCATAATGTTGCAATAACCGATTTATCAATATTTTCGAATTTAAAGTCAACCGTATAATTATCTTCATCACATGTACGGTCTTTTTTCGTTTCTCAGAGCCTTTCTCCCATCAACACAGGCGTCAGATCTGATTCTATTTCATCAAAGTAGGAGCGAACGGAAGTTTAGCAACGTTCTTTTATGCTTAAAACTCCGCTTACACTTCAACTAGCAATAAGTAGAATAGTTTCCGAAATTTCGAACTGAAATAAAACAAAAAGGAATAACATCATAAAAAGACAGGGAGTAAAAACAGAGCTTCATAAAATACCCATGTTAACCTCACTCCTTTTCCGTGTAGAATCGTCTTGATTGCAGTCGCTCTGCTTCAGCAAAACGGACGGTACATTGCTTCTGGATTTTCTGTTTTGATGTTCGCAACTACTTTTCTGCTTCAGTTTCGCATGAAACTACTTGTAGAAGGCAGATTCAATTCAGTTGATGATAGAATTATATTTTTAGTACAAATAAGAATATGCATAAGATAAAATGATTCATTCGGAACTGAACCGAAAACCGTTAATTTTGGCGGAACGAATACTGGAACTGAACCGATATATTTTCTTTTTAGTTGAACCGGAACGAATAAAATTACGCTTAGAAGCTCCGGGTGTTACCAGTGAGCGTCGAACTATAAGCTTTAGCTGTAGTACGGTCACAAAAATCAGCGAGGATATTTAAAGTCTTGTATGTATGATGTATTTTTCAAGGAAGCAAACAGTTTCTATTGTGAATTAGCGTAGTGACTGTAAATTTTTAATTTCTTACGTGTTTCAGAGCAAAGTTTATAGCTGTTCTACCTCCCATGCTGTGTCCAATAATCACGGCTTTCTTTATACCATGCTGATCCAGAAAATCCACCACGTCTTGAACGAGGATATCATAGTCCATTATTTCATTGGGCCGGGGACTATTGCCGTGGTTTCGGGCATCAGGACAGTATGCCTGCAATAAAACGAATTGTTAATTTTATGATGCATGACGTGTATACACCGCAAAACAATGTAGTTAGTCAGAAAAGTGTTGGAATGTGAATGAAATTCACCAATATTGTTTAGCGAACAACTGATTAATTATTTATAAAAATGATTCATAATTAAAAAGCTATGATACAGGGTGCCCCAAAAAGATGGTGATTCGCTTTAATTCTTTATCCATTATGAGACAAGTGAAGTGGGCAAAATGTAAATTGAAATAATGTTCACGATAAGGTAGTGTGCTCTTTGAGCATAAATTTGGGAGCTTTTCTGGTCGCACCAGAGCCTGATTATGACCAGCTGGGGCCCCGGGCATCGATGAATTTGGGGGCCCCCATCTATGAAATTTGTTTTATTTTTCATAAAATTTTGATGTAAAAAAGAATATTTCAGAACAGCATTTGATGTTGGGGGCCCAGGGCAAAGTCCCGATTTGCCCATGCGATAATAAGGCTCTGAGTCGGACCAACATAGTTCAAGTCACAATATTCGCAATGAATACAATAAGCACCCCAACGGTTCTCAGTAGAAATAGGAGAATTTTAAGGTTAGATATAGCCCTTTTTTTTAAATTATGTTATTTTATGTTTAATGAAATAAAATTACAATATACTAATAAAAATTACGTTGTCATGTTCCAAAAAACAAAACAAAAACATAAGCTCAGATGTATAGAAAAAGACACATGTGGCGGAACTATCTCGGTGCCGTGAAACTAAGCCTCAGAGTACTGCTTGGTCAACATTTCTTTTTACACACCACCAGAACTTCGTTTGAGTTCGCGAGCGTATTTTTGTGGGATGCGTATGAAAGCGTAAAACAAAATAATCCTCCTAATTAAGTCATTTTGCAGTAAATGATCTTAAGGAAAAAGAGTCGTTTTTCCTTAAGGTGGCGCGATTCCCCCGCTCTCCCCTAATATTAAGCCTAAAAATCTGGAGTGACTCCACTCGACTTTCCGAACACTTACGATTAAGATCATTACCAAGCATTTAAATAAATTTGAATCGATGAATCATTCAAATATATATACCAAAATGAAGCTCAATCGAATGTATCGTTTAAACGCTAGCGCACTTTCAAGAATTTCTCCCCATTGGCTATAATGTAAAAGGAATTTTTGGCGAAGCCCTGTAGAAAAACTATAAGTCCTATACACATCAAAATCGATACCGGTCTTACGATGGTTGTTTATAACATGTACACCCAATTTGAGCTCAATCGAATGTACCGTTTAAACGCTAGCGCACTTTCCAGAATTTTCCCCCATAGGTCATAATGGAAAAGAAATCTTTGTCGTAGCCCTGTAGAAAAACTGTAAGTCCTATACACACCCAAATCAATACCGGTCTTGCGACGGTGGTTTATAACATATATACCCAATTTGAGCCCCCATCGCATGCCCCGTTCAGGAGCTATCGTGTTCACTCACACACACACAAACACACATACACACACACACACACACATACACACATACATACATACATCTCGTAAAAATAACATAAATGAATTTAGAAGCCCTCTAAACGTGTCAATACACCAAAATCTCGAATTCGAATTTTTTCATGATTACAATACTTTCCTTACAGGGTACATGTTCGGAAAGTAAAAATGGAAAATCGAAATGTCAGAAAATTGGCATTTTAAAGATAGTCACTTAAGCCGGCCACGTGTCTGTTGAATTGGATACCTTTCTTTTTGTCTTGTCGGCAATCGGTGGGGCTACTCTCATCCAGGTCCTCCTGCTATCTAGTAATCCATGCAGAAACACGATCGGGGGACAGTGGTCGGTTCCATTCGACGTGGACGGGTGGTAAACATCGTAGTACATCTTCATGATTCCGCTATTTAGTAATTCTGCTCTGGAATTCTGTCAATTAGAAATGCACGCAGTCAGTAAGGGTCGAGGGAAAATACCTCTACCCTCCTCGTCACACAGACACGCAGTTATGTACATTGATTTAAAAAATGCATAGAAGTGGTTAAATAATTTCATATCAAGCATCTGAATTTCATGAATAAGACACTGTGCATGATGAAGAATACATGAAAGGAAACTTGTGTTTAGAAGATAAAATAATTAAAACTTTGTGAAATAACGCACATAAAAGACAGGAAAATGTAAGATACTTATCAAAAATCAAATCAAAACCTTTAAATCGAACGGTACTTACTGTTTCTAAGATTGATAAGCACAGTTTGTGTGTGCTATTAATGAGTTTTAATTATTTTAACACTGTGAATATGTTGAGGTAGTACAGAAAGGCCCCTTGTGGAGGCAATTAAAGCAGGCTGTAAATGTATTTTACACAATAATATTTTGTACTTATGTATGATTATATGATGTCGTGAATGACTGCATCATATAATGTACTCAATACAACATTATACGATTTAACATCTACGTACCATATTTCGTCAAAGTTACATTTTTTAGAGGTAAATTATGGCTTCTGAAAAAAAAAAATAATAAATAAAATGCTGAGTTGATGTCTATGATTCAAGAAAAAAAAATAGATATTATTTCCCATCAATCGTAATGTGAGAATCTTGTTCCCTCTTGACGCAAGTTATACGTCAAAGCCTTTCAATCTAACTGTCCATTCGTCTTGTCTATTTTCTTTCCTTATTCCATTAAGTTGGAAAGTGTATCATTATTCATGAGTGTGCCGTATTTTTCTCCCTTGTCCCATAAAACACATCTTTGCAATCGAAATCTATCTTAAAATCGAATGCTAAAACTGTTTTACCATCTTCGCCAAGCATATTCCAACTGTACTTTACCATTTTGAATACTATTTTGAATGTGCATCATAATCCATGAATGTGCCGTGTTTGTCTCTCTTGGGCTGATCTCTACTTTAAAGCCCCGACTCTCACCAAGGTGGCGATCATTAAACATATGCAGCTACCATGACGATTTTTTGTATTTATGCGACAACCTTAATTTAGAATTAAAATGGAGGTTTGGAACAACATGTAAGTGTAAAATTCCATTACTTATTTATTTATTTTGGGTCGCCAATGAAATATAGTTTTAAAATTAGGCTGTGATGCAGATCATCGCATATCTTATTTCAATTATCACTTACTCAATTGTTAATTATTTCTAAATTTAATCTGTGTTTAAAATTTACTCTTTGCACTTTCGATTTGTATTTCCTTAGCTTCGCCTGTAGAGATGTATTTTTTCACCTGCCATATTTAAAAGCAATCTTCCGCTTTCATTTATTTTTCCTTTTTATTTCACTTTTGCATTTGTAAACCCTAGCGTTTCATTTTCGATGGTTTGCTTATGACCATATAAAGCATCAAATCTATAAATAACATTGGCTTTCATTTTGGGTTACAATTTAGCTGATAGATTTTTTGTTTAATCCAATTTGGCGCGTCTGGATTCAAAAATAATTATATAGAAAAGTAAATGTATTTAACGCCTACTGGCCATAAGCGTAAAGTTTTCAAAATTATTGGGGGGGCCGGGCCCCACAACCACATATATTCACGTCAGTACACATATATATGTGTTGACCCGTATATATGTATGTGAGTTGCAGAAGTCGTAACTCCCCATGAAAAATTTCTGGCTACGCCACTGATTCACGTACATATAACTTAGTAATAGCTGTCAACTCCCATGGAATATATATAACCACTTTTTCTACATGATTTTTCGGCTTAAAATATAGCAAAATTTTTGTGCTGCGCGCGCGAGCTGGTTGCTATTTAAAAAAAAAAAAAATTAAAAAATAGACTGTTTACAAAAAATGGTTAATTATATTCCGTAGTAGTTGGAAGCTATGACTTACTATATATAAGTGTAAATTATTGGAGGCGCTCGAGCTCTATGGGTCTATAGAATTCTACACCTATGTAAGGTAAGTATCCATGTTAGTATCTTCCTACCATGTTATAAGGTAAAAATAGAAGCAGTGTAAAAAATCCAAAGGAGGGAAAAAAAACATTTTCGATGAGATAGTGCATTTTAGACACATCTGAACTTTTCTTTATTTCATACTTTACATTGCATAATCTGATTTTAATGAACCAGAGCCTGGTGAGGGCAGCTTATAGTAACATTGTGTGTTACGTGGCGTCACAATGAATACTAAATCATGATTGAAATCAAAAGAAGAAAATTTTTAAAAGTCCAAGTAAAGGTTTTTTTAAACGTTTGTAAATGGCGTGAAATACTTTTTTTTTTATGTTGGTATAAATTAATTTTCTGTATTGAGTGGTAAATTATTGGGTGGGCTCAGCCCCTATTCACAATTTATTGGGGGGGCTCGAGCCCCACGGGCCCATATAACTCTACGCCTATGCTACTGGCGCCACTTTGTTTGGCGTGCCCGTTGGTGTGTTTTGCCTCTGATACCACGGTTGCCAGATTTGGCTAATATTAGCCAATTTGGCTATTTTTGATCACGCTTGGCTAGAAAATTTTTCAAGAAAATAGCCAACCTGATTTTGGCTAATTTTTGGCTATTTTTATTGTGATTGCTAGAAACTGGTCCAATTTTAACTAATTTTCTTTCAGCATATTTGACTCGATAACTTTTTTGAAGAAATTGTCTAACTTTTTCAGCCTTAGCAGGAAGGAAAATTCAGTTACCTCAACTAACTCTAGCATTGAGACTGAGCGAGGGACTGAGAGAGGGACATGGGGTGAGAGCTTTGAAAATGATATTGATAGCTTAGGTGATAGTATTGTACCGGAATGCAAGGAAGCGATAAACGCAAGTAGACTGGGAACTATACGCGTTCGAATTCTTTGTTTTTAAAAGAGGGGGAGTAGCTTAACCGCAAAGCGCTTATATCCATAATCGTTGGAGCGGCACTTCACTATTTAGCCAGTAGCGTAGCCAGGATTTTATTTCGTGGGGGGATGAGTAGAAAATTTTAAGCTAAGTAAGAGTATTCAAGAACAATAAGTTAATTTAGTTCACCAAAAAAGAGAGGGGTTAAATTTTGGGGAAAGGGGGCCAGCAGCGTAGCCAGGATTTCTTTTCGAGGGAAGGGGTGCAAAATTTTCTCATCTATATATCAATTGCAGTAAAATAAATGAAAAAATGCCCTTACCCGTGTCTGTCTCCAGGGGTCGATTCAGGAATTTTTTCTAGGGTCCCTTTTAGCGAAAATTGCTTATTTTTATGAATTTCAAAACTTAATTTTATGAATCTCAACACTTATTTATGTGAATTTTCATATCAATTTTTAACGAAAGCCAGCTTTTTTGTTAAAATGATTTATAAAACACATTAAAATGTAGGGTAAAATGTCAATGAAGGGCCGTTTTAATCGATTATATTTTGTGAAGGGGCCGTTTTAATCGATTGCAATTTTGTGAAGGGGTTGCAAAACGGACTCTGTTTTCATCTGCATCGACTCCATCCTGCTCTCTCTAGTTTCGGGATGGAGCAGGGCCCGATAATGACAAACCGGGACCTGAGGCAGAAGTCTGAATGGGATGCCCCCTACATGTTGATACAGTGTCTGACAACTACTTTTATGTTTTTTGTGTGCGCATATGAATCTTTGTCTGATTAAATGTATCCAACATGAAGCATGCTAATATTAGATAAATAAGAATGCTTACAGGCCCTGAATTATCGCAGGGGTATATGCCCCAGGTCCCCAATTTTGAGGCGCCCCTAAATTATTACAGTATGTGAATTTAGTTTGTTTTTTTCCCAATGTAGTAAATGCTTAATTTTTTCAGTTATGAATTTACAAAATGCAAAATCTTTTTTTTTTCTTCTTAATTCCCCCTCCATAAAAAAAATCACAGGAGATTAAAGATTTCTGCAAAAAGAAGTGGTAACTAGGATGGCTGCTAGATTTTAAGTGATTACGCGGTCAGATGCCGGTCCCACTGAAGTTTTTTAAGTGGATACCCAGCGAGAATGGGGCACCAATAAATAGAAATTTGCCGATTATGATTATTAACATAATAAAAAAGCCAGGATTTTAGTTGTATTTTTTAAGTCTTCAGTTTTAATAAATATTGATGTTTCATATGTTTATAATGTTTATAAGCATTCAGGGCCCGAAAATGACAAACCGGGGACTGAGGCAGAAGTCTACATGCCCCCCCCCTACATGTTGTTACTGTGTCTGACAACTACTTAATGTATTTTTTCTGTGTTCGCATATGAATCTTTGTCTTGATTAAATGTATCCAACATGAAGTATATTAATATCAGATAAACGAGAATGCTTATGAACATTATAACTTTATAAACATATGGAATATCAACATTTTATATAAAAAGGTTTTTTGAGAATGTCCCCCCCCCCCCTTATGTAAGAAAACATGTCCATACTCTATTCCAATTTCAAATTCTGCAAAACTTAATTAAAAATCCGAAAGGTGGCGCTGCAATCGCCGGTTTGGCTATTTTTGGCTAATTTTCAGAAATTTCGATCTGGTAACCCTGTCTGTTACTATTTTCTTGGCTTGCGTTTGTCGACACATTTTCGCATTTGCTCTTGACCTGAAAAGCTGCGTCTCTTTGGGGGGTCTGCCCAGCCACCGCAGGACTTTATTTTTGAAGTTTATATTTGTGTTGATATGTAAAAATAAAATGTAAAAGTTTGCCACTTAACGATGTCTACTTCTTTACTTCAAACACGGATTAAAGTGACTTTTATCACGGTTTTGTTTTGGAGGTAAAGAACCTGGGTAATCTGCTTCACATGGGTGTCTTCAAATTCCATAACCGGTGCGTTTATCGAAAATTTTTTTGACTTTAGTTCTAGTTCTTTTGGGAGCGTTGTGCATAACTCCTAGAGACCCTTGACTTGCAAAGCTCGCCAAAGTGCGGTGATTCCTTTTTAGGTTGGCGAGCGTGGGGCATTGAAATAGGAATCAACTCTTTCTTGTTCCATAAAACACATCTTTGGAATCGAAATCTATCTTAAAATCGCCTACTGAAACTGTTTTACGATCTTCGCCAAGCATATTCCATCTATACTTCACCATTTTAAATGCTGTTTGGAATGGGCATCATAATCCACGAGTGTGCCGTGTTTACCTTTCTTGTTCCGTAAAACAGATACTTGGAATTGAAATCTGTATTATTATTTTAATACATTGTGGTTTATTAAACCGAAAGCTTCACGTCTGGTAGTAGACCAAGTAGCTTTGGTTGGCGATTTTAATATAGATTTCAATTCTGAAAAGTATTTTATGGAACAAAGGCGGCAAGCACGGCACACTCATGGGTTATGTTGCACATTCAAAACAATATTTATAAAGGTGAAGTATAGCAAGAATGTGCTTGGCGAATATTGTAAAACAGTTTTAGTAGGCGACGATTTTAATATAGATTTCGATTCCAAAGAAGTGTTTTATAGAATAAGGTAGAAAAATACGGCACGCTCATGAATAATGAAACACTTTTCAACTTAATGAAAAAATCTGGAGTGACTCCACTCGACTTTCCGAACACTTACGATTAAGATCATTACCAAGCACTTAAATAAATTTTAATCGATGAATCATTCAAACATATATACCAAATTGAAACTCAATCGAATGCACCGTTTAAACGCTTGCGCACTTTCAAGAATTTCTCCCCATATGCCATTATGCCATAACATAAAAGAAAGATTTGTCGTAGCCCTTTAGGAGAACTATAAGTCCTATACACACCAAAATCAATACCGGTCTTAGGATGGTGGTTTATAACATGTATACCGAATTTGAGCTCAATCGAATGTATCGTTTAAACGCTAGCGCACTTTCAAGAAATTCCCCCCATAGGCCATAATGTAAAAGAAATCTTAGTCGTAGCCCTGTAGAAAAACTATAAGTCCTATACACACCAAAATCAATACCGGTTTTACGACGGTGGTTTATGACATATATATCCAATTTGAGCTCAATCGAATGCTCCGTTCAGGAGCTATCGTGTTCACTCACATACACACACTACACACACACACACACATACACACACACACACACACACACACACACACACACACACATCACACACACACATACATACATCTCGTAAAAATAGCATAAATGGATTCAGAAGCCCTCAAAACGTGTAAAAACACCAAAATCTCGAAGTCGAATTCTTTCATGATGACAATACTTTCCTTACATGGTACATGTTCGGAAAGTAATAAGGAAGAAAAATAGGAATGACGCATGTATTATGATATGCTTTTTAATATATAGCACATTAGTACATATTTAAAATATGAAAGTGTTTTAGATTTTTTTTCTTCATATTTTTCTACATAGAAAATACACTGTGGTTTATTAACCACATTGACCGCAGTTATAAACTACAGTTTATTTCGGCGCTTTATCAATTTTTCTGTCGTCTGTGTGATATTGGATCTTTATCATCGAGAGTAGCGTGAGAAAAGGTAAATAAAGCACGGAGCGCGCCATCGCCATTTGGGGGATTAGATTTTTCGTCTCTTGCAGAATTCCGATATTTTTTTACTATTTCCAATTGCGAAAATGCTTTAAATTGTGTAATCTATAATATGAGAAACAATCAAAGTCAATAAATCAATTTCTATAACAATTACGAAATTTAAATTTTTATACCGTCCCCCGGCCCTATCAGTTATATTTAGAAAAAAAAAAATTATGCAATCTTATGCACAATTAAAAAAAAATCGCCCTTTTATTATCATAATTCACCGATTTATGAATCAGCAAACATTTGGACTGAAGTCACATTTCCATGTTTAAAAATGTCCCGTTAAGATATCCCATAAATATTGAAATTTTGAATTATAGGTTTTAATTTCATTTTCTGGCAGAAAAAGAATCAAAATTAATTTTAGAATACTGATCTTCAAGCAGAGGGTTGTCAAGCTCTATGAAAATGTATCTGGAAAAGTACAGAAGGAGTTTTCTACACGGGTGCCTAATTGGATTAAAATAGTCTTTAAAAAATTCTATTCTCAGTATAAGCTATATTTTAATGCTGCTTTATTGGATACACATGGTTAAATGTTACTCTTCCTTATTGCAATCTATATTCATAAAATGTTTAATGTAATTGCTAATAAATATTACAAAGCTCAAAACCATGTACATTCATTTTTCTCAAATTCATTTTGTATACAAACTCTATTTCGCAGCTCGGAAAGTGCTCTAACTTTAAACAGCTATAACTCGGTGAATTTTGGTCGTAGAAGGACTATTCTTTTTTACTGTGCATAAAATTGTTAAACGCAAAAAATTTCTAAATATAACTGATAGGACCGGGGGGTCGTATAAAAATTTAAATTTCGCAATTTTAATAGGAATTGGTTCATTGACTTCTTTTTTTTTTCTGATACATTAGATTTTAAAATTTAAAGCATTTTTGCAACTGGAACTATGTGTCTATGACTAACGGTCTACGAAATAGCCATTGGGCACCGTTAGCACCAGTCACCCTGATATATATATATATATATATATATATATATATATATATATAATATATTATTTTCAGAAGAATATGATAATTCTTGTTAATATAAAAAGCAGCTGTAAAAATTGACGTTCAGTGAATGGAATTTCACAACTCATCCTGTTAGAGAATAATGATAATTCTAGAATATCCTCATTCTATGTAATAACAATCGTAATTCTTTTTAAAAAAGAAAACCGACAGCGGGCTGTGCCGCACAGCCAGCTGTCGTCAAAAAAGGGTCTCTTGATCTATGGCACGTGATGAATGTTTGGATCGTCCGCCCTCTTGCTGGTCGTTCAGTCGAGCGACGGCAATGGCTGCCCTTTTTTCAGCACGGGGCCATCTATCCAGCTGTTCTCGCATTCTTCCATTTTCCAGTAGATGTCAGTGCTGTTCAAAAGAATCGTGACCCTTTTTTTGACGGGAAAGGACGTGCTCAAAAGTAAAGGATGCTCGTGGAGCTCTGTCACCCGCCACTATTTTGATAGAAATCCAATTTATCCTTCGTGACTGGCAACAGTCAGAACGTCAGAGTTGGTTGTTCCCAGAGCGGGAACACTGCGCGTTAAAGGGTTAAAATAAAACGAGAAAGATTTTTCTTACCTCGCAAGCCAACAGTTTTCAATGATCACCCATTAAAACGAATGGTATTCTTAATAATGAAAATTATAGCAGCGCGAATGTGTAGTACACCAGACTTGACGAGTTTCACCACGCTTCTACGATGAATGAACAGATGCGGCTGTGTCATTATTTTCAGCAAACTGCAATTTTCCTACGCTTCCATTGTTTTGGGAGGGAAAATGAACATTACGTTGTGTTGAATAATTACAATTAACGTCCAGGGACGAAAGGGATATTCTTAACTCCTAAACCCAAGAAAAGGATCTTTCGGTAAATAGTCTTATAATGAACGGGGAAATTTTTTCCTGGATGACAATGTTGCTCTTGACGTGAAGTTTGTTTAGTCACACGACAGATAGCGTGCAGGAGACGAGTTCACAATCAAAATAATAACCAATATATTTATTTATTATTATTATTATTATTACTGTTATTATTATTAGTATTATTATAATTTCGTGGTTTTGACGGGTGTATCCCACGTCACGCTTATTTTGAAAGTGTAGTTTATAATGAGTAAAGACAAGGTCAGTGTTTATCTAATAGAGTACTACTTTCTAGAGATGAGACGGGCTCAGCCCGAGCCCGAACCGGGCTCGGGCTCTGTAATTCCCAGTTGCGTTCGGGCTCGGGCTCGTGAAAAATTTCTCATTTATTGAACATACTCCTTGAAACAGATTTTAAAAAGTGATTCATGAGGAAAATAAAAGTACTTATTAAAAAAAATAGCGGTACGGGTGCCTAGAAGTTGCGTGAAGCTATTTGGGTATTTCAGAAAGTCGGCTTATATTGCTTAGTTAGTCATCAGATCGGACATTATTTGATAAACATGTATTTAAAGAATTAGAAAGTGCATTGAGAGTTTGCAAGTATATTTATCGTTAATTTGCACAAACAGCAAAATTTATTGTATTCTATCAATGAAGTAATTGAATTTTTTTTAATTTCGGGCTCGGGCGGGCTCGGGCTCCAACTTAAATAATATTGCTCGGGATCGGGCGGGCTCGGATTAAGAGTTCTCGGGCTCGGTCTTTAAAAAATGAGCCCGAACTCATCTCTACTACTTTCCTGCAAGTATGGCTGCTTTTTAAGCCTTTAACGCGCAGTGTTCCCGCTCTGGAAACACCCAACTCGGACGTTTTGACTGTTGCCAGTCAGGAAGAATAGATTGGATTTCTATAAAAATAATGGCGGGTGACAGAGCTCCCCGAGAATCCTTTACTTTTTAGCACGTCCTTTCCCGTCAAAAAAATGGTCACGATTCTTTTGAACAGCAGTGACAACTGCTGAAAAAGGGAAGAATGCGAGAACGGCTGGATAGATTGCCCCAATGCTGAAAAAAGGGCAGCCGTTGCCATCGCTCGACTGAACGACCCGCAAGAGGGCGGACGATCGAAACGTTCATCACGCGCCACAGATCGAGAGACCCTTTGTGGACGCAGCTGGCTGTGCGGCACAGCCACAGCCAGCTGTCGTCGAGTGATGGCCACGGCTGCTCTTTCTTTCAGCATTGGGAAAGGGTTGCGCCTCAAAGTGTTAAAATGCCAATTTTCTGACATTTCGATTTTCAATTTTTAGACTTAATATTAGGAGAGAGAGCTGGGGGAATCGCCCCACCTTTAGGAAAAACGACTCTTTATTTACTGTAAAAATGACTTAATAGTTTAATTAGGAGGATTATTTTGTTTTACACTTCCTTATGCATGGCACAAATACAGCTGTCGTCAAAAAAGGGTCTCTCGATCTGTGGCATGCGATGAACGTTTCGATCGTCCGCCCTCTTGCGGGTCGTTCAGTCGAGCGATGGCAACGGCTGCCCTTTTTTCAGCATTGGGTAAGGGTTGCGGGAACGGTCCAAATCGTCGAATCCCAAATCGTCGAATGAATTAGCAACAGATGTGATGCCGGTGATAAGTGTAAAATAACCTTGATCAGGAACATAATCATAAGGCCAAAACCTTGCAGGAAAGGAGTTTAGTGACTGGGCTACTGCGATACTCGTATCTCTCTAAGCTGTAGCAAACGCCTGACCCAGTCCACGATAAAATTTGAAATCGTTTCGGGCATTGATAATATAAAGGCCATCTAACGATGTGACGCGACTCAAAGCCGCATAAAATTTGCTAAGATTTGTCCTGTTGAGGCACGACTCTGACGAAAGTGCTTCCTTGCTTCTCCGAGTGAAGATTTGTACCAGGTATTGGCAACCTTGAAAAAGTTGCGAGCCAAACTTTAGGATGTTATTAAGGTCGAAGGCCAAACTTCAGGGTATTAGCGCGTATGGAATTTTGAATGGTTTACATGTGGCATGGGGTTTGTTTGGAATCTCGATGTGTTCCGTGACCCAGATCAAAAGCCGTGGAGGGCCACATCCGACCCGCGGTCCGGAGGTCGCCCACGTGTGATTTATACTGAACGTACATTATGTAATGCAGCGAAACGACCTCAAAAAGGTCGGGAATACAATTTGATGTGATTTTGTTATCATCAGTTGTTATCACCACCCCCCGATTTTGTTATCATTTTCTGAATGGCCTCTCACTAGAAGCACATTAAAACATATTCGCGTGAAAAAAAAAAAAAAAAAAACATAATTTTGGATCAAAACATTTCTTATATCTTTTTATATTATCAGGGGCAAAAATGTGTCTGAACTTTTACTTTACACTGTCAAATATAGGAAAACATTTTGATTTATGTCATTTCTTGTCTCCAAAGCCTTTCATTCTCACAAGAGGGAAAAACAAGGTTTTTGTTATTTTTCATCAATTTCCTCTCCCTGCCGCCATTTTCGTAATTTTTACCGGTTACGTGGCCAGAGCGGACGTGGTTATAGAGGACAGTGGTTACAGCGGACACGTGAGGGGAGCTGGGTGGTCACAGCGGACATTCTTGCACATATTGTGCCTTTGAATTAAATTTAGAATAAGAATAAATGAATAAAAACGTATAAATATAACTTAATGCCCTGAAGGGTTCATATAATTTTCAATTACGGGGCAATAATTATGGCTAAGATATTAAGAGAGGAGATTTAATATATAAATTTTCATTTTTAACCTAGAACTCAGGTTTAACTTGTTCCGCCCCGTCTCGTATTGAAATAACGTGTACTTCCCCTTCTGTGACAAGTGTTGCTTCCGAGTTGGATTTTCGAATACCTCGCTAGTGTCCAGAGTAGTGTTTAGGCAATCCCTGGGTTCCAGGTCCCTAGTAGCACAACTAGTTCAAAAAACGTTCAAATTACGTTGGAAACACGTTTTTCGACGCTAAAAAACGTGTTTTAAATGCCTTTTGGACTAATTGCGCTACCAGGGGTGAGCACTGAAAGAGCTTTCAAATTTCCCTTATTTTCAATTTTTTTTTTCCTTCCTGACCACGCACATTAAATTGAAATTAGCGAACTGTAAAATAGTGAAAAAAGATTTTAAAAATCCAATATCAAAAATAAAAATAAAACTTTCTACTGCATTCCAAACATGCGATAGTAAGATGCTTCTAGCCTATTTAAGTATTTCTTATAAAGACAATTTTTAATTATGACATGAAACACAAAAAGTGTTTTTTAATTTGAAATCCAGAGAATTAGGCGACCCTGGAATAGAAAGGAAGAAAGTATATGTCAGTGGTGGATTATTGCAAGTTTGTCGGGTGGGGGCGGTTAGTTAAAAGATTGATATATACATCCATTTTATAAAGTAGAATAGGATCTTTTACATTAATTTCTTTCTTCTCGGGGGGGGGGCGGTCGAACCCCTCCGCCCCCCTCTTTAATCCGCCCTTGGTATATGTAAAATTGGATGAAAGAATTGAAAACATCCTAAACGAATTCGAAATATCAAACAATTTAGAAAAATGTATTTTATTTTTATTAAGTTTTGTAACTCGGTTGAGTAAATCCAATGGTAAATTATATTTCTGCCTTTATAATAAAGGTTAGTTAGTATTTATTTACTTGTATTTATTTTTCTTTTATTTACTTGTATCTGTTTTATATATTTTACTTCTAGTATTTATTCTTACTTGCAGTAATGAAACTAATTAATTTCATGTCAATTTAACCTGTTCTAATATTTATTTGACTCTAAAATACAGTTTTCCACAAAATCCCCGAAATTTGTTCATACCTTTCATCATACTGTTACTATTTTTAAATATTTCTCTGAAAGTTTTTATTTTTATTACATTTCGCTATGTTTAAAATGCATTCGCATTATAATATCTTAACAATTTAATATAAATAATTAAATTTGATTGGCAGAAATGTATTTATGCCTTTGCTAGTTAGTCACTTCATTAATAATTGGAATTCATTGCAAAATACTGCACTTCAAATCTGTGGGCACACGGCTTTCACAATGGAACACATAGGAGCATTGTATGGGAAAAAGCTTTTAGCATTGACAAACTTACTACGTTCATTGATTATTTTGTCGAGCAGTGGATGGACAATCCAAATATGCCCATTAAAGTATGGAATGTATATGGACAGCGTCATAGGACAAATAATTCTGTTGAAGGGTACAATTCCAAATTAAATGCAATCAATCACTGGCAGAAACCAGCCTAATGTCCACGTATTTGTTAAAACACTAAAAGAAGAAACACAAAAAATGTCTTTTAATTTGAAATCCAGAGAATTAGGCGACCCTGGAATAGAAAGGAAAAAAAATATATGTCAGTGGCGGATTATTGCAAGTTTCTCGGGGGGGGGGCGGTTAGTTTGTCGGTGGGGACGGTTAGTTAGAAGATTGATATATGCATCCATTTTATAAAGTAGAATAGGATCTTTTACATTAACCCATTTATGCCTAGTGTCCCTTTTTTGGGACGGCATTTTCGCTATTAGTCGAAAACGTTATTTATTTTTCCTAGCCTTTATTCATAAGTATTGAGCCTCAACTCTACAAAATATTTTAACATGACCAAGTAGGATGTTGATATTTCGATTTTTATACATAATGATTTTAAAAGAAAACACCCCTTGTTCAAGAAGTTGACATCAGAAATTTATCTATTATTTCTGGCATTGGTAAAAATTGAAGAAAGTCGCAAAAATATCCAGGCACAAATGGGTTAATTTCTTTCTTCTCGAGGGGGGGGGCGGTCGCCCCCTCCGCCCCCCCTTTAATCCGCCCTTGGTATATGTAAAATACGATGAAAGAATTGAAAACATCCTAAACGAATTCGAAACATCAAACAATTTAGAAAAATGTATATAAGTTTTGTAACTAGGTTGAGTAAATCCAATATGGTAAATGATATTTCTGCCTTTATAATAAAGGTTAGTTAGTATTTATTTACTTGTATTTATTTTTCTTTTATTTACTTGTATCTGTTTTATATATTTTACTTCTAGTATTTATTCTTACTTGCAGTAATGAAACTAATTAATTTCATGGCAATTGCACCTGCTCTAATATTTATTTGACTCTAAAATACAGTTTTCCATAAAATCCCCGAAATTTGTTCATACCTTTCTTCATACTGTTACTATTTTTAAATATTTCTCTGAAAGTGTTTATTTTTATTACATTTCGCTATGTTTAAAATGCATTCGCATTATAATATCTTAACAATTTAATATAAATAATTAAATTTGATTGGCAGAAATGTATTTATCCTTGTAACTCGATAATCGAGTGCAAAAACAGAAAACATCGGTTAAAAAAAAAAAAAAAAAAAACGTTATCCCACGTGAAAGAGATTCGCCACTTAAAATATTGTTCTAATCTGTTCTAAGACGGGGAAAAAATATGTCCGCTGTAACCACGGTGAGTTTCGGAGTGTCCGCTCAGACCACGAAATCTTATGTGTCCGCTCTAACCACGTCCACAGTACCCACGCCACCTTTTTACCGTGCCGTGTTCGTTTCATCTGCCTCCTAACGCTATATGAGTATTCATTTTATTTTTCAGACAAAGTGATGTTCTTATTTCGATTTATACCGTTAAAGAACAATGAATTCAGTACCCGTTCTTAACATAGGTATGAGGCCTCACAGTGATGTCCATAATTCGATTTATACTTTCATAAAACACTATTTGAAATTCGATTTATACTTTAATAGAAAACTATCCTAAGTTAGCGATAGAATTAAGCTGACTTTGATAGTTTACAGAAATTGTAAAAGCTGTTTTATCGTTTAAATCTATATTTTTACAACATGTGTGTGAAAAATCATCGGTAAAAGCTTTATGCAGTTATGAATAATTTTTTGTAATTTTTTTTAAAGTTTCGTGCAACTGTACAAAATTTGAAGGCAGTTAGTTTAATGGTGTCAGAGGCGCCCTCTTTCAAATTTAAAACTGCCAGGAAATATCTAAAAATCATACGACACATTTACTTTCTGCTTTTATCAAGCTGGTAAGGTTTTTTTTTTTCTTTCTATTTTTCTTCGCTTCCAATCAAATTTTGAGGCCAGTTTCTATTAACATTGCTGGAGCTATTTTATTTCTAAGTAGAAACTTACCGAGAAATGTTTTAAAATTCGGAAACATGTGAGTTAACAGATTTTTAAAGACGATGCGAGTTTTCTCTGCATCCCTGTATATAACCACGAAATTTCAAGCTAGCTGGCCAGCCGCACCGGAGAACTTTTCAAAGTTGTAGCTAGAAGCAGCAAAAAAAGGTTAAAATACGGAAACGATTGAATTTTTGGAGTTTTAAGTACGTAAGTTTTTCTTTAAAAAACATTGCCATGCAAAATTTCAAACCGAAGACGGCTGAAGAGTGAAGGTCCCGGGTTCGGGCCTATCGCGCGGTTATCGATCAACACTCTGGAGTTTTGGGCGGTTTTCTCCAGATGTACTGTGAGAACTCCTTAAAAAATCTTCCACCCAAGGTACCTTTCCCCTAGACAGATGCCCCTCGTGTAGGCTTTACATAATACTCAAACACACAAACGAACTAACTAACGGTCAGGCGTTTTGGTCTGTTTTCTCCAGGTGTAACCAGGTGTTAGAACCCCTTAAAAAGTCCTGTGACCGAGGCATTTCTCTCCTGTAGGCAGATGCCCCACGTATGGGCTTAATTAACACAAAAATTCAAACTAAGTGAGTTAAAAAAAATTTTGCTAGAAAGGAAAGACAAATATATTTTTTTACAATATGCAATATATTTTTTTAAGAATATACAAATACATTTACGCTATTGCATTGAAAGAGTTTCCCTTTTTTATGCTTTTCTATATTTTTCTAATCCCTAAGTTCATAGATATATTTTCACATCTTTTAACTTCTTAAAAAAAAAAAAAAATTAAAAAAACGATATTTTTGCCACGGCCAGTTTTTTTCCCCTTAAAAAAACAAAAAAGATTAAAAAAAAATCCGATATTTTTGCTACGGCCAGTGTTGGTATTTTACGCTGAGCTTTCCGAGTTCATGAACAAGGTCACGATAGCATACTACGTAACCTGGTGTTTACCTTGAAAATAAGCTCTCTCACGCGACTCATTCACGTGATCAAACCAACTGAGGGTAAAACACAAAACCTGTTCTAAAATACAGCCAAACACCATTGATATCGCCAATTTATTTTCTACTGCAACCCTAAAAGTCTCAGCTGCAGGGAGAATTTATTTTGAGGCTAGTGTTTGGCGAAAGGAGATCGGAAATCCATGCAGGTCAACAACCCATAAAAGTATGTACATTATATTTTATATTTTGAACGACTGTGCGTGAAACGATATTCCATTGATTAATGGTACTAAATTATAGAAGAAAGCCTAATTAAAATTCTGTTTTAAAGAAGGAAATTGCGAACTCTTTTATTTTTTGTTTTGACAAGGCCGTGACTGACAGGCGTCTGTTTCGACGTATCAATGCTTGGGTTTTACGAAACATGCTACCAGATTAATAACGTGTTTGGCTGCTTAGCACAGTTTTGGCAGCTTTCTGTAGTAGAAATCCGACTAAACCAAATCGGTTCAGTAAATGTTTTTTTTTTTTCATTACAAATTAAATATTATAATAAATGAATTGTTATGAAAATAAACACTCAAAAAACTGGTGTTATAAGATAAAATAAATAAAAACTTTGTGAAAAAAACGCCTTGAAGTAACCTTTTATGTGTGTTTTTTTCACAAAGTTTTTATTTATTTTAAATGAATTGTTTCGTATAATTTTTAAACATAATATTCATTTTAAATTATTATAGGTAATTAAGATAAAAAGGTAAGAGAAAACTAATATGAATGGTAAAAAAGATATTTTTGATTAGTAATTTAAAATTGAATGAGCCAAAATTTTTACAACTTGTGTCCCACCGGGGCCGAGTGGATGAAACACTGAACATTGTAGATGGCGGAACTGTCAAGGTTCGGGCCTACCGCGCGTCTGTCGATCTAACGGTCTGCAGTTTTGGTCGGTTTTCTGCAGGTGTGACGCGATTACAATTCAGAACTTCTTGTACAGTCCTTCGACCAAGGTACTCATGCCCGTAGCCAGGTGATCCTAGTGTGGGCTTGCCATAACACAAAACTTGAACTTTAGGACGATCTATTTTATAAAAAACTGAAGAGAATTTCATCGGCTCGCTGTATGAGAAAACTGATTAAAGGAGATTAACAATTTAAATTCTTTTAAAAATTTTTACATTTTTTTTTTTTTTTTTACTTGGAATCCATTTTGAAATCTAAAAGCACGTATAAACATACAATCAATTATACTACATTCAGGGACTGATTTCAGACAGTACACTAGGGGTAAGCGTCCAGGACCCCGACAAAAATTCCCCCCTCCTCAAATTATCCTTTAAATTTAAGAATTTGCAAATTTTGATTTTAATTTTAGAGACAGAGAAATTCATTTTATGAAAAATAATACTAATAGTAATAACTACTCTGTTACTATTCCTTACCTCTGGCATTATATCCCCTAGAGATGAGACGGGCTCAGCCCGAGCCCGAACCGGGCTCGGGCTCTGTAATTCACAGTTGTGTTCGGGCTCGGGCTCATGAAAAATTTCTCCTTTATTGAACATACTGCTTGAAATAGATTTTAAAAAGTGATTCATGAGGAAAATAAAAGTACTTATAAAAGAAAAATAAATAAATAAACAAATAAAATTAGCGGCACGGGCGCCTAGAAGGTGCGTGAAGCTCTTTGGGTATTTTAGAACGGCAGTTTATATTCCTTAATTAGTCATGAGATCCGACATTTTTTGATAAAGGACGGATACAAAGAATTAGAAAGTGCATTCGGAGTTTGCAACTCTATTTGTCTTTTATTTGCACAAACGGAAAAATTTATTGTATTCTATCAATGAAGTAATTGAATTTTTTTTTAATCTTAACTGAAATTTCGGGCTCGGGCTCCGACTTAAATAATATTGCTCGGGCTCGGGCTTCAAAAAATGAGCCCGAACTCATCTTTAATATCCCCACCCTTTTTTTTTAGCTAAGCGGTATAGTCTCTTGCAATTAAATTATTCAGCGGCCACGGACGGCCAAAACGGTTTGCCGAAGGCGCCTAGTCTGATAATAGTTAAAGAACACCACCAAAAATGCAACGAAGAAGCAGAGACTTTGTTGTAGTTTTGCATTTTCTATACAACTTTTCCGGTTATTTATTGGATGGACTTATTTAGTGATTTAGCGTTCATAAATCTTATTTTTCTTCTAAATGTCTCTTAAAAAAATTGTGCACTCTTCTGAGTTTTTATAAGCTGTTTCCAACGGGCTAACAACGTTTAACAACGGGCATTCAGCTAGCTACTCAAATAAACTTATCTGGGTTGTGCAGAATGATTTATAGGGCAGGTGCACCCAGAGACGTAGTGAGAAAAAAAATTTCGAGGGGTGTCCAAAGATGAAAAAGGTAGAATTTCTCCCAAAAATGCTTGATTTACTAACATTCAATTAACAAAAGTCCTAAATTTCTCTGGAGGGGGGGGGGCAGAGAGCCTGATTATCACACGGGCATGCGGGGCAATAGCCCGGGGCCCCGGGAAAATAAGGGCCCTCAAATCTCCCGATTTATTGTTATCAATTACTTATTACATTTCATATATGCTGAAATGATAAATTTTTTGCAACAAAATTTCCTTTGTAATATCTATAGCATATTTTTTAACAATAAATGGACTTAGAGATTTATTTTCTGTTCTAATTTAATGGTCTTTAAGACTCATGGATCCATAAACAAGAAGTTAGGAGTTTTTGAAAACGTAAGGCATGGCCATATATGTGCGTATCACAAAAAATCCATTCGTTAACATTTTTTATTTCGTGATGATGGAATGAAAATTTCGAACTTTTTGGTGTATCAAGAAGTTTTTTTGGAGTGAGAAACTTTGCTCCCGTGTCTCGTCATTGCCATTCCTGGAATTTGCGCACCCATGCGCTAATCATACAAACGGACACAAAAAATATTAAAATCACTTTTAAATACATAGTCTTGTTCTAAATAAGTATAAATAAATAGGTCATTTTTAATTCAATTTTAGTATTCTTTAAAAATGTTTTATTTTTAGGTCGGTAAAATGCAACAGCCAACAAAAATAAGTTAAAATGCTTGTGATAGGATTGGGTCCCCAAAATAACCTCTTGTCCCGGGGTCCCGACCACCTATGACAGGCTCTGGGGGGGCTACCCAGGCCCTCATGGCAATCCCCTTGGATACGCCTCCGGGTGCACCAGTAACTGACACTTTGCTAACCCTTTATTTATTAACTTTTATCAAATGATGCTATAAAGTATCAATTTGGTCATTTGTCTTCCCTTTTATGGAAAATTATTTTACCTCCAGCGGGGGACTATGGATATCAAAAATTGAGAATTTAAACTTAGTGTTTGGAGCACCTACCCTAACCAGTTGCTCCAATCGAATTCTAAATTTTAATAAGGCTGTCGTTTAGTTTTAGAGGCTTCCGAATATGAAACTCGCCTATGAAGTGGTCTATCCCCCTGGCGACAAGCAGCAGAACTTGCCACCCGTCGTTATGCTGCATGGTATGATCGACTCTCGGAAGACATGGAAACTGATAGCTCCTAAAATCGCACAGAATACCGGGAGAATAGTAAGTAACTCTTATAGCTATTGTTCTTTCGTTTTGGCCTGCAAGGAACGATAATAACAATAGTGCACAGAGTGGTGCATAAAAGAATGTTTCGTCAATGAAAGGGTTCCAATTCCAAAGCGGAATAAGTTACAGCGTTTTGGGACAGTTTAAATGCAAAATAACATTTTGAAGTTTATAAAATTATGAATGCTTATTGTTACCAAAATAAAAAAAAAGTAATTTTGGCACTTCCACTGTCTACCCCAGTGATGGGCAAACTTTTTCGGTCGCGGGCCAAACATCAAAAAAATAAAAGTTTGGCGGGCCAAGATAAATATTTCTAAAATTTCAAGAACAATATACAAGTATTACAATTTAAATAGGTTAATGAGACGAATGAAATTGCGATTTCATTTTTAAAAGTTCCTTATAGTGAGGTTTGAAGTGAGATGCACTGATTCTAAGGAACGAGGCTCAATGCTCATCTGTTGCCAGTGTACTTCTGAAAGAATTCTCTCTAAGGTTCATAGTTAAAAACACTTGTTCTCATATATAAGATGAAGCACGCTTAGCACTGATTTTCTGGGCGTCAGATATTCAATTTGGGAAACTTACTTTCGATCATGATTTGTAAAACTCTGGCATATTTAGAAACAACTGCTTGAGAGGATGGTTAGATTGCAATTCAATTCATTCAAGCTGCAAATCGGACCTCACAGGTTCACAATTTACGTTGAAAAGCATGGTCAAAATATCCAATTCTGTTTGAATGGCACTGAAATCTTGAAATCCGAGTTCGAACTCAAAATGCACTTTTTTTCAAGCTATCGTCATAATTCTTAATATGGATATATAATATATAAATATATATTTTCCTTTAATTTCCGTCGGACCGGCAAATTAAAATTCTATTCGCGGGCCGGATTTAGCCCGCGGGCCGTAGTTTGCCCATCTCTGGTCTATCCCATTCTTCTCCTCCTCCTGAATATTTAAAGTTCATACATTACCAACAAAAGGATACCCATAATTTCAAAGGTTATATTTTCTCAACCGGACAAACAAATCTGCGAAAACGTCAAATTTATTGTAAAAAATAAGCAAATGTTGCCACAATAAAAAAATTTGTGTTTGTATAATGTATGGTCTAGTAAATAAAATATCTATTGCTATATTATTTTATTATTAATATTAATTTTGGAAAGCACTCGCGACTGGGAACAGAAGGCAATTTTTATTGTGGCGCCATTGCGTTGATGGGCGAGAACAGGTTTAAACCTGGGTTCAATATTAATAAAAATGAAAAACTGCAACTCACCCCTTGGAAAAATTTTGTGCAAGTTACTGACTTAAGGCAATTTTAAAAACTAAAAGGAAATAGATGCATTTAAATTCATAAATTAATTTAAATTGATCTAAGTGGTATTTCGATATTATTTAGAGAAAAGTGTTATCCAAATACTTCTTTTGCGTTGTAGCAGAATCCATTGTTGTAATAAAAGAAAAAAAAATCTGGTCCGGTTGTTAAATCCGAAAATCTCACGAAACTGAACTTATTTCTAGATTTCTTATACTTGGAAAGTGAAAACACATAAAAGTGAAACAATTAGAAACAGTATCTTCCGTCTTGTTTTCATGCATAGGCACGTCTGCTTTTACAGTATTTTGTACCAACCCAAATCCAGATTAAATCAAGCTTAGCGGCAGTACCCGCCAAGAGGGGGTTGTGCTAAGTTCTACCACGAACTTCCGAAGACTTCATTTCTACCTCATTGGGTAGCCGACAGATAGCAACACGAGCGATCGTTAGAGAGGGGGAGGGGATTCTTAATTCTAAAGCAAATACCAAGCAGAAGACCCCCGGGCTTAGTTTTGCCACCATCGGAGGTTTTGTATGGGAACTTGAAGGACATGGCGACCGTGGTCTACAGTTGGTCCCAGGATCGAACTCGCAACCTTTCGGCTACGAGATCGACACCTCTCCCAACCGAGCTACCGAACATAATGACGCTTTAACAGTACGCAGATTTTAAATGCTAATCTATAGCCTGTTCGCAGAAACGAGAGAACGAAAGTAAACAAACGGGTTACCAAAGAATTACATTTTTTGGCACCCATCCCTAGTTAGGCGAATTGAACCTTTCTTAAATACAAACAGCGTATCATGGAAGAAAGCAGAAATTCACACTGTGTTGGGAGCTTTGGCAAAATGCCAGGTGTTTACCCATCGCCAGTTTGCACGCGCAGTTGTTTAGTTTCGTTCTCTCGACTCGGCGAACAGACTATAGTCATTATACTTCGCATGTGTGATAGTATTTTCATGAAGCCCATTATTTGCAGTAACTGACAGATCATCCGGTGTCGCACATGCGGATAGGCGTTAGTTCCCCCCAGTTGGAAAAGCGTCCCTTAGTATCGGAAAAATCGGAACCGTTTTCGCGAGTTTCAGCCCCGTGCTTGATATCTATCCTCAGTGTTAATTCTATGGTTCGTGCTTTTACAAATACTTCTAGGTGTACCTCGTGGACGCCAGAAACCACGGAGAAAGTCCATGGGTGGACGAAATGAATTGGGTACTCCTCGCTGGCGATATCGGCGACTTTTTGGTCCAGCATGGCATACCGAAAGCTGTCCTGGTAGGCCACAGTATGGGCGGAAGAGCGGCTTTTACGTTTGCCCTCAAGCAGGTAAGTATAGTCGTCCTCCTGAGTAAGTTAAGTCCGCTTCACTTCTTAGAAATGTCGTGTACAAAACATTAGTACATTTGGCTGAGTGATTTCAAAATCGGTGCTTCTTTGTTAACCCTTTAACGCGCGGTGTCCTCGCCGTGAGGACACCAAACTCTGACGTTTTGACTGTTGCCAGTCACGAAGAATAGATTGGATTTCTATAAAAAATAGCGGCGGGTGACATAGCTCCATTTTAGCGCGTCATTTCCCGTAAAAAAATGGTCACGATTATTTTTTAACAGCACTGACATCTGCTGAAAAATGGAAGAATGCGAAAGCAGCTGGACAGATGGCCCCCTGCTGAAAAAAGGGCAGCCGTTGCCATCGCTCGACTGAACGACCAGCAAGAGGGCGGACGATCGGAACGTTGGCACGCGGCGAAGGTTACGATCGTCCGCCGTCTTGCTGGTCGTTCAGTCGAGCGATGGCAACGGCTGCCCTTTTTTCAGCATTGGGAAAGGGTTGCGCCTCAAAGGGTTAAAGCGGCCGCCGAACTTTGCTTGACGATGTTACGATAACACGCTCTGATTTCGCCGAGTTTCGTGAAGTGTGAATGTATAATTAAAACAATAGCACTCACACATTTCCTGAGAATATTTTAAATAATTAATTACTTAAGATAATAAATTTAGCAAGATACCACCTCGCTTGCTTTGCGATTGAATTTCGATGGCCGCTGTAACAAACTAGTACCTTAAAATCTTCTTTTAACTCCAGGGTTTCTCGAACTGAAACTACCAAGTGCTCTCCTCAAAAAAGTACCTCGTTCTTCCGAATTCACTAGACTCAGGTTTACAAAAAGTGCTCGGTTGAAATTGCACAAGGTATGCTCCGTCAGAATTCAAAGAAACTCAGATCAAAGAATCTCCAACCGAGAAAAGATTTTTAAGAAACCCTGCTCTACCCTGTCCTTTTGCATTATTCGGAATTCTTATTCCGCAGCTGGCTGTGCAGCACAGCCAGCTGCATCAAAAAAGGGTCTCTCGATCTGTGCCACGCGATGACCGTTTCGATCGTCCGCCCTCTTGCGGGTCGTTCAGTCGAGCGATGGCAGCGGCTGCCTTTTTCCGGCATGGGGCAATCTATCCAGCTGTTCTCGCATTCTTCCATTTTACAGCAGATGTTAGTGCCGTTCAAAAGAATCGCGACCGTTTCTTTGACGGGAAATGACGTGCTTAAAAAGTAAAGGATTCTCTGGGAGCTATGTCACCCGCAGCTATTTTTATAGAAACCCAATCTATTCTTCGTGACTGGCAACAGTCCAAACGTCAGAGTTGGGTGTTCCCAGAGCGGGAACACTGTGCTTGTTAAAGGGTTAAATGAATTCTTGGCTGAATGAAATGCCAAACCGCGGTATTCTGGGATCCCATGGGCCCCAATAAGCCACAATCTTGAAATATCGAGAAACGAAAAACATTGCGGGATTGCATTCCCTAATATAAATGAGACTTTTTTTTTAAAGTTAGAACTATTTTCCTTCCTTCGTTCTATCTCGTTGCTATTAATACTCCAAATTCAATCGTTTTTATTCTTTTTCACACTGTAATGCATAGGCGTAGAGTTATATGGGCCCGTGGGGCTCGAGCCGACCCAATAAATTGTGAATAGGGGCTGAGCCCACCCAATAATTTATCACTCAATACAGAAAACTCATTTATACTAACATAAAAAAACTATTCACGCCATTTACAAATGTTTAAAAAAAAACCTTTACTTGTACTTTTAAAAATTTTCTTCTTTTGATTTCGATCATGATTTAGTATTTATTGTGACGCCCTGTAACAAAAAATGTTACTATAAGCTGCCCTCGCCAGGCTCTGGTGAATTAAAATCAGTTTATGCAATGTAAAGTATGAAATGAAGAAAAGTTCAGATGTGTCTAAAATGCACTATCTCATCGAATATGCTTTTTTTCCCCCTCCTTTGGATTTTTTACTTTGCTTCTATTTTTAACTTACAACATGGTAGGAAGATACTAACATGGATACTTACCTTACATTGGTATAGAATTCTACGGACCCATAGAGCTCGAGCGCCTCCAATAATTGACACTTATATATAGTAAGTCATAGCTGCCAACTACTACTAACTATTATATAACTAACCATTTTTTGTAAACAGTCTATTTTGTAATTATTTTTTTCAAAATAGTAACCAGCTCGCGCGCGCTTTGCAATATTTTAAGCCGGAAAATCATGTAGAAAAAGTGGTTAATTATCTTCCGTAGTAGTTGGCAACTATGAGTAAGTTATATGTACGTGAATCAGTGGCGTAGCCATAAATGTTTCATGGAGGGGGGTTATGACTTCTGCAACTCACATATATGTATACGGGTAACCGTTACGGGAGTGATAAGGGAGTGAAGAATATACATTTTGTATGGCAAAAAATTCCTTATGGGGGGTTATGACCCCCAACCCTCTCCCCCCTTTGGCTACGCCACTGACGTGAATATAAGTGGTTGAGAGGGCCTGCCCCCCCCCCCCCAATAATTTGAAAACTTTACGCTTATGCAGTAATGAGTACTTTTTTGTCATTAGTATTTTTTCCCACTTAAACTTCTCCATCTTGAAAATTATGATTTTTAAACTTTTTCAGCCCGAGATGGTGGAGAAGCTGGTAGTGGAGGACATCGCAGTAAGGGCCATTCGAGTCAAAGATGGAAGAATTATTACGAACATCATAGATCTCCTGAAGGAGTCCCTGGACGCCGTCCCCGCCGGGGCAGACGAAATAACGGCGAAGAAAGCCATTGCTCAGTTCATGAAAGGATTCGTCCCAGATGTAAGTAGTCTCTGTCCGTTCGCATTCATGAAGTATAGAACCTTTAAAATTGACGGGTGTTTCATTACGGTTTTTGGAGACACACTTTGTTTGTTTGTTTGTTTGGATGACACGACCGATTAGCTCCGAGTGGGATCCAGGTCGAAGGGTGGGGTGCCCTCCGTGGTGGGGTCTTTCTTAGGGGTCCTAAGCCGTATTTACGCTGAGTTTCGGAGAAAACCACGGTAAACTCCGAACGGTTAGGTCGACGGACGCTCGATGGGACCCGAACCCGGGACCTTAACACTTCGCCAGTCTACCATTTCCAGTGATATAACCACCGTGACATGGTGAGGCCACCTATTTGGAAAAGTTCTTATCATAAATGAAAGAAATAGCACCCAAGTGCAAATAAATAAATAAATAAATAAATAAGGTAATAATGTTTTATTCCTCTTTATAGGCATGACAAATTTATTTTACTGATGACCCTCACATTAATTTATGATAAGAACTTTTCCACATATTTGGAAAAGTTCTTATCATAAATAAATGGGAGGGTCATCAGGAAAATAAATTTGCCATGCCTATAAAAAGGAAAAAAACATTATTACCTGAATTTTTACTTTCCGAACATGTACCATGTAAGGAAAGTATTGTAATCATGAAAAAATTCGAATTCGAGATTTTGGTGTATTGACACGTTTTGAGGTCTTCTGAATTCATTTATGCTATTTTTACGAGATGTATGTGTGTATGTGTGTGTGTGTGTGTGTATGTGTGTGTGTGTGTGTGTGAGTGAACACGATAGCTCCTGAACGGGGCATGCGATTCAGCTCAAATTGGGTATATATGTTATAAACCACCGTCGCAAGACCGGTATTGATTTGGGTGTGTATAGGACTTATAGTTTTTCTACAGGGCTACGACAAAGATTTCTTTTACCTTATGGCCTATGGGGAGAAATTCTTGAAAGTGCGCTAGCGTTTAAACGGTACATTCGATTGAGCTCAAATTGGGTATATATGTTATAAACCACCGTCGCAAGACCTGCATTGATTTTGGTGTGTATAGGACTTATTGTTTTTCTACAGGGCTACGACAAAGATTTCTTTTACATTACGGCCTATGGCACGAAATTCTTGAAATTGGCTAGCGTTTAAACGGTGCATTCGATTGAGCTTCAATTTGGTATATATATTTGAATTATTCATCGATTAAAATTTATTTAAATGATTCGTAATGATCTTAATCGTAAGTGTTCGGAAAGTCGAGTGGATTCACTCCAGATTTTTTTCTTAGCACTCGGGTGCTATTTCTTTCAAGCACGGGATTTTTGTCTACTCGGCGCGCCCTGGTCACTTTTCCGTTGGATCCATGTTTTCTTGCAGAGTGATTGGATATTGCTAACGGAAACATGGACTATCCCGTCAGATGATTTCCAAATACCAGGATTCACTTCGGTCGAACGGATCGACAGCGTTTTCCAAAACAGAAAACCATCCGGAGTTATGATTTTTATAGAGGAAAACTTTATAAAACTCACTTTAAAAACAGAATATGAAACACTTTACCCGTGCCTACACGAGCCAGGTCAAGGGTATTCAAAGGGTCATTGCGCATATTCAAGATAAAGGGAGATTTGCAGTGACATACGCTAGTCCTCGAATTTCTTATGAAGATAAATGAGACGCTCTAATTCGAAACGTTGCTGAAATCTTTTGCAATGAATCTTTTCAGGTTATAACGTTTTGTTCCTTTTTATTGGCAGTGGGAAATTTACTTTTCGGAGAACCCTCGTATTAGTTATTGGTATCATATGCGTCACGTGGCCGGATTTATCTATTATTTTTTTTGGGGGGGGGGCGGATTACACGTATCGAATTCAGGCGTAGAAAACAGAAGTTTCTCTTAAGGGGACAAGGGACGTTAAAATTGCAAACTGTCATTTTTTAATTTTTAGTCTCAAATCATACGTAAAGTTGTTTAACACAAAGGATTACATCTGCATTAATACTAAAAATAAAAAAGTAAATCTTTTTTCAAAAATATATTAATATCTTTGAGAAAAAAAATGTGCATTCAATATTTTTTTCAAATTATCCCATGCGCATTCCAAATTAATAAAAAGCTGTAATTTTTTTAGAGTATACTTGTAATGCATATATGAACATAACTGTGCATTGAATTTTCAAACAAAAGTTAATAAATAGAGATATAGGAATTTCAATGGAATAATAGGATGTAAATTTGAAAAAAAGCTTCATCTCACATGAATTTAATTTTTTTACAAAGCTTAACCTTGTCACACATAAAAATGAATGCACAGATATGTTCATACATATAATGGAAGTGAATATTTAAAAAATTATAGCTTTTTATTAATTTGGAATGCGCATGGGATATTTTAAGTAAAACAATAGAAGGCGCTTTTTTTCAAAAAAGTATCAAGTGTTTATTTAAAAAACTATTTATTTTTTAATTTTTAGTTTCAATACAGATGAAAACTATTATGTTAAACAACTATGATTTTATATTAAACAATTTTACATATGATTACAAGTAAAAAATCAAAATTGAAAATTTTGAATTTTAACGTCCCTTGTTCCCTTAAATTTTTAACCACTTGAGGGGATTGAGTTCCTTCTTAGCCATATGCAACAGCAACTACAAATAAATCGCATAGCCTTTCTAATTTTTTGTATTCAGCTAAGCAGTTTCCTTTACAAAAAATCATTACTTTGTAGGGTGAAGTGACATCCTTCTCCGTCTTCGATATGGATTTCATACCCCTCAAAAAACAAGGCGACACTTACAGGTGGCAAGCTAATTTCGACGCCTTAGAGAAATTCCTGACCACAGAGGCACTGGCGCACGATGTGTCCCAACTCGGCATCTACAATGGAGACACCATCTTTCTCTACGGAACAAAATCTTTCTTCAGGGTGTAAGTAATGTTTCTGCTTATACAGGGTGTCTACCGCTCCGGAAAGTCTGGAAAAAGCCGGGAAATTGGAAAATGGGTCCGGAAAGTCTGGAAAAAACCGGGAAATTGGATAATGGGTCCGGAAAATTCAATAAAAGAATCATTTTTTTTCTGTTTCGTGTCCTTTTTTTTTTACGCTTTCTCTCTAATTGTCAGACTGGGAACCAAAAGCAACTGTAACACATTTTTCGAACCGCGAAAGCATCTAACGATGTGTTTGTATAAGGAGGGAAAAATGGGGGCTCATCCATCGTGACGGGAGCGTAAAAGACAAATTAGCTTACTTGGTAACTTACGGCTTAGGACCCTATTTCCTAGAACAGTTAGTTAATTCTATCAGAAAGTGCGACTACTTCTGTTTCTCAATGGATGAAAGCTGAATCCTGTATACTTCAGTTAAAATTGATTTCAAGAAGTTTTACAAATATGCAAATATAAAGACAAGGGAGGGGTCATTGTGCAATTTCCCAAAGTAAAATGCACTGATCAGGAATTTTTTTCCCGGGACCTCCCAAAAGTCAGGAAAAAGTCCGGAAATTGACTTTCAGAAATTTGGTAGACGCCCTGTTATATACAATGTGCCCGCTAAAGGCCTTATTACACGAAGAAAATGTCGGGCGATTTTGTTGCTGCAACCAGTTGCCGAAACTCCTTCCGGAAAGTCGATGAGCGAGCAGGGTTGCCATAATAAACAAACTCAGCCGTGCTCACAAACGCCTGAGATTCGCTGAATGGGCGATAGCTAGAGCATGTAATTACAGGTAGCGTATCGCGTAAGCAATCTTTTTAAATATTTAGGATCTCGACGATGGTGTAAATGTGGTATAATTTCACATTTGCTTTCAGTCAGATCGATTTCCACATCGCTACTCCATTTGCGAGACATTTTTCCTTCGCTCATCACTGCGATCGGTATCGCTGAGTCGTCCGCCATCTTTGTGACGTAGGAATAGTAAGCTTCTCATTTTCACAAAAAGACGTCATCATTCTTATTTTATTAACAAAAATGAAATTTCGGGGGGGGGGGGGGGGGGGTCCGGACTAAAGATGAGTTCGGGCTCATTTTTTGAAGCCCGAGCCCGAGGACTTTTCATCCGAGCCCGAGCAATATTGTTTAAGTCGGAGCCCGAGCCCGAAATTTCAGTTAAGATATAAAAAAAATTCAATTACTTCAATGATAGAATACAATAAATTTTGCCGTTTGTGCAAATTAAAGACAAATAGAGTTGCATACTCCGAATGCACTTTCTAATTCTTTGTATCCGTTCTTTATCAAAAAATGTCGGATCTCATGACTAATTAAGGAATATAAACCGCCGTTCTAAAATACCCAAAGAGCTTCACGCACCTTCTAGGCGCCCGTGCCGCTACTTTTTATTTGTTTATTTATTTATTTTTCTTTTATAAGTACTTTTATTTTCCTCATGAATCACTTTTTCAAATATATTTCAAGCAGTATGTTCAATAAAGGAGAAATTTTTCATGAGCCCGAGCCCGAACACAACTGTGAATTACAGAGCCCGAGCCCGGTTCGGGCTCGGGCTCGGGCTTTCGGGCTCGGGCTGAGCCCGTCTCATCTCTAGTCCGGACCCCCTGGACCACCCCCCTGGGTACGTCCTTGACTGATCATCCTTTATACATTCTTATGATGTAGATGAACAAATGTATGCCTTACCACATTACAGTTGCTCATCCCCATTACTTTTTTTTTTTTTTCAGATACAAAGACCTTTTGATTGAAAAACTTTTTCCCCGAGTTCTGAAAATCCCATTTGAAGGAGCCCATCACTTAATTCACCACCAATTTCCTGAACAGTATGAAAAAGTGGTCACGGATTTCATAAACAAAGGAACTGCTCCATTGTCTAAGATTTAATATTACGCTATTTATTTTTAGTAGCTTAAAAGAGTATTTTTCCTGAAAAAAAGATAACATCATTTTTTTCCCATCGAAATGTCTTATCAGTATGCATAAAGATGTTTTATCAGTATGAGCGCCGATAATATTGTCTCTGAACGTTGTCAGAGAGAATTAAGAAAATTGTCATAGCAATCACGCTGTGGGAAAACTAGTGTATAAATTATTTATTTATTGCTCAGCGAACAGATAGTCTCAGAAAGTAAACTTAACTGAAATAGATACATTTGTATCTACTTTTTTTTCTATGTATACGTAGAAAAATGCAGATAGGATGATTACCGAATTTTATTCGACGTTTAGTTTGTGAGTTCATTTTCGTGTTTTACAAATAAACACATTGTTCAATTTCTTGTAACGTTTAATAAGAATAAATTTTTATTTTTATAAGAAATTGACTCTCGTTTTATTATATCTCTCATTTCTTATTTTTGTGTTCAAAAAAAAAATATTTTTTTAATTAAATTATCAAGGTTCTTCTATAATTACAGGAAACACTTGTTCAGTATTAATCCGGTATAGTTTATTTTAAGTACCGGGTGCGCCAAAAGTTCGTACAAACTTAAAAGATCATTAAAAAAGGACAAATAATGATAAAAACGTCCGGTTTGAACGAGTGACATCTGAAAGAGGGTGGAATAATTTCAAAGAACAACAACAACAACAACAACAACAAAAAAAAAAAAAAAAAAAAAAAAAGATTAGTTCAAAAATGACTGATAGGTGGCGCTGATGTTGAATATGTGAAGCAAATGAATGCAAATGAGGTATGCATTAAAATAAAATGAGCAGAAACACAATTCTATATTTTCAAAGATTTATTTTTCAGTGCAACATTTTCTCAGTACGTCTTTTGCTGATTCGTCATTCTGTTAAGAGAGCTTGATAATCGACGCTTTATCCTGTAACGACAGCATGATGTTGGCATCCACTGAAGAGTCTGCGTGCATTTAAGTGTTTTATTGACAACCTGATATGCATGAATCATCTTGGTGTATGCATAGCAGTGCCACCTATCAGTCATTTTTTTAACTATGTTTTTTCTTTAAAAAAAATCCACCCTCTTTCGGATAGCATTCGTTCGAACCGCGCTTTTTTATCATCATTTATTCTTTTTTAATATTTTTTTTTTAAGTTTTCACGAACTTTTGGCGTGTATTAAGTTATAATTAAAATATAATGAATAGTACTAATAATATAATTAATATCATTAATAGTATATACAGTTGCAGACACCTCTGCTTAATTTATGGGTTCGTCGTTCTAAAGTCCAGTAGATGTAAAAAGTTCTAGTAGAGTCCACTTGTCAGGATGGAGCAGGAACTTTATTGCTTCTAGACCTTAGTCGAACAATCGCCTATACAAAATTCACAGGCACTAACGGCCAGTAGCTTGCTCATAACAGTCCGCTCCATACCGAAGCTTTCACAAATGCTGTAATTCTCACACACACACACGCAAAACCACTTCCACAGGCAAAAAATTCAGTCGAAACTTACGAGGGTAATCGTAAGCTGTCCCTAAAGACTCAGCAATGAATTTACACACAGCACCTCAAAATAAGCTTTCCAAAACAAGCGAAATACGGCTTACAATAGCACAATTCTCAGGCTAATACAGTGAACAGAACGGACATCTGTTCTCAGTAGCAGACAAACTGACTCGAATGCCTCGGTCTCTCTTCACTTTTATACTTTCCGACGTACATTCCAGAAAAATCGTTACTGCTCTAAAGGAACCCCGAACAAACGCGTTTTGATTATGTAATAGAAATATTAATCTATAATAGAAATATTAATGTACAAAGCTATTTCGCCGCGCAAATGCATTAAAACAAGATTTACAGGACGCATTGGAAAAATCGCGCCAAATGTCCGAAATGTTGGCAAGCATGGCGAATTTTTGGCGAAATATCTCCAAATTTGTCCACGGTAAGACCACCGTGTACATGCGGTGTGCACGTTAAATCCGTGGTTCCGAAAATCTTCTTGGCGGCCGCTAGCCGTTTCCAAGGGGTGCCCATATTCAGAAGTCCTTCCCACTTCTGATGAGGATCCAAATTGTGGCGGGAAACTCCGGAAAAGACGTACGTCGTCGCTCTAAACGACACATTCAGTGACGTGACCTGTCCTCTCCTGGCAAATAATTAAGTTACAGCGTCCAAAGATTTATAAATATAAAAACGGGCTTGTGCGTAAAGTGTTATAACGATAACACTTTGGGCACAATCCGTTTTTATATTCGGTGCAAGATTTTACGTTCACCTTTTACTACAACAGGAATGGCACTTATCAATCTAAGAATTATTTCATTTCGTAATAAAACACCCAAATTGTCCAGAGTAACATTACATTTACCTTTTTTGTACCCTTATCAGGCTATCTTACCTGCTATTAAGAATGGAAGGGAAAAAATAAAATAAAATAAAGACGTTAACGTTGTTTTTCCATTTTTTTTTTTTTTTTTGTTATTATCTACATTAAACACCGATAGGAAAAGGAAGTGTCCTGTAAGCAGATATCGGTGCAACTAAAACCTTTGGATCGCCTTTTGTGACAATCGAGGCAATTGTCTCCCTTGGTGCCCCTGAAACGGAGGGGTGTACGAGCACTGAAGCACTTAAACATGGCAGCTCCAGACGGAGAGGAATTCAAAGTTATTTTGGTAGGCGAGAGCGGTAAGTAACATTTGCTTATTAATTAGTAGTAAGCAGAATTAACACATGGTTGTAAAGGTTAGAGAAAATTATAAATAAATATTTCTTTAAAACTTGTAATAGATGTTAGCAAGATGAGAATAAGGGATTTTAGTCATACAGTCCTATGGATGGATTTGGATTTTAGTAGAAATATGTGAAGGCGCTAATAAAAAAAAATCTGCGTTAGTTTAAAAATCTGCATGAACTTCTACTGCTGACTTGATTTTCTAGAAATGTGGGAAAACACCATGAGAAAAAACTGCGTCGCTTTAAAAAATCTACACAGTTCTATTGATTTTTGTAGAAATATGGGATAACTCAATGAGAAAAAACTGCGTTGCTTTAAAAATCCACATAGTTGTACTGGTGACTTGATTTTTGTAGAAATATGTGAAAATATTACAAGAAAAATCTGCCATACTTTAAAAACAGTTTTACTGGGTGACTTGATTTTTGTAGAAATGTGGGAAAATACTATGAGAAAAAACTACGTCGTTTCAAAAATCCACGATATTTACTGATGACTCGATTTTTGTAGAAATATGTGAAAATGTTACAAGAAAAAACTGCGTTAGTTTAAAAATCTGCATTCAGTTTTACTGGTGACTTGATTTTTGTAGATATGTAGGAAAACACTATGAGAAAAAACTGTGTTGCTTTAAAAATCCACACAGTTGTACTAATGTTTTTTGTAGAAATATGTGAAAATGTTACAAGCAAAAACTGCGTTACTTTAAAAATCTACGTTCAGTTTTATTGGTGACTTGATTTTTGTAGAAATGTGGGAAAACACTATGAGAAAAAACTGCGTCGCTTCAAAAATCCACGATATTTACTGATGACTTGATTTTTGTAGAAATATGTGAAAATGTTACAAGAAAAAACTGCGTTACTTTAAAAATCTACATTCAGTTTTACAGGTGACTTGATTTTTGTAGAAATATGTGAAAACTGTATAAGAAACTGCGTCGCTTTAAAAATCCAGTGTTGTACTGGTGACTTGGTTTTTGTAGAAATATGTGAAAATTTTACAAGAAAAAATTGCGTTACTTTAAAAATCCTAGAGGTTTAGAGAAATCCATATATAATTTTAGCATTTGGAAACTTTTTATCTATACATTTTCTTTATGGTTTTATCAGTTTCATACACTTATGACTTTACTTGTCATATGCTGAAAACCGTTACTTTTATTTATTTACTTATTTTTATTCATTTATTATTATTTTTTTATGGTGATGGTGGAGGATGGGTTATCGTTTAGTTTTTTTAAGGCCTGGACTCATAAAGGCAATTTACATACGCCCTGAATTTTTGTTAATTGATGAAGAGAAACATACTGTATTGTACTATAAAATTTACGCGTGCTAAAAACCATCCTTTTAAATGACTGCAAATGGTTGCAATTCTTGTAATCATGTACGTTCTTTAGCATTAAACATGAAAAAATAATTCATGCACATATATTCTGTACTTAGAAACGTTCGTTCTTTTCTATTATTGGATGCAAATTGGGCTGTTTTTTTTAAATGTTTTTTACGTAATATCTGCATTTCTTTGTCACATATTGTAATTAGTACATAGCCATTGCACAATATTACAGAAAGAAAAATGACGAAAAATTGATTTACTTTTAACATTTGGCTTTGTGAACATCTTTAAAATCTATATGGACTTTTAAAATAAATAAATTGGTACATAGCATGCATTTTGTAGCAGAAATATTTAAACTACTATTTCATGGTAAGATAGAATCAAACTCTTTTACCCTCTTTCTTTCTTCTTCTTTTCATTTCTTTTTTTTATATAATAAGTGAATCAACACTTCTTCAGTCCCGCAATGGTCTAGTCGCTAAATCCCGTTTCCGTAAAAACACGGAAAGTGAAGCAGCATACGGCTTGGCCAGTGCTTGGGAGGGTCAACTACTCTCTCGGCTGGACTGCTGTGGGACCGTGTACGCTCATGGGAGCGGGTGCACGTAAAATTCCGTCGTGGCTCCAATGTCCTTCTTGTTCAAACGATACCTCTAGGGTTGGGGGGGAGGGTGCCGTTTTCAGGTGGTGGTAGGTCTCTTGTCTGAAATAGGTTCAAAATGACCCACAAGCAGAAGTCCAAATCCCTTTGGGAGCAATGGCACCTATTTCCATGGATAGTGCATTCATCTACCCAAGACCTCCTGCATACTAAACAGACCTGTTCACGCCGGGCAAAGGCTTGTCCGCTTGGAAAAATAACACCACCGGCAGAGGGCGCTAGCAGTGAAGCGTAAACCTTCCATTCCTCACGTGTTTTTTAACGCGGATTATTCGATTTTTCGGGCTCAATTTTTCAAATTGTTCTTATTTTCAGCCAAGAAGTCATAAGATTGTGTCTTCTTGTAAATTAGATTGCACGCGTAAACGATGGGCTAAGAACAGAGCCCAACAAGACGAGAACAACAACACTTAACAAAAACACTCAAAATTGACTGGTGTTTAAAACATAAAATGATAAAAAACTGTAAAATAACAGCATAAAAATTACTTGAACGGCCATACAGCTGTTTCGTCAGTGACGAGAGCAAAAAGTTTTTGCTCTAAACAGCTGTATGGCCGTTCAAGTAACCTTTATGTCGTTATTTTACAAAGTTTTCTATTATTTTAACAACAGCACTTCTCACTTGATGATTTGAAGGATCTTGAAACGCTGCATAAAACTTTAGGCGTCCGGAATTTTGCATAAGCGGTATCGATGAATCAATCAGCAACTGACATGCAACTTTGTTTCATTATTTGGTTCTATTTTCGCGTCGTTTCTAATTATCACCTGTTTTCTCTTTCTTCAGGTGTGGGGAAAACCAGTCTGGTGGTGCGATATGCCGACGGAAAATTCCAAAGTACGTTGCAGATGCTTTATAGTAAAATATATTTTTGGAACTTTAAGTATGTTAGAAATATATCCATACACTGTTAGTTATACCGTCAAAGAAATTCTCCTCAATAGCCATTTTTTTTGTTTTGAAGTTTATTAGGGAACACAACTATGGTAGATGTTATGTAAAGAAACACTGTAACTCCAGGCCTTCTTCCAATGAACGACAACCTAGAGTTTAGACAAACAACCGCAATTTTTTTTTACAAACAACCGCAAAAACGCACACTTTAAACAACGTAAAAGGTATTTTAGTTGACATAACTCTCGTGAAAAATATAAAAATCCCTGGAACAGCGGATTAAACTTAAAACAGCACAGAAGAAAATAATGCAATCAACCCAAACACAATCCCAGGAGCACAGAAGTCACAAGCAAACACACACACACACTCATAAACAGGTTAATAGAAATTAAACAGGCAAACAAGCATGACAACAATCTACTACATGAGGATGCAAACTACATGAGCAAAGAATAAATAATTTCAAAAGTAATCGTTGTAAATGTTAATCGATTTATCTCACTGTGACACAAAACGACCAATGCCTTTGTCTTACCACAAACATGGAAAAATGTTTGTGGCTGCCTATGGAACCATAATTGTACCCAGCCGCGAGCACCTTTTTGTGCGGACCAAATAGACAAGCCATCATATTCTATTTCGACTGAAGGCTCTGCCGGTCCTGTCCAGTCTACATTTTTCTGCCCTGGGAAGCCCTTATACAGTGGAAATCTCTCCTAATTTCAGTATTTTTTAAAGTTCTCAAGAAAGGCATTCTTCTATTTACTTTGGACGAAGAGTTGCACACTTGGGTACAATTGTGGTTCCAAAGGCAACCATAAATATTTTTTCCATGAAGACATTGATCGTTTTGTTTCACAGTGGGATACATGTATCGACAGTTATAACGATTACTTTTGAAATTATTTATTACTAGCCGCCTCCGGCGAACAGTTAGTTCGCCATCTTAACAAATCTTGTTCAGAGAGAATCCTGTTCCTCACCGGCTTCCTTGGCACTAAAATCTCTCAGATTCTGAATAGAATTTAAAATTAAGATGGTTACAAACAGGAGCGGCCCTACGGTAAGTGTCGCCCCCTTCTAATATAAAAAAGACACCCCCTTTTATGCTCTACTTAGTTTTTTGAGTTCGAAATGACGTCCCTTCGAAGTCGGCGCCCCGATGCGATGCTTACCGTGTCGGGCCGCCCCAGGTTACAAAATTTAGATGGTTAAATGATAAAAACCTACAAAAAGGAATAAATTATTTTCGTCCTATATTAATTCTGAAGAGCTTCTGGATGTACTGGCCTTTAACAAAAAACGGAAAGGAAAAAGAAAAAAAAGTAAGAAAATCTGAAACACTTTCAGCTTTAAAATACTCACTAAAGTGCTATTATACACTATCTGGCCAAAAGTATCCGGACACCCCCTAAAAAAGTGGTTTTGGCGGGTGACGCAAATTTGATGCGTAATCGAAAGCTATTAAAGTGTTGGTAGTGGTTTGTCCGGTTGTACGTATGCGTTTGTGAAGCTATGAGTAAGTCAAAGGAGCTTAGTGAGTTCGATCGTGGCAGTATAGTGGGATGCCACTTTTGTGGGAAATCAGTTCGTAAGATTGCAGACATTCTATAGAAGCCTAAATCCACTGTGAGTGGTGTAATTGTGAAGTGCAAACGTCGAGGCAGTGAAACTGCAGAAAAACGGAGAAGTAGAGCGAAAAAACTTAGTGAACGGAGCCGCAAAACTCTGAAAAGGGTAGTGGAAAACAATCGCAAGTCCTCGTTGGTAGAAATTTCTCAGGAGTTCCAAAGTTCATCAGATGCTAGTGTTAGCAGCAGGACTTTTCGTCGAGAGTTAAACAACTTTGGATTTCGTGGTCGTGCAGCCGCTCACAAGCCGAACATCACTCCACAGAATGCGAAGTATTGATTGCAATGGTGCAGAGATCACCGTCATTGGACTGTGGACGTGTGGAAAACTGTTTTTTGGACGTGATGAATCTCCCTTCACAGTCTGGCTGTCGGAGGGACGCGTCTGAGTTTGGCGGATGCCCGGCGAACGTTTTTTGCGTGACTGAATTGTGCCGACTGTTAAGTTTCGTGGTGGCGGTATAATGGTGGTGGACGTTTCTTGTGGTTGAGCCTGGGTGCGTTAGTTCCTGTGGTTGGAAACATGAACTCTGCGATGTAGGAGGACATTCTGGACAATGCTGCACTCTCAACTTTGTGGCAATATTACGGCGAAGGCCCGTTTCTCTTCCAGCAGGATAGCTGCTCCATTCACACATCGAGGCTTGCACAGACAAGGTTTGACGAAATGAGCGTTCAAAAACTGGACTGGCCTTCTCAGATCCCCGATCTTAATCCCACAGAACACCTCTGGGACGAATTAGAGCGCATATTACGTAGAAAGCCAAATCGACCATCCTCACTGCAAGCACTCACTTCAGCCGTGATGGACTCCTGGAAGTCAATTCCTACGGTCACCTGTCAAAAATTGGTGCAAAGTCTTGAGGTGCAAAGTGCAAAGAGGTGTGCAGGCTGTCATCGATGCAAAAGGGGGACCACCATCATATTAAATATGTGCCTCAGGACGCTCCAAGTCCATACCACTGGGTGTCCGGATACTTTTGGCCAGATAGTGTATTAAAAGCGAATTATAATCCATGGGTCGTCCCCATTTTCTTTCCTTATTTCATTAAGTTGGAAAGTATATCATTATTCATGAGTGTGATTAAACAAAATTCAAATTGATATTTCTAACATTGTTTTTTTGGATGTAATACATAAATAGATGGGGAAAAGCTGCGCAGAAAAATGCACAATTCCAACTGAAAGAAAATTTCAAAAGCTTATTCGCATGTGTATTCATAATCCAAACATCAAATTGCGCGAATCACATTTTCTCAAAATGAACCATTATATGAACATGAACCATTATATGAAATGCATATGAACCATTTTATTTTTCGCCAAATTAAAAAGTTGCACGTTTTAGTTTCAGAAAATTTACAAATTCTATTTTCCTTTTGAGTATAAAACATTTCATTCATGCTCTGATCTCACATGCACACCATATTTTAATTAAAAAACAACCTTTCAAATAATCTAAACAAAAAATACAGTTATTCTTTTATTTTTACTTCAAGAGTTTGAATCATTTAATAAACTTGCCTAGTATGGCAACTTAGATATGCTTAATCATCGCTTTTTCCACTGCGGGGTTACAATTAAGAAATGGCGGAGCAAAAATAATTCAGTTTGTCTTTTGCGACATGTTTTTTACCGATATCTCCTAAAATAATTCGAATTTCGGAAAACTCGCTTCGAGGTATGTCGGGACCCGTCCTGGAAAATTTCCAGGCAAAATTTGGTAGGTTTACGATCACCCATTTCGGAGCTACGCGAGACACAGACAAACTAACTAACTAACTAACCAAATAACTGACATTTTAGTCTGTTTTATTTATATAGATTTTTCCATCTGTCTCGTTTCTGTTTGACTGACCCTCATAAATCTCTCATAAAGCGTCTAAGTTTTATTAACATCTAACTACTAAAAGTGATATTAACATCTTTATTTAAAGCTTCAAAAGTAATCAATTAACATAAAGTATTAACGCAATAGATTTAACATGAGTAATTAAGCATTTATAATATAAGCCAAGCTATAGAACTGTTCTGGGACAAGGTACAGAATTAATGGGTATTCATTGCTTTGCTTTATTTCTATTGGAATTTGAAATGATGATATGTTAATTTTAATATACACTGACATGAATTTTACAAAATATTAAATTTAAAACATTCGCATTTTATTGTAAAAAAAAATGCATAATTTAATATTAATGTTGCTAAATATTTTTGAACACAGATTCAAAAAATTTCAACTACATATGCATCTTTCTTTTTTTTTTTGTAAGCGATGCAGATTGTATTAATTATGCACTTGCTAATTTCTTTTGTAGATGTTTTTGAAAGCACAGTGGGTGTTGACAATCGTAAAGTGTGTCTTGTCATCGACGATACTCCAGTTATTCTGCAGATATGGGACACAGCAGGTCAAGAAAGATTCAAAAGTATCGTTCAAAGGTTTAACTATTAAAATTCGTCATCACTCTCTTAATGAGTTCTAATACACTTTTTATTTATATTTAGAGCAACCTTAACCGTTTGAAGCGCAACCCTTTCCCAATGCTGAAAAAAAGGGCAGCCGTTGCCATCGCTCGACATAACTACCGGCAAGATGGCGGACGATCGAAACGTTCATCGCGAGCCACAGATCGAGAGACCCTTTTTTGACGACAGCTGGCTGTGCGGCACAGCCAGCTGTCGTAAAAAAAGGGTCTCTCGATCTGGGGCACGCGATGAACGTTTCGAGCGTCCGCCATCTTGCTGGTCGTTAAGTCGAACGATGGCAACGGCTGCCCTTTTTTCAGCATTGGCCAATCTATCCAGCTGTTCTCGCATTCTTCCATTTTTCAGCAGATGTCAGTGCTGTTAAAAAAAGAATCGTGGCCATTTTTTTACGGGAAAGGACGTGCTAAAAAGTAAAGGATTCTCGTGGAGCTCTGTCACCCGCCACTATTTTTATAGAAATCCAATCTATTCTTCGTGACTGGCAACAGTCAAAACGTCAGAGTTTGATGTTCCCAGGAACACTGCGCGTTAAAGGGTTAAATAACACCTAGGAATTTTTTCCATATCGTTTGTCACGATCATCCTTTTAAAATGAATAGTTATTCTTAGAGGATTTTAAACATGCATGAGAGCACAAAGAAATGTATTATTTTAGCGGGCCCGATGACTGGATTTTTTTAAAACGAGCGAATTCATTCGATAGCCAACGTACACTGTAAGAAATACCTTTAATTTCACCACACATATTGCAGTAAAGTAATACAGAACAAGTGCTGCAGATTGTGAATACGGCACTGTGTGTTGTAAATCCACTCTCCTAATGACGTTGATCAGCCAATCGCGAAGAACCTTGCACAGCAAATTGACACAGTCTTTACATCGCAACGTGTTGGCGTTACATTTACCCACACGTTGCGATGTAATGTAGGACAATATTATTTTGTAGCAGGGGCGTAGCCAGAAATTTTTCATGGGGTTGGGGGGTTACGACTACTGCAACTCACATATATGCATACATGTGTGCGATAAGGTAGTGGAGAATATACGGTTTGTATGGCAAAAAATTCCTCATGGGGGGGTTATGACCCCCCCTTGGCTACGCCCCTGTTTTGCAGTGTATGTGGATCTTGGTCCGTGGACTTTTTAAGGGGATCTAACACGTATTCACGTTGCATGTGGAGAAAACCGATCAAAACTCCAGACCGTCAGATCGGCAGATGCTCGATAAGCCCGAAACTGGGACCTTCACACTTCAGCCGTCTACCGTGTTCAGTGTTTTATCCACTCGGTCATGATGGAACCATTTGAAGTAGAATAACTCCCTAAAATGCACAAGTTTCATCGTATTGTACAAATTTATTTAATCGTGTGCAAATGCGAAGATTCGAGACAGTTAACTATCTGCTATCCAATAATATTTAATGATAATAATAATAATAATAATCACTATAATTTAACAATAACCATGGAAGTTTCTTTTTCGCGGACTATCCACACACGCCCTGAAACAATCTTTCGAAAATGCTTGCGTGTTGACTGATGGTCATCCGCAAGAAAAAATAGCTTAGAAACTTTTTTTTCCTAGTAATGTCTTGCGTAAATACGAGTTTTTATCTGTAAGCATTTTTGTACTTATTTCAGGTTTTTCCGATCAGCACACGGAGCCATCATCATGTATGACGTCACGAAAAAGTCTACTTTTGACAGCATACCCTGGTGGCTGGATACCATAAGGCGAACGCTATCAGGAATTCCAATAATACTAGGTGAGTTTAATGTTTTTCATCTGCAGAATCATCTACAGAGAAAAACGACGGAATATAAGAAGGCAATGAAAAACTCTTTTAAAAATTCGGTCATTTAACTATCTGATTGTTGGATTTGTCTTCTCAACACTAGCCGCCTTCTGCGACCTGGCCAAAATGTGTAACCTAGAGCACACCCACCACTTCGCGACTGGCTTGTGCAGCCTACGGCACACGGACCTCTTCGCGACCGAAATTTGCAACATTCTAATATATTTCTATAACTAACTTTTTCGTTTAAAATCGATACTTTAATAAATACAATTGTTAGTAAGAAAATCTCTTTGAGGGGCCGGCTGGGGAGATGACCGTTGAAGAGAAAAATAACCTATCCAGATATTTATCACTATATTCATGCTGCAATGTATTGTTTCTTAAAAAGATATTTTTCTTTGTAACAATAAAACTTCCGCTCGAACATGCATTTGTACTTAAATAAATAAAATTAATGAAAAATTAGTAAAATATAAATTATAATGAATGGTTTTATATAGTTTTTATACTATAGTAAATTAATAAATTTGGTTAGTTAAAATTTGGCTTTAAAATCATTTTGCGTAATGGTAAAATTATTTAATCCTTTTGAATACTAAATTTTTGCGTTTTTATTGAATGATACATAAAATTTGTAAATAAATTAGAGAGGTAATCTTATAATTTACTGAATGAGTAATTAATTATACATGAATTTTGTATTAAATTATTCCTTAGGTAAAGCAGAAATCTGCTTATGGTCATTGTATTATTAATTTTAAGGCAAAGGCAGTAAAAAGGGCATTTTTATGATTTAGTTAACAACTTAATTCATAGAAGTCGCCACAAAAAAATCTGTTGCACATTTTTTCTCATCGATCTACGCGAGAGATTATGTTCCGTGATTTTTTTTCAAATCAAGGAATGAATCGTATGTTTCGCTTCTGTATTTACTTTTCCAAGGCGTGATATCTCGCTAGATATTTAGAGTTGAAAGTAGCTGCAAGTTAAAAAAAAGTTAATTTTTTAGAGATCTTTCAAACTGTACAAAAAGTTAGTTAGAGATAAAAATTTCGTTTTTATCAAAATTTCCACATGGCGACAGATGCAACATGGCGACAGATTTGTGAACGTCTCTAACTTAACAAGAGTTCACATTGAAACTGAAATATTTTTATTGCCACCTAAGCACTTCTTGAATGTGAAACTTTTTGCTCTTCACCACAAGGACAGTTGGCAACAAGAGTGACACTAACGCTACCCCAGAAGTGATAGACGAGCTTGCCCAAGATTTCGCCGAAGAGGAGCGGCTCTACCTGTTTCAGACGAGCGCGAGAGACGACATCAATGTTAAGCAGGTAAAATTGCTCTGATTTTAGTTATCTTTATTCGTTTTTTTTTGTTATAGGAACGATTTTAAATAGGAATCTAGAAGAATCGGGAGATGCAAACCATGATGCATTACCACATTTCGCTTTTTTGAACCCTCTGAGCTGTTGCAGACTGAAATTCCGTTCACTGACATTCCACTACTATGGCCACTCACTAACATTCCACTCCATAGGCCCCACCATAGCCGAGGGACAAGCCACTGAACATGGTAGACGGCTGAAGTGCGTAGGTCCCGGGTTCGGGCCCGGCTCGTGCGGATGTTGATCTAACTGCCTGGCGATTGGGTCGGTTTTCTCCAGATGCAACGTGAGTATGTGCAACAACCCCTTGAAAAGTCCCAGACTGAGGCACCCTATAAAGCGGATTTCCCCAGGTTCAATACCTCAAGACAAAGCCGTGATAAAAGAGAAGACATCATACAGTGGCAAACTTTTACATTTTATTTGAACATATCAATGCATATAAACTTCAAAAATATTAAGTCCTGCGGTGGCTGGGCAGACCCCCCAAAAAACGCAGCTTCTCAAGGCAACAGGTAAGGCGAGAAAGATAACGAGAAACTCAATCCAAGAGGGTAGTAACAGAAGCAAATCACGACCAAGCGCACGCCAAAGAAAGTGCGAAATCAAAGAGACGCCAGTAGACGTTAACCCTTTAAGCGGTCAATTTTTTTACCGAAATGCTTCCCAAAAAAGGCATATTTTTTTATTGCATATAATTAAGTACCATGATTAATAGAATAAAAAAAATGGATATTTTTTTTTCACTTTTAATACTTTTACACCATTTTTTATTTTACACTTGTGGAAAACCAAACCCCTAAATGCTTGCTTTTTTCGAGTACATTTTGTATGTAATGAAGAATGATTTATGTATCTGTATCAGAATGTAGTTCATCATCTAACAAGAAAGTATTTTCGTCGCTTATTCCATCCATAACTTCCATAAGAAAAGAAAGACAAGCGAATACAGTAAACGAATACAGTAGAACAAAATTTTCATATTGAAATGTTCCCGCTCTCTAGCTAGGAAGAAAAACCCGGATGAAAAGCATTTCAGTTACATGGACAATCCACGCCAACTATTGAAAAATATTAATACTAAATAGTCTCTTCGCGATAATGAAATATACGGGCAAATCAGAATAGGAAAGGAGAAAATATCGATGCCCGTACGCTTGTACGGGAAAACCAGTTGAGGCCAATTTTGGGTAGCACGTACACTGTACGGGCAAATCGCTTAAGGAATTAAATGCATTTCTCTGTAATTATATTTGAATCCCCGACGCGCCAACCGGCAAAAGAGAAATAAATAGCTACCCTGACAAAACCGCAGAAGTGGCGTGATGTGAGAAAGAGTATTAACCTAAAACATTACAGCGCAATATACTATGAAAGGAACTGTAGGCTTTTCCCATGAAAAGAGAAAAAAAAAATAAAAATAAATGAAAACTTAAGATCGCTTTTAAGTAAGGCAGGTGAAAAAAATAAAACTTTAGAGGCGAAGCGAAGAAAATCCGAATCGAAAGTGCAAAGAATAGATTTTGAACGCAGATTAAATTTAGAAATAAATAACAAATAAATAATTGATAGTTAAAAATAGATATGTGATGATTTGCATCACACACCCTTCCCCCGTAGTGTCGGATGCCTTTCGTGTACGCTTACCGTACAAACAAAAAAATCAGTACAACCTTTTCACTGCAATACATTTGCTTTTTTTTTGTGGATGATTTGGTTCCATTGATCAGTTTAAACACCAAATCATGGTTCAACGTTTCTCCGTAGAAACTTCGCAGCTAATTTAGCTTCATTGTATGGTTAAGCGTGGTACTACTTCTATTATCAGTGAAAACCTTGTTAAGATATATTTTTATATACTAAGATATGTTAATATTCTAATAATCAGTATACTAGTGTATAACTACACTTAGTATTACATACACTAGTGTATAACTAGACTATACACTGCTAATATACTACTAATGCACCTATAATCAATATTTGTTGAAACGTCAGAAGTGGTGCTTGAACATATGAATCATTTAATCGTGTGTGAAGAATTATCCTACATTTTGATGCTTTGATATCAAAAGAAGACTGAGATTTACCATATCTCAGAGCTTTGTCTGTTGAATTTTAAATATCCCAGAGCGGCTTTAATGTACGTACGTCCTTAAAGAACGTTTAAGGTGGTTTTAACGTCCTGTATCCTCATGCCAAAACTTAATCTTAGCTTTAAAGATCCTGCAAGATCACTATCTGGATGAAAGACGTGCAGAACAGAAACGTCATAGAGAGGCGTATAGATTTCAGACTGATAAAGTATTATATTGAAAATCCTTTTCTTTTCTCTGAAATGCAAATATAATCATCTGTACTTTCATCTTAAGCTCTCAGAAAATATAGAAGAATAGAACTTATTTGTCCCTTGAAAGATTTATTCGTCTACTCGAGTTAAACCCAATGAGCGGGCTGTAGAAAAAAGGCAAGAATTCCAAGTTGTTTTCATTTGCATTAAATTAAAGGAACAAGGCAATTCCAAAATTTTTACCCTTAAATCATATGTAATGTTCTTTAACATAATCGTCTGCATTTACATTAATACTAAAAATTCAAAATTAATTTCTTTTTTTAAATATTGATCTCTGTCAAAAAAATAGGCATTCAATATTTCTTTTCAAAATATTCCATGAGCATTCCAAATTTATAAAAGTTGTAATCTTTTAGTGTACACTTGTAATATATGTATGGACATAAATGTTCATTAAATTTTCAAACAAAAGTTATTGGACGGAGATGTAGGGTTTTAAGTGTAACAAAAGGATGAAAATTTGAAAAAAAAAAGCTACACGTCACATGTTTTTATTATTATATTTTTAAATATCAACATTGTCATACATAAAAATGAATGCGCAGTTTTGCTCATGCAAGCGCATATTAAAAAAGTTAGTTTTTTATTAGTTTGGAACGAGCTTGGGATATTTTGAAAAAACATGTTAAATGCGCAGTTTTCTGACAAAGATATTAATACTTCTTTTAAATAATAATTTACTTTTTAATTTTTAGTTTTTATATAGCTGCCAAACTTTGATGACCATGAACACAGCTCTACATGTGATGTACAGCTAAAAATTGAGCATTTTAAATTTTGAATTTTAACGTCCTTTGTCTCTTATCCTCTTCGCACCTGACAAAAATCTCACATTACAAATTAAAGAGCAATCTAATAATTATTAATGTTTGTTTGTTTGTGAGTTAAGGCCAATTGACTGCACGAGGTCCTAGGATTATAGGGAAAATACTCTCCGTGAGGGACTTTTCTGAGGGATCCCAGCCCGTATTTACGCGAAAAATTATTTAAAAAACTATTACACTGAAAAACGAGTTATGGAAAGCGTATTTTGAAGTAATATTTCGAATAAAATCCTAATTCCTAATCTCTGTTTAAGTAGTAAAAAGTTGTTATTACCCATAAACGAAGGTTGTTAGTAGCTTCTTTAAAGATAAAAGACGTCCTACAAGATTTTTTTCAGCTACACAATTTCGAAAAAACAAAAAATTAGCAAAATTCAACTTGGGAAATTTCAATAACATTCAAATATTCTTTTGTGCAACGGCAAACGAATATAAAATGACGGAAAAAAACATAATACATTCGTCAGTGTGTAGGATTTGCACATTAACATGTGTTAAAATCATTGATTCAGAATGAAAGCATCGACGCATATGTACTTCCATTCAGAAATACAAAAAATCTTAAAAAATCGTTTTAACAGTGGAAAGGAAAAGGTCCACATGTGTGACGTACACGTTTAAGAAGTGTCATACTCAAGAGTAGAGAGTTTAATATCGACTAATTTCATAGACCATGTTTAACCTTTTAACGCGCAGTGTTCCCGCTCTGGGAACACCAAACTCTGACATATAGACTGTTGCCAGACACGAAGAATAGATTGGATTTCTATAAAAATAGTGGCGGGTGACATAGCTCCACCAGAATCCTTTACTTTTTAGCACGTCATTTCCCGTCAAAAAATGGTCACGATTATTTTTAACGGCACTGACATCTGCTGAAAAATGGAAAAATGCGAGAACAGCTGGATTGCCCAATGCTGAAAAAAGGGCAGCCGTTGCCATCGCTCGACTTAACGACCAGCAAGAGGGCGGACGATCGAAACGTTCATCGCTTGCCACAGATCGAGAGACCCTTTTTTTGACGACTGCTGGCTGTGCGAGCATTGGGAAAGGGTTGCGCCTCAAAGGGTTAAACTAACTAACGCGGAGAAGCAATCCTGTACTCAGAAGGAGAAAGTTGCATGTTTGTGTCTCAACAATGATGGGAACCAGTAGGTTAGGTCAGGGTTCAGTATGAAACAAGAAATCAACGATAAACGCGCCATCTCATTGAATACTGACGCTAAATGCTATCAGTCGAGGATAACATATATCAAAACGACAGAACTTCTTTTTGTTTTCCTTTCTATTTTAGCCCTTTTTATGTACAAATTGACTGAAATAATGATGCCAGGCCTCTTACACGAGTGTTAAGCACTATCTAATTTTTCTGGAAGAGTTGAGAATTCCTAGCAAGCTAGAATGTTTGGTGGCCTAGCAGATAATGTAACTGGCATTTGATGAATAAATAAAAGTGTATATAAATAAAAGTGTATAAAAGTGTGTTATAGCAAAATGGATAACGCCAAAATATTCTCATTGTTCAAATAGCTATGTATACTGATTTTCATAGCGACCGTTTGAATGGTCAAGAATTTGGCCTGCTGCAGCGTCATCTAGTGGCGAGTTAAAATAATAATGTATTGCAGTGTCATCTAGTGGTGAGTAACATCAAAAGGAACGCAGTTAGAATATATTCTTCGTGCTCAAATGTGTAAGTATAAAAAATTTTATGACGGTCGGTCGAACGGTATAGAAGTTGATGCTTTGCAGCGCCATTTAGCGGCAAGTTACAGCAAAATGGATAGTGAAAAATATTCTCCGTGTTCTAATATTCGCGTGTACCAAATTTCATCGAAATCGGTTGGACGATATTCGCATAGCAAACGGCTAAACGGAATAGAATTCAACGTTGTGCTGCGGCACCAAGTGGCAAGTTAAGGAAAACGGATAGCATAAAAACCTTCTCCATCATAAAAGACTTAGGTGAACCAAATTTCATCGTGCAACGGTGCTCAACGGTGCTGGAGTTTTTCAACCTCATAAACACATACCAACATTCATTTTTATCTATAACCAGTGTTATTATATATACCAGTCTCAAATAAAATCCAGTTTCAAATCTAAGCCTCCCCGAAGTGCCAACATACGCCATTTTGCAAGAGTTTTTTCAGGGAATCATTCGAAGCATTGACTTAGCAGCAATCAATATGGGAAATGGTTCGACCGCCAAAGAGTAGCACGCATTTATTTGAAAATTGGAATCCCTTAATACAGCCGATTTTTTTTTAAATTATCAACTATAATGTGTTTTATTCATCGTTACTCCGATGTACTAAATGAGAAGATTTCAATTTTCTGAAATTTGGCGGAATTCCGCCAACTTAAATCAATGTACTCAATTGGCGAGAATTCTGAAGTTAGATCGCTTGAAATCCCTTAATAACTGCATTATATTTCACGGATCATTAAAATTTAACGCTGTATTCTAATAAAACCTTTGCACTTGTTTTCAAAAATCTATTTCCTTAAGCTCTCAATAAATTGCGCCAAGCCGAAAACTGTGCAAACCGCTAGAACTCACTTACTCAAAATCCATATTTCAGCCATTTTATTTTTTCGCCAAACTAAAAAAATTTACACATTAGTTTCGGAAATCTTCAATTCTTATTGTTTTGCGTGTAAAGCATTACATTCCTGCTCTGATTTCCCATGCACACGATATTATAATTTAAAAAAAAAATAACCTTACGAATATAAACTAACAAAAAAAAATCATTATTATTCTTTTATTTTTACTTTGAGAATTTAAAACATTTTATTCGGCAAAATCGCCACACATGGCAACCACGATCCTTATTTCACACTTTTTTCACTACAGGGGTACAATTACGGAAAGCTTTTTGCGTGAAGAGCATAAAAAATCTTATTCCGGGAACAGGTGGACTTTCAAGTTTTAATGGCATTTTTCATATTTCTTTTTATAAATAGCCCAAAATTATGTACGCAATTCACGTTGTGAAAATAAGAGCGCGCATTTTGTTGAATGAACGCTACAGAAGATATTTTTATAGCCAATTGCAAGTTCTAGAAAAACAACATTTTTCAAGCACTTGTCGAAAGCAGAAATTGTAACATTTCTTTAAAATAACCTATTAATGACTATGCCATTTTATCTGTCACCCCCTTTATTGAAATTTGTCCGAAAATGTGCCCCAAAAATGCGACATAAAAGTATGCGACATAATTTTACACATATTTAAATACTACTAGTTCACAGCAGCTTCAATCCAGGGGCGTAGCCAGAAATTTTTCATGGGGGGGGGGTGTTACGACTACTGCAACTCATATATATGTATACATATGTGTGATAATGTAGTGAAGTATATACGTTTTGTATGGCAAAAAAATTTCTCATGGGGGGTGTTATGACCCCCCTAACCCCCCCCTTGGCTACGCCTCTGCTTCAATCTATTGTAACAATATTTCGTAAGCTGCAGAGTATGCATCACATGTATTTTCTACATATATTTAAATCCTATTAGTTCACAACAGCTTTAATCTATCGTTACACTATTTCGTAAGCTGTAGAATATAGGCATCCCATGTATTTTTCTATCAATTGGTTACAATCCTAAAAATTTCAACATAGGGTTACCAGGCGAAATACTCGAAAGATGCCAGATAAAATGACATAGTCAATTCATGTCGTTTTAATATCGCAATAATGAAACTAAACTATTAGGGGGGTTCAGGCAACGCCCCCTAGAGAGGAAAGCCGCGGCGCTTACTTGTGACGTCACACCGAGTAGGTAAAGCAAAGCGTTTCCATTGGGTTTCTCCTCTCTCCTGCGCCGCGGGAGAGAGGAGAAACCCAATGCAAACGCTTTGCTTCACCTACTCGGTGTGACGTCACAAGTAAGCGCCGCGACTTTCCTCTCTAGGGGGCGCTGGTTCAGGGGGGTCTCCCCCTGACGAGGCTCGAACAGCCGAGTTTTTATTTACATCTTTTATTTATATTTTTCTTTCAGGTATTCGAAAGCTTAGCCACCATGATGCTGTCTGACCGCAGGCGATCCCAAGAGCCCGATGAGAGGACGACCCTTTACAATTTCAGCGGGTCTGAAGGACAGAGCAACATCCGACTGACGTCACAAAATTTAGCGCCCAGGAGAGGATGCTGCAGTCATTTCCAGACCCCAAGCAAAGGATACGTCGTGTAGAAAGTTCTTGAAGAAGATTCTGGGATGGACACCCCATTCCTTTCCCTCGAATTGTACATAGACGATTACAGTAAATGATTTTCTTTCGTTGAATGTAAACGAAAGAGTGTCACGTGAATTGTGTACAACGCTCGCTCATTATAATTAAAACTATTTTTATTTTAATTTCTTTTGTTGTGACGAATTTTAATGACAGGGTGATTAGAAACGAGTATCTCATCTGCGAAAGGCTCGATCTTCTAAACAATCCTACTGAATCCTACTACTGCCAATCCTAGTTACGCAGATCCCTGACTCACTGATTCTGCTACAATTCCGGTTTAACCCCCTCCAAAACAAAACTTTTACTGTCATTCATCCAAATGCATTAAAAAGTTATTGTCTAAAAACGAAATAAAATCCACGTTGTTTGTACGATCCACTTGAAAATTTTTCGTAATCATGTACAAAAATACACAAAACAGCACACAGTCTCACAGACTAGCGGGCCCCACTGAGGCCCCACTATTCTCCGAGACTGTGTGATGAGAGCTGAAGAAGGCTGATGATTTTTTTCGGCCGAAACGATCTCACTGACAGACGAGTACTTGTTAGGTGTGTTTATATGAAAAGTTTTATTTAGATCATTTACGCGTTTTTCCTGGAACTTTTTTCAGGGTGAGCTACCTAGTTTACTGGACTTACTATTACTTGCACGTAAAAGAGAAAAACGTAACTCATTCATAAATCAGTTGCGTCAGCGTATATGTTAATGTCTTCCGCGTTGCGATTGCATAAATACCTTCTGGGAGAATGAAAACTGAAAATAAGATGATGGAGAGAAAAGAAAAACAGGAGCTGAAATTTCCTGTTTACTTGATCGGTTATGATAATCGAGCTTTTACTTGTAGCCTTAACCCATTCGTGCCTGGATATTTTTGCGACTTTCTTCGATTTTTGCTAACACCAGCAGTAATTGATAAATTTCTGATGTCAACTTTTTGAACAAGGGATGATTTCATTTAAAATCATTATGTATAAAAATTGAAATGTCAACATCCTACTTGGCCGTATTAAAATATTTTGTGGAATTCAGGTTCAATACTCGCGAATAAAGGATAGGAAAAATAAATAACGTTTTCGAATGATAGCGAAAATGCCGTCCCAAAAAAGGGACGCTAGGCATAAATGGGTTAAATCTGAATTTGTAGTGTCGAATCTGAAACTGTACGCAGAAACAAGTTGTAAATATGAAGTACGTCCACCAGGGGCGTAGCCAGAAATTTTTCATGGGGGGGGGATACGACTACTGCAACTCATATATATGTATACATATGTGTGATAATGTAGTGAAGAATATACATTTTGTATGCCAAAAAATTTCTCATGGGGGGGTTATGACCCGCCTAGGCTAAGCCCCTGACGTCCACACATGCAAGACAACCCCCGTTAAAACATAACATTAAGATGTAAATTTGTCGAACACTTTTTCAAAAATTTATCTTTACCCTTCGGTATCATTTATTAATAAAAATGCGTATTTATTTTATTTTATCACGAACAGAAGAGCGATTCTGACTGCCTGTCTTATGGAAAACGGTAAAAAAAAACCTCTGACTTGAATTTCTTCAAAATTGTAGATATATAAAAAACACTAAAATAAAAATGATGATTGGATGAATTGATAATACTTACCCCTGAAACTTTCACCAAACTATTTGGTTGGATCAATAAAATAGCATTGTAAAATCAACAAAATAATTTTGCTCAACAAGTGACATGCTACCAGTCAACAAAGACATTTTGTTAAATCAACCAAAAAATTTGGCTGATTTCCAAATAAACCATTTAAACTCATAGTTGGGTTAAATTATCAAAACACTAGTTAATTTTGATAAATTGTTTGGCTAAATCAACAAAATGTTTTGTTGAAATAACCGAGTAATTTTAACAAAGTTTTTTTTTTTCAACAAAACTTTTGTAGGTGCTATTTCAACCGGATAATTTGTGGATTTAACAAAATTTCTGTAGTTTCAATAAAACATTTATTCAGCTTATATATTTGTGTTAATGAGAAATATTTCTCTTGCAGCATGTTTTACAAAAATGTTGTAAAATAAAGATACCCGGTAAGGTACCGCGGTAAGTGATTTACTTACCGCGGTACAGCGGTTTTTTCTTTTCAAAGTGAAACCTGTAGATAAGAGGCGTACAGAACTACTTTTATTTGATCTAATAGATCAGTGGTTCCCAACCTGCTTTTAATCGCGACCCCTTTCAGATTTTTCAAAAATGTTCACGACCCCCCCCTCCCCCCCTCTTCCATGTTTGACCAATAAGACAAAAAAAAAAAAAAAGAATAATGAAAAATATATATCTTGGGATTTAAAAATGATTATCTTTTTATTCCGTACTGATTATTATTAGGATGACTGAGGTTGTATTTGGCTGACAAATTATGTTATCCTTGGCTGAATATTGGCCATCTAATTTATTACTGGCTTTTGTCTTAATCTACAAAATAGTTTTAAATTCACTTTTACAGCGAAAGCTTAGAAAGTATCGGATATGAGTGACGCACAGTACACCAAAATTGAATTAAAGATCTTTCTTGGTATAAATCACGCGCTGAGGAGTCATTTTGCAAATCCAAAAATTCGTCCTGTGTTTCACCAGGAAGATCGGCGACATCTAACGATGTGTGAAGTGGGTTTCGCACGAGTGCCGCCTTTTGTTCATTGTGAGCTCTGGGATATATCTTTGAATTTCAGATTTAAGAGCTGACCAATTGAGGTAAGAAAGATATAGAAGTAAGAAAGATAAGGTCTTTAAATTGTTCATTTCTCACCTTAAATTAACTGCAATTTCTATTTCCGATACTTCTGCCTTAGTGCACACGTTTTTAAAATTGGTTAACACTCCTAGATACACTTTACGACGTCCGTTTTTGTAGGTTGGATACAAGCGCCCTGATGAGAAAAATATTGTTACTTTACAAAGAGAAAAGGGAGAAAGCGTGTCTCATGGCAGAGAAACGTGGAAATATTTTGCCATTCATTTCCTACAAAATTGGTCTGCGGCGACCCCCGAGAAAAGGCATGGCGACCCACTTGGGGGTCGCGACCCCCCGGTTGGGAACCACTGTAATAGATGCTACAAGTAGTACGCTTGCTCATCAAGTATAAGGATCTAATATGGGACACGGAAAAAGCGCAATCGATACTGGCATATTTGAATAGCTGTTATTAATCTTACTTTAAGGAAGAAATTTGAATATCAATGTCAAAATAGGCTTTGAAACTACAATATTTGAAGCAGTTATTCTCAAGGTCTTTAAATTGTGGAATGTATGCTATTGAGCTAGTTTGTCGGAAAAAAAGGACATTTTGTAATAATTAGTTAGTTTTGAAGTCTGGGACACGGGCAATTGGGTTCATAATCTAAGGAATGCATCAAAGCCCAAGATAATAGTCATAAAGATTTTACTTACTACTTTCATTAATAATAAACTTTGCTGTTTTGCAAAAAGAAGGATGTTTTTTTTTAGGTATTATTTAGCTTGATATTGCAAATTGGCCATGATCTTCATTTATAGTTACGCTGATCACTGACAATGGAACGACTCCGGTTCTATCACTCCAAAACGAAATTTTTTTGCTCAAAAACCGAAATAAAGTTTACACTGTAGGTGATATCGGTTTGGAAATTTCTATAATTTTGTAAAAAAAAAAAAAAAAAAAAGAGAGAGAGAGAGAGAGAAAAAAACCTAAGCTACATCTAAAATCTGAAAATCCACCTTTCCTCGATTTTTAGCAATTTTTTGCCATTTTCAATTTTAGAAATTGTTTTATTTGGGTAGATTGACTAAAAGCTTTCGCGTCTACGCCTAGTTTTGTTTCTAATGTTTCTAAACGCACTAATTCACAATTTTTGCCAGAGCCATAGATTTCGATAAACTCTCCCCCCCTCGCCCCCCTCCAAAAAATAAAATAAAATAAATAAATACTATGAAACAGCGTGCTAAAGTATCTGATCAAAACAGGTTTTGTTGTGCAAGCGGATGTGTGTGTGTGTGTGTGTGTAGTTTTTTTTTAACCAATACATTTTGTGACAAAAAAATAAACCAGAGGCTCCATTCGAATACACAGAAGTTAATAGTAAAACATTTTATTAATTTATAAATATAGAAAATAGAATGTACAATAGAATATTCTATGCAAAATCTTCACCTGTACAATAGAAACAGAAAAACGTGTGACACACAATTAAGTCGTTACAGATACAAACGAAATAAATGATTCTAGTCTTCTTATATTTGTACTACAGAAGGTAATATTCAAAAAAGAGGGAAGCTTTTCTGTAAAGGAATGCTCGTAATTTTACACTCAGATTTTTCTTATTTTATTGCGTGTTACATTATTAGCTTTTTATAATTCAAATAGAAATACATTCCACTGAAGATATTTTTAAAGAAAACATTTTATAAAACAAACTGCATACCATTTTTTAAATGCTGTTGCTTCTAACATGATTTAAGTTTTAAAATAATTTTCGTGAATCTCGTAAACTCAAATAAAATAGTTTTGAAAGATTGGTAAATTTACTTAGTCAGCTGTGTAAACGTAAAGTGTTTCATTATTCCATGTGGAATAATGAAACACTTTATGGGTTTCCTGACACGCCTAGATAAAGGATTTGGATATATATAGTCAGAGATTCACTGTTAATCAAAAATGTACAGCTGTAAAAGAATTTCTTAGCTGGAAATTACTATCATTTTTATCTCTTCTGAATACAAGATTGAATGTTTCAAAAGATTATTCTAAATGCATTTTGCATCAAAGTTTTTCGGATTTCTTTGGATGATGGATTGATGGATTTCTTTCTTTAATTTTTATACATTAATGTATTATTTTCATTAAATTTTAATTTATATACATAGTATATTTAGAAAGATTTTTAAAAATCCAATAATAGAGGTTTTTTACTTTTACTTTAATCTTTTACTTAAACTAAATTTCGACATTTTCATTGTTTAATATTTATGAAGGTCGTCAACATTATTATGCATTTTAGCACCATCAAGTGTATTAACTAATTTTTTATTATTACAAAATTTCTTAAAATAGAAGCATGCTTAGAAAGTAAGTTCGTTCATATCCAGTACTGTATTCAGATGCAAAGATTACTACACAAAAAACATAAAATGTTAAATATGCAGCAAAAGATATACTATTGTAACTTTGTTATAACTGCTCTTTAAATACGTAATCATACTGTGTATTCTCTAAATATTCTGAAAAAAGGTCATTCAGTAAGGAAAACTAGCTCCGTAATTTTAATTTTTTAAAAATCATTCTAATTGGAAACGCGTTTGCAATAGAGAAATTTCAATATATACACAAAATTTCTATTTACAATATAAATATTTAATACATTTGTCACCAAATTAACAGCAAAATGTTTGACGTAAACTTCATACTTGTCTAGTATAATCTATCTAACAACAAAAGTTATTTCTCACAGTTAAAATTTTAACTGTGACTGTATTTTCAGTTTTGAGAATTATTAAAAAAATGCTCTATCGGGAACTATTTGTATATTATTTGCCCCTCTAAGAGCATCTATTATAAAAGTATACGTCTATTTTCGTAACTTGTTCCCTCCCATAGTTAGAAATATGGCGTCTTTGTAACGATGAGAGAGAACAGGCCAACTATTTGCAAATGCTACAGTAAGCGGGCAAATGAAATTCTATTCGAAGGTGTTTTTATAATTGTTTCCGCATAATGTATCTATCTTGTTTTCATATTATTAAAAAAAAAATGTTACTTTGCTTTTATGAAACGACAGCAAAAGAGAGAGCGAGAGAAACAATAAAATTTGCCCGAGACCAGCTCAGGTAAGCGAATTAGGGAGTGTCCAAAATATACAATTCTTATATTATTTACAAATGATAATGTACTCGTCAGAACCAAATTTCTTCTTCCTTTAACGCTGATCTTCGCAATCGCTTTAAAATCTAAATCTTTTTTTTTCTTTTGATTAAAAACGTATTGCACTAAATAAAAAAAAAAAGTTCTTTGAATTTGTAGCAGCATCTCTTCATTGCGGCATTTCGGAAAGAAACTTGGCAGCTTCGTACTGTAGCGTCCTCTCATCTTGTAGCTATCTTCTACGACCTGGAAATAAATAGATGACGGTCATTTAAAAAAGTTGGAAATATTTTTTTTTAATATTTTAATTATACTATTCAATGACGAATCGAAACGACACTGTTTTAAAGTTATTGCTGAGAAAGTAGTGAAATTTTGTGTAGGACGTTATAAATGTATGGAAATTTGTTCGAGCGAAAAAAAAAAAAAAAAAAAAATAGTTCAAATATTCCCCACCAGGTAGCGTCCTTGCTGATCCATGGCCTCCCCGATGCCCAGACCTCAATCGGTGCACCTTTTAGCTTTTGGGGAGTTTGAAATATTTGGTAAGTCGTGATAATCCAAGAGCTTTGCCTGATCCTGAAGCATTCCACACCTACGTAGCATTTGTCCGAACACAACAGCTGACCAAGCATGCTCTCTTATGATTCCAGGTGGTAGTGGACAATGATGGGCGTCATGCTGAACACGTTTTGTTGCAATAATGCTTGTAAACTATCATAAATGTATGCTAAATGTGCGATTCATTTTTTAAAAAACCTGGTGGTGAGCATTTGAGCTAATTTTTTATTATTATTCGCTCAAACAAATTTCCATATCTCCATTATGCCCTACGCAAAATTTCATAATTTTCTCATCAATACTTTCGACTGTAGACAACTTTGAAATGGGCGTCTTTTAATTTCGGGTATGGAATAGAAACTGGGGGTGGGGGAGAGTAAAATAATGTGTTACTACCACTAATAATAATGAATAATAATTGTATAATTATTAGTAATAGACACGCAATATTTTCAATTACGTCTTTCCTTCCCCTAGCTTTAGTCTTACAACAATAAGTGCGATTTTAATTTTCTAAAACGATTCTATTTGTAGACATTTTCAAGAATTTTAAAAATAAAATTCTTAAATCCTATATCGTAATGTTAAAAATGTTTGTCTCGTCTCGCATCCGTCCCTATTTAAAAAGTATGATTGGATATTGCAATAATAACAAAATTACCAAGAAAAACTGTTATTCGTATGTCTCTCATGATTAAACCAAAAGTTGGTAAAGATCAAAATACTGAGTCAGATTGAACACCAGCCTTTACGATGTAATTCGAAAAAAGATCACGTTATTTGGTACATAAATACAAAGAAACTAATTATATCAGGGATTTGAAATTTTTAAAGATGTTTTCTCACACGCTGTACTAAACAGTGTAATAAGTAATTTGATAAACCTGTAAAAGATACTAAACTCTTAGAAAAATTTCTTAAACATCGAAAATTTTCCAGATTGTGTGACTCTTCGAAAAATTTTACTATGCAATTTTATGTTTAAGAAATTTTCCTGGTTGTTTCATAAAAAGAACCGTATTTTTTAAATTTATTCCCGTGTGTACCGCAGTATATAAAGAAACATGTTGAATTTTTTCGAGTCCCTGCTGCCATCAGTTTATTTTAATTTGTGTATTAAACCCTGAGGTAGATTTTGTTTCTTTGACATACATCCTTAAAAATTTTTCCCATTCTTTTCAAGCGATCTGAAATTGCTATCTTGTGAAGTCCTAGTTGTTCTGCTACCAGCTTTCTCCTCGTGTAATGTGAATATGCTTTAGTCCCAGTCCAAGGCATTCCTCCCTTTGGCAGATATTCCTATTCCTGGTGTGCTTTGCCTTAACAAAACAATAACTAAAGGACTACTATTTTTTCTGAAAGTTGCACTTGCTTTCGACACGAATCTTCTTCCAAGAACGATGGAGCGTTTTCAACCTATGCTTCATGAAGAAAACGATATATTTGAGCATGGTTTTCTTCAAAATGGAAAATTATTCTCGCAAATGCTCTTTTTTTTATACAAAATTCGACTAACAAAAAAGAACGTTGTTAGACACATTCTAACATTCAGATTATTTCTGTAGAGAAATCTTCTGTAAGTCAGACGATAAGAAATATCAGACTTTTCAACTCGTATTTACTACATTTGTGCGTAACGCCATCTATAGGTGAAAATCGGAAATTAACCGTTACACATTTAAGGTATTAAAATCAATCGGTGCTCCTTTGAATTAATCACCCTGTTCCGTTAGGTTTCTGAGGATAAATATTTTACCTTTTCTGATTGCTGGAGTCTTCGTCGACAACGAGACTGCTGCCTCCTAACCTGAGCGAAGAGGGCTGGAACTGGCTTCCTCCGTCGTACATGTCTAGAGGATATAGGTCAGTGGCCTGGACCTGGACTGATCCCGATCCGCTCTCGCTCGTGTTCTCGTCCTCAGACGTGATGAGCGCCATTCTCGATGGGGCAGCTCTCTCCAGTATCTTACCACTCAGGCCAACCAAGCGAGCTCCTATAAAAAGTCAGTTATTGTGTTTCATTTGCAAACATTTGGATCATTCTTCAAAAAAGTGTTATAAATCCCGTGCATTGCCATCTAGTGAATGTCATTCAGACTTTTTTTAAACATTTATTATGGATGAATTAAAAAGAAAGAAAGAAAACTAGTAAGCACGAATATAATCCTACAATATAATTAGCTTCTAACAGTTCTCTAGTAGTTAGCGTTCTAGTTAACGGAATAAGATGCAGCAAAAGGAAAATTTTAGTTATTTAACGCACAGAATTGTTGATGGATGAACCGACAGATATTTCTACTAAACTTTCAGGTGTAGCCATCCGCCATTACGGTGCAAAGTTTTAATATATAGTACCAATATTTATAGGATCAGTAACATTTTAGGAATGAGAGAAAAAGTTATTCTAAACTACTTTTAATTTCAGACTTAATAACAGAAGAAACTAAATGAACGTTTTTTTTAAATTGAAATATTTACCGACTTTGATGGAAATTTCGCGATTATTTTGCTGCAAATTGAGTTTAGAAGCTTTTACCATTTGTTGCACCACTGTAGTAAGTGTGTGTATCTTACCAGAGTTGTAGGCTGTCACCGGAGTGATGTTTGGCGTGTTTCTGGAGAGCGTGCCGTACATGTTAGGCACCGCAGCAGCTGGCATGTTGGGGACGCTCAGCTTCATCTTGGCCTTGCTCTCCTGGTCCCTGGTGAGCTTGTTGTAGATGTACACCTTCCTGAGGTACATGCACAGCATGACCACCGTGGCGCAGACCAGGTTGGCGCACGATATCGTCAGGTCGCGGTACCGGTGCAGAACCTGGGTGGATACCACGGTCCAGGCCACCCACACCAGGGCCATGAAGAAGCAGCACGTGAATATCCACCTGTTGGAATGAACAAAAGACAGTCAACAAAAATTGGTGTTAGATTGTAAAATTAATAAAGTCTTTACAATAGCACAATTGTAATTATCGACAAAATGATCAATCGATTCGGCCTGTACAAAATGTCTGGCCTTCATGGGTTGCTTGATCTTTTTCACAACAGAGGAAGGCTGGATCTTTTGTACAGACCAAAATGATCATTTTCTTCATTAGTACAATCTGAGTATGTTGGGGCCGTGGTAGCTCGGTGGTTAAGGCGTTGAACTCGTAATCCGAAGGTTGTGGGTTCACAATTCCGACGTAAAGAGCAGTTCCGTTCTAAAGAGCACCCTGTGTATGCGGTTAACGACAATGTTGAATCCGTGGTTTTGAAAGTGCTCTTGGCGGTCGCTAGCAATTTCTGAGGGGGTGCCAATATTCAGAAGCCGCTCCAACCTTCTGATGAGGATTCAAACTGTGGCGGGAAACTCCGGGAATGCCGTATGTTTCTATAAACGACACATTCAGTTCCGTGAGCGATCCTGTTTTGACAAACAAACAATTTATGTGTGTCATTGTACAAAGATTTTGTTAATTTTATCCACCTGTTGGGTTGGAAGACTGCTAGTTTAGACAGAAACATTTTCTTAGTTCTATAATTCATAATGTTTTACACATTGTTAATGTAACATACCATGTTTTGTTTGGATTTTAGCAATCCCTTGCAAAGTTTCTGCCACACATTTCATGAATCAAGATACAAGGATATGCATTATGATTGTAAAAAAAAAAATGTCTTAAACAGCGTGACACCAGAAGGCGCTTTCTCCGCTAGAAGCATATCGCTCATTCTCAAATATGCTACAAATCATATCCCTGCATTCAATGGCTTGCAATTTTATTTCGTTTGTTGTTGAAGCTTTCACGTGAAGCTTTTGAAAAAGAAGATAGTCTTGACATATTATTCGGTTTGTTTTAATATTCAAAATCATTAAGATAGCGTCCGAAATATGCACATAATATTTTCAAAATCCCTTGTCTTTCTAATTAAAATGAAAAGAAAACAAAAAGTTATGAAATTATAAAAAGAATAAAACGATTTTCAATTAATGGGACATCTAATGTAAGATTACACTTTTGCCTCTTTTATACACTAAATAATTAAATTGATCCATAAACTTATTTTCTGCTGCTTATTATATTTTGTTCCCCAGTAGCTCATTTTGTCCACTATGTTACAAAAAATTTTTACAGTTGAATCTCTAACATATAGCTCTGCTTCATTAAGCAGTTAACTTATATTAACAAAAATTTCTTTTATGGCTGCCAACTGCATTGCAATAGTTCTTTTTACGAAGAAAATAAAGTTGATTAAAATATGAAGTCGCGTTATTTTATTCAGTGTCCACTATGCTAGCTTCTTTATGTTAAACTGTGTGTGATCAAGTTTAAAGTTAAACGCCTTTTTAAAGCCTTACGGAACTAGATGATAATAAGATTAAAATTAAGTCTAAATAGAACAAACGAAATGAGTAAACCCCAAATGAATCATTTTTGTCCTCTCTGTTACAAAAGTTTAACATAAATTATGTTTTAACTTATATATTGACGTACTTAAGGCTTACATGCATTGTTAAAATCAAGCAACTCGGAATGCAGTAAATTTGCATTTATGAAATAATAAGTGAAATAATAAGAGTGAATTATGAAATAATAAGAGTGGACATTTTTTAATTTTCAGAAATGTATTTAAATGTTATGGGACATTTACGATACTTGTTACCTGCCGAATTAAGTTTATAAGCACTAGAATGAATATTTTATTTTCATTTATTTAATAGTCTGGTAGCAAATGTAACCCCACAACGCCAATCATTGACTACAGAGTGGTGATTTAGGTGACTTTTATGAGTAGCGAGTGTCACAAACGATACGTCACAGTGACGTCGCAATGAAGTCGCAAGCAAACAGTCCCAACACATGTTGACTTCACCATACGACTGCGATCAGTCTGAGGAACACCGATATTACTGTGAACTACAACGTGACTTTTCACGCCGTTAAGGGAGTATCATGATCAAATGAAACAACTTCATGAATAGCAACAGCACACAATAAAATCAAAAATTCCCGCAAAGGGTTACCTGGACTCGTTGTTATTGTCCTTGCATCCCCACGTGAGGACAGAGAACAAGATGGTAATGGCGAGTATCAACATCACGTACACCAGCGAGATGATCAGTTCGTCCTCGAACGTCGTCGCAGGATGGCAACGCCATTCGCCCCCGTGGATTCCAGTTGTGGGAGGTATCAAAATGAGCCATGCTGACGAAAGTATCACCTGGAAAGTGAAATGTAAATTACACTGCGGAGTAGAAAATGGCTGATGTAAATGATTTTAAACAGGCTGCAAGCTGAAGCAGAATTTATATTGTACAGTAGATATAGAACCCCTCTCGTCAACCCTCGGTTAATCGGACCGTGTTCGAGCCGAATTTTGTTCCGACTCGTCGGTAATTCACCACCCATATTACATACATAAGTAGGGATGTCGCCAGTATGAAGACAAAGCGACAATGGACGCCAAATTGGAACCAATCGTCGCCAAATTCGTAAACATGGACGGCCATTTTGTCGCCTCCAACCATGGAGCTGAGAAGAGCTTTTTCTGTCTTCTTTATACGCAAATCGTCAATTTGGCTTGACGTCCACTGTTCATCAAAGATGAATTTTTAAGTCGGGAATCTCGCAATGAGTAGTCAAATTATTATATTTTTTTCAAAAATTTGGCTACGTGCTCAGTTTGCGCAAAAGCTTGGCAACTTATATTAAACATTCGCAAGAAATAGCCCTTGGAGTGACTTCCGGTTCGTTTTTAGCACGCACATGTTATTTTATATTCATTTTTACACCGTATTTTTAAGTTTTAGTATGTCAAGTTCGAAAAGGAAGTAGAAATATGGCAGTTCTAACTTATGTCTACCAGGTTCGTTTTAAAGACCACCAACGTCAGGCAAAACAATCCAATTTCCTTCGGTGGGGACTTCCCCATGCATAAGTACAGTAAATACTTACAGTTTTGGTCTTTTTCCATAATAATAACAGCTTTTGTTTGATTTATTGTAATGGTTTTATTATAGAAGACGATTTATACAGTCATTTTTGAGCTCAGGGATTGTTTATTTTACTGTAGGTCCGTATTTTTCTGTATTTTCTAATAGTCCGCCCTTTTTTTTTACGTTCCAACCATACCTCCAGTTTCAAAGGCAACGGATTAGAGGGGTTCTAATGTATAATAATTTTAAGAGCAAACGAAATGCACGAGAAAAGCAAGAGGGGGCGCTTTTGCCGTATTTTACGGTACAACGACTTACCTGTATGATTACAAGACCCACAGCGACGACCAGCAACGCAGCGGGGCTTGTTATGTGGTAGGTGTCTCCAAAGTATTGGTTTCCGCGGTATCCCATCATCCTCCATATATTCATGACCTTCACGAGCATGCCTGCGAAAATGACGGCGTAAGCGAGCCCCAGTCCGAATCGCCGGACTCCGCACGTTCCCTCCGTCGGAGCCAAAATGAAAGCAAAATTGACGGCGTAGAGAAGCAGGAGTCCGAACAGTATCATGTAGCCTAGCACCGTTGTTCCGATCGTCACCTGCAAAAAAAAACAAGACCTCTTTCATGACTGGTGTTTTTACGGAAACGTCAATAGGCAAAATTAAATTCATTTTTGTCGAAATGTAAACATCCAATTACAATGATTGTGTACTAAACACTGAAATATTGAAGTTCAGAGAATGAAGATTCCCTCCACATTATCTAGTTTTAATCGTTGCACTGGAAAAACAACACAATAAGGAACGATTTTATTTAGCAAAGACAGTACTAAACTTGAGAATATTTAAAATTCTTCATCTTTACAATCTTGATAGGGTTAGTCGTTCCAGCGTTATTTAAAATCATGATATTGATAATTGCCCCACTACCAGAGATTTCTATAGATCTAAATATTTATGAAAAGTATTCCCATGTTTGAAGTGTGATCCAATCGCAGGTCAATTGATAGGTCATGCAGGTCAATTGAGCAGGTCAATTGATATTATTCGTGAAAGAACTTTTACCATAGACGCAGCCTAACCTGTTTTTCAAAGAAAAATATTGTTTCCAGAGCAAAGCCGCTCATTTTGTGTTAACTAAATTTTAACGTAAAAATTTAAATTTAAGTAACGGTTTTTATTTTGCGACTGGGAGTCGTTTCCGATTTAAATCTATTTTCTTTTTATCCTTTTCAGAAAAAAGAACCAAGTAAACAAATTTATATGTAAAAACAAAAAAAGACCATGTATATTTTACAAAAAAAAAGGATTTCTTTCATTAAATGTTGAAAATGAAATAGACCACTGTTATTTAACCCATTTATGCCTGGATATTTTTGCGACTTTCTTCGATTTTTACTGATAGCAGAAATAATAGATAAATTTCTGATGTCAACTTCTTGAACAAGGGAAGCTTTCTTTTAAAATCATTATGTATAAAAATCCAAATATCAACGTCTTACTTGGTCATGTTAAAACATTTTGTAGAGTTGAGGCTAGGATATATAGGATATGAATAAAGGCTAGGAAAAATAAATAACGTTTTCGACTAATAGCGAAAATGCCGTCCCAAAAAAAGGACACTAGGCATAAATGGGTTAACTAAGGCCAAACATGTGTTACTTAAAGCTATAACATCTGCATATTAATCTTAAAATTAGGGTGATATAAACATTTTGTTGAAAACACGCCTCCAATGAATACATCAATCAGCCTTGACTGTTTTACATTTGAGGCATACACACCACACAAGGTCCTGCAATTTGTGCCAAAACTGACCATTACATATTCAAAACTGTTTTAATTCTAACTCCTCAAAGTAACATTCATAAAAGACAAAGTTTTAAATCACGATCTCAGTGCACTTACCTGGAACGATATTAAGAAGTACGCAGCACAGCTGATAACCAAGATCACTCCGAGCAGCGATAACGCGGATACTATGACACCCCAGAGGGTTTTGAAATTGGCGTAGAATTCAGGTTTCGGCAAGCTGTACTCGATGGGATCCAGGGAAAGTTGGTCCAGGCATTTCCTGCAGCTCAGTTTACAGTTCGATTCAGTTTTGACTCCGGACAGAAACTCGACGTCTTCAATTTTCAGAGAGAGTTGCTCGTTCTTCCACAGACCAACCTAAAATGAATCGGATTTGAAGATTATCTACGACTCAACTGAAACATTGATGTAATAATTCAAGCACGAAGTGAGATGTTCATGAAGTGGATGAATTCATACACGAAAATAAATAAATAAATAAACCGATGAAATTGCTCGTGGTATTACTTCGTAAAGATTAAAATAACGTCATTAGGTACTTAAAAGATTTTTTTTTTCATTATGTGGAAAAAAGAAAAAAACTACAGACTATTTAATAATACATTTAAAAACAAGTTTCATTATTTATATCCGTAAAGAAGATTCTTATGTTTAGTAGGAGAATATGCCTTACCGTTGTGTTTAAATGCTGTCTTTAATTATTTTTTTTTATAGATTCATTTAAGAATATGTCTTAAAAGAATCTATTGTCAATATTTTAAACATTTTCTAATTTGTGTTGTAACAACTGAGTACAAAACAAATTGATATCAGCTTTTCTGCAGCTAAATATTTATACATTTTCTTAAATTTCTGTTCACTCAACTGGCAACAGCTAATCACTTCACCAACGTTAAAAGCTAAATTATTAGCTATATCATTGATAACGGTATGACTTATAAGATACTATGAGAAACATGGCTTTTAATTGCACAAACAAGCATTGTAAAAAAAAAAAGAAGAAAAGTTAAAAAAAAACTCTCATCTTAAGTTTTGTAAAATACAACCAGATTTTTTTTTTTTCGTTTCAGTGGATTATTCAAGACAAATACCTTTTACATTTTTTTCTTAAAAGGATGAAATGAATGTCTACCTGCTCATAAATCTGATGAATCTTCGCTCGTTTCAGTTTGAACACTTGGTATCCCATAGACATCTTCAGAGGTCCACAGTCTCCATCCACGCAAGTTATGGGAGGACCTTTCATGAATTTCCGCATTTCCCTCCACAGGATCTGCCTGGCGTCTGTCCCGCAGTCTTCCAAATTGGTTGCCGCGTCGCCGTGTATGCAGTACCTCCTCAAGTAGTCGTGCAGAGATTCGGCAACCGCCGTCACAGCGGACACAGTGTGGTACACGAACGTGTCTTGGCTCAGAGGTTTGGACGACAGCGTTTCGACGCCTGTGCAAGGCTCGGGGAATTGCTGGCTGAGCGGAGACGGACTCTGGGGTAAGTGGCAGTGGAAATGGTGTTGCCAGAACTCTTCGAACCACTGCCTGGGTATCGGGTCGTGCTTGTTTAAGTTGAAGTTGGAGTAGTATTCCCTGAAACCTGGAACATCGTACGTTTCTGGACGGACGAGGAAGAAGTCCACGTCGACACCTGTTACAGAAATATGCCACATGTCAATTTAATAAATTCTTGGAAGGACACAAAATAGACTTTAGATCCTTTAGATACAATCGAAGGTAAAATTTAAGGCAACTGAAAACAAAGTCGGCCCCATAGTCTAGTTAACGAAATATTAGGTATCGATTGTACGAGTTTGTATTTTATAATAAGGAAGTCAATTACAATGACAGTTTTATGGTTTAATAGTTTAATATTAGTTTCATTGCAAAAAAATTCGTTATGTAATGCTGCAACAGCTGCAACAATACACACGCATGTTTTGATTATGGAATAAATTCCAAAAAGTGTAAATCTCGCATATGCAAACACATATAAAACTTACAGTTTCAACAAAACAATATATTTTATCTTTATAAATAATACTCATATTTAATCACATACTTATCATGAATATATCAAATCTTAAAATTCACTTATGAATTGTTACTCTTATGGTCTTAGTGAAAATAAATACCTTGTAATATTTTAGCGAGACTTCTTGCGTCTTTTTCAGACTCCATTCCTACCCAAACAAACTCTTTTATGAGTACAGACTGTTTGGCTGCCTCCATGACGTTTTCCATGGACTGGGGGTCGTCTAGTAACAAAACAATGACTTTGGAATCTCCGTTGGGATCAAGTTCCTCCGAAAATAACGACACCAGTTCGGTAATGGGCATGTCGGGCTTGATGACCAGGGATTGGGCTATGCAGATCTTGCGTTCTTTGGCCGTTTCCACAAAATTCCAGAAGAGACTTCGATCTGTTTCGGAGCCTCCGTGCAGAAGAGTCACATACTTCCAATCGAACCTGCATCAGTGCACTGGGATTACTCTTCAAGCATTTTAATGATGGTTCAGAGACAGTAAAAATAACTTTCAAAGCAGTATTGCACGTAACATAATGATTTATTGGGTTGGACAAAAAATTAGTTCATTCTTTCGTTATCAAGATAGAAACTAAAGCAAGCAGATGATTTTGGAAATCGAAATTTTGAAAATGTATATTGGCAACAAGAAATGTGTTTTGGTTCTAAATAATTGAGGCATTGACTTTGAAAAAGGTAGTAAGTCAAGAAAAAACTGATTTTGAGATTTTTAATTGAAAAAGTAGTAATACGTTGAGCCAATGGTATGGAAAGAGCAGTAAGTCAGTGTACGAAGTAGTTTAGTTGTTATGAACGCCGGTAGATCGCTCTGGTAACAAGAAAGAATGCCTTGGCATAGAGAACTGCGGTTCAACACCGCAGTCATTGGTATCATAACCTCCCGAAACGCAGTGTTAAAAGGAATAATATTATTGTCCTATCTGTGTAGCAGTACGCCTCCAAAACGGGTTCCATTTAAACTGTGAATATTTTGTGAATAAAACTTTCTAAGAAATGTAAAACCGTTTTTTTCCTTTCTCTGTAAAATAAATTCTTCTTGACTTACTACCTTTTCAAAGTCAATGCTTCAATTTTTAACTGAAAATTTTGATAATTATATCGCTACTTTGATTTTAAAGCAGGGAAAGAAGAAGAAAAATTTTTAGCATAACATATTTTATAATTTCAAGAAACATGTAAGTGCCACTGAAACAAAGAATAAAACTTGACGAGGTATAGAGAATATGTTTCTGCTCGAACTTGTCAGAAGTGGCTTGGAGATTTCTCTTTGGAAAGTTCAACAGTTGATTAGACCAGTTGAAGTTGAAAGTTATAAATTAAAAAGCTAATTCAAAGCAGTCAGTATACTGCACGTGAGATGCCAGTGATGAAACGAACGAACTGTTTGGCCAACCCAATGTTTAATGAAAATTTGCATACGGTATTTTAACACCATCACAATTCAATTTGAGGATATAATGTTTATAGTAAATGGAAAATCGAGTACGAGAAGTAACACAAAACTATAATATTTCGGATTCTGTATTTCAACTACTGGATGGTTTAGAAATAATGCCCACAGTTAATAAATAACTTTGACATTATATACGTACAGGAAAAAAAAAGTGTGTTTTTTTTTTAAAAAAGCTTCTACCCTTCTTGAGCTGCAAAAGGTCCCCTCAGGCCAGGGGCGTTGCCGGAGGGAGGGCTGAGGGGGCTGCAGCCGCCCGAAATGGGACCCTTACTTCTCAAGCAACACAACAATGTTGTTTCAATAAGGTTTAAATGTGAAATGCTAACATACAAAATGCTGTTTCAATGTGAACTTTCAATGTCATTTCCACATAATTTTGTTCAGTTTTCTCCACATTGTTTCAGCATGGACACTGATATAATATTGAAACAACATTGTGAAATCACAAGAAGAAAACAAATAAAAAAAACAAGATTTTATTTCTTTCGTGCAAAATTATTAAAATTATACGGAAATTTACGAAAAATAAAATTGTTGATAATTATCTACTTGAAAACATCATTTTAATTTGTATTAAAATGTAGCATTGTCATAATACATTTTTACAGAAGTAAATACGAATAAAAATGATTTTTTTAAGTAGATAATTATCAACAATTTTATATTTCGTATATTTCTGTACGATTTTAATAATTTTGCATGAAAAACATAAAATTTTGTTTTTTTATTTGTTTTCCTCTTGTGATTTCACAATGTTGTTTCAATATTATATCAATGTCTATGCTGAAACAATGTGGAGAAAACTGAACAAAATCATGTGGAAACGACATTGAAAGTTCATATTGAAACAACATTGTTGTGTTGTTTGGGTTAGCTTACAATTTGATATTTAGCTTACAATTGAACTTTTAACTTACAATTTGATAACCAGCCCCTTCCGAAATAAAATCCAGGCTACGCTAAAATCCTGACTCAGGCAGGAAAGTGAGAGAGCTGTGTTGCCTCACTTTCGCAAACAACAAACGGAGCGACATTGCATACCTTTGCAGCATGTCAGCAACGGCTTTTATTTCCGTGTTGACGGGTATCTCGTCTGAAGGTCCTGGGGATCGCCTCTGCCTGCTGGGTACCATCGGGACCAGTCCTGTTGGAGTGGCTATCTGTGGGATGAGGACGGATTCGAACAACGGCGACAGGTCATCCGCGACTTGGGGATCGTAGGTCAGAGCTGCAACCATGGCTCTGGACCTGAGCCCCGCTTCGCTGTACGGCAGTGACCCATCGCTGGCGATGAAGCTGAATATCTGCTCTTCAGCCTTCTGGCGTCGCCCGCAGTGATCGAACACCAAAGCTCCTAGAAGTAACAAAATATTGCCAAATATATTGAATGCATAGATTGTAAACCATTTACGAGATTTGCTCTTAAAACAAGAGTTCATTTGTCTGACAACACCAGACTTAGCTGTGGAAGCGACGGAGTGTCTGTTTCTATCTGCATGAAAGAAGTAAAATGCAGATCTTCCATTGGCATTCCATATCCTTTTAAAGTGCCAGAATGTTAATGTTCTATAGTAGAGTCTCAATCATTCGAAGTGGACATGACCAGCATTGCCTCGAACTATCGAAAACCCGAAGGATCAAATTCATAAAATTAAATATGGAAAAAAAAGTAATTTTTGTAATTGGACTGCATGTTTAAATGAAAAATGTACTCACCTATTATTACATGACTGATGATTAGAACAGGTTAATTATATTGGAAATTAATAGTCCTTTGTTTTTGTTTTTTTTTTTGCTTTAGCACGTTGACTCGTGTCCGAGAAGCCCTATCGCGCCATCGTCCAAGCAGGATGTCTATCAACACTGCGCAGAAATGTCTGTGAGGTCATTTATGGGAAGAATTCACACATTTTCTTTGGGAGGAGGGTTTCTGATGGGGCTTCCGGGTGCGCCATGTATTTGAGTTTTGTGGCGCGAAAAAATTCTTTCATCTGTTTTGGATGTGTTGGTCGTTATTTTGGAGCTAAGCTGGTTTTTTCACTCACTCACTTTGGAGCTAAGCTGGATTTATGGGAGACTCTAACTATCGAGACTCTACTGTAATTGCTTCACATGAGTACATTTTCATTTTCTCGGTTCTTTAATTTCCTATTGAAACTCCCAACATTAAGGAACACTAGAAATCTTTTCGTTTAATATCATGCTTAGAAAATGGTAGGAAACCATTTTTAAATGGCAATAAAAGTCTTTTTTTTTTTTTTTTTTTTTTTTTTTTTTTTTCAAATGGCAGAATGAATTACACTACTAATGGACTCAGCGCCCTCTGATGTCTGAAAAAAACCAAGACTACATTCGCTTCTACATTCTTAGTACGTATGCACGCGATAATAAAAGTTTTGAAGGAAAGTATTGTCCTTACCACGGGAAGTTGAGCTCTATAAGTCACCGGAACTGGACTGTTCCATTTCCTGGAGAGTATTCACTGCTAGCGAAGGCTCTAGGGATATTATCGTACAGCTTAAATAATATTAAAAATTGGATTATCATAAGACCACCTTTCTTATCTCATCAAATTGGAATGGTATGATTCGTTACGAAGGGGATGGCACAAAGTACAGAGTTCTACTTAAAATGAGCAAATGGTAAAAGCAATTGAGAATGCTTTTGTGTGCCCTTTTAGAAGAACTATAAATGCTACTACAGGCACTCTTTTTCAATGTGTGGCCTTATCCAACTGTTCTTGAATGTTTCCGTTCTTAATTTGCTTCAATAAATTCTAATTTTGTCTAAACTGCATACGCGCATCAAATAACCGTGCATCGCTGGCATAAGTTAAAATGTACAAAAAAAAAAAAAACCCTGAAGTCCTAAAAAGGAAATAACAACAGCTCTTACCTAATTGAATTTCGGGGAGCACAGTGGAGTTCTGGTTCACTTTCTGCAGAGCGTAGCTGAGGGCGAGCAGGCTCTGGATGGAGCTCTCCTCCACCATGCGACTGCAAGTGAAGAAACTGTCCCCCGGTTGGTGGACCGGCATCATGACTCCGATGACGAACTCCTGGTTGGCTGGAATCTTCATGAACGGCATCAGCGGGGCACCCGATTCGCTCCTCTTGGAGCAGGTGTCGGTGTCATTGCAAACGGAGCGGACTTCGCTCAGCGACACTTGTTTTCCGTGGTCGTCGTAACCTCTGGTCAACGATGAGTTGATGGACAGACCCGTCACTTCGTCATAGACTCCAACCTGGAATATACACGAAATTTCGGCGTTCCGCAAAGGGAAATATATATAAGGGGTATAAGTGGGGGGGGGGGGGGGGGGGGGGAATATAATATAATTATATATAAAATTTGGGTATCTAAGACCCTTTTTTGACGCAGCTGGCTGCTATACAGGTCTCCAGATCTGTGGCACGCGATGAACGTTTCGATCGTCCGCCATCTCGCTGGTCGTGAAGTCGAGCGATGGCAACGGCTGCCCATTTTTCAGCAGATGTCACTGCTGTTAAAAATAATCGTAACAATTTTTCTACGGGAAATGAACGTGCTAAAAAGTAAAGGATTCTCGTGGAGCTATGTCCCGAGATATTATGACGTGGAGCTATTTTTATAGAAATCAAATCTATTCTTCTTGAATGGCAACAGTCAAAACGTAGAGAAGATAACGTTCATCGCGTTCATCGCTGTGCGCGGGCACAGCCAGCTGTCGTCCGAAAAGGGTCTCTCGATCTGTGGCACGCGATGAACGTTTCGATCGTCCGCCTTCTTGCTGGTCGTTAAGTCGAGTGATGGCAACGGCTGCCCTTTTTTCAGCATTGGGAAAGGTTTGCGCCTCAAAGCGTTAACTGAGATCTCAAAAGTTGTATCAATATATTGAAGTACTTTTCAATACGTATTTAGGACATTTTCCCGTTGACTTTGGCCCAACCCCCCCAAAACAAACAAACAAGCAAACAATAAAATGCCATCAAATCTTAGCAGCAGCTATCTCGGGTTGGAAATTTTTAAATAATTCTTCATCACGTTCACTAAAACTATACAAAACGTTTTTCATTCATATTCTATTTAGTGATATTGATAATATACCCGAACATTTAAGCTTGAGAGAACATTATTGAACATTAAGCTTAAGATTGTGGCCACGCTAACGTAATTGAAATTTGCATCGTATAAACTGTATATACTATGATACGTCTTATAAACATACACATAACTATACACATAAAAATAACTAGTACTTAAATAATAGTTTAAACAGACACAAACCCCTCAGCAAAACAGTGAATAAAAGCTCGTCTTGGTGTGTAAATTTTAAGCCCGTCATAATAACTAAGCACTCTAAATTTTATGTTCCTCGTTCACTGTTACGGTCATTCAAAGCCAGATACAAAAGGCACGAAAATTTATGGATGACTTATGATAAATAATAGTAATAATTTATAAGCACTTTAAATAATTTTTTCAAACCACCCAAAGAAAAAATATTGTTGCAAAATTTAACTATACGTTTGTTTTAGATTAGACAGTGTGCTCAATTTCCTGTACTTACCGAGACGAAAGCTCTGGCATCGCCAATATATCTGAAGTTGAACACATCCAATTTCCTTTTAACGTAATTATTTTCATCGAATTTAATGGGGAGTCCATCCAGTCCGGTGAAGCGTATCTTTTTGGCGAATTCGAACAACTTCTCTCTCACCAACAGCTGGTTCTTCATGGCATTGCAGAATCCTCTTCTACCGGGACAAAGTTGCCTCTGCAAACTGTCCAGTCCCAAGGCGATTGCGAACAAGCCGTTGACAGTATTCGAGACGGATGAATCTTGAATGAAACCAAACTGCTTTAGAGTTTCGTGGGTTATACTTGAGCAGGAGCTTCCTCGACAGTGAAACATCTATTTACAGAAAAGAATAAGTTCTATTAATAAGAAGTCAAGCTCTTCTAAATTGCTAATCTAAATTGCAGCATTCCTTGAAGGAATGAAATAATGCTCTGTTAACAATTTAACGCGCAGTGTCCCCGCTCTGGGAACACCAAACTCTGACGCTTTGACTGTTGCCAGTCAAGAAGAATAGATCGGATTTCTATAAAAATAGTGGCGGATGACATAGATCCGCGAGAATCCTTTACTTTTTAGCACGCCATTTCTCGTAAAACAATGGTCACGATTATTCTTAACAACACGGATATCTGCTGAAAAATGGAAGAATGCGAGAACAGCTGGATGGATTGCCCAATTCTGAAAAAAGGGTAGCCGTTGCCATCGTTCGACTTAACGACCCGCAAGATGGCGGACGATCGAAACGTTCATCGCGTTTCACAGATCTAGAGACCCTTTTTTGTCGACAGCTGGCTGTGCGGCACAGCCAGCTGTTGACAAAAAAGGGTCTCTAGATCTGTGAAACGCGATGAACGTCTCGATCGTCCGCCCTTTTGGTGGTCGTTAAGTCGAGCGATGGCAACGGCTACCCTTTTTTTAGCATTGGCAAAGGGTTGCGCCTCAAAGGGTTAATAAAGGAGTTAATATTTCACCATAATATGGTGCTGAATTAGCTGCAATTTTTTCTATGGAGAAACGTTGAACCATGATTTCTTTGATGCTTAAACTGACCAATGGAATGAAATCGAGGTGAAACGTTCTTCCATAGAAAGGATGCGAGCTAATATACACGCTTAAATCCAAAGTGCGAAAAAAAACTATACATTGGGGAGCGATCCGTTTCTATGGAAACCTACCGGTATTTCTGCAAAAGTGCTCTCTAAGCAATCTTTTTTTTCTTAGAATTCCCATCCTCGCTTCCTCTTTTTTCGGAGAATTCCCCTACTCGCTTATTGTTATGTATTTCGCTCCGCTCTTGCGATCGAAAAACACTCCTAAAGGAGAAGACCACTTTTGAAAACTGTTCCAAAAATCGCTCCGACTGATCGAATTTCGTTCGTTTGGTTTAAGCGTGCAGCTCCACTGTATGGTGAAACGTTGAACTACTTCTATTAACGGTGATATTTATGTCTTCTATATAACGATGATTATTCACGAATTCACTGGCCTTTAACTGAATTATTTATTTTGAAAAGATAACCATTTCCACTTTCAGAGTTTTAGAATTTGTAGTCGTCTTGAAAATAATTGACTTTTTAGAATTTTGCTTTATTTCACTGACTTAAACAATCAATTTTTGAAGTTTAGGATCCATGGAACACAATTGCGGACACTGCGACATTAATAAATGAATCATTGCAGCCGAACTGTGATAACTTGATGCTAAAAAGTATTAACAAGTGGTTCGCCCCAAAGTGAGACCTCGCAGTTTTTATATTTTGACACGATTTAACGCGAGGATGGCTACGAGTAAAAGATAATTCTTATAGTTAACTTAATAGCTAACGCAGTGCAGCGGAAGAATCGTGAATATTCACTTGCAAAAACGCCCTGTCTTCATTCTTCTGCGGTTCTCTACTGCAAGGCTTAGTTTAAAAAAAAAAATCAAATCTTGCAACATCGAAACTCCCATTAACTAAGAGGACTTGAATCTTCTTGCATCGTGATAGTGCAGCGTAAGTAGGTATAGTTAAGTTAGCTGTTGCCACCGATTACCTTATCTATCGTCAGTTCTTGGGACTTGTGGACGGTGACCGTTTAAAAACACACAAACTAAAAAGCTAAATAAAAACTGAAACACTTTCATGTTTCAAAGACGCATTAAAGCGCTATATATTAAAAGCCTACCATAATTTATGCGTCGGCCTAATTTGTCTTTCTGGATTCATTACGTTCGAAAGTGCATCATTATCGATGCGTCGTCCCTATTTGTCTTCCTTGTTTCATTACGCGGGAAAGTGTGTCATAATCTATGTGTCATCCATTTATCCTTCTTGTTCGACTATGTTGTAAAGTGTATCATAGTCTAAATTGTAAAGTGTATCATAACATATTTGTCTACCTTGCTCCATAAAACACTCGTTTTGAATAGGAATCCATATTGATGTCGCTGTTGCAAACCCCCTCTAGCAAACGCAGAGCTGTGTCAGATCCCCCACATAGGAAGGCGACGGGCAGAAGGGGCGGCTTCCATTTTAATGAGACCCCGTGGGAGGAAGTCCGACTTAGCTGGGGGGTCCCCTGAGTTTGAACCCATTCCAGATGAGGGACCAACCGTCTGAAATCGGCACCCCCAGAGGTAGCGTTAAACATGGTGGACATTCGATAGCCACGTGCGGATTTTACGTGCTCCCATGAAGAAGATAGGATCAACCATACGAAAGTTATCGTCCGATAAACATATACAAGTGCCACTCAAATCGACATTAAGACCTCGCTTCGCTTGGTCAATAAGAAACTATTCGCTAATTGCTCCAATAAATCTATGTATTGTCATCGGCTTTAACTTAGATACTGTTCCCAAAACTTACCTGTTCCCAGTATTCTCTAAACCAAGGATTCCTGGTATTGTTCTTGATGTCCAGACTCGTGAAATATTCTTCGAAAGCCGGAATGCCTCCAGAACGTGGTTTCAAAGCGATGGCAGTAGCAGCTTGGTCGGGGAACATTTGGAATGGCTCGAGGGTATTATACGACAACCACACGAAATCTCCTATTTGAGATCGACCAACATGCTGCAATCTTTTGATGGCGCTCATCAGATGACCAGTATGTGTGGCTGACAGCAGCAACACAACAACCCTGTGGAAGATTGAAATATTCGGAATGTAGTTCTGCTGAAATTCGTTAAATACCCAACTGATGCATTAAAATGGCACAGAAAATGAGTCTTAAAAGAATTTGTTTAAATAAAAAATCTGGAGTGACTCCACTCGACTTTCCGAACACTTACGATTAAGATCATTACCAAGCACTTAAATAAATTTTAATCGATGAATCATTCAAACATATGTACCCAATTGAAACTCCATCGAATGCACCGTTTAAACGCTTGCGCACTTTCAAGAATTTCTCCCCATATGCCATTATGCCATAACATAAAAGAAAGTTTTGTCGTAGCCCTTTAGGAGAACTATAAGTCCTATACACACCAAAATCAATACTGGTCTTAGGATGGTGGTTTATAACATGTATACCGAATTTGAGCTCAATCGAATGTATCGTTTAAACGCTAGCGCACTTTCAAGAAATTCCCCCCATAGGCCATAATGTAAAAGAAATCTTTGTCGTAGCCCTGTAGAAAAACTATAAGTCCTATACACACCAAAATCAATACCGGTCTTGCGACGGTGGTTTATGACATATATATCCAATTTGAGCTCCATCGAATGCTCCGTTCAGGAGCTATCGTGTTCACTCACAAACACACAAACACACATACACACACACACACACACATACACACATACATACATACATCTCGTAAAAATAGCATAAATGGATTCAGAAGCCCTCAAAACGTGTAAAAACACCAAAATCTCGAAGTCGAATTTTTTCATTACAAGTTATGATTACAATACTTTCCTTACATGGTACATGTTCGGAAAGTAAAAATCAGTACGATATCGATGGTTGTATAATCTCACTTCAAAAAAGAATTCACTACTTTACCTTGCACCAGCATTCTGCTTAATTTTAAGTCTATGAGCGATAATGTCCATGGTCGTCGGTATGTCTTCGGTTAGTCCGATCTTTTCTGTAACAGCTATTTTAATGCCTTGTGCTTCAGCTTGCTTTTTAAACTCTTCGTAAGCTTCATGACCCGTGAGATGATCATTAGCCCCGTCAGTATACACGACGGATACATACTTCCAGTGGAAATACCTAAAACATTAAAATTTCACAACCAATAATTAGTCATATGAAAATTCTTACAAGTAATTACACTTCTTTTTGGAAAAGCAAGAGCCGAACTTTGCAAGACATGTCTGCTATAAGCGAGATAGCCAAGTACTTCTCTCCACATTGCTCAAGTAAATGTTGCGCTGGGAAGGCTATGTTGCTTGTTTTACTTTATTTTTAAGAGACTGCTAATAAGTAATTTATTAATTATTTAAATCGCAGTTTTAATACATAAATCCTGAATTTATTATTCAATATGAAATTGCAGAAAATACTGGAGAAAAAAAACATAATCACCAAAATTTATTCTCAAAAGAAGACTAAGAAAATTTACCTTAAAATGTCTACCATAGAACTGATTATAACCGTGCTAGGAACGCTCATTTTCAACATATGCGAATACTTTTTTGTATTTCCAAACTCTGGTGCAACAACAGAAGGTGCTATGGTGGTCATTCCAAGAGGCATAGTCACGTCAGCTATGGGCTTGACTTCCTCTTGACTACCTTCGCTCAAAAACGCCACCACTTCTTGAGGAGATGGTAAAAATTCCTTCTTGCCAGTCAAGAAATTTGAAACATCCATGGCTGCTTTTTCTCTGCTGCCACAAGTATCGAACACCAAAAGTCCTATGTCAGTTTCTGGCAGGATATTAGGGTCGGCGTTTATAGTGTCGATTGCCCACACTAGACCTTCGAAGTTCTGGAAGCCTCCAGTTGGTTTCAGCTGACCACAGACTAATGGATTCGTTGTCGGTTCGTGGATTCCTAAAGTGACAGCAACATACAAGTCTTTGGACGATGGAATCAAAGCATGGCTAGCAGAGAAGTACTGACAGTGATAGCAATTGCTGATGCACTGAGAGGGGATGGTCTCTAACGCTACTTCACCTGCTTGGTTGTAAGTCAGCATGTTCGCCAACTTGATGTAATGTCCATTGTACGAACCGACCTGCGGAAAAGAATAAAAAAATAATTAGCAATGCAAATACGTATTTATATGCGTTAGTAATCTCTGAACTTTGACGTTACAGGCACAATATAGTTTTGCCTCATGAATTCTGAAACTATTCGGAACTTTTGGACAGTTTGTTTTGTTTGTCATGGCAAGCCTGCACGGGCATCTGCTTACGGGGGGGGGGGGGGGGGAAGAGGGTATCTTGGTCGGACGACTTTTTCAGGTGTACTAACGCGTAGTTACATTGTATCTGTAGGAAATCGACCAAACTCGACAGTCGCGCGACCATGCCCAAACGCTTGACCTTCACACTTCAGCACTATACCATGTTCAGTGGCTCATCCCTTTGGCCATAGTGGGGCAAACAGTTCTAAAATAGTCCTGCTACAGCTCGTGAAAAAGACACTTGTTTTCAAACTTAGTCTGTAAATATTTAGCCTGGTTTGCAAATTAAATGTACAGCTCTGGATAATAAAAGAAGGGTCACTTGTTATTTATACGGTTGTCTTTAGTAGCACAACAAGGTTATAAGTCGTCAAAATTACGTCTTATAAGAAAAAAACAAGTCAATTTCTGAATTATTAATAAGTAAAATTATTTGCTCGTTTGTTCTTATAGCAATTTTTATTTCATATATTTGTCAACTTTGCAGAGCTTATTTTATGCCATTTATTCTCTTTCAAAAAATTCCATTCCACATAATTGTACCGATAAATGGATAAATAATACACAGATATGCAACTAGTAGATATATAAATAAATAAATAAATTTAAATGGAACACTTTTCGATTTTATCGCTAACCTATGCTTGCTTAGTTTAAGTAAGACATTCAATTTAGCAATCTATTCATTAATAGAAATTTTATTTCTAACAGAGATACACTTTTCTAAAATTTTAATTACTTACTAGATTCATGAACATTCGGAACAGCCTAAGAAACGCTTGATACTCCAGTACTGCTGTCCTGGAGTATTATTTTAATTACTTACTAGATTCATGAACATTCGGAACAACCTAAGAAACGCTTGATACTCCAGTACTGCTGTCCTGGAATATTATTTTCCCACCGTTATGTAATATAACATTTGTACACTTTGCAACATGGCCTACCTTGAGGTATTTCATTGAATGGTCACTCATTTTCCTCATGTTGAAGACTGCTATCGGAGTATCACCGTGACCGTCTTTGAACTTGAATGTCTGTCCCGGATGGTCAAGGCGCGGCGAGAAACTGTTCAGAATTTGCTCCCCCATCATTTGGTGAAGGTGGTCATTGTGAATCATTGCAGGGCAGAGACCCATATCCAGCTGAAACAAGAAAGGTAAGTCACGTCAACCTTATAAATTATTAAATGCTTTTCTACATGAATGTCTATCTGCTCCAAGTTTTCCTATGTATCGATATGTGGCCATGACTTGGCGAGAGTTTGGTCATAACGGCGGCCGAGCACTTATTCATACCACAAACCCTATTTTCTATAGATAGTCTTATTTTGAAGTTCTTAACAGAGTACAAGGTGATTATAATTAAAGTCCTAATTTAAAAATACTGTAAGAAAGAACCACTGGTCAGAATGACTTCAAATTTAAACTGAATATACTCGAAGAAAAGGGAAATACAATGGAATAAGAAAAAATAACTCTAAATGTATCACTGTAAGCGGCATGGCAAATTTTGATTCAGCTACGAGAAAAATTTTGAATAGAAATACGACGACTGTGGCATGAGTTGCCCATTAAACCAACTGTACTGTTCAATGTGCATGATTGTTTCTGTTTTTTGACGGGAAAAAGTGACTTTCAAGTCATTCAACGGTAGTGGCACTGTTAGTGCAATACCCATCTAATACTGCAAAGTCGTGCCACTTTAGATAGGAAAAATCGGATTTTAATTATCCCAATTGGTTAGGGGGTTTAATCCAAAAGCAACGATGAATACGCCTATTAATCATCGATAGACTTTAGAAAGATATGTTCAATATGCTGTACACCATTTCCCCCCACAAACTGTAAACGATAAACAGCATGTCCACAACAGACCGGAGTGTCTCAGGGCTCATGCTGTGAATGTATTGCGTAATCCGTGACTTCAATTTAGATAAACTTGCAATCGGGACACTAAACATATTTTAAAGATAACCTTACAGCCAGAAGTCACGAGAATTGATGTTCGATGATCTTGAAAGCCAGGCTGTTAAGAATGAAGGCTGATGTCCATCATTTCCGAAATTCCTCTTGAGCAGACTGGCTTTGCAATAGACGGAGAGGTGCCATCTTGCATGAAAATGGTTGTATCAAGGCATGCACCCTATTGAAGTGTTGGAATGACCTGGTTTCGCAAAAAACTCTACTATTTACCATTGACAGTACAAATAACGGGATCCGCAGGACCAAAAAAATGACCCAACAATAAACGATGCCATCAACCTGCACCACAGGTTGATGGCATCTAATTCTGATGGCAGAATCTAATTTCTGATGGCAGAAGCATCTAATTTCTGATGGCAGAAATTCTAGAACAAAACTGGTCCTACGGGCAGGTCAGCCGGAAGTAACTCCTGAAATCACACCAAAGACTTCAACCGTTCTATTAACAGAATTATTCCATTACCTGGCACAAATTTAACCGAAGCGATGCTACCCCAGCAGCGAATGCAACAATTGCTTGTATCGTGGTCGTTGTGGACTGGTAAATAGTTGCGTGGGCCAAGGGATTGTCAGAATGATTCTTGTCGTCGGATGCTTCTGTCTCCAGCATTCTACTAATGTAAGGGTTACGGAAGTTTGATTCGGGGTGTAGATTCTTGAAGTACTTTGAGAAATCTTCCACTTCCCCTGAAAGAAAAAATATGTGTCTGGTGATTCATTTAAAGTATAGCGAACAGTTTAAAAATTAACTACATAAATTCGAATCAATTGAATTTCTTTAGAATAAAACGGAAGAAATGGTTTGCGTTGTTAAAAAGGCATCTGAACGTTGCAATGGAAATAAGATTTTTGATGTGTGTGGGAAGTATTGGCCAATGAATGTCTCTCTGTGTCCGAGCGCTGCCTTTTAACCCTCTCGTCACCCTGAACCTCATAGGAGGCTCCTACTTCAAATAGCAATATTTAGAGAGAAAACAATTGAATTGAGTGTTTTTTTTCTTTCAGTGATATCAATATCATTCATTCATGTAGAAAGTATAGGAGGCTCTTCACTAGATGCATAAATCGTGCCTGGATTGCAGTACTAGTCCATTTAGATCATTTTTTACAGTTTTCGCTTCATTGTTTCAGGAGAAAAATTAAGGAAATATTTACGCTGCTTTTTTACCGTTTTTTTTCCTTTTTAAGGTAAGTACAGTTTTTTTCTTATTCCTCAACCTTAAATTAATTTTAGCATAACAAAATGCTTCGAAAATGCAGAAATTATTATTAGAAAAATTATTATTATCGACATTAATCGTCATAAGAAAAAAATATTTTTGCATGATTTATAATAGTATTTCAGGCATTAAATGCTAAACAGATTTTTTTTCTCTGATTTTTGATGATTCGGTGACGAGAGGGTTAAATGCAGCTTTGCCAGGATCAATGATAGGCACGAAAAGAGGATCTCTGCAGTCGCTTCTACCCGACAAAGATATAAGTAAACAGGTTAAATTAAATAAAATACAAAATGTTAATAAATTATTCACTTGATAACAGCCCCACCAGTGTCATAGCGCACAGCGATTATATGATTCCAATTGAAAATTGAGCATTTGCAGTTCTTTGGGGACGGTGCCTGGTTCAAAATCTAGTCGCGTCCGCCTACCTAGCCGTTCGGAGTTTTCGGTGGTTTCCCCCGAAACTTAGCGCAAATACGGTTAGGACCCCTTAGGAAGGCTCCCACGAAGGGCATCCCACCCCTCGGCTTACAGCCCTCGTGTAGCCGCAAATCCACAATCCCAATCACTTGATAACACACTTAAATTGAAATTTAATTTAAGTGCATTATCAAGTGATTGGTAAAAAACTGAGTATGACAAAATGGCTTGTATCTATCTTCAAAGAATTTCATTTGTTCTTGTTCTATTTTTCAAATATGAATAGAAGTTTGCTTCAAGGCGAAATAGTGTCAGATACTGAAAATGTGAAGCACGTTCTTTGGATATGAGAGGCAAAATTTACCGAAAATATAGTCGACGCTCGTTTATAAGAACCTCTTTTATACCAACACTCGCGATACTCACTCTACCAAAAATTTTAACTCAATCTAAAAATTGGGTTCTAGCGGTCGGCAAAAATTTTGATCACATCTGAGATACCACTAGGGATGCGACATCGATGTTTTGAAAACATCGTTTTTTTTTAAACATCGATGTTTTATCCATCGATATATTAAAAAGTATATTCTGTACTTGTTGATCAAGCATAAAGTATACCCCTCTCGTCACCGAATTATGAAAAATCAGAGAAAAAAAAATCTGTCTAGCAATTAATGCATCTGAAATACTATTATTAATCACGCAAAAATACTTTTTTTTCTAGGATGTCGATCAGAATATTCATTTTCCTAGCAACTAACGGCATAACATGTTGATGTTTCCTAATATTAATTGTAGTGCATTTTCGAAGCATCTTTGGTTATGCTTAGAATGAATTTAAAATGGATACACTATTAGTAAAGGTTGAGGAATAAGAAAAAAACAGTACTTACCTTAAGAACAAAAGAAAAGACGGTCAAAAAGCAGCGCAAATATTTTTTAAAATTTTTTTCTCCTGAAACAGTGAGGTGAAAACTGTAAAATGATCTAAATGGACTAGTACTGCAATCTAGGCACGAATTTTAACTCTAGTTAAAAATGCCTTCTATCGTTCTACATGAATTAATGATACGGATATCACTGGGAAGAGAAAAAATTACTTCAATTCAATTGTTTTCTTTCTAAATATTGCTATTTGAAGTAGGAGCCTCCTATGAGTTAAAATAGAGTATGTGAAAAAACATCGATGTCAAACGAACATCGGTTTAAGTGCATCGATGGGTAAAATATCGATATTTAAAAAAAAAAAACATCGATGTCACATCCCTAGATACTACCACTGTTGTAGAGAGAATGAGAAACTGCTTACCGTGTTCTTCCCTGAACACTAAAGATCCCAGTGTCACTTTCTCCAGCCCGCGAACTAAGCTCATGTCTCTTGCCCAGTCGCCCAGTCCGACCATGATGAGTTCGCCAGGTCGCAACGCTGTGGCTTCGAAGAACCGTCCCGAACTCCGACAGAAGAGCCTTGGTCGATTCGTCGTCAGTCATGAAAACGACGACATTCGCGCCTTGCTGCTTGGATTCCATGACGCGTTGCACCACTTTGGTCATCCTGTCACGATCGAGATCCTGAAAAAATAAAAGGGGAGTATGGGTATAAGTTCATTTTCTACAAAACAACGGTGAAAAATCCTGGGTAAACTTTGTTAACCCTTTGAGGCGCAGCCCTTTCCCAATGCTGAAAAAAGGGCAGCCGTTGCCATCGCTCGACTGAACGACCATCAAGAGGGCGGACGATCGAAACGTTCATCGCGTGCCACAGATCTAGAGACCCGTTTTTGACGACAGCTGGCTGAGCGCGAGCACAACAAAGGGTCACTAGATCTGTGGCACGCGATGAACGTTTCGATCGTCCGCCCTCTTGATGGTCGTTAAGTCGAGTGATGGCAATGGCTGCCCTTTCTTCAGCATGGGGCCATCTATCCAGCTGTTCTCGCATTCTTTCATTTTTCAGCAGATGTCAGTGCTGTTCAAAAGAATCGTGACCCTTTTCTGACGGGAAAGGACGTGCTAAAAAGTAAAGGATTCTCTTGGAGCTAGATCACCCGCAACTATGTTTATAGAAATCCAATCTATTCTTCGTGACTGGAAACAGTCAAAACGTCAGAGTTGGGTGTTCCCATAGCGGGAACACTGCGCGTTAAAGGGTTAAGATTCAATGGCCTATTATGTTGAGAGAATAAGTGTCTTAATTGGTCGTATGATTGAAGTAAATACAGTCTCTTACAGGATATTGATATAGATAATGATGCAACATGCATGTAAAATCATTTATAGGCTAAATTGTGATAGTAGAAATCGTTTCAGTTACGAAGTAGTAAACAACAACAGTAGAAAAGCTGTAAATGTTATTTACATGTATTATACGATATACTCTAGTAATGTCATCTAATGGCGTATAAGCTACACTACTGGCCAAAAGTATTGCAAGTTTGAGAAATCTAACCATCGTTTCAAGAATAAGCCCAGAAAAAATGGAGTGGAAATTTGCAGATTTAAATATGTTTGAGAACTTATGTAGTATAATTGGAAAGAATACATCTGAAAATCACCAAAATACAAAATGAGAGCTCCAGGCACCCATAATTTATGTTTCCATCATGGAACACCGAAGGAAGTGTCGTAAAAAATTGTGGATTCCATATCTAAAAGAGCGGCTGTTGTGATCCAAGTCAAGGCTGCTCAGCAACATAATAAAGGATCTTGAGTTCCATTGCATTTATTTATTATCCTCCTTTTGCAGAATAACTTGAAATGAATTCTTTATTTTATTCCGCAGAGCCAAAATGGATTATGATTTCTGTAATAACCTATGTATTTTTATGCTATTTTTTCAATCAATTAAATAATTATTTTTGTTCTTTAACTTAATACTATCTTGTCTTTGAAGTCACTAATTTAACAAGTTGCCATTCAAAAATATCCATTATATTGATTTTTAACTTTGACGGGGGGAGAGGGGGGCCTTAATCTTAAAAAGGGTTTGGTTTCTGAAACTTGCAAAACTTTTGGCCAGTAGTGTACATTGATTTATATGCCAAACAAACTCACAGGTATCCATTATTTGTTACATTAGCTATAATGTTAAACCAGTCTTTAAAAGATGGCCCTTCAGAACACATTCAAAGATCAAGTTTGTATTTTACGAAAGAAGATTCCCCACAGTTGCTTATTTGCAATGGTGGGAGTGAGCAGGTTGAGCCTTAGCTCAAAGAAAGGTGTAAATGCAGGGTGTTTCAAAACAGTTCCGACAAACTTTAGGGATATGTCAGGTATATGATAAGTATTCAGAATCACGCGGCAATATGGGGGTTGGAAACGTCACCTGCATCCAGCTGTTAATAAAGTCTTTTGAATTATAGTGATCTTTTCGACCATGGTTCGTCAAAAAGTAATGGATCTCTCACAAAAAGCACTTGACTAAAATCGATTATTAAACTAGGAATTACATATTCATTACAGAATTGATTATTAAATTGATTATTAATGAGATTTTTACCCCCCGAATGCAATGTAATTCTGATTCCTTATTATGTGCAATACCTCCCTTAAAGTCTGTCGAAACTCGTTTCCTGTACATAACAATTTCATCTCCTTAATTTACGTTACTGAACTTCCCGAGTGAAAGGCTTTGCATTTTTCCAGTTGTGGCCTTTTCCAAGCGGATTATTCCAAATACATCGTTTTCGAATAGCGAAGAATCGACGTCACTTTGATGTCACGGATTTAACTAGAATAGCATTAGAAAATCAATCAAATCTCTAACCTACAAACTACGCCATGACCAAAAGAATTTCGCAACGCTTGAAATACCGATTATTTTGTAAAATAGTCCTCCAAGGCTCCCTCAGATGTTTAACCCTGTTGCCAGTCACGAAGAATAGATTGGATTTCTATCAAAATAGTAGCGGGTGACAGAGCTCCACGAGAATCCTTTACTTTTTAGCGCGTCATTTCCCGTCAAAAAATGGTCAGGATTATTTTTAACAGCACTGACATCGGCTGAAAAATGGAAGAAAGCGAGAACAGCTGGATGGATGGCCCAATGCTGAAAAAAGGGCAGCCGTTGCCGTCGCTCGACTGAACGACCCGCAAGAGGGCGGTCGATCGAAACGTTCATCGCGTGCCACAGATCGAAAGACCCTTTTCGGACGACAGCTGGCTGTGCCCGCGCACAGCGATGAACGCGATGAACGTTTCGATCGTCCGCCTTCTTGCTGGTCGATCAGTCGAGCGATGGCAACGGCTGCTCTTTTTACTTTCCGAACATGTACCATGTATTACTTTCCGAACATGTACCCTGTAAGGAAAGTATTGTAATCATGAAAAAATTCGAATTCGAGATTTTGGTGTATTGACACGTTTAGAGGGCTTCTGAATTCATTTATGTTATTTTTACGAGATGTATGTATGTATGTGTGTATGTGTGTGTGTGTGTGTGTGTATGTGTGTTTGTGTGTATGTGAGTGAACACGATAGCTCCTGAACGGGGCATGCTATTGAGCTCAAATTGGGTATATAGGTTATAAACCACCGTCGCAAGACCGGTATTGATTTGGGTGTGTATAGGACTTATAGTTTTTCTACAGGGCTACGACAAAGATTTCTTTTACATGATGGCCTATGGGGGAAAATTCTTGAAAGTGCGCTAGCGTTTAAACGGTACATTCGATTGAGCTCAAATTAGGTATATATGTTATAAACCACCGTCGCAAGACCTATATTGATTTCGGTGTGTATAAGACTTATAGTTTTTCTACAGGGCTACGACAAAGATTTCTTTTCCATTATGGCCTATGGGGGAAAATTCTGGAAAGTGCGCTAGCGTTTAAACGGTACATTCAATTGAGCTCAAATTGGGTGTACATGTTATAAACCACCATGGTAAGACCGGTATCGATTTTGATGTGTATAGGACTTATAGGTTTTCTACAGGGCTACGCCAAAAAATTCCTTTTACATTATGGCCTATGGGGAGAAATTCTTGAAAGTGCGGTAGCATTTAAACGGCACATTCGTTTGAGCTTCAATTTGGTATATATGTTTGAATTATTCATCGATTAAAATTTATTTAAATGCTTGGTCATGATCTTAATCGTAAGTGTTCTGAAAGTCGAGTGGAGTCACTCCAGATTTTTCCAGCATTGGGAAAGGCTTGCGCCTCAAAGGGTTTAAGGTTGATCATTTCGAGATAGCCACTACACGCATTTACTCGCGTTAGACAGATTTACGTTTACGGCATCAACGCTGCATCAAAGTACTGACCTCGCCGTACACTTCGATTTCGGTTCCGACGCATATGCCGCGCTGCTTCGCAGACTTGACGAACTTCTCCCTCATCCTTTTGTAAGGGGGCGCGTCGCCGGAAACCACCGTCACGAACCTCCACCCGGCGTCGTCGAAAACCTCCAAGGCGGCGTCGAACACGGAGTCGGCAGATGTCTCCACCTGCATCAGGTGCTCGTTCAGACCCAGGCGGTCCTCCTTGCTCAGGTGGGAAGTGAGGTCGGAAGCTGACAGTACGCTTATATTCAGAGGCCTAGTTGGAAGAGAAAGAAATTTTTAATCGAATCAATATATATATATATGTAATAATAAAATAAACTTTTCTAATTTAATCTAATTTAATTTAATGTTATTTGAAAAAGCCTTCTTTAATCTCGGTTACTCCTTACTGTAAAGTTTGTTTCTCGGCCACACAAATATTACGCTCTGAGACGATTTTTGAAGTTCCAAAAGGAGTAAAATGGTTGATTTAGCAGTATTTGCAGTTTTCTGTGGTTTCGTTGCAGCGCACTTTTAGAAGACCTGGGTAAGCTGGTGTTTCTCATGCCTGATTGACAATCGAGTTAACTCATTTCTTTGACATGATAGGGGAGTATTTAAGCAAGAGCACGAAAATTTTGGGAGCTTTTTCAGGAGCTTGGAGCTTTAATCTTGTTAGGAGCTGTTCGAGATCACAATGCAAAGAGAAAGATAGCCCCGGAGCTAAAAGGTCACCGGCCTGACTCCTGCCCTCTGTCCGAACTTTGAAATAAACTATTCAACCTAGAACCCCAATGGATTTGTGTCGATCATTTCAACAAGGTATGGCGTAAGGCCATTCCTAATATATATATATATATATATATATATATATATATATATATATATATATATATATTTATATATATAAAATATATATATATATATAGTTATATATATATATATATATATATATATATATATATATATATATATATATATATAACTATATATATATATATATTTTATATATATATATATATTTATATATATATATATATATATATATTTTTATATATATAAAATATATATATATATATATTTATATATATATATATATATATATATATATTTTTATATATATAAAATATATATATATATATTTATATATATATATATATATATATATATATATATATATATATATATATATATATATTTATATATATATATATTGTAGCTTGAAGAATTGGAAAACTTTGTGAGAAATCGGACACTGCCTCAACGATGTTGTTAAGAAGAAACAAGGTCTGAAAGTGACTTTCAAGAAGCCGTATTTATTTCCGATTTCAAGAAATATTATTCGAAATAATAATCCATAAATTGTAATATCAGCTGTCACGAAAGTTAGATTTAAGAACAACGAATGATTTCAGAAGTCTAATATTCTAAACTAAATTTAAAAATAAATATAAGGATCACTTAAAAAAAGAGGAAAACTTCATCAACGAACACTGCCTGAGACAGCACATTTACAGATCGGTAGTCTGTCTTAAGAAAGAAACAATTCAACAAGCCTGAAAGTGGTTTTCAGGAAGTCATATTTAGTTTGTTTGGACTTTGAAAAAAATATCATTTAGAATAATGCGATCTGTAAATGTACAGATTTAAGAGCAACGACTGATTTCAGTAGACGAGTATTCTTAACTAAATGAAGAACGTAAGTATCGCTTAAAAGACCGGAAAACTTTGTCATCGAACATTGCCTCAACGTTTTCACAAAGAAAGAATTCATCAAGTCTGAAAGTGGCTTTCAGGAAGTCATATTTTCAGTTTCTACAGTTTTCAAGCAATCTTATCATGAATATTGATATCTATAAATGTAAAATATGTGTCCATAAAAGACAGCTTTATGAACAACAAATGGTTTCAGTAGGTGACATTCTTAATTAAAGGAAAAATACAAGTAGCCACTTTTTACCAAATTACTATTAAGACAAAAACGAAAAATAAAATAAAATTGCCTTTAAGTCGATGACATTTTAGTGCAGGGAGTCTCTAAACTTTTCAGCCCTAGGACCGCATTAACTATCAAACAGCGGGGCGCATTAACTATAGGGGCCGACAGCATATTCGAGGTCCAAATAAAAAAAATCAAAACTAAGATGTTTTTAATTATTTGTTTAATTATTTGTTTAATAATATTTAATAATTCATTAATACACTACACATGAACACTTGTATTAGTAGGAAAGGTGAAATGATTTCTTGGATTCCAAAATAGCAGACATTTCTGTCTTTAGATTCCATGTCCGTATAACATCTACAGTGGCCTGAGGTTATCATCAGACAAATTTGTTCTTCTACCATAGACAAATTTGTTATATCATCTCATTGACTATGAACAGAAGTAGAAAAACTAAGCAACGAATAAGGTTTGTCAATGTAGTGATCAGTTAGAAAACATAACGCACTTTTGCGCGCTTTTATCTTAATTCGGTAAAAACGTAACGTCCACGTAAGCGTTGGCTGATCTTGGCATTATATGCCGGGTGCCCAGTAATTAACCAAAAATTTCAACTGTTTTGTAAAAGAGTGTTAGAAGAGATAAGAGAAAAATATTTACTTCGCGTATAAGTTCACTTATTCCGTTTGAATGCACAAAGTTTTAGGAGTGCTTCCTATTATTTGCAACAATATGGTGAAGGCTAAGATAAAAGCTCTCCAAAACTGAACGAATAGTTAGGAGTGTGATGGCCGAAATTTCAGCAATAACGGCAGAAATTGCAGCAAAAAATGGCCAAAATGTCAACAGAAAATGAAAATTCTCTGAATCCAACAGAAAATGAAACCTCGTTTCGTAAATTGTAAACCGCGTAGTGCTACTTCACCAAATGGTCCGTCACTATGACGTCCCAATAAGCCGTTACTGCACTTTGGATTTTTCGGTTAATGTGGGCACCCTGCACATGCATTTCCCTAACTTTTTTTCGTAGATAAATAAGTTTCCACGGGCCACATGAGAGGGTGTCGCGGGCCGCATCTGGCACAGGGGCAGTTTTTTTTTTTTTTGGAGATCCCTGCTCTAGTGTACTGACAATCTAAAAAGGAAAATTCCTAAAATAAAAATGTTTTCTTGTGGTGCTTCAGCAGCCTCTACTATTACACCTGACCTTAGCAATTCTACTGACATAATTACCTCAAGATCCTGCTTGCAGCCAGCGTTTCTTCAGCACTGGCAACCGACACGACAGCCAGGTTGGACAGGCTTCCCCCGTGCTCAGTCACGTAAGTGGTCAGCCTCTGCGTGGCCAGCAGGGGCGAAGAACACGTGTCCACCACCGATATTCCCAGCTTGGCTCCGGCCAGGAACCCAGGGTCTTCGTTTATCCTGTCGACAGTCCACAGGGCCGCCTCCAGACTCTGGACGGCCTCGGGATCGAGCTCCGAGCTGCACTCCATGTAGGACAGCCCCTGCCTGTGCAGCGGCAGGAGGAGGGGTATGACGATGTCCGCATCGTCCGTTTCATCGTCCGTGAAGTCATCGAACAGATCGGCGTCGATTCTTTGGATGGGATCGTCTATTCGAGACTGTCGAGGTCTGGGAAATAAAATGAAAGCTCTTTATTTGAGGCAAAAAGTAACTTTTTCATCTTGCACTACAATAAATATTTGAATTGATTACAACAGCACAACGTGTGGATAGGGAACGCAATCCCGCACTGTTTTTCGTCTTGCGGGATTTCGGGATTGAGATTTATTGATCTGGCGGGATCTCGCAATCCCGCGTGATTGACATTTCATTTAGCTAGGGCTTCATTTCAACAGAGAAAAGTAAAAAAAAATAAGATTTTAAACTCTATGAAGCTAACTTTAATAATAATAATTAATCTTATGAGATAATTTATACAATTACTTACAGAAATATGAAAATTATAATTATGATTTTCAGAACGATATACTAAGTTATGTCTTAATATGTTAGTATTACCGTAATTTCCGGCTTATAATCCGCGGATTATCTACTAAAAAAGATGAAAATTTATCCAGTGCGTATTATGCATCGCTGCGTACTATCTGCTGAAATTTTCCCTGAAGCCTTCAGATTTTACAATAAAAAACTTTATAAAAACAAAATAAAAGTTCATTTCTTTTTTTCCAGTATATTTAGACAGTACATTTGCTGTCTATATATTATTCCAGAAAAGGTTTATTGTTTGTATAAGTATTATTCCAGTAAAAAGGTAGGTCTCTTCAATTTTGTTTTTCTTATAATAATGTCACTAGACTAAATAATTACGGTGTTACAAAATATGCGATAAGTATTCTGCATGCTTCCATACATTTTGTTTTGTTTGTTCCGAAAGAAATGTTCGCTTTCTTATGTTTGATTAATTTCATAATACAGTTCTTAGGGCTTACAGGTAGAATGCCTAGCTTAAAAATTGTGTATCAATTGTGATTTAAATCGAAAAATGACTGTCAAAGTATGTTTAATAATTCTCATTCATAACAATAGATTTTTAGTAGGAAATGTTTTATAGTAAGCCGATTCTAATATTAATACTGTGGTTTTACTATACATAGAAAATAATTACCAATTTTGGTCAAAGCATCGCCATACTATCCGCGGATAACCTACCGCTGCGGATTATCTAAAGAAATATTTTTTTTCTACTTGAAAAAAAGCGCCTGCGGATTATCTATCGCTGCGGATTATAAGCCGGAAATTACGGTAGTTATGTTAGTTGCTAAAAATCAGGAATTTACAGAAAAATCCAATTTCTTAATACATTCACATACTTACGTTATTTTCTTAGTTGCTGAAAAAAAGAACGCACAGAATCGAGCAAATCCAATGAATCATTTCCTAGTCTAGATTTAACTTTAGTAAAATAATTAAAAGTGCGAATTAAAAACAATTAAAAGCTAAAATGAAAACCTTTATAATTAATTCTTGACTGTTCGCTAAGAGATAAATTAGTATGAAATATTTCAGTTCATTTGGGGTTGGGAAGTTTGCGAAAAATTTCGATTACAATGCTTAGATTTAGATGTTTGATCCAGACTCTTATCAGAAGATAATTTAAAAAAAAATAAAAAACTTTAAATTAAATTTTTAATTATTGATTCGTTTATTGTTAGATAAGAGACATGATTATTCAAAAATTTTCGGTCTATTGATTGTTGAAGCGGCGTGAAATTTTAATAAAAAATAATTTATTTCTCAGTATCAATCCCGCGGGATTAGGATCGTAATCCCGCGGGACTAGTCCCGCAAATATTTGTGCGGGATCCCGCAGGATCGGGATTGCATTCCCTAAGTGTGGATAAACGTAACGCAAACCCGTTGGGATGTAAAGACTAGTGCCAATTTGTTGTACAAGGTTCTTCGTGATTGGCTTATCAACGTCATTACGTCATTTCGTGAGTCGATTTACAACACACAGTGCTGTATTCCAAGGCTACAGCACTTGTGCTGCATTATTTTACGGCAATATGTGTGATAAAATTACAGGTATTTCTTACAGTGTGTTTAGTGTAACACGAGACTTTTGTATTAGGTTTTGCAAAAGAGAGCACTTATATAAGTTGTTTTTCTAGGTGAAACGCTGCATGAATGCGTGCAAAAAAAGGGTGTAAAATTTTATTTTATAAGATCCTAGTGTTTCCTATCCTATAGAGTAATTTTGTGCAATTAGTTAATGTAATTCTTACAAAAATGAAAATTTAAACAAATGCTAAATAATTAATATAAAACTTTCTCAATGTTGTCCGCTTATTGCATTTTAGGAATAGCTCTTAAAGAATGCTTGCTTACTGAAAGAACATTTTTTAAATCGTGGTCACTTGTTCGAGTAATAGTGTCGAAAAATTATTGAATTTCTTGCAAGAGTAAGAATTTATATTTCTTGTAGTAAAAGATTATGCAGTTTAACTTAATATGCACTCTTCCTTCAGTCTGTTCTTTTTTGGAAATCATGAAACTATTGAACAGCTTTTAATATATGCCCTTTATTTTATTTTTTGTACTCGAAAAATACGTGGACGAATTGAACATGGAAGTCGGTTCCTTTCGCCCATCGCCGTCCTAAATGGAGGATCTGACACCACGCAGCGGTTATCAGAGGGTACTAGAACAACATTATTTTAAACACACATAAATTATGCAGGTATGTTTTTCCCTAATATACCTGCATAAAAAAATTTTGACATGTCTTTTTTGTTGTCTGTAAGCACTTTGTGAAAACAATATGCCTATTTTTGAAGTAGTCGCAGGATATTCGACTTTGAGCACAACCCTTTCCCAATGCTGAAAAAAGGGCAGCCGTTGCCATCGCTCGACTGAACGACCCGCAAGAGGGCGGACGATCGAAACGTTCACCGAGTGCCACAGATATAGAGACCCTTTTTTGACGACAGCTGGCTGTGCCGGCCCAAAAAAATTACTGTGGCGATTCCCGCTTTGTTCGCATTCTTGCTTCTCTACCAGGGTCTTCGAATGCTCTTGCTATGGCCAGGCTATTGCACAGCAGGTTTTCTAGCTAGTGCACGCGCAAAAACGGAAAGGTGAAAATAAGGCTTAATATACTTCCGTCATCTATGTATTTGCTCATGTAAAATATTCATTAATTCTACAACACCACTTTCGACTGAAAGCGCGAGTTCTTTTACTATAAACTTAATAATATTTTTTACGGATTTTTTAAAAAATAGACTGATATCGCTACAACGCACTTTAAAGACAGCAACGTGATAACGGCTGTGCGACACAGCCAGCTGCGTCAAAAAAAAGGTCTGTAGATCTGTGGCACGTGATGAACGTTTCGATCGTCCGCTATCTTGCTGGTAGTTAAGTCGAGCGATGGCAACGGCTGCCCTTTTTACAGGATTGGGAAATGTATCTGGCTGTTCTCGCATGCTTCCATTTTTCAGCAGATGTCAGGGCTGTTAAAAAGAATCGTGACCCTTTTTTGACGGGAAATGACGTGCTAAAGGAGAGCGCAACTATTTCTATAGAAATCCAATCTATTCTTCGTGACTGGCAACAGTCCAAACGTCAGAGTTGGGTGTTCCTAGAACGGGAACACTGCACGTTAAAGGGTTAAAGCTGTTCAAAAGTCCCGTGACGACGATATCGCTCTCCAGGGAGGGGGGGGGGCGTCCTCAAATGACAATTCTATTACAAGCTACCAGCGTCTGTGATTAGAGTTTTCTAAAGCTAAACCATGAAAATGCATTTGCACCATAGGCGCACCCACGGGGGGGGCTATGGGGGCTGAAGCCCCCCCTAAAGGTGGGAAATTAGAAGTGAGAAGTATTGAAAATTATCACTAATGAGTTAAATGTTTTCTTTTTAAAAATTGTCTTCAAATTATTTCTAAATGTTTTCTTTTAAAAAATTCTTTTCAAATCATTTCTAAAATACATTTTACAAAAACAAGATGTTAGTTTTTAAATAAAATCTTACAGTTAGAGCATGAAACACGGTTCAACTTGGTTACAACATCACTGAAAAGATCCTATAATTATTTGATTCTAAAATGAGTTACATTGCTCGTGGGGTTGTGTTCTACGGGCAAGTCTACTGGTACAGAATATTTTGACGTTATAAGAGAGTTACAACTATGATTGAGGTCACTATAATCGAGTTCAGCAGTATTTATAGCCCAGCCCCCCCCCTAAACTAAAATCCTGGGTGCGCCACTGATTTGCACTTTAATCATAAACTAGCACTTAAAAGTCATTGATTAGTATTGCGATACCGCGTTTTGTCGTATTCAAAACAGAAAACTGTTCCGTTAAAATCCGGGTCGACTGTATTTGCACAACGGCAATATATCTCTCATCTTACCTGACGCATACACGACAACCAGCACCCGAGCACGAGGACGGGATGGTGACAAAACTGTGGTCTAGTACGCGGGGCTCCAAACTGTCAATGACCAACACCTGGGAAAATAAAAGGAACTTATTTTAATCCATTGCATCGTGTTTTGTAAAACTCGCATCAAGCATTTTGGCACTTACGTATCATACTGTCAACATTGCCAGATTGACCTAGATCATTTTGACGGTCAACCTCCATCACTTGCTTTGGCTCAACCAGTCAAACACGTGTCAAGTTGAACCAAATGGGATGCAAACACTTGCATCCCTTTTGGCTCAATTTGACGCAGACGAAATTAAAAAACGATCCTGTATTAAATATAAATGATTGACTATATAAATAGTGTTGACTATATAAAAAGTGTTATTTTGAAGAGAGATTAAAATCGATGTATTAAACGCAAGCGAATCATCATCTAAATACGGTTGTATTTTAAAAGTGACATTATCATACAACAACAATTTTAAAAAATCTGGAGTGGCTCCACTCGACTTTCCGAACACTTACGATTAACCCTTTGAGGCGCAACCCTTTCCCAATGCTGAAAAAAGGGCAGCCGTTGCCATCGATCGACTTAACTACCAGCAAGATGGCGGACGATCGAAACGTTCATCGCGTGCCACAGATATAGAGACCCTTTTTATGACGGCAGCTGGCTTTGCTCGCGCGCAGCCAGCTGCGTCAAAAAAAGGGTCTCTAGATCTGTGACACGCGATGAACGTTTCGATCGTCCGCCATCTTGCTGGTAGTTAAGTCGAGCGATGGCAACGCTGCCCTTTTTTCAGCATTGGGCAATCTATCCAGATGTTCTCGCGTTCTTCCATTTTTCGACAGATGTCAGTGGTGTTAAAAATAATCGTGACAATTTTTTTACGGGAAATGACGTGCTAAAAAGTAAAGGATTCTCGTGGAGCTATGTCACCCGCAACTATTTTTATAGAAATCCAATCTATTCTTCGTGACCTTCAACAGTCAAAACATCAACAGTTTGGTGGTCTCAGAGCGAAACCACTGCGCGTTAAAGGGTTAAGACCATTATCAAGCATTTAAATAAACGCTAGCGCACTTTCAAGAATTTCCCCCCCATAAGCCAAAATGTAAAAGAGATCTTGGTCGTAGCCCTGTAGAAGAACTATTAAGTCCTATATACATCAAAATCAATACCGGTCTTACAATGGTGGTTTATAACATGTATACCCAATTTGAGCTCAATCGAATGTACCGTTTTAAACGCTAGCGCACTTTCCGAAATTTTCCTCCATAGGCGATAATGTAAAAGAAATCTTTGTCGTAGCCCTGTAGAAAAACCAAAAACCCTGAAAAAAATACACCCAAATCAATACCGGTCTTGCGACGGTGGTTTATAACATATATACCCGATTGGAGCTCCATCGAATGCCCCGTTTAGGAGCTATGGTGTTCACTCACATACACACACACATACACATACACTCATACATACATACATCTCGTAAAAATAGCATAAATGAATTTAGAAGACCTCAACACGTGTCCATACACCCAAATCTCGAAGTCCAATTTTTTCATGATCATAATACTTTCCTTACAGGGTACATGTTCGGATAGTAAAAATGTTTAAAAGTAGTGGTGTTATAAGAAAATTTAAGTATTCAATTCATAAAAGTAACAAATATCGAACTAACGTTTCAACAGTATAACAAGTCTTCCTTCATCAGCATCAAAACATTTGCCAATCCACGCGTAGATAGAAAAAAGTAAATAACTTCTCCTACTTGTGGGTGAGATTACAAATTCTTTCTGGCCCGTTAGAAAGAAGAAATTGTAGTATTTTTGCATAAAAACTGAAAAAACTAAACTATTATAAAACAAAGATAATACTACTAAAATTTCAAGAGAGATACATTTCGGATGTATACGAAATTTGCTCAATAATTCATAAAAGCTTTAATTTTGAAAAGAAAATAAAAGTTATAAAAAGCGCAATATAAAAAATCTGGAGTGACTCCACTCGAACACTTACGATTAAGATCATGACCAAGCACTTAAATAAATTTTAATCGATGAATCATTCAAACATATATACCAAATTGAAACTCAATCGAATACACCGTTTAAACGCTTGCGCACTTTCAAGAATTTCTCCCCATATGCCATTATGCCATAACATAAAAGAAAGTTTTGTCGTAGCCCTTTAGGAGAACTATAAGTCCTATACATACCAAAATCAATACCGGTCTTGCAACGGTGGTTTATAACACGTATACCCAATTTGAGCTCAATCGAATGTATCGTTTAAACGCTAGCGCACTTTCAAGAAATTTCCCCATAGGCCATCATGTAAAAGAAATCTTTGTCGTAAACCTGTAGAAAAACTATAAGTCCTATACACACCCAAATCAATACCGGTCTTGCAACGGTGGTTTATAAAATATATACCCAATTTTGAGCTCAATGGAATCTGCCGTTTAAACGCTAGCGCACTTTCAAGAAATTCCCCCCATAGGCCATAATGTAAAAGAAATCTTTGTCGTAGCCCTGTAGAAAAACTATAAGTCCTATACACACCCAAATCAATACCGGTCTTGCGACGGTGGTTTATGACCTATATATCCAATTTGAGCTCAATCGAATGCTCCGTTCAGGAGCTATCGTGTTCACTCACATACACACAAACACACATACACACACACACACACACATACACACACATACATACATACATCTCGTAAAAAATAGCATAAATGGATTCAGAAGCTCTCAAAACGTGTAAAAACACCAAAATCTCGAAGTCGAATTTTTTCATGATTACAATACTTTCATGATTACAATACTTTCCTTACATGGTACATGTTCGGAAAGTAAAAATTATAACTTAGTTACATTGCAGTGATACGTGGATTGTAATGATCTATAAAGTACGTATGACCAGTCAGATCGTTGATGCATGGTTTTTACTATGCAATACCGAAGATCAGAGACAGGTAGTAGGGCCGTGGTAGTCCAGTGTTTATAGGTTCGGATAGGCCTGTTTCGAGTTCGATTCCCGACCTAACGGTTAAGATCACAGTAAACCATGTGAATGCAGATTCAATTCGTGGTTCTAAAAGTCGTCTTGGTGATTATAAACAGCTTCTGAGAGGTTGCAATTCAGAAGTTGTTCCCCTGCGTATGATAACACCGGTTAACACGAGTTTTGGGTCTGACTTCTAACATGTTCAATTTTAGTTTCTCCTATGCCGAAACTAAGGAAAATATTTTTTTTAAATTAAAGTTTGCTTTTGTAGAAATTAAAGCAATTTTTCAATTTTTTGGCAAAAATCACTTTTTATATTTTTTTTTATAATTCCACACTAAATTATGATCAGAAATGTTTTTGCTGGATATAAAAGTCTTTTTACTTTCCGAACATGTACCATGTAAGGAAAGTATTGTAATCATGAAAAAATTCGACTTCGAGATTTGGGTGTTTTGACACGTTTTGAGGGCTTCTGAATCCATTTATGCTATTTTTACGAGATGTATGTATGTATGTGTGTGTGTGTGTGTGTATGTGTGTTTGTGTGTATGTGAGTGAACACGATAGCTCCTGAACGGAGCATTCGATGGAGCTCAAATTGGATATATATGTCATAAACCACCGTCGCAAGACCGGTATTGATTTGGGTGTGTATAGGACTTATAGTTTTTCTACAGGGCTACGACAAAGATTTCTTTTACATTATGGCCTATGGGGGGAATTTCTTGAAAGTGCGCTAGCGTTTAAACGGTAGATTCGATGGAGCTCAAATTGGGTATACATGTTATAAACCACCGTTGCAAGACCGGTATTGATTTGGGTGTGTATAGTACTTATAGTTCTCCTACAGGGCTACGACAAAACTTTCTTTTATGTTATGGCATAATGGCATATGGGGAGACATTCTTGAAAGTGCGCAAGTGTTTAAACGGTGCATTCGATTGAGTTTCAATTTGGTATATGTTTGAATGATTCATCGATTAAAATTTATTTAAGTGCTTGGTAATGATCTTAATCGTAAGTGTTCGGAAAGTCGAGTGGAGTCACTCCAGATTTTTTATTCAAGATTGGTGATAATAACATATAAATGTAAAATAATAAGAAATTAATGTCTAAAGGTGAATGTTTTTGCGTATTTCTTTTATGTTCGTATGAGCCAATAATAATACAAACAAATAATAATGTTACAAATAATACTACAAATAATACTACAGAGTTACAAATAATAATACAGTTTACTTTCGGGTTCATCCAAGTGCTGCCATCTTTCGTTTATGAAATAAATTAAAATATACTGATCGACGTCCATCAGACAAACGCAAACTTTAACAACTAAGAATGAAAATTTAAGTGTTTTTCAATGTCTAGAATCAGAATTTAAGCATGAGAACAGAACCCCCCCCCCAAAAAAAAAAAAAAAAATTTTTTTTTTTAATTGTTGACCGATGTAATCTAAAGAGAAGTAATGAAGTACTCACAACAGAATTGAAAAGGCCGGAGATTGCGTCATTATGCGATAGCAAGGCTGCTGTCGGTATGTATGTGAAAGTGTCATCAAAATAATATGGAGGGTGATTGGTAACTTTTAGGGGAAAATGTAAATAGCGATAAAGGGAGTCAAGACAGTTCAGAATCCCATAGCAGCGTGGGATGGGAAACTTCATCTTCAAGTACTCATGGGTGTATAGTTCGAAGAAACAAAATCTCCCTCAAGGTCTGGGTAAACAAAATGAAATAAACTAATTGTCCCAGGGACTCGATAAAATTCAGGATAATTCTTTATAAGCTGTATTATACCCTCCGTAATAAATGAAACAGCGGTGCCTTTAATAAAACTTTCAGAAAAAAATCTGTAACATGGAATGCACAGCAAAAGATTTTCGAAAAGTGACGCATCCTACTAACTTGTCGATTTTTAAGAATTTTTTCTGAAAGTTTCGCAAGTGATACGAGTTTATCGCTTATTGCACTGCATCTTTATAGTGCAGCTTGTAAACAGGCATTCTAAAATTTTGAAGTGCATGACATAACTTGTTTATTTGTATTTATGTACCAAAATCACATGGGGTTTTTTCGAACTACACCGTTAACCCATTTGTGCCTGGATATTTTTGCGACTTTCTTCGATTTTTACTGATAACAGAAATAATAGATAAATTTCTGATGCCAACTTCTTGAACAAGAGAAAATTTCTTTTAAAATCATTATGCATAAAAATCAAAATATTAACATTCTACTTGGTCATGTAAAAATATTTTGTAGAGTTGAGGATCAATACTCATGAATAAAGCCTAGGAAAAATAAATAACGTTTTCGACTAATAGCGAAAATGCCGTCCCAAAAAAGGGACACTAGGCATAAATGGGTTAATGATCACTTTGAAAAAAAAGCGTTGAAATGTTCGCCTGGTTTCTTAATCGAGTTTCATATAAACAGTAGGCTTTCCTCCGTCCATTTCATCGGTGATATGAAATAGAACTTGCAAGCTATCGATTTTAGTCGAGTGTTTGCTGCGAAAGACACGAGGGCGAGTCAAATGAAAGTGAGCCAACGGCGAATATAGGACAAACGGAGTACTTTATTTAAAAGTAGTCTCCATGAACATTGAGACATTTGTCCCACGAGCCGCATGATTCCCGTCTCATAAAACTCTGATTGATTCGGCTGCTGATTCAAAAAGTCTGAAGCTGACTCCTTCACGGCGGCGTCCGACACGAATCTGGTATCCTTGAGATGTTTTTTTCAGTTTCCCGAAAATGTGCAAGTCGCATGGCGACCCATCTGAGCTGTATGGCTGCTTGTCGAATCAGCTCATCAACCTGTGCAATTGTGCCAGAGGGGTGATTGCGAGGTGGCTTTGGCCCAGTCTTGGATCGCCTTTGCAACTTTCATGTCCTTCTCTGAACCGTTTGCTCCAACGCTTCACAGTGGCCAATCAGATGCAATGTTCACCGTACACGGCAGTCATACGGCGACTCATTTCCTGTTGGGGGGGGGGCTTCAGCTTTCCAAAACCTGACCACACCACGCTGTTTCTTCTTTTGGAACGTCCATTATGTACTGCTACCGTCTTCAACCCAATGTATGCCCACCTTAAAGAACTTCACACTTTCGTGCCACTTTCATAAATGAGGGATGTGTCTCTGTGCTATTCGTGTGCGTCGCAGAGGATGGACCGAACTATTCTTGTGCAGGGGGGGGGTCGGTTCACTTTCATTTGACTCGCCCTTGTACATTAATTTTTGACAAAACCAGTGTCGGAAATTTAACTATTACTTTAACGCATCATTCAGGAGTTACAAATCACCCTGCATTTTAATGATTCTGCTAGAACAAAGGGCATTCCATAAAAACTGAGAGTAAAATCATAAAAAATCAAGAAATATATTTACAGCAAAAAATGCATCATTCAACCGCCCCATCGTTCAACCCACTTTTCAAAACAAGTAGAGAAGCCCTTTTCTGGAAGCTGCTTCAAAGAACCCTCCACTGCTGAAATGACATCAGAATCTGTGTTCAATTTTCTGCCACGGAGCTTTTCCTTCAACGTCGGAAACAGCCAGAAATCGCAGGGTGTGAGATCTGGACTGTAAGGGGGATGTGGCACGATTTTAATATTGCATTGACTAAGATACTGCTGAACAGAAGTAGCTCGTAGAAGAAGTTCGATCATTCACAACACTTTTTGGTCGCCCAGGCCTAGGAGCCAGTTCTGCAGACAAACGGCCTTTCTTTAAATCACCATGCCATCTAAAAAACGTAGATTCACCAAAGAATTTGTCTTTGTAAGCTTCTTTGATTAACTTAACTGTTTCTGGAGCTGTTTTGCCCAAACGATAGCAAAATTTTATGGCACAACGCATTTCGTTTTTTTTTAATCTGAATCACTCATCTCCACGTAACCTCTTGATGACCTCTCACTCATCTTCTGTAGGGCAAATGAAACAGTTCTTTAAACAAGCACGGAACTAGGAAAGTAAAATCGTCTACTTCCTTTAGAATTTTGTATAAACGTACAGTTAACAGTTTGAAAAAATCGCCTGCACTTCTACTTTTTAGTTTCGCGGTGTTGCCACTACGTAAAAAAATAACTCTCAGTTTTTGTGGAACGCCCTTTGTACATCTGACACGCATGTATCGGAAAATTCCGACGCAATCAAGATATTCCTACGTCGTCCGACACAAGATGAATAAGTAACCTTTACCTGTCTGAAGCGGACATTCTTGGCGTCGTCGAATCCGTACATCGTCAGGGCCAGCTTGTTGCCCTCGAGTTTCTCGGCCGCCGCCCTCGGGCCCCTGGTCCTGGTCTGGCCCTGGTCTTCGTCTGCGCCGCCCTCCCTGGTCGCGATGTACTCGATCGGCTCCAGGAACTGGGACACGAACTCCTTGCGCATCATGGCCCGCAGGTCCGCGCAGATGCCCGAGGACCCGTTGCACTTGGTCTCCCAGGCCTTGTGGAAGGCCGTCGCCAGGGTGAAGATGGAAGTCAGGGCCGGAATGGCCCTGGACGTGCGCAGGAGCACTTCCATCGGGTCGTTGCCGAACTGCCTGTCGCCGCAGTCGGGCAGTAGCTGGTACATGGGGTCGGTGATTCCTGGAACCTGGAAAAGTGAATGAGGCCTCTATAATAAGGCTACTGCATGTATGAAGTATAGGGAATGCAATCCCGCTCTGTTTTTGGTCTTGCGGGATTTCGGGATTGATATTTACTGATCCCGCGGGATTGACATTTCATTTAGCTAGGACTTCACAGAGAAAAATAAAAAAAAGTATGCTTTTAAACACTATGAAGTTTAACTTTAATAATAATAATGAATCTTATGAGATAATCAATACAGTAACTTATAGAAATATGAAAATTATAATCATGATTTTCAGTGTGATATACTAAGTTATGTCTAAATATATATCTCAGTATTAGTTATGCTAGTTGCTAAAAATCAGGAATTTACAGAAAAATACAATTTATAAAATACTACATTCACACACTTACGTTATTTTTCTTAGTTGCAAAAAAAAAAAAAAAAAAAAAGAAAGTAAAAAATCGAACAAATCCAATGAATCATTTCCTGGTCTAGATTTCATTTTAGTAACATAATTAAATGTGTGAATTAAAAAAAAAATTAAAAAACTGAAATTAAAACTTTTTTATAATTAATTCGTGACTGTTTCGCTAAGAGATAAAATTAGTATGAAAATATTTCAGTTCATTTGGGATTGGAAGTTTGCGAAAAAATTTAGATTTAGATGTTGGATCTAGACTCCCATTGGAAGATATATAAAAAAAATAAAACTTTAAATTAAAAATTTGTAATTATTGATTCGTTTATTGTTAGAAATTAATATTCAAAAAATTTTCGTTTCTATTTATTGAGAAAATGGCGTAAAATTGTAATGAAAAATAATTTATTTCTCAGTATCAATCCCGTGGGATTAGGATCGTAATCCCGCGGGACTGGTCCCGCAAATATTCGTGCGGGATCCCACAGGATCCCGTTCCCGCGGGATTGGGATTGCATTCCCTAATGAAGTAGCTAACTTCACATTTTGGTTCCCGTATCGTAAGAACAAGCCATAGGATCTTGTTATATTTTTCTTACTTTTGTGATTGCCCCAACCAGCTGTCGTCAAAAAAAGGGTCTCTAGATCTGTGGCACGCGATGAACGTTCCGATCGTCCGCCATCTTGCTGGTCGTTAAGTCGAGCGATGGCAACGGCTGCCCTTTTTTTCAGCATTGGGAAAGGGTTGCGCCTCAAAGGATTAATTGTTCAAACACAACGCAAAAAGATTTTCGCATGTTTAGGTCATTGGACGTGATTTTTTTCCCCCTCGAGAGCCGCTGAAAAGCGGTGTAAGCCAGTGGTGTAATCTCTGGCACTTTTTAGGATATAATTTTCAAATTTTGAAGAAAAAGGTAAATAATTAAAACGTGTTACCACCCTTTTGGAACACCCTGTATGTGAGACCTTCAATCGTAGATTAAAATTTACAATGTTAACAAAAGCTAAAAGCTATAGTATAAAAAAATACTTATTTTCAGTTTCTCTATCTTTTTTTTTTGGGGGGGGGGGTGGAGGGAGTAGGAGGATGTGTAAGTGTGTGTTTATTACGAAACTGTACAAAGCACGAAGTTATTACGATTTTGAAAAATCTTTCAAAGTCACCTAAATAACAACGATACAACATGAAATTACATAAATTTTTATTCTTTGTTTCATCTTTAGTTGGAATAATGAATTTCAAATCGATTATGTGAACTAAACAAACGAACACCTGTCGACTGGAACAAAGGTTCTTCCAATCATTCGAACTCATTCCACTCCAAATGTGAAAACAATCCTTACCTTGCACCCTTTCTCGGCCATGTAATATTCCAAGAACCAGCGGTCGTCCACGTTGCCAAAACGGGCCGTCTGGGCTAGGCCGGACCAGTAGTCTTCGAACTGGACCACTTTGGCCGGATAAGGCGCTATGGAGTACAGCCGGACTCGGTCGGTGAAAACGTTCCTCATTTCGGACAGAGCCGTGGAAGGCGGTATCCAGGAGAACAGCCACTGGACCTGTTCGAGCAGATCCGGGAATTCGGACATCACCTAAAAAAAAAAAACAGGAGACATATAACTTGTAATGACACATTTGAGGAATGTGAATGCGAAATGTGCATTGGAGACATTTGATTTCTTTCTAATGGACGGGTTTATTGCCGACAATTTCGAGGGACGGAGATGATGGTTTTTTTCACTATGGAGGTCTCTTAGTAGGCCCCCCCATGAGTGGTCTCCTAATTTGGAGCCAACTCGATGAGAGACCTAGCACCTGGATCGGCACCAACCCCCTCCAGAGTTATAGTTCGCACATGGAGGATATTGGAGTGCAGGTTTTACGTGCACCAGTTCCCTTCAGCACACACTAAGGAGTTTTTACGATCTGCGCACGTAAAACGCAATCTTCTACCAGTAAAATCATTCTTATTTCTGTTTTTATTTAAAACTATATTCAGGACTTTTCCTCCTTTTACAGGCAAATTCTTATTCTTTATCGAAATATTAAAAAAAAAATCATCGTTGCTTTTTAAATCGTTAAATTCAACAATCCGATAAAACTGAAGTCATTTCTAGTTCCTATACTTGGAAATTATACGTACATAAACATGAAACAAATAGAATATTAACTTACTAGCGCTTTATAAATATTCGAATTTTTTATGCTATTGTAACTATTTTGCATTTTAGTTCTTTTGTGTGTGTGGAGACATTTCCACGAAGCCCATAAATTTGCAGGAACTCTGGCAGACCATCCGGACCCGTACATGAGCTAGCTGCCTAGCAGACGCAGCAACCTCTAGTGTCGGAAAAAATCTGATCCAATTTGAAAAAGTTTGCCCCCTAGAGGGTACCTATCCTTAGACATCAATCCAGACTTAAACGCATCATTAATTCATTTTACCTGCAGGAATCTGGCAGCCGTGTCGCTATTCCTGGTGACCACGAGTACAGCCGATCCCTGGCCCAGGCCCGACATTGCATTCCTGAAAGCCTTCCTGAAAGGCCTGAGCTCTTTGCGGTTGGACCTGACGCTGTTGGCGAGCCGGGGCAGCGAGTGGATGTTCGTGATGCAGGTGGCGCCACCGGTGGCGGCTGCCTGGGTCAGTTGCTTGGCGACGCTTATGCTGTATTCCTCGTCTTCGTGCAACACTGTCACGTGGGACCATTTCAGCTGCTTGGCCGCATCGAGAAGCACCTATCAAAAGATGAAAACAAGAAAAGTTAATCACTCCGAACGCTCTGATTATAAAGCACGTTCCTACGAAATGTGACGTGCGCCCTCTCAAAAAAGCGAGTGCAAGCCAATTTTCCTGTATCGGTTTCATTATAAAGTGCTGTTTCTTACTTTCCGAACATGTACCATGTAAGGAAAGTATTGTAATCACGAAAAAATTCGACTTCGAGATTTGGGTGTATGGACACGTTTGGAGGTCTTCTGAATTCATGAATGCTATTTTTACGACATGTATGTATGTGTGTGTTTGTGTGAACACAATAGCTCCTAAACGGAGTATTCGATTGAGCTCAAATTGGGTATATAGGTTATAAACTACCATTGGAAGACCGGTATTGATTTTGGTGTGTATAGGACTTATAATTTTTCTACAGGGCTACGACAAAGATTTCTTTTACATTATGGCCTATGGGAGGAAATTCTTGAAAGTGCGCTAGCGTTTAACGGTACATTCCATTGAGCTCAAATTGGGTATGTATGTTATAAACCACCGTCACAAGACCGCTATTGATTTTGGTGTATATAGGACTTATAGTTTTTCTAAAGGGCTACGACAAATATTTCTTTTATATTATGACCAATGAGGAGGGGGGGGGGATTTGTTTGAATTATTCATCGATTAAAATTTATTTAAATGCTTGGTAATGATCTTAATCGTAAGTGTTCGGAAAACTGAGTGGAGTCACTCTAGATTTTTTTCATAAAGTAGATTATGTAGTATGTAACAAGAACTCATGTTCATTTTCAGCTGCATGGTTGCTCTGAAAAATTAATGAGTTACTTAAATTCTTTTTTGAGTGGTTGTACTTTTAAGCATGCATCTAGTGTTGGCAGACATTCTTTGGCAAAAGTCGCTAAATTCAGTTGAAAAAAAAATCGCTAAATTTCCTCCGAAAGTCGAGAATTCAGGTAAAAGTCGCTAATGGTTTTTTTTTTTTTTTGTAGTATTGTTTTAGCTTCAAATGCAATGAAAAAGCTTCAAATCCCCTGAATTTGCATCAAGACAAGGTACTGCATAACGAATTATTAAACCTTTTCACAGTCAAAGCATTTCCGTTTTTCTCTGCTATGAAAAATAAGCAAAGCTAAATTAAATAAATAAAATAACCTGCAAAAACCATGCTTATTTGGATATGACAATGAGGATTAAAAAGTATACTTACGAAGTAATATCGTTATGGACTTTAATAACATGTACAGATCAAGATCATGGGTAAAAGTTACAGATAAAGGAGGGAGTAGTTCATTGGTTTCATTACGAAATAAAAGTTAACGAAAATTTTAATATAATTTTCTTTTATTGTCATACGTGTAATCGCAAAATGCGATAAAATATTTTTTTCGTCATAAACAATGCACGCGAAGAAAATTTTGTTCACCGACACTGGAAAAATATAGAGTGAATGTAATTAAGTTTTCGAATTTCTTGGTCTATAATACTAATTTTTACACGTAAATAAACAGTACATCAAGCTTTCATAAGTCACAGAACATAACAGAGAATTATTTATTTATTTGTAGTTACACTTTTAACCCTTAAAACACTTTTTTTAAAAGAATATATATTTTAAAAACTGTTATTAGTTACTGTTAGTAATTATGCAATTATGCATTATTAATGTGCTGTTATTATACGAATTACAAGTAAATACCATTTAACCCTTTAACTCGCAGTGTTCCCGCTCTGGGAACACCCAACTCTGACGCTTTGACTGTTGCCAGTCACGAAGAATAGATTGGATTTCTATAAAAATAGTTGCGGGTGACACAGCTCCACGAGAATCCTTTACTTTTTAGCACGTCCTTTCCCATAAAAAAATGGTCACGATTCTTTTTAACAGCACTGAGATAGCTGCTGAAAAATGGAAGAATGCGAGAACAGCTGGATAGATGGCCCCATGCTGAAAAAAGGGCAGCCGTTGCCATCGCTCGACTTAACTACCAGCAAGATGGCGGACGATCGAAACGCAATGACGGTCTGACACACTTATGCTTTGAAATTATTTTCATTAGTGTATGCAGGGTCCATCAGAATTATCTGGCATAATTGCGTAAAGAGTGATAGGGGAAACCGAGATTTTTCAGCAATTTGACATAGCAATGAATGAAGGTCCCAAAACGTCGTCTTTACGGATCTGTTAAACATCGCGTCGCAAAAAAGTACCGAAGTGTCGGAGAAATTTCCGGAATGCACTTCAATAAATCTTTATTACTTGTCCCCGAAAAATACTGAACTAACATCTGTTATTTTGATTTGCATTTCATTTTGAACAATTCAGTATATGAATAATCAAATCATTTGTAATAAAATGTAATAAGGAAAGTTAGCCGAAGGTTCTCGGCACTTTTTGTGAAGTGGTTATTAACAGGTGTATTAAAAACAACGTTTCTGACACCTGCATTGTTTTGGAATTCTGAAACATCTCTATTGGTTTTCTCTATTACTCTTTTCAATGCTACCAGATGTTTTTGTTGTGATCTTTACAAATAAATTTGGTAATGACCGATACAATTAGATAACAGACAGGTGGACAGATAGACAGACCGGAAAACCGAAATAAACAAAATTTTCCAGCTTTGTTGGAAAACAGAATAAATCGCTCACGGCATTTTTGAAAAAAAATTATAATTTTTATGTTTAGCTATTTTTTATGTACAGCTTTGAGTTTCTCCTTTTACTAATCCAGTGTATATCAGCAACTCTGTGACTTAGCTCACTCAGTTTCCCTTTAATGATTTTCAAAACTTCATGCCTACGCTTAGATAGGACCGGTATTCAGTGAAATCTAATAAGTAACTCAAATGGTTTATCCATAAAATAAGTGGCATGAAGTTATGATTTTGGTCAGTATTGCCCTGTTCAAAGACATTGTAATATATTCTACTTGTGATGTATACAAAGCTTGAAATATCCATGCGCATAAAAGCAGAGGATTGCATTAGAAAAGGATGCCCATGAGTTTTTCCTCATTTACTCACAGTTCCTCTTTGTATTTATTTCATTTAAATTTTTCGGGAAAAAAAAAAAAGAGTATTTTTTCATTTAAGCTGTGATGAGACTCATTTGTACGAAGTATACGCGAATGAACACGAGATATAGCCTTTATTATGTGAAAAATTATACTTAAATTAATTTTTTTTGTGTGTGTGTGTGTGTGTTTCGCCTAAGTTTATTAAATAATAGAAACAGGTTTTGGATGTAATTTCTACCGTAAGATGATGATTACGAAAATTGGATTTAGTTGTAGTGCTGCCATCTATCAGACAAAAGTTGAAACATATAGTTCCATACTTTAGCAAAAGATCGATTTAGTTGTAGTGCTGCCATCTATCAGACAAAAGTTGAAACATATAATTCCATACTTTAGCAAAAGATGGCAGCACCACAGAGTTTCGGTAGGGAGATGAGCAAAAATGAAAATTCAAATGACATCCAAAACTATTTTATTGCATAGCATAAAACGTAAAAACTAAATATGCTTTTGTACGTGCGATTATTAAGTAACGTGCTTTTATATGTTTTAGAAAGGTTTAGTTCATGCATTAAAGAAATTTAATGGACGAAGCTTTACAACTCTACACATGCATTTTTGTTTATGTATACATATAAAAATCTGGAGTGACTCCACTCGACTTTCCGAACACTTGATATTTACCAAGCGTTTCAATAAATTTCATTCAACTGAATCTTGCTAGTTTTCAGGGACTAGTGCACTTAAGGTGATTTGAGTGTATATAGGCCGCAATGCATAAGAATACTTTTTTGTAGCCCTGTAAAAAACTGAGGGCTTACACTGGTTTAAACTTATGCATTATGTAAGACAATGGCTTAGAATATGCGTGACTAATTTGATATCAATCGAATGCACCATGCAGACACTACTTCACTTTAAATGATTTCCGTCCTTGGCAGTAATATGCACAAGAGTTACTTTTTGCATGCCTGTGAACAAACTATCAGCTCTACGCAAACGAAAATCTGTGCAGGTCATGAGACCGTGACCTATAATATACGTACTCAATTTGAGCTCAATCGAATGCATCCTAAAGACACCAGCGTACTTTGAAAACTTTCGTCCATAGGTTATAATGTAAAAGAACACTCATTGGTTGCCGTGTCATAAAACTTTAAGTTCTATACGCAAAATCTGTGCATGCTGTGTGACGGTGTCCTATAATATACATACTCAATTTGAACTTCTTCGAATGCACCCTTTAGACACTTAGCTCCTTTAAAATGATTTGCGTCCATTGGCCGTATACAGTGGTGGATTATTGAAAGTTTGTCGGGGGGGGGGGCGGTTAGTTTGTCGGTGGGAGCGGTTAGTTAGGAGATTAACATATACATGTAATGTATAAAAAGGTAATTTGGGTTTTACTAGTTTGGGTATTGTTCAAGCGGGTACTTTCACTGTAAGTTTTGCTTTCCTGTCATACTTGCCACGCGCGCTCTGGAGCTATGTTTTATTTATTTTGTTATTTGCCAGACATCAGGCCGTCGATTCTGAGTTCTTTAGATGTACAACGTGTCCCCACGCCCTTGTAGCCCCGGATGCGGGTCATGTTGGTAAATGTGTGTGGTTCGATCAGAGATAAGAGAGAGGAGGACTTGTGTCTTCCCAGACCACGTGGTGTGGTAAGCGTAAATACTCCCGCACATCGAAAATCGGAGGACTTCTGCCACTGGAACTGTTTAATGAGTCCACGCTGATTCTTGTACCCGTCTCCCCTCCCCTCTTCACATTCTAAATTGTAACTTAAATGTAATGTTCAATAAACCATATTACCTGCCTTAACTTTGAAACTTTACTTGAAATATCTGACGTCACATACATTCATTTTATGGAAGTAAAACAGAATCTTTTACATTAATTTCTTTTTTTTTGGGGGGGGCAGTCACCCCCTCCGCCCCTCCCTCTTTAGTCCGCCCTTGGGCCGTAATGTATAAGAATTATTTTCTGCAATCCCGTGAACAAACTATCAAATCTACACATGCCAAAACCTATGCATATCAAGTGACTTTGACCTTTTATATACACGCCCAGTTTGAGCTCAATTGAACTCACCGTTTAGACGCTCCAAGAATTTCCGTCATTAGGCCATAATGTAAAAAAAAATCTTTGTTGTATTCGTGTAAAAAAAAACTATAAGTGCTATTCACACCAAAATCAATACCAGTCTTACGATGGAGGTTTATAACAAACATACCAAATTTGAGCTCAATCGAATTCACCATTTAGGAGCTATCGTGTTCCCTCACACAAACACATATATCTCGTAAAAACAGCATAAATGAGTTCAGAAGACCTCAAAACGTGTAAATCCCTCAAAGTCGAGTTATTTCATGATTACAATACTTTCCTTACATGGTACATGTTTGGAAAGTAAAAGAAGACTGAAAGAAGAATATATAAAATGAGAAGTGTAAAATGCACTCCCTGTAATTTCAGGATGAATAAATTATAATTACCTTCCGAACGTGTAAAATGTAAGGAAAGTATTGTAATCATGAAAAGATTCGACTTTGAGATTTTGATGTATTGACACGTTTTGAGGTCTTCTGAATTCGTGGATGCTGATTTTACGAGATTTAGGTATGTATGTGTGTGTTTGTGTTTGTGCGTATGTGAGTGAACACGATAGCTCCTAAACGGGGCATTCGATGGAGCACAAATTTGGTATGTATATAATAGGTCACCGTCACAAGATCGGTATTGATTTTGGTGTGTATTGTACTTAGTTTTGTACTTAGTATTGTACTTAGTTTTTTTTACGTGGCTACGAAAAGGATTTCTTTTACATTATGGCCTGTGAGAGGAAATTCTTGAAAGTGCGCTAGCGCTTAAACGGTACATTCGATTAAGCTCAAATTGGGTATATATGTTACAGACCACCGTAGCAAGATCGGTATTAATTTGGTATGTATAGGTTTTATAGTTTTTTTTAAAGGGCTACGAAAAATATTTCTTTTACATTATGGCTAATGGACGGAAATATTTGAAAGTGCGCTCGCATTTAAACGCTGAATTCGATTGAGCACAACTTAGGCATGTGTATAAAAGGTCACGGTCACACGATCGGCATAGATTTTGGTGGGTGTAGAGCTGACAGTTTGTTCACGGGATCACAAAAAATAATTCTTATACATGATGGCCTATGGACGCAAATCATTTAAAATGAGCTAGTGTCTAAAGGGTGCATTCGAACCCAAGTTCAAATTGGGTATGTATATCATAGGACACCGTCGCACAGCATGTATGGATTTTGCTGCGTACAGGGCTTATAGTTTTCTGACAGAGCAACCAATGAGTGTTCTTTTACATTATAGAATATGGAAGGAAATTCTTCAAAGTGAGCTAGTGTCTGTACGGTGCATTCGATTGAGCTCAAATAACGTATGTGTATTATAGGCCACGGTCTAATGACCTGCATCGATTTTGGTGTGTGTAGAGCTTATAGTTTGTTCACAGGCTTGCAAAAAGCAATTCTTATACGGCCTAAGGACGCGAATCATTAAATGTGAGCTAGTGTTTAAGGGGTGCATTCATCCAATTAGGTACGCATATTATAGGTGTCTTACATACTGCATAGATTTTAGCGAATGTACGCCATACAGATTTTCACAGGGCTACAAAAAATGTATTCTTATATATTGCGGCCTGTGCACTCAAATCATTTTAATCATGAATCAAGTGCCTGAACACTAGATAGGATTGAGTGGAATGAAATTTATTTAAACGCTTGGTCAATATCGAGTGTTCGGATAGTCGAGTAGAGGCATTCCAGATTTTTTAATTTTTTTTAACTACCAGAATATTTTCTAATCCATAGAAAAGTAGGATAATAAATGTAACAAAACGTATCATAACCCATTCAAAATATAGACGAAAAAATAAACCGAAAAAGAAACAGAATTTTACCAATATGTAAAGAGAAAAAAGCAGGAAAACAAAGGAAAAAATCTTGGAGTGACTCCACTCGACTTTCCGAACAGTTACGATTAAGATCATGACCAAGCATTTAAATAAATTTGAATCGATGGATCATTCAAACATATATACCAAATTGAAGCTCGATCGAATGTACCGTTTAAACGCTAGCGCACTTTCAAGAATTTCTCCCCATAGGCCATAATGTAAAAGAAATCTTTGTCGTAGCCCTGTAGAAAAACTATAAGTCCTATAAACATCAAAATCAATACCGGTCTTACAATGGTGGTTTATAACATGTATACCCAATTTGAGCTCAATCGAATGTACCGTTTAAACGCTAGCGCACTTTCCAAAATTTTCCTCCATAGGCCATAATGTAAAAGAAATCTTGGTCGTAGCCCTGTAGAAAAACTGTAAGTCCTATACACACCAAAATCAATACCGGTCTTGCGACGGTGGTTTATAATACGTATACCCAATTTGAGCTCAATCGAATCTACCGTTTAAACGCTATCGCACTTTCAAGAAATTCCCCCCATAGGCCATAATGTAAAAGAAATCTTTGTCGTAGCCCTGTAGAAAAACTATAAGTCCTATACACACCAAATTCAATACCGGTCTTGCGACGGTGGTTTATGACATATATGTCCAATTTGAGCTCCATCGAATGCTCCGTTCAGGAGCCATCGTGTTCACTCACATACACACAAACACACATACACACACACACACACATACACACATACATACATACATCTCGTAAAAATAGCATAAATGGATTCAGAAGCCCTCAAAACGTGTAAAAACACCAAAATCTTGAAGTCGAATTTTTTCATGATTACAATACTTTCCTTACATGGTACATGTTCGGAAAGTAAAAAGCAGGAAAACAAAAGGAAAAAAGTATAATAACACAAAAAAAAATCTGATTTCTATTTGTAATACTCTAAAAGTACATATGAATATATGTTTTTGAAACACAAACACCATTTTCTTGGCAGTTTCGTATTTTATCACCATCACTGTGAATATCGCCAAATATCACGGATGCGAGTGAAATACGACAGTAACAGTTGGAAGAATCTTGTAGATCATTTGCTATGGGTGCACTTACTTGTGACATTTTTTCTGGGGGGACAAGCGTGGAGAGCGACAACTGTATGCTCGGAATGAGGTAGTCTCGCAAAGATTCAGACACCTCCGGCCGACTGCTCGACTGGCTCATGTCGACAACACCTGGAAACGAGAAAAAAAAAAAAAAAAGGATAAATCAGGCGAAACGCAACCGCTATACAGAGGGTGTTTACACATTTTTAGAACGATTTTGACACATTTTTGAACACTTATGAACGATTAGAACGATTGACATTTTTAGAACGATTTTGAAACGAAGAATTTAAAAAAAGTAAATATTTCAGAATAGACATTTTTGGCAACAGCTTATTATTTGAAATGAGAAATATCGTCTGCTACTTTTAAATTTATTCTTCTTTCAAAATGTCATATGTAAACAAGCTGTGGATTGAAGGATTTGTTTTTTGCGCTTTCCGAAGAGAAATATTCTTATTCCATAATTTAAAAAACGTTGTGAAATGCATGGTATTAAAATTTCTAAGTGCAAAATCAGCAACATTATTAATCGGCAAGGTAAAAACCGTCAATCATTGTTTCTACATGGAAAGAAGACTCCAAACGAATATCCGAAAAAGGTACGTACTGTTTCAAGCATTTCTAAAGTGAAATCGCTGGTAACAAAAGAAAATCCGCCAACACAGAGATCAATTGCAAATTCTTTAGATACATCTGTAGCAACAATAAATAAAATAATAAACCAAGATTGACAACTTAAAAAAGCTAAAAAAACATAATTTTCACCAGCTTTTGCCGAGACATGTGGCTCAACACAAGTCATACTTCGAAAACTACCACTGCATTCCTTGAGAAAATGATGACTGATACAGGTATTGTATATATATACCTTTTCCACATATTCCTGCGAAGTACCCTGACGTTTCACCTATGGACTATTGTGCCTTTGGTCTGTTAAAAAGAGCTCTTTCTAAACGCAAACCCACCACGATAGATGGACTCTGGAAAGTAGTGGAAGAGGAATGTAAAGCAGTACCCCTGGAAATTTTACGAAAAGCTCTTCTATCGTGGAAATCACGATGCAGACTTATAGTCCAGAAAAAAAGGCTATCAGATCGAACATTTAAAAAAATAGTCTTTACATTTTAAACATTAATTAAATGTCCCCGAAATCGTCCTAAAAATGTGTAAACACCCTCTGTAAAACACTTTTCAATAGTATCCTGTTTGCGCTTGTATTAATGTTCAATGCTTAGATAACCCTTTCTAATATTCTTTAATTCAAGAGCATTTGAATGCTACCGCTTAGGCTTTATGGAATCATAACGGGAAGAAACGATAATTGCTGCGTCCACTTGTCTGACCAACTCAGAATCAAGTAAATAAGATCAGAGGTGTGCCCGATATCCGTATCCGTGTCCACGGATTTTCGAAGAAAAAAAAGATCCGTGTCGATATCAGTATCCGTATGAACAAAAAGACATTATCCGGATCCGTGAGAGCGAAAAAAATATTATCCGGATCCGTAATGAATCCGTTTTTGTTTTAGCGGATCTTTCCCGAATTTTTTAACGACTTATCGGGATAGGTCAGAAAATTAAAAAATCAAATTATTCTATTATATTTATTAATTTTTTTGTTAGTAAACGTAAATTTTATTGTTTAAAGCTTAATTTTTACTGTTTATTATTTTTAAGTGAATCTTCTTCCTTACCATAAAAACCTCTCGTTTAAATTAATAAATAGTAATTTGAAGCTATCAGCATGCATTTACTATAGCGTAACTAGCCATCGCTTCAAGATGATCTACTCTTCAAAACAATTTCCAAACAAACCGATCCGTATCCGCGGATATGACAACAAATGATCCGTTTTCAGATCCGTATCCGCGGATATAAAAATAAAATATCCCTCTTCAGATCCGTATCCGCGGATATAAAAATAAAATATCCCTCTTCAGATCCGTATCCGCGGATATAAAAATAAAATATCCGTATCCGAGGATCTAACTTTTTAACGATCTGGCACGTCTATAAATAAGATACATCGCCAAGATGATGGTAGTGGAATATCGCAGCTACGTTTGCATTCCTGTAGGCATTAGCAGTCCTAAAGCATAGCTGCGATCTTGGCGTAATCCTAATGTGGCAGAGCAAGTTCAGTGGTCCCTATAACCCACAAGTACAGTCTGTCAATTAAATAACCAAATGTCGGAACCCTTTATGAAAAACACAGTTGTCGGGACATTTTTTTTTTTTTTTTAAATGAAATTCATTTTCATCCTTGACCCCAGAGCTTCCCCTATGAAAGTTGTTTTGTTGGGCCCTGCAAAAGAGTCGTAAATGCTGCATGCACTATTCTTGTAGGAAAGTATATTTTAAAAATTCCAATGACACACACACACACACATGTATCAATTTTGTTTTGTCTGAAATATATGAACGCCACTAAAATTAATTTTAAGCAATAACTGTCCATAGAGCGTAATGTATTGAAATTCTGGAGACCCTCTATGAGAATTTTTCATATACATTGCACCAGTTTCATTACATAGAGAGAGAAAGTATATGCACTACTGGCCAAAAGTGTTGTAAGTTTCAGAAATCTAACCCTTTTAAAGATTAAGCACCCTTTCTCCCGTCAAAATTAAAAATCAATATAATTAATATTTTTAATGTCAACATGTTAAATTAATGACTTCAAAGACAAGATAGCATTAACTCAGGGGTTCCCAAAGTGGGTGCCGCGGCACCCTGGGGTGCCGCAGAGAGATATCAGGGGTGACGCGAAGGCTCCCAAAGCGCCCATGATCTCCAATGTATTCCACAATTATGAAATATATATTATACAATGTACATATAATGACGAGGGTGCCGTGAGAAAATTTTAATCCGCTTAGGGGTGCCACGACTTGGAAAAGTTTGGGAACCTCTGCATTAACTTAAAGAACAAAAATAATTATTTAATTTATTGAAAAAATAGCATAAAAAATATATTGGTTATTATAGAAATCATAATCCATTTTGGCTGGCCGGAATGATATTAAATAAAGAATGAATTTCAAGTTATTCTGCAAAAATAGTATAATAAATAAATGTAATTGAACTAAAGATCATTTATTATGCTGCTGAGCAGCCTTGACTTTGACCACAACAGCCACTCTTTTAGATATGGAATCCACGATGTTCTACAACACTTCTTCGGTGTTTCATGGTGCCAACTTAAATTATGGGTTCCTGAAGCCCTCATTTTGTTTTTTGGTGATTTTCAGATGTATTCTTTCCAATTATACGACATAAATTCTCAAAAATACTAAAATCTGACAAATTTCCTGTCCATTTTTTCTGGACACATTCTTGAAAACAATGGTTAGATTTCTCAAACTTGCAATACTTTTGTCCAGTAGTGTAGCTTATACGCCATTAGATGACATTACTAGAGTATATCGCGTTATACATGTAAATAACATCCATAGCTTTTTTGTTGTTGTTGTTTATATCTACTTCCGGCAACTGGAACTCGGAGAGACAGACGGAGATCAAAAATATTTTTTAACTTTGTTGGAAAACATTTAAATAAAACATCTACCCCAAAAATATATGTCTACCCTTAACGGGTCAATACATTGAAAGCAGCAAATCTTGAACTCAAAAGGAAAAAAAAACTTAAAACGACAGAAAGTTCAAGTTCACTATCATTGTACTTTAAAAATATTTTCTGCACCTTTATAAAATCCCTTTTTACCCACAGGAACCCACTAACTACACCAATACTTCCACGGTACTTCTAGTTTCGAAAGCATTTAGTTACGAAATAGTTAGACGCTGTTAAATTACCGCACGGCTTACGATCACGATAATCCTCTAAAAATAGTTAAGTTCGGAACAGAGGTAAGAAACGTTCAGATCGCTTGTTCCTCTAAAGAGATTTTGACGCGTGAAATATCGAATTTATCAGCTCTGGTAAGCACATGACAATAGCTTTACGCTTTTGGAACAAGCGACGCGTAAAGCAAATATCTCATTAAAGGGATGTACGTAATGAAAATAAGAAAAAGAGAAACACTGTAAGGGTTGTTAATTTTTCCTGTCCCGAATATATCTGGAGCTCGGTATTTGAAGAGTTCTAATAACTGCTGCTTTTGGGATTGAAAATAGCCTGAATTGCAGAACCTTTATTAAAAATATGAATAATTAGCGAATGATAGCTTACATAATTTACCTTGCTTATTATAACTGGCTTATTAATGCAAAAGTTCTTCAAACGAAAAATTTATTATTCAGAAATTTATTTTAAACGAAATCATTTTTCTGTCCGTTAGAACCTGAATCGTTTAATATAATCTTTATTCAACGAAAACCTGTTTTCAGTGGAAAAAATACTACTTCGGTAATTAGGAGTTCCTTTTTAGGTAGGTTAAGAATTATACATTAAGAGGAAATTCATCTTTGAGGGAAATGATTCTTTGTTCTGCATGTTAAACAAAACCTCATCTTGGAAACGAGTTCATGGGGAAAAAATTGCGGTTCTTAATGATTTCGCTTGACTTCATAACTTTTAGAGTATATAATCTTTTTTGGTTATCATTTTGCAGTAACTGATGAGTTGAAATAACGGACAAGATCCTTTAGAGAAATCTTTCGGCTCCTTCTTAAAACAAAAATTCGTACGAGAATAGAAGATCTAAGAGTCGCTACAGTCTCTATTACTTATAAATATATAGAAATATCATACAAATACACGCACAGTTACTGTTCAGATGAAATTTAGCACTTCATCTCAAACTACTGAGAATCTAATCGATAGTGCTTTTAAATTTTTCTGTAAGCTCCCGTGATACCCAATATTTATTTCTGAAAATTTTATATTCAAAATAAATTCACTTCTTTGCTAAAAGTTGTCTGTGTTGCTTTACAGAAATCACAGAATTCTGTAAAGAATTAGAATGATTTAGAACCAAAGAATTTTCTGAATGATTTAGAATCAAAGAATCCTGAATCCTTTTCTGACGCTGTACAGAAATTGCAGACCTTTTTATAACTCTTCTTGATTGAATAATAAAGACATTGTACACTGGTTTTCATACCGATATTGCGTTTGATTTTTATAACAACGTTGCATTTAAATTTGTCTTAATTTAAATCTTTTCAACAGCTGACTCGGCAAAATATTTTTTGTAACCAGATTAAGTTGGTTAACAATGTCTACTTATTTATTAATTTTAAAAATACAAATCAGCTTTTATAGTAATTCGATGACTTACTTACTCTTACAATAATTTTACTTATTAGCTTGCTCAATTATTTTTAACCAGTGTTATTAGTCCATTTTGAGGATTAATACAATGGGCGGTATAGTACCAGTACCTGAGCCAAACCCATAAAGAATCTTACTACAGTCAGACCTCGTTAGTATATCATTTTCGGGGCCATTTAAAAATGGCTTACTAAATGGAGTGACTTCTTAAGCGGGGAGTTTAAATTAAATTCAAAACGAAATCTTGAATGTGTATATATTTAACTTAGCGTGCCTATAATTAACTTACATTATAATTTATATAAATTAGTGGAATAAGTATTTAAATTAATAAAATGGATGACACATTAATCCTTTAATGCGCAGTGTTCTCGCTCTGGGAACACCAAACCCTGACGTTTTGACTGTTGCCAGTTACAAAGAATAGATTTGATTTCTATAAAAATAGTGGCGGGTGACACAGCTCCACAAGAATCCTTTACTTTTTAGCACGTCATTTCCCGTCAAAAAATGGTCACGGTTATTTTTAACAGAACTGACATCTTCTGAAAGACGAAAGAATGCGAGAAATTGCTGGATAGATTGCCCCATGCTGAAAAAAGGGCAGCCGTTGCCATCGCTCGACTTATAGACCAGCAAGAGGGCGGACTATCGAAACGTTCATCGCGTGCCATAGGTCGAGAGACCCTTTTTTGACGACAGCTGGCTGTGGCACAGCCAGCTGTCGTCGCCTCGCTGCTGTCGTTTGAGGCGATACGTGCGCCTCAAAGGGTTAAGGAAATTATAAGTAAAGGCCGTGCGTAGTGCGTATAATTTAACTGTAACAATCTGTCCTATCGAATCCGCCATCGTATGGAAGTCGAAACGAAGATGAATCCTGGATGAATTCCTAAAATTGATGGATAAGGCAAACAGTCTTCGTCATTAGAAATGCCGATAGCCGTGTTCAACAAAACGAGTGCTTTTGGTACGTAACCTTGACGAAGAAATGGGACCGAGTTTGTATGTTGTTCTCTTAAAAGATACCTCTTAAACGAAGTGGAATAAAAAATAACGACGCAATAAGCGGGGTATACTATGCGAAAAGGCGTATTAAAAAGATCGGGACTTTTGAAAAAGGAAGTAATACGCGGAGTGGCGTCTTATCCAGGGGACTTACTAACGAGGTTTGGCTGTATTTAATTTGTTAATGAACTATTTTAGGAAGCTTTCAGTAATATGCTTTAATGATAAAGCAATAAGTAAAACAAATATTGAAATTTATGCCATAACAAAGGAGTTGCATAATTGGAGTAACCTTTATCACAAATTTTCTGTTAATCTAGTGCTAAATTTGCCCGTTATAAGGACAAATAAAACAACCTCCAACGACTCTATGCGTTTAGCCGCCTAGCCGAAGATGAAAAAAATATATGTATACATAAATAGTGTTGCGAATTTTTCTCGAATATGCTCTTATATAGTTTATTTGAGTTTAAATTTAATTTTCTAGTCGTTTAATAATCAGAGTTTAGCTTTTGTTGCTTGTAAATCGATTCATCAGAGCGAGAGATATGGATCTTCAAAAATTCCCATTGGATGATTTGGCGATTTCATGTCATATATCAGACATCGGCAAAGCTTCACGACTTATATCTTGGCGATATTTCGTCAAATATGTTTGGTGTGTCGCGATTTCGAGCGATATATATGACCGTCGTCGTTGTTGGTCCGTTAGCGAATGACATTCTTAAGATACTCATAATCGGATACCAGAGATTTTGCCGATACAGAGGGGATTTCTTACCTATTGTGAGAGATGCGTTTTTGGCCATAGCGTCGCATGCCTTGGGTCCAGATCTGAGAACCGGAAACAAGGATGTCAGGTGCTCCACTGCCAGGGCACTGTGTCCACAGCTGTCGTAGACCTTGAGTCCTGCAATTATAAAAAAGGGGTGAGAATCGTGAACTGATTCAAACCACTTTCGCACCTCTGATGCACTTGTTAGAACCACCATTTGTTGGCGATGTCATTTTGAACTCAATCAAGAAAAGATAAATCATGCTGAACTCTCAGATCAACCACTTTCAAACACCATCACAGTAGCAATTTGCACTTATACAGTCTGTCAATCATATAACCAAATGCTGGAGCCCTTAACCAAAAATGCACTTGTTGGTGGTGCATTTTTGCCATCAAGTGCATTTTTGATTAAGGGCTCCAGCATTTGGTTATATGATTGACAGATTGTACCAAGAATTAATCAATGTATTGAAATATTTGTGCGTCTACCTGTTACAAAAAAATGACTCATGCTGTGCTCACCAAGTATACATAGCAGAGTAGTATTTTCATACATAGCGTACCTTAACTTGCCAACTTTGTTTTTTAGTGAGCAGAATGGTCTTTTCACCAAGTTAGATGTTTTGTTTGGAACAGTCGTTTCCAACCTTATTTCTCTGGGTGAACTAAAGCTTCAGATTAAAAGAATTCCATAGCAGTCAATGGCCAGAGACTTCACAAAGTTCAGTGGCCACTTTGATATTGTTAGTGGCCATAATTTTTGGTAAATCCCTAACAACACATCCAAATTTCGTTTGTATTGCTTGCCCGTTCACCCCCAAACCACCTTTTTCCACCAACCAAAATTATTCAGCAGCAAAGATGCAGAACAATTATGTTCTGAACGATTGTTCAGAGACACACGTCGTTGATTTGGGAATGTTCTGCTTAAATTCGGTGCTCATTCCTATTATTGCGCTCTAGCTTACAAAAGGGTCAAGTTTACAGGTATTCAATTTTGGCGACAGAGAGATAGTTTTATAGTTTTATAATTCCACAGTCACCATGGCGATATGGCGACCGCTAATCTGAAACTTTACGGCGAACCCCTTGTGCGGTTGTTGACAACAAGCAAAAAAAAAAACACTAAAATTTGGTAGGACACCTTTTTTTCCACGTCACACGGTTGTTCATAGCAAGAAACAACATGCCTAAGTACAAACGTTCATTAAAATTACTATGACGGCTACAAGAAAATGAATACAAATTTATCCAACTTGTTGAATGAATTTTGTGCTAAACAAGAATATAAACAGTAATAAAAACAAAACATATGTTTGCGATGCTGCATAGGGGCTGCACTTCATCAGCTGTAAAAGCCCAAATTCACGCAGACAAGTGAATGAATACAATTAAGCATACATTAAAATCCTCTGCCGTTTTAAAGATGTATGTCGAAGAAAAAAGAATCTGCCTCATAGTTTGACCACACATTAAAATAAACGATTTGCACCAGGGACTCAAGAAAAATCGAGTTGATTCTTTATAAGTTACACTACACACTGGAAAAAATGAAAAAAAAAAAAAAACTGTGATTTTATGAAACTTTCAGGAAAAAATTCTCAAACCGCGCAGCAAAATATTTCGAAGAGTGTGACAAATCCTGGAAAGTTTTTGTTATTTTAGATCTTTTCGAAAAGTTCCGTGACTGATATAGGTTTATCACTATTATTACATTGTATAGATCAGCATGTAAAGAACCATCTCAAAATTTTCCAACTCCTGACATGATTAGTTTATTTATATTTATGTATACCAAAACCACATGATTGCTCCGAAATCCGCGGTAGGGGCAGTAATTTTAGCAAATTGTGCAAATTTTGAACAGCTTTTACCCTTCAGTGCATATTGTAGCCAACTGGCTATTCATTTTTCCGGAAAAGAAAATGTTGCAGTTTCTCTCTAAAACATGCATTTAAAGTAAATAAAAGATCATTATGAAAATAAGTTTTAGTTTTGTAAAATGCATGGGAGCATCATATTTTGAACAATCATATTTTGAACAAACTTGAATTCAAAGCGTGTGCATCCAGTTCGCCGAACAAATTTTTTGCCAGAATGTTTCATGGCTTCGAATTTTTTGTTGTTAAATAAAAAAATACAAAACTATTAAAAATTCTTTAGCTATTCTTTAAGTATTCTTTAGCTCTGTACACGGACTTGGATGTAGGACGATCATTGACATTCTAAAAGTGCTAAACAAAATTTTGCCTGTAAGATAGCGCTGTGAGTCGTGATCATTAGGTTAAGGTTATGCACATACGTGCGTTAAGTAGATTGCATCCCGATTCGTTGTTATTCGTCGTTAGAAGGCGTTGATGTAGCTAATCATTAAAAGGGGATCCAATATTTTCCTTGGAGGGGATGGACGGTATTTCGGGCTTCTGCCGTTAGTCAATGATGGTACAAGTCCGTAGAACTGTAGAATGTAATGAATATGCATCGATACAGAAGAACAACTGGATAGACTGCTCAATGCTGAAAAAGTGCAGCCGTTCGCACACAGCTAGCTGTGTCAAGAAACGTTCTTCAGATCTGTGGCACGCGTTGGGCGATTCGATCGACTGCCATGTTGCTAGTTGCTAAATCGAGCTATGGCATCAATATCGAATAACAACTGGATAGACTGACCATTGCTGAAAAAGTGCAGCCGTTTACACAGCCAGCTGTGCCAAAAAATGCTCTTCAGATCTGTGGCTCGCGATTGCCAAATCGATCGACCACCCTGTTCCTGGTAGTCCAATCGAGCGATGGCATTGACGGCTGCACTTTTCCGGCATCGGAAAACGATTACGCTTCAGGGGTGTTAACCCTTTAACGCGCGGTGTCCTCGCCGTGAGGACACCAAACTCTGACGTTTTGACTGTTGCCAGTCACGAAGAACAGATTCTATTTCTATAAAAATAGTGGAGGGTGACATAACTCCACGGGAATCCTTTACTTTTTAGCACGTCATTTCCCATAAAAAATGGGCACGATTATGTTTAACAGCACTGGCATCTGCTGGAAAATGGAAGAACGCGAGAACAGCTGGATAGATTGCCCCAATGCTGAATAAAGGGCAACGGCTGCCCTTTATTCAGCATTGGGAAAGGGTTGCGCCTCAAAGGGTTAAACGAGACAAAGTTCCTCACCTATCTTCACTCCGGGTATGAGGGGCCCTTCGCCCCCCTCGCTTTCCTCCTCCGACAGGAGACCACTCCTCCTGTTCAGCACGTCCACGGCCCACCGCATCGCCTCGAAGACCTGGACCCCGTCCGGGGAGGCGGCGCCGCAGCCGTAGATGCCCTCGCCGGACCTGTGGACGGGCAGGACAGCCCCTATGGTCACCTCGGCGTCAGGCTCGACCCACACGTGGTGGGGCGGCACCTCGCAGTACTCCTGGACGAACTTCAGGGCGGAGGAGGACGGCAAAGCGGCAGCGGCAGCGGCGACGGCGACGAACAGCAGCTTGGGGAAGAGGGCATCATGGCGGCGGCGATGTCTTGTGCCAACGAGCATCGAGACCTGGAGGAAAGGAAACCCAGTTAGTGATTGCTAGTCAACTATGCATCAACAAGGAAAAAACAAATCAACATGGAAAACAAATTAACAAAAAACTCGCCTGTTCGAGCTCATCAGGGGGAGACCACCCTGAACCCCCCTCATTTTTTAGTTTCATTATTGCCATATTAAAACGATATTAACCCTCTCGTCACCGAATTATGCAAAATCAGAGAAAACAAATCTGTCTAGCATTGAATGCATTATCTGAAATACTATTATAAATCATGCAAAAATATTAGGTTGTAACGAAAGTTTCCCGCCATCGCAAACATCCTCAGCACACAGTTCTCGTTGGCGTATTTGCTCCTATTTTGTTAAACTATTTTTGGCATTTGAAAGAAAGAGGTTTACTTTATAACACTGTGTTGTGAAATCTGTAAACAATATAGTTATCATTAAGTATAAGGTGTCTCAAATGGAACTATCACTCTAGAGTATTAGAGCCATCCTTTACTTCCAGTTGTGTTGCAAAATGTCAGCTACAGAATATCAACGAATTATGAGTACAGCTTTAAGTACTATTGTTGTATCATGTGACACTGTGCAGGTTTGGTACCGAAAGTTCAAAAACACTTATTTAAGGAGTTAGAAGTTAGATTTTCAAGCAGATATGGCGGAAAACTTTCGTTACAACCTGATATTTTTTTTCTAATCTCGATTCATATTAGATTTTTTCTAATATTAATTTCTGCATTTTCGAAGCATTTTGCTATGCTAAAATTAATTTAAAGGGATGCACCTATTAGGTAAAGGTTGAGGAATAAGAAAAAAAACTATACTTAGCTTAAAAAGAAAAAAAAATGGTCAAAAAGCAGGGTCCCTATTTTCTTAATTTTTCTCCTGAAACAATAAGCGAAAACTGTAAAAAAATGACCTAAATAGACTAGTACTGCAATCTAGGCATGATTGATGCATCTAGTGAAGAGCCTCCTATACTTTCTACGTGAATGAATGATATTGATATCACTGAAAGAAAAAACAAATACTCAATTCAATTGTTTTCTCTCTAAATATTGCTATTTGAAGTAGGAGCCTCCTATGAGGTTCGGGGTGACGAGAGGGTTAATTGGCTGAGTCATTTTATCGTTCATCTTTCGTGTATTTCGCCTGGTCACCCTATGTTGAAATTTTTAGGATTGTAACCTATAGATAGAAAAATACACGAGATGCCTATTCTACAGCTTACGAAATAGTGTAACAATAGATTGAAGCTGTTGTGAACTAATAGTATTTAAATATAAGTAAAAAATACATGTGAAGCATATTCTATACAGCTTACGAAATAGTGTAACAATAGATTAAAGCTGTTTTGAACTAATAGTATTTAAATATTTGTAAAATTATGTCGCATACTTTTATGTCGCTTTTTTAGGACACATTTTTTCGGACAATTTTCAGTAAAAGGGGTGAGAGATAAAATGATATAGTCATTTCAAAATATTTTTATATATATATAATTATATTTTAAATATTTTAAATATATTAATATATTTCATATATTAATATATTTAAAATATTTAAATCAAAATATCTATAATAATAAATCAAAATATCAATAATAAATCATATAATCAAAATATTTTAAATATATTTCAAAATTTCATATAGTCAAAACAAAAACAACATGGCCAATTATAGATTATAACAGAGGTTCCCAACCGGTGGGGCGCGGTACCCTTGGAGGGCACAGGGACGTTTGCAGGGGTTTGGATGCGACAAAAACAGGCAAAGAACCAATGACAATGCATGTTTTACAAAATCATCCTGCTGTTGTTGCTACATCCTGCTGTTGTACATGGTCCCACAGCGGTTCAGCCCCGAGAGGAGTTCACCCTCCCAAGCACTGTCCAAGCCGGATGCTGCTTCATTTGCCGCGCTCTTACGGGAACTAGGTGTCCTGAGAAAAAATTTGAGAAAAAATTACTTACCAACCGAAAAAATTACTTACCAACTTTACTACTTGAGAAAAAATACACTCTTGAGAAAAAATTAATCAAAGATTGAAAACTAACGATTAATATTTAATCTCAGGTAACGATGGACGATTAAAAATATTTAGTCAGTAATCACGGTCAACTAATTCATATGTTTGTTCACCAGGAGAAGAACACACGTCACCGGAATGTGGCATTTAGATATACTATTTCATTCCATAAACAATAATTTCTGGCACTGCTCAAAAATATCATGCACGGTTTCTATTGAAAACACGATATACGATAAACAGTTTAATGAATTGTAAGAAAATGTGACTTACGCAAATGTCGATATGCTAATCCACTAGTACAAGAAAAAGAAAGAAAAAGCGAGACAGTTATTTAGTAATCATATACTTCTGTTCTTGCAATATTTACAAATGTCTACTTTCAGGCTTAAGGAAAGAGTCGATTCAGCATTCCAAAATGCCTGGAAGCAGTCTTTAAACTTTCCTTTAAAATGAAACAATAAGCCTTGCAAGATTTCGAAGTTAGAAACAATTCCTAAGACGATTTATTTTTATTCTAATATGCTAAAGGAAGGAAGGAACAAAAAAAAAAACATTTAATTTATATGTATTATCTGAAAAATGCTTATTGATTATAATAGTATTTTTACGCTTGTCTTCGAAGAGAAGGAATTTCATCATTTTTTCTGATACCCCGTTCTCTCTATTCTAGTCAAACAAATTTCAGCTAATGTACACGAATTTTATAATTTAACTCAAATAAAATTCTTTATAAAATTTTAAGGCAGTGGTTCTCAACCTTTTTTACTTTCCGAACATGTACCATGTAAGGAAAGTATTGTAATCATGAAAAAATTCGAATTCGAGATTTTGGTGTTTTTACACGTTTTGAGGGCTTCTGAATCCATTTATGCTATTTTTACGAGATGTATGTATGTATGTGTGTATGTGTGTGTGTATGTGTATGTGTGTTTGTGTGTATGTGAGTGAACACGATAGCTCCTGAACGGAGCATTCGATTGAGCTCAAATTGGATAAATATGTCATAAACCACCGTCGCAAGACCGGTATTGATTTGGGTGTGTATAGGACTTAGAGTTTTTCTACAGGGCTACGACCAAGATTTCTTTTTAATTATGGCCTATGGGGGGAATTTCTTGAAAGTGCGCTAGCGTTTAAACGATACATTCGATTGAGCTCAAATTCGGTATACATGTTATAAACCACCATCCTAAGACCGGTATTGATTTTGGTGTGTATAGGACTTATAGTTCTCCTAAAGGGCTACGACAAAACTTTCTTTTATGTTATGTCATAATGGCATATGGGGAGAAATTCTTGAAAGTGCGCAAGCGTTTAAACGGTGCATTCGATTGAGTTTCAATTTGGTATATATGTTTGAATGATTCATCGATTAAAATTTATTTAAGTGCTTGGTCATGATCTTAATCGTAAGTGTTCGGAAAGTCGAGTGGAGTCACTCCAAATTTTTTACCCTTTCGAACCCGCTCGTAAATCCTAAAGTATTTGGCGAACCTCTTGTACAGTCGATGTGTACTAGTACATTATTTTAGCAAACCATTTTATACACCTATTGAGCCCCTGAGGGCTCGTGAACTACTGGTTAGGGGACCCGTGATGTAAGATATATTTTACTTACCGGTTAAAAAAAAATAATACTGCATTTATTTATATCAAATTTAATAAAACTGACTCCTAAGTTTTCGTGAAATACCAATGCTTATAAAGCTACACTGACTAATGAGTGGAATTTTCAAGTAATGTTTCAATAAAATCTCTCAAAGTTAAAATTCTGAAACTAGTACTTTCCATTAAGGAAAAAAAAAAAAAATGAGGCGACGACGACATAGAATTTCGACACTATATTTCTATTCTAAGAAAAACCTCCTTTGTAATGTGTATTTTAATGTCGTTCATCATGATTACTTATAAATGCAATTTTAAATTCTACATCTTAGTACCGTGGTCAGCAAACTCGGCCGCTTTGCGAGCGGTTTAATTTCGGGTTCAAATTTCGTTATGCCTTGGATGTAGGTGTTTGTTCAAATATTCTGATGTAAAATTGTATTCTAAAAGAAATATGATCTTGTACTTAGGGCACTGCTTCTGAAACTTTTAATATTTGCGACCCAATTTTCAATCATAATTTTCATCACCCCCCACCCTCATTCCGTAAAATAACAATATATTGAAACAATAATGCACTTTGGTGTTAAAGTTACAGTACGACCTTAATTTTAAACCGTACACAAATTATCAAGATAAAGTAATTATATTTATAGATACTTGGCAACAGTGGCGCACCCAGGATTTTAGTTTAGGGGGGCTGGGCTACAAATAGTGCTGAACTCGGTTATACTGACCTCAATTATAGTTATAACTCTCTTATAACGTCAAAATATTCTGTGCCAGTCGACTTGCCCGTAGAACACAACCTCACGAGCAATGTAACTCATTTTAGAATCCAATAATTATAGGATCTTTTCAGTGATGTTGTAACCAAGTTGAACCGTGTTTCATGCTCTAACTGTAAGTTTTTATTTAAAAACTAATATCTTTTTTTGGTAAAATGTACTTTAGAAATAATTTGAAGACAATTTTTAAAAAGAAAACATTTAACTCATTAGTTTCAATTTTCAATACTTTTCACTTCTAATTTCTCACCTTTAGGGGGGCTTCAGCCCCCATAGCCCCCTCCGTGGGTGCGCCTATGCTTGGCAACACCAATCTGCTGATTTCGATCCGCTTTCCAACTTTTCGGTATGCTCGAGCCCCCCGTGTAGGGTTATCAGACCCCACCCCTTAGGGGAGCGTGCCGCAGAGTTTGAGAATCGCTGACTTAGGAAAAATGAAGGCCTAAGACTTCATGACTAGGCAAAGTTTGAAGACCGCTGACAAAAGAGGGAAAGGTTGTTTTTTAGTTGCAGTTGCGATTGCTTGGTTAGTAAATCATGACGTTTGCAAGTTGTCCTTATTCGATCAAAGTATCTCGTAGATTTAAGGAGTTTTTCAAAATAGGGTTGGAGTGGTTAAATGGTCGTTTTTCCTTCCTATAATAATACTCTTCAAGATGTTGAAACAATCATCGTAGTAAAACTAAATATATATGTATATTGCAGGCGCGTAGCCAGGAAAATTTTTCAGGGGGGATTTGAGTTTATATGCGTATAAATAAACGGAATTTCATCACTAATCCAAACATTTCGGGGGGGGGGGAGATATATCCCGATACCATCCCCTGGCTACGCCCCTGGTATATTGTGCGCTGTTTAACCTTTTACGCGCAGTGTTCCCGCTCTCGGAACACCCAACTCTGACGTTTTGACTGTTGCCAGTCGCGAAGAATAGATTGGATTTCTATAAAAATAGTGGCGGGTGACCTAGTTCCATGAGAATCCTTTACTTTTTAGCACGTCCTTTCCCGTCAAAAAAGTGTCACGATTATTTTTAACAGCACGGACATCTGCTGAAGAAATGGAAGAATGCGAGAACAGCTAGATAGATGGCCCCATGCTGAAAAAAGGGCAGCCGTTGCCATCGCTCGACTGAACGACCCGCAAGAGGGCGGACGATCGAAACGTTTATCGCGTGCCATAGATCGAGAGACCCATTTTTGACGCAGCTGGCTGTGCCGCACAGCGATGGCAACGGCTGCCCTTTTTTCAGCAGTGGGAAAGGGTTGCGCCTCAAAGGGTTAAAACAATCATCGTAATAAAAAAAACATTGTTCGCTGTTTAAATGAATTCAGGAGAAGTTCCCAAGGGCGAGTCAAAACTTTAAAATGGATGATGGCCTAGTCTTCAGAGCAAGACCTATTTCCTGCTCAATCAATTAATGAGCCGTTATGTCGAACCTCCAATGCCGTGACGAACGTAATGAATGTTAACACGACTCATCACACACCATCGAAATCGAACATTCTGAACAATAACTCCGCCAATACTGTACTCCACCCTATACAGAATAGCCGCGGGCCACGAAAGTCGATGAACAACGAGATTACGAGAAAAAAACAAAAAAAAACACAATGCAATCGCTTGCACCCATCTTAGGAGCAGAGACAGGCAAATGACAACTGTGTTAGTTTTGGCGCGTGCGAGCAAATTGCGGATCAAACGGGCTGTTGGTGTGGCTTCGACCCGGTATAGGGCCGCAGCAAGCAGAGGCCCCGAAGGCCTGCCCAAAAAATCAGAATGTCATGCACTAGAAATAGTTCGTTTTCTTTGATTGTGCCGGTTTATTTAGAACTCGGGATTACACGGTTGCAGTTTATTTTCTTTTTCTTCCCCTCCGACTCATTTTAAAAATCACGATATTCGAGAATTCTAATGTATTATTTTCTTAATTTGAGGAAAATAAATTTCTGCCTCTCTGAGAAAAGAAAAGGGGGAAAAAAAAGAATTAAGAAGGATAAAATAGCTTTTCTTCTTCTAACGTGTGTATTTATGTTAGATGGACGTTTCAGGATTTTTCCCCCTCTCAACAATAAAGGCATTATACTTTTATAAATTAGGGGGAAAAAACTGGCAGATATTTCGCACTCTTTTCTGTTAATAGTTTGAATTTGGGCGAGAGTCTGCGACGTGGATTTGGAGGATTAATAAATAATAACGAGGAATGACGCGTTTTCGAACACTTTTTATAAATGCATGTAGATTAAAATAACTTCTTCCTATATGAGACACATTTTACTTCCCGCTATCGTGGCAAATATGCAAGAGCATAATTTGCATGTCTCAGATAGCAAGCAAGAATATGTAAAAAAGTGTATCGGGCAAGTGGAAAGGGATTCCATTTTTATTCGAAAAAAATTCTGGTTTTATAACTTCTATAAGAATTTGCATTAACCCCTTAAAGGTCGTATTATTTTCAAGAAGATGGTCATAAATGTGCCTATTTTTTTTATTCAAGAAAATTTATAAAAATAAATGTACGTACAATATATGTATTCGTTTTAAGGTTTGAGACATTTTTAGCATTAAATAAAAAATTAAATTTCTAGGAATAGCCAACATTTAGGGTTATTGTGACTGAATGTGTGTTTTTCAGTGGAAATTAAAAACATATTTTTTAAACACTAAAAGAGATTTTTATTAAACTTACTTCATAATATACATAAATATTTGTAACGTGCTCTTTGGACATAGGTGAGAGAGTGAGCTAAATGTGTAAAATGCATGGCAGAAGTAACCGTACTGCTACCATCTACTTTAAAATAAACTAACTCCAATTAACTTAAAAATAGTCTGGTACTGTGATCTGTTGTGTAAAATGAGATATAAAAAATTACTGTGCAAAAGAATTGAAATGTTCTGATCTTTCTGGCGAATATCTTTTGAACATTCTACCCCGGAAATATCACGGGCACGAGAAATAGGGGGGAAAAGCTCAGCCCGTGATTTTGACGTGAGCGAGACGGAAGGGGTTAATAATAGTCTTAGCAAACCATCTAATTGATATTCCATTATTTTCATCGATAAAAAGTGTGTTATGTATTGGCAAAACCACAGACGTAATTTACTAAGGGAAAGGGGGAAGGCAAATGCCCCCCCCTTTCATAAAATTCAAGAAAATTCAGATATCACCTATGTGAAAATAGTATTTTCTACAGCGGGAAACACTTTGCCGACCCCACTGTTGCATGCCAATTTACGCCAGTGAGCAAAAACAAATAGACAGAGCCAGGGGCGTAGCCAAGGGGGTGTTAGGGGGGTCATAACCCCCCCATTAGGAATTTTTTGCCTTACAAGTTGTATATTCTTCGCTCCCTTATCACACACATGTATGCATATATATGAGTTGCAGTACTCGTAACCCTCCCCCCACAAAAAATTTCTGGCTACGCCCCTGGGCAGAGCCTTATTATCGCATGGGCAAATCGGGACTTTGCCCAGAGCCCCTGGCTCGAAAGGGCCCCCTGTTTCAAATATTGTTCTGAAATATATATTTTATGATAAAATAAATCAAATTTCACAGATGGGGGCCCCCAAATTCATCAATGCCCGGGGCCTCCGTTGGTCATAATCAGGCTCTGAAAATAGGAAGCAACTTGAAGCACGCATTTCGTTGGAAAGTTCAAAATAATTATCCATGGAGATTTTTTAAAAATCACAATATTATTTACATAAATGCACGAAAAGAAATCGTCGTAAATTATGCGTTCCTAACAATTCACACAATAGATGCAGATACAAAATCACCAGTGAAAACATTTTAAATTACTCGCGTTGTAATGATGCAAATAAGTCGAGATATACAATAAAATTCGTAACCCCGCTTTTCAAAAAGAAATTTTGGTTTCGAACTTTGAACAATAGGTGGTTTAATTTTTTTTTTCCTTTTCTATTAATTTGTTTTTCCCTCCATGGTTTAAAAATTATTTCTACCTGAGATTTTTCATTATTTCACGATCCCAGACTCGAGAAACTGTATTAACAATAGTGGTAGTACAGTTTGTGGTATTTTTGAAAAGGTCGCCGACAGTAAAGTCAAATTATTTATTTTTTAATGATACCACAAAACGTGTTCCTTATTTCCGTATTTGAATACGAGGACATTGACCTACAGGTTTTCTTAAACGTGGTTTTACTTATTTATTCATTTTTTTGTTTAAATTTGAAATAGTTAACTACAATGATACCTTGAGATAGGAGTTCCGTTACTCAAAATACTTGTATTTAGAATCCATTTTCCCAATTCAATGAAATGTGATTTTTCTTTAGTAGGCCCAAATAAGGTAATCCCATTTTTATATAATAATGCATTTACTATAAACACATGCTTTGTAAACACAATTTAAAAAGCCATATATGCCATATATGTGTTAAGCCTCGCCTTTGCTGATTTGGCGAGGCTTATTGCATATTAAGCCTCGCCAAATCAGCAAAATCTGATCCTTCCACAAGGAAGGCTATTGAGAATTTTTACCTTGTGTTTAAAAATTGTTATACATCCTCAAAATTGTTTAACACATTAGTAATATTATTAATAATGTATTGAAATTTTGAAATATATTGCATAACAGCCATAAGCGAGAAACAAACTTTACATATATTATACGATAGGTATAAAATCATAAGAGATCATTAAACAATATAATTTTAATAATAATTTTTTACATAGTTACATTATTATTATTATTATTATTATTATTATTATTATTATTATTATTTAATGGCCATTAAAGTGTCACAAGCTAGATCCTGTCTCAAAAAGTATGTCCGAATTATGAGACAAGGATCTAGATTCACAAATGCATGTTTTCAATAAACAGCGATGCCCTACTACCGGCAGTTACACACTCGGTTTCAAGGTAGCACGCGCTTTCAAGACTTGCACTACTGTCTAGAACTGTCTAGTTTCAGGTAGCCTATTTGCTACTACAGGCATTAGAGGGTTAGGGTACCATTGCATTTGAAGGTTGTTATCGAGCATTTTTTACATTCAACGATATTGCAAATCTAATTGTCTTTCTAGAAGAAGAAATCATTACGTACTAAAAGCTTACTAACTGACACTTACATCAAAACATCAAGGTGCGGTATACAGGGTGAATCTAAACTCTTGGACAAAATTTTAAAAGGTGGTAGGGCACATAATAAGGAATCAGAATCACATAGCAATATGGGGTCGGCAACATCGTCTTCATGTAGCTGTAATTAATCCCTTTGGAAAAAGTGCTAAAACAACAGAGCACTTTCCGATCCTTGTTCGTCAGAAACTAATGTATTTTTCTCCGAAAACAGAAGACTAAAATTCCTAGTTTAAAAATTCTATTTTATTTCATGGATGAAATGTTTGGAGATGCTTATGAAACTATTGCTTATGAAACTTGGTTAAGAAATGAGACGAACACTTCAATACTTTTCACAAAGTGATTATTACCGGGTAAGCGAAAACTGCGTTTTTGACCCCACATTGCTATGTGATTCTGATTACTTATTATGTGCTCTATCACCCCTTAAAGTTTTGCCCAAGAGTTTAGATTCACTCTGTATATAATAATGTTCCAACGACCTGAAACGCTAAGCAGTGAGTTACAGTAAACTACTTACTTGAAAACTATTATTCTCTCCTGACCCGCAAATAATTTAAACCAGACAAACTTTTCAGGAATACTCCTTCATAACATTGCTTATAACACAGGCTAATGGTATAAAGAAGATCAGGGGATTTGTAGCATTTGCCTTAGAGGAAAATGAAAATACACTTTGTGACAGCATTAATCCCAAATCTCAATTTCTCAAAATACTCTTAAAACGATTTGTTTATGTCAAAGTTTTAGCATGCAAGCATCTGTTGTTACCTGTCACTATACAGTTTACTTGCTCCGTGAGTGTCATGTGAATCTGGGTGCTTTAAGCTCAAAAGTGCGTCCGAATTATGAGACGGGGATCTAGATTCGCAAATGCATGTTTTCAATAAACAGCGATGCCCTACTACCGGGAGTTACATGCTCGGTTTCAAGGTAGCATGCGCTTGCAAGACTTGCACTACTGTCTAGAATTGTCTAGTTTTCATGACCTCCAACGACGGTTTCCTTGCTCTTTCAGTAAGATCAACATTTAAGCTTGTTAAACGAAGCTGCCATGTATTTGTTGCGTACAAAAAATTAAATTAAAGGGCATATTAACCCTTTAACGCGCAGTGTTCCCGCTCTGGGAACACCCAACTCTGACGTTTTGACTGTTGCCAGTCACGAAGAATAGATTGGGTTTCTATAAAAATAGTTGCGGGCTCCACGAGAATCCTTCACTTTTTAGCACGTCATTTCCAGTCAAAAAAGGGTCGCGATTCTTTTGAACAGCACTGACATCTGCTGAACAATGGAAGAATGCGAGAACAGCTGGATAGATGGACCCATGCTGAAAAAAGGGCAGCCGTCGCCATCGCTCGACTTAACGACCAGCAAGATAGCGGACGATCGCACAGACAGCTGCCGTCAAAAAAAGGGCATCTCGATCTGTGGCACGCGATGAACGTTTCTTACGCCCTCTTGCGGGTCGTTCAGTGGAGCGATGGCAACGGCTGCCCTTTTTTCAGCATTGGGAAAGGGTTGCGCCTCAAAGGGTTAAATATTAGGAATGCCGGAGAGTAATGCCGTTTCTATAGATATATACACTGCTGGCCACCCAAATTGCAACACCAAGAAAAACAAGAGATATCACAACAAAATTTATTGTGTAGATAACATGTTGACCAAGTAACAAATGATTAAATTTACAGCATTCTATGAAGCGTGGTTCCTGCCAAAATCAGTACCCAGAGTAGCCGCCGTTGTTGGAGATCACAGCTGCCACACGCCTCGGCATTGATTCAAAGAGACTTTGAATGTGTTCTTGGGGTACAGCAGACCAAGCAGCTTCCACACGTTGCCAAAGTTGATCTGGTGTGACAGCTGGGGATGAACTCTGGGTCAGTCGTTGAGCAACCATGGACCACATGTTTTCTATCGGCGAAAGATCCGGAGAGCGCGCCGGCCAGGGAAGCAATTCAATCTGGTGATTGACGAAGAACCCTTGGACAATGCGTGCCACGTGTGGCCGTGCATTATCCTGCTGAAATATGGCTGTTGGCAAGCCCTGAAGGTAAGAAAGGACAACTGGCTCCAACACCTCGGAGATGTAGCGCTGGCTGGTTAAAGTACCGGCAATGCGTACTAGAGGAGTGCGAGAGAGATATCCGATACCGCCCCATACCATAATACCCGGTGCAGGACCAGTGTGACGGTGCATAATGCAGCTGTTCAGCATCCTCTCTCCACGGTGTCTCCAGACTCGAATCCGACCGTCGTGGTGTTGCATACAGAAGCGTGACTCGTCAGTAAAGAGAATTTCATTCCATTCTGTCGTCCACATCCTTCTTTCATCGCACCATTGGCGGCGGAGACGTCTGTGGTTCCACGTCAGAGGTAGACAAAGCAACGGACGTCTTGCGGACAGACCATTCTGCTGTAAACGACGTCGAATGGTACGCGCAGACACTGGATGATGCGTTACAGACTGAATCTGCTGTGATATGGTTCGTGATGTGACTGAGCGGTCCGTCACTGCCATGCGTACAATCTGCCTGTCATCACGTGACGTGGTGCACTGAGGTCGATGCGGTCGATCACGTCTGTCCGTCGTACCCTCCTGCACCCAACGATCACATATCCGCATCACAGTTGTTTGGTTTCGTCCAATACGACGACCGATTTCCCTGAAAGATAACCCACAATCTCGGTATGCCACTATCCTTCCTCTGTCAAACTCGGATACTTGATCAAAAGATGATCGTTGTTTCCTACGAGGCATAATTTATCGTTTTTTTGAAAAAAAAGCAAGAAAAACACAATTGCTGTACTTGAAACCGTCGAAATCTCCAAGCCTTAAATAGCGCTTTGAGGTGGCGCCACAGGCGCGCTTGATGTGCGTCTGCGCTGAAATTCTAATCATTTGCATATCTCACCTCAGCTAATGCATGTTGTAAATTTCATATTATTTGCATGCTTCCTTCAGGGTGTTGCATTTACGATGGCCAGCAGTGTAGAAATAAACAGAAAACTGTAAATTATTTGTAACTGGTGGTAAAAATATAATACGCAGTTAACGACGACATCGAAGGGGGGTCTCATTAGGCCTCTAAAAAAATATTTACACTCAGGGAAATCCCTGTCGACGAAGGATAAGTCGGGAATTCCAGAACTGTAACCTGATTTAAATGATCCGATGTGTCAAGGAAATCAGCGAAGGTTCAACGAGTTGAAATGCATCGTTTCAGGCTGCTCGCAACCGACGCGCTCCAGGTTGTTACGTCTCAGCACTGATCTGCAATTAGAAAACGGCTGGCCATTTCCAACTCTCTGGAGGTCTTTGAAAAGTAAAACAAGAAAGATAAGTTATTTAAAACGCATCGATTATAAAACAGTTTACAATAATTTTTTTTTTTTCCTTTTTCCTTTTTTTTTTTTTTTTTTTTTTTTTTTTTTACTTACACTACTATTAAATTAACAATCAACTTGTACACATCCATCGGTGCAAAGACTTGACGGCAGCGATTCCCCTTCTGTGTTTAGGCGCCCGTAGAGAGAAAACTTGGACCGGGAATCGGAGATCTAGTGAGCTGTGACCACAAATACCGTGTTGACTCGTGTATAACACGCACTTTTTTTTCCTCAAAGATTTAGGGCAAAATTTATAGGTGCGAGTTATGCACGGAATAATTTTTTTTTTCTACAGCAGTGACTACGCAGTATATACCACGATGTCCGTATGATTACACTTACGTTGTCAAAAGACTCATATGAAATGAATGAATCGCAGTCGAGTCATTGCAAATGTGAATTTTACTTCTGTTATGAGTGTCTAGGTCTATGGTAATGGCTTTTTGAAGACCTTTAATAATGAATTCCAGAGTATTACGATGCGAAGTGTAATTTATGGTACGCGCTATATACGAGATTAAAGAAAAGCCATTTTTAATTGCTAAATGCAGGGTGCGCTATGCACGAGCAAATACGGTAATCATCCTTTTTGTAATATTTTTTTTTCCTTTTCTAATGGCGAGGTCAGTGGCCCATGGGTAGGCTTGACCACTACGACGGGCGGAGATGTTGGTCATTTCATTATCGGTGCGCTTGGTAGGCAGGCCAACTTGGCCCCCTATGAGTGGTCTCCTCATTTTGAACCCAATCCAGATGAGGGACTTAGTCCCTGGATTGGCATCCCCAGGGGTATCGAAGATATTGCAGCCACGTCAGATTTTACGTAGTTTTTAACATTGTAAAATATAAATAAGGTGTTTTTTTCTTTCACTCGGGCATTTTCAAATTTTAATAACAATAAAAAAATACTTCTATTAAAAGGTTTAACGTTAGTTTTAAAATAAAAATAACTGACCATTTCTTTTTTCTTTACAAAAACAAAAGTGCTTACGTTTAAAATAATTTACAATTTTTATTCTATTTTTCATGCAAAATCAGGTTAGGTTAACAAATAAATGCAGAATTCTACCTACACTTTTTTCTCCTAGAGAGAATTCTTTTACAAACTTCTATAGCATACATTGAAAGCACTTTATACTGTGACTACCGGTAGAGCATGTGTTTGAATTCTTTATTTTTTTAAAGTACTGTGCGTTGTGTTCTGTTGTGGCCAACTATCTACACCATGGATCTAGGCCTATGGGTGGGGTACCCTCTGTGGGGGTCTTCCTAAGGGGTCCTAACCCGTATTTACGCTACGTTTCGGAGGAAACCAGGGAAAACTCCGAACGGTTAGGTCTGTGGACGCGACCTGGATTTGAACCAGGCACTTTCCCCAAAGAGCTGCAAGTGCTCAATTTTCAATTGGAATCATATAAAGAGTACAAATGAAGTTGGTGGTAATGGAAGCATATTACGACAATATCTCTCTCGCTCTTAGTGTGCGTATGTGTGTGTGTGTGTGTGTGTTAATAAACTTTTTAGATACTCGAATTTTATGCAATGTGGCATAACTTTAAAGCGTTCCATACCATTACCTTAATAATCCGTTTTTCAGCTAAGTTGTAACTTGAAAAAAGTAAACTAAACCACAGCTATGCTCTTCAACGCACGTGTTTACTGTGTCGTAACAGGATTTAAAACAAAATCAATTATAATGCTTTAACAGAAACGTCAGTTCTTTATATTGACATAAACCTCTAGCTATTATTTATCATCTTTTTTTTAAAGTACATTTAAATACTAAATTACAGCGTTAACACTGTTGAAACAACAATCTTTATCCCAGAAAAGTCTGTAAAAAAAGTCTGTAAAGAAAGTCGAGAAAAACCTGAGAATGAGAGCACAGATGATTAAAATGTGATAGGGAAAACGCCCCGTCCCATCTCCCCGCTTTCTGATTATATATATAAATTAAATGTATTAAAAATAATAATAATCCAACACGCTCCACCCAATTTCGTGACCTTACCAGCCTATAATCTTTCAATAACGGATTAACAAAAACACTATGATGCCATAAAACTATGCATTTACTCAACAACAGCAAATAATAATAATAATCTGGATAACGAATATTTTAATCCTTTGAGGCAGGCGCAACCCTTTCCCAATGCTGAAAAAGGGGCAGACGTTGGCATCACTCGACTGAACTATCAGCAAGAGGGCGGACGATCGAAACGTTCATCGCGTGCCGCAGTTCGAGAGACCCCTTTTTTTGACGACAGCTGGCTGTGCGGCACAGCCAGCTTTTTCCTGCACGGCTGCCCCTTTTTCAGCATGGGGCAATCTATGCAGCTGTTCTCGCATTCTTCTATTTTTCAGCAGATTTCGGTGCTGTTAAAAAGAATCGTGACAATTTTTTTTACCGGAAATGACGTGCTAAAAAGGCTTTTTTCACGCAGCTGGCTGTGCCGCACAGCCAGCTGTCGTCAAAAAAGGGTCTCTGGATCTGTGGCACGCGATGAACGTTTCGATCGTCCGCCCTCTTGCGGGTCGAGCGGTGCCAACGGCTGCCCTTTTTTCAGCATTGGGCAATCTATCCAGCTGTTCTCGCCTTCTTCCATTTTCCAGCAGATGTCAGTGCTGTTAAAAATAATCTCTGACGGGAAAGGACGTGCTCATAAGTAAAGGATTCTCGTGGAGCTCTGTCACCCGCCACTATTTTTAACAGAAATCCAATCTATTCTTCGTGACTGGCAACAGTCAGAACGTCCGAGTTGGGTGTTCCCAGAGCGGGAGCACTGCGCGTTAAAGGGTTAAAGCAAGATTACGCGTTTCGGGGGTGGTAACAACTTCTCCTACGGTAATAGAATCTTCTAAATAGTTCCAGCATCGCATTTAATTTTTTGCGACCGGCACGCACAAAGAGATAGGAGGCAAAATGCGAACTATTTTCCGTAGACTTGTCTCTTAAAAAACAAAAGACTTAGGTGTTCAGAAGTTTTCACGCCGCCTGACTCCCGGGCTCGTGGCACGCAAAAAACGGCAAAAGCAGATAAAAAGATCTCTCTTGTGTAACGCTCGCTCTCCGATATAAGGCGAGCATTGAGTAGACAAACAAATCGGATTATACGACTGAGGGTATTCGGCTTGGCCGTATTAAAGTGGAAAAAAAAAAAAAAAATGGGACTGCGACATTACGGATGTTCGTGACAGAGAGAAAAAAAACATGAGATTTCGATCACGGAATTATCTCTCCAGACGCATTTAAACGCCGCGTTTAGACTTTTAAAGAAATCGTAGAAAAGAGGTAAACGCTCGTCCGCAAGTTGGATGGGGTTGCAGTTAAAATGGGTAAGGATTGTGCTTGGCAATATCAATTTAATATTGGAAGATAATTTAACTCTTTAACCCTTTGAGGCGCAACCGGACGATCGAAACGTTCATCGCGTGCCACAGATCTAGAGACCTATTTTTTGACGCAGCTGGCTGTGCCGGGCAGCCGTTGCCATCGCTCGGCTTAACGACCGAGAAGATGGCGGACGATCGAAACGTTCATCGCGTGCCACCTATCTAGAGAACCCTTTTATGACGCAGCTGGCTGTGCCGGGCAGCCGTTGCCATCGCTCGGCTTAACGACCAGCAAGAGGGCGGACGATCGAAACGTTCATCGCGTGCCACAGATATAGAGACCCCCTTTTCTGACGCAGCTGGCTGTGCGCAGGCACAGCCAGCCCCCTCATTGGGTTTAGCTTTTTTAGATGAAATAAGTCTTTCAAGGGATACACAAGTTCTACTCTTTTATACTTTCTGAAAGATTAAAATGAAACTAGAGAAGATAATGTTTTTGTCTTCTTCCTTATGCATTTCGGAGTAAAGAAGGGATTATCAATATGATACTTTATCAGTCTGAAATCTATACGTCTCTGCACGACGTTTATGTTCTGCTGCTATAAGTGGTTTAAGTGATCCGCCTAAGATTTTTCAGAAATAAATAATTCCGTTAGGCATAGTGGGCATGGTGAGGATAGTACCAGTCTAGAGTGTCATTCAGCATTTAGTGGTAATAAAGAAATGGTTCGAAAAAAATGGAAAACCATTTTATATTCAAATTTTAATAAATTTGATTTTACAATGCAATAACTTCATTTGGAGATAATTTTCTTTAAAAATCACAAAAATAAATTGCTTTTGTGTAAAACGATTAGTATGAATTTACAATGAGTTATCTTTTGAACATTTAGAATACATATTTAAAAAATGGTTTTTTAGTACATTCCTATGAATCCTATTATTATTGCCTGCCTTGTTTCGCCTGCCTTGTTCGCTCGCCTTGTTCGCCTCCTGGCTATAAGAACAATTTAGATAAGAGGTTATACAAACTAAAATGGCCAAATGATTTACGGTATCAAATAGATAAATGATTATAGATGAAAAATAAATGAACAAATTATTGTAAAACAAAAAAAATATTTTAAGTGCTAAAAAGGTACAAAAAGTCGAAAAAGTTTGTTTTGGTGAATTCGACGGTGAAATCAACTGGTGAAACATTTTATCACCAGCTTTGTGAAATTTAACAAACTATTTTGTTTAACCAAGAGAATTTTGGTTATATATGTTTTCTTTTGGTAATTTTGGTTTACTGAACTGAAGGATGCCGTTAAAATAGCGCCAACAAGCTTGTGTTTTTTTTTCGGCACAATTTCTTTATCCTATTTATTATACATTTTTCAAGTTTACAAATCGTCCACCCTACCTCACCCCTATTTCTTCCCGTAAGTTGTGCGAATTTAGCTTCAAAAAGGACATCCTTAAAGTACTGTATATACAGTGCGCACCGGTTCTAACGGACCTGGGATATAACGTACTATCGGTTATAACGTACCTAGGATATAACGTACTATCGGTTATAACGTACCTAGAAGCCAGGTCCCGATTGAAGTCTTATATTTCTAATGTTATTTAACTTCGGTTAAAACGTACTAAACAAAAGTACGTACATCGGCTATAACGTACTTTTTATACCAAAGCCAAAAATAAAATTGTGCTTTTAATAATTTTATTTCCTTGTTCTCGGAAATTTCAGTACCTTCAAAAACACTCGTTTTCCGTTTTCAGATTCTCTAGCGAGATGAATTGTGTATGAATGAAGAGAGCGATCTTTTATCTTTTTCGCCTGATAGGTAGGGCTAAGAACGAGACCCTGTTTTTTCTTTGACGTTCAGCCATGTCAATGCCTCATAAAAAGCCCTATCTATAATGATTCTGATGATAGTGAAGAGGAAACAGAGGAGCCTATACCCAGCATACCCGACGCATTCAATGCTGCAAAACACATGATCACGATTTTTTGAATGCCGCAGTGATGACGCAGAGACTCTACAAAAGTCTATTATAGATATCCAAAACAGTATTTTTAAAGTAGCATCTTCCCATTTTAAACAAAAGAAAATGACAGATTATTTATCTCAATAAAAATCATAAAGAATTTTCTCTGTTTAATTTAAATTTAAAAAAAAATCAGACCTGTTTAAAACACATATTACGATAAAATTATGAGCCCGCTCTCTTTTTTTGTTTAATATTGAATCTTACCGGCGGTACTGCTTATAACGTACTTCGGCTATAACGTACTACTCTTTTTAGGTCCCGTGAGAGTACGTTATAACCCGTGTCTACTGTATCTCTTTTTTTACGAAGATGCTGCAGCCACGAATTAAATGCCTCAGATCGAGGACACAAAGTTCAACCTCCATAAGTGTGCCAACCGGTTCATGAGAGAGAATCAATTATTCAAGAGCAGATTTTTTCCCTCAATCCTTCGCATGCAGGGGGAAAAGAAAAAAGGGAAGATGAGAAACTAAATTTGGAAATAATAGGGGAAAAAAAAAAGAAGATAAAAGAAGCATGATGGCTGCCGTGTGACCCTCTCAGAATCACTTCGAAATTGACTTCGGGCATCAACGGCTTTTTTTTTTTTTTTTTTTTGACAGAGGAATCCGTTCTCTACCATCAACCAAACGGCTGCTTCTTTGACAATTGGATTTAATGAGCTTTTTTTCAAGTTCCATTATTGAGTTCGGAGCGATTGTTATTTGAATGCGAGGTAATTTCGGGATAGGCCAAATGGTACTTGGCGATGGGCGACGGACGGACAACAACTTAAAAAAAAATGAAGGGCAGATAGCAGAGGAAGAGACTTCGTTTGCAACATAATAATAACGGAAACAGCTTTGAAAGAGAAAATTGCCCATTAAATCGGAAAGTTGCAATCTGGACTGCAGTCTCGTAAAGGAATCTTCTAACACGGGACACCAACGGCAAAAAAAAAAAAAAAAAAATATATAATACTTTAGTCCCCTATGAAGTAAAAATATGTGAATGTCTATCAAATGATGCTAAAAGAGAACAACACCTTTTTAAAAGTTTTATACACAATGTTTGGCAACATTACAGTTTTTACATGAGTTCTTGTCTTAAAGAAGGTGTAGGAAGCTCATTTTGTTTTATAAAAGAAATCAACAAGTATGAATGAAATCTTATTTTTTTATTGAAATTTAGTTTACAAATGAAAAGATTAGACCAATGCAGAAACCCTTAACTGCGATATTTATCTTAAAAACAATTTTTGGTAAATTAGGCCTAAGTGTAACATCAGTCACAAAATTCTATAAAAGTTTTTCTGGCTTAAATAAAATTAGTCCCAAAAATATAAAAAATCATTTTCCCTTCCTTTATAAAGATATCTTTAATATTAGTCTTTTGAATATTTAATATCAGCTCAATTTATAACTTATATGTAACATCAGTCACATTTCTGTTTTTTAATTTGATACCAGCATATAAATATTTGGGAAAACGGCATTGACTACTGCAGAAAGACAGAAAAGGAGGAGAGATAAATTAAAGTATGAAGGGAAATATGAAGATTATAAAAGAAAAACTAAGCAGAAACAACAAAGAGCCAAAATAAAAAGGAAATGGCCTAGCTAAATTACTTCATTCAATTCAGAATACTCTTTTCAAACATTTTCTCTAATTTCAAGATAAATTAATCTTTTTACCTTCTTCTGAATTGACTGAGGTAATTTAGCTGGATCATTTCTTCTATTTTGGATCTTTATTGTTTCTCGCTTTGTTTTTATGATCTTCATATTTTCCTTCATTCTTTAATTCATATCATCGCCTTTTCTGTCTTTCACCAGCAGTCAAAGCTATTTTCCCAATATTTTTAAGTACCTTTCTAATTGTAAAACAGAAATGTGCCTGATGTTACACATATTTTATAATGCACATTTACATATTTTTATAACTTTAAAATTCACAAATGAAACTACGACTTTTTATGTTATTAGGAGTGATGTTACATTAATGTTAGGGCTAATTTATAAAAATGTTCTCAAGGCAAATATTGCAGTTAAAGGTTTCTGCGCTTGTCTAATCTTCCATAAATGAAGGAAATTTCAATGAAAAATAAGATTTTATACATACCCGTTGATTTCATTTATAAAACAAGATGGACTTTCCACACCTCTAAAGATAAAAATATATGTAATGTAAAAATATATGTTTTGCCAACTTTTTAGCATAATTTTATAGAAATTCACAAATGTTTACTTTATAGGAGAAAAAACTATTATTCTTTATAAGAATATTATTTTTTTCTTCACTGGTGTCCCTTGTTCCATGGAATCACCCTTTAGTAAAATACACAAACAACATTATTTTTTATTTTTATTTTATTGATGTACAATAAGTATTACTATGATTTATTTATTATGGTTAAACTAGATTAATACAATTTCAAAGAGTAAATTTGGTAGTTTTGTTTTTAAGAAGAAGTAATACATAATTATAGCATGTTTATGTGAATGTAACATCAGTCACAGGAATAAAATATTTTCTACGTTAAACATTTTTTAATTTTTAAAATGAAAGAAAATGTTTTCATAAAGATTGAAATCTGAACTAGAAAAAAAAATTATTTTACTCCTCACACTATTAGTTCGAAGAGGATTTGAATTTATATAAAATTCATTTTTCTTAATATCTCTTCTATGTAACATTAGTCCCGTTTTTTGATTGTCTTAATTAAAAAAAAAAGACTTCTTATATTGAAAATGGATAACAGTATAGTACTTATTTATGATACTCTTGATCAATTTAAATAAATAAATAGATATATTTCAAGCCACTGGTGAATTTCAAAGGTTACAAATGTAGTCAAATTGTGACGTCAGTCACCATGGAATGACCCTAAGGATGGGTATCACCATAGTTTAAAAATGGTCTCAAAATATCCAACACCAGAGGATTTTGATTAACACAAGGGGCTAATGCAAATGTGCAGGTGTGGCTGCATTTTACGATCTGAGATTGTTAAAAGCAATCTTCTAGCAACAAAATAATTCTAATTTGAATCAATGAAAATTACATTCAATGCATTTAACTTTTGTTCATTTAAAATAAATAATTAATTTTACATTCTATTTTTAACACAACAGCTGTTTCTGTGGTAATCTGTAGTTTGCCCTTAAGTTGTTATATTCGTCAGTCAAATGAAACTGAACTCATTTCTGCAGTTCTTAGAGTTGGGAAATGAAAATACAAAAATTAAAACAAATAGAACATTCACTTACTGGAATTTTAAGAATACTTAGAACTTTAGCTGCAAAATCTTTTTAAATATTTGCAATAGAAAAACAATCTGCGCATATTTATTTTTATAACAACCTCTTATTTGTTCCTTGTTTCAAACAGGCAGTGTAAAAAATTGCCTCCAGCTCCAATTATTATACATATTTTTCTATTTTCTAACTTTTTCTGAAGCAGATCAGCCCAAGAAAATGAAGCAAAATATTAAAAGTCTCTTATTAAACTTGCATCTTCACCCAGTTTAGACAGTGTTTACAATTGAGTGACTTTTGTACTAGATAGGAAAGCTTAGCTATCTTTGCTCTGGCGGATTATTAGCTCATATTTATTTCTAATTATTATGAAAACAAACAAAAAAACAAACAAATCTCGCTGTAACATCATGCCATCCCATACTTATTCCAGTCCGATAAATTTAAATTCAAAGCAATCCAATTAAACTGAATTTAAGTGACCTCAAAACACGTAGCATTGCCTGAATCTCCTTTTTATCTTTTTAAAAAGCGGAATAAAAATGCATAAAAAGTTCATGATTGTCACAGTCTTGCTCTCATAAAAAAAATTTAAAAAAACCAAAAGATAAATCATGCCATATTCATCGATTATGAAACACTTTCCAACGCAACAACATCCCCCCCCCCCCCGCACCAAATTGTCCTCAAGTTTGGTGTAGGGAATGCAATCCCGCAATGTTTTTCGTTTCGCGGGATTTTGAGATCGAGACTTATGGATCCCGCGGGATCAAGGGATTCGCATTTCATTCAGCTGAAAATCATTTCAACAGAGAAAAAAAAAAAAAAAAACGCAAGATTCAACTTTAATAGCAATAACTTTTAATGTTAACGTTAATGTTATTAGATAATTAATACAATAACTTACAGAAATATGAAAATTATAGTTGTGGTATTCAAAATAATATACTTAGCTGATAAAAAATAGCGTAAAAAGGGAAATGTGCATGTGTGTGTAAAGAGTCACTCGTCTATCTAATTTTAGTAAAATAGTTAAAAGCGTGAATTTAAAAAAAATTAAACCTAAAATGAAAGCTTTTTATCATTGATTCGTGATTTTTCCTCGAAGAGAAAAATGAGTATGAAATATTTCTGTTCACTTGGAGATTGGGAAGTTAGCGAAAAATTTAGATTACAAAATATCCAAAGGAAAATTAAAACTTTAAACTACAGTTTGTAGTTATTGATTCATGTGTTCTGAGATAAAGTACATACATATGAAACAAGTTTTGGTGAACTGATGAATGTCCGTGCATTAGTGTGTAATCCCTAGCAACACATACTAGAGACGAGACGGGCTCAGCCCGAGCCCGAAAGCCCGAGCCCGAGCCCGGGCCCGACTCGGGCTCGGGCTCTGTAATTCACGATTGCGTTCGGGCTCGGGCTCGTGAAAAATTTCTCCTTTGTTGAACATACTCCTTGAAACAGATTTTAAAAAGTGATTCATGGGATAAATAGATGTACTTATTTTTAAAAAAATGGCGGCACGGGGGACTAGAAGGTGTGTGAAGCTCCAAAATTTATTGTATCCTATTAATGAAGTAGTTAATTTTATTTGTCTTTAGCTGAAATTTCGGGCTCGGGCTCGTGAAAAATTTCTCCTTTGTTGAACATACTCCTTGAAACAGATTTTAAAAAGTGATTCATGGGATAAATAGACGTACTTATTTTTAAAAAATGGCGGCACGGGGGACTAGAAGGTGTGTGAAGCTCCAAAATTTATTGTATCCTATTAATGAAGTAGTTAATTTTATTTGTCTTTAGCTGAAATTTCGGGCTCGGGCTCCAACTTTAATAATATTGCTCGGGCTCGGGCGGGCTCGGATTAAAAGTCTTCGGGCTCGGGCTTCAAAAAATGAGCCCGAACTCATCTCTAACACATACCAATTTTGCATTGTTTGAAATAGACGAATGTCTCTAAAATACGCTTTAATGACTATCCACACAGCGTAATGTATTCGAATACATTTGAATGCTCCTGCAAAAGAACTATACATGTTACATACACCCTTTTCGATAGGGTACATGGTACAGTACACAGAATAACATACATGAATTTCTTGGTAATCGGTGGATATTCACAATAAACTGGAATCACGAACACTTTCAACGTTGCTAGAAAGCGTAAAAATGTTGTGTTTTGAAGTGAATCTCATTTTAAGGCTGACAACAATAATAGCAACACCAATAATGTACTATTAGATATATTTTCAAGACAATCTAAAGTACCAGCTCAATGAATTCCAGAACGCATGAACCAACCAAACATTCTACTACAGATTTTTCATCGATTTTAAAGTTCCGATAGACAAAAAAAAAAATAGAATCAGAAGACAAATTGGCATTTCTATGCTACTCTTGCAAGTCCCGGGGAAATTATGAAGTGTTGAAAAAAAAAATTTCGATTTGTGACGCCATTTACTCATGTTGCCTATCTGAAACACAGTGATCTAAAGCTGGTTCACGAAACGACCCAATTTTACTAATAAGGGAACCGTCAAAACAAGGTAGTTATACCTGTCAAACGAAAAATCGTGATCTTCGGCCATTCTATGAACTTTTAGCCTTTCAAAGTCCTAGTTTTAGCCTTCAAGTCTTGTTTATTTATTTATTTATTTATTTTGTAGTTGGTTTACAAAGAATAAGAAAAAGCATAAAAATTCTCCGACTTCAAAAATAAATTTAGATTTCACTTGTTAGGTTGGAAAAATGGACAGTGCTTAAACCATAATGCACATTGGTAGTTCAATGGGGGATATATACTTGAACTTGATGTTCAGCATTTGTCATTTTCATGTCAGTCCGCTTTCAATATTTTACCCCAGTGGCGTAATTATACCATTGGAGGCCATGGGGAATTAATTCATGGGATGGAGCCCTAACTCATATCAAAGAAGCTGAACCAACATTGCAGTTTCTTTTTAATAAAACACTGCATAAAGTACGTTATAGCTCGATTATTGTACGGTAAAGTACGTACTATACAGGGTGTCCCAGAAAGGTGGTAACAAGTTATAATTCTTTATCTAAGTGGGCAGTGTCAATTGAAAAAATGTTTAAAATAAGGTAGAAAAAAGATTGCATTAAGAAAAATTCCTCTGGTTAATTTTCAAAAAGTTTCACTTTATAAATTTGTGAACAATCCCCGTACAAGAATTTCCCAACCAATGAAATGTGTCCCATACACTCATGAGGTGATATGCAAAATTTCAGCCTTTTATCATAAAACATTTCAGAGATATCTACAAACAAAGAAAGGCTATACACGATTTCTGAATGTAAACATTTATTGCTACAGTGGAAAAAAATATTTTCTTTCGTCTTTTCTATACGACTCCTAAAATGTGATCATTCGAGGTGATTTTTTCTCTTCTAGAGCTCCTTTTCAGGATATATTTCTCAAATTTTGTCCATAACCTTATTAGTGTATAGGGCACATTTTATTGACTGGGCATTTTTTTTTTCTATACTCTTCAAAAAATATTTTCCTAGATTACAGCCCAACATGTGGGTAAACGTAACGCCAACACGTTGCGATAAAGAGACTGTGTCAATTTGTTGCACAAGGTTCTCCGTGATTGGCTCATCAACGTCATTACGTCATTTCGTGATTACAACGCAAAGTGCTGTGCTCCAAAGCTGCAGCCCTTGTGTTGTGTTATTTTACAGCAATAGTGCGGTAAAATTACAGGTATTTCTTACAGTGTATGGGCGTCGTATACAAATCGAAAAAGTGTAACTTTTTGAAAAATAACGAGAGGAATTTTTTCTTAGTATTTTTTAACATTTTTTTTTCGATTAACATTGCCCACTTACATATCTCAAACAGATAAAAATTAAAGCATGTTAGCACCTTTTTTGGCACATTTTCTATAGATTCATTTTTATTCATTTTTAGTAAATTTTGATTTGAAAGACAAAATTAACAATACTAAATTCTGTAATAATAAATGTTAAAACCCTCCTGCACTGGCGGTCGTCTTTTACAGGGGCCTCTCAGGGATCTTGCCCGTTTTGCCACCCTATTGCCACTGTTTTACTCTAACATCGACTAACAAACCGGTTGGATTTAAGAATTTTTTTTTTCTTCAGTCACAAGATTGATTTCGAGTCAATATTATTCATATGAGGAAATTATCATTGTCAAGTTTCATAGTTTTGAGAAAAGAAAGAAAAAAAAAATATTCTTGTGAAACTCAAAACTCATAATCGTTTTTTTATTTATTTATTTTTTTTTTAAATCCAGACTTGCATTCCATCATAATCCGAAACAAAATAGAAACTAGGCCATTTTCCTTTTTATTTTTTATTTTATGAAATGTTTTAAGAACCAGCGATGCGGAGAAAACCAGATAAATGATATTACTACGAGATACAAAAACAGCCAATCTTTATAAGAAAAAAAAAAGTATTTTATACATCCGTAATTCTTAAAATAACCAAATAGGAAAAGAAATTTTAAAAGAAGTATATCTTTTCGCGTTTAAAATTTTTGTGATTTGGACTTTGGAATAGATCTTTTCCTCCGTTAAGTGCAATTCTCTTCTAAGTTAGTTGAAACTAAATCCTACCTTTAAAGAAATTTCTATGGATCTTAAGACCATTAGCATTCTTGATAGTGCTTTTACAAAAAAAAAAAAATAAAATAAAATAAAGTATTGTGATAGTGGCGAACTTTTCAAGAAAACCTGCAATGATCTGAACAACTGTTATAAAATATCGCCTCGGATGTTGAAATTATTTGTGTTAGTGGTGACTAAAGTATATTAGCCTATTTCTTTTTCCTATTCTATTTCATAAATATGCTAACTGGATTGGTTGCGTGATGGCATCTGACTGATAAGTTTGTTTTCTGGCTGTATTAGAAGATTTTGTGCGTGTATGTGTGTGTCAGGGGAGGTTCTTCACATTCTCTCTTCTTTTCTTTTGTTCTTTTTTTTGTTCTTGTTGTTTTAAATGCGCTCTGGCTAACCGTGTAAAGGCCGCTTTCGAGATCGAGAAGGAACCGCAAATTTTTCGCACCGCAGAGAAAGAGGGAGATACTCCGGACAAAAGGTAATTGGGGACCGTGGATAATATTGCGGTTTCACACCCCATCTACTGTTCGATCCAGGGGGTCGCCCGGCGAAAAGCGCGGCCCAATATCCCCATTCAAATACATTGTAACGGCCGCAATCTCTGGGTGTGGGCAATGGCCTTAACCCATTTATGCCTAGCGTCCCTTTTTTGGGACGGCATTTTCGCTATCAGTCGAAAACGTTATTTATTTTTCCTAGCCTTTATTCGCGATACTGAACTTCAATTCCACAAAATATTTTAATATGGCCAAGTAGGATGTTGACATTTCAATTTTTATACATAATGATTTTAAATGAAATCATCCCTTGTTCAAAAAGTTGACATCAGAAATTTATCAATTACTGCTGGTGTTAGCAAAAATGGAAGAAAGTCGCAATAATATCCAGGCACGAATGGGTTAGGAGAACACACATGTTCTCGATTTTATGACTTCGGCTTACCTCTAACTCGATAAGTCAACACCTTTGCGCTCTCAGAGGACACGGAAGAAAGGGGGGGATCGGGCAATGCTTGCCCCCCCCCCACCCCTTTTCTGCAAGTCTTCTGCCCAGACAACACGCATTCTTTTCCGTAGTATCCGTAAGTCTATTTTTAGAACACACTTGAAGGGCCCTATCTGGAACAAATGCATAAATACCTTATAGAAAGCATGCGAGAAGTTCAGTGCGCCTTGATATACAGGTCATAATTCGTAAGAGATGGTCTAAACTGTGTCAAATCTTCTCACGTTCCATGGGAGCAGCAGATGATGACGGTGAAGGAAAAATACCAGCTTTGGCGTGTTAGGGGCCAGTTTTTTTTTAAAAAAAAAAACGGTAACTCGATTCACACAACCCAGTTAACTGACGCAGTATGATTAATTAAACGAAAGTTAAAAGTTCTCTCTTGTAGAATTCGAGTAAAAGTACTCCGAGTATTTTTCCTTCTGGTAATTAAAGCCAGGTTATCCTTAACGAGATAATGGATGGGACAGTTTTGGAATGGCATAACTTTGTATATACCTCATGCTACTCGCAACGTGAGTGTACGTACCGATGATTTGTCTGTCAAAATGTTTTTGAATCATGACTAAGATCGAGAGGAAATGTAAAGTTAGACATTTAGAAACGGAATAATTCAAACTTTTAGAGATGAATTTAATAAAACATTCAGAGATGGAATAATTCATTTATCTCCCAGGCGAGGACAGCTCGCGTCACTGAATGTGTCGCTTAGAGCTACATATACGCCCTTCCCGGAATTTCCCGCCACAATTTGGAACCTCGTCAGAAGGTGGGGGACTTCTGAATATTGGCACCCCTCGGAAACTGCTAGCGACCGCCGAGAGGGCTTTCGGAACCACGGATTTAACGTGCTCGTGCACCGCATGTACACGGTGGTCCGCCGGCATCGAACCCGCAACCTTCCGGTTACGAGTCCAACGCCTTAACCACTGGGCTACCACGGCCCCGAGGTGGAATAATTAAAACTTTTAGAAACACCTTCAGAGACGAAATAATTAAAACTTTGTAAAATAACACGCGTAAAAGGGGCTTATCAGTCTGGACTCGTGTTCAGTCCATACACAGACAAGAGACTAGGAATGAACTTTTACTGAAGAAGGTCGAAAACTTTTCTTCCGAAACAAGTGTCCAGATTGATATGTACCTTTTATGTGAATTATTTTGCAAGCTTTTAATTATTTCATTTTTTAAACACCAGTTTCCTTTGAGTGGTTTTTCGAAGGGCCATTGCTAAATGGGGGGGGGGGGGGGCAAGTTCTATTAAACTTGGCAAAATTAAATACCTAGATGGCAACATCGTACAAATTTTTTGTCGAAAACTATAATTTACTTTCTATAATTTATTTTTCTTTACTATTGGTACACTTGGCAAAATGAGTCAAACTCAGTTGGCATAAGAAAGAAGTTGGTAATATAGTTGATAAATAAATATAACTCGGCTGTTCGAGCCTCGTCAGGGGGGAGACCCTCCCTGAACCCCCCTAATTTTTTAGTTTCATGATTGCCCTATTAAAACGATATTCATCGACTAAGTCATTTTATCTCGCTTCTTTCGTGTATTTCGCCTGGTAACCCTATGTTGAAATTTTTAGGATTGTATCCTATTTATAGAAAAATACATGGGATGGATATTCCACAGCGTACGAAATAGTGTAACAATAGATTAAAGCTGTTGTGAACTAATAGTATTTAAATATTGGGTTGGCAACAAAGTAATTGCGTTTTTCCGTATGTCAATATTTCGCCTGGCCAAAACTACTGAAGTTAATTATGCGAAATTTGGCACGTACGTGAGTTCTTCAACATAGGTGCTAGATCAGAGAGCATTTTCCAAAAATCGTAATCTTAGGGGGGTAAGGGGCCAAAAAGTTCCTTTCACATATCCCGCGTGATCTCAAATAAAAATAGAGATATCCGTGAAATTCTTTCTGTAAAATACAGCAGTCACGTATACCTAAAAATTAATTTCAGGACATTTTTAATAGTGTCCTCTAAGGAGGATAGAAGCGAAAAAAGGGGGAGGGTGGCCATCTTTTATGGACGAAAAAAAATACTGCCAGTGAAATTCTTACTTTAAAATGTAACAAATATGAGTCGTATGTTCAGGCACAGCTTACCTGTAATTAAAAACTTGTTGAAAACTTATTTGCTTGAATTTTATACAAGAAAACGCAATTACTTTGTTGCCAACCCAATATATGTAAAATTCACATTTTTCATACAATTTTCAATAAAGGTGGTGAGAGATAAAATGACATCATTAAAATAAATTGGTTAGCAATGTCCCTGATTTTTGCTACATTGAAAGTTATACGACTCTTGATCATACCGAGTAAAAAAGTGAGAAAGGAAACAGAATTAAAATTCCTTGAAGTTAATTCTTGAAAGTTATAGTACTTAGTTCAGGAATAAAAATTCTCGCCCAATTTCCAAATTGACCATTTTTAATGTCTTCCAACACTGATCAAAAGTAAGTGAAACAATCTCATTTACTCAGAATCTTACTTAAATGAATTTCGCTTACTCATTTTCACTAAAAGGAATTTTGTTTAATCCGGTTCTTGATTAAATGAAATTAACTTTCTAGTTTTTACTAAAATTAATTTCGTTCACTCATGTACACTAAAGTAAATTTCCCTTTCTAAGGTTTTTACTTAGAAATGAATTTCGCTTACTCAGGTTCTTACTTGAACTCAGCTTACCCGTGTTCACTTCAATGAATTTCGTTTACTAAGATAGTTGAATTTTTCTTATTAAGGTTCACTAAACGAATTAAGCTTACTCAGTTCGTTTCGAAACGAAGGTTATTTGTTTCCTACTATTTATGATTCTGATGGTGATTGCATTGGAAAATGTTTCATGTTCGGTGAGTTTGACAAGAGTTATTATTCAATTATTAATGTTCAGCTAGTTATTTAACTAATTTTGAATATTTTGTGTTGTTCGGGTATTAAAAAAATATTATTTCAATTTTTAAAAAAAGTTTTAGTTTTTAATTTAAACCATATGCTCAGGGGGCACGATAAACTTAACAATAAAATACGTGAAATGAAAATAATTTCCGCATTTGAAATAGGTTAAAAAATTATTTTGCATATCAAATTATTTTAAATCATTTGTAAAATCTCGTTAGTTATAAAAATGTCGGCTTGGTGGTTAGTTCCGGGAAAATTAACAATACATTTTAAAAGTAAAGAAATAACTTATGATGTAAATACAAAACTAAACTAGTGAGAGAAACTTAATCACCTTCATCCAATGCTATTCTTTAAATATCAAAAACTTAATAATTCTTCTTACAATAATTTAGAGAGAAAAAAGTTATTTTAACCACCGTAGGATAGACTTGTTATCTATCTGTTCCTGCCAAGGATCTATTATAATGTTCCACTTGACTGAAAGACAATACCGTTATGCAACTGCTTCAGCCGTCAAAATGCTTGAGTAAAATAGTTAACTACCATTTTAGAAAAACTAATGGTTTTGGTAAATCTCGGTGCAAGTTATGCTTCACTTTGCATAAAGAGCAAGGTTACGATATAAACTGTACGTTCGTTTTAACATCCCTGAAGATTTAAAAAAACTTACTAAAACTTATTTTAAAATTCATAATCTCGTCATTGTGTGCAAGAAACAAACAAGAAGTAAGTGATGCATTTAAAAAAAAAGTAAAGTCGGACTTCTTTTTAACGAAGTCGCTAAATCCCGGGAAAAAGTTCGCTATATTTAAAATTCGTTAAATAGAGATTTATCTTTTAAGTGCTTTAAGCTGTATACAACTGATTTTAAATTTATAGACACTAAATATTATTGTAAAAAGTAGTTACTCACACTTTTTAAAAATAAATAATGACAATTTGCCTACCTATCAAAAAGAAATCTCTAAGGAGAAACGAAAAAGGTTAAAAAAAAAAAAAAATCCGAAATTATACCGTATTTTGGTTTTAAGTAAATCATTTTACGATAAAATTAATGAATTTTAATGTAATTATCGTATTCATTATAACAATTAATTTAAGAATACATTACTTTCATGTGGTACTATCGAATATAATTAAAATTTAAGCCCTCGTGATCCTTAATTGCTGAAAAAGTCTGTTAATTTTCTCTGTTTTTTAACAGCGATTTTACTACTCTCACTGAGCTAAGACACATGGTGAAACCAATTCAAGGTCATTGATAAAAATGAAATATAAAAGAACAAAATAAGTTGGTAATGTTCAGAAATATTTAGAGAAACAGCGAAAAAAAAAAGGCAACCCCCAAGGAAACGTTAAATAGTGAAACAATTTCGCTATTTGGGGATTTTTTTACGAAGAAATTCGCAAAATGTTCTTGTTTCCCAAGAAAAATTCGCAAAATAGGGGTTCTTTAAGTAGAGATTCGATCGTAATTCAATTTTTTTTTTTAATTTTGAACTTCTAAAAAAGAAGATATCTTAGATTTTAAAAAAATAATGATTTGATATAGTATTTTGTATATTGATATATTTCAGATAGTTAATTGGATCTTACCGAGTTTACAAAAGATCATATATTAAACTTCTAAATATTTTTAACATAAGAACAACATTTCTAATGAATGAATTTCAAAGTCTATTTTGTGCGATCTATTACTTTAAATTTATTTACAATAACTTCACAATTGCATGAGTAGTACGTATACCTGTCCTTGTACATTCCTTTGAATGCGAATCTCTCTAATATTATGTGCAATCTCTCTATTATCTTTTCTATGAAGATAGTAAACCTTCTACCTGTTGAACAAACGTACATAGATTTTAATTCTTATGAGTGTTTTATGTACCTTTATTTTTCTACAGATGCACGTTCAGACGTTAAAGAATATCGCTTAGCTTTTTAATAGCCTTCCATTACATACGGAAAAATGGAGCCATTAACTGTCATTACGCTGTGTCCGTTACGTTAGCATCATTTAAAATTAATTGGCCTATTTCTTTGTAGTATTCAGATTAGTTATTTTTATTAAATGACTACATGTGTAATGCTACTACTGCTATGCTACTGTTATTGTATGGGATCCATCAGGTCCATACACTCAAAAAAGCTCATAAGGGATGGGTTATAACTATGACGAAGCATTTCATCGTATCATTTATTCCCCCATGTTCATTTTTAATCTTGAAGCCATGTTAACCCGTTCCCTCTATTCTTTGATTTGGGAAGGATTCTTTTTCTTTGATTAGGGTAACTTCTTAGGATATATCTTTGAATGCTCCGTTGGTGTGAATGGAAAATCGATGAGATCTGGCAAAGCATTCAAAGATCCATTTTTATAAGCAACATTGACCAAACAAAGGAAGTCTTCTCCGTTACGTCTTTTCAATGATGACAGTAAATACATTAAACATGGATTCACTAGTGGGCTTAACTGTGACCACGACGGGGAGCGATGGCCTTATCTCCCCCTTCCTTAAGATCCACCACTGCATACACTAACCCAGGAAAGATGAACCTTTTGCGATTAGTGGTTAGGTAAATTGAGGTTTATTATTTTCAGGTGTCCAGTTTGCCACTTGCTATATTTCTTTTTAAAATCATCTTTAAAACCCTGCTTTGGTTTCAAATTGTTTCATCGTACATCTTTAGTGTACACTTTTAATAAAATAATAATGGAGGCTGTCCCTCAGTGGTCTGGGCGCTCAACTCCGTTCCCATTAGAACACGGCAAGTGAAGCAGCATCCGGCTTGGCCAGTGCTTGGGAGGGTCAGCTTCCTCAAGGCTCGACTACTGTGGGACCGTGTACGCTCATGGGATCGGGTGCACGTAAAAATCGAAAAAAGCACGTCGTTGCTCCAATGTCCTCCATGTTGTTAAACGATACCTCTGGGGATGCCGATTTCAGAGGATGGGTCCTTCCTCTGGAACTGGTTCAAAAATAGGGGACCACGGGCTCAATCGTACTTCCTCCCACTGGGGCCCTAAAAAATGGGATCACCCCCTCTGCCCATCGCCTTCCTTCGTGGGGGGGGGGATCTGGCTACGCCGTTTGCGGCTGTCAAGGGGTATCAGAAACAGCAACAAAATGAAGGATTTCTATCCTTATCACTTTGGATGATTCCTTTACAATGGACATCAGACGGTGATATGTGTCGATCAGTCTTCAGCAGCAATGCGAGTTGCCATGGACAGTTTTTAATAAATTCACCGGAAATATTTCCCTTCCAAGAAATTGTTTTTCCTCTCTCTGTCCTTTCAAATGGCAAAATATTCAAACGCGCAAATTACTTAACGCCGAAGAAAAGATAACACTCTCTCAAAAATAGAACCTGAACAATATTTTTTAACATTCTGCTCTCGAGAGAATTATGCAGAATCCGGAACAAATCATCGCGGCAGATCTCCAGAAGTATTTACAAACGCCTCTCGAACCGTGACTCGTCAAACATAACGATAAGATTTGAAAAAGAATTAGGAATTTCCTTTCGCGGCTTCAGCAACGACGGGAGTATCCGAAATTTTTTTTTTTCTTGGAACTGAAGGTTTCAAGAACTGCTGCTCAAGCGAAAGCACCGGCTGGTTTTTGACCACCGGCAGATGGAAATGCCGATAAAATAACGGAATTTATCGAGATGTCTACCGTTTATAAAAATAGTTGACATTTCACCATAAAAGGGTACTAAATGAGCTGCAACGTTTCTATGGGAAAACCGTGAACCATGATTTGGTGCTTAAAATGGTCTTTGGAGCAAAATTATTGTTCAACGTTTCTCCATATAGAAAGAGTGCAGTTAGTTTAGTTCCATTGTAGGGTGAAATGGTGAACTACTTCTATTAAAGGTGTCTATGTTAAATCCTTTAATGACAATAGTAGACAAAAATTAACTTTTTCTTTTCCTAACACAAATCAATAAGCTATTTATAACTAATTTCGCATTGTAGAATTTAGAAATAATTCTAACATAACGGTATCACGTACAGTTTTTCTGTTATGATGTTATGACTATTTTACCTTTACTAGAAAGAAGTGACAAAAGCGCATTCAAAACACCCATATTCTTTTTAGTAATATCATTAAATTATCTTAGAATATTACTGTAATTTAGATGTTTTACTTATTTAGGCTTTAATTAAACAAAACCATTAAACCTAAGTACGATGAAACGTTATCACTTTTTTTCTCTTACCTGGTTTTCTAAAAAAAATCTTCTCTCTTTAGAAACTTTCAAGGCCTCGCCATGGCAGAGGGGTATGTGTTCAAGTTAAGGCAAGCCTGCAAGGGGCATCTGTCTATGGATGGGGGGGGGGGGTGCCTTGGGTGGAGAACGGCCATGGCCAAGTGTATTAGATACTCAAAATGATGGTTGACTGCTGAAGTATGAAGGTCCCGTGTTCGGGCCTAACCGCGCGGTTTTCAATCTAGCGGTCTGGAGTTTAGGTCGGTTTTCTCCAGATGCAGCGTGAATATGCGTTAGAACCCTGTAAAAATCTCGTAAAATGCCAACTTCGACCAAGGCAGTCCCCTGTAGGCAGATGCCTCTTGTGGAGGCTTGCCTTAACACACATACTCGAAAAAACTATCAATTTTCACCCATCATTGCTGTTTCCAAATAACCTAGATATCGAGTTACCGTGCCCCAAATGTCCGAGTAGAATCTTTGCCCTTGCTTGTCTCTAACTGTGCTTAAATCTTCTGGAAAGAAATCCAAATGTGAAGGTAAAAAAAGAATTTTTAGTGTCATTCGACATCCTAAGATTTGGTAGGACTTAAGAAGCTCTTCTAATAGAATTTTGAAACATTCGTCTTTTTTGCTTCCTCAAAATCCTTTTACCACCTTCACCAATGATTTCCAATCTCGTTTTTCATTTAGATTAAGCTTTCGTTCAAAAAAAGGTGGATAGAAAATCATTTTTCGAATAGGAAGGCCAATAAAAATACATTTTTAAACCTTCATCATAAGGAACAGGCAGCGGTTCAGATAAAATATTCAGATATTCAATTTTAGGGGTTTTTTTCAATATCTTTTTGCGTTTATAGGATTGCAATCATCAAAATGATATGAAGGTTCCTGTCACACTTTATAAGGACAGCAAGTGGCATAGGGATTCTGTTGCCTTCATCCACTGACCAAGAGCCACGTTACAACGTATGCAACACACGTTAGGGGCCCAACTTTTATCTTGGTCACCACAACATTGCACCAAAAGTAGAGAGAACAACCTTTTTTTCCTATTTTGTTTTACATGTGGACCTTCAGATTTTAAATAAACCGCCCAAGAATATAACAATCCTATCGGGCACAGTTTTGCATAATCTACCCTGAAAACTTGCCATTTTAAACAAAGTGAGAATACACGAACGCACTTAAAAAATAGTTTTCAATTGTGGGATATCGCAAAAAAAACAGGATTTTCGGCAGTTTCTAGCAGACAATGTTGGTCAACATGCGATGCAAAAATCATGAAAAATAGTGAAGGATTTCCATTTTCTGTTCCACAAACAAGGGCGCCAGCAGCATATGGCAAGAGGGGGCAATGGCCCCTCCAGGATGTTTGTATGCAGTGTTTTCCCTTGCTTTTTTGTTCTTTCCAACATGGTAACCATACGTTGAAGTAGTCTTTGCCCCCCCCCCGGGAAATATTCTGCTGGCGCCCATGTCCACAAAAATAAGATGTGGTAGAACTTTTTTAATTGAATGTATTTAAATAAAACTATGAATTGACAATAAAAATAATTATTTGGTTGTTAGAGAACCACTATAGACTAGTATTACCTGATAGTCTTGGAAAAGACTAAAAGTGTTAAAGTTGTTTTTACCCTGCAAGTCTGAAATTCCATTGGCATGAGTGTAAGACGGCGGGCTGCTTTCGATTGGCTGTGGTAGCCGCTCGATTCCGACAAACCGCTACACTCTAAAAAAAATTTTTAAATCAGTAATTACTAAGAAATCTCTAGGAAACCAGGATTCCACCACTTTTTATAGTATGCCATAACTTTTCTTAGTATAACTATTAAACAAAGCTATGTATGTCAATTGATTTACATGGCTTTATTTAGCAGTAATACTAAGAAAAGTTATGACATCTTTGTTTGCAAGAGATTTCTTAGTAATCCACTGAATTTTTTTTAGTGTGTAACGACCACCGTGTACATGCATGCTAAATCCGTGGTTCGAAAACTCCCCTCGTCGGTCCCTAGCAGTTTCAGAGGGGAGCAACTCGTCAGATGTCCCTCTCCTTCTGATGAGGTTCTAAATTGTGATGGGAAACTTTAAGAAAGACATTTGTACTCTAAATGACACATTACGTGAGCTATCTTCTACCAAACAAACAAGCAAACCCTCCTGCTGAATCTGGACGAATGGTGAAGATATGAAGATGGACTCTTTTCTATTTTGCCCAGCTTTGGGTCTTTGAATGCCTTCTCTGGTGCGTCTTTGCAACGATAAGTGCGAACAGGTCGTACGGAGTTCAAAGATTAAAAAATGAGGAAGAGTTTTGTACTGTCCCCCATTCAAATGTTCATGGAAACACTGTTGAGTTTCTTTACAAACTGTATTTAAGAAAAAATCATTTCTAATTACCACTTGCAAACTCTAAAGTCCAAAAATAATTCATCATAAACATATTCCAGACGCCAAAAGTCCCTCTATCTCTTAAAAAGTTTATATAGAAATGTTCTGAACCATGACTCCAAAATGCATAATGAGGCTGGCCCGAAATCTTCTGCATACCTTCGCAGCTTCAGTGACGACATTACGAGTCTGAAAATTTCTGCGAGCCGAAATCTTTTCAAGAACTGCTGCTCAAGCGGAAGAAACAAGGCTGGGTACGGAACATATGAAAATCACGGCAGAATAACAGATGTTATCAACGAAAAGCCATCGTTTAATGAGGTATACACAGCGGCGAGTGATATTGCATATTAAACAAAATGTCATTCATGCTTTTGCTAAACGCACCAGGAAATCTGGGAACGTGGCATGGTTTTAACGCGTTCGCATCGGGTGGTCGGTTATCCTCCAACAGTTGTGGCTCTTGGCTGTTGCTTTATTTAGAATTTCAACAGGCCCTGATTGTGTGTCTAAGATGTCCATCTCTTGCTGGTTTTTTTTTAAACACTGGGTTAACGGCTTTATGAATTCTGTCCTTGTTCGAAAATGCTACCCGCTTCAACTCTTTGCATGCCAATCTCAGAGAACCTACCCCATACAAAAGTGGCGGACAATGGTGAATAGCTGTTCTTTGCGAAATTAATACACTATCTAGCCAAAAGTATCCGGACACCCCCTAAAAAAGTGGTTTTGGTGGGTAACGCAATTTGATGCGTAATCGAAAGCTATAAACTTATTGGTAGTGGCTTGTCAGGTTGTATGTATGCGTTTGTGAAGCAATGAGTAAGTCAAAGGAGCTCAGTGAGTTCGATTATGGCTGTATAGTGGGATGCCATCTTTGTGGGAAATCAGTTCGTGAGATGGCGGACTTTCTACAGAATCCTAAATCCACTGTGAGTGACGTAATTGTGAAGTGGAAACATAGAGGCAGTGAAACTGCAGAAAAACGGAGTGGTAGGCCGAAAAAACTTAGCAAACGCAGCCGCAGAACTCTGAAAAGGTTAGTGAAAAACAATCGCAAGTCCTCGTTGGTGGAAATTTCTTAGGAGTTCCAAAGTTCACCAGGCTTTAGTGTTAGTCGCAGGACTGTTCGTCGAGAGTTAAACAACTTGGGATTCCATGGTCGGGCAGCCGCTCACAAGCCGAACATCACTCCACAGAATGCGAAACATTGGAACAGAGGAATGGTGCAGAAGATTGCAATGGTGCAGAGAACCCCGACATTGGACTGTGGACATGTGGAAGACTGTTCTTTGGAGTGATGAATCTCGCTTCACAGTCTGGTAGTCGGAGGGACGCGTCTGAGTTTGGCGGATGTCCGGCGAACGTTTTTTGCGTGACTGAATTGTGCCGACTGTTAAGTTTGGTGGTGGCAATATAATGGTGGGGGTGTTTCTCGTAGTTTAGACTGAGTCCGTTAGTTCCTATGGTTGGAAACATGAACTCTGCGATGTATGTGGATAATCTAGACAATGCTGCACTCCCAAATCTGTAGCAATATTTAGGGGAAGGCCCATTTCTCTTCCAGCAGGATAATTGCTCCATTCACACATCGAGGCTTGCACAGACGTGGTTTGATGAAATGGCCGTTCAAAAACTGGACTGGCCTTCTCAGAGCTCCAATCTAAATCCCATAGAACACCTTTTGGACGAACTGGAGCGCATATTACGTAGCCAGCCAAATCGACCAACCACACTGCAAGCATTCACTTCAGCTGTGGTGGACGCCTAGAAGTCCATTCCTATGGCCACCTATCAAAAACTGGTGGAAAGTCTTCCCAGACATGTGCAGGCTGCCATCGATGCGAAAGGGGGGACTAACATCATATTAATATGTTCTTCAGGACGCCCCAAGTCCATACCACTGGGTGTCCGGATACTTTTGGCCAGATAGTGTACTTCACTTTATAGCATTAAAATCTAACATTGCTTGTGAAATTTATATTTATCATAAGGGTCATTCCATGGTGACTGACGTTACAATTTTACTACATTTGTAACCTGTGTAACATCAGTCACGTTTTTTGATTTTCTTTTATTTAAAAAATGAAAAAAAGATTTGTTATATTGAGAATGGATAACAGTATAGTACTTATTTATGATACTCTTGATCAATTTTAAATAAATAAATATATATATTTCAAGCCACTGGTGAATTTCAAAGGTTACAAATGTAGTAAAATTGTAACGTCAGTCACCATGGAATGACCCATAAGTGAATCCGTATAATACCAAAACTTTTGATAAATTCAATTTCATTGCCTAGAATTTAGCTTATTCCCCCCTAACCCTTCCGGGTCAGTCCGTGTTACTCAGGGACGTACTTAGAGTTTTAGCCGCCCTGGGCGGAACGCATTGAGCAGCCTAGAACAAAAATTAATTGCAGGTCTTTCAAATTTGTCTACTGACTAAATAGTGGATCCTAACTTCCCCCTCCAGTAAACACCAGATGCTGCTATTGTTTAAATTTGATTCATTAAGATTTTGATGCAATGCGTTTCCTTAATGTAAAAGCTGCATTCTAGCTCATGCTGTGAATTTAAAAAAGAAAGCTTTACATGAAATTATAAATTATGTATTTTTTTCGGCTATGCTTAATGATGTGCAGTTTTCAGTGACAGTGTAGCTTTTTAATTGAGTTAAAAGTTTGTGTTCCGGCTTTTTGTTCTGTTTCACAACAATTTGCCAATTCTGTTGTTTTTTCCTTGACATGTGCAGTTAGTTGTTTCATAACTGTTAGATCAGTCAATATTTATGCAAAGTGTTCTTTGTGATGTTCAACAATCATTATATGATAAAATTGTAAAATTTAACGCAATACAGTTGTATCTGCTAGTTTGTAACAGCTTCTGTCAGAAAATATGGAATCTCCCCAACTGTTCTGTCACAACTGACTGATCTAATTATTCCACTCAATCACTGGAAGCAAGTGTCGTCTTTTAAATAGCCTGTCCACCTACATATGAAATGGAATGAAGATGAAACCATCGTATATAAAAAAAAAATAATAAGCATACACAAAGTACACTTCCACTAACACCGTGGCACACATGTTGCAAAATCTGATTTCCGGGAAATCCATACAATAACGACCCACAGTCCAGGATATTGAAGTGTATATATTGTGTGTGTGTGTGTGTGTGTGTGTGTTACGACCCGGTCAGCTGCGATGAGATGTCCTTTCATTTCCTAGAAGGTGGACTGTGGAATTTGGAATGTTTCAGCATAAAAATTGGAGTTAATTGCACAATGCAAAATTTTGGGGAACAACAAAAAGTGAAAGTGTGAAATTCTACAACATAAATCATCGCCGCTCAAATTGTTTTTTCGTTCTCTTTTGAGAAAATTTATGTAAATTAAGTAACAACTGCAGAAGATATGCCATGCTTTATGAATAAACCATGCCGGTAACATCGGATTTAAACAACACCTCCTACACATAGAAAGCCTAACAACTGAAACTTTGACGTCATCATTAGGCCTTCACGTAATGACGTCTTGCTTCCAGTTTTAGTTTCACAAAGTAAAACTATTTAAAATTTCTGGTGGATGCTACAAATATTAGAAAATATCTTAAATAAAGAATTAAAATTAAAATACCTTTCTCATAGAAAATTATTCATTCCGTTCGATTTCCTTATCATATTATCTAATTAATCATGGTTAAAAACTGCCATTTTTCATAAAACTGTATTTTTAATCTCAAATTATTAATATCTTATTATAATCTCAATCTATCTAATTATAATCTCAAAATAGTTTTATTCATGAGTCAATTCACCAGAAACTTTGCATACTTTTATTTTGTCAAAATAAAACTTATAAAGCGTAGGCCAAACGATGACGTCAAAGCTTGGTGACGTAGGAGTTGTTAGGCTTTCTTTATCTAGGAGGTATTGCTTTAACCCTTTAACGCGCAGTGGTTTCGCTCTGAGACCACCAAACTGTTGACGTTTCGACTGTTGAAGGTCACGAAGAATAGATTAGATTTCTATAAAAATAGTTGCGGGTGACATAGCTCCACGAGAATCCTTTACTTTTTAGCACGTCATTTCCCGTAAAAAAATTGCCACGATTATTTTTAGCACCACTGACATCTGCCGAAAAATGGAAAAACGCGAGAACAGCTGGATAGATTGCCCAATGCTGAAAAAAGGGCAGCCGTTGCCATCGCTCGACTTAACTACCAGCAAGAGGGCGGACGATCGAAACGTTCATCGCGTGCCACAGATCTAGAGACTCTTTTTTGGACGCAGCTGGCTGTGCGGCTTTTTTCAGCATTGGGAAAGGGTTGCGCCTCAAAGGGTTAAAGCACTTTTCAACGGGATTGCGCTTACACAACCCATCAATCCATGGCTAACCCGTTCGCTCCAGGCCGTGGTAGCCCAGTGGTTAAAGACGTCGGACTGGTACCGAAAGGCTGTGGGTTCTTTTCCGGTGTACCACGGTGTATGTGCACGTTAAATACGGGGTTTCAAGAATTTCCTTGGCGGTCATTTGCAGTTTTCTAGAGATGTCAGCATTCAGAAGTACCCTTCTTCAGATGATCCAAATTGTGGAATGAAATTCCAGGAGCTGCACATGCAGTTCTAAACGACACATTCGGTTTCGCGAGGTGTCCTCTCCCGGCAATCAAACGAACAAACCTGTTGGCTCTCATCGTTGCAAAGACGCTTCTGTTGCATTACCCTTTTGTGTCTGCCGTTGCGTCCTTATTGAGTTTCTGAATACACCGGTGTGTCCCTACGTTTTGCTCTCAAGAAACGGTACACAGCAATAGCATATGTAAATTCAAGGACAATCGCTGCACATTTACGGAAGTTTTTTCTTTCTAACGGCCGGGTCAGCGGCCTTCTGGAGTCTTGACCTCTACGAGAGCGGCAGATGCTGGTCATTTCATCATAGTAACGCCTATTAGGCAGACCAACGATACCCCCCATGAGTGGGCTCCTCGTGTCGAATCCATTGCAGAGGAGAGACCTAGCACCTGAAACCGGCCTCCCCTGAGGTATCGTTTGAAGACGGAGGACACTGGAGCCACGTAACGATATATTTCACGTACACCCGCTCCCATCAGCGCACACGGTCCCACAGCTGCCCAGCCGAGAGAGGATTTTAACCCTCCCAAGCACTGGCCAAGCCGGTGCTGCTTCACTTTCCTCCGTGTTCTTTCAGTAACGGAGCTCAGCGCTCAGTCCTCATCAGGACATAGTGTTTATGAAAGTACGGATAGTCAAACGGGCGGACGCACAGCCAGGTTCAGTTTCCAATAAATTTGTTGTTGCTGTTGTCGTGTCCATGGATAGACGACACTACCCATGGAAAGAGGGGTGCCATTGCCCCCCCCGAGGAGGTTGGACTTCTACTTGTGGGTCGCTCATATTGAACCGATTCCAGATGAGGGACCCACCACTACCTGAAATCGGCATCCCCAAAGGCATCGTTTAACAACTTGGAGGATATTGGAGCCAAGACGGATTTTACGCGCACCCGCTCCCATGAGCGCACACGGTTCGTCAGCGGTCGAGTCGAGAGGGAGATGACCCTCCCAAGCACTGGCCAAGCCGGATGCTGCTTCACTTGCCGCGTTCTTATGAGAACGGAGTTTAGCGCCCAGACCACTTCGGGACATGTTTGAAAAGTGTTAATAACTACCTTGGCGCATATAACGAAACAGCACCCGTCACACTCAACCGGGCAATGACTGCAGAATGTAAGTCACGCCTTGCGGATTTATTTCCCAAAAAATAGTTTAATCGACGTCGGATTAATCCTTTCCACATCCCTTAGCTGCCCAGAAACGGGAAAAGAAGAGAAACGACATGTTGAGAAAAAAAACCGCAGACATTTCCAGGGAAAAAGAAAAAGAAATAGAGAATTTCTCAGCCTCTCTGTCGCCTGCTCTCGTTTCAACGGACTTACCGAAACACAATGTCCCGACCTGGATAGAGAAAAGAGAGTTTTTGGGATGCTGCTTTGCGACGGTCCGATGCCGGCAGAGATCCTGTTAATTGAGAACCCGTGCCGGATATTCGGAGACGGACTGCGTCACACATGCGCGGGTTTTTCTCGGGAATGTTTTTGTAAACAGAGAGCGAATCCGACCAAGGAACGTTTACTTCTTTTAAAAGACAAGAGATGCGGGAGAGAAATCAGTCACACTTCGTTTGGGAGGATTGTGAAGATTCTTGGTGAGAATAAACAAAGTATTAACCCTTTGAGGCGCAACCCTTTCAAAATGCTGAAAAAAGGGCAGCCGTTGCCATCGCTCGACTGAACGACCAGCAAGACGGCGGACGATCGAAACGTTCATCTCGTGCCACAGATCTAGAAACCCCTTTTTGACGCAGCTGGCTGTGCGTGGGCACAGCCAGTCGCGTCAAAAAAGGGTCTCTAGATCTGTGAAGTATCGAACATAGCATACACTTTCGACCATACGCTTTGAATCGTCGAAATAAAAAATGGCGTTGGAGAAAAAAAACAATAGATTGAATCTGGGCATAATGAGGTTGGCATGGAAACACAACGGAACTGCGGTTAATTTCAATTAAAAACGTGCAGACTGAATGAATCTTCCCTTTCGAGATTAATTAAGCGTGCGGTTTGCAGAGGCAGCGGGGTGCTTCCGAAATTTCGGTTTCTTCCAATTATCGGGAGCCGAGTTGCTCACGTGAACCATTTCCCACCGGGATTTGATCAGGAAATTCATCGGAAATAGTTTAAAACAATGGCTCTTATTGTCTGTCTGTACACACCCATGAAATAGGTTTTAAGGCCTATTATTTTTGACTAACAGCAAACAAAAGTTAAGTGAAAGTTTTTCGACGTGTGTTTTAATGTTAGGAGGAGATAACATTTCGAAATTTCAGGGCAGCAATGTAACGATCTGGGAATCTTGTAAAGTGTTTTGTCTGTCAGGTAATTTAATGTAATGGCGTAATGAAATACAAGAGTAATTGCTCAAAATATTACCTTGCAGATTGCTTTGAATTCCATTGTTTTAGATCTATTCGTTTCATGAACTATTAAAGCCAAAACGACCTTTAGAAAAGCATTCATCTGTTTAGGACACTTTTTTTGTTCGCAGATCCCATAACAATATAACGGAGGTAAATGAAAAGGAATTCGAATAAGTGTATAATTGACCGTCTCGCACTGAAGATGGTTAAGTTATGCAAGGTGCGCAAAAGTATCGTTATAGTGCAATGATTGAACATCTTTTTTATCTACTTATATATTACGCTAACGTGTACGGTACCAAAATCGACGCTATTTCCACGCTGCGAACGGCAACAGCTAGATGTAAACAGGACTGCCATAACAATAACGCATGCGCGGAAATCCAAAAGAACAGTTCAGTGACGTCCAATGAATCAAGTATATGTCACGCAGTGGCTAGATTACAAAATAACAATAATAGATACTCAAAAATGACACATCTTTCGGATTTTTTTCGCAGCTTTAAAATATCGAATGGACAATACTTGGCGCATTTGATCACTAGGGTGGAGCGAAAAACGCTTTTTCTCTAAATTCACATTGCCTGAGTCATTAACTGGTGCGAAACTGATTAGAACAAATTGTCTCCAAATTTCAGCTCAAAATATTGGCATCTTCGGGCTCCACACCTCAAGGAATATATTCCCAGTGTCTTGTTTAGTCTTTTATGAATTTCAATTGAAATAATTATGTTTAATTAATTAATTGAATAATGAATACTCCGATACATCTGCCGTATCAAGAACAACGGCTAGTTCGGGCATTTGGTCTGAGATTTAGGGAACTTCATCGTCAGTCGTTTTCCGACATTTGGCTTTCTGACTGGCAAAATCGTCATCATTTTCTGAGGTATATTCCATTTCTGAATCAGATCCCAAGTCGACGTTTGCTTCTAAATCTACGATTTCCAGCACTGACATGTGACAATAACGTATTATCAGGTTGTAACGAAAGTTTCCCGCCAGATTTGCTTGAGTCAGCTCACGCGGTACCCAGCTATTGACCTTATATGTCAAGTTTATGCGATGCAGCGCGACTCATGGACATGGCACTAAAGTCTAACTCTTTCAGCTAGCTCTCGAGTGGATGAATATTTTATTCTTTTCCACAGATTGTCGTAGGCGGGTCTCATCATCATCATTAGGCCGGCCAGAGCGCTCTGCTTCTTAAATGTCCTAGTCCTCGTTTTTGAACTTTCGGTACCCAATCTTCACAGTGTCATATGATACAACAGTAGTACCTTAAGCTGTACACATGATTCGGTGTCATTCTGTAGCTGACTTTTTGCAACAGAACTGAGAGTCAATGAGGGTTCAATCGGGTAGCGTGATAGTTCCATTTCAGACACCTTATACTTAATCACAACGATTTTTTTTTACAGATTTCACAACACAGTGCTCTAAAACAAGTCTTTTTCTTTCAAATAACAAAAATCATTTCGCAAAATATTGGCAAAGACACCAACGCGAACTGCATGTGCAGGCAATACTTGCAGTGGCGGAAAACTTTTGTTACAACCTAATAATAAAGCAATTTACTAATGAAAACATCACTAATTTTTCAATTGATTATTTTATTATTTTAATAAAAATAAGCTAGAAATATATTCGCTTGAATTGTGGAACCTGAAGATGACAACATTTTGTGCTGAAATTTGGAATCAATTTGTTCTTATCAATTTCGCACCCTTTAATGACTCAGGCAGTGTGAATTTTGAAATAAAGTTTTGTTTTTTTGCTCCACTCTATTGATCACCCGTCAAAAAAATGTAACCCTGCTTTGGGCTAAAGCCTATTTAATCCATTAGCTGTTTCAACATCGGCTTTTATGAAGACACCCAAAATGTGTAGCATCCCTAAACTAAATACGTTTAATGACAAATACTGTTAAAACAAAGAAACATGATTGTCGTTGAAATGAGTGCAGAAATGGAGTCAACACTGCACTCAGCTATAGGGATGGACGCGAGATGAAAAATCGGCTGTCTCGTCTCGCAAAATCGCTGAAAAACTTTGTCTCGTCTCGCAAAAATCCCTATATCACAATGTAAAATATGCCTGTCTCGTCTCGCAAAATAACTGCAAATCTCTGTCTCGTCTCGCAAATTTCTGTCTCGCAGTCCATCCCTAACTGAGCATAAAGAACAGTAAGGTATGCGGGCGGCGAAGCTGGCCGCCTTGACGGCTAGTTTATTACATTCTCCTCAATATTTTTATAAAAAAGACTTGGGAGATGTATTGGACAACACACGACAGGAAAACGGACCAGAATAATCCTATTTTTGTATTCAGTTTCAGTAATCGAGAAAGATCGACAAACAAAAATGATCAAGTTCATTGAAACCCGTTTGAGGCCAACCTAGCCCAGCATCAATATTACCTGCACATAAAACAGGGTATTCACAAATGTCCTCGCTTCACTTATTAAAATAAAAAGCCCCAATCCTTCACCTCACTATATCTAATATTTAGATCAAACGCTGGAATGGTGTATAATCCCTTTCCGACTGCTTCCTGGGATTTGAAAACTAATATAATCCCATTCTCGACTGCAACAAACCACGTTTGTAGCTCCAGAGGTCAAGTTCAAAGTGCACTTGCGAACAATCCGCCTTCATGTTAGAATTCCGAACTCGCCCTCGCCTCTATCCGAGTCACGCTTGGAGCATTTATAAACTGTGTTAAGGGTGGAACAGAAACTTGTTAAGAGAGGCCGATTAGTAAATGAAGTTTAAACAAAGGAGTTAAAAAAAAAAAAAACGTGTCCGTATTCTAACTGAGCGTTGCATGAACACGGAATCTGTAACGTGCTGTTGGACGTCTCATGCTGAACTACTTATGATGATAAAATAATGAAAACTTTGTCAAATAACACTTACATAAATGTTACTTGTCAAGCTATGAGCGTTAACCGTCCAAATGGACAAAAACAATAACAGAACACTCAAAAGAACTGGTGTTTGAAAGATAAAATAATTAAAGCTTTCTAAAATAGCACACATAAAAGTTACTTGTCAAGCTAAAGACCTGTCTCAGCCTTCTACAGGCCAGGCCAATGATCCCACAACATGGAACATCAAATTAAAAATTGATTCAAAAATGAAATTTTATCAATATTGACTAGAATAAAGGAGCATCTAAAATTAAAAGATGGCTCGATTTTTAAGAATAGAAGTAAGTGGTGTGGGAAACTGGACAAAACAATTCATGAAAATAGTCACTTTCATAAATTTTTACAGAGCTATCTTAATACACCCCCACCCGTTTAAAACTTAATTCCTATCTTTACTTGAATTTAAAAATAAATCTTTTATTCATTGTTAATATATCACTTACTTATTTAAACTACCCATCGATATATCCCGTTTTTGAAATCAATGTAAAAGTATAGTCAGAAATAACACATGCTCAAAACTGGGATCTCAGTGGAGAAAATATTGAATACAATATTTTTCCCACATTTAAATGACTAATATCCTTTAAACAACCCATTAGACTACAAAATATGAAAACAAAAAATTAAAATATGCCTAGATCTTAATTCGGTCCGTAAAAGGTTAGCTTGACGAGTAACTATTATGTGTGTTAGTTTACAAAGGTTTAATTATGTTATCTTTTAAACATCAGTTCTCCTGAGTGTTGTCTGTGCATTTAGAATAGGCGCGTCAAGGTCGTAAGATTTTTCCACTTTTTAATCTTTCCTCTCTTCGTTGCCATAGGGGGGTGGCCCCTCCTCTCTGCCCATAGGTATGGCCCTCCATGGATCACTGGGAACTAAAGGGTGATTCATAAAGGCAATTTTTTTTTTTTTTTTTTTTTTTTTTTTCTATAACAGAGTGGAGATACTGAGATCAATTGTAACATTTTGCATATGTTGATGAAAACTTTTATAGCTTAAAGGAACCTCATAAAATGAAAATTTCTTCAATATATTGATTTTGAGACATTTATTATAAAATACTTTATATACCTTAAAGTACATATCACCCAAATTTCTAAGCCATATTTCAGTAACAACGGGAGCCAATAAATAAATTAGTTTTATTAATAAATTCAAATTTCGGGTAACTTTGAGATGACTTTTATTATGAAAAATGGAGAATTTCTGGAATTCTTAAGCAATTATCAGTAGTATCAGTTATCCGTTAAATGTATCCCTTACCCTTATATCTTCCTTACTAGACTCCCCCCCCTCTAATCGCGCTGGTGAAAAATATATATATATATCAGTTGGAAACGTGTTTTGAACAAAGTTTTGTGAATTCTTTCAGATTTCTTTTTAAATCATGTAAAATCTGGTAATATAAATCTGATAAATGTATATTTGAAAGCAGTTAGAAAATTAAGCATTTCTTCCCCCCAAAATAAATTAATATATAATATTAAAATTTATGAAGAAATAAAAGTAGACATGTTGTTATGAGATAACTGCTTACTTGTGAAATATTTTTCCATTTTCATTTGTTAAACATCAAGACAGTAGCGGATTATTGCAAGTTTGTCGGGGGGAGAGGGGCGATTAGTTTGTCTGTGGGGGTGGTTAGTTAGAAGATTGACATATACATCCATTTTATGGAAGTAAAATAGGATCTTTAACATTAATTTCTTTTTTCTCGGGGGGGGGGGGGCGCTCCCTCCACCCCCCCTTTAATCCGCCCTTGCATGTAGAGTTTAACAAAAGGAAGATAAAAGTTTAAATTTTGTTGCACATAACTTTATGTTCGATTTGGATTGATTATAACGTTAGCGTTTAAAAAACAAACAACGTTCACCTATTTACATAATATGCAAGCATAGTTATTCGTGAGTTCTCTAAATAATCTGTTATATTTTACCGATCAGAACATTATAAATTTGTGTACATAAGTCTATTTATCGCCAAAAAGGGAAAATCTATTAATATAAATTGAACATTTGCTGTATGCAGGACATGTTTAGAAACCAGGATTTAGTTTTAGCTTTGCCGTTTTTTTCGTCTCAAGAAGATGCATTTACTATTATTAGTTTGAACGTTATCTCATTTTAACAGACGCAGCTTTCAGCTATCTGGTAAAATAAAAGTAATGCTGCAACTATTTTTCTACATGAAAATCGATTTCTAGACGGGGGGAAAAAAAGAAATAACGAAAGGCTCTAAACAAGAACAGGAAAACAATGCGTCGGGTTCAAGTTCAAGACTTGCGTAGAGTGCGTATGTTTCTACGCCCACAATGTTTGATGAAAGAGTGTGTTTTTAATTCGGTCACGGCTGGAAAAGTCCACCTTATGTGCAAGTGGACTGAAACTAGAATTTTCCCCCCCTATGGTCGGGAATGATTAAACGAAATAGGATTATGTATTTGTCTCTTTTAAACCTTTAACGCGCAGTGTTCCCGCTCTGGGAACACCCAACTCTGACGTTTTGACTGTTGCCAGTCACGAAGAATAGATTGGATTTCTATAAAGATAGTGGCGGGTGACAGAGCTCCACGAGAATCCTTTACATATTAAGCACGTCATTTCCCGTAAAGAAATTGTCACGATTATTTTTAACAGCACTGACATCGGCTGAAAAATGGAAGAATGCGAGGAACAGCTGGATAGATCGCCAATGCCGAAAAAAGGGCAGCCGTTGCCATCGCTCGACTTAACTACTAGTAAGAGGGCGGACGATCGAAACGTTCATCGCGTGCCACCTTTTGGACGACAGCTGGCTGTGCGGCACATCCAGCTGCCGTACAAAAAGGGTATCTCGATCTGTGGCACGCGATGAACATTTCGATCGTCCGCCCTCTTACTAGTAGTTAAGTCGAGCGATGGCAACGGCTGCCCTTTTTTCAGCATTGGGAAAGGGTTGCGCCTCAAAGGGTTAAACATTCGACAATAAGTAAGTGATGAGCGGTCCATCTTCTGGCTAAAGTCATCCGAAATAAAATGAAACTTCCTTAATAAAAAAAAAAATGTTTAAAAAGTTCTAACTGCAGCATGTTGATTTGTTTTAATAGCATTTCTTTAATACATTGTTTGTATTATGAAGTCAAACTGCATTTGGTAAGAATTAATTATAGTAAAATCAAACAAAATATTAAACTTTAACAAAAACTGTAAAAATTAAAATTTTAACGTCACATTCTGGGGTACAATTTTTAATTCCGTTTTCAAAATTCGTATTTTGAAAGGTATATTAAAATCTTTTACTAAGTCCATTTAATCAAACAGGATATTTTAGATTTCAGAATCAAAAGAATTTGGAATTTTAAAACCAATAGAATGGAAAGTATAGCTGTAAAAACAATAATGCATGTTTTATTATTCGCATGTTTTTTTATTACAAAAATGTCTAAAAAAAGTTTTGTAACTAGGGAAAACTTGAAAGTGTAACTATTTCTTGTAAAATAGCTGTAGAAATCTGCTATTGAAAAATGTAAGGTTCAAGTATTGCTCATTCCCAGTCCTTCAAAATACTGAATATTCTTATATACATATGTATGGTTCGTTAAATTTTTAAAGTCATTGGAAAGCGAAAATCTTAATTACCTTTTATTCCGTTTTTGGTCATATTAGGAATGACCAAGCAACCGGAGAATAAATTTTCATTGAAGCTCTGAGTTAAATTGGTCAATACAAAGGGGGATTTTGTCGTTAGGTAGAAATAAAAACTTACAGATGATTTTGGATTTTGAAAAGAAAAATGAATACAATGAGAATTTGTTCTAAATAAATTTTAACCCTTTGAGGCGCAACCCTTTCCCAATGCTGAAAAAAGGGCATCCGTTGCCATAGCTCGACATAACTTTTGACGCAGCTGGCTGTGCTCGCGCACAGCCAGCTGCGTCAAAAAAAGGTCTCTAGATCTGTGACACGCGATGAACGTTTCGATCGTCCGCCCTCTTGCTGGTCGTTAAGTCGAGCGATGGCAACGGATGCCCTTTTTTCAGCATTGGGCCATCTACCCAGCTGTTCCACGCACCCCATTTTTCAGCAGATGTCATTGCTGTTAAAAATAATCGTGACATATTTTTTTACGGGAAATGACGTGCTAAAAAGTACAGGATTCTCATGGAGCTATGTCACCCGCAGCTATTTTTATAGAAATCCAATCTATTCTTCGTGACTGGCAACAGTCGAAACGTCAGAGTTGGGTGTTCCCAGAGCGGGATCACTGCGCCTTAAAGGGTTAACAAAACCGTTTGATATTTATTCCGTTAAGTTATTGTTAAAAATAAACTGCAATGATAAAATTTTTCGTCTTATGCATTTTTTATTTCAAGAAACATAAAAGCTCAATTGACACGAAGAATTAAATTTGTGAGGGTTTGGAGAAAGTGCTGTGACTGCTCGAACTTGTCATTTTTTTCGGTTTCGAAACTTTCGAAGTAGAGATTTCGAACTGGGGAGTGCGCTCTTCTTTTCAGGCCAATTAAAGTTCAAAATGATGAAATCATAAGAACAATTGAAAAAAATCAAAAACCATACTACAAGATAACCATGATGGTCAACATATACAAATCAAATGCTGGAAAGCAAACCCTGACCATTTCTTTAAACCTTTGAGGCGCAACCCTTTCCCAATGCTGAAAAAAGGGCAGTCGTTGGCATCGCTTGACTTAACGACCCGCAAGAGGGCGGACGATCGAAACGTTCATCGCGTGCCACAGATCTGAGACCCCATTTTTACGTAGCTGGCTGTGCCGCATACGTGCCCTTTTTTCAGCACTGGGCTATTTATCCAGCTGTTCTGACATTCTTCCCTTTTTCAGCAGATGTCATTGCTGTTTAAAAGAATCGTGACTATTTTTTTACGGGAAATGACGTGCTTAAAAAGTAAAGGATTCTCGTGGAGCTCTGTCACCCGCCACTATTTTTATAGAAATCCAATCTATTCTTCGTGACGGGCAACAGTCAAAACGGGTCAGAGTTTGGTGTTCCCAGAGCGGGAACACTCCGCGAACTCCAGGAAAAAAAAATACTTCTTTGTCCAACGTAATAGAATCAAACAGTATTAGGATAATTATATCTATTAATGCTGAAGAAGTAATTTGTATAATAGAAGTAAAGAAGTTTTCTGACACAGTCAGCTGTGTCAGAAAACTTCTTTACTTCTGTGGCGTCAGATGGGCGATTCAATCAACCGCCATGTTGTTGGCAGCTGCACTTTTTCAGCGCTGGTCAGCCTATCCAGTGTGTCCTCTATATTGATGTGAAATTGCCCTTCAAAGGGTTAAACAGATATTTCAAGATTTTCCATGTGCGAAATTAAACCTGCTGATACAATCTCGTTTGATTTCATCCAGTAATACTTGATAAAACACCAAGCAGCGCCTGTAAGCAAAAAATCTGGAGTGACTCCACTCGACTTTCCGAAAACTTACGATTAAGATCATGACCAAGCATTTAAATAAATCTTAATCGATGAATCATTCAGCAAAAATTCTTAGTTTTTTTTTTTTCAATTTGAGCTCAATCGAATGTACCGTTTAAACGCTAGCGCACTTTCAAGAATTTCCCCCCATAGGCCATCCTGTAAAAGAATTAATGTCGTTGCCCTGTAGAAAAACTATAAGTTCTATACACACCCAAATCAATACCGGTCTTAGGATGGTAGTTTATAACATATAGACCCATTTTGAGCTCAATCGAATAGCCCCGTTTAGGAGCTATCGTGTTCACTCACATACACACACACACACACACATACATACCATACATCTCGTAAAAATAGCATCCATGAATTCAGAAGACCTCAAAACGTGTCCATACATCCAGATCTCGAAGTCGAATTTTTTCATGATTACAATATTTCCTTTAATGGAACATGTTCGAAAAGTAAAAAACTGGAAGAAGGAAATATAAAATCAGAAGTATAAAATGTACTCTATGTAATTTCAGTTATTATTCTATGTACATGTTCGGAAGGTAATAATCAGAATTTAAAATATGCGTCTTCAAACTTCATTTCACGGTAGAACTCAAGAAATGAAAGTTACCATTACATGGGACGCATCTACTCAATCGATGACATAGAGAAGAAAGAGAAAGAAATACAAATGTTGACAATTTGCAGCTTTTTTACAGCGTCTCTTCATATTTAAGGTATAAACTGAAAAAGAGAGCGGAACACATGTTTGCCTTGCTTATCGTGGAACATCAGAGAAAGCGAAAATGTGTGTTTTTTTTCACAGCCTAAGGCTGTTCGCTTCTGTCACAAAACAGCATTTGGAGCCTGGCTCGAGTATAGCTGCCAAAAGAAAATTATCTTCTCTTCCTTTTCAGACGTATTCGTTGGGGTAACGAATATGTCTAAAAAGGAAGAGAAGATAATTTTGTTGGATGGGGAAATTACGTTTTGAAATACGCAAAAGTACAAAAAAAGAGACTATAAACGGAACTTAACCAATAAATTTGCTCTTTAAAATGCGTACCATATCATTTCATGGCTTCCATAATCGATTTCTTAGAGTCGGACTATCAGCAATGCAATTTCTCTGGTGGAATTCAAAAAACTATCCATTTCATACAAATTAAGGTGTCATCAACAATATCTTCCAAATAACGCGTACAAAAGTCCATCCTACATCAGAGATGCATTGCTCCCCTCCCCTCCCACCATGGTGTTGTTGTTGTCGTGTCCATGGATAGACGAATCCATGGAAAGAGGGGTGCCAGTGCCCCCGAAGGGGGTTTGACTTCTACTTGTGGGTCCCTCATTTTGAACCGATTCCAGATGAGGGACCCACCGCCACCTGAAATTCGCACCCCCAGAGGTCTCGTTTAACAACTTGGAGGACATTGAAGCCACGACGGATTTTACGTGCACCCACTCCCATTAGCGTACACGGTTTACAGCGGACGAGCCGAGAGGGAGATGACCCTCCCAAGCACCGGCTAAGCCGAATGCTGCTTCACTTGCCGCGTTCTTATGGGAACGGAGTTTGACGCCCAAACCACTGCGGGACCCCCCCCCCCTCCACCATGGCCTAGTGGATAAGACACTGAGCATGGTAGATGGCCGAAGTATGAAGGTCCCGATTTCGGGCCTAAGTGCGGCTGTTCAGGGACCGATTTGCAGAGTTCGGGGCCCCGGGCAAAAGCTTCACTGGGGGCCCCTTCTTCGAAAACTTTTTCAAAATTTACAAATTTTTAAACTTAAAAGAACAATTTGGGGGGCCCCCTTTTGGTAGGGGGCCCAGGCGCTTGCCCCGAATGCCCTGCCGGAAATCAGGCCCTGCGGCTGTTGATCTAACGGTCCGCGGATTTAGACAGTTATCTGCAGATGTAAAGTGAATGCGCGTTAGAACCCCTTAAAACTCCACCCGATGCCCCCTCTCGCAGGCAGATGCCCCCCCCGTAGACTTGGCATAACACAAAACAAACAAACAGAAATGCATTGGAAGTGTTCCCAATGTAAGTACTGCTCCAAGTAAACACCAATGTAGACGGTAGCAAACATTTTCTCGTCCTAGACTTTTTGTCTTTCAACGGGAGGGCACTTGACAGTTACGCATTGTCCATTACAGCTGCCAGAAGGTGTTATGGTCCATTTATTACGGGGGGAACCCAGTGGGCGTCCATAATCACCCCCCAGGAAGGGATGGACAAGTTAACATCCATCCTCAAGCCGGGATTCGAACCCAGACCCAAGGCTTGATAGAATGGTTCTCAAGCCACTACACCGCATGGGCGTCTTAGACAAAAAACTGGATGTATTGCCACTGTCTGTCTCAATGAAACGAAATCTGGTGCGAAGATGAACCTATAGTTTTTGTCAATGGGAAAAAAAAAATGCGTCCGAACTCCGCTGGACATTCGTTGGAGTCACACTCTCAAAATTTATTTCTTCAATTCACGGAAACTTTGCAGCAATCAGTGCTGCCGGAATTCTTCCGTTAATTGACGAATATCCGTTTCATTTTTCTCCTGTCAATTGAAGAAACTTCTTTCGAATTAACGAAATTTTTTCCTCTTCTTCAGATTTTCGGAGAAGAATTCACGGAAATATTTCGTTTCCAAAGAGAACGGTAATTATTCGTTGAAAAATGAGGAATAAATGGGTGTATAAAGACGCACTCTGTAAAATTATTTCTTAATTCATGGAAATTCTTTTGGCAGCAGTGTTGCGGGAATATTTCCGTTTTTTGACGAATATCCGTTTCTTCTTTTCTCCTGCCAATTGAAGAAATATCTCCGGATTCAACGAATTTCTTCCTCTTCTTCAGATTTCGGGAAGAAGAATTCACGGAAATATTACGTTCCCAAGGAGTACGGAAATCCTTCGTTGAAAAATGAGGGATTAATCTTAATATATATATAAAATGCTAATGTTCGTTTGTAAAGACAGGGTTTTCTCTATCACCACCAACTCGAATTAACTTCCCGTTGGGGTGGTAAATACCCCTTGGTCTCACGGTGAAAGTAAGGGAGTTTGGTCGCGGTGGGTGAAAGTGGGTGGTTGTGAGTGGCGAAAATGTGAAAAAATATATATCTGTCCTTTTCTAACTCATGAGAACTTCTGAAAAGTTCTAAAAATTCCTGGAATGACCTAGAAAACTCCAAAATGTGTGCAACTGTTACAGTCAATCTAGAATGTTCTAGAAGGTTCTAAAAATTTCCAGAAAGTTCTAGAAAGTTCCAAAACGTGTGCAACCGTTCAAATCGATTTAGAATTATCTAGAACGTTCTAAAAACTTCTGGAATGATCTAGAAAGTTCCAAAATGTCTGCAACTGTTAAAATCGATCCATAATGATATAGAAAGTTCTAAAAATTTCTGGAATGATCTAGAAAGTTCCAAAATTTCTGCAACTGTTAAAACAATCAGATCTAGAAAGTTCGAAAAATTTCTTGAATGATCTAGAAAGATTCAAAATGTCTGCAACTGCTAAAATCGGTATGGAATATTCTAGAAAGTTCTAAAAATTTCTGGAATGATCTAGAAAGTTCCAAATTGTGTGCAACTGTTAAAATCGATATGGAATGTTCCAGAAAGTTCTAGAAATGTCTGGTCGAGTGAAGATCAGTTGCGATGGGTGATTGTCATTCGGAAATTTTATAGCATACTGCTTCGCAGCCTCTAGCTTATTCCGATGAAAATTTTCGTAAAGTAACACCATTTCAGTGTATTCATTAGTATTAAACATTATCTTTCGTTTTTTATGCTCAATAAGCTACGAATTCAAATATCATGAACTTTAGACAAACACTAACAAAGTAACTTAAACAACAGTTTTTCAACTCCAATAAAATATTAAAATTGAATGTTTATCGTCTGTTGCCATATCAGCAGAAATACTTTCTATACACCGCATGTTTCATGGTCGAATAAATCTCTCAATATCTAAGATAGAAATCTAAATTATCTACGTTAAAAATGGATCCTTAAATATCTTTTATACCATTAAACATGCGGTGTATTTTAACCCGAGCAACGCCGGGTTTCGCTGCTAGTTAGTATATAAAGATGAATTTTTCTTATAGAGTGCACAGTCGCAATACAGGCGATGATACTTCTTGTCCATCTTACAGGAATCGAGAAGCTAGGGTTAGCGGGGTGCTTGGAAGCTATGTTGAAGCATTGTAGACATGCGGGGAAATATTAGTACGAAACAAAATACGACATTGCTCTTGCCAATGGAGAAAAAACCGTGCCAATGAACTCCATTGAAAACTCGTCGAGTCACACTACCCCGGCAATGAAATTTCACCGGCAGAATCAGTATCCATCCGACAACGTCTCCTCCCAGCATCGGAAGAGTCAGCGGCAGAATCGGCAACTGGGTCAGGGTAGGTCAGGGGAAACTCTCCCGGAAGTTTTGGACCGAGTCAGAGAAGATACCTCGCAGGCTAAGTCGTTGTTGCAGTCAGTCCGAAAAAACCAAACATCCGCCACAAGCTAGTTTCTCATTTTTAAATGCTCACGAGTTTGGATGGAGATTTTCTTCCTCTCCCTTACCCATTCTGGGATGGTTTTTCTTTCTTTCTTTTAACCCTTTGAGGCGCAACCCTTTCCCAATGCTGAAAAAAAGGACAGCCGTTGCCATCGCTCGACTGAACGACCAGCGAGAGGGCGGACGGTCGAAACGGTCAGCGCGGGCCCCAGATCGAGAGACCCTTTTTTGACGCACAGCTGACTGTGCCACAGCCAGCTGTCGTCATCCAGCTGGAACATCGCGGCTCGAGGGCCCCCCCCCAAAAGTTTTAACCCTTTGAGGCGAGACCCTTTCTCAATGCTTAAAAAAGGACGGCCGTTGCCATCGCTCGACTGAACGACCAGCAAGAGGGCGGACGATCGAAACGTTCATCGCGTGCCACCGCTCGAGAGACCCTTTTTTGACGCAGCTGGTTGTGCCCATCTTGCTGGTCGTTAAGTCGAGCGATGGCAACGGCTGCCTTTTTTTTTCAGCATGGGGCAATCTATCCAGCTGTTCTCGTATTCTTCCATTTTACAGCAGATGCCAGTGCCGTTAAAAAGACTCGTGACCCTTTTTTTGACGGTAAAGGACGTGCTAAAATGTAAAGGATTCTCTTGGAGCTCTGTCATCCGCCACTATTTTTATAGAAATCCAATCTATTCTTCGTGACAGGCAACAGTCAAAACGTCAGAGTTCGGTGTTCCCAGAGCGAGAATACTGCGCGTTAAAGGGTTAAAGCTTGGGATACTTTTATTGGTTAAAAAAAAAATGCGATTTTCATATTATTTTCCAATATTTGGCGACTTTTCCTGGACTCTAGGCAACTCATTTGGCGATCGGAAAATGACAAGTTATATTCTTTATTTTTTTTTTCAAGCATATCCGTTGTCAGACTGATTCCTAGAAGTCTCCCTCGTGAGTTGGATGTTCCAAGAGCGGGAACACTGCGCGTTAATGGGTTAAGAAACAAAGTATAAGAGGTTTTTTTTTTGGAAAAAAACTTCCGTCCAGGAACTTGGAAAGAAGGGGGGATTTTTTATATTTTTCCTCTAGAAACATTCTGGCATCGATGTGATTGATTCTGCGTGAGTGAGTTATTCTAAGTATTCGAGCATGTGATTGGCCTGAAGGTGTTTGCAAATGGAAGAAAACTCGATCTTTCCGATGTTCTCACTCAAAATATTTACAGAACATGATGGATGTAGTGATTTTAAATAGGAGAAAAGTGGAACTTTCAAAGGGTCGAAGTTTTTCGGTTCATGATTTGATTGGTATATAAAGGACGTTTAAATGGTTTTTAAAAAGTTTCGGATGGTCAAAGCAAAAAGTTCATTATTATTATTTTTTTTTGTCGTTCCTTTGTTTTCCTTGTTCAGTGCATTTCCTTCTTTCGTAGTCTGCTAAAAGTGTTATTTTACGTTTTTTCATGCATTTCTAGCTCTTTCAAAATTGAAACGTGTTTGCGGACAGTCTGTGTCTAACCGCCGTAAATATCCATCGATTGTCCCGCAATTTATTAGGTATCGATGTGCACTTTGAATTGTGATCCAAACATTGCATAAGTATCATTGATAGTTACAACCAAAGAGTTCCAATATTTTGCGGCCTCTGGATAGTCACAGTTTGAAGTGAATTTTAGAGATGATCATTATTCATTCCGAGCAATACAAAATAAATGCATATAATAGAGATTTTTAGTGACAATACGCTCCACATCGGAAAGGGTAAATGCCGCTTTGACTGCTCTTCTGCAGGGGTTTACAAACTAATCTCAAAGAGCAGTAATTAAAAAAAAGAAAAAAAACTTTTGAGTCTAGTTTTAGTTTTCAGTCTTTTTTCTTCCTTCAATAAAAAGATGGAAGCAGATTCCCCTTCTAAGCCTATAGTTTTCTTTTTTTTTTTTTGCCTCTGCCTCTGAATGTTCTTTCGGCCAAATGTTGCAACTGCGAAAAGCAAAATAAGTATGCATGCGTAATAGAAAATTACCATGAATGGTAGCGTCCATTCATTAAGGTAATTTTTCGGTTTACAAACAAATGAAAATTGTATATAAAATGTTTAAAAAAAAATAATAACAAGTTACTTCATTTTCATATTTGCTTATCAAAAATTGGATTGAAACTCAATTAAACTTAGCATTGGAAGGGGAAAATAAATATCATATATTTTATCATAATATATACCAGGTATGGGCAACCTTTGAAAAGTTGCGGACCAAACTTCAAGATGTTAGCGAAGTCGCGGCCTTATTAATTGGTATTTATATAGGATTTTGAATGGTTTATATGGGTTTAGATTTCTTCCGCGGGCCGGATCCAAAGCCGTGGCGGGTCACATACGGCCCGCGGGCCGGCGGTTGCCCATATGTGAGATATAATATTATAGAATATTCGATCGTTCGTAGTTTTATTATGAAGTACTCGTAGTGTTATGTCTAGCCTACAGAAAGAATATTTTTATAACCTTTAAACAAAATTACATTGTGTTCCGTGAAATTCGTAATACAGAAAATGCAAATTCATATTATTTTGCTAACAAAAATAAATAAATAAATAAATAAAGTACTCAAAATACACAACCTTACCTCGGATAACCAAATTTTACAGCACTTTTTCATAACTGCTGGTAAATAATTGCAGAACTACAGCATGTTTCGACAGTTTCTTTGTATAGCAAGGGTTTATAACTTCCAGAAAATCAATCGAGTCTGAAAATCGCAGACTCGAATCCAGAAATTTTCTTGTTATCCTCTTCAATTAACTTCTCAAACATGTTTACTTTTCAGACAATTTATAAGAAAAAAACAAATATGCCGTGATACAAAGAAATGAAAATGAACAAAAAAATTCTTCGAAAAATATCTATATACGATTTTTTCTCCGGGATGTTTAGAAAATATCTATTTAATGTAGATTTAAAATACAGGATGTGCCAAGAAGGTGGTAACGGGCTTTAATTCTTTTTCTATTAGACATAAGTGGACAGTGTCAGTTGAAAAAAATGTTCAAAACAAGGTCGGAAATGAGCCTCCGTTAAGAAAAACTCCTCTCGTTCATTTGCAGAAAGTGAGACTTTTTAAATTTTTATACGACCCCCATATATAAACAATTCCGAATTACTAAAATGTGCCCCATACACTAAAGAGCTGTCATATAAAATTTGAGAACTGTACCTTTAAAAGTGTCAGAGATATGTGGATAAATATAATGCTGACTTAAACCAATTTTCAATGGCCCTCGAAGGAAAAAAAAAAAAAAAAAACGTCGAATGATCCCATTTCAGGGGTCGTACAGAAATGACGAAAGAAAAGATTTTTTTCCACTCTAGGATTAAACGTTTACATACAAAATCATGTACAGTCCCCGTTCCTTTTTCTTTAAAAATATCTCTGCGACTTTGAAAGGTTCAAATTGGATACATCGCGTCATTAGTGCGTGAGGCACATTTTACTGATAGGGAATGTTTTTGTACGGGCGGTCGTATAAAAAAATTTAAAAATGTCACTTTTTTAAAATGAAGATAGGAATTTTTTCTTAACGGAGACTTATTTCCGACCTTATTTTGAACATATTTTTTCAATTGACACTGTCCACTTATCTCTAATAGAAAAAGAATTAAACTTCGTTACCACCTTTTAGAGACAACCTTTGTAATAATCTGTAAAAATGTAAATTTTTATATCCTAAAAAAGAGCCATTTTTCAAATATTCGAATCGTTTATTTCATTTCAAGTTTTTTTACTAACTTGGTCTGTGTATGTATGTTACTCCAGTGAGCTATTAATCAAACATTTTTTTTAAATCTTACCACATTTGGAAAGCTCTTTTGATTCTCTAAAAGATGATATCAACTTCGATTCTCTGGCTTAAATTTTTATTTATTTTTTTAGTGATTTTTCGAAAGAAATATTAATTTCAGTCTACAATTTCTTTACATCGTGACATCCAAAAAACTATTCATTCTACCTATCCGAAAATTTCTCTGAATACACTGCCCTTTCTAAAATCGTTCAAAAGAAGAACGGTCAAAAATACAAAATATTTAATTTTTGACAACTGTTTTAACCCTTTGAGGCGCAACCCTTTCCCAATGCTGAATAAAGGGCAGCCGTTGCCATCGCTCGACTGAACGACCAGCAAGAGGGCGGACGATCGAAACGTTCATCGCGTGCCACAGATCGAGAGACCCTATTTTGACGCGGCCAGCTGCGTCAAAAAAGGGTCTCTCGATCTGTGGCACGCGATGAATGTTCCGATCGTCCGCCCTCTTGCTGGTCGTTCAGTCGAGCGATGGCAACGGCTGCCCTTTTTTTCAGCATTGGGCAATCTATCCAAGCTGTTCTCGCATTCTTCCATTTTTCAGCAGATGTCAGTGCTGTTAAAAATAATCGTGACCATTTTTTGACGGGAAATGACGTGCTGAAAAGTAAAGGATTCTCGTGGAGCTCTGTCATCCGCAACTATTTTTATAGAAATCCAATCTATTCTTCGAGACGGGCAACAGTCAAAACGTCAGAGTTGGATGTTCCCAGAACGGGAACACTGCGCATTAAAGGGTTAATCAACGTCCAGGTACACAACTGCATTTGCTATGTACCTGGTACCGTATGTACTTGGTAAGTATCAGATTGCTGCGCCGTAAATAAAACAGTGACACCATTCACGAGACGAACTAAAGGATGAAGACCCAAACTAGTCTAAAGTGCTTGCCGGCGACAAGTGAAAGAAGCAATTTCGATAATTAAACGGCCATTTCCGGTTTTCCGGTAATGTTTACTTGTTAAGTAAAAATTTAAATAATGTGAAAATACGTAATGCAAAAACTTGTTAAGTAAAATTTAAATAATGTGTGTGAATTTAATAACTAAACTGTTTTCCGTCATATTGAGTTAAAACATTGATCTCGTTCTGAATATGAAAATGAAGCAATCTTTCTTTCATATCACACTTCAGTTTCACAAGTTCGGAAAAAAAAAACCGTTTAACCGTTGGGACATTTATTTTGCAGCTCATTTGCAAAATCCCTTCAATCGACCCGTGTTCATATCGGCTTAAGATTTGGAAATTTTCTTCATTTAAATAGCGGTTTTTTTTTCTCGCTTTCCGAGTGAAACCTGAAGCGATTACACGCATATATAACCAGTTCTGGCAATCTCTTGGCACGCTTAGCGACAATTAAAAGCTGCTGCCTGCTGAACTTTTCGTGTAGTCGCATAGAACAGGAAGTTCGCGAACAAAATCGACTAGACGATACGTCCATTTTTAAAGGATTAATAAGGCATTTTAAAAAACAACAACCTGGGATTTATTTTGATATTATAAGACATTTTTCTCAGGGAAGCTTTAGCAAGTTTCGCAAGCTTCTTTATCCTAATTAGCCGAATTAAAAGGAATTCTGTGGACTGTTTTCCCGACATACTACTAAATATTTAAATAAATGGTTTTTCTTTCTTAAAGCAGAATATTACCTTATTTATTTTTTTATTCTTTAATAAATTTGCATTTTTATGTCATTTTTATTTGTATAATTAGCAGTTTCGAATTGATATAATAAATCAGAAAATTCTAATATAAGATCTTTTAAGATGTCACGTTTCATAGGAATACCGCTGTTTCATAGAAATACCGCTTACAACATTTTGTAGTTCTCCGTTCCCTTAAGAAAACTCAGAATGAAGCAGCATCGGCTTGGTCACTGCTTGGTAGGGTGAAAACCTCTCTCGGGTAGGATAACCGTGTATGCTAAAGGGAGCTGATGCACGTAAAATCTATTCGCGACTCCAATGTGCTCCATACTGAAACGATACCTCTGGGGGTGCGAATTTCAGGTGCTAGGTCTCTCAAATGGAATGGTTTCAAAATTAGGAGACCACTCATAGGGGGTTAACGCTGGCCGCCCATGGGGTGCCCCTATCCCCCATAATGAAATGGCCAGTAGTTCGGGCCTTAGTTGTAGCAAACGGTTGTGACAGAAAGTGTCTACTAGAGATGAGTTCGGGCTCATTTTTTGAAGCCCGAGCCGGAGCCCGAAATTTCAGTTAAAGATTTAAAAAAAATCCAATTAGTTCATTGATAGAATACAATGAATTTTGCTGTTTGTGCAAATTAAAGACAAATAGAGTTGCAAACTCTCAATGCACTTCTAATTCTTTATTTATCCATATGTTTATCAAATAATGTCGGATCTCATGACTAACTAATGAATATAATCCGCCGTTCTGAAATATCCAAAGAGCTTAACGCACCTTCTAGGCGTCAGTGCCGATATTTTTTTTATAAGTACAGCCAACTCTGGTTATAGTGAACCCGGTTATAGTGAACCATCAGATATAGTGATCGCAAACCATTAGTCTCGATTCACACACAGTATCTCTATCCATCATGAAGACACTTGGGTTTTAGTGAACTTCGGATAGAGTGGACGAAATTGGATGGTCCCCAGAGGTTCACTATAACCGGAATTGACTGAACTTTCATTTTCCCCATGAATCACTTTTTAAAATCTGTTTCAAGGAGTATCCATTGGAAAAAAATATTTAGTAGCTATTGTTTAATATTAATTAATGACCCAAGCAACACACTCATGTTGTTTCAATGTGATTTTCAGGTTAGAATTGTCACACTTCATTTTTACAGCAGTAAATACGAATTAAAATGATGTTTTCAAGTAGATAATTATCAACAATTTTATTTTTCGTAAATTTCCGTATGATTTTAATAATTCTGGATGAAAGAAATAAAATCTTGTTTTTTTTTTATTTGTTTTCCTCTTGTGATTTCACAATGTTGTTTCAATATTATATCAATGTCCATGCTGAAACAATGTGGAGAAAACTGAACAAAATCACTGTGAAAACGACATTGAAAGTTCACATTGAAACAACATTTTGCGTAAAATAAATAAAAACTTTGTGAAAAAAAACACACATAAAAGGTCAAGGCGTAACGATCGTTTCGACCGAAAATTCGTTCGGTCTTCCTCAGACAACAGAACAGAGGACAGAGGGACAGAACAGAGGGAACTGAAGTTCCCTCTGCCCTGTTTGACGGAAGGGTTTGTCTGAGGAAGACCGAACGAATTTTCGGTCGAAAGGATCGTTACGCCTTGAAGTAACCTTTTATGTGTGTTTTTTTTTCAAAGTTTTTATTTTTTCTTAACACCAGTTTTTTGAGTGTTTATTTTCAACATTTTGTATGTTAGCATTTCACATTTAAACCACATTGAAACAACATTGTTGTGTTGCTTGGGGACTCTGGGCAGTTCGACTATTTTGATTACAAAATCTATTGTAGTGGCATCCAGTTCTCAAATCACTCGCTACTTATTCGAATGCTTTGCATATATACAATAAGCATACCACATTATCAAAATTACGCGATACCGCGATGTCTCGCTTACACTGGCCGTTCAAAACAAATGCTGCAATTTATTTCACCACAAGCCCATTCTTTGCAGAAAATAATCATAATAATAAACGAGGAAGGCATTATTGCCCAAATTTTTAAATTCTTTTCCGGAAACACGACCTGGCATCAGTGCGGACCAAAGCAATTTCCGATGAGAAAAATTACGCTGCGGCACTACAGAGCAATCCCAAAAATTATTTTCTTGTCAACAATAAGCCAATCACCGACATACCTGAATCGCTTTAGATACGCCACGGCGCCGCTGCTGCATTCCTGTTTGTATACGGGGATGGAAATGTTGTTAGCACAAAAGACGCCACGTTCGTCGTTAACTATAACTCCTTAGCATCGCTGGAGAAGAAAAGAAGGTTCGAACTTTGGTATTCTAGTGAAAGTGCAAATATCGCACCGAGGTAAACAAGCATCGCGAGAGAACAGTTCATTTCGAAAATGCTACATTGTTAAGGTTCCGAGATGAGGGTGGTCCACTTAGCCGGACCACCTATCCGTGACGGCAGAGCAGCTTTCCGGTTGTGAACGGTTTTTTTTTTTTTTTTTTTTGTCTCTTATAACGTTGTATCGAACACCTGGAAACTTTCGATATTTTCCGTTACATGGGATGGAAACCGGGGTTGGAAACTGTTTAGGATGAACAGAGTTTTCTAATTGTTTAGAAAAGATTCTGAATGTCCAGTTACTCCGTTCTAAAAGGGTATGAGTTCGGAAAAATACGAACAAAAATATCGAACAAAATACTGGTGTTAAGCGTTAAAATAAATAAAAACTTTGTGAAAAAACACACATAAAATGATAGAGGAGAGGAGGGTATTATGAAATACCATTTACATTTCAACATATAACTTTACAGGTTTTTGAATAAACCCCCCAAAATCATGAGTACGTACTATAAGTATTTGTAATGAAATTTAATTTGTAAAGAAAAGTACTATTTATTTTGTTGTTATAGAAAAATTTATTTTAAAAAAAAACTGCAAATGGAAGTTAGTATGGAATAGTCGGGTAATATGGAATAGGTGGTTTAAAATATTATATTTCATAAAACATAATTTTCTTAACTATAAAACCATGTTTTAAGGATTATGTTCAAATTATTTCTTCTTCCGATTCATTTTACAAAAGTCACAGGCATTATCTGGTTTCTCTGCTCCGATACAGTTAAGGTGAGCCTACAGAGCTGAAGCATTGAATCCAAGTTTCTCCTAGTTGATCTTCGGAGTACTTTCCGTTACAGAGTTACATTCAGTGTCCTTGTTTTGTGGTTCTTTAGTGGATGGCATGAAATCCATTCGAATATTACCTAGTATTCCCATAATATCCGACATGCCATCTAGGAAAATGAATCTTTAAACGGATGGGCGAAACACTGTCAGTTAAAAACCAACCACAGCACAACAAACTACAATTCTTCGAGTACACATTATGGTTAACATCCATATTCAAGTCATGTGTATACTGGTGGGTTAAAATGTTTGAGAACTTATCTGCAAAAACTTTTGAAAATCACAAAACACACTTTATTCTGTAGGGAGTGGTTCGACAATAATAAGTGGTCCACTCTCACTGCATTGTTAACATGGGAATCTTTCTTGAGCAGTTCATGGTACTCCCACACGGGACAACAGCACCTAATAGGGCTATCACACTGAGAAAAATCCGACCCATTTTCCTTGCAAATCAAGTTTCCGGCCGATTTTCTCCGCCGTTACCTTGACGACCACGAACTCCAACTTTTTCCTTTCCGAAGGAAAAAATCCGAGTCGGACGAAATTTCGGCCAATCAGAGTACTTCTTCCTGCTACGTCATAAGCAATTTCGAGCAATGGCGACTATGTTCGAAGCTTGGCAGCTTGGCTCGATGTCAGAATCACGTGTCAATAAAATTATGGCCGCGTTCAAGTGGACTTTGGAATGAGAGATTGCTGCCCATCCGATGCTGCCGAAATGGCTGCCGATCCGATGTAAATATACCAACGCACGATCAGTAAAATAAGAACCTGCACGCCCAATCAGCGATGCGATGACTATTGGGCGTCGGAGAGAGTTTGTTTACTTTTGCAACCCTTAAAGATAACCACGCCTTCAAGTTCGTCGGAAAAGTGGGTCCAGTGCGAAGTTGCTCGGATTTTCCCTTTAGTGTGATAAGGCCATAACAGAGCCAGAAACTCGATATTCCATATTTCCCGACTATTCCATAATACCCTCCTCTCCTCTACTTATAACAAGATACGATCGTTTCGACTGAAAATTTATTCAGCCTTCAAAAGTCAAAGCATCGTACTGTTCTGTAAGACGATGAGCTTTGACTGATGAAGACTGAATAAATTTCCAGTCGAAACGATCGTATCTTGTTATAAGTATCATTTTAGGATATGAGTCGTTCCTCAGCCAAAATGAAATATTTATGGCAACGAACCGATCCAAAGAATGGGGTCGATGGGGAAGTATATCCCCCCCCCCTCTTCTTATCGGACAAATTAAACGTAGGATCAAAATTAAAAATCTCACTAACAATTAGGCTCCATCCTACTTATCACCTCTCCCTTGAAGCATTTCTGGATCCGCCATGCATTGAAAAGACAAAATTTCTCGCTAAAGACGCTTGACTCTAATTACTTTAGTAACTAGTATTCCTTCCGTCTGACTATGTCCTTGCTTAAAAATAATATCCGGCATGAATTCGACATTCTTGCTTAACCCTTTAACGCGCAGTGATCCCGCTCTGGGATCACCGAACTCTGACGTTTTGACTGTTGCCAGTCACGAAGAATCGATTGGATTTCTATAAAAATAGTTGCGGGTGACATAGCTCCACGAGAATCCTTTACTTTTTAGCACGTCCTTTCCCGTCAAAAAATGGTCACGATTCTTTTTAACAGCACTGACATCCGCTGAAAAAGGAAAGAATGCGAGAACAGCCGGATAGATTGCCCCATGCTGAAAAAAGGGCAGCCGTTGCCATCGCTCGACTTAACTGACCAGCAAGATGGCGGACGATCGAAACCTTCATCGCGTGCCACAGATCGAGAGACCCTTTTTTGACGCAGCTGGCTGTGCCGCGCACAGCCAGCTGCGTCAAAAAAGGGTCTCTAGATCTGTGGCACGCGATGAACGTTTCGATCGTCCGCCATCTTGCTGGTCGTTAAGTCGAGCGATGGCAACGGCTGCCCTTTTTTCAGCATTGGGAACGGGTTGCGCCTCAAAGGGTTAAAAGTATTTTCCGACCGCTTATAAAGTATTTGAATGCGAGTCAAAATTTCACGTTCAATTTGGATAAAAACCTCCCAAAACTCCAGACTGCTAGATCGATGGCCCGCTCGGGAGAACCGAAACCCGGACCTTTACACTTCAGCCATCGACCCTGTCCAGTTTCTTTATCCACTTGTCCAAGGACCCAAGGTGGGATAGAACGGTTCCTTAGCCGCTACACCGCCTCGGTGACTATTTTTCTTAACCCTTTAAGGCGCAGTGATCCCGCTCTGGGAACACCCAACTCTGACGTTTTGACTGCTGCCAGTCACGAAGAATAGATTCGATTTCTATAAAAATAGTTGCGGGTGACACAGCTCCACGGGAATCCTTTACTTTTTACCACGTCATTTCCCGTAAAAAATGGTCACGATTCTTTTGAACAGCACTGACATCTGCTGAAAAAATGGAAGAATGCGAGAACAGCTGGATAGATTGCCCCATGCTGAAAAAAGGGCAGCCGTTGCCATCGTTCGACTTAACTACCAGCAAGATGGCGGACGATCGAAACCTTCATCGCGTGCCACAGATCTAGAGACCCTTTTTTGACGCAGCTGGCTGTGCCCATCTTGCGGGTCGTTAAGTCGAGCGATGGCAACGGCTGCCTTTTTTTCAGCATGGGGCAATCTATCCAGCTGTTCTCGCATTCTTTCATTTTACAGCAGATGTCAGTGCGGTTAAAAAGAATCGTGACCTTTTTTTGGTTAAATGGCATCGTTACATTATTTCACGTTACGAAGTTAGATCCGGACGTTTGAACAATACTAATTGGAGATATTCCCAGAAGTACTAACATAAATAATAAACTGTCAGGGAGATAGTGTTAAAACGTGTCGGTTCAACTGGATGGCGTATGGACGACATCGTTTCTTTTTCGCCGTATGACAACTGCAGTACGTTTACACAACCATTTCGCTAAACGCTGCACGATTTACATCCATCGCAATGAAATGAATACAAAAACAATGGCATATAACGAGAGGACACCTCCTCCCAGGTAATGTAAGCACTCAAACGATGTCTCTCCGACTCGATTAACCCTTTGAGGCGCAACCCTTTCCCAATGCTGATAAAAGGGCAGCCGTTGCCATCGCTCGACTGAACGACAATCCAGAGGGCGGACGATAGAAACGTCCATCGCGTGCCACAGATCGAGAGACCCCTTTTTGGACGACAGCTGGCTGTGCCGCACAGCCATCTGTCGTCCAAAAGTTGGCACGCGATGAACGTTTCGGTCGTCCGTCCTCTTGCTGGTCGTTCAGCCGAGCGATGGCAACGGCTGCCCCTTTTTCCAGCATGGGGCCATCTATCCAGCTGTTCTCGCATTCTTCCATTTTTTAGCAGATGTCAGTGCTGTTAAAAAAGAATCGTGACCCTTTTTTTACAGGAAAGGACGTGCTAAAAAGTAAAGGATTCTCGTGGAGCTGTGTCACCCGCCACTATTTTTATGGAAATCCAATCTATCCTAGCGAGCACAGCTGTAAAGATTGCCCCATGCTGAAAAAAGGGGCAGCCTTTGCCATCGCTCGACTGAACGACCAGCAAGATGGCGGACGATCGAAGCGTTCATCGCGGGCAACTGATCTAGAGACCCATTTTTGACGACAGTTGACTGTGATCGTCCGCCATCTTGCTGGTAGTTCAGTCGAGCGATGGCAACGGCTGCCCCTTTTTCAGCATGGGGCAATCTATACAGCTGTTCTCGCCTTCTTCCATTTTTCAGCAGATGTCAGCGTTGTTAAAAATAATGGTGACCCTTTTTTGACTGGAAAGGACGTGCTAAAAGTAAAGTATTCTCGTGGAGCTGTGTCACCCGCCACTCTTTTTATAGAAATCCAATCTATCCTTCGTGACTTGCAACAGTCAAAACGTCAGAGTTGGGTGTTCCTAGAGCGTGCACACTGCGCGTTAAAGGGTTAACCAATCGATGTGAGTGACGTAATATATATACAGGGCGAGCACTAGAGATGAGACGGGCTCAGCCCGAACCCGGCCCCGGGCTATGTTATTCACGATTGTGTTCGGGCTTGAGAGAAATATCTCCTTCATGGAGCATACGCCTTTTAAACAGATTTTAAAAAGTGATCCACGGGAGAAATAAACGTATTTCTATCAAAACAACAACAGCAACAAAAGAAAAAAACCACTCGTATCTAAGAATCGATATTGAATCGAGAACTATAATTAATAAGATTAATTCTGGGGATTATATTCTTTTTCTTCTTCTTAATCAGCACCACAGCCTGTCGCAGGCCAAGGCCGCTTCCATGAGCCTCGTCCATCTGACTCTATCTGGGCCAATGGATTGCCTCATGAATGATTATATTGCTATCAGTGGCGCACCCGGGAGTTCCTTTGTGGGGGGGGGGGGGCTGGGGCCACGGGTGTAGCCAGGATTTTCATGGGGGGGGGGCGGTGCAGGACACAGAGACCATGGAGTCCAACTGCTCCTCCTCCTGGTTTGTCATAATCAGATCCTATGAGTAGCTCATTTTAGGGGAGGCGGGGGAGGCAGCTGCCCCCCTTGCCCTCCACTGTCTACACCCATGGCTGGAGCTACAAATATTGCTGAACTCGGTTGTAGTGACATCGATTACAAATATAACTCTCTTATAACGTCAAATTATTATGTACCATTTGCCCATAGAAACGCAAGTTTGCTATCAACATGTCTCATTTTAGAATCATAAATAATGACCTGATCTTTTCAGTAAACTAAGTTTAACTGTATTTTATACACCATCTGTAAATATTTATTGAAGAACGAACATGCTTTTTGTTGCTGATTCTTGTTTGTTTGTTTGTCTGGTAAAAAGCATTTTAGGAATAATTTGTAGACAATTTTTAAAAGCGAAATATTTGAATACGTTAGAGACAGCTATCCATTTTTTTAAGTGTTCCATATCGTCCCCACCCTAAAGCTATCTATAGCTTTAGAGGGGGGGGGGGCTTCAGCCCGCATAGCTCCCTCCGTCGGTGCGCCTATGATTGTTATTTATTATTATTATTAGTTGTAGTAGTACATAATAAACTTGACTGTAAAGTATTAGGAAGTGCATTAAATGTTTGTGCAAATGAAAGACAGATAGTGTAGCAAACTGAAAATTTATCATTCTATCCATGAAGTAGTTGGCTTTTATTCATAGGCGTAGAGTTATATGGGCCCGTGGGGCTCGAGCCCCCCCAATAAATTGTGAATAGGGGCTGAGCCCACCCAATAATATACCAGTAAATACAGAAAACTAATTTATACTAACATAAAAAAAGTATTTCACGCCATTTACAAACGTTTAAAAAAACCTTTACTTGTACTTTTAAAATTTTTCTTCTTTTGATTTCAACCATGATTTAGTATTCATTGTGACGCCACGTAACACATAATGTTACTATAAGCTGCCCTCGTCATGCTCTGGTTAACTAAAATCAGATTATGCAACATAAAGTATGAAATGAAGAAAAGTTCAGATGTGTCTAAAATGCACTATCTCATCGAAAATGTTTTTTTTTTTTTCCCTCTCCTTTGGATCTTTTACTTTGCTTCTATTTTTAACTTATAACATGGTAGGAAGAGACTAACATGGATACTTACCTTACATAGGTGTTGAATTCTATGGACCCATAGAGCTCGAGCGCCTCCAATCATTTAAACTTATATATATTAAGTCATAGCTGCAAACTACTACGGAATATAATTAACCACTTTTTGTAAACAGTCTATTTTTTAATTATGTTTTTTCAAAATAGAAACCAGCTCGCGCTCGCAGCTCAAAAATTTTGCTAGATTTTAAGCCGAAAAATCATGCAGATAAAGCGGTTAATTATATTCCGTTGTAGTTGGCAGCTATGAGTAAGTTATATGTACGTGAATTAGTGGCGTAGCCAGAAATTTTTCATGAGGGGGGGGGTTACGACTTCTGCAACTCACATATATGTATACGTCACGGGTGTATAAGTGAGTGAAGAATACACATTTTGTATGGTTAAAAATTCCTCATGGGGGTTATGACCCCCTAACCCCACCCCCTGGCTACGCCACTGACGTGAATATATGTAGTTGTGGGGCCCGGCCCCCCCAATAATTTTTAAAACTTTACGCTTATGCTTTTATTGATCTATTAGCTGACATTTCGGGCTCGGGCTCCGACTTCAATAATACCGCCCGGGCTCGGGCTTTAGTAAATGAGCCCGAATCCATCTCAAGTGAGCACGCTTCGAACTTGAAACCCATTAAAACGTTCCGCAAATGAAGATGCTCACGCTATTTTCAAGCGAAACATCGCATACTTTCCATGCCATCTCCGCTGTACTGTCTAGCCTCCTCGGAGTGAAAAAGGACAAACGCTCGAATACCAATGAAATCAAGCGAAGATTTAGGTAACACGTGGGGGAAAATGCGTTACACTCTGTATCAAGATGTCTCCACAGGGCAGAAATCCTGCAGACCGACTCCGGGGGCTTAACCCTTTGAGGCGCAACCCTTTCCCCATTCTGAAAAAAGGGCAGCCGTTGCCATCGCTCGACTTAACGACCGGCAAGAGGGCGGACGATCGAAACGTTCATCGCGTGCCGCAGTTCGAGAGACCCCTTTTTTTCGACGACAGCTGGCTGTGCGGCACAGCCAGGTTTTTCCTGCACGGCTGCCCTTTTTTTCGGCATGGGGCAATCTATGCAGCTGTTCTCGCATTCTTCTCTTTTTCAGCAGATTTCGGTTCTGTTAAAAAGAATCGTGACAATTTTTTTTACCGGAAATGACGTGCTAAAAAGTCTTTTTTCACGCAGCTGGCTGTGCCGCACAGCCAGCTGTCGTCAAAAAAGGGCTCTCTAGATCTGTGGCACGCGATGAACGTTTCGATCGTCCGCCCTCTTGTTGGTCGTTAAGTCGAGCGATGGCAACGGCTGCCCTTTTTTCAGCATGGGGCAATCTATCCAGCTGTTCTCTCATTCTTCCATTTTTCAGCAGATGTCGGCGCTGTTAAAATGAATCGTGACCATTTTTTGACTGGAAAGGACGTGCTAAACAGTAAAGGATTCTCGTGGAGCTCTGTCACCCGCCACTATTTTTATAGAAATCCAATCTATTCTTCGTGACTGGTAACAGTCAAAACGTCGGAGTTGGGTGTTCCCAGAGCGGGAACACTGCGCGTTAAAGGGTTAAGGCATAACGTGCTGTCACGTTTATGAATAAAACAAAGCATAAATAAAACTTCTTTTTTAACCTATCGATATTTTTTCTTAAAGCCGTTACACATTAGCCATTACAACATTCTATAGTGGGATTAACGAATAAATATTTTGAAAAACGTATTTTTAAAACTTCCTTTAAAACTTCCTTTTGCACAGAATGACCACCTGAGTTATTCCAAATCTTTGTGTTGTTTACGTTCTCAATTTAATAAACTTATGTTTCTGCTTGTAAGTGATTTGTAATTTTCTCTTGACGATGAAAAAAATAATTATCAGTAAAATTAGTTATCAAAAGGCTAAAAGTTCCAACTTCTTTTAAATAATTATCGAGAGGCTAAAAATTCAACAATCTTCTAAGTATTTATTAAGTAACCAAAAATTCAACAATCTTTTAGGTATTTATTACGTAGCTAAAAATTCAACAATCTTTTAAATAAAATGATTTTTGTTTGATCTTCACCGATCTAGTCTACCTCTTTGTGTTTTTTGAACATTTTCAAATACTAAAATAAAAAATTAGAAATGGCCTAGTAATCAACTGCTTGTTAATGAAAGACGAATCGCCATTTTTAAATCCGTTGAAAATATTTTTAAATATTTATATTTTTTAAGTAAAAAAAAATATAAACTTCAAACTGCAATAAAATAATTTTAACATAGATATTCTGCGAGGGCACGAATATAATTATAAAAAGTTCTTTAGTAAAATTACATAATGTTGAACATTAAGCAAAATAAAATGAAACTTTAGAAAAGACTGGATTGGGACAATACAAAATTAACAGAGATTTTAACATACTTTAGTTCATTAATACTAGAACTAATATTATGAGAAGATGGTAATATGATTTAATGTGTATGGCATAATTTTAGGATATTTATACGACCTTTTCAAGGAGAAAATGGTTTCCTTAACTTTAAGTAGTCTTGGAAGTACAATGAAGAAATCAGCCACAGGAAGAATTTTCTAATATCTATTTAATTTTAGGGATCATGATTATAAGTGATAAACACAATGCTTAGGTAAATATCAGTTGAAAAAAGTTTTCTAATTTGCATTTAATTTTTCGAAATTCAATTACATATTGCATTAAGAGTGAAAAGAGTTATTTAAAATTATTTTTCTTTAGAATAATGCTCATTCTTTAATTGAAAATGTACATAAGTATCACTTCCAACCTGTCAATCACAAAAAGACTGAAAAAGAGAAAAATATGCTATAATAACGATTTTTTTCTTACTTTGAAGTTATTTTTATTCTTAGATATTCATAAAAAAAACCATTAATTTTTTTTTCTGAAAGTTATCGAATATTAATTTTACAGTAACAGTTAATATGAAGTAGACAGGAATTATATTTAATGATCTCCTGGGAAATATTAGGTTGTAACGAAAGTTTTCCGCCACTGCAAGTATTGTCTGTACAAACAGTTCGCGTTGGTGTCTTTGCCAATATTTTGTCAAACGATTTTTGTTATTTGAAAGAAAAAGGCTTGTTTTAGAGCACTGTGTTGTGAAATCTGTAAAACAATATGGTTATGATTAAGTATAAGGTGTCTGAAATGGAACTATCATGCTATCAGATTGAACCATCGTTTACTCTCAGTTCTGTTGCAAAAAGTCAGCTACAGAATGACACCGAATCATGCGTACAGATTAAGGTATTATATAACACTTTGAAGTTTTGGTACCAAACGTTCAAAAACCAGGACTATGACATTTAAGAAGCAGAGCGCTCAGGCCGGCCTATTGATGCTGACGAGGCCCGCCAACAAGAATTTGTGGAAGAAGATAAAATATTCATCCACTCGAGAGCTAGCTAAAGGAGTTAGACTCTAGTGCCATGTCCATTAATCGCGCTAGGCATCGCATATAAGTTCAATCGCTGGGTACCGCATGAGCTGACTCAAGTAAATTTGGCGGAAAACTTTCGTTACAACCTGATAGTTTAAAAGATTATGTTATGTTATTTAGTTTTATTTATTATTATTATTATTATTATTATTATTATTTTGCAATGGGGATTGTATATCTCAATGGAAAGGGTACGATATAATTCACGAATACGTTATGACTCATGAATAGAAATGAAAAAAATTTCCTTTTCTCATAGCATCTGCTGTTGGCCGGTACAAATAAAGCAAAGACGAATGCGTTGAAATAGCAACAAAAAAAAAAAAAAAAAAAAAAAAAAAAAAAAAAAAAAATGCTTCACATGTTACCTCCAAGTTTAAGAATGTCACACATTCGTGAATAAACAAATAAAAAAAAAAATGAAGAGTTCATTTCGTTTAATATTCTAAAGCAGTCAATAACGATTTCCCCTCCGGCTTTAAAAAGCATGATCAGGTAAAAAAAAACTGTTTAATTCATGAAAGATCACGAAAAACTTTACGAGGAAGAATTTCTAGAGCGTGTTAAATATACACTTTCAGAGAGAGAGAGAGAGAGAAAAAAAAAATTAATATTTATTTAGAAACTTTTGAGAAAAGGTTATGAAAAAGTACGCGTGTTCGCTTTTTTGTCTCAAGCCTCACTGGGTAAGGAATTGGGTAATGGCGAGTGATCTTCGTAATAGAGGCGTTTCCGTACAACGACAAAGCGTTACGTGATATACGTAGTACTGAAAAGTTCAGCATTTATTCGTGGATGCGTTGCGGCTGTTCTCACTCTAGAACTGCGGAATCCCGTTAACTGGTTGCTGAAAACGAACACGGAAATTTGCAATTCATATACTTTCAGCGTGATACATATAGTATATGCTACTTGTGATTTTTTGTCTCATCTTTGCCGTCGGTGATGATCTGAACACGTGAGGCGTTGTGTAGTTCAACTAATCAACTGGTTTAACCCTTTGAGGCGCAACCCTTTCCCAATGCGGAAAAAAGGGCAGCCGTTGCCATAACTCGATTTAACTATCAGCAGCTGGCTGTTCGGCACAGCCAGCTGCCGTTAAAAAAAGGGTCTCTAGATCGGTGGCACGCGATGAACGTTTCGATCGTCCGCCCTCTTGCTGGTCGTTAAGTCGAGCGATGGCAACGGCTGCCCTTTTTTCAGCATTGGGCCATCTATCCAGCTGTTCTCGCATTCTTCCATTTTTCAGCAGATGTCAGAGCTGTTAAAAAGAATCGTGACCATTTTTGTTACGGGAAAGGACGTGCTAAAAAGTAAAGGATTCTCGTGGAGCTATGTCACCCGCAACTATTTTTATAGAAATCCAATCTATTCTTCGTGACTGGCAATAATCAAAACGTCAGTGTTGGGTGTTCCCAGAGCGGGACAACTGCGCGTTAAAGGGTTAAAATGTGAGACAGTTATTAACCCTTTGTTAAACTGTAATTCGTGAATAAAAATCTTTGTAAAATAACACCCATTAGAAAAAGGTGTTTGTCATTTTCATCGTTTAAAGGTATATCCTTTCTACTTGCGTGGATGGTGGAACCTTTTCGGAGCTGAGGAAGGGTGAACATTTTCTGTACCACCCGAAACAATCGAAGTACTTTTTTACGTGTGTCATTACAAAGTTTCTATTTATTTTTACTTTTCGAGCATGCAACCTGTAAGGAAAGTATTGTAATCATGAAAAACTTCAACTATGAGATTTCGATGTTCTGGCACGTTTTGAGATCTTTGGAATTCATTTATGCTATCTTTAAGAGATATGTGTATGCGGGTTGCGACAGCTCCTGAATTTCATAGAGCTCAAATTTGGTATATATATTATAGACCACCCTTCCATGACCGATATTGGTGTTGGTGTGTATAGGACGTATAGTTTTTTTACAGTGTTACAAAAAAGAATTCTTGTGCATTGTGGCCTACAAAAGGAAATTCTCGAAATCGCGCTAGCATCTAAAAGGTGCATTCGATTGAGTGCAAATTCAATAGGTAAGTATGTATTAAATTGCAAACTTTGGGGACATCCCTCTACCGCTACCTGACAGCCCTTGAAAAGCGCTGCTCAAGTGCTGAAAAGCCGCCTTGTATCAAGGGGAGTTATCATGAAACAATTTGCACGTGTTACATTTAGAAACTTACATAACTCAGATGACTACTTTGTGCCTTGTTTTACTTTATAGACTATTTTTTGGGAGTATTTTTTAATAATGTCAGTTTACTTATGAGGTTCGGACATGACTTTGACACTTTTCGAAGCCACAATGTGTTTCCGCAAAGAAAGAATAGATTTTTTTCATCAGTCCAACAAGACTATCTATATTGAGGTAAATTGATGACAGTAGTGAATCTTTAATAAGAGTAAGAAATTAAAGAAAATAGCTTCAATAGCGCTGACACCGAATTTATTCTTTATGTGCAAAACAGGCATTACAGGCAAGCACAGAAAATCCGTTCTGGTTGATTTTTCGGGTTCTTGATTTTTATTTATGCTAATAAAGTAATTAGAAAGTAGTTTCATTTGATTAAAGTTTCATTTTGATATAGTTTCATTTGATTAAAACTGTCATTCATATGATGTTTTTGATCATAGTTTCATTTTGATTAAAACTGTCATTCAAAGAACGATAGATGTTACATTTTACGCTAAAAATAAATGCAATTTTTTTTTAATTAATTGTTCATTCGAAATAATTGTGACTCCAAAAGATGCATATTATAGTTAAAGTACAAATTTCTTTTAACTTGATAAAAGTCACTGTACTGGGCGCCAGCTCTGCAGCCCTATATTTTATTGTTCTTTATGCTTAGTACAGTGTTGGTCAAATGATTGGACTCATTTCGACGAAAATAGTATTCCTTTGTTCAAACAGTATCTGGCATTCAATTTATTTAGATGAAGGTAGCTACAAACAGGCCTGTCGAGAGGGGGGGAGGGGGATTCCCCTCGGTCCCGTGTTTTCTGGGGGCCCGGGCTAAACTTTCAAAAAAAAAAATTGTATAGACAGAAAAAAAAATCCGCGAAAACCAACACCGACTGGAATAAGTAAAGACGAGACGAGGTCCTAAATGAAACTGGATTGCTGACGTCATGTACGCTCTTTTATTTTTTTTTTGGGGGGGGGAGGGCGGCAAACGCACCAACCTTTGTGCTCTCATACGCGGGGAATCACCATGACAACTCCAGGCCCGCAGGTGCAAACTTGATAATTTCCAAGTGCTGGAAAACTCATTCATCCCCAAAATGTTCTTGGAGTAAAATTGTTCAGAATTGTTCTCGTAATGTGGATTTTTCAGTTGTTTGGGGGGAGTTTACTTATCCTTTTACACTTCTTATTATCAGAGTGATTATTTATTTTTTTTTAATAATTATTAGTGATAAAGTATGTTTATTTCGTCAGTGCTTCATGAATAGGCTTGATTTCTCACAGCAAACTTTTGAGGTTAAAATTATTTTATTGCTAATGAAATATTTCATTGAAGCTTTTTATTGTATGGGGGGGCGGCAGATATCCACCCCCCGTTCCCAAGTTTGTCTCTCGACGGGCCTGGCTACAAATGTCGGGTGTCATCATAAAAGCCCCATAAAAACAATTTTCTAAGAGGATAACGTAGTGTCCTAATTCCTACATAAATTCTTTCTTAATGACAGCAGCTGCGGGCTTTCTCAAACGTCTCGCGTGCTCGATGCGCTGCCGTTCCTTGGATGAGCACCCTTCACAGTTACGCTCATGTTTACATCCAGTTGTTGCAATTAAATAGATAGCTTAGTTAAATAGATAGTTCATTGGCCTGAAAATCTCTAATACATATCATTAAATAAGATTATAATCCGCCGATGAGATTTGAAAGTTTATTTCTAACGTTTTTTTTTTTTTTTTTTGCATTCTTTTAATTCTGCTCTGGAAAATTTTCGACACGTCCCCGATCACGATAATTTCTTCGATTTTCGAACTCAGCCAGAAAACGTCTTAATTACTTTATCCAATACGCCACTCACTTGAACTGGGACAATGATATCATTCTCGTGTTTCATTTTTTTTTTTTTTTTAACCATCAGTGCGTTCCATCCACTTAAATTGATTCCGGCACATCGAGCGTTCAGTTTCAAAATGTTCATTGAATAATAATAATAAACATCGGGAGATGACAAAACGATTGGAAACAACTTTTCCGTGATATGGAACTGCACTCGGTCCGTTCCACAAGATGAGCACGACGGGCACGATTTTGAGAGGGATCTTTGGGTGATCATCGGAAAAAAAAGTTTTCGAACGGCTCGTGTCAGATTCTCGAGCAGCCAAGATCGCAAAATGTGGAGAAGAACTCAACGGAAAGTCTAAATTTAAAGCTATAATTTAAATAGCACACACAGAAGTAAAAGATTTTTTTTTTTTAAACTTACAGGTAAATGTACTCTTTGTATGCAGTAAACATTTGTCTTAATCCTTTAACCGCAGTGTTCCCGCCCTGGGAACACCCAACTCTGACGTTTTGACTGTTGCCAGTCACGAAGAATGGATTGGATTTCTATAAAAATAGTTGCGAGTGACATATCTCCACGAGAATCCTTTACTTTTTAGCACGTCCTTTCTCGTCAAAAAATGGTCACGATTCTTTTTAACAGCGCCGACATCTGCTGAAAAATGGAAGAATGGGAGAACAGCTGGATAGATTGCCCCATGCTGAAAAAGGGGCAGCCGTGCAGGAAAAATCTGGCTGTACCGCACAGCCAGCTGTCGTCAAAAAAAGGGGTCTCTCGAACTGCGGCACGCGATGAACGTTTCGATCGTCCGCCCTTTTGCTGGTCGTTAAGTCGAGCGATGGCAAACGGCTGCCCTTTTTTCAGCATTGGGAAAAGGGTTGTGCCTCAAAGGATTAAGCTGTAATTTAAATATTATACACATAGTAAAAGGTATTTTTTATTTAGGTAAATATACTGTATTCTTGTATAGAGTGAGTATTTGTCTTAAGGGAGCATGTCTAATACGTAGCCAAAAAAAGAAATTGGAATCAACAAGGGGTTTGAAATTTTAATTGGGACACTCACAAAGAAAAGGTATCATTTTGTAGGTGAATGACCTGTAGTAATATCTACAGCAAACACAGTAAATATATTATTCTATTTTCATTTAAAACTTTTTTCAGTCTAATTTTTTTAAGTTAAAATCTCGAGATAAAATTTAGATACCTGGATCCATTAAAATAATAATAAATTAAAAAAAAAAAAACAGTTTATTTTAGATTGTAGGATTATGCACAGTAACTTCAAGCAACAAATAACTTAAGAAAAAAAATCTGGAGTGACTCCACTCGACTTTCCGAACACTTACGATTAAGATCATGACCAAGCATTTAAATAAATTTTAATCGATGAATCATTCAAACATATATACCAAATTGAAACTCAATCGAATGCACCGTTTAAACGCTTGTGTACTTTCAAGAATTTCTCCCCATATGCCATTATGCCATAATATAAAAGAAAGTTTTGTCATAGCCCTGTAGAAAAGCTATAAGTCTTATACACACCAAAATCAATACCGGTCTTAAGATGGTGATTTATAACATATATACCCAATTTCAGATCAGTCGAAGCTACCGTTTAAACGCTAGCGCACTTTCAAGAATTTCTCCCCATAGGCCATTATGCCATAATATAAAAGAAATTTTTGTCGTAGCCCTGTATAAAAACTATAAGTTTTATACACACCAAATTCAATACCGGTCTTAAGATGGTGATTTATAACATATATACCCAATTTCAGCTCAATCGAAGGTACCGTTTAAACGCTAGCGCACTTTCAAGAATTTCCCCCGATAGGCCATAATGTAAGAGAAATCTTTGTCGTAGCCCTGTAGAAAAACTATAAGTCCTATACACACCAAAATAAATACCGGTCTTGCGACGGTGGTTTATAACATATATACCCAATTTGAGCTCAATCGAATCAACCGTTTAAACGCTAGCGCACTTTCAAGAAATTCCTCCCATAGGCCATAATGTAAGGGAAATCTTGGTCGTAGCCCTGTAGAAAAACTATAAGTCCTATACACACCCAAATCAATACCGGTCTTGCGACGGTGGTTTATGACATATATATCCAATTTGAGCTCAATCGAATGCTCCGTTCAGGAGCTATCGTGTTCACTCACATACACACAAACACACACACACACACATACATACATACATCTCGTAAAAATAGCATAAATGGATTCAGAAGCCCTCAAAACGTGTAAAAACACCAAAATCTCGAAGTCGAATTTTTTCATGATTACAATATTTTCCTTACATGGTACATGTTCAGAAAGTTAAAATGAAAAATATATATACACATTTAATTCATTTTAAAATAATAATAATCTCTTACATTGAAACTGATTTTTATCAGTAATGACTGCTGAGTCATCCTATCTCACAAAATGTAACTAATTAAGAATGAATTTAACTGCCGCACATAACTCTGGCGTAACTTCCATTTAAATATTTATAATAAATTCTCATTTATGAAACATCGACGGATATAACTGAAAGACTGTGACAATCTCAACTCTATACAGGCAATCGTTACTACGCCCACAAGGAACTATATAAAAGCCTGTTGACCATTTACGTGTCGTCTAATAAAACACATTTTTTCTAGAACATCAGTTCACTGACTTTAAGAGTCACCTCCGTGTATAGCTTGACAGAGCGTAGGCATCCACCATAATGGGTTGCGTTTCGATTTACAGTTTAGCGAAGCGATTTTAATCTTGAAACGATCTTTAATCGATTTTAATCTTTAAACTGTGATTTTAATCTTTAAACTGTGAAACTGCGTCTAAGAAAATTCATTATTATAATGAGATCTATTTATAATTGCTTATATTTTACTCGAACATAAATTACATATACACTCACATACAATATACAGGACTTCTTAAAAAGACGGTAGCACGCTTTAATTCTTTATTTATTGCAGATAACTAGGCAGTGTAAATTGAAAAAAAAAATTCAAGTTAGGGAAAAAGACTACGCTAAGAAAATAATTGTCTCGTTCATTATCAAAAAATTATACTAGTTATATTTGTATAGGACACCCGTACAAAAATACCCAGTTAGTAGAATTTGGCCCGTGAACTAATGAGGTGCTGTACAAAATTTCAGTCTTTCAACATAAAATGGCTCAGAGATATCTATTAAAATGATATATCTCTACAGAGATATCTCTACACGAATTTGAATGTAAACTTTCGTTGCTGCTGTGGGAAAAAAAATAGCGTTCAATTAGTTGCAGGATTTTAAGTCTTTTAAAGATTAAATCGTACAGTCGAATATGAAATGATTCTGCAGCGTCACCATGAAAACTTGAAATTGAAAGTGGTATATGTAGCATGTTTGTCGGTGGTTAAGGCAATGCTGCGCGAAGGCTGTTTCCCTAAAGAGGGGATGCCTTGGACTGAGGACTTTTTAAGGCTTTCTAACTCGTATTCACGAAAAACTGGTGTATGTAGCATGCACAGTTCTTGTAGCCAAAGCTTTCTAATACATTATGATCAACAAATAGTTCAAAACATCTTTTAAAGACATTCATCTATTTGAAACAAAGCGAGCTTGATTCGTGCTGTTAGGGATTGTAAAATAAAGCTTTACATTTAAGATAGCGTACGTAGCATTTATAGTTCTTTTACGGGTGTGCTCAAAAGAATTCAAATACATCATGGTCTATTGCAGTTTAGAGACATTTATACATTGCAAACACAATGCAATGTGTGTATAGGCGTTTATTGCAAGTTACTCTTCATCTAATTCACTTGTTTTACAGGGTCTCACAATATACATTAATAGTGATGTAGCTATACTGATGTGACCAAAGTATTGCAAATGACCACCAGTGATCGATATCTATGCATCACAAAAAAAAGGAAAAGAGGTATGTTGGAAAGTGTTTTATAATAACTGCATTTGCCATGATTTATCTTTCTTGTCAGATATATATTAAAAAAGCAGGTAGCATTCAAAAAATTTATGAAAGCAGTAAAAAAAACAACGAATTGGATTGCATGGTATGTACTGGCAAAAATTTCGCTGGATTTGACAATTACCTTGAAAAAAAATTTTAAAGTACAGAAAAAAACGCCAAGTTGTTCCCTGGCAACATGCAAGTGATAAAATGTCCCAACATGCATTGTACAGAGAAAGTGACCCATCTCAGTCCTTGTTCTTTTTCTAAAGCAAATGCATTATTTTCTGTCACATATTCAAGAAAAAACGACAATGGCTCCTCACGCTTATTTTGCTATGTATCAGTGGGGCATTGAAATCGCTGAATGCGGGAATACTTTTATGAGGTTTTTATAGTCATTCTTTATGTCAGTGCTTTCGACCTGCATAAGAATGTTGACATAAGTGAATGTTTTGTTCTAAACAAGGTTGTCGTATTTCGTCATGAAAATTCTTCTCTAAGAATACCATTTTCGTAGAATCAAGGGTGGCGTTTCTCACTAATGCAATAAATAAAATTGGCTTCTTTTTGTCTCACTGATAGGACATTTATTTACAATGGTGAGTAGACAAACCACATACTTTTTATTGCTTTTAATACGTCAAATTGTGTGCTCAAAACGAAATAGAACTTGCGTGAATTTTTAATTAGTTCACTCTGTTTTAAAGAAAACTCCAGTTGAAATGCATCGTAGTCTTCATGTAACATAGCGTGAATATATTTTTCGACTACAACTAGTAAAAAATGGTTTAGAATCTTAAAAAATGATTCTGGTGTAAAAGATGAACAGTCCAAACGAAAAGTTTGAGGGTAACGAATAAATTGTTGTTGACAAAATCGAGTACAGTGAGCAAAACAACTAGGAGATGAACAGTAAACCATTTCAGATCGCTGCAAAGCAACCAGAAAGTTTTAAGGGAAAATACCTTTAGAAAAGCTCGGAAAGAAACTGGTATAAGAGGAATTTTAAAATTCTAATTTAGAATTAGGAGAGATGTATGAATACAACGAAAACCATACTTTTTTTTTAATCACAAAACGTACAGTCACAGAATTTACTCTTTCAAATCAGTTAATAATCACTTTATATACTTATTTATACTTATATTATACTTTGTGACTCTGCATAGACATTAGTCACAATGCCTCTGCAGATTGAAAAATCAGGTGATTTTTTTTTTTTTTTTCGAAAATTGCGCATTTCAAGATGAAATAAAATATATTTGTAACTGTGTTCGGAGTATCAAAACATCCTGTGCAAAGTAGTGTTGCAATTTAAATAATGAACACGGGTGAGCAAAATAAATGAATAAAACATTAAATTGCGCCTATAACGCGAAGATACTTTTATGAAATCAATATCAGAATTGTAAGTTTCATTTCAGAATATTAGATAAAATGTAATTTGATACCCGAGCAAACGAAATTATTTTCTAGTAAAACAGATAACCATCTCAGAAAATAAAACGATGTATAAAAAAAACTTGGCAATATTTTTCTTTGTCTAAAGAATATGAAGTTCAATCGATTTCCCATTTCAAATTATAAAACTTCTAGTATTTCAGAAATAAAACCACGTTAAAAAACAGTTGGCTGCTTGAAATACGTTATGAAGAAATAAATAAATCGATGTGATGTTATTAACCCTTTAACGCGCAGTGTTCCCACTCTGGGAACACTCAACTCTGATGCTTTGACTATTGTCAGTCACGAAGAATAGATTGGATTTCTATAAAAATAGTGGCGGGTGACAGAGCTCCACGAGAATCCTTTACTTTTTAGCACGTCATTTCCCGTAAAAAAAATTGCCACGATTCCTTTTAACAGCACTGACTGACATCTGCTGAAAAATGGAAGAAGGCGAGAACAGCTGGATAGATTGCCCCATGCTGAAAAAGGGGCATCTCAGCCAGCTGTCGTCAAAAAAGGGTCTCTAGATCTGTGGCACGCGATGAACGTTTCGATCGTCCGCCATCTTGCTGGTCGTTAAGTCGAGCGATGGCAACGGCTGCCCTTTTTTCAGCATTGGGAAAGGGTTGCGCCTTAAAGGGTTAACCTGATATTAGTAGTTTCTGGAATTACAAATATATTTCAAGAACTTCTGTAGATAGATACCATCGTTTTCGTAAATCTTGCAATGTAATTTTTTGTACTACTTGGCTGTTCTAGTAAGACCACGTACACACACACACACACACACACACACACACACTCACTCTGTCGGTATGACAAGTATCTCTAAATCCTTCATTTTTTACCTGCAGGTGTGTCTTTCTTGTGTCAAGTCAAAAGTAGATCAAGTGATTAGGTTAAAAATCTGCTAAAGTGGTGTATGCTACGTCTTTTTATATTTAATGGGGTTACTTAGATTGTACGGCACTCGAAATACGCTTAAGAATACACTCGAATGAAATAAGAGCGCTAATTTTAGGCACTAGAAATAAATACTGACCTTGTTTACTGAACGGACCAACGTAAAACAAAGAATATGATAATAAACATTTTATTTGAAATTGCATATTATAATGCAAATTAAATTTAATTGAATTTCAATTGAGTTTCAATTTCGTATAGTTATATATTGAAAATTGTATGTAAAAAAAAATTAATTAAAATGCAGTTCTGCCAGCAGGAAAGCTTTTTTCACTTATGGTTTCACTTATAAAATGTTTCCTCATCGAAATGAACTGACTCAGATATCTAATTTATTTCTTTTTACTTTCCAGTAAATATATCCAGGCCTCTCCCTTAATGACTCCGAGGCTTGAAAATAAGATTTTGTTAAAAAGCTGTAGTTTTGTGATGCCTGAAAATAGAAACGTATATTGATGGCACTAAAATAGATTGGAAATTTACTGCGTAAAAAGGACGCAGAATTAGTTACTGAAGTTTTATAAGACAGCAAAATATATAAAAGGCCAACTGGATAGTCATTTAATTAATTTAGACTGCCTAACGCTGAAAAAGTGCAGCCGTTGCCAGTGATCCGTTTAACTACCAACAGCACAGCCGGCTGTGTCAGAAAACTTCTATTAGCTCTGTGGCGCCATTTGGGCGATTCGATCGATCGCCCTGTTGTTGGTAGTTAAGCGGATGGATGGCAACGGCAGTGCTTTTTCAGTGTTGGGACTCTTTAACCCTATTTTCTGCGATTGGCAGTGAAAGCGCTGTAATAAAAGGGGTTTTCACAGCGCAACCACCGTGCGTCAAAGGGTTAACTTCGTTCAAACAAGCATTCTGCTGTAGTTCAAACAAGCATTCAATTGGACATCGTAATAAATAAAGCCATCGTATTGGACATCGTCGATAGAGGATGAGTGTATATGCAATTGAATCAAAATTGCATATACACTCATCGTCTATTTTTCCTCTCTCTTCATGCTAGTCTGCTGAAAACCACTCATCTGAATCACGCAGACTCAAAAAGCATTGTAAAATCACGGTAATCATCTAATAACGGCGCTTGTAATGTCTGTCTCGACTCGTTCTAAGATAAACATGACATGACAGGCTAAGTCTGCTGCAGCCACCACACAAGATGGGTTTTAAAGGCATTCCTCCTCTTCTTAAAAAAAAAAGCGTTCAACAAACAGCATTTTTCGAGTAAAGTGGTGGATTTTTTATCGCTCTGGGGGTTTGGGAAACGAGTCGGGTGGGATTCACTCTGCATAGTTTTCCCGCCGTGTTTTATTTTTTTTAATTTCTAAAATCCTTTTTTTAACGCATTTTTCTTAAACCCGTCCTGTAACTTCAATCTTACGCTGCTTACTTTTATCGGCGTTTTCTGCAGCTGTGCAAAAAGTTATTCGTTTTAAATAAATAAAGCCGTTGCTCCGAGCCTCCTATTCCCGGTTTGCAGACAAAATCCCGGTGTCCCGGCCGGTTTGCTTTACGTCCCGGTAAAAATTAAATTGTTGATGACAAAATATAATTAACTGTGAAGGATTATTTAGGATAATTAGTACTTTGCCATTTATTTCATTGTACTGTATAAAAAGTAAAAACTATAGAAGAGTGATGGTCCGCTAAGAATTATTGTTCAAATTTTTATTCCTGATTCAATGTGAATTTTCTTACGTAATTAACTTATGAATATTAACATATAAGAAATAAAATGTTTAAATTTATAGGCTTGTGTCATTTATTAATACCCCCGGTTTATGTTCCGAATCAGTAACCATTTATTCATAGCATTGAGAATAAACTACCCTCTAAAACACTCCAAAAACCCGCCAAGGGTGTCTAGTGTACCCTTATGAGGGGGGGGGGTGTAAATGTGGTGTTATGGCCAGTTATCTACCTACAGGGGGATTGACCTACACGGGGGACTTTCCAAGGGATCCTAACCCGTATTTACGTGAATTTTTGGAAAAAACCCCGGAAAACTTCGAACGGTTAGGTCGACGGATGCGACCTGGTTTTGAACCAGGCACCTTTCTGGCACGCCTTGAGAGCACAAAAGCATTCAGTCCCTGTTCGGGAAAATGTACCCTTGAGTACCCGTGACGCTGAGGGCATTCCGGTGTCCCGGTTGAACATTTCAAAAACCTGGAAAGCCTATCTATAGTGCGTTCGCCAAGTCGAGAGAACGTAACTAAACAATTGCACTTGCAAACCGGCGATGAGTAAACACCTGGCATTTTGCCAAAGTGCCAAACACAGTGCGAATTTTCTGATTTCTTCCATTTACGCTGTTTGGAAATAAAAAAAGGTTCAATTCGCCAAACTAGGGATTGTTGCCAAAAAAATGTAATTCTTTGGTAACCCGTTTGTTTACTTTCCTTCTCTCGTTTCCGCGGACAGACTATAGTCGGAAAATTTTAGAATGTCTCTTTACAAGTTGTACTGTGAATTGTTGCAAACAATTAACTTTGGGGAGTTACGCAACACTTGGGAAGGAATGCTAAATTGCGAAATGCGGAATTTTGTCGCATTTTCCTTAAACAGGTAACTCTTCGCCCATTTTCGAAGGCAATTTTTGCGCTTATGAATTTTTCTGAAAGTTGCGTGGGACAATATAGTTTTACTGTTAGTATGAGTCCATAGTGCATTGGATGAAGAGACATTATGAATTTTTTTCGAGTGTTTAACATCGTCAATTTTAAAGCTGCTCAACAGTCCTGCTCTTCAGGTGGTTCCCTTAACCCCCTAACGGTCGAATTGTTTTTAAAAAAAACGGTCCTTAAAGTGCCTATTTTTTTAATTCCAGAAAATTGTATAAAAATAAGTTCCTGGCTGTGCCGCACAGCCAGCTGTCGTCAAAATAAGGTCTCTAGATCTGTGGCACGCGATGAACATTTCGATCATCCGCCGTCTTGCTGGTCGTTAAGTCGAGCGATGGCAACGGCTGCCCTTTTTTCAGTATTGGGCAATCTATCCAGCTGTTCTCGCATTCTTCCGTTTTTCAGCAGATGTCAGTGCTGTTCAAAAGAATCGTGACCATTTTTTGACGGGAAAGAACGTGCTACAAAGTAAAGGATTCTCGTGGATCTATGTCACCCGCAACTATTTTTATAGAAATCCAATCTATTCTTCGTGACTGGCAACAGTCAAAACGTCAGTGTTTGGTGTTCCAAGAGCGGGAACACTGCGCGTTAAAGGGTTAAGGGGCTAGTAAAGCATTGAAAAGATATACGGATCCGTATTGTCAATTTAGGGATATGTCGCTAAATTTAGAAACTTCTCCAGCATTTTGTAGCTTTTCAATAAATTTAGTGACTTTGCATTCAGAGTAATGATTTTTAAGCAGTAAATTTTGGGGGGAAATTTATCAATTCTTTTCAACTGAATTTAGCTACGTTTTTATAAAAACCGGTGCTCTTTTACAAAAATATATCTAAACTCGGTTCTAGTATACTCATCGATGGGGACAATCCTCTTCTATCGTCAAAATACTTTATTTTGTTCCATCATTCACCCTTGTTATGTACCTCTATTATAACGTTAAAAATAAGGAAACCACCCTCTTCCGAAATCAAAACAGTTTATTCCGTTCAATCACGTAGCCATGTAGCCAAGCACTTTCTTTCAACCTTAGTCGGATATAACTGCATTAGCAACCTAGTCCCTTCAGAGACGTTACAGCAGAATTCAGCTGTACAATATTTATACACTATGCCCAAACATTTTATATTATTTAAACAATAATGGGGAATAATAAAAGAATTTGAAAGAAAAAATTCTGCTATTTTGAAAAAGAAAGTTGAAATGCGTTGAGAATAAAATGTAGAGGTTTTTTGTGAAATTCTGAACAAAATATCCACGTTAATATTTAAGTAACACGTTGTAATTTGAAGTATATTCGCATGATGACAATTTTTTGGCCATTTCCTAGATGACGTATGTATAACGATCTGATACATTTTCAGAAATGTAAAAGTTTCATAAATTTTTAGTTATCCTTTTTGAGGTAACGTAAAACTATATAGGCTATTTTTTCTACTAATATAGGGTGTTTTACTTTCAATGTAAAGCATAAATCTTCATGTAACCAATAAAAATAGCTAAATAATTAGGTAATATAATTTTGCATAAGATATTATCGCTGTCAGAACATTTTATTAACTCCATTCCATTATTTTTTTTCTAAATTATTTCCATCCTGGCAACCATTCGAAAAGCTTAGAAATAATCCAAAGGCCCGTGCTTATAGTCGTTTAATTAATTTAGACGACCCAATTACTTAGCTGTAGTGGTGGATGTTACCTATTTTTTACAAGTTACAAAAGTTTTATCTGAAAAAATTAAGCTGAGATTTTTTTTAACGTAGATAGTAATAAAAATATGAGAAAGTGTTATTATTTATCGATACAATATTAAAGGATTGAAATAAAGAACGGAGATTTCTTTGAATATTGCCAAACATTTGAAAAACATTCACTGCAGAATTTTACAGACATTGACAGGAAATATGGATTTTATGAAATTATTGATGAAGCATTTTAATAAAATAAAACTGATTTTCTCTTAGAATTGTGTTTTGTTTTATTTGCAATATTTATTTATTTTAAGATGCAGTTGATATTTTGAGTAATGGTGATAGGTTTTTCCGTTGACTGTATAAGTTATGAAAAGAAGAAAAAAATCTGAAATAATTTAAAGAATTCGTTTTTCATATACTAAGCTATGAATAGCAAGAATTGACACTGCATGATAAAAATTCGAAGCAACCGATTAATCCAAAGTATTTGCAAAACTTTTGCTCCTTTTCAGACCATCAGTTCATAAATGTTTTAATTTTTTGTGTTAATTTTATTAAGTTGTAGCTGTACGGTATTTTTTTCATTCTCTTTAACCTGGCCTGTTTATAACTTATGATTTTGAATAACTTCATTGACCTTGTAAAATTTATATGATTTGAATAGTTATATTTCTCCGCAACATTTGTAAGACCACACTTTAAATTTAATTTAAATTGTACTATTGACTAAAATTATTCATGATCATTTAATATTTTTATATTCTCATTTGTATTGTTATTTATTGAAGTAATAGAAAGTGACTCATCTAATGTGCAAGTTCATTTAAATTGAAGTATTTAGAGAATTTATGCATTATCGATTAACACAAATACATGACTTCATTTAAATCGTACAATTTACTGAAATTGTACAAGATCGTTTAACCCTTGTACAATTTTATTTAATTTTACTGCTTAATGACATTATTCTACATCACTTAATCCAGGGGCTCTTAATCTGTTTGCTGTACAGGGAGGCAAGGGGTGCGGCTACGATTTCATTAAAGTACTCTCTTGGATTTTAAATTAGAACTGTATTAAATACGTTTATGTTCTTACTACTTTACTTTCCTAATTTGTTCTTCACAATCTTGCAAATATGAAGCACATATAAGATTACAGTATATCACAAAATATTGTATGACGAGGGTGCCTCGAGAAATTTCTAATTATCTCGAGGATGGCGGGACTTGGGTCAGTTTGGAAACCCCTGAGTTAACGTTTTAAACCCTACGAGGTACCTGGTACCCAGGTTCCAAATTTGCAGGTACCAAATTTGCAACAACCCCTTTCATTATTCTTTTACGTCTATAAAATGCTAGTACAGACATCTGTCAATTTTTAAGAGTTTTATACATAGATTGCAACGCTATAATTCAGGATATTGCGTATAGATATCGTTACTGTTCATGCTATTGCCAAAATGTCTTGAACAGCCATGCTTCGTATGTCGTTTTGTTTATTTTAGAAAATGAACAAAAAATAGTTAGCAAAGCGTTTTGACCCGGAAAAAATACTGGATACGAGTTCGTCCTATAAAGAAATAATTTGAATATTAAAATTTCAAAATAAATGCCAAAATAAAGTATAGTTCATGCTCAGTGCACCACGTACAGAAATGAAATAAAAACATGATTTGTCTATTAAAATATTGGTTTATTATTTTTAAAACTATTTTTCCCCAAATAATAATCACTAACATCATCCAATATACTTATTTCAGACACAGAACAAACCCAAGCCTTCTAGGGTTGGAAAACTTCATTTAAATCATACCACTTATTGAAATGAACACGCTACATCCCTCTACAATCTCAAGTCAATAATTCTAGTAACTCAACATACACTAGTGGCCAAAAGTATTGCAAGTTTGAGAAATCTAACCATCGCTTCAAGAATAAGACCAGAAAAAATGGACAGGAAATTTGCAGATTTAATACTTTTGAGAATTCATGTAGTATCATTGGAAAGAATACATTTGAAAGTCAACCAAAAACAAAATGAGAGCTTCAGGAACCCATCATTTAAGTTGCCACCCTGGAACACCGAAGGAAGTGTTGTAGAACATTATGGATTCCATATCTAAAAGAGCGGCTGTTGTGATCCAAGTCAAGGCTGTTCAGCAACATAATAAATGATCTTTAGTTCAATTGCATTTATTTATTATCCTCTTTTTTGCAGAATAACTTGAAATGAATTCTTTATTTAATTTTATTCCGGCGAGCCAAAATGGATTATGATTTCTATAATAACCTACATATTTTTATGCTATTTTTTCAATACAATTAAATAATTATTTTTGTTCTTTAATTTAATGCTATCTTGTCTTTGAAGTCACTAATTTAACATGTTGCCATTAAAAAATATCAATTATATTCATTTTTAATTTATTATCCTCATTTTTGCAGAATAACTTGAAATGAATTCTTTATTTCATTTTATTCCGGCGAGCCAAAATGGATTATGATTTCTATAATAACCTACATATTTTTATGCTATTTTTCAATGCATTAAATAATTATTTTTGTTCTTTAATTTAATGCTATCTTGTCTTTGAAGTCACTAATTTAACATGTTGCCATTCAAAAATATCCATTATATTCATTTTTAATTTTGATCGGGGAGAAGGGGCTTCATCTTGAAAAGGGATAGATTTCTGAAACTTGCAATACTTTTCGCCAGTAGTGTAATAATCACTAGCATCCTCCACTATACTTATTTCAGACATAGAATAAACCCAAGCCTTCTAGGGTTGGAAAACTTCAATTTAAATTGTACCACTTACTGAAATGAACACGCTACATCCCTCTACAATCTCAAGTCAATCATTCCAGTCAATCAACACATAATTATACAAAATGCAAATATCTTATAAAAAAAATAAATAAATGAAACCTTACCTTTTGGAAAATTAAAAAATCCACGTAAAAAGTCACACAAGAGAAAATACTCAATCGAAGGAACTTCACAAAACAATGCCAATACACCGATCTCGTAGCATTCCCAGATGTTGTTAGGTGCAATCAATCCCTGTCAACAAAACAGCGTGTAGCGAGTCAGTAGAATATACTCTTGGAGAGCGTCGGCAAGGCAGCGAACCCACTGTGTGTGTACTCCTTCGCCGCTCTGCGCTACCTGTCTTGAATGATCTCAGGTGAACAACGCACGTGCTCTCCTCAACGGTTTACTAGCGCGGAATGAGAGAGAGAGATAGGTGGAAAAAATAAAATAAAAACTTTTTTTTTTTTTTTTCTACTCTCGCGTCTCTTCCCGCAGCAGAGAGAGAAAAAACTGGGATGGAATGGATGTTGGTTGAGTTTGTGCCGCTTTGATTTTGACTCACCGTGTGGGCATGCCCTCTTCTCTAGTACCGGTTTCGCACCACTTCGGTTCGGCGGCGAGCTTCTTTGGAAAAAAAAAAAAAAAAAGAAAGAAAGAAAGAAAGAAAGGCAAAGATTGAGGAAGACGGCCAGTTTCGGCAGGCATGCATTGCGTAGCATCAGACCAGACCGACAAAAGATAGCGGACACATTTTTTTTTATTTATTTATTTTTTTACAGATTTTGTATTTTTTGTTAAGCATACGAAAGGGTTTTCTTTTTCTTTTTAAATCAACCCCTTGCCGGTTCAATATTTTTTCGAGTTGGGGGGGGTCAAAAAATATCAATTTATTTTTAATGCATATTTAGAAGAATGTTGCTCTTTGCTTAAGAAAATGAATAAAACATATCTTGTGTCTCCACGTGGAATAGTTTCAGAGATAGATCGATTTGAAAATTTTGGCAAGGGTCGCCAAGCAATAAGGGGATGTCTCCAAAGTGAGAAAAGTGTCATTATTTTTTCAGCTGACGTTCATTTATGTTAATAGTCACTCGATAGACACAATTGATCCCTGAAATCTTATTTGGCTAGAAATTTTCCTCTAAACCATGTTTGGCAGTTTTTGATGAAAGTGACCACACCCTAGTAAACCTACACCATTATTTGGCCATTCTCTTTTATACTTTAAAAATCCTTCTCAAGAAGCGTGATGTCATGAGTGGACGATCCCCCTAAAACACTAAATTATCGCTGGTTTCATAAAGCAGTACCGATCATTTTAGGTAAAGCTGTACCTGTTAATCTCAAACGTTTGAACGCATTTAATTACTTTTCCTGACAATGGGATCTTTATTTATCGTTTATCAACTCATACTAGAGATGAGACGGGCTCAGCCCGAGCCCGAAAGCCCGAGCCCGAGCCCGGGCCCGACTCGGGCTGGGGCTCTGTAATTCACGATTGCGTTCGGGCTCGGGCGGGCTCGGGCTCGTGAAAAATTTCTCCTTTGTTGAACATACTCCTTGAAACAGATTTTAAAAAGTGATTCATGGAATAAATAGACGTACTTATTTAAAAAAATAGCGGCACGTGGGACTAGAAGGTGTGTGAAGCTCCAAAATTTATTGTATCCTATTAATGAAGTAGTTAATTTTATTTGTCTTAAGCATAGCAAAGCTGAAATTTCGGGCTCGGGCTCCAACTTTATTAATATTGCTCGTGCTCGGGCGGGCTCGGATTAAACGTCCTCGTGCTCGGGCGGGCTCGGGCTTCAAAAAATGAGCCCGAACTCATCTATAACTCATACTGGGTCCCCTAAAGTAAAGATTTTTTCACCTGAAAACGGACGCCAATGCAGTAGGTAAAGTAGTGCAAGTCATCCGTTTCAAAATTAAGTTTCTCGCTAACTATTTCCCTAAGAGACACGGGATTTGTTTTATTCATTTTCTTAGACAAAGAGCAACATTCTTCTAAATATAAACGGTAGGAAAGGAGCGACCGAATAAAAATTAAATTTCGTATTTTAATATGTAAACATCCCCCTGTAAAAAAAAAATGCCATATCTGAAAGCTACTCTTAATTGGACAAACTTCTCTAACTGGAAGTACGTTTCGATCACTTACCGTTTAAAAAATAATCGCCTTAACATGTATTTTCAATCACCCGGTACATATATTTTTAAAACATAATAACACTATTCTCATATACGATTTCCTAAATTGTATATATTGCTACCATCCAATGGGCAAAAAAGTAAATAAAAGTTTTTGAAAGCAAAACGAAATAATTCGGGAAATATTACGTGAAAAATAAAAAATAAAAATTCCTACTGCCCGAGCTACTCTCGGCACAATCCAGAATGGAACGTTTTTTACCTGTCCGAGCTCAGCTCGGGCAAATCCGGTAAGGGGTTCATAAATTTTGCTTGACCCTTTGAATAGCAAGCTTTTTCACATCAGTATAGAAGACCCACTGGGTAGACTGCCCTACGCTGATAAAAGGGCATCCAAAGATATCGATCCACTTCACTACCAACAACTGGAGTAGACCCTCTGTCGCCACAGAGCTCGAGAAGTTTTCCGACACAGCTGGCTGTGCAGCCGCGTACTTTTTCACCGTTGGACAGTCTACTAGGGATGAGTTCGGGCTCATTGTTTTAAAGCCCGAGCCCGAGGATTTTGTATTCGAGCCTGCCCGTGCCCGAGCAACATTATTGAAGTCGGAGCCCGAAATTTCAGCTAATAGATCCATAAAAGTCAGTGACTTCACAGATAAAATATCCTAAATTTTCCTGTTTGAGCAAATGAAAGAAAAATGTAACAGCAAACTCTGAATGCACTTTCTAATTCTTTTTATTCAATAAGTTCATCGTATGATATAACAATGAGTTTATTTCTCCCACGAATCACTTTTTAAAATCTGTTTACAAGGCATATGTTCAATGAAGGAGACATCGAGCCCGGTTCTGGCCCGGGTTGAGCCCGCCTCATAATTACAGTCTAAACCAGTTCGTCTTCTATAGGGATGGACGCGAGACGACTTTTTTGCGAGACGAGACAGATATTTACAGCTTTTTTGCGGGACGAGACACACATTTTTAACATTACGATATAGGGATTTTTGCGAGACGAGACAAGCTTTTAGGCTATTTTGCGAGACGCGAGACGCATATTTTTCGTCTCGCGTCCATCCCTAGTCTTCTATACTGATATGAAAAAGCTTGCGTTTCAAAGGGTTACGAGACGGAAACGAAAGATACTACGAAATTCATCGTTTTACTTCTATGTGTTGTCCGATATTGAAAACGTTGTATGTTATGTTTGTACTTCTTTTGCGCGAGCACTTAGAAAATTCGAATGTACAGTAAAACCGCCTAAGTGGACCACCCAGATGTTCGTAATCAACTTATCAAGGGTACACTATTTTTACGATTTAATTTTCGTATTTTATCTCGTACGTACTTACACATTACATAATACATGTCGCATACTACAAAATGACATAAAATATGAAATCAAATTGTTACAAAATAGGGATAACATGGCTTTTAAGGAATACGGATGTACGGCCCCACAGGTTTCGCGTGCGCATTCAACGCAATTTAGAATCGAACCTGCGGTTAGCGCGACCCTTAAAATGGTATGAATGGGATTTTATTTCATTTTTTATTGATCTCTTTACAAGAGTGCGTTGATACATTCATTCATTTTTATCATTTGTGATTTGGGGGCCTCCTAAAACATGTCTACAGTCGAGCCTCCTCCAATAAAAGGCCGCCACTGGCCTTTATTTGAGGCCAGTGGCGTTGACAAAATGTTGAAAGGGCATCTAAGGGACTTCTTTCCTTGTCGTGGTCATGGACAGTATTGATTGACTGAACAGTATGTAGTACACATACTGTACTGTGTATTCAGCGTACATGGGAAGCAATAAATAGGAAAAATATTTCTGTATGTAAAAGTTGTAAGACAGACATTTTTCTGGACCAAAAATTCTATAAGTGGTCCACTTACAAAGGGTTTGAGCTACGCGTTGGGACACATTCCCAGACAGCACAGCAAACTTGCAGCAAGCTTCATTTATCAAGTCAATAAACTTGAATTAAGCTTGAAAATTTCAAGCGTGTAAGCTTAATGCAAGCTTGAATCAAGTGTTCTAGTGTACACTTGCCCAGCTTGCATTAAGCTTGAATCAAGCTTGACATAGCAAGCTTAATTTCAAGCTTAAAAAATCCTAAATACACTTGGCGCCCGTCGGCGAACTCGCCCCACATATTTTATTTTTCCTCGCATTTTCCCCTCTATGCTGAAATTTCAAGTTATTTTAATCTTTTTCCATCAAGCGTCCGCGGTCGAACTCGGTACGTAAGGGTTGGGAAGCCAGCGTCCTAACCACTCGGTCAACCTGACTTGCGTTCAAATGACTAAAGTTTGAAGTGACTTTTATCGTTATCACGCCGTTTTCTGGCGAGGTCGATCAGTGGCCGATGTATTGATCTGTTTCTTTTATTTTTCCATGGGATGAATCAAAGTTAAAATAATATTATGTGTGATTTAGAGACTCTACTAATAGGGAAATACGGATAGTATAAACTTAAAAGCAGCACACGTTTTAAAACTTTCAATATCCCGACACTCATGTTGTGCAATACTGGCCAAAATCGAGACAAACGACTGATTTTGAAATCAATTTTGTAGTATAATTGTATTTTATTTTGAAGAATTTCAATATTTGGAAATATAGAATCTTTTTTTTTTAAATTCTATGGTCAAGTACATTTATGACTGATGATAAATTATTTGTTATGTGGATGTGGCTTTCCAAATCAAGCAGTCATCCAGTTGTATTCAAGCTTGACAGTTCAAATGACTTCTCCAAGCTTGCTGCAAGCTTAAAATGAATTGAACTGTCAAGCTTGTATTAATATGTCAAATTCTAAGAAATGTCAAGCTTGATTTAAGCTTATGTGCTGTCTGGGTTATACCTAATCATCTGCTCAACGTACAAGTTTGACAGGGGGGTCAACTTATAAAAGGCTCGCTCAATGTTAAGGTAACTAAGCCTTTCCCTTCTTGGTCAATTTGGTCACCTTAGACAGGTGGTCAGCTTCACAGGTTTCACTGTATTACACTCTATGTGGCAGTCATTGTTTAAGCGCACTTTAAAGTCATTCGTCGATTTCAAACAAAACAAATTTGAGGTATGCTGTTAAGGATTACAAAATAATGATCACCTTCGAACAGGGTTGGCATGATAAAGTAAATAAAAAACTTTGTAAAAAATACACATAAGATCTTACAGGTAAGAAGATACGTACGTTTCGACCAAAAATTGTTTTGGTCTTCGTCAGTCAAATTGGTTTATTATTATTTGGTCAGTCAAATAATATATTGGTTTAAACCAACTGGTTTTTTCTCAAAAATCCAATTAGTTTTTTTAAAAGAATAATTTAAAATTCCGAATACTACAGATAGAATACGTTCTGATATCTTTTAAAATGATTCTTATAAGTATCAACAATAAGTTTTTATATCCATCTAATAGATACCTTATTGTTTTATCATTATTAAAAATTATTAATTAAACTTAAATTGTAGGCTGCATTTTTAATTGGTTTCTAAAATAGAGGTTTTGTCTTTTAACAATTTATTTTTAAACCTTAAAAGTATTATTTTGAACAACTTATCACCATTATTACTGATGAATCTAAGTGTAAGATTCCATGTGAAATGTAGTAAACAATCAACATTGTATTACATTATATACTGAATATAAAAAATGGCATCTCTCAATAAAATATTAAAATTGAATGATTTCAATGTCCACATAAGTATAGCAACAATTGTTTTTTTACTTTGTTTTAATTACTTTCAGAAGAAATATTAATTGTTAGTTGAACATTTTACAAATAATTTTATTTATAAGTATGTAACTCGTAATTAATTATAAAAGGATTGTTTAAAAAAAACAAAACACCTCATTTAAACCAAAACAAACGATTTAAACCAAAAAAAAACGTTTTTTTCAGGGGGGAGGGGTTCAAATAAACCGGGTTTTTTCCCAACACTGCCTTCGAAAAGCATGTATGCAGCATATATATTTCTTTTACAGGGTCATTCAAAAGAATTTAAGTACAATTCGGTTTGTGGTAGTTTAGAGAGATATTCATCCATTTCAGGAGCAAGACAATAATATTATACAGGGTTCACCAAAAAGGTGGTAGCACGCTTTAATTCTTTTTCTATTAGAGATAAGTAGCCACTGTAAGCCATTGCAAAAATGTTCAAAATAAGGTTGGGAAAAAATACTGCTTAAAGAAAAAATTCCTCACGTTCATTTTTAAAAAGTGACACTTTTAAACATACAAATTCTTAAACATGTAATTACACGGCTAAATTTTACAAATAGCAACAAATTCATTCCGATTTTTAAGATGTTTTTCTAAGTTTCCTGACCCCACCAGTGTCCGAGCGCATTGGTGCTCTCGGCCGGTAGACGGACGGTGCCTGGTTCAAAGCCAGTTCGCGTTCGTCGACCTAGCCGATCAGTTTGCCATGTTTTTCTCCGCATAAATACGGGGTAGGACCCCTTAATAAGTCCCCGACGGTGGGCAACCCCCCCCCCGGGCGTAGATCCCTCGCATAGATAATCGGGTGTAGTCTTCCATTTTCATTTGCCTAAGTTTCGTAACTCGTGTAGGTGTGTCGTTCAGTTTAGTCTATACTACAGCTTGTATTCCTCTCTCGGCTGGACTGATGCGGGAGCATGTCTTGTGTATGGAAGCGGGTGCAAGCAGAATCCGTCGTGGCTCCAATGTCCTCACGATACCTCTGGGGGTGCCGATTTCAGGTGCTAGGTCTCCCAACTCGTATCGATCGAAATCGGGAGACCATTCTTAGGGGGCCACGCTGGATAGGAGCCCCACAGTGAAATGACCAACGACTGCGGGCCCTCGTTGTGGTCAATCCACCCGTAAGCCGCTGACCCAGTCGTTATAGAAAGGGAAAAGGAAGTGGTGGTAGTGGGTCCCTCATCTGTAATGGGTTCAAAATGAGGGACCAACAGGCAGAAGACCAACCCCCTCAGGGCGCAATGGCGTAGAGAGAAATTTTTTCATGGGGGGTTTATAAGTCCACGAACCTCTCCCCGTACGTAGCTACGCCATTGACTCGTAGTACTCGTAGCTACGCCACTGACTCAGGGGCAGATAGTGCAAACGTTGGTCCATGGACACGAGAACAACTGTTGCTACTATAACTTGTAAAGAGACTTTGTAAAAATTTTGAAAGTGCTATACGTAAGAAGTTTTTTTTTTAATGACTATGTCATATTATATCTCACCCCCTTTATGTAAAACTGTCCCAAAAATGCGACATAAAAGTATGTGACCTAATTTTACATATATTTAAATACTATTAGTTCGCAACAGCTTTAATCTATTCTTACAATAATTTGTAAGCTGTAGAATAGGCATCCCATGTATTTTTCAATCAATAGGTTACAATCCTAAACATTTGAACATAGGGTTACTAAGCGAAATACACGAAAGATCAGAGATAAAATGACATAGACAATTAATATCGTTTTAATAGGGCAATCATGAAACTAAAAAATGAGGGGGGTTCAGGGAGGGAGTCTCTCCCTGACGAGGCTCGAACAGCCGAGTTTTTTTTAATTATGTGCCAACATTACATAATTATTTAGAAATACGCCGTTATGGATTTACCGTATATCTCGGCGTATAGCACACACTTCAAAAAATGACTTCATTTTCTTCGTGTGCGTGTTGTACTGCGAGTATAAAATGCATAACATAAAGCACAAAACAAATTTCTTGACATATTCTAAATTTACTGATGCGTGCTATACGGTAAGTTTACAGTTTTGGTTTAATGTTGACAGGATTTGGACTAAAAATTTTTTTAAAATCTTTTTTTTTTTCTTTTTTTTCGTTTCTTCGGAAATGGAGATTGAAAATAGGTGGTTTTTAAAATTCGTGGATTATCGAGGCCTCTTCTACTTAACTTACGGCTTAAACTTTCATGCCGCATCCGCCCTGCTTTCGAATGAAAGCGGCTTTGGTGCCTTACTTTGGGTGCCTTGAGGCGTTTCTGTAATGCAAAATAAGACTTGATAATAATCGGTTCGAGACTAATTGAAAAATAACCGCTTTTAAGTTTTTATACCCTCCCCAGAAAATGTACTGCTTTACAATTGAATCGGTGAGTGCAGATACCACCTCAGTCACAAAAAGGAAATTTTTCAGGAGAGAGAAAAAACTTCATAACTCCTCTCCAAATTTTCAAATATTTAAACTTTTTTTCTTCCTCTGTCATAACATGCATTTATGTTTCTGTCATGCAAATAATACCTCATTTCGACATCCATTAGGCTCAGCAAATTTTTAAAATTGGGTTCGGACTTATGCTGTTTCTGCACTCAACTGGTTCTTAGTCAGCTGAAAACTTGGAAACAGGTAATCATTCAAATCAAATCAAAGCAAATCAAATCACCATTTATTGTCTAACCCTATTTATGGTATACAAAAGTCAAGAACATGAGTTTAGGAGAAAAAAAGTGCTTTGCTTGCAGAAAATTATGGAGATGAAAATCTAACGTTGAAGCTGGATAACTATTTTTTTTTAGAAAACCGCCCCTAGGGCAGGGCAGGGGGCCAATAATAGTGTTAAAATAGATCATTCTCGACCATTGATTCATTGCCGTGAGTCGACCCTTGAGCATTGTCGCCCATCGTTCGAAAAAGAAGCCCCGTATCTACGAAACTACTCAACAGACTAACGTCGTTCTTGCCCTCAACACGCATCTTGTCTTTCTAAGCTAATTTTCATCGAAAACGATTTTTCGCATTTTTGTGACTGAAGTGGTTTCTCCACTCACCGGCACCGATTCAATTGCTGAGAAGCAATATTCCTTTATGATTTCCGTTATGAAGACTCTCTCTTACCTTTTCAGAAGTAATGAATATGTACATTATTATGAAGAAATTGCACACTTATCTTCATATTGAAAAAAATAATTAACTAATTATTTCTTAACAATTTAAATAATTGAAGGATTTGCTGCAAAAAATAGGTATCTTCTGCCATTCTAGTTGGTGGAAAACTCTAAAAACCTTTTGTAGGAAACGTGGAAAACATAATTCATAATTTCTTTCTATTCCATTGTCATTTTTCAGGATGGAAAAAACATTTACTGGATTTTCACAAAATCTCAAAATCTATAAAAAATGTTGAAGTACTTTGACGCTTATCAGTTTATGTGACTATATAGGATGATGCTAAATTTTATTTGACTGCCTTCGGTGGTTTACATGGGATGGACAGCAAATATTTACACATTTTGAATATATTTTCGCTAAACCTCAAAATGTAACCTAAATTTTCAAAAACTTCTACGGCTATAGTTTATGTTGTATGACCACCAATCATGCCATGTCACTTTATTTCGTTTTATTCATTTAAGTCGCACAAATATTTGCGCATTTTTAATAATTTTTTACAAAAACTCAGAATTTTATCAAAATTTTCAAAAAATTTGACGCCTATAGTTAAATTACAATACTTACTCCTTTTATGCCATCGTATTCATTCGGTTTAGTCGTTATTACATAATGAGCAAATTATATTTTACGCATTTTAAAAGAATTTTCGCGAAATCTCAGAATCTAATTAAAATGTTTGAAAAAAATGACGCCTATACTTACGCTGAGAGACCATTTATCATGTCACTAAATTTCATTTCTTTCGCTTTAGTCCTTATTACATGATGCGCTAACAAAAATGTACACAGTTAGAAACAATTTTCGGAAAATCCCAAAATCTAATACATTTTTTTAAAAAATGTGACCCCCTATAGTTTAAGTTGAGTGACCCCTATCATGTAACCAAATTTCATTTCATTTGTTTCAGCCATTTTTGCGTGATACGCGAACAAAAAAAAAGCGTCACTGGCAGAATGACAGACGGACAAACCTTTTTTCGATGATCGTATACTGAGTTCCCAGGTGCTTGAAAAGGATAGAAAATCGCAAAAATTTTGAATTTCAAATAATGTTCAGACAAAAATCTCGTTTTATTCATACAGATTTTTAAGTCAAAATACATTAAATAATTCAAATTATTTAAATTGTTACAATAATTTTTTTAATGAGGCAAAGAAACTGTTTTTTTCCTTGTCAGAAAGATTCTTACCACTATGTTTTAACACATAACCATCCCCTCTCTCACTTTTAAAAAATAGTGGTTTATTATGACCAAGAATTTAAAAGTATTTAACAATGATTAAAAGAAAGTAAAAACATATCAGATGCTCTTAAATACATTAAAAACATTTTTTTTTTTAATATGAATTCACAAGCCTGCAAGAATTTCTCTTTGCGTATCGAATAACTTTGAACATTAAGCCTTCAAACATGTTTTGCAATTGTTGCTGTCTGTAAAGATACTTGAAATTAATTTTGAAATATACTTATCAGGAAAAATGCATTATAAGCTGCATGGTTAATGCTTTGACTAAACTTTATAATATAAGAATTCCATTGGTCATAATTGCCCGGTGGTCGTAAAAAATTTCCTCGTACAAAGCTAAGTTCACTTTGTACAAAGAAGTATTGTATACGCAAAAAATTTCCGTATTCACTTTTGACGAAAAATCGATTTTAACCATCCCTGATTTTATTTTGAAATCGGATTTTATTAGAGACGTCTGAAGCATATACTGTGAATATAGATTTTGTCAAATCTTGCAAATCTACTTTGACTAGTTTCGACGTAATTTCTGTACTTATGCAAGTACGCATGAATGTGTGCACATACATAAGTAACACGTACACGCAAGTGTGAATTACGCATCTAGTGTAACTCACAAATGATTGGCCGAATAATTTTGAAATTTTGTTTTTAGTTCTATTGTAACATCTAGATGTGTACTATATACTTGCTATTTGGAATCAATTAGCTCGTTTATCCACAGTGTCATCCGACTCTGACATTTTGACTGTTGCCAGTCACGAAGAATAGATTAGATTTCTATAAAAATAGTGGCGGGTAACATATCTCCACGAGAGTCTTTTACTTTTAGCACGTCCTTTCCCGTCAAAAAAGGGTCACGATTCTTTTTAACGACACTGACATCTGGAAAAGGGAAGAATGCAAGAACAGCCGGACAGATTACCCCATGCTGAATAAAGGGCAGCCGTTGCCATCGCTCGACTGAACGACCAGCAAGAGGGCGGACGATCGAAACGTTCGTCGCGTGCCACAGATCGAGAGACCCTTTTTTGACGCAGCACAACTAGCTGTCGTCGAAAAAGGGGGTCTCTAGATCTGTGGCACGCAATGAACATTTCGATCGTCCGCCCTCTTGCTGGTCGTTCAGTCGAGCGATGGCAACGGCTGCCCTTTTTTTCAGCATTGGGAAAGGGTTGCGGCTCAAAGGGTAAAGCGGCCCTGGGCGGTTGCCCAGTTTGTCACTCCCCCCCCCTTAAGCTCGATTCCGAAGATAGCTTTAGAAAGTGGTCAATAATCGATGCTCTTGGCATCATCCGACATTTTTTTTTTTACTCTACACGATGTAAAAGAGCAGCAAAGCTGTCAAAACACTCCATCAGGTTTAACCGATAAACCTCGGCAACAGTATACACCCGCACTTTATCGTGCCATGGCTCGCGGCCATTCCGGCCTATTTAAGTGAGACACCCATTTCGAGCTTGGCGAGGAATTTTAGCTGAGAGAGAAGAAAATTAAAGGAAAGAAAAAAAAAAAGAATTTTCCGTGCTTCGGATACCGAGGTAAAGGAGAAAAATGAAAAAAAAACAAAAAAAAAACGGAAGATGAGCCTAGAGGGAGTGAGCGTGGGTAAAAGAAAGGTTGCTCGGGAGGGAAAAAAAAAAAAATAGAAATTAGGTTGCTCAAGTCACGCTGCTGTGAAGTCGCCAAATCCTGAAAATGCCTTCTCAGCCATATCCTCTTTTTTTTTTTTTTTTTTTTGAGTCAAATGGAATGCCTGTCATTTAAAGTGTCCAGCATTTAAACCAGCAATAAACCGAATTAATTTGTTTAAAAGCCTATCCGGTTTTTGAAGCGTGTCTGCATTTCATTTCAAGCATTAAACGAATTTTTCGAATTAAACATGTTTCCTGTTTATGTTTTAAGTATTTAAAAAAGTTATTTTCTAATTAAATGATAAAGCTACACTAAGTTACGTAAAGTACTAAAATTGGCTCATCCTTCCAGTTTGTATGCTCTAGTACGAATTTTTCGAATTAAACATGTTTCCTGTTTATGTTTTAAGTATTTAAAAGTTATTTTCTAATTAAATGATAAAGCTACACTAAGTTACGTAAAGTACTAAAATTGGCTCATCCTTCCAGTTTGTATGCTCTAGTACGAATTTTTCGAATTAAACATGTTTCCTGTTTATGTTTTAAGTATTTAAAAGTTATTTTCTAATTAAATGATAAAGCTACACTAAGTTACGTAAAGTACTAAAATTGGCTCATCCTTCCAGTTTGTATGCTCTAGTACGAATTTTTCGAATTAAACATGTTTCCTGTTTATGTTTCAAGTATTTAAAAGTTATTTTCTAATTAAATGATAAAGCTACACTAAGTTACGTAAAGTACTAAAATTGGCTCATCCTTCCAGTTTGTATGGTCTAGTACGAATTTTTCGAATTAAACATGTTTCCTGATTATGTTTTAAGTATTTAAAAGTTATTTTCTAATTAAATGATAAAGCTACACTAAGTTACGTAAAGTACTAAAAATTGGCTCATCTTTCCAGTTTGTATGCTGGAAACGCTTTAAAATGTTTCTATTTATAATTATGCCTGCTTGTTTTTCATCTTATATAAATTCTTTCAGCGTATTTCTAACTCGTTTTCCTTTTTAGCAGTAGGGCGCTATTTTGCTCAATACCAGAATTTTGTCTACGCATTCTTGTCTACGCGATCTTGCCGACATGTTTTGTAGATATGAACTGTCACGGTGAACATCTTTTCAAATGTGTTTGCCACATAACGTGAAGGGGACGGAGGGCGTTCATAAAATGTTGAAAGTCGCACAAGGTTTGCAATTTTTTTATAATGGATCGCTCAGTTGGGTGCCAAAACACGACAATTTATTATAAATATACCACGCGTATAGTTAGAAAATGCCTGGCGATTATTGTAAAACAGTTTTGGCTGGAGATTTTACTACAGATTTCAGTTACGAAGAAGTGTTTTACGGGACAGAGAAGAGAAATACAGTACACTCATAAATTATGATACACTTTCCGAATGGTATTTATAAAGGTGAAGTTAAAAAATTAGTTTGACTATGCCTGGCGAAAATGGTTAAACAGTTCTGGTAGGCGATTTTAATATAGATTTCTATTCTGAAGAAGAGTTTTATGAAACAAGGAAGGAAAACAAGGTACACTCATGGAATATGATGTCCATTCCAAACAGTATTTAAAGTGGTAGAGGATAGTTGGATTATGTTTGGTGAAGGTTGTAAAACAGTTTTAGTAGGTGATTTTAAGATAGATTTCGATTACAAAGATGCGTTTTATTCAAAATGAAAGGCGAATACGGTACACTCATGGATTATGATGCCCATTCCAAACAATATTTAAAATGGTGAAGTATACTTGGAATACGCCTGGTGAAGATTGCAAAACAGTTTCAATAGGCGATTTTAAGATAGATTTCGATTGCAAAGATGTGTTTTATAGTTCAAGAAAGAGTGGATTCCTATTTTAACGCCCCTACTCTCGCCAACCTAAAAAAACCCGCACTTTGGCGAGCTTTGCAGCAGTCTCTAGGAGTTATGCACAAGTTTCAACGCTCCCAAAAGAACTAGATGAAAACTAAAGTGAACAAATGAGAGATAATCGCACCCGTTAAGTAATTTGAAGACGCTTAATTATTAAAACTGCATTAATTGGCAACCCAAAATCAATAAAAATTAACGGAATGCTGTACTTACATATTACTCGAAATCGCCATTTTAATTCTAAATAACGATTTCCACATAAATACAAAAAATCGTCATGGTAACTGAACATATTTATTTTCACCACCTTGACGGGAGTCGGGCTGTTAAAGTAGGAATCAACCCAAGAAAGACAAACACGCACACTCGTGGATTATGATGCACATTCGTAAAAATATTTTAAACGGTGAATTATAGTTGGAATATACTTGTCAAAGATTGTAAAATAGTTCTAGTAGGAAATTTTAAGATAGATTTCGATTCCAAAGATGGGGGTTTTATGAAGCAAGGAATAAAAATACGGCGCATTCATGAATAATGATACACTCTCCAACTTAATGGAATAAGGAAGAAAAACAGGGACGACGCATAAATTATGATACGCTTTTAATATATAGCACTTTAGTGCATATTTAAAATCTGAAAATGTTTCAGAATTTTTTCTTTTTAAAAAACAAAAACAAAAAAACGAAGCACTTGTGTTAAAAACAGCTTTATTATTTAATAAAGCATTTTCTGTATTTACGAGCCTGCTATTTTATGCACTAGATGGCAGCACCACAGTCTTTCACAGACATACTAATATATTGCTCAAAAGATGGCAGCACTATAAAAGTTTAATTCATTAATTCATTTCTGACGAAGGTTGTGTTATGACCATGACAAAATTATTACTGAGCTATCTGCCTAAGGGAAGTTGCCACGGACGAAGGACTTTTTACGGTGCTCTAACATGTATTCTCGTTACATCTGGAGAAGACTGCCCAGACCGTTAAATCCACAACCGCTCAGTAGCTCAGGACACTGGACCTTCATACCTACAGTCATCTACCATTTTTTCATTAACCAATCAACGCTGCAAATAATTTATACTTTTCAATAATGAAAGAAAAATATTTATAAATAAGTCCTTATGAAATGCACTATTTTACTTTTATAAATAGTTTTATAATCATTTAAATGCTCGTGAACATCTAAATTATGCATTTCTATCCCTTTTTTTTTTAATTATTATTTCTGCACTGTTAAACCTGTTTTGATCTGTTGTTGTGTTGCGTACATTAAGGCAAACCTGCACGAGGGGTAACTGCCGAGGATTGGGGGGGGGGGGGTACCTTTCGTCGAAGGACTTTCTAAGGGGTTCTAACGCCCTGTTTTCATCTAAATTGTGCTACAAACTGTCTGTACAATTAGAAATACCGGAATAAGAAGAAGCTTCCATTGATAATTTTTATTAGAAATACGGAGAATATTTTCGACCTCATAGTTTTTCGTGTTTCTGCAGAATTTTAAAATATAAGCAAGTTTTTTTTCTTCTATTTAAAACATCTCTTCTACAAGAAATTTTTATGCCCTTTGTGGTATGAATCAGCGAGGCTTATCTGTGTAAAATTGGGTCAAAGTTTTCGTAGCTTTGTAAACATTTATTTGCTTCCCATTCCTAGTTAAAATCGCTTGGCATGCCCTGGTCCGTCACTTCCATAATCGATACATCTCAAAATCTTATAGTATTTGGAAGTTTTGTCAGTAATTTTAAAAATCTAGTCATCCATGTAAATCTTATAGTATTATTATTAGTCTCTTATATATTAGGTTGTAACGAAAGTTTCCCGCCACCTCAAACATCGTCAGCACACAGTTCGCGTTGGCGTATTTGCTCCTATTTTGTCAAACGATTTTTGGCATTTGAAAGAAAGAGGCCTGTTTTATAACACTGTGTTGTGAAATCTGTAAAAATTATAATAATCATTAAGTATAAGGTGTCCCAAATGGAACTATCACTCTAGAGGATTAGAACCATCCTTTACTTCCATTTGTGTTGCAAAAAGTCAGCTACAGAATATCAACGAATTATGAGTACAGCTTTAAGTACTATTGTTGTATCATGTGACACTGTGCAGGTTTGGTACCGTAAGTTCAAAATCAGTTATCTAAGGAGTTAGAAGTTAGTTTTTCAGGCAGATATGGCGGAAAACTTTCGTTACAACCTGATACTTTCTTATCCTTCAAAATATATCTCATACTCTCAAAATCTGAATCTTATACTGTGGCGGCACGAGATCACCTCCGCGCACACAACACCCGGCAATTGAAGGCCGGTCGAATAGGTACCTTTTGACCGAGCCGGATTACGCCTCATTCCACCACGCGAATTCCGTCAGTTCGAACCCAGCTCTCGCCCCACGCTCTCCCTTCATTGATGACCCGGACAACGAACACGCATTCTCCTTCTCGCCCACAGCGACAGATGGCGCCAGCACCGCCCTCTTCCATCTCTCGCTCGGCTCTCTTTCAAAGTCCGCAACGAGCGGCAGCAACCTCACAAAGTCCACAACGAGTGGCAGCATTCCATAACGCTTGGAATATCGTTCGTCAGCTTCCGACTGACTCTCTACGGGGGGGGAAATACTCCGCGCACACAACACGCGGCAATTGAAGGCCGGTCGAATAGGTACCTTTTGACCGAGCCGGATTACGCCTCACGCTCTCCCTTCAATACTTTCAAAATCCGAATTCAATAATTCCCGTAGGCTTATAAGTCAGATCTCTGCACGTCATTAGAAACAACCCCAAGAGATGCTCATAGGTTCAAAGATTGGGGCCCTTCCCTAAGTAAGCAAATTATTTAATTTTTTAAGCTTGATTTTTGAAGAACGATTTTCACTCACGCATCTTTTCTTTCTCTCTCTGTTTTTGCGTATCGAACACATACACGCCAGAAAGTAAAAATAAAGACGTCGCTGATGTGCAAAATTCGAATTTTTCCCACGGGTGAGGGGGTAACTGTTACATCGAAATTTCAATATTTTTTTTGGAAGCTTTACAAAAATTATGAAGCATTAAAAAAAAAAAAAATCTTAAACCGCAAAATTTCATAAAATTTATCTGTACATTTTGCGAAATGTCGATTTTTTTCCCCACAGTCATTTAAATACTAAATAAAAACTTTGTATAAAAAAACACTCATAAAATGATATAAGCATCATTATATATATATGTGTTTTTTATACAATTTTTTTATATATTTATTCGTTTAATACCACTATGTTGAGTGTTTTTTCCTCAGTCATTTAGTTGAAAGAATGCATAACATGAATTTTAAAGAAAAATTAAGAGTTTTTTTTCTAAATATTTTTACAAATAACTAAACTAACAAACAATTACCAAACAAACTATACTTTCAATTATTTTTTGGAGATTTTTTAATGGAGCATCACTTATATGCCTCTTTTACTCAATAGATGGCAGCATTACTACGCTGGTGCTTTTTGTGGAATCCGCAGTTTCATGAGGGACTATCTTGCCTAGGGGGCGGGGATGCTTTGAGCAAAGGACTTTTTAAGTATAAAGGCCGTTTCATTATCGTCTCTACACACGGACATCACCGCGTTTATACATTCACCACACTTCTTTTTTGTTGTTGTTGTTCAATTAATTCATGCAACTTTTAAATTTATATTAAATAAAGTAGCCGCCATATCAAATATTACTCGAAGACGATTCTTGGCCTAGTAAAATTTATTATTCTTGAAATTGTAATAAAAATTTTATCCAGCATTAAAATCAGGGTACGAATTGACGGGGGGATGCCGGAAGAATGTAATATCCCTGGCTAGAGAAATATTAATGGATCCCTGCCAGGGATACTATTTATCCCCTGCTGAAGAAATGTTGAGTGAAGATTTGGGATTGAAGTCAAGAACTCAAAATGAAGGTTGTATGTTATCGTTTGTTACTCTACTCTAATGCGACAGCCTTAAAATTTCGTCTCTTTTCTAAGCTAAAACCCCAAAAGGGTGGCTTCCAATACAGGTACGTTGTATGTAGCTTGTGTATCTGTGATTCCATAGAACAAGCAATCTATGACTTTAGTTTGAATATAAGTCGGTTCCCACACATGTCGGCGACTGCATTTGTCAAGTAATATCATGTGAGTAAAGCATTTGCACCTTCCCTCATTTTCCTTTTCAAGTGTCCCCCCCTGGAGAATGTTTTCTTTCAAATGTCCCCCCCTGGAGAAAATGTTCAGTTCGCACCCTGATTAAAATTTATTTTACGGGAAAACCAACTTTACACTTTTATTCATTTGCAGACTCGGCGGAGGTGTATGTACGAAGAAGAATTTTCCAGCCAATTATGAATTCGTCGATCGTACGCTCACATATTGCAAAAATTAGCTTATAAATTACTGTGTATTTTTATAGGCATTGTCATCTACGCATACAGGGGATGAGGGGAAAACGTTTAATGTGCCATCTTTCTTAAAGATAAAACAGAAAAATTGAGGAACAAGTATAAATCATTATTAACGTATTAGAGGGCAAAGCCCGTTATAGAGGCAATGACAACGGGTGCTAGAGAAAAAAAAAAAAACATTTGACGAAAGCATGTGTACACACAATATATTTGATCTTCGTCCACCTAAAATAAATAACTTCATATTCAGTTTTTATACCCAAATCGAATTTCATGCTCTTCGGGAAACGCGCGGAAACTTATCGCAATTCGAACGATTTCGTTTTGTGCACCCCCTCCTATATCAATGCTTCGAGCAGACGATTATTTTAATGAAAAAAAAAAAAAATGTTAGAAGAAGAAACCTTTAAACGAACTGACGATTTCTCTTGAAAACTTGATGACCGTGACTTCGAATAGGACGTCATTCTCACTTGAAATGGCTTATTTTGTCACGCAAATGATTCACATTTTTGACTCTCGGAAATAAAATAGATCTGAAAATAGAAAAAAAAAAATCGCTTTAAAGCGAAGGAACGGATGTATTTTCAGATTTTTAAAAGGAGCGCAGATTGTTATCTATACTTTTATGCGTAATTATGAAAATTTCAAGCGGAACGTACCAACGGTGTCGATGTTATCGCTTTTTTCGTACTTAACTTTTTAATCATTTTAGAATCATGGAGTTTACCTCCATTATATCTTGGATGAGTTGCCCGGAATGGTTTACAGAGTCAGGGATCAGCGTAACTATATTGTAGGATAATTTATGTAAAACTTCCCAACACAAGTCGGACATATACTTGACAAATAGTTCAGCTCCTCCTTCCGTTAGAACCTCTACGCAATATAATTAACCACTTTTTCAAAACAGCAAATTTTGCAAACATTTTTTTTTTTTCAAAATTGCCCACAGATCCCATGTCATACTATCTTTGTTCAAATGACGAATTCAAATTTGACGAAATGTTCAAATTTCGCTATATTCTAATACAAATTTTACTGTTTAGGAAAAATTGGTTAATTATATTCCGTAGAGGTTGGAGATTTACTTGTCTTTAATTATCAATATCGTTTGAATTAGGCAGGTTTAGGCAAGAACTGAAACCGGATTATAAAAGTTGAAACTCTCTCATAAGCGTAAAGTTTTCAAAATTATTGGGGGGGCCGGGCCCCACAACCACATATATTCACGTCAGTGGCGTAGCCAAGGGGGGCTGTTAGGAGGGTCATAACCAGCCCCCATGAGGAATTTTTTGCCATACAAAATGTATACATTCTTCACTCCCTTATCATACACCCGTATACATATATGTGAGTTGCAGAAGGCGTACCCCCCCCCACCCCCCCTTGAAAAATTTCTGGCTACGCCGCTGATTCACGTACATATAACTTACTCATAGCTGCCAACTACTACGGAATATAATTAACCACTTTTTCTACGTGATTTTTTGGCGTAAGATATAGCAAAATTTTTGCGCTGCGCGCCCGAGCTGGTTACTATATTGAAAAAAATTATTACAACATATACTGTTTACAAAAAGTGGTTAATTATATTCCGTAGTAGTTGGCAGCTATGACTTACTATATACAAGTGTAAATTATTGGAGGCGTTCAAGCTCTATGGGTCCATAGAATTCTACACCTATGTAAGGTAAGTATCCATGTTAGTATCTTCCTACCATGTTATAAGTTAAAAATAGAAGCAAATAATAGAAGTAAAAAATCCAAAGGAGAAAAAGAATAACTTTCGATGAGATAGTGCATTTTAGACACAGCTGAACATTTCTTCATTTCATACTTCACATTGCATAATCTAATTTTAATGAACCAGAGCCTGGCGAGGGCAGCTTATAGTAACATTATGTGTTAAGTGGCGTCACAATGAATACTAAATCATGATTGAAATCAAGAGAAGAAAATTTTTAAAAGTATAAGTAAAGGTTTTTTTTAAACGTTTGTAAATGGCGTGAATACTTTTTTTTAACGTTAGTATAAATTAGTTTTCTGTATTTAGTGGTAAATTATTGGGTGGGCTCAGCCCCTATTCACAGTTTATTGGGGGGGCTCGAGCCCCACGGGCCCATATAACTCTACGCCTATGAACTCTCTACAATATAAGGGATTTAATAGTTTTGTTACACGCTTAAATCTATTGATTAAAACTAACACTCCTTTATTGATTAAATTTCTTATCGGCTGATTTAAATCCTTTTACGCTAAAAAATACTCATTAAAGACAATAATTTGATATCTCCTCAATTCCCCTCAATGCTCAGGATTCACTAGATTCTATTATACTCCATTTTTCACTAAAATCTTGTCTATTTGAGAATTCTGTCTCTCCCCCACGAAAGATGCGTAGTAAGATATCGTATTACTATCACGTGACCAAACCCCCTTCAACGGAAAACGGTACATAAACATAGTCACCACAGACAACACAAACGCGGGAAGCGGGGATTCGACGAGCATCGACGAGCAAACATGTTGTTATCAAAATATGAATTAAAAGAGTTTCTGAAGAGGATACCCGATGATACTTTAGAATGGTGATAATTTTATTTTATATCCGAATACCAAATACATCTTTTTCATATTCAGAGTTGTGAAATAAATTCAACCTAAATGTGGAGAGGATGCTTTCGGTAAAAATTGTTTTAATGGACATAGTTTCTTACGATTTGGATTATAAAAATCTCGTCGCTCTTGTAAAACAAATGAAGTTATGATATCTTCAGTCAAGTGAGTAAGTACTATTTTACCTTTTTCATGTCAATAAATTGGGTTGCTGCTTTCATTAAATCTTACAGCTGGTTTAACCATGATTGCATTTGTGTATTCTGACTGTACTGTGAATTCGTTTTATAACTAGAGACTATAGTGAAATTATATTCTTTATAAAAAAAATACTTTTTTATGGTGTATTAAGATATATGTAATGCATTTGCCTTGATTTAAAATTTATTTTCTCGGGCTTATAATCATAGATTACATCTCTGATAATAAAAAATGAAGAAAACGAATCATTCAATATATAAATCAAAAACAGACAATTTTCATAAGACACCCTTTTTCTAGCTTAAAATAATAATATTAATTGAGTACAGATATATTAATTAAAAAAGGTCTGATTTTGTAAAAACGCTCATTCTATTGCTTAAATAATAATCATAATTGAGTACAGTTATATTTTTCAAAAACGGACAGAAACTCCTCAATTTTGATTATTATTTAGCCTAAATGGAGCTGTTGTAGAATGCTCAAAAATTGAGAATTTTTCGCTCCATTGATATTTGTCGATTAAGGGAGCAAATTTTACTCAATCGGGAGAATGGCTGTTTGAAGTCAATAATTGAGTAAAAATATACTCCGTTTGATTATTATTTTACTCAATAGATTTAAGCGTGTAACGTTTGTTAGCGATTTTCGTGATTCAAAAATTCATTTAAAATGTTTTGAAAATTATCTCCAAAATTTTCTTATTTTCTAAGATACGTTTTTGTGTGTTTTTGATATTTATTAGGGACGCATAAAGAACATTAGCACATCACAGCATTCAATTTGTTCAGAAATAAACAAGTTACTGACTGTTTATTCAATTGTCTACCAACGGAGCAGCTAATTAATTCCTTAAATCCAAGGTATTATCTTCGGGTAATAATGTTAAAAATTAGTTAGTTTAGTGGAAATATGTTCTTAGTTTGTCAATACAACAGTAAAAATGCAATATTAAATGGTTTGATTTTCCGCCTAATGTCCAAAATTACTTTAGGGTCGCCCAGTATGCGGCCAGTTTTAGTTTCCCTAAAAAGAAAAGAAAAAGATTTAAAAGAAAATAAAAAGTATTAGGTTGTAACGAAAGTTTCCCGCCACTACAAATAACGTCTGCAAACAGTTCAGGTTGGTGTGTTTGCTCCTATTTTGTCAAACAAGGAACTATCACGTTACTGAATTACCATCATTTACTTCCAGTTCTGTTGCAAAAAAACAGCTACATAATGTCAAAGAATTTTGTGTGTAATTTAGATTTTACTGTTGCATCATATGACACTGTAAAGGTTTGGTACTGAAAGTTCAAAAACAGGGCCTATGAGATTCAAGGAGCTGAGCGTTCTGCTGATGTTGATGAGGGCCACCTGCGAGAAGAAGATCAGTATTTAACCACTTGAGAGTTAGCTAAAGAGTTAGACATTAATGCCATGCCCATTAGTCACGCTATGCATCACATAAAGATGTACAAGTTCAATCGCTGGGTGCCGCATGAGCTGACTCAAGCAGATTTGGCGGAGAACTTTCGTTACAACCTGATATTTCGTTCTTATCTCTGCTCACAGATTCAGAATATTACAGATTTCCCACAGGGCAGGACGCCTATGGGTTTGGGTTTTGGGGGGGTGAGGCGCCACTTCAGAACAAAGACACGTAAACTTATCTTCGTTTGCGTCAACACTGATAGACCAAAATCGACAAAGAAAGTAATTCATTACTGCAACAACAGTTTAAATGTGACAATAATACCACGTCCACAGACTGAGAACTATACACCTCTTTGGGAATCTAATTACATAATTTGGTCTGAATCACCCCCAAACTCATTACACGCCCTCGGCGCAATTGGAAAATGGTGAAACACCCCCTTTGATGGAATACTACACTTCTTTCACGGCTCCGTATAGTAAAAGTTAATGATTTCTTTTCTTTTTCCTGTTTTATTCTTTCTGCTTCATTTTCTGCATCGAAATCTGCCCCGTAGAGGCGAAACATAAAACTCGGAGAAGCATTATTGCGATAATGCAATTTCTACAAAGGCCTCACAGTTGTTGTTTTTTTTTTTTTTTTTTTTTGTTTTTTTGCCCTCCCCGCACCCACCCGTTTAAAAAACTCTTTAAAAAAACCACAAGTGATAAGAGAAAGCTAGATCCCCTAATGATTCTTCCTCCATACTCCCAAACGTAAAAGTAACGTAAAAAAAAAAAACGTCAAGAAATTGCTTTTCCATTACGCCATACAGAACGCCTTTTGTTGTTGCCATTCCAGTTACCTTATACCCCACCAAACGATGGTTACATGCTACATGGGGTTCGTTTTTCCTGGGATATTCACGGCCGCAGACAATGGCCTCTCTATTTTGAAGGTCGCAAATGCAAGGGAGACGGCAACGGCACCGAGAAAATTAAAAGTGTGTGAATACGTGACGTCACAGTGTAGCGTTCTTCTGTCTTCCCCTCAGACTTCCCCCTAATTTTTCAGGTTTTAATTCCTCTTCCTTGTGGAATTGTTGTGCGCGCAATGTGTGTCCAACAGCAGACGTTGCCACTTGCGTCAAGCGATTACGCTGAATAAAGCAAAAAAAGTTCGAAACGTTTGCCCTTTTATCGAATGCTAATGACGTAAAAATAGATAGAAGCTAGAACAATTTGATGTACGTCTTTTTTCCTGCTTTCATTGTCTATTCATAAAAGCAATGGATCTTTAATTGAAGATTTCGCAAAAGAGGAGCTCAGGTTTTGTGCTTGAGAAAGTGGCATTAATTTTTATCTACTACAAATATTCGTCATGGTCCTCAGGGGTAGAAATTAGAATATTTAGTCAGTGGTCCAAAGAACCAGTGACTCCGCCACTTCCCTAATCCGTAACACTCATCGGTGATTCGTACACAAGATTAAAAAAAAATGGCCAGAAAGAGACATTATGAGATAAATATATTGTTACGAATTTTCAGGGCAACCCGCTGTTCTGGGGGTTTAAAATAGTTTAAAATTCGTGTTCTAGGTGTCAAATAGTTAAACTCTGCATTTTGTTGCATCAAATCCTGTCCGATCCTGGAAGCTCGAGCCCGAGCCCAAGGCAGAACCAGGTTCGGGCTCTGTCATTCACGATTGTGTTGGGACTCGGGGGGAAATTTCTCCTTCATTGAACGTACTCCTTGCAAACAGATTTTAAACAGTCAGTCATGGAAGAAATAAACGCATTAATTACTATTATTGGATAAACTTGAACATTAAGAATTGCAGAAAGTGCATCAAGAGTTTTGCTATTACTATTTGTCTTTCACAAACGACAAAATTTATCATAATCTGTCACTAAAGTCATTGACTTTCATTGATCTATTAGCAGAAATTTCGGGCTCGGGCTCCGACTTCACTAATATTGCACGGGCTCGGACCATAGGCGTAGAGTTATATGGGCCCGTGGGGCTCGAGCCCCCCCAATAAATTGTGAATTGGGGCTGAGCCCACCCAATAATTTACCACTAAATACAGAAAACTAATTCATACTAACATAAAAAAAAGTATTTCAGCTCATTTAATAAAGTTTAAAAAAACCTTTACTTGTACTATTAAAAATTTTCTTCTTTTAATTTCAATCGTGATTTAGTATTTATTGTGACGCCACGTAACACACAATGTTACTAGAAGCTGCCCTCGCCAGGCTCTGGTTAATTAAAATCAGATTATGCAATGCAAAGTATGAAATGAAAAAAAATTCAGATGTGTCTAAAATGCACTATGTCATCGAAAATGTTTTTTTTTTCCTCCTTTGGAGTTTTTACTTTGCTTCTATTTTTAACTTATAACATGGTAGGAAGATACTAGCATGGATACTTACCTTACAGAGGTGTAGAATTCTATGGACCCATAGAGCTCGAGCGCCTCCAATAATTTACATTTATATATAGTAAGTCATAGCTGCCAACTACTACGGAATATAATTAACCACTTTTTGTAAGCAGTACATCTTTTAATCAATTTTTTCAAACTAGTAACCAACTCGCTCGCGCAGCACAAAAAGTTTGCTATATTTTAAGCCGAAAAATTATGTAGAAAAAGTGGTTAATTATATTCCGTAGTAGTTGGCAGCTATGAGTAAGTTATATGTACGTGAATCAGTGGCGTAGCCAGAAATTTTTCATGGGGGGGGGGTTACGACTTCTGCAACTCACATATATGTATACGGGTGTATGATAAGGGAGTGAAGAATATACATTTTGTATGGGAAAAAATTCCTTATGGGGGGTTATGACCCCCTAACCCCACCCCCTGGCTACGCCACTGACGTGAATATATGTGGTTGAGGGGCCCGCCCCCCCCCAATAATTTTGAAAACTTTACGCTTATGGCTCGGACTTTAAAAACATGAGCCCGAACTGATCTCTGCTGTACGCACTCTTTCAAAAGTTGCCTCAAGTGATTAATCCAAGACACCAGGCGACTGTGTGCCCACATTATTTAAGTAGTCAATTTAATCATTGTTTACACATCTGTCACAAAATCCTTTGATCCCGCTCTTCAGCCTTCGCTTTAATCGTAACTCAAGCCATGGACGCAACCTTGGAGCAAAAAAAAAAAAAGAGGAAACATTTGACAAATATCGGGGAAAGGAACTGTATAACAACATTCGCCATATTTCTCTCTCTCGCGCTCTTTATTGAAATAACCTTTTTCTGGAGATCTTTTACGGTCTCTTTGTTCTTCTTTTTTCTGTCACAAGTCTTTGACTCACGACGACGCAGACGCAGCGACGCCCGTGTGTCCTCTCGAGAGACCGCAAGTGACTGTGTCGCCTCTCTGCTTCCACGATCTGCCTGCTGCCAAAAGGTTTGACAACCTTCGTACCCCTGCGTAGTTCATTTTCTGGCATGTGGTGACTCTTCTCATTAATGCTGCGTTTATTGGACGTTGAATGAAGAGCAATAACAGCTGGCACGACGGGAACACTTGAGGCACTTCGTAGAAAATAACCCCCATGGACTGACTCAATGAGTTCTGCCCAATAGGTTACGTTAAATGAGACATATTGGTCTCTGCAATAAGCGTTAGCAAGTGCGGTCGCCACCACCTGCCGATTGGAAGGGAATACGGAGAACTTATTGGTCTCCGTCCGTATTGCTGTTTATGATAATACCATAAGCGTAAAGTTTTCAAAATTATTGGGGGGCCGGGCCCCACAACCACATATATTCACGTCAGTGGCGTAGCCAAGGGGGGGTTAGGGGGGGTCATAACCCCCCATGAGGAATTTTTTTCCATAGAAAATGTATATTTTTCACTCCCTTATCATACACCCGTATACATATATGTGAGTTGCAGAAGTCGTAACTCCCCCATGAAAAATTTCTGGCCACGCCACTGATTCACGTACATATAACTTAGTCATAGCAGCCAACTACCATGGAATATATATAACCACTTTTTCTACATGATTTTTCCGCTTAAAATATAGCAAAATTTTTGTGCTGCGCGCGCGAGCTGGTTGCTATTTACAAAAAAATAATTAAAAAATAGACTGTTTACAAAAAAAATGGTTAATTATATTCCGTAGTAGTTGGCAGCTATGACTTACTATATATAAGTGTAAATGATTGGAGGCGCCCGAGCTCTATGGATCCTAGTCCTTCGGTAACTTCACTTTTGGGGACTTGTTTTTGACGCCAAATTTGGCTATATTTCGCCAAAAGCCGCCAAGCTTGGCGACATTTTGGTCATTGGGCCCTATGGGGCCTGTAAAGCTACTTTTGCTGCATTCAAAACACATAATAACCTAACATTTCTCTTCTATGACGTAATCACCATTCCAGCTTTATGTAGAATCCTCGAGAAATAGACTTTTCAGGAAGTTTCTCGTAGCTTCTGCGCCACCTATAAATATGAGAGTGTCATCGGCCCCAGTTCAGTCTGAGTTGATCTCTTGTCCAGTGAGTTTGCTGTATTACGCTTTGTATTGGCGCTACAGAAGCAATGTTTTGACTTGCGTTTTTGAAGCTGTTTTTAAGTGCTGTGTGTAAATTCTCGATTGCTGAGTCTTGAGGGACTGTTAGTGTTATCCCTCGAATATTTCAACTGAAGTTTTACCTGTGGAAGTGTTTCATCTTGTGTGAGAATTAGAGCATTTGTGAGAGCTTCTGATCTAAGCGGACTGTTAAAAGCACAATACTGATTGATTGTGCTTGTGATTTTTGTACAGCTGATTATTCTACCAAGTTCCAGAAGCAATAAAGATGTGTTTCATCCTGACCAGTGGACTTTTTACTAGAACTTTGTACACCAACTGGACTTTAGAATGACGAACCCCGGAAACAAGCAGAGTATTTCTGCAACAGTATTCACATTTTCCAAATCCACCCGCAAATGTACTAAGGAATCAAAAATTTTTCTGGAGTTTTATGGTGCATCTGAACTGTCTGCGAAAAAAAAATTGGATCTGTAAAAGGTTGGCCAACCCCGACTAAGATCGTTTACAGATGGACGCACGATTCCCTGTTTATGTTAGAAAAATTAAAAAAAAAGAAGTATTGGAAATAAATTTATAAGCAATGTGAGCAAAATAGTGTTCTTTTTTTTCTTACGCTGAAGTGAGGCTGAGTAAATAATGAAGAATTCATTCATTTGGACATTCAGTGTCATCGCGTGTACTCATGAAATCCTTTTCTGTATAAATATTTACGTATCTGGCTGTTTTTTTTTTTTTTTTTTTGTTACTTCAGATTATTCTTTGAAGAAAGAGACAAAAAAATAAAGAGGTCAAAAACTGACATTGAATGCTCTGAAAGTAAATACTGAACTTTTATTTTATTCTCTCTCTTTCTGTTGAATAAGGGTGGTCTTAAAGTGATCCAATGATCCCTTTTATTGAGATCTTTTCTATTCTTTTTTTCTTCTCTGTCTCATCCAAACCAGATGTTATATTGAATACGGGGAGAGGTGTTATGGATTCAGAAAAAATAAATATTAGCTTTTGTAGATAGAATTACTTTCAATCACACACACACACACACACACACACACACTCTACCATATATTTTTACTGGGCCTTCATGATGCAGACAAAAATGCCATCTGTGATAAACTGCACTCTGTCTACCCTTATCATAATCGTGTAACAGCATTCTTAATACAGCCGAGCGTCTTTAAAACGGAAACGCTTAAGACGAAATTTCTCTTAAGAAGGAGGAAATAGGTTAACCCAGCGGTTCTCAACCTTTTAACGTCGCCCCCTCCCCCAACAAAGGCTAACTTACGGTGGCGCCGCCTCCCCCCTCACATTTTTCAGCATACAATCAGTTTTTTAATCTTTAACAATGAACATTGAGTCGAATTTTTTACAAAATAATGTTATCAGTAAAGTTTGAATGAACATTTTAAGCAAAAAATGGATATAATTTTGAGTAAAAATGAGAATAAATAAGATGATTTTTTTAAAAACATGCATCACTACTGGCTCTTTGGTTTTTCTCGAGCCCCCCCCCTGCAAACGCTCTGCGCCCCCCTTGGGGGTCGTGCCCCACAGGTTGAGAAATGCTGGGTTAATCCGATCAAGTTTTTCCTTTTTTGTTTTATCGGTCAACACCCATTTCGGATAGTACGAAAAGACTTTAGTACCCCTAAAACTCTGTTTTTTTTTTTTTTTTAATAATTTGAAAAAAATATATTATTATTTTAGTTTTTGATTTCATTCTATTAGCGGGTTTTTATTTATACGTGAAACAAAATGTACAGATTTTGAATAAATTTTTGTAAAAATTTCATATTTTTTTGAAAATTTTGAAAAAAATTCGATGCCTACACTTCAAGTTAATTTCTTTGTTCATTTAATTTCTTTTTTCTGGAATTTCCTTATATAAAGTCTAATTCACGGCCATGGACTGGGAAGTCATGGAGTCACTGGTCCTTTGGACCAGAGGTTAATCATTCCAATTTCTATTCCTGCATGTGGTCACACAGTAGACGCCCCTATAACACGGTAGACAGGTTCCTTGTTATATGAATCCTTGTTGTACGAGTCACTTAGATTCCACAGAAGCCGTATCTCATCTTTAGCATCGTTATTCATGAATATCTGCTTCATTCATTTACCGTGTTATGCAGTCAAACCTCGCTATAAGGTCACTCGTGGAGACCGCAGAAAAGTGATTTTATAAGCTGGGTAACCATATACCCAATGCAAGTAACCAGCCATCTATTTTAACTCAGATGCACTCAGATTTCAACTCAGACAGAACGGGCGGCCAGCGTTACTCCTATGCAAGGGCGGCTCCAGTGAGGGGGCCATAGGGGCCATGGCCCCCTCCGAAATTTTGTTTTACAACTTTAGATTCGCATACTTCACGATTTCACACGTTCAATTTGCATTTTGAACAATTTATAGACCTAAGTAAAAAGTTCGATGGCCCCCTCCGAGAATTCAGTCTGGAGGCGCCATTGCTCATATGAAGACCAGTTCATGGCGGGAATCGAACCCGGACTCAAGATGTAATAGATTGCTTCCTTAGCCACCTTAGACCTAATTCGCCAAGGGCAAGAGCGGGCAATTGCTCCCCCCTCACCTCCTAGAATCGAATATTGCCTATTTGAAAAGGGTAGTCTCTACAATAGGAAATATTTTGCTCCCCGAATGTTAGCTTGGGGAGGCGATTTTTCTAAATGACTTTTGAAATTTAAATAGGCGTACTGCACTTACTGTACGCGCGTAAAAGTAAATTCCAAACAAATTCTTTTATTCAGTTTACTGTCATGTCGGGTAGAAAATAACAGTCATATTTTATAAATTCAACAAAAGATTTATTTGATTTAATATTCACGAAATATTTAAATATACCAACTTGAATGATAAATGAACGAAACATATGATATTGATTTATTGCTATCTGCAACGGTTTAGTTCTCTCATAATAAGGCAGAGGAGAGCTTGGATCCAGTCTGTGCGTTTCATGATACATTGATTCAACAAAAGTTAAGAGTCCTCTGTAGTCGGCTTGCGGAGACCCAGTGCTTTGCTATGGTCAAGTCCCAGTGCTTTGCTATGGAGAAAAGTGCCTTAACGCCTAATCATTTTTCTCAGAAAGTATTAGGTATTTTTAAATGAAATTTTCCTGTGCGAATCTTGAGAACTATTCTCAAGGATTGCGCAAATCCGATTTGAGTTCATAGAGCCGAAGGAGATTTTGTTGCTGTCTAGAATTTATGTTACTTTTCAGACTTCAATAAAATCTCTTTCGGCTCAATGAACACCAATCGGATTTGCGCAATCCTTGCGAATAGTTCTCAAGATTCACACAGGGAAAATTTCATTCAAAAATACCTAATACTTTCTGCGAAAAATGATTAGGCGTTAAGGCACTTTTCGCCATAGCAAAGCATTGGGACTTGAATCTCCCCAAGCCGACTACAGAGGACTCTTAATATGTATTCAAAAGGATAAATTGCCTTTAAAATCACATGAAATATGTGTAGATCTTTCCACATTATTTTTTTATATATGACGAGGGTTACTCTGAAAGTTTTGAGACTGTGGCAGACGATAGGCGGAAGGGAAAACAAAAATGTTAAAAATTTTGGACTATTTTATGGTCCCAGACGATAATTTGTGGCAACAACTGCAATTTATCTAACGTAGAATAAATTTCGAAAGAAAAGAAAATGGATTTGAAGCGAGAGCATTATCACGCTCGGATTTTCTGTGATTTTTAAAGTGGGGGTTAAATCATGGCTCACTGGGATATATACAGGCTGTCCAAAAAGCTCCGTTTTTCCGTACGAGTAAATTTTCGCTTCTTCGCCGATTTGTCGCTTTTACCCAACGAATCACTGTTGCCATCTCTGCCGGAGAAAATATGCCTAAAATCAAAGCTAAAAGTATCCAGGAATGGATAACAATGGCCGCATTCGTAAACGCCATTCGAGTTGCACTCGTGCAACGAGTTTATCGTTTACGAATGCGGCCATTGTTATCCATTCATGGATACTTTTAGCTTTGATTTTAGGCATATTTTCTCCGGCAGAGATGGCAACAGTGATTCGTTGGGTAAAAGCGACAAATCGGCGAAGAAGCGAAAATTTTCTCGTACGCAAAATCCCATAGGATAAACTGGTTTTCGGACAGCCTGTATTTATCCAAGTGAGCCATGGTTAAATCAACAAGAGTGCCTTCAATGTCCACCATTAGGATTTTGAAACGAAGCTTCATCTCTTGCTACTGTGTTCAGATGACTCACAGAAGTGGTCGAAGTTTTTTTCCTGTTTGAAAAACTTTCGCAGTGGTCGAAGTTCTCTCCTGTATGAAGAACACACAGGGAAAATCCAGTGAGCTGTAGTTCCAGAAAATGCGTTCGCTATACGAAAAAAATGTTAGTCGATGGTAATCGCTGAAGTCACCAAATGATACAGAAGGAACTGAACATTGGGTCCACAGTCAGATCTAAAATTATTCATGAAGAACTGCATATAAAAAAATTCGTTTGATGTTGGGCTCCCACAAAATTTAGCGGAACACCGAAAAACGGAGCGTGTTTTGAATCTACGAAGAACAAGAAACCCTAAAACTGCTTGACGATGGTGAATATTACCTTATTTCTGAAATCCTAACTGGTGATGAAACGTGCCTACCGTTTTTTGACGTTCCAACACGTCAAGAAAGTAAAGTATGTGTCTTTGAAGATCGCCCCGTATCAGCAATGGTGAAAACACAACGAGCCATGAAAAAAGTAATGTGTGTCGTTTTCTTCAGAAGCGAGGTACAGAAGACAGAAGTGGTACACCACTAAGTGTCTTCCAGAAATTCCTCAAAATGTTAATGAAAGGGGACTCATGCTTTATCGAGACAATGCATCTTCTCATACGGCAAGATTGACGATGGTATCTCTAAACACATTCGATTTCAAAGACATATCCGAGTGATAGAACATCCATATTCTATTCCACTGGATCGTGCTATGTGTGACTTTTGGCTGTTTTTTAATTTCAAGAAAAATTTACGTGGTCGTCGTTTTCACTACCCGAAGATGCGATGGATGAGGCCATGAAAGCATATTTTGCATCGATGCGCAAAAATGGATGGCTTCAGGATTTTAAACTTTGGAAAATTCGCCAACAAAAGTGCACTGACGTTGGAGGGGATCATTTTGAATGCTTCTAAAATTTGGTAAGTTTAACTTGTACCATTTACCTGTATCTCAAAAAAATTCTAAATGATCACAGTATTTTTATCATTTCGGCGCCCCTTCCAAAATCGGACGTGTGCGACCGCAGACGCCTTAGCCCTTTAAAGCGCAGTCATCCCGCTCTGGGAACACCAAACTCTGACGTTTTGATTGTTGCCAGTCACGAAGAATAGATTGGATTTCTATAAAAATAGTTGCGGCTGACATGGCTCCACGAGAATCCTTTACTTTTGAGCACGTCATTTCCCGTAAAAAAAAATTGTCGCGATTATTTTTAACAGCACTGACATCGGCTGAAAAATGGAAGAATGCGAGAACAGCCGGATAGATTGCCCAATGCTGAAAAAAGGGCAGCCGTTGCCATCGCTCGACTGAATGACCCGCAAGAGGGCGGACAATCGAAACGTTCATCGCGTGTCACAGATCTAGAGACCCCTTTTTGACGCAGCTGGCTGTGCGGCACAGCGTCAAAAAGGGTCTCAAAAGAGGGGGTTATTTATACTAAAGGGCTACTAACTTCGGCTTACGAAGAAAATTTATATGCAGAGGAGTGTCATGGTGTCCACCGGCAACTACAAAAGAGACTTTAGTTACCAAATTAACCCTTTGAGGCGCAACCCTTTCCCAATGCTGGAAAAAGGGCAGCCGTTGCCATCGCTCGACTTAACGACCAGCAAGCGGGCGGACGATCGAAACGGCCAGCTGCCGTCAAAAAGGGGTCTCTAGATCTGTGGCACGCGATGAACGTTTCGATTGTCCGCCCTCTTGCTGGTCGTTCAGTCGAGCGATGGCAACGGCTGCCCTTTTTTCAGCATTGGTAAAAGGGTTAAGCCGGCCCTTGCTAAGTCAAAAGGTCGACCTGATGATGGCTCGACCCCAAAGTGCCTAAAAGTGACATCGTAGTCGTCCCTAAAACACTGAAAAAAAACAAAAAAAAACAACTCAAGGTAGCAGTGCATGTGAATAAGCTGCTCAGTTACAACTATAGCGAAGGCTGAAAACGAAAACCTATCTTCTCGTATTTAAATTAATCAGATTTGCGCCTGTCAAAGCGAGAAAACATCATTTCCTTGATGATAAAAAAATCCTTGTCCTTCCTCATCTTACAAGGGGGGTGTGCAAAATATCTCTGCTCATTACTCATGGATCCAAATTAAGCCAACAACAATATCCGAACCGGCAGATATTTGATCGTTCAATGACAGATTAAAAAATAATAAAAAAAAGATCAGAGATTGCCGGGGCGTTACTTATCTGTGACCCACACTGGATGAACCCTATCTCTTATCGTGTGAATGAACCGCCATGGGAAGGGTGCAGGCTTACAAGGCTGCAAATCTCTTTGATTGCTATACTCGATTTTGTGAAGAGATAGATAGCAGTGATGAATTCACTGCTATCGCCATTCGAATGATTTTCAAAGTCGATGAATCGATTTCGAATAGTATCAATGATCGATTAATCGAATAGTATATATTTGAGATTCCACTTATATTATACTCGAGTTGTATTATTATCGTGAGTATAGTATTCGCCATTATCATTTCACTATTCGAATTATATTTGCAATTAATCACAATTAATGGTTTCACCATTCGAATTGTATTTGCGATTAATCGTTTCAGGATTGGAATCCTATTTGCTACTAATCGTGATTAATCGTTTCACCATTCGAATTTTATTTGCGATTAATCATTTCACTATTCGAATTGTATTCGCGATTAATCGTTTCACTTGTCGACTGTTCGAATGCCGCGCGCTATGTGTTGAGCGTTCGAATGCATTTTTCAAAATCGATTGTCTCGAATGGATTTAATAATCGATTAATTCGTATAATTTCATTCATTCACGCTCATCACTACCAGTCGGCGATCCAGCAAAAAGTTCCAAAGAGGGGGGGGGGGCGATAAGAATTTCAAAGGGTTTATTAAACCATTCTGGCAAGTTACATCGGGAGAAGGGAGAGCTAAAATAAATACAATGTGTATCCTGTACAGAAATTCTGTACTCTATTCTTTTTTCAGAATTCAAATCCAATTTTTTCAATCCATACAGGATCGGACTCTTAGCTTTGGTTTCTAAAATCTAATGAAGTTCGCAAATTTCTTTTGCTTTTAAATGAATAGTGTTGCGAATGCGACAATCCCACCTGCATTCCGTATGTACGGAACTATGTAAAGCCAGAAAGGGAGATTTTTAACTTGCTTCAATGTTTTTTTGGCAATGCTGAAAAAAATATGTTCTTTTTTTTCATGAGATCCTCTTGTTATGTGATTGTATACGTGTAGCGTGTAATAAGGTGAAATTGCATTTACTATATAAAGTGTATTATTTTTCCCGGCATACATAGCTGGAAATTCGAGACAAGACCAGTGTCAATTGTTATTTCAAGGTTAGTGTTTCAGTTCTTCAGTTTGCCTGGTTGTCCCTGAATTAATAATATCGTTAGGGACATAATAAATAGCCAAAATTATCTCATTATTTTACTCCAGTAGTTATTTAATCAAGATATTATTATTATTACTATCATTATCTTATTATTATTATTATTATCATCTTTAATTCTAAAATTTAACAAAGGGGGAAAAAATGTACTAGAAAACTAAGAGAATGAAAATTGCCTTGTGCTGTCTGGCGAGCTCTGAATGTAATAAAATGTAAAAAAAAAAAAAAAAAAAAAAAAAAAAGAACAGTCAGTCGTAGAAATGTCACGTCAGAAATGAAAACGTCTTGTCAAGCTTTCTAAAATTTATATTTAGGCAGTTAAACAGGTTTTCACAGATTATTGTATTTTTATTTACAAAAAATTAACATTTATGAACGTTTATTCACGTTTTTATGCATTTGAAATTTTTTGTAAAAAATTTTTTTTATGTTTTTTCAAGGCTTTAAGAGTATCTCATATTTATTTATGATATTCTCACGATTTTACATATTCTTGTACGTTTGTACACACTTTAACCAAATTTTCACTGGGTTAGCATTGGTAATTTTTGATTTTCTAATTTAGTTACATTTCAAATTTCGGGCTCTATTTGTGTGCACATTTGAAATTTAAAAAGAGAGAGGGAGCGCGCGCCACAGGCCGTAATGTGACACAGCTGGTATATACGTACGGTATACGTCAGCGATGCACATTATCCCCCACGTGTTGGATTTTGTTCGATTTAATTAATAATTATGTACTTGAATTTATTAAATAACAATAACTATGCACTTACATTGTAACGCACAGTAATCCTGTTTATTGATGATGATGAATTTATGAATGATAAATTTATAATTCAAATTCAAATGCTCTGTAGTATAACACTTATAATTAAAATAATGTATAATATATACTTGTTAACACTCTCCACATTATCAAATTAACTTTATTGCACAACAACTATATAGCTATCCAAATTAAAATCAATTTTCTTAATCGAAAATTATAGCACCTACCCAGCTAGGAAAAGTCTGCACTTTTTTTGCAAAAACATACAGATCGTACACAATTTTTACATAAAAAGTGAATATTTTTGAATATCTGTAAAGTACACACTTGTGAAAATTATATGCATTTTTTACTAAAATAAAATCTTATGCATTTTGAAACGATTTTCAGAAAAATCTCAAAATCTAATCAAAAATGTTTTTTAATCCGACGCCTATAACTTAAACTGGGTGATCACCTATCCTGTCGCCGAATTTCATTTCTTTCGCTTTAGTCGTTATTACGTGATGTGCGAACAAAAATTTACTCAGTTTAAAACAATTTTCGGAAAATCTCAAAATCTAATGAATTTATAATAAATTCGACGCCTATAGTTTAAGTTGAGTGACACCTATTATATCACCAAATTTTATTTCATTCACTTCAGTCAGTTTTACGTGATGTGCGAATAAAAAAAAACGTCACTGACAGAACGACAGACAGCCAATTTTTTTCCTTTTTTTTACTGTCGTACTGGGGTCCCAAATTCTTAAAACGGATAGAAATAGAAGAATTTTTTAATACTAAGTAGTGCACAGGCAAAGTCGAATTTTATTTATTTAGATACAAAAAAGTTCTCATTCCGAAATTGAAACAACAATCACTTCAAACTCTAGTCATTTCATCCCGAGTCGAACCCGTCTGGTGGTTAGAACGCTTGTCTACCACGCCTTGGGTCTACGGTTCGATTCCAGCCGCGGGAAATAGAAGGACGCAATTTAAAAGTAGCTTGAAGTTTTTATGTATGATGACAGGGGGCAGCACTAAAATTCAAAGAAAGGAGGAAGAAACCTCCGCTAGCAGGAGACGCCGCACCTATGACGTCACAATCCACTTTTTCATCATGTGCATCTGATCGTGTCATGTGCATCTGAGCGTCACGCGAATTCGGTGCTTTTTCTCCATCCAAAAGTGCCCAACGCGCTTAAAGAAGTTTTCACTTCAAAAATGTGCGTAAAAGGCTAAAAAACTTTAATTTTTATAAAACTGTATAAAATAAACGGCAACACCGGACTTGTAACAATTGAAAAAAGAAAATGTTGAGTCTTCCCTCTCAAAGAGACGAGATAGGCCTGTAGTCCTGGCATGGTTAAATGTAAAGGTAGTAGAGGTTCAAGCCTCATAAAGCTGAAAATCGAAACGGGTCGGCTGCCTGTTTCTCGAGAACCTGAACCAGTCAATAAAAAAGGAGACTTCACAGAGGCGACGATAGTGTCCCCCCCCCCTGCACCCCTTGGATCCGCTACTGTAGCATTTGAAGAAATTAGTCTCAAATGTCTATGGATAATTTTCATTCCATCAGCTTCATTCAAACGGGGAAGGGGAGGGGGGTAAGAATCTCTTAGTTTCATGATATTTATCTCTTTTCTCTAAAATTTCTGATTGGCAAGGGAAAGGTCAAATGCGAATTGCGTTATGAAGTGCTTCCTCATTTCACGTGTCAACGCATTTTGCGATATGAAGGCCGTGATCGCCATTTTCCGGTTTTTCCTTTTATATACAGATCGCGAACTGAGTTTACAAATACCAATTTGTAACTGGTGATGTAAGCGCAATGCGAGAACGCGCGTGATAAGAATTACGACCGACGTAAACGCAAATAACGACTTAGTTTTATCTAGTTAGCACATGCTTCCTTTTTTTAAAAACTAACTTCAGAAATGATAGGGTTATCTGTTCGTTAAATGTGAGTATGATTTGTTAACCCTTTGACGGCTGGTGGTTGCGTCGTGGAGCCACCTTATTTCAAAGTTTTCATAGCTAGCTGCAAAAAAAAATATTGTTAAAGGGTCCCAACGCTGAAAAGTGAAAACGTGCTCCGTTTAACTATTAACACGCGCAGCCGGCTGTGTCAGAAAACTTCTTTAGCTCTGTGGCACCAAATAGGCGATTCGATCGACCGCCATGGTGTTGATAGTTAAATGAATCGATGGCAACGGCTTCGATTTTTCAGAGTTGGTCAGCCTATCCAGCTGGTCTTCTGTATTGATGTGAAAATGCTTGAGTTTACAAGAATTAGAAGCAATGTTATTTCTCGGGAGCTTATAATACAATTAGATTGTAACTAGCATGCTATCGGTATAAGACAACTTTTAAAGTATTTTGTCTGTTCCCTAATATCGTGAATCAAAAATTAACATGACACGCATATGAAGTTTCTCAGGTATCCGTAAAATTTTTCACGTCGCATTATGTATTGCATCGTAGCTGCCAACTCTTCCTATTTTCCAGGAACACTTCCTGACTTCGAACTTTCCTTCTGTCTTCCTGCAGGAAGATTAAATTTCCCTTTTTACTTTCCGGACATGTTCCATGAAAAGAAAGTATTCTAACCATTAAAAAAATTCGACTTCGAGATTTTTGTGTATTGACACGTTTTGAGGCCTTCTGAATTCCTTTATGCTATTTTTACGAGATGTATGTATTAGAGATGAGACGGGCTCAGCCCGAGCCCGAAAGCCCGAGCCTGATCCCGGGCCCGACTCGGGCTCGGGCTCTGTAATTCACGATTGCGTTCGGGCTCGGGCAGGCTCGGGCTCGTGAAAAATTTCTCCTTTGTTGAACATACTCCTTGAAACAGATTTTAAAAAGTGATTCATGGGATAAATAGACGTACTTATTTCAAAAAATAGCGGCACGGGGGACTAGAAGGTGTGTGAAGCTCCAAAAATTATTGTATCCTATTAATGAAGTACTTAATTTTATTTGTCTTTAGCTGAAATTTCGGGCTCGGGCGGGCTCGGATTAAAAGTCTTCGGGCTCGGGCGGGCTCGGGCTTCAATAAATGAGCCCGAACTCATCTCTAGTATGTATATGTGTGTGTGTGTGTATGTGAGTAAACACGATAGCTCCTAAACGGGCCCTTCGATTGAGCTCAAATTGGGTATATGGCTTATGAACCGCCGTCGCAAGTCCGGTATTGATTTGGGTGTGTATAGGACTTAATAGTTTTTCTACAGGGCTACGACAAAGATTTTTTTTTACATTATGGCCTATGGGGAGAAATTCTTGTTTTACTTTCCTGCCATTTTCCTGTTCATACTGCTAAAATTAAAAAAAAATAACAAATAGGATTATTTAAAAGTACGGAGTGTGAAGATTTCAATTAATTTCATATCTTGGAACATCCTTTCTGAACTGCCACAGCTGTCCTTATCTTGCCCTGGTTTAGGGCTTTTGATAGAAAAAGCTCTTCTTTCAATTTTTTTCGTCCACTCCCCATATTCCCCCATTCGGCAATACTTATATGCATATGCCAGGCTGGTGACGTCAAGCTGTCGTAATACACATCTACTGATTTGTTAAACATAAAAAAAGGCTAACGTACTAAAAAAGCAAGTCAGTAGTAAAATTTAAATATTACTTTTCGACTGTTTTTGACACATTAGTTGAATACCGAGTGCTTATTTACAGAATTTTTAATAAAGCACAATTTACCAGTTTAACGCTACTGATCATGCAGACCCATGATTTTGAGAGGTTTTTTTCCTCTTTCAGAATAATGAAGAAATATAAATGTGCCAGAATTGAAGCTTCTGGAATTATTTTGAACGTTTTAGTGGATGCAAAAAGAAAAAAAAAATTGATTTGCAAAATTCAGCATTAAAGCTGCAAATCCTTATTTGAGCCAAAATAAGCCGATGCTGCTCGTAACCAGCTATTCACAAAACTTTTTAACAAAAAAATTAAACCGCCGAAAAACTGAAAAGTAAGAAATAATAAACCTTTTTTTTAGCCTTAATAACTAAGTTCTTAAACTAATGTAAGTATATACCCAAGTAATTTTGAGTCGGTGCCAAACAATCCATGAACAAAGATCACTCAATTACCCAAATCTCCAGTGTTAATAGGAGCGATTTATTGCTCACACACAGATTTTAATGCTGAGTTGTATATTACAAAGTAGACCTCTCTGCATTTCTGCTAAAGCTCGTTCATCGTGAGCGACGTGCGCAGAGCACATTTTTTATAATGTTAATATGTTTAACGCTGGAGATTTCATATTGCATTGTCAGTTTGATTTGGTTATTTCTTTAATTTTAAGGTAATTGAGTGATCTTTGTTCATGGATTGTTTGGCAACAACTCAAAATTACTTGGGTATACTTACATTAAGAACTTAGTTATTAAGGTTAAATAAAAAAGTTTTTTTATTTTTTGCTTTTCAGTTTTTTCGGCGGTTTAATTTTTTTGTTAAAAAGTTTTTATTTTTTAATTTTTTGTGGCTATAAAACTCCAGCGATAAACATTAACATTCCAAAAAAATGCGCTCTCCGCATGTCGCTCATGATCAACGAGCTTAAGCGGAAATGCAGCGATTGTAGGGATGGACGCGAGACGAAAAATAGGAGTCTCGCGTCTCGCAAAATAGCCTAAAAGCTTTGTCTCGTCTAGCAAAAATCCCTATATCGTAATGTTAAAAATGTGTGTCTCGTCTCGCAAAAAAGCTGTAAATCTCTGTCTCGTCTCGCAAAAAAGTCGTCTCGCGTCCATCCCTAAGCGATTGAGAGGTGTACTTTGTAATACACAACTCAGCATTAATCTGTGAGTGAACAATAAATCACCCCGATTTTCCCACCTTTAGGGTAGGAATTTTTTTTCCAAATTTATATGGGACCAACTTCGAGGTATACCCTTTCCAATGAGAAAAAAGAATTATCAAAATTGGACTACTCTGTAAAAAGGTATGCGTGGTCATACATTACAAATCAGTGAGTGAATAATCAATCATCCCCTGTTTTCCTACCCTTAGGGTTGGAATTTTTTTTCCAAATTTATATGGTACCAACTTCGGGATATACCCTTTCCAATAAAAAAAAGAATTATCAAAATCGGACAAATCTGTAAAAAGTAATGCTTGATCATACATAAAAAATATATATATATATATATACGAGTCGACTTGAGAACCACCTCCGTTTTTTCGTCGGTTAAAAAATTAGCAAATTTCAGATTCTTTGTTTGTAGAGTTTAAACTTGACCGTAAAAATCTTCCCTGATCTTCCTGTTTTAAGGCAAGATAGGTTGGCAGCTATGATTATATTCTTCTTACTGAGAGTTTGTTTGCAAAATTTTATAAACAATCACTCTAATATTTAAGAAAAATCATTTCTATGTTTGCATAGGTTCATATGAAACCCCACCCCCATGCTGTGTAAAACGCACAGTCCCTTCAAAAGATCTATACAGTACTAATTCTTATGAACTTCGTCTGGTACCAAATATGAGATTGCGTTATTAAATTCTTCCTTAAGTTTGTTTACAAGGTGCCTCCAATCGTCAGATTTTCTGGAACTTGCGAGATATTAAATTGCAGCTTCGTCGAATAAATATTTAGACTTCCGAATATTTTTTGAATGATCAGTTATTCCTGAAGGATTAGACTAAGACGAAATACATGAAAGTTAGTTCTTGGATTACTTGAAAGATTAAAATAAAATAGTATACTAATATTCTAGGCAGGTATTTTTATGCGAAATAATTTTTGCAGTTCTCTAAAGTAGAAATATAGAATGTATAGTAGAATGCATTGTGCCTGCATTTGCCTTCAAAACAGCTTAAACTCGCCTGGGCATGGATGCCACGAGTTCTTGGTAGATGCAATAAGTACCGCCTGTACTTATGTATCTATATAAATAAAACAGACTGTAAAATGTTAATCCGTTAGTCTGTGTCTCGCGTAGCTCCTAGACGGGTGATCGTAGACCTACCAAATTGTGTATGGAAATTCTCCAGGACGGGTCCCGACATACCTCGAAGCGATTTTTTCGAAATTCGAATTATTTTAGGAGATATCGATAAAAAACGTTTCGCAAGAGGCTCATTTTTTCTCTTCGCCATTTCGCAGTTGTAACCCCACATGGGAAAAAGTGAGAATTTAAGCCATATTTGGCAAGTTTATTAAATGATTCAGACTCTTGAAGTACAAATAAAAGAATAACGATTTTTTTTAAAGATTATTTGTAAGGTTATATTTTAATTAAAATACCGTGTGCATGTGTAATCAGACCAGGAATGGAATGTTTTATACGCAAAAGAAAAATGGCATTTGGAAATTTTCCGAGACTAAAATGTGCAACTTTTTAAATTGGCGAAAAATAAAATGGTTGATATGCGATTTTGAGAAGATGCGATTCTAGCGCTTGGCGAAATTTAACGTCTGCTTCTGCTACTTCGAATTTCGCATTTTTTCTGCGCAGCTTTTTCCCATCTATTTCTAATGTATTACATCCAGAAAAAGGATGTTAGAAATATCAGTTTTAATTTCCTTTAATCACACTCATGAATAATGATATACTTTCCAAATTAATGAAATTACAAAAGGAAATAGGGAAGACCAATGGATTATAATACGTTTTTAATATGTAGCATTTTAGTGCGTATTTAAAATCTGAAAGTGTTTCAAATTTTCTTACTTTTTTTTTTTTTTTCCTTTCCGTTTTTTGATAAGTTCCAATATATCCAGACGCTCTTCAGAATTAATATAGGATGAAAATAATTTTTACCTTTTTGTAGGTTTTTATCATTTAACCATATTATTTTTGTAATGGGGCGGCCCGACACGGTAAGCATTTAAGAATTTTATTTCTCTTGTGACATAATTTTAACGGCAGAGCTTGTTAACCTAATTGAATATCTAATGCAACTGTAAATTGGTGATATGAATTGAAATTAGGTGATAGAATGGTGAATATTGTTGAATTTAATATTGTTGGAATGTCGATTTCTCTTTCGATTTGAAAACAATGTATTGGAAAATACCCCTTGGAAAAGTTTAAATTTCTTATCAATAATTAATCATTAAGAATTTACTTAAAACGTTATTATGTCTGCTCGGAATTTGGAATTATTTTGTATTTATTCCGCCATGAATAAAAAAAGAATTTAAAAAAAAACATGAATTAACTATGTAGAACACTTGCATCGAATAAAAAAAAATTCTCCGTAACATAGTGCTCTAATGAACTTATACAATCACAACGGCATTACAAACCTTACGTTTGTAATGTGATTTAAAAAATGACATATTTTATTAATCAGTAGACTTACAAATTCAAGTAAATAATGAAAGGCCTTACAGGTTCATTTACATGATTATAGATCAACAGTGTGTTTATTTGGGTTACATTATGCATTCCGTTGCTCTCATTAACTGTAAAATTACTGTATTCGTTGAGAGGGCGTGTCAAATTATCGGCCGTACAATTTGTTTTCCAAATAACATGCTTCACCTTTCAAAGATGTACAGATTGGATATATACAGCTCCAGTTCAAAGATTAGTATGAATCCATCATAATTTTGCGGTCTACTTTAGATGAACGTAATTTCTCAGAAACTGTCCATGTAAACAGATCAATAGTGGCTTACTTTCTTACATAACATTCTGCCCTATTTACTTTGACATCGTAAATGGTTATACAAAAACCTAGTATGCTCAATTTTGAATTTAAAACTTAAAAACTCTGTACGTCAAGCTTTGAAATAAGGTATCTCCTACTTGAATACCGTTTTAACTTTCACTTATACTTTAGTATATGCAAGGTGTCTCAGCACTGGTGTTCAAAATTCCTATGAGGGGTAGAATACACCTAGATGACTCTGAATCAAATGGGAATGCGGAATCGAAAATGTCGTGTTCATGTGCCTATTAGTAATCAGAGTTGAACAAAATGCACAGAAAATGCATTTTCGATACAAAATAAATTGATTCAAACACAATTTGTTTTCCAAAGTGAATTTTTAAAAAATGCAAAATACAAAATGCTTGTAACATTTTTAAATGATTCGATTTGAGAAGAAAATAAATTTTCTACCGAAAATCCCAGATTATCTTATTTAAATACATTTTAACAAGAACAACAAAAGCAATTTTAGTAGGTGTTAAGAAAAATGCGCTATTTTTTTTTTTTTTTTATTAAACGCTGCCTTTCAAAATTTCACTTGGAAAGCAGTACGATCCGAACCAGACCATTTCTGGGAAATTGCATTAACATTCAAAACGCAATGAAAACTATACAATTTCAGCATGTGAACAAATGAATGCTCATTTGTTTCAAAATCGTTTACAAAAACTTTAATTTCCAAAAGTCATTGTGCGTAAAATAAACTTCTACAAATAAAATTTATTATTTAATGAATTCAGCTGAATGCTTGAACATGAATACTCTGCTAAATCACAGCCGATTAAAAGAATTCAAGTTTTGTCTTTCAATGAGTTTTAAAATTTATCGTGGATTTAAATGTTTTACATATTATCTAAGTTTTCAGCTTCAAAAACTGGCATGGTTCCTTAACATTTTCATTCTTAGCAACACATTTCAAATTGTTCATAAATTCCCTTGAAGAATCCAATAAATACTACACAAAAATGTTTTTCCTACTTTTGGCTTCATTTATAGTGTGAATCAGCGTTTTTCAACCTGTGGGGCGCCCCCCTTGGAGGTTTCTAGGGTGGGCACGAGAAAAACCAAAGAGAAAGTGGTGATGCATGTTTTTAAAAATCATCTTATTTATTCTCATTTTTATTTAAAAATATATCTATTTTCGCTTAAAACGTTCATTCAAACTGATAACATTATTTTGTAGAAAATTCGATTAAATGTTCATTGTTAAAGATTAAAAAACTGATTGTATGCTGAAAAATGTGAGGGGGTGGGAACGCCACCGTAAGTTAGCCTTTGTTGAGGGGGGGTGATGTTAAAAGGTTGAGAACCGCTGGTGTAAATCTAGAAATATTCCTAGACCAAACACACTCTTTTTTTTTAAAAACAGGAGTATGAAAGGCTTTTCTTAAATTTTTCTGTTTACTTAAATTCTCAAGCGATCCCAACACTTTCTTCTGTTACAATACAACGTGTAATTTTGATACAGCTCATGAATTGCATCAAGAGAGGGGGGAGGGGCTGTGAAAATCAGGAATTTCCTTATTTTCATTTTCACCTGCTATGTGAGCAATCTGTGGTGTTACGATAAGTTTAATGTGAGAATACAAAATGCATTTTTTGTATTTTGAAAATGCAATATACATTGGAAATGCATTTTAAAATACGTTCAGCAAATAGTTTGTTTTTACGAGTGAAAATACAAAATACAAGATAAAAATGTATTTTAAAAGTAGAGATACTTCCTATGTTAGTAATCACTTTTAAAAAAGCAATGAAGCATCAGACAAATTTCTCAAGTGTGATTCATAAACAATGAGCTTGTGATCCAATGACTGCATCATTAAAAAAGATTTTCAAACTGTAAATTTCTGTGAATACGCATTTTGCAGAAGACCAGCTTCTCTTTTCCCAAAATGCAGTCGGGAAGTTGGAGCATTACTTCAACACGATTTTCATGACTATTAATTGGTAATGAAGAACGACGTATGCAACCCCGCAATCTAATTGGGGTCCTGCTTCATTTTGGTGTTCACTACCCCTCATAAAAGTTTTGGTTTCGAGATACCCTGGATATGTACTCATGTAAAAGATTGATATTTAAAAAGAATCTCGTAAAATAATCATATCATATTCAAACGTTTGTATGCACAACTACGAACTCTTATTTTACAGCTTGCTCTCTCTAAAAATATCTCAGATTTAAGGCATATTACTTCCTTCTAAATCATAACGTATGTTCCAAAACATGTAACTATAAGGGGAAAGGTAGTCAACCTTACTTCTTTATTATTCCTATGGTACGACCATGAATGTTAATTAATATTTCAGCCTGGGAAAGGTGATAAAAGTTCAAACCCGAATCCGGGATAAAGTTAATTAACATTGTGTTAAGTACATCAAAATAAATTATCTAAATAAAATATCTAATTAATTGTCTGGTCGTTGAGGAGCGTGTAAATATCACAAGAGGAAGTAAGGTAAAAAATTCACAATAAATTGTTTACAGGATAACATAAAACTGGTCTTGAAATACTTTACGAGCATTCAGTTCTCTAAAAATTCATCCAAAACTTTGTTGTTTATATCTTTCAGAGCACATATTATTCAAAATCAAGATTTTAATGTCTTTACAGTAGTTTATTTGAAATAGAAATTTCATATTCTTCAATTTTAAAAGTCTTAATAAATGTAATGGATATGGATTGTAGAACAAATACTTTTTTAAAATTGAAATAATGTATCTGATAAATTAAATATTGCTAAAATTACCTGGTAAAATTGATTTTGTGTTACGTTTTGGGTATTACGTTTTATACAGGGTTTCCCATAATGACGAGGTCAAACTTGAAGGGGGGGGGGGTAGTGCACATAATAAGAAATCATAACCGCATAACAATATGGGATCAAAAATACGATTTTCACTTACCTATTAAGAACCACTTTGGAAAAGTGTTGTAGTGTTTGTCTAATTTCTTAACCCCAAATTTCGTAAACAATGGGCTTGTCTCCAAAAATTTCATCAATGAAATAAAACAGAATTTTTAAACTATCAATTTTAGTTACATGTTTTCTGTGTAAGATCTATTGAATTTTGACGAGCAGTGGTCGGAAACTTAAATATTATTTCAGCCCTTGTTTCAAACAGCTACGTGAAAGCAACGTTTCCGACCACAGATTCCCATGCGATTCTGACTCCTTATCATGAGCCCTACGTCCCCTTCAAGTTTGTCTCAATCATTACAGGACATACTCTATTTTATAATAATGCCATCAGCATAATTTTTTCAGAATTATTTGTGCAGAGGAAGCCAAACCATGCTCTTAAATAGATGTAAAGCATGCATAATTATATGGATTAAATTAAAGGAGATTGGGCCCTGGGATCTACATAATTAAATATTCCTATCAATGAACCTATGCCCTAATTAATTTTTACTTTCCGAACATGTACCATGTAAGGAAAGTATTGTAATCACGAAAAAATTCGAATTCGAGATTTTGGTGTATTGACACGTTTAGAGGGCTTCTGAATTCATTTATGCTATTTTTACGAGATGTATGTATGTATGTGTGTGTGTGTGTGTGTGTGTGTGTGTGTGTGTGTGTGTGTGTGTGTGTGTGTGTGTGTGTGTGTGTGTGTGTGTGTGTGTTTGTGTGTATGTGAGTGAACACGATAGCTCCTGAACGGGGCATGCGATTGAGCTCAAATTGGGTGTATAGGGTATAAACCACCGTCGCAAGACCGGTATTGATTTTGGTGTGTATAGAACTTATAGTTTTTCTACAGGGCTACGACAAAGATTTCTTTTACATTATGGCCTATGGGGGAAAATTCTTGAAAGTGCGCTAGCGTTTAAACGGTACATTATATTGAGCTCAAATTAGGTATATATGTTATAAACCACCGTCGCAAGACCTGTATTGTTTTCGGTGTGTATAAGACTTATAGTTTTTCTACAGGGCTACGACAAAGATTTCTTTTACATGATGGCCTATGGGGGAAAATTCTGGAAAGTGCGCTAGCGTTTAAACGGTACATTCGATTGAGCTCAAATTGGGTGTACATGTTATAAACAACCATCGTAAGACCGGTATCGATTTTGATGTGTATAGGACTTATAGTTTTTCTACAGGGCTACGCCAAAAATTCCTTTTACATTATAGCCTATGGGAAGAAATTCTTGAAAGTGCGCTAGCGTTTAAACGATACATTCGATTGAGCTTCATTTTGGTACATATATTTGAATGATTCATCGATTCAAGTTTATTTAAATGCTTGGTAATGATCTTAATCGTAAGTGTTCGGAAAGTCGAGTGGAGTCACTCCAGATTTTTATTTTTAGCCGTAGCTTTAAAAAATGTTTATTGTATTTACATTCTCACTTATTTGACGGTAGTTTCTACAATGTTATGTACTTATACGCGTAGATAATAGTTACTCAAAGTATTACAATCAAGTTCCTTTTTAGTTTCATAAACGTTTATCATTCGATTTTTAAAATTATTCATCCTGAAAATAAATTTGAACTCTCACAGTTGATATCAAAAGGCGCACATTTTCAGAAAAATTCCTCATTGCTTGCTTACATAAAATAATACGTTCTGATAGCCTTTTCTGTGTTGAAACTACTATGGTATACATTTACGTATAGGATTACTCATTGTTTAGTTAGTTAGTTGTAAGACACCCGTTGAGAAACGATGAATATAACAAACGTTTTAAATTTAGTATACGCGAAATATTTACTAACACGCGATATTTACTCGAAACCATATTATCGTAACAAATACTTCTACATTTTTTAAGTTCATAATATATAGTTGCTATTACATAACTAAAATAATGAAAATGCCGTGCTCGTGTCTATAAATAAAAGCAACTGATGTGAATTTAAGATGGCCAGTTTAACCATTTCAATCCCCGATGGCTGAGAAGAAGAAAATTCTCTACTTATTTTAATCTCGTGGAAAATATAAAATCGTGTCATCTCGAGAGGCTATTTAGAATCGCTCACATTTATTTTGATATATGACATAAATTTTGGGGCAGAGTTTATCGATCTCACACATTTTTTATTTATTTCTTTTCTGTGAAGTTATGCTTATTGATTGCCGCAAAAGATATTTTTACGCAAAATCGCAATTGTGAAAGAACTTATTGTCATTAAAAAGAAAAAGAAAAATCAGTCAGCAATTTTTATTTTTATTTTAATTAATTAATTAATTAATATTTATTTGCAGTTTTTAAAATCTTCACTGACAAATCACAGTACAAGTTACAACTGCGGGGCATATAACATTTTCATCCAATTTTCGACTCCCTTCTGTTTTTTGGAAAGACGATTATTAAGTAGAACTGTTCTCTTTTACTCAATTAAATTTCGCTTTTAACATCACGATTAGTAAACAGTCTTTTACTTCTTCCAATCTTTAAACTCTCGCCGACAATCATTCCTGCCAGTCTGTTTTTGATGTCGCAAAAAAAGTGACGAGCCAGGAGTTGCAAGGACGAGAGAACTATTCACTCGTGCCTCCCATTTTTATTCTATTTTTCTTCCTCTCTCTTTCTTTATTTCTTTTTTCTCTCTTCTTTGCCCCATCCCGTATTCTATTTTCTCGTGCTGTGTATGTACACAGAGAAACTGCAAAGTAACTCCGCCGAGAGCACTGCTACTGCGGTACCCCTACAGCGAAAGTAGGCGCCGATGGCAGATGACTACAGATGAACGCTGATGACCACAGAACTGCTCTTTTTTCTCTTAGCAAAAACGACCCCGGTCACTTCGTTTGTATAGGGTCATTCTTGAAAATCCCCTTAGGATGACCCTTTGTATTGGTTTCTGTTCTGAGGGCTCATATTATGCAAATGAAAAAACAAAAATTGTCATACATTTAAGCTCGATTGATTGATTGATTTGTGTTATGGCAAGTCCATACGAGGGGCATCTGTCTGCTTAGGGGGTGCCTTGATCAGACGACTTTTTAAGAGATTCTAACGCCTATTCAAGTTACATTAGGAGAAAGCCGACCAAAACTTCAGACCGTTAAATAGACAGCCGCGCGATAGGCCCGTACGCGGGACCTTCGCACTTCAGCCGTCTACCATGTTGTTGTTGTTTCTGATGTCCCCTGATAACCGCAAACGGCGGTGCCAGATCCCCCAACCCCCCGAAGGCAGGCGATGGACAGAAGGGGTGTGCCCTCCATTTTTAGGGCCCCAGTAGGAGGAAGTACGATTGAGCCCGTAGTCCCCTCATTTTGAACCCATTCCAGAGGAGGGACCCACCCACTGAAATTGCCACCCCCCCAAGAGGTATTGTTTAGCAACTTGGAGGACATTGGAGCCACGACGGATTTTCCGTGCACCCGCTCCCATTAGCGTACATGGTCCCACAGTAGTCGAGCCGAGAGGAAGCTGACCCTCCCAAGCACTGACCAAGCCGGATGGTGTTTCACTTGCCGTGTTCTAATGGAAAGTTTAGCTCCCGAAACGGAGTTTAGCGCCCAGACCATTGCGGGACAGCCTTCATTTTTATTTTATTAAAAGTGTCTACTAAAGATGAACGATAAAGCAATTTGAAATCAAAGCAGGATTTTAAAGACTCCATGGTGGGGCCATTAAGGGTTCGAAGAACAGTGATTCAAAATAAATAGTTTAGCGTCTTATTAACTTTAATCTGTTCGTTCGCATCGTTGCAAGTATTCGACGACCGTGATTCTCCCTTCTCGTACTCATCGTTGCCTCCGAGCACGGGTCTTTGAAGGCTTGCTGTGGGCCAGTGTTTGTACACGAGAGCCTCTGCTAGTCCATCCAGTCCAGCGCAGAGGTACAGTGTACCTATTGAGGTTCAAGTATACGTTATATGAAAGGACGTCCAGTTAAGTCTTGTTAGAGCTTTTGGATTCTATAGACCTTACTTGTTTCAATTTCGTTTGTCACACCTTTGGACATAACAAGGACGGATTTAACACTTTGAGGCGCAACCTTTCCCAATGCTGAAAAAAGGGCAGCCGTTGCCATCGCTCGACTGAACGACCAGCAATAGGGCGCACGATCGAAACGTTCATCGCGTGCCACAGATCTAGAGACTCTTACAGCCAGCTTTCCTCAAAAAAGGGTCTCTCGATCTGTGGCACGCGATGAACGTTTCGATCGTCCGCCCTCTTGTGGGTCGATCAGTCGAGCGATGGCAACGGCTGCCCTTTTTTCAGCATGGGGCCATCTATCCAGCTGTTCTCGCATTCTTCCATTTTTCAGCCGATGTCAGTGCTGTTAAAAATAATCGTGACTATTTTTTGACGGGAAAGGACGTGCTAAAAGTTAAAGGATTCTCGTGGAGCTAGGTCACCCGCCACTATTTTTATGGAAATCCAATCTATTCTTCGTGACTGGCAACAGTCGAAACGTCAGAGTTGGGTGTTCCCAGAGTGGGAACACTGCGCGTTAAAGGGTTAAGCTGAGCTTTTCTTCACAAACGCTGAGAATGGACTTTGCGGTGAAAACTTGGGCGTATTTTCATAGATGCAGCGGAAATATCATCTATGGGAAAAGTCATGCTTTCCTCGCGACTCAATATACAGCTCCAAAAAAAAAAAAAAAAAAGAAAAAAGAAGAGAGAGAGAGAGAGAAGGTTCACTTGCATTTTATTCGGCTGTCGTTCGTCGTATTGCAAAGCTGCATAAGGGGATATCGTCATTTTTTTTTTCAATGGCAACATCTAGATTTAATTCATATTTCAAAAACTGAATTCATTTTAGTTCCCGAATAGCAATTTTCAATACATGTGAACTCAAAATAAATGAGTTGTGAACTTCCAAAATTTCTCCTCTCGTATGCTAATTTTTTTTTTAAACTATTTTAATTTATATCTCATTTAATATTGAAATCAATAATCAGATTTTTATTCGTACTATTAGAGGAAAACGAAACGAGCATAATTTTCTATCAACATAATTTTTAAATAAAATATTAATTTGATTATTAATTATTATATTAATATTCGAAAAAATGCGAATAACGACCTACCCAAATTTGGGTGGTAACAGTCGCGGAAAGTGATTTTACATAGCTGCGCAAACTTTCAAATTTTTAAGATCAGTAGTTAAATTTATGTTAATTAAAATATCTTATTTTAATGGAGTTAAGGGGCCATTTATCAATACATAAAGTGTAGTTTTAAGAAAATTATCTTATAAAGTTATTTCTGAATATTATAATGTGAATATGATTTATTTTACAATAAATCATATTCACATTATAATATTCAGAAATAACTTTATAAGATAAACAAAGTTATGATAAACGTTAGAGGTATTAGAAAACAATAAATTGTCAAGCAAATAATTTACGGATTTGAAAAGTCTGGTGAGTTAGTCATGTTGAGTTCGTTTCACAGATATCACGGTTTTTTTTTAGAACAGAACATGGAAAACTTTTTTTTGCAAGTTTGTTACATGGAAATTATCTTAAATCATTTATTTCCCTATTTTACATTAAATCATTCTTCAACTTAGGCTATTGCAAAGTACCTTTCATTGCTTGTACTCGTTAGGTGAGTAGAGAACAAGCTATCACTCATGACAATATTTATGAAAACATTTCATTTGTCTAAAAGAGCCTTCAAAATATTCATTAACAATTTCAAGGTAATTTAGAAAGTGTTCATATGTATGTATGGAAGTTATACACAAGCGTAAGAACATTTAATTAAAAATCCCGATATATTAATAAAACTTTAAAATATTCAATGGATTATTAGCACAGTATAGCGACAATATTTCATTTTCTAATATTATGCAATCAATTTTAATATTCGATATATAATTTTCATAAGTAAAGAATATGCATTTTATTCCCGAGAACGAAGTTGTTATCAAAGTTCGCCAGCGAACGAAACTGTTCAAAAGGTGGAAAATTCAAGATCTTCATACACTCTGTTCTCATTTATAGGGTGACTCCTTAACGGTGTTATTCGAAAAAAATCATGTGATTTTGGTACATCATTACAAATAAACTAATTATGCCAGGCACTACAAAATTTTGAAACTGTCTCTTTACAAGCTGTATTACGTACTGCGAAGACAGGCCAATCTGTATCAGTTTCAATACTTTTAGAAAAAATTCTTAAAAATCGGAAATTTTCGCAAAGCGTGTCACTCTTCGAAAAATCTTCCAGCTCAGATCCATGTTTAAGAATTTTTTCTGAAAATTTCACAAAAGCCACAGCGTTTTCACTTATCGTAGTGTGTAAAACAGCTTATGAAGAACCATATCTGGAATGTTTTGGAGATCATGGTGCTATTAGTTTATTTCAATTTGTGTACCAAGACTAAAAAACAGAGTTCTTTTTTTTTTCTAAGAACAGCCTTAAAATCGCGCAACGAAAAATTCGCAATATCTCCGGAAATTATAACAGAAAATTTACGAAAATTTATATTTAGGGTAATTTGAAGATTTTCTTTCGTTTAATAAAATCAAAGTAGGGTGTTTCTATTTTAAAAAAAAATGAAGTATTGTGCGAGAAAAACGGGGAAAAGTACTCACACCCGGCATCTTTATGACAAAGAGCGAATGTAAACGCAGCAGTGTTGACTTTGGCCACTCCATTTCTTTTACATAAACTTTACTTTGATCCGACGTGTACACTGGATTTAATTTTAAAACTAAACGTTGCTGAAATCAATCAATTTTTACTGTTTTATTAAGTTCGTCTAATGAGATCTAGGAATAAGAAACTTCCCAAATGGCTGCCGAGGCAGTGATGGCATATCCCGACATTTTTACTTTCCGAACATGTACCATGTAAGGAAAGTATTGTAATCATGAAAAAATTCGACTTCGAGATTTGGGTGTTTTGACACGTTTTGAGGGCTTCTGAATCCTTTTATGCTATTTTTACGAGATGTATGTATGTATGTGTGCGTGTGCGTGTGTGTATGTGTCTTTGTGTGTATGTGAGTGAACACGATAGCTCCTGAACGGAGCATTCGATTGAGCTCAAATTGGATATATAGGTCATAAACCACCGTCGCAAGACCGGTATTGATTTGGATGTGTATAGGACTTATAGTTTTTCTACAGGGCTACGACAAAGATTTCTTTTACGTTATGGCCTATGGGGGGAATTTCTTGAAAGTGCGCTAGCGTTTAAACGGTAGATTCGATTGAGCTCAAATTGGGTATATATGTTATAAACCACCGTTGCAAGACCGGTATTGATTTTGGTGTGTATAGGACTTATAGTTTTTCTACAGGGCTACGACAAAGATTTCTTTTACATGATGGCCTATGGGGGAATTTCTTGAAAGTGCGCTAGCGTTTAAACGGTAGATTCGATTGAGCTCAAATTGGGTATACATGTTATAAACCACCGTTGCAAGACCGGTATTGATTTGGGTGTGTATAGGACTTATAGTTTTTCTACAGGGCTACGACAAAGATTTCTTTTACATTATGGCTTATGGGGGAATTTCTTGAAAGTGCGCTAGCGTTTAAACGATACATTCGTTTGAGCTCAAATTCGGTATACATGTTATAAACCACCATCCTAAGACCGGTATTGATTTTGGTGTGCAAAGGACTTATAGTTCTCCTAAAGGGCTACGACAAAACTTTCTTTTATGTTATGGCATAATGCCATATGGGGAGAAATTCTTGAAAGTGCGCAAGCGTTTAAACGGTGCATTCGATTGAGTTTCAATTTGGTATATATGTTTGAATGATTCATCGATTAAAATTTGTTTAAGTGCTTGGTAATGATCTTAATCGTAAGTGTTCGGAAAGTCGAGTGGAGTCACTCCAGATTTTTTTAATTTAAAACCCAACGTACCCGATAAACCACTCTATAGACTCTAGAAGAAATTTCCCTTGAAATTAACTAATTAACCCTTTGAGGCGCAACCCTTTCCCAATGCTGAAAAAAGGGCAGCCGTTGCCATATCTCGACTTAACGACCAGCAAGAGGGCGGACGATCGAAACGTTCAGCGCGTGCCACAGATCTAGAGACTCTTACAGCCAGCTGTCCTCAAAAAAGGGTCTCTAGATCTGTTGCTCGCGATGAACGTTTCGATCGTCCGCCCTCTTGCTGGTAGTTAAGTCGAGCGATGGCAACGGCTGCCCTTTTTCAGCATGGGGCCATCTATCCAGCTGTTCTCGCATTCTTCCATTTTTCAGCAGATGTCAGTGCTGTTCAAAAGAATCGTGACCATTTTTTGACGGGAAAGGACGTGCTAAAAAGTAAAGGATTCTCGTGGAGCTATGTCACCCGCCACTATTTTTATAGAAATCCAATCTATTCTTCTTGACTGGCAAAACTCAAATCGTCAGAGTTGGGTGTTCCTAGAGCGAGAGCACTGCGCGTTAAAGGGTTAAGAATAATTAAGATGGATTTATAGGAAAAAAAGATTGAATCAATTTTTAAAGAAATCTAAAAGATCTTCTCGATATAATCCAAACCTCTTTAACATCACCAATAATAATTTCAATATTTTTTATGGACGAAAATAATTTAAAAAGTGCTTTTTCTACTGCACAATGACCCGTACTTTTCTGTTTTTCCTATGGCAATATCACCACAACTCATTCCGGCATGCACCAGTTTTGTTTTGATTACGTTTTAAAGAACAAAATGGCAAGGACAAGACATCTCGCGCCGTATATTTACGTTTTCTTTTTTCCTTCTTCTTATTTCGCATTCTATTTTTCTTTTTTTAACGTATCTCTCTCTCGCGAGTCGAGTGTGTGTACACAGAGATACGGCTGCAGCAAAAATTTTTCCACTGTCTGTAATGAAGAAGTTTTTCCCTTCCATCCAGATGAGAAAGAAGGAACAACAAGAAATAATAAGAAGTTCAAACAACTTCTGGGGGTTGCTGGAATCTTCAAGAAAACATCGCCAAGGAATAAGCAGCTCGTTAAATTGCAATTTGCTTTGCTTCTTTCTTACGAGTCATTAAGTTTCCTTTCTTCACGTTTGTTTTTTCCGTATAGTACGTTTTCTTTCAAGTGTTCCAGGGAAAATATGACGACCAGCGATGGCAAATGTGAAGTTCCATATTTCGTGCTTTTTTGCGAACACTTAACCGCAAATTGCGAGATTTTTCCTAGCTTAGCCTAGTTAAATTTCCGTTGAATCGTTACATACGAGTAAGAAAGAGAGATGCGAATGTTTTTCTAAATGTTTTGTGACTGTATTACTGGCTAAATTACCCATTCCCTAGAAAGGACCAGGGACACTTAATTATCTAGTCACAGTCTGGTGATAGTGCACCAAACAAGGGCGGCTCCAGACTGAATTCTCGGAGGGGTACATTGAACTTTTTTGCATAGGTCAACAAATTGTTGAAAATGCAAATTGACCGCGTGTGAAATCGTGAAGTACGCGAATCTGAAGTTGTAAAGCAAAATTTCGCCGAGGGCCATGAATCCTCGATGTTGCCGCAATTTGCACCAAAGAAGTGTTTTTAATTCTAAATCAGGGGTTTCCAATTTCCAAGTGCTCGATGACCACCATCCAGTGCAACTATCCAGTGGCGGACCGCAACGCGATCAGGACAGGACCTTACTCGAGACATTTTTGGCGTTCGAGAGATTTAAGATACTGACCAAAACTTCCATCAAGCTATAAAAAACAATTAAACAAATGTTGAATTACGATTCTAACAACTGGGTACATCTTAAACGTTACCCCTTTGTAAAGGGGCGCATTAATTAGCAATCAAACACGGGTGGGAGTCGAACCCGACCCCATAACCCCAGAGAGTGGCGTGCTGACCGCTATACGATATGGGACGTTATGATGACTAAAGTTTCAATGAAATCTTTCAAACTACAAAAGGTGGGGAATCGACGTAAAAGCACACAAAATGCTCAGTGAGGTTTTTGATCTGTCAGTTACAACTCCTAAAAAAACATGTCCGCATCAGTCTTTGTTGTTGAGAGTCTCAGGAGATGGAGTAAGGAAGAATCTGAGATAGTTTCTATCCTTGGCTTAAGAAAGTCAATGGATGAGTTTACAGACGCGAAAAGCGGAGGTAGAGTGAAATAGAACACAAGTAGACTCACAAATTTTCATGGAAACCTAGGAAAATCAAATCTATTAGCGGAAGACCAGAGTTTGTGAAACTAATATGTATATTTTCACAAATACTTTTTTCTTTAAAAAAGAGCATCTAATTTGATTCTAAAAATTATTTTTCCAAATGCCTTTGCGGGCATCGAGGGCTGAAAGCGGCCGGCGAGTTGGAAATAATACAGTTAACAATTTTATTGTCAAACAAGTTGAATTAGATAACTGTGGTAGAAGATCCCATAAGAATGAAATAAAACTGTAGTCATGTTACGAGAAAAAGAATGGTTCTCTGTTCTTCTGAAATCAAATATTTAGCAACCAAAGTGGATACAGGAGTTACTTGAAATAAATATAAATAAACAGGTGAGAAGAAATAGAGTATTACTATTTGAAAGAAAGTATATGTGTAGGAAAATAATACAGGGTAATATAGGCAATAATTAAAAGAAGTAGAGATGGAGGAATGGAGAATGAAGAAGCTAAGAAAGAAACGGAGGTTTGTAGAAGAAAGTGCAAAAGTATCTATATAATAAAAAGCTCAAAAATATTTATATAAATTTACTCCAAAGTGATGAAATAATTTTTTATTTCAAAGCTTGCTAGTAATGGATTGACATCTAATACAATTTCAAAATTGCGGGCAAAACTTGCGTCGGTATTCAGCTCCAAAATTGGATCATGCGCAATCGTTTTTTACTTCCTTGTACGTAGTATAAGGAAGTAATGTGATCCCGAAAAATTTTGGGGGCCAAATTTCGATATAAAAACCGATTTTGACTACCTCTAAATTTAATTTAAATTTTTTTTTCGATGCATCTCATCGTAGGCTAGCATGCACGATCCTATTAACGCGTCTGCAACTCATTTTGACCAGTGGCGAGTCTACTGTGGCCAGTTTTTCCATGCCGTCTGTACGTACGTACGTACGTACGTATGTATGTAACTCGCATATCTCAAAAACTATTGGTCGTAGAATGTTGAGATTTGATATTTAGGATTGTTCTATGATCTAGTTGTGCACCTCCCCTTTTGGTGGCAATCGAATGGATAGTTTATGTACAGGACCGCCCAAAAGATTCGAAATACATTACGCTCTATGGGCCGAAATTCATTAAACTCGCCTAACTCAAAAGCTATTAGGCGTAGAATGTCGAAACTTCATATTTTGGATAGTTGTAACATCTAGTTGTGCACCTCCCCTTTTGGTTCCATTCGACTGGATAGTTTATCTACAGGACTGCCCAAAACATTCGAAATACATTACACTCAATGGGCCGAAATTCATTAAACTCGCATATCTCAAAAACTGTTAGGCGTTGAATGTTGAAACTTTATATTTAGGATTGTTGTAACATCTAGTTGTGCACCTACCCTTTCGGTTCCATTCGACTGAATAGTTTATCTACAGGACCGCCCAAAAGATTCGAAATACATTACGCTCTATGGGCCGAAATTCATCAAAGCGTTTTTTAGAGGTATTGGGCTATTTCAAACGACTCAGAAGTGATATATGCTGTAAAGAGTTAGAAAATGAATTTCTCCATTAAAAAAAGTGTCTTTATCATTTATAGTTCTGCTACAGGAACACTCAAAAGATTTCCAATACACTACGGTCAATAGCAATTTTAGGGGCATTCATCCATTTCAAGCACAATACCGTCCTACCACATAAGTTAGGTAATGGTCCGACCACGGTCACGTGCCTCCCTCAAGAACTATGCCAAAAGTCGCCAAGCTTGGCGACTTTTGGTGTACGTGTGTGCATATTTAACTCTCAAATCTCAAAAACTATTATGAAATTTCATATATAAGAATGTTGTAACATCTAGTTGTGCATCTCGATTTTTGGTTCCAATCTACTGGAGAGTTTATTTACAGGACCACCGAAAAGAATTTCAGTACCTTAATGTCTATGGACATCTTCATTATAATACAACTGTAGACAGTCATTGTTTGGTACATGCCCAAAATCTCGCCGTCTGTCCTCGACCTTGGCGAGTTTTGGCGAAATATCGCCAAATTTGGCGATAGTCAGTCATTTGGTCCATGCCCAAAGTATCGCCATTTGTCATCGTTCTTGGCGAGTTTTGGCGAAATATCGCCAAATTTGGCGATAATCTGTCATTGTTTGGTTTATGCTTAAAATCTCGCCAAATGTCGTCGACATTGACGAGTTTCGCCGAAATATCGCCAAATTTGGCGCCAAAAATTATTTCCTATTTTGTATAACTCTAAAACTTTAACCCGTAGATTTTTTAACTTTGTATTTAGAACTATTGTAATATCTAACGGTTTTCAATATCTTTTTTGACAGCAATCGACTGAGAATTTATTTACATGGTGAGCCAAATGACTTTGAATACATTGAGGTGTATAGATGCATTCAATTCATTGAAAGTCTGTGGTCAATGACTACTTTGGCTATCCCCAAAATCTCGCTGACTATCTCAAGTTTGTCGGCTTTTGGTGAAATATCGCCAAATAAAGTGTCAGAAGGAAATCTTTCAAATTGAACTCAGCTTGACGATATCGAAATATTTGGCTAGAAATCGCTAAACCTTACTATTATTGATATTTTATCTCTTTCAAACAAATAAATTTAGAGGAAGTGCGTCGAAAATATTTTTGATCTAATGGACGTGCAAGGAAGTCATGTGTTGGACACATCAGATTTTTTTATTTTTTTTAAATCACAGCATAGACTCGGAGCAGCTTAATTTTTTTGCTGTATCTAAAACTAAACTTATACGCTTTCTCTCTTGAGAGGATTGCTTGATCATTTTTGTCCTCTGAAAATTTAAGATTTATTACGGTTTATGTTATTATTTATATATTTTATATTTAAGGTTTATAATTAATCTTATTATAGTCAAGGTAAAATAAAAAAGTGAAATCCAAAGCAAAAAAATATTTTCCTTTTAATATATTTTAGCAATTTTTAAAAATTATATATAATGGTTAATTTTAAGAATTTCTGATGGAGAGACAACAAATTTTCTTTGCCAGAAAGGTTCGTTTACTGAATTTCCGTATTTTCAAACACATCATTCATATTTTAAAAGTTCATCAAGAAAAGCCATAAAAATATCATGTAATTGAAATGCGTTATGCATGCTAAGGTTTGGCAGTAGGGAGAACATGGATTGCCTGATTCGAAAATAGAAAATCCAAATCGTGCCAACAAAAACAGATAAAAGATAATGTCTACATGAAATTCAAAGTGACTCTTAACAGAATGCATACAGCTTTATGCATTCAGTTGAACCAAGTTGTATTCGCTGATGGAGTAACATGTGCACCAAAATATTCAGCGACAGTCACTGGCGTTTCATTAAACATCTCCAGAAACTCACGTTTTTATTAAAAATTGACACAAAACGAAACCGTATTTAAAAGTTGTAAGAAAGGGTAAAACTTGAAACAGTTACGTAGGACTATTATTTTTCTGTTGATTTTTTAACGTTTACTTTGCTATAAAAATGTTTTTAATGATTTCATTTTTAAAAATCGCTGTATATAATTATCCATCAACGGTTTTAACTGTAAAACTACTTTTTGTTTCACAAATTTGTTACGGCAGAAAAACAAACATCTAGGCAGTTTATGCCCAATAGCACAGTTGCCAACTCTCCTGATTTAGGCAGGAAACTCCTGATTTTTCATTGATCTCCTGCCAACCTGATTTAGAATACATTTCTCCTGATTTTTGATTATTTGCTCATTTTCTCCTGATTTTTATCATTTATCACATGAATAATGCAATTTTTTGAATTTGAAATCTTTTTATAAGTTTTGTCGTGGCAAGGAACCCTTCTCAGCATTTTCCCCTTTCCTGCAATCAAACTAGCTCCAGGAACCCACACAAGTGTGACGTCATAAAGTTCGGACTTTACTGACAAATGTATAATAGTGAAAGAGGTGCAGTTTCATGTTCTAAAGCATTGAAATTTCTATCTTTTTCCATCACTCTTAAAAATGATTATTTTTCGTTTGAAATTGTTTTATTTAATCCTCCAATGACTTAAGAGTAAAAAATTGACCACAATTTTTAACTTTCCAACTTAACATTTTTCATGTTGCTAAATTTTTTTACAAGCTACTGACTACCTAACAGAAGACATGATCCAAAATTGATTTTTTTTGTGTTCCAAAATTATCTATATCTGGCAATAAACAGCACCAAAGATGCTTTTCTCTCTCTCTCTCTCTCTCCAAAATGTAGTTTCAGCTGATACAACCCTGATCTTTAATTTAGTTTTTTAATCAAAAACAAGTCTCCTGATTTTTAGAATAAAATCTCCTGATTTTTCACTTTGCCATGTTGGCAACTCTGCAATAGCCTTTCCCCTCCTTCGTTAATACGAATCACGAGACGAAAAAGGTTTGATATCAAATGAGCACATAACTGAATACTTTAGTGAGGAGTGTTACATCTCAGTTAAATCATTAAATACGATGCTGAGCAGTCCTAAGTGGCTTAGTCGATGTGCCTCCGTTTAGATGCCCGATTCAAAGCTACGGAATTAAGAGGAACATTGCTTGTACGGTATGCTACAAAAATGAACAGGTGTATTTTTACTTTCCGAACATGTACCATGTAAGGAAAGTATTGTAATCATGAAAAAATTCGACTTCGAGATTTTGGTGTTTTTACACGTTTCGAGGGCTTCTGAATTCATTTATGCTATTTTTACTAGATGTATGTATGTATGTGTGGTATGTGTGTGTGTGTTTGTGTGTATGTGAGTGAACACGATAGCTCCTGAACGGAGCATTCGATTGAGCTCAAATTGGATATATATGTCATAAACCACCGTCGCAAGACCGGTATTGATTTGGGTGTGTATAGGACTTATAGTTTTTCTACAGGGCTACAACACAGATTTCTTTTACATGATGGCCTATGGGGGGAAATTCTTGAAAGTGCGCTAGCGTTTAAACGGTAGACTCGATTGAGCTCAAATTTGGTATATATGTTATAAACCACCGTCGCAAGACCGGTATTGATTTGGGTGTGTATAGGACTTATAGTTTTTCTACAGGGCTACGACAAAGATTTCTTTTACATGATGGCCTATGCGGAGAATTTCTTGAAAGTGCGCTAGCGTTTAAACGATAGATTCGATTGAGCTCAAATTGGGTATATATGTTATAAACCACCGTTGCAAGATCGGTATTGATTTGGGTGTGTATAGGACTTATAGTTTTTCTACAGGGCTACGACAAAGATTTCTTTTACATTATGGCCTACGGGGGGGATTTCTTGAAAGTGCGCTAGCGTTTAAACGATACATTCGATTGAGCTCAAATTCGGTATACATGTTATAAACCACCATCCTAAGACCGGTATTGATTTTGGTGTGTATAGGACTTATAGTTCTCCTACAGGGCTACGACAAAACTTTCTGTTATGTTAGGGCATAATGGCATATGGGGTGAAATTCTTGAAAGTGCGCAAGCGTTTAAACGGTGCATTCGATTGAGTTTCAATTTGGTATACGTTTGAATTATTCATCGATTAAAATTTATTTAAGTGCTTGGTAATGATCTTAATCGTAAGTTTTCGGAAAGTCGAGTGGAGTCACTCCAGATTTTTTTATGTAAAAGAGTCTTTAGTCTCAGATATTTTAAGAAAAAAAAAATTTAGAAAATCGTTCATTAAATATTTCTTGTAAAAAAGGAATTTATAAAAGTTTTTTGGTTTAAGAGCCATTGCAAAAGCAAATCGGGCAGGTCAATGGAAAAATGTTCCCATCACCATCTCAGAATTTCATGATTTTCTTGTATTGTGTAGCCTTACACAAGGAAAGAACAAATCTGAAATATTTTTGATTTACCTCTTTTAGTTTTGGAGTTATGGGGGGGTCAAAGTACCCCAGAGGAGCAACGTCGAATTAATTTAGGGCCATTTTTGCCAATTTATTGTCTCGACTGTGACTGGCTCAGAGGTGCTTCAGAGAATTTTTTCATTTTATCCTATAATATACCTTGTATATTAACATCTCAAATTGAAAATTCATTCGAAAATTGTCAGAGCCCCAAATTAGGGCCCCCCAAAATACCCCCAATTTCATAAAAAATACAGTTTTAAGAATGCTTTAAATCTTGGCTCTGACGTGATACAGAAAAAGTTTTTGCACAGTGCAGTTATATATCTTCATATAAAGTGAATCCAATGTTAAAAATTTTTGAAGGCCCCCAGGGCCCCCCGGTACGGGGCCCCAAACAGGGTCCTTAGCGCTAATTTACGCAATTTCGAAGCATTGGTACAGCTGAAGCCGACTTCCCACAGGAGAACTATTGACATGGAGATGTAGTATCAACATAGTAGTTTGATATTATGAAAAAACATTTCTTGAAGGTACAACTGTTTCCAAGAAAAATCCCAAAAAGTACCTCCCTATTTGGGACATTCCACTGGCACGCATGGGGGCATTTCGGCGTTACTTTTAGAAGTTTAATCGACAGTGGCAATATTGAAAATTAACTTATTCTTCATATATCTCAAATATATCCTCCATATATCACAAATAGTTATTTTACAGGGGCACTCATAAGAATTACATTACGCTGTATGGGGATCTCTGTAACTACTGAACCGATTCGAAAAATTTTTTCACTGATGGAAAGCTACACTATTCCTGAGTAATATAGGCTACCTTTCAGCATGCAGCATAACTAGTTCTTTTACAGGGACACTCAAAAATTCTAGCACATGACGCTATATGGACATCTCTGTAACTACTGAACGATTCTAAAGATCTTTTCACTGAAAGCTACACTATTCCTGAATAACATAGGCAAAAATTCATGCATGTAGCATAATTTACAGGAACACTCAAAATAATTCGTAAACATTGTAGTAACTATCTCCATTCGCCAATCAAATTTATTCAAATTTTTTAACAGTGCAATTATATATCTTCAATCTTCTTATAAAGCGAATCCAATGTTAAATATTTTTGAAAGCTCCCAGCTTTGCGGCCTCTACCTTCCACTCATTTTAAGAGGCACCGCAAGAGCAAATCAGGTAAAAAAAAAAGAAGATAGTTTCAATCACCATCTCAGAATCTCATGATTTTTTTTTCTGGTGTTGCCTTACACAAGGAAAGAACACATCTGAAATATTTTTGATTTAGCTCTTTTAGTTTTGGAGTTATGGAGGGTGTCAAAGTACCCCAGAGGAGTAAAGAATTTATGAGTGACTAATTTTTGCCATTTTACTCTCTCGACTGTGATTTGCTCTTAGAGGCTTCAAGAATTTTTTTTTTTAATCTGATAATATACCTTGTATATTAACATCTGAAACTGGAAATTTATTTGAAAATAGGCAGAGCCCCCAAATAAGCCCCCCCCCCCCAATATCCCCAATTTCATAAAAAATACAGTTTTAAAGAATGCTTTAAATCTTGGCTCTGGCGTGATACAGAAAAAAAAAAAATTCCCGGGCCCCTAGATACGGGGCCCCAAACATGGTCCTTAGCGCTAATTTATGCAATTTCGAACAGCTGGCTCTGACTTCGCACATGAGAACTATTGGCATGGAGTTGTAGTTTCAACATAGTAGTTTCATATTATGAAAAGATATATTTTTTTATTACTGTGTTAAAATTTTCTTGAAAACGGTGGATGCTTTCAAAAAATATACCAGGGGGCCCTGGGGCCCTTCAAAAATTTTTAACATTGGATTCACTTTATATGAAGATATATAATTGTACTGTTCAAAAATTTGAATGGAGTTTAATAAAATCTGAATAAAATTTGAATAAATTTGAGTGGCGAATGGAGACAGTTACAGCAATGTTTACGATTTATTTTGAGTGTTCCTGTAAATTATGCTGCATGCATGAATTTTAGCCTATGTTATTCAGGAATAGTGTAGCTTTCAGTGAAAAGATCTTTAGAATCGGTTCAGTAGTTACAGAGATGTCCATATAGCGTCATGTGCTAGAATTTTTGAGTGTCCCTGCAAAAGAACTAGTTATGCTGCATGCGGAAAGATAGCCTATATGACTCAGGAATAGAGTAGCTTTCCATCAGTGAAAAAAAATTTCGGATCGGTTCAGTAGTTACAGAGATCCCCTACAGCGTAATGTAATTCTTATGAGTGCCCCTGTAAAATAACTATTTGTGATATATGGAGGATATATTTGAGATATATGAAGAATAAGTTAATTTTCAATATTGCCACTGTCGATTAAACTTCTAAAAGTAACGCCGAAATGCCCGCATGCGTGCCAGTGGAATGTCCCAAATAGGGAGGTACTTTTTGGGATTTTTCTTGGAAACAGTTGTACCTTCAAGAAATGTTTTTTCATAATATCAAACTACTATGTTGATACTACATCTCCATGTCAATAGTTCTCCTGTGGGAAGTCGGCTTCAGCTGTACCAATGCTTCGAAATTGCGTAAATTAGCGCTAAGGACCCTGTTTGGGGCCCCGTACCGGGGTGCCCTGGGGGCCTTCAAAAATTTTTAACATTGGATTCACTTTATATGAAGATATAATGATGAAGATGTTTGCCGAATATCCGTTGCATCCCTATTTAAGAGCATGATCTTCGTCAAATATTTTTTCGTAATTGCCTTTCTAACAGGCTTTATCTACCACTTACAGAAACACTGGAACTGGAAATCAAATAAACTCAAATTGAAAAAAAAAATCAAATTACCCCACGTTTTATTTTCTTTGTGTCAAGTCATGAAACAGATACAGAAGATAAATAACTGCGGGAAATTCGAAAGTACACATACTATGCCGTACTCGTTAGAATTTTTTTTAAGGTGCCGAAAACTTTTTAGCGAAACACAGGGAGCCGTCAAAAGAATATTTAACGAGGAAGTTATAAACAACAACAGCATATCCGTGATTCAACCATTGTTTCCGTTGAACTTTTTTAAAAGGGTTGAGCTGCAACTGTGCTTGTTGAAAAAATGTTAAATTGCTATCATTATCTCCCAAATATTCATCGAGAGCAGACAGAAAAATTGCCGGGTGATCGCTGGAGTTGCAGACCGGACGACGAAACAAGAGAGGAGGCTGGAGGGCAAGCGCAGAAGTTTAAAAACATTCATGGGAGGTACATGCAATTGTTTTTTCTCCATTCAAACGCGTCTGATTCCAAGAACAATCTATTTTAAACGGAAGATATTTTAAACGTAATAATCATTTACTGTAATGGAAGCCGTATATTGCATTCGCGGCATCTATGTAATAAACTTCACAATTTTTTCTCTAATTACCAGCTAGTAAGTTTGGTTGATTGACCTAGCAACTGCCCACAACGCTCGAGGCTACTCAAAAATACAAAATGAAGAGATACTAATGAGTTGGCGTATATCAGTTGTAGTTATGAATCAAGGAAACCTCTCTTCGATAAATTTACATCTTTAGTGGTCGGCGCATTCCATAAATAAAAGGACGTCAATGATAAATGCATCGACATTTTTTTTTCCAACAACAAACCTCCGTTTTCTATTTTTTTTCTCTCATATTTAAGAAGATTTTGTATTTTAGGAACAGAAAGATACCTAGGCTGTATTAATAAATACAAGTTTTTAAAACATTTTACGAAATGAACAATGATCGGAAAATTGTATTTATCAGAAAAAAATCTGAATTTCATTGCTGTTTCTTGCTTATTCCTAATTTTATGAGTAAAGCAATTACAAATGGTATCTTTCCTGCGCTATAAAAATGCCTTTTTTCAGCAAACGGATGGCAACACTTCCCTGGGGCCGACTCCGGTCACGTGGAATGGGTCACATGACCTTCTTGGAGCGAGACCCCGAAGAAAGTGCTCTCGGAAGAAGTTTTCTGACGCACAGGCAGCTAGCTGTTAGAGATGAGACGGGCTCAGCCCGAGCCCGAAAGCCCGAGCCCGAGCCCGGGCCCGACTCGGGCTCGGGCTCTGTAATTCACTATTGCGTTCGGGCTCGTGAAAAATTTCTCCTTTGTTGAACATACTCCTTGAAACAGATTTTAAAAAGTGATTCATGGGATAAATAGACGTACTTATTTCAAAAAATAGCGGCACGGGGGACTAGAAGGTGTGTGAAGCTCCAAAAATTATTGTATCCTATTCATGAAGTAGTTCATTTTATTTGTCTTTAGCTGAAATTTCGGGCTCGGGCGGGCTCGGGCTCCAACTTTAATAATATTGCTCGGGCTCGGGCGGGCTCGGGCTTCAATAAATGAGCCCGAACTCATCTCTACTAGCTGTGTCAGAAAACTTATAAACCTCTCTAACGCCATATGGGCTATTCTATCGATCGCCATGTGGTTGTTGGTTCAATGCATCGATAGCAACGGATGCACTTTTTCAGCATTGGGACCATTTAACCCTTTGATTTTTCTTTGCGATCAGCAGTGAAAGCGCTGAAAGCTACTTTCACGACGTAACCACCGTGCATGGGCGCCGGCAGAATATTTCCCATGGGTGGGGGGTGGGGGGGAAGACTACTTCAACATATGGTTACAATGTTGGAAAGAGCAAAAAAGCAAGGGAAAACACTGCATACAAAAATCCAAGGGGGGGGGGCATTGCCCCCCCTTGCCCTATGCTGCCGGTGCCCATGCCACCGTGTATCAAAGGGTTAAGATATTAAAAAAACGTCTGTCTCGTCTCGCATCAATCCCTAATTCGTCGGCACCCGTTTTTATCAAAAACATCACGAGAACTCACCTATGCTCACTACGGGCCACCTTGGTTTCTCAACTTTGTTGTAGACTATCACAAACTGTGATGAACAAAGGCACTTGCTTAATATTTATGCGCTTCACACACACATATTAATCAAGAATCGATCCGCAGAGCTGATAAGAGAAAATTACACTACGGCAATATTTATGGCACTTCTATTTTTTTTTTTTTTTGTTATTATTTTTAATGGATATCGCACGTTTTTCTCGGACTGACTTTGAGAGCACGAGAACACGAAAAAAAAAAAATATTAAAAAATGCATATATTCTCTCTGCCATCGCTTAAATAGAAAAAAAGAAAAATGGTTCTGTAGTATCTCTCTCTGGACGTTGATGGAATATTAATGCGGCCGGCCGTAACTGTAAGGTGTAATTGAATGGGTTTCGCTGATATACGTCTTTTGAAGGTGTTATAAAGGCTGTAATCCTGAAGCGAAAAACATAAGGAGTTAAAATGAAATGTTCTGGATGGTTTCACATCTCGCATTAAAACTCTTGTCTGCAGCAGAATTTCAAAGAAACTGGATGCCAATTTAAAAATATCTGGAGTGACTCCACTCGACTTTCCGAACACTTATGATTAAGATCATGACCAAGCATTTCAATTAATTTGAATCGATGAAAAATTCAAACATATATACGAAATGGAAGCTCAATCCAATGCGCCGTTTAAACGCTAGCGCACTTTCAAGAATGTCTCCCATAGTCCATGTCTCCCATAGTAATGTAAAAGAAATCTTGTAGCCCTGTAGAAAAACTATAAATCCTATACACATCAAAATCAATTCCGGTCTTACGATGGTGATTTATAACATACCCAATTGGAGCTCAATCGAATGTACTGTTTAAACGCTTGCGCACTTTTAGGAATTTCCCCTCATAGGCCATAATATAAAAGAAATCTTGGTCGTAGCCCTGCAGAAACACTATAACTCCTATACACATCAAAATCAATAGCGGTCTTACGAAGGTGGTTTACAACATATATACCCAATTTGAGATCAATCGAACGCTCCGTTTAAGAGCTAACGCGTTTATTCACACACACACACACACATCTCCTAAAAATAGCATCCATGAATTCAGAAGACCTCAAAATGTGTAAATACACCAAAATCTCGAACCAAAAGTCGAATTTTTTCATGATGGCAATACTTTCCTTACATGGTACATGTTCGTAAAGTAAAAATGTATGGAAGTCCCATTTATTTGAAAATAAAAATATCAGAATGTAAACAGTAGTTCTTACAGAAAAGCTTAGAAGAATAGAAGACAATTTAAGAGTATCAAAAGATCCCAGTTCAAGAAATAGTTCCCTTAGCAAAGACTAAAATCACATGTGTTGATGTATATGTAAATTATTATAACAACGTACCTAAATTAGACGGCAAAAATATACATGGAACATTTTTAAGAATTTCCCGCTTAAGAATTCTCTGTTTTTCGACGCTGTAAGCGCTTTTCGGATTTTTATAAAAATTATAGATTTAATAATGTAAATTAATATGGAAAAGTTAATAAACACTCAAATAATAAAATGAAACTGATGTAAGGCCTATTAAAAAAGAGCGGTGAACCATGGTAAATTTTTTTTTTTACTGAAACGTGGATGATTGTGTCCAATTTAAATAGTTTTTATATTGGAGTATTTTTACGTATCTTATTATAAAATAATCATACTAAGTTCCTGATATTATATCATTATTTTACGTCTATTCCTTTTCTAAGCTACAATTTTTCCCCTTGAAATACGCCTTAAAATAAAATATTCCTCTGCATTAACAAGTAAATATAGCTAAAAAATACAGGGTCATTAAAAAAAAAATCAGCCCCGCTTTGACCGGGAAATGGGGATCATTTAAGTGTTTTCTAGTGGAACGTGTTTAAAAAAAACATTTAATGAGAAAACGTTGTGATAAGAATTTTTAAATTCTATCGCATATTTAGTAAACATTTTTAGGATATACCTAATTATTACTAACATATATTTGGCTTAAGCGAATCAAATAAATCATTTTTACACAGTTGTGGATAAACACAGAAAAATATTTTTTTTTCTTTTAATTAGACTTTAACTAGACTTCGGTTAAGATAAGGTAATTGTAAAAGTATCTGCCATGTACGTATAATGTGTCACCTACTTTGACAAATAAGAGGTAAATTCATAAATGATCTTTATAAATAACTGAAGTAAACTGTGACTTGTTGATCTTCAAACACACAAGAAGCCTCACCATGACACACAGTGGTTATGTCACTGGAAATGGTAGACTGCCGATTTGTGAAGGTCCCGGGTTCGGGTCCCGGGCTGTCGATCTGACGGTCTGGCATTTTGGTAGGTTTTCTCCAGATGTAACGAAATTACGCGTTGGAACCCATTAGAAAGTCCTCCTGCCAAGGCACCCCATCCTTGGCAGATCGCCCTAGCGTAGCGTTGCCATAATAACACAAACAAACAAATACACAAGAAAGAAAAATGTAGTCTGTTGTCTTTCAGGCTTTTCCTAAAGTAGTGGCCCGTTATATTCGTGCATTCATTGTATGTGTAGAAATGTCTTTAATGTCTGAAAATAATAAACACTATTTTCAGTTTTTAACCATTCTTTTTCATTGATGTTCTATAATAACCCGCCAGTTACATAAAACCAATAATAATCTAATAAATAAAGAATACTGGCAACATCTTAAAACTCCTCCAGATTTCCCCTTTGCAGAAGATCGTAAAGACATTAGAAATGAGACGGCCTCAGCCCGAGCCTGGGCCCCAACCAGGCTGAGGCTCAGTAATTGTAGAATGTTTTCGGTCTCAGGCTCGGGAGAAATTTCTTCCTATTTCTTAAACTGATTAGGAAAAATTTCTTTTCTGAACGTGTTTGAAATGTAACATTTTTTAATTTCACTATTATATGAGTTTTTGATAAAAATTGAAACATTTTATTATTGAATAAACTTGAATATAAAGTGCATTAAAAGTTCACTACTATATTTATCTTTAATTTGCACAAACGGCAAAATTCGTGATTTTCTATCAATGAAGTAATTGAGTTTTGTTTATCGATTCGCTTAAATTTCAGGCTCGAGCCGGGGCCGTCGTTATTAGCAACCGGGCCTGACTGTTCGTTGCCACCGGAAGAAATGACTGAATCATTGAGGACTAATATTTACATTTGCGCTGTTCGATTGTATGCGATTTGGGATTATAAACGTTAATTTATTTTATAATTAAAAAACAGTTTTGTTATAGTTTTGTCATAGTGATTTAATGACAAGGTGATTTAGATGTAGGCAATGATTTTTTGAAGATTGCGCCTTTATTTATGGAAATAAAACAACAAAGAATTCGAACTTTCAGTTCTGAATGTAAAGGTAAGTGTACACTTACCTTTACATTCCGTAGGGCGTAGCCAGAAATTTTTCATGGGGGGGGGGGGGTTACGACTACTGCAACTCACATATATGCATAGATGTGTGTGATAAAGGAGTCAAGAATATACATTTTGTATGGCAAAAAATTCCTCATGGGGGGGGGGGGGTTATGACCCACCTAACCCCCCCCGTGGCTACACCCCTGGTACACTTGTAGAACTTATTTAGAAATTCTACAAATTTATAGGATATAAAGCATGTTTTGTGAATTAATATTCATGTGTTATTTATAAATTATTTTAATCTGAAATCGTTTAACTTGGGTAATTTATTATTCTAGTAAATAAGCGTGCGTTGTAATACTAGTTAGACATTCTTACCTGTTTAATTCTTTCAGTTGAAAGTGTCATTTATCATTTATTATAAATGCACTAAATGTGTGATATTGGTTTCAGTGCAGAAGTACTGTAAAATATGTTATTAATTTTTGCACATGTTTATGTTGAAACTTTAATTGAAGTTAATATTTTGTATAAGCGTTCATTATGCTCAAATTCAAAGTTCCAATTAGATAATGGCTATAATAAAAAGTAATTAATTCAGGGATCGTTTGTTTTTAGTTTACTACAGTGTTTAACACAACTTGTGAAAAGGGATCTTGAAATTTTTCGAGTCCTAGAGCTGTTAGTTTATCTTAATTTGTATTCAAAGGCCGTGGAGCGGGGTTTTTTTAAAGCTACAACCCTAATATACAGCAATGCAGGGACGAAAACATTTATTTTCAATCACCAGTTAATAAAAAAGGAGGCGTTGGAATATTAGTGGTATTTCCTAGTATGGTTTTCTAAAATTTATTATTTTTCTTTGGAGAAGGAAAAACAGGGGCGGCCCTACGGCCGGACAAACCGGACCCCTGTCCGGGGCGGCAAATTTTAGGGGCGGCATTTTGGCTTGAATTTGAAAAATGCATTTTGAATTAGCAAAAGAATTGTTAAAAAATATTCCGAAGAATATCATTCTATACATCTTTAGTAGCTGATGTACCCATCCGTCATTGATGGGTTTTTACTAACAGCGCGAAATTTCGTTAGCATTGTAGGAGTACAAAAAATGCAATTAGCATACTGGCAGAAATATAGATTTCAAAGTTATAACTCTTGTGTATTGTTCAAAGATTACAGGTTAGATAGTAACAAATTACTGAGGCAAACTGTCAATAGAGAAAATATTTTACATTCAAAATTAACGTTTTCTTTTCGTGGATGAGCTTCCTACATCAAGAAGTCATTTAAAGGTGCAAACAAAGATGCTGGTAATGAATATTAAACTGAAAAGAGAATATCTGGAAAATGCTTTGTAATAGCAAGTAACCTATATTTAAAACACTACAACGTCTGATTGAATTACATTTTGATGATTTTACTTGATGCGCGGAGAACTTTATCAAAGTTTACGTCACACCTCAAATATAATTCAAATTTGTAGAAAATTAAAAACCCGTAATTTTAATTTACTAACCGCTTGCTATTTAACAAAATTTCATTTTATTCCCTTTTGTCTGACCACTAGTTGTTTTCATGAAGTGGTCACACCAAATTTTCTCAAAATAATATATAATATATATATATATATATTTAATTAGGAAGAATTTAAACAAAGTTATTTAACTCAATCTCCTCGACAGTAACGGAATTTTGTTCTATTAACTTTAGAAATTTTAATATTATGTCTGTAAAATTTTTGCACAATTTTCTCAAAATTAAAAAAATAAATATAATTTTAAAACAAAAATCGACGTAATTTGTTTAAGTCAAACAGCCACCTATTGTATTACCCCAAGACGCCTTAAAGTGACGCCCTCCCCCTCTCTCCCCGCCCCCTAAAAAAGAAAAGAAAAAATACAATGCAACTTTTACAAACCTTTTCAATTTATTCAAATCATTTAAAAATTTCGATGATGCTTTGTTATTCATCATATGACCTAATTTCATTCTGTTCTCTTAATTCGTTTTTGATGGAAGCCACAACAAACTTTTAAAGCGATTTTTACAAAATCTCAAAGTCTATGAATTATTTAAAACAATTTTGGTACCTATTGTTTCAATTAACTTGCCATTCAATATAATTCCAAATTTCATTCTATTCCATTGAGCCATTTTTAACAAAGGGCAAACATAAATTTACACACAATTTTCAAACAGCAGTTTTAAATCTCAAAAAATTTAAACAAATTAGAATATTTTAGCACCTGCAGTTTTAATTAAGTTACCACTTTGGGTGTTGCTATAAATTTCATTTCATTCACTTTAGTTGTTAATATGTGATGTGCAAACAAATATTTACACATTTTGCATAGATTTTCAACAAGGTTTCCAGTTGGATTCAAATTACACTTTGTTAATGAAATTCAACAAGCCAAATACTATCCCATATTTCTAGATTGCATTCCTGATGCCAAAAAAATCGAACAAATCGCATTCTTGGTAAGGTATAAAAATAAGTAATAAGTTGACAAATCTAATTCCAATGAGGCTACCGTTAAAATTAATGAAAGAATTTTAAGTTTTTGGCCCAGTGATTTGGCTTCAGGATTATTTAACTCTCTCAAACAGTGCTCTATCATTATTTGGCTTCCTGTGCTCTATCATTATTTGGTATAAAATCTTCAATTGTGTGAATCCATTAAGAAAGGTATTGCAGTCAAAAGACAACTATTTACCACCTACCCTAGAACTCTTAAGAGTAAACAAAGGCGATTAATACCTTAGACGCAGATTTAATTTAATAAGTACCCCAATGGTAATCATTTTAAATTTTTTGCCCGGCATATATGAGTTAAAAGATGCTCCTAAAAAAGTGCTAATTTAAACCTTGTACTACAGTGTAACAGTGTTAAACACTGTTTATAGTGTTGTACACAACTTGGGTTTAATGCCTGACCGATGGAGAATCAGCCGGAATATTTAATGCGTTGATCTATGTAAATGAAAATGGTGTCAGTTACGGCCCTTATTAGGACAAAAGGACAAGACCAATGAAATTTTAATCGACTATAGATTAATTCGACTGTAGATTTTACACCACATTTGCTATTGCTTCGAGAATTTCGCTTTCTTCTGATAATTGTGGCAAGTGCAGAGAAAAGTTTCTCAAAATTAAAGTTAACTAAAAATTTGTTATGTTCCATAATTCTTCCAGACAGGTTAAATAAGTTAACTACATTGTCTATCGAACATGACAAAAGATGAAAAATTGATTTAAGAGAAAAAGTCAGAAATTTTGCGGAATTAAAAGTCAGAAAAAGAACTCTTGATTTTTCTCTCTTTCTTTTGGTTTTTAGCTTTTGTGTGGTTTTTAATAAATATGGATTTATGGACCATATTTATTATTTTAATAAATATGGATCTTATGCTGTGTTGTGTTTAAAGAGCTATTCCAGTTTTATAGGCATGAAAACAGAATCTGTGAACAATTTATTTCTTTTAATAGTCATGTTACTGGGGGGGGGGCGGCATTTTATAATTTCGTCCAGGGCGGCAAAACTGTTAGGGCCTCTCCGACTTAAATAATATCGCTTAGGCTCAGGCGGGCTCGAATTAAAAGTGCTCGGGCTCCGACGGGCTCAGGCTTTAAAAAATGAGCCCGGACTCATTTCTAAAATACGTTAATATTGTATGTTAAAAGACCATCAAGTTTTTTTTTTTTTTTTTTTTTTTTTCAAATGGCGGGTTTTAACAATGCCTTGGCCACCACTAAGGCCGGCGTTGTCGGTCACTTTGTTATGGGGACACCTAGTAGGTGGACGAACGATGCCCCCTATGAAGGGACCAAAGAATTCTACACTGGTGTATTATATCTATTACACATTCTGGTGTATTATATCTATGGAAGGGAAGGGCACAATGGCCTCCACGCCCAGTGGGGGATCGAACCTCGACCCCCGGGAGTTGAACCCGGAACCGTACTCTGCGTTATCCACCATACAAGCTGGTCGAACCATCAAGTTTATTTCAGCGAAATTCAAGCATTGTGAAAATTTAAGCAAATCTCATGTATTATGTAGTATAATACGAAAAACTGTATTAGCCTTGATGCATTTCAGCTACCTGGAATTGACTGAATTCGGAGAAATTAAATTCGAAATTGTTTTCTGAATATTTCAGTAGCTTTCACCGAAAGCTCAGTTTCACTTGAATACGATTTGAATTATTCAATTCTTAATCAGCAAGCCTCTTGCAGTGCATTTCTCTCAGCTAACCACTCAAAATGCAGCGAAATTTTTATTGTTCTTTCGAAGGAGAAACATAAAAAGGCCCAACTGTAAACGGAAATGACGAAACATTGGTTGTCTGTATTTTCAACTAAATCTGGAAAGGAAAATAATGCCGAACGCATCAATTATGAAACGCTTTCCAACAGAACAGCCTTTTTGTTTGTTTGTTTGTTTGTTCCAAATTTGGCGATGTATATTGCCATTATATTTGGAGAAATTTTGGACATAACCTCAAAAAAAAAGATGTATATCTCTCTTAATATAATGACCGCGTAAAAGAACTTTAAATGTTATTTTCATCCTTCAAGGTAACTGTACACGTTTAAAACGTTACATTGGATGAATATATCAATTTCTCAATTTTGCTGAAATATTAAAATTATATCTTAGCTTTCCAAAGCCGTTTAAATTTTACGTCTACCGTAGAACCGTAGTTACAGCTGTTTGAAAGTTATTCGAACACCAGACTTCTACGTGTGTTTAAAACTTATTTTTTGCTTTTTCTCAAAATAAAATTTTGCACTTTTCGGTTTAAAGAAAAGCATCATAAAATAAAAAATGACCCATGAAATGTCTTGAAATTTTGGATGCATATTTTACGAACAACCATAAAGAGAATAGACTAGACTCATTATTGTATATTCTATAATGGTTTATATTTTCATTTGTGAAGAATTTTCAGAAATATTTTTACATGCATATGTTTTAAAAGCTGTAGCCTTTCAGGTATTCAGTTTATTTTTATGATAATAGTCTATTCCCTGAAAATTTTCACGGTGATCATTATTTAATTTACAGAATATTGATACATACATTTATTTTTAAATTATCAATTTTTGCGGGTGTTAATTCATCTGTGGGGCATGGGATATTTAAAAAAAAAAAAGTTGAAAACGCATTATTTTTTCATTGATATATTTTTTTAATCATTTAATTTTGTATTTTTAGTATTAATGCAAATGTAAACCGTTTTGTTAAACGATATATGATTTGAGTATAAAACTTAAGAATCGACAGTTTTCAGGTTTTACGTTCTGGGTCCCCTTAATTTGAACTCTTTAACACCAGAATTTTTTTTTAAAAGGTTTGCTATAACTTGTTGGAAAGTGTTAAAACATAAATGTCGGTCGCTCTATATTACTCACGAATACCAGAATTTCCTGCAAAAGAGCAGGCAGCACGTCACCGCGATGTGAACTCAGCGAGTCACGGTCTTCTCCAGAGACACCTAAGCTGTGATTTTCCCCCCCGCATAAAGCATTTCCTGTCACATAACCAAGTGATTTTTTTTTTTTTTCATCCCAGCCTCTAATGAAGTTCGTCGTTTTCTTGCTGAAAGTTTTATGGCTTCATTAATACCTTATCACTTCTCATATCTTTTTCTTAAGCAATTCCAGCGTCAGTGAGTTCGTGCAGTCAGCATCAAAATCCCTGAAGAAGTGGCAAAAAAAAAAAAAAAAAAAAAAAAAACACTGCTGGTTCCGTTCCGGCTGTCGGAATTTGTTGTCAATTTTTTTAATCTGTGGCGCTGAGTCCGAATTTAATTTCTCATACTTCAGCTGTACTTAATTTTTTCCAAATTCTGTGCGATAAGATAAGATTTCTCTTTTTTTTTCTGTCGTGGAAGCTGTATGAGGAATGTCATTGTCATAAAGACATTAGGAGCAAGCAATGTGTTATATCAGTGGGATATTTTTGGAAACTTGTCCTGGTAAATTCTACAGTAAGTTGCGGAGCGATAATAAAGTAACTATACATTCTTGTCGTAATCATATTTTACTTCATAAAAACTTTTTAACAAAAAAATTAAACCGTCGAAAAAAACTGAAAAGCAAAAAATAATAAACCTTTTTTATTCAACCTTAATAACTAAGTTCTTAAACTAATGTAAGTATACCTAAGGAATTTTGAGTCGGTGCCAAACAATCCATGAACAAAGATCACTCAATTACCTAAATGTCCATTGTTAATAGGGGTGATTTATTGTTCACACACAGATTTTAATGCTAAGTTGTAAATTACAAAGTCTCTCAATCTCTGCATTTCTGCTAAAGCCCGTTTATCGTGAGCGACGTGTGGAGAGCGCATTTTTTGGAATGTTAATGTTTATCGCTGGAGATTTCGAGTTGCATTGTTAATTTGATAGGATTATTTCTTTAAATTTTTAGGTAATTTAGTGATCTTTGATATGAACTTGCAGTTTAAAATTATGTAGCGTCATTGCGCATTTTTAACTAGGAAGAAAAACAAACACTCTACCACAATGTAAAAAAAAGTAAAAATAATAATTGTAATAACAAATTAAAAATTCAGATTTAATCCAAAAATCTGTGAAATGTAATGAAAAAAAATTAATTTGTATGAAAATTGCACTTTAAACATACTCAAAAAGTTTAAATGTGTATCTGATATAGTAAAAACTTTTAAACTTTCATCTCAGTAGAGACAGCCTTGAAAATTGATATACTTATATTTAATAACATTTTTTACATGAATTTCATTAAATGCTCAGCAATTCATACATTTTGCATTATTTATTTTGCTTTAACACTTTGTTGTTGCTGCATGAATTCAAACAAGTGAAAATATAGGACCATAAGACTAACACACAATAAATAAATAAATAGATAAATAAAAATTCGAAATTGGAATCATTTCTTAATCCAATGTTTTGTCATTGGCTTAAGAAATAATATATTATAGTATTTCATTTCTTATTCCATGTTCCCATTTTAATTAATTAATTAATTTATTTTTGGCGTCAGTTTTATTACAATATAATAAAAAATACTTTTCGTCCTATGGAAAATTATTACTGTCATTCTTTGATTATTTACAAGAATCTAAATTACTTGCTGGCGATACATTTATTTTAGGACTGAGGAAATCAAAGACCTCTCAAATAAATCTTCGTCCAAAACAGGGGCGTAGCCAGAAATTTTTCATGGTGGGGGGGGGGGGGCGGTTACGACTACTACAACTCATTTATATGTATACGTGGGTGTGACAATGTAGTGAAGAATATACATTTTGTATGGCAAAAAAATTCCTCATGGGGGGTGGGGTTGTGACCCCTCTAACCCCCCCTTGGCTACGCCCCTGGTCCAAAATAATGAACAACACATTGAATGTGTTTTACTAGCACAAAGAAATCAAATAAATGGTAGGTGTTGAGGGATTCGAACAGCGTTAATAGGGAGTTTTTGCATGATGGTTTCACTCACTGTAACGCTAACGTTAAATGTCATTGGACAGTAAAGCGCATGCGCGTGTATAAAGTAAGTTTCATGACTGGCTCAAAACTTTTGCGGATAGAGAAACGGTATGCAAAAACTCCCTAATATTTCGCAAAACGATTAGTGGTGCAAATGTTTGTAACCCTTTCAGTCCAAACTGTAACAATTTGGAAAGTCATGTTTATCGCTAATAAAATTTCATTTTATTTTAAATTATTCTGAGCCAAAGTAAAATTGTTTCAAATTCGTTTATAGAGCATTTTGACGAGCCTGGCCTCCCCCCTTCTGCATGACAGCTTTGAGGGGTTCTCCTAATTTACAGGTTGTCCGAAATGAAACGACCCTAGTTTAAAGTTGTCTACAGACGAAACTATAGTTGAGAAAGTTGCGAAATTTTGTGTAGGACACAATGAAGGCATATGGGTATTTTTTTGAGCGAAAAAAAGAATGAGTTCAAATGATCTCCACCAGAGGCCGTTTTTTAAATAAATCACACATATAGCATACATTGATGATAGTTTACAAATATTATGACAAGAAAACCGGTTCAACAGTACTGCCATCCTTGTCAGCCACCATCTGGAATCGTAAGAGAGCCTGTTCCACATGTGACCGCAGTATGTTCGGGGGAATGTTACGAACCTGTTGCGAAATGCTGTCTTTAAAGTTCTTGGATTATCACGTGAATACGCGTTAGAACCCCTTAGAAAATACTCCCATCAAGGCACCCCCCCCCTACCAAGGCACGCTAGGGCATCTCGGCAGATCGCCCTAGAGTAGCGTTACCAAAATCACAAAAACAGACATCTTGGATTATCACGGCTTACCCAATTTTTTCAAACTTCTCCAAAGCCAAAAGTCGCATGGATTGAGGTCTGGGTCCCAAAAAATCCCCCTTGGGGCGAATGTTTGAACTATTTTTTTTTTTTTAATTTCTTATTCGCTCAAATTCCCATACCTTCATTACGTCCTACACAAAATTTGTAACTTTATCTACAATAGTCTTGTCTGTAGACAACTTTAAAATAGGGTGGTTTCATTTCGGACACCTTCTATTTCAACGGGAAGGACCCTATTTTTAAAATGAAAAAAGAAAGCATTAAATTTAAGTTTTAATATGATTGTAGTGATCGGATCGAATTGGTTAAGCAAACTGACTCGACTTTCACTTTCAGCGGTATTTTTTATATTTTGAACTGATTAAGGATAATTAAAGCTGGTGTTCTAATACCCTTTTACTGGATTGAATAAATAGGAAGACAGTAGGAGAATCTGCGCAGAAAGGGTGTGCAATAGGCTGTCACTCAGGCGACGTCATTGAAACGTCATGACGAGATGCTCTATAGAAAAATCTAAACTGATTTCCAAGCAGAGCCTTATTATCGCAAGGGCGTATCGGGACTTCGCCCAGGGCTCCCCAATTTCAAATTATCAATATCAAAATTTTATGAAAAATAAAACAAATTCAAATCCCCAAAATCCATCAATGACCGGGGCCCCTGTAGGTCATAATCGGACCCTAATTTCAGGCCCGGACTGGACAGGTCGGACTGGACCAAGGGGGCCTCGGTGGTATATTAACATTCTGTCATTGATTTTGAATCCCAGGAACGCGTATCTCGTGTTTACTTCAGACCAAATGAGGGTGTCACAGTTGTTTACATTTATTTTGAGAGCTTAAATGTTTAGAGATATAAAACACGCACTAAACATAAACATAACTTTGTAACTTAACATAATTTCGAGTGCTTAAAAAGCAGTTTAAATAACTTTTTAAGCTCTCGAAATAAAAGTAAACAACTGTGACACCCTCACTTGTAGGGATGGACGCAAGACGAAAAATAAGCGTCTCGCGTCTCGCAAAATAGCCTAAAAGCTTGTCTCGTCTCGCAAAAATCCCTATATCGTAATGTTAAAAATGTGTGTCTCGTCTCGCAAAAAAGCTGTAAATCTCTGTCTCGTCTCGCAAAAAAGTCGTCTCCTCACTTGGCCTGAAATGAACGCGAAGTGGGTGCTCGACTGCAGTGGCGCACACAGGATTTTTGGCTGGGGGGGGGGGGGGGGGTCCAACTTTTAGGGATGTTCCAGATTGTCAAAAATCAGTGATGAAAGAGCTCGTTTTCATTAGATGGAATTCATCCAAACTCGTCCCATCCAGTTCCCTAAGAATACACTACACTACACAGTACCATAGGAAGCAAAAGTAATAGTTGTTCAGTTTTGAGAACAAGATGCTGTGTTATGTTCGCTTTCAGTTCGTTTTTGAAAGTTGAGGAAAAGAAGAAAAGAATTTCTTTTTTTATTTATTAGAACTGAAACTATTGCTACCTGTTTTTGCAATTATTTTATTTACTATAGATATAGGATAATAATCAATCGAAAACAAATTTCAAAGCCGAAGGGGGGGGGTCCAGACCTCCTGGACCCCCCCCCCCTTGTGTGCGCCACTGCTCGTCTGAGATATTTGAAGAAGGTGCGATATTTGAAAAGCGAGATACGCGCTCCTGTGCTTCGAAATCAATGGCGGAAATTTAATATGCGCCCCGCTGAGGTCCTCAAAATTGGCCATTTTTAATCTTTTTTTTTGGTTCTTTTTGTTATGTGCTATCACTTGTTCAAAGGATTAATGGAATATCCAAACCATGCAAGTTTTGTTGTTTTATATTATATATATATGTATATCAGAGTAATTTGATTATTTAGTTCCCAGTAATCTTAAGGCTTTACAAAAAGGCGTAGCAGAGGATCCCTCGTGCCGCCCCCCCCCCCCCAAAAAAAAGGAGTCAGGGGCCCCAACTATTTTAAAATAATTACAAGTGGTTTTTTTAGGCAAGTAAGCCTAATTTACAAATATTAAATATTCTAATATTCTATTCCCTCTGAATACCCCAGTAAGGGGTCCTTTTTCGGTTTACAGCCGTGGGACCCCAAAGGAGCCAGTCCGGCCCTGCCGATATCATTTGAACTTAGCTAGGTAGGTCTAAAGAGCAGAGGGAAAATATCTTTCTTATATTAGGTGGTACTGAAAGGCTCAACCTCGGCTCTTTTGAATGACTTTTGACGTGCTGTCATGACAACAACATTAACTGCATCTCTGGAACCCATCTGCGTAAAGCAGAAAAAAATAACGAAGATAATTTTCAGTTCTTTTTTATATGTGGGGGGGGGGGGCTCTCTTAAAACAAACATTCGTCCAGAGTGGAAAAAAAAAATTAAAAAAAGAAAAGAAAACTGCTCTTCTAAAAGAGATAAACAAAACAGGCAGCAAGACGCTGAAAACAAAATTTCTTTTCTTTCGCCAAATGAACGGCGATGACTCCACCGCTCTGTCAAACTCCGTACGTCAAGTCACGCCCGGCCTCGCGGTTTCTTCCAAAACCATTGGACGTTCCCGGTTATTCTTTTATTTATTATTTTTATTTGATTTTTTTTAATCATCTGGTCTTGTTTTTTACTCTCCCTTTTCTTTCCTCATAACCTAACCTTCACCCTGCCCATCCACCGAACCCCCCCCTCCCAATCCTCCCTCCCGCCCCCGTGCAAAAGTATTTTATACCCCCTGCTCTGCGAGAATCGTTTCATATGCCCCCAAACCTCCGCGAAAGCCAGCAGCAGTAGCAGTGCATCATTTCTTCAGGACTTTCTCTACATCATCCTATTACATAGTGTGCGTAAATGTTCGTGAAAAATTTCCGCAAATATTTTTAAAAGCCAAATTCCTCAACTTCGGAAAGTTTGAACCGGACGAATATTTTAAAATAGTTGTCATTTTTTTGCTCCATCTCCAAAGGAAGTACTTAACTATCTCAGTCATGTTTTGGAGGGTGTGTTTGTTGGTGCTTTCGCTGCTGGGTTTCGGGGCATGCCACCAAGGTAACCAGCCCCACAAGATAGGGGGCGGATCGTGCCTCAGAGCGGGGCTGTGCTGCCCCGGCCGGGACAGTTCGTGCGTGGTGCAGGAGGCCCCCGTCAACGCCATCATAGAGGATCTCGGGGACAAGCCCTGCTATTGTGACCACGCTTGCATCAAAGTGGGAGACTGCTGTCATGATTTCAAAGAGGCGTGCGAAGGTATGTCCCACAATTACTGTCAAAATTAACTTTTCTTTTTTTGGAAAAGTGGGTTTTTCCCCCCCTTCCACGGCGTTTCTTTTCTTTTATTTTTTAGTGGCGTGAATTTTTTTATTTCTGGAAGGGAGGGAATCCCCGGTGTCTTCAACTGTGCCGTAAATGGGCTCCTAAATTTCCGTAAACTACAGTGCTGCCTGCCAATTTAGGATATTTGTCGCTAAACTGAGCGGCTTTTCATTGCTTGCATTTCATTGATTTTCTCTGATTGTGAAGAGCATCCATTGCGAATGTCAGATTTAATTATAGTTATTTTGAACATTTCAAACTGTTTCAATAAGAGACAAAAATAATAATCATTAAAAGAACATTTTAACGGGATTAAAAAAAAAAATTAAATGTTTTTGCAGAACAGTAAGAATAGCTAATTTCATATTAAAAAATCATAGAAGCAATTAATTTTAGAAACCTATATAATTAATTATATGTTTAAAAATCCTTAAATTACCATTTTATTTAAAAAATGATTATGAAACTTCGAGGGCAGAACGATATTTTGGTTCTGGTACGACTGCCTTTACTTGGGTAAAATGTACATACACAATAGTTTTCATTAAAATTTAAAAATTCGCCATCTAATTTGCACAAGTCTTGAATTTTGTCTTCTCTCTAATTCCGATAATTTATTTTTACACTAATTCAACAGCGGCTTTTACGCAAACTCAACAAATACAAATAAATTTTTAAAAATCTCGTAATTTACGCGAATCCTCTGCTGTTTTGACTCTTTCAGAAAAAAAGAAGCAAATGCTGCATTTTATTATTTTCTCTGATATAAATTCATATAATATTCAACTGGAATTTTTTTATAAGATGCTCTGTACTATTAGCTAAAATATTATGTAAGCCATAACATTATTGGTGTGCGCGCAGTTAGTTAATGTTTTACTTTCCATAATACTCGTTTATCATTAAATAATTATTTTATCATTTTAAAGTTTTAAACAATGCTGACCGCTTGTGTTTATAAGTATTTAGTTGAAAACTGTAAGTTGTACTTAAAAGAGAAAAAGTAAAAAAAAAATTCGAATTGTTTAAACTTTTGTGAAATGTTAATGAACAAAAAAAATATTTATAAACAGTTTTTATAATAAGCAAATATGATGTAAACGTGTCAGGGAATTTTCATCATTTTATGACACGGAGTGGTTTATGAAGGCCTATCAAGATTTACATGCAGCAAGAAGAAAATTCTTTATTCTTATATTTTCTTATAATATTTTTTTTAGCTTAAATTAAAGCTAAAATTTGCAGACCAGCTGGAACTACGCAACAGATTGCGTTCAAACACCAGCCATCGGCGGCCGTATGACTGTTTGTATTTTGTGGGGGAGGAAGTCACGTGTCCTGCCCCAAGAAGATAGTATATTTTAGTGCTGAACGACTTCTACATTATACTAGTACGTAAATTATAACGATAATATGGGAGCTAGGGGGAGGGGATGGCCCCCTCTCTGCCCGTGGGTATGGGCACCCATGACCTTAGCGAAATTGTTTTTGGTCTTACTCTATGCAATGGCACACGTTAAATCAATATTTACCAACCACTGATCCACGACATGCTTATACAATGCATGCTCATAAAATACATGCTTATTTAATATTGTTACCTTTGGCTGACGCTGGTCCGTGAACTATTTCGATAAGTACCAAAATATGGGTACTTTTAGCAAACGAAGGTGGCGTTCGCTCAACGGAAAAGTACCAATATTTTAATAAGTTTGCAGGTCCGCAGATGCAAAATGAGTGGAAAACACTGCATTAACCCTCTCGTCACCGAATTATGAAAAATCAGAGAGAAAAAAATCTCTCTAGCATTTAATGCATCTGAAATCCTATTATAAATCATGCAAAAATATTTTTTTCTAATGTCGATTCATATTATATTTTTCTAATATTAATTTCTGCATTTTCGAAGCAATTTGTTATGCTAAAATTAATTTAAAAGGATGCACCTATTAGGTAAAGGTTGAGCAATAAGAAAAAAAGTATACTTACCTTAAAAAGAAAAAAAAAACTGTAAAAAAGCAGCGTAAATATTTCCTTAATTTTTCTCCCGAAACAATGAAGCGAAAACTGTAAAAAATGATCTAAATGGACTAGTACTGCAATCTAGGCACGATGGATGCATCTAGTTAAGAGCCTCCTATACTTTCTACATGAATGAATGATACTGATATCACTGAAAGAAAAAAAAATACTCAATTCAATTGTTTTCTCTCTAAATATTGCTATTTGAAGTAGGAGCCTCCTATGAGGTTCAGGGTGACGAGAGGGTTAAATCATAATTGTGTATGGAAAGCGGTTCATAACCAATACGTGCAGCATGCTTCATCTTCCTTCATTTAAATGTTAAAGCCGGAATGAAAAGGAAGTGATAATTAGCGCACTACTTTAAAAGTCATCATCCCGTTTTAAGCTTCTGTCCACGAGTCCACATGACGTTCCTGATGGGGTAATTAGAAGAGGCAAGGAGAGAGAACAAGGCGATGAACTTCTCATGTAGCAAAAACGGAGTAAAGAGATGATCGTTGGAAGGTTATGTTGTTATTTTCAGTGTCAGGGTACTTTGGTGTGCGTCTCGTTTTTACTTTTCTCCTCAAAAGAAAGAGCGGTCTTAAATTTCTTGCGAACGTCGAGAGATAACCGCAGCTGTTTGCAAGATTCTATTTCGAAGAGCGTGACAAGGGATGTTTTACTGTAATGTTCGGATAGGGGGGAAAAAAGAACTCGAAAACAGTTTTTGTGGATGTATACTTGAATATAAAAATGAAGTAAGATTTGTGTTTCTTAATTCAAGACATTGACGAATGCAAAGTCGATTGAAGAATCGTTTTTCGCAAATTTTGGCTCTTTTATTATTAAAGTATTATATTTAACTCACTTTGTATGTCTGGTTCGAATCTTGTTATCCAATTTCCGCTAACTTCCCAATCCCCGATTGACTTGAATTTTCGCAGACTTATCAAGATTGGATGACCGTGTAACCTCGATATCTTGAAAACCATGATATCTGGAATAGGTGTGCTTTCCCTTAAAAATTTATCCCCTTTCACTTCATTCTCTCGAAACTCGATATCTCGAATTTTTCCGGTGTCCCCTCGATTTCGAATTTCCCTTAAAAACTTATCCCCTTTCACTTCATTGTCTCAAAACTCGATATCTCGAATTTTTCCGGTGTCCCATCGACTTCGAAATATTGAGGTTATACTGTGCTAAAAAGAGCGGGGGCTCATGTGTAGTGCATTGCACTGCCATGCCACAGGTTCGATTCCTGGGATGGGGAAGGTTGACCGATCCATAGGTGTAATAATAAGGTGGCAAGACGGGCTCTGTGCCGGCACAACCAGCTGCCGTCAAAAAAGGGTCTCTCGATCTGTGGCACACGATGGACGCTTCGATCGTCCGCCCTCTTGCGGGTCGTTCAGTCGAGCGATGGCAACGGCTGCCCTTTTTTCAGCATGGGGCCATCTATCCAGCTGTTATTCGCATTCTTCCATTTTTCAGCAGATGTCAGTGCTGTTAAAAAGAATCGTGACCATTTTTTGGCGGGAAATGGCGTGCTTAAAAAATAAAGGATTCTCGTGGAGCTCTGTCATCCGCAACTATTTTTATAGAAATGCAAATTTATTCTTCGTGACTGGCAACAGTCAAAACGCCAGACTTTGGTGTTCCCAGATCGGAAACATTGCGCGCTTAAAGTGTTAAGGTAATTTCATACAATGGTTTTACATATCGTTTATACATTAGTTATGGCATTAATAGAAAGAATGCCAGAAGTTGGTAAATAATTTATCATTGCTATTCGCTATTCCCCCCGAAATGATAGTAGGGCACTCAGTATAGGCCATTGTTTAAAATGTCAGTGTGGTAAACACTCTTTTTCCTTCCTCAAGCGATAACAAAAACCTCCGAGAAACAAAATAAAAGGGGAGAAAGCAGTACTCTCACACTTTCCTGAGACACTTTTTTAGAACCATGATAAGAGGACGGATAAGAGTTGGTCCTTGAGGACGGAGTGCGATAGTAATCGATGCTCGCGAAGATAAAATTTCACTCTGGTTTCCTGCTGATAAACTGCCTCTTGTAGACAGCGAGGACACGCTGTTTGACAGACAGGCTCCAATAAAGGGTGTTCAGAAGTGACTTGAACATTTTAATTCGTATTATTAATTGAGCGGTCCCACCAAGTGCGCAATGGCTCCTTTGGGGGTCCCTCGGCTAAGAGATTGAAAAGGGGCCCCTTACTGGGGAATTTAGAGGGAATGGAAAATTAAACTCTGCAATATTAAAAAAATTGGAGTGACTCCACTCGACTTTCCGAACACTTACGATTAAGATCATGACCCAGCATTTCAATCAATTTTAATCGATGAATGATTCAAACATATATACCAAATGGAAGCTCCAATAGACGGGGCCAATGGAATGACTGAATGATCCGTTCGAATGACTGAATGATCCATATCGAATGCTCCGTTTAAACGCTAGCGCACTTTCAAGAATTTCCCCCCATAGGCCATAATGTAAAAGAAATCTGGGTCGTAGCCGTGCAGAAAAACTATAAGTCCTATACACATCCAAATCAATACCGGTCTTGCGACGGTGGTTTGTAACGTATATACCCAATTGGAGCTCCGTCGAATGCCCCGTTTAGGAGCTATCATGTTCACTCACATATACACAAACACATATACATATACACACACAGATACATACATACATACATACATCTCGTAAAAATAGCATCAATGAATTCAGAAGACCTCAAAACGTTCCATACACCAAAATGGCGAAGTCAAATTTTCTTCATGATTACAATACTTTCCTTACAGGGTACATGTTCGGAAAGTAAAAATTAGGCTTACGTACCTGAAAGCCATATTTAACTATTTTAAAGTTTTTGGGGGACCCCTCGAGCCGCGATGTTCCTGGTCACTGCACTGAGTAAAGGCGTAAGATTACTGAGAAATAAATAATAAAATTACTCTAAATATAGAGTAGTATATCTATTTTGGGGGACCTTTCCGGGGCTCCTTTGGGACAGGGGTCCTCGGCAATTGCCGACCATCGGACCCCTCCAGTACGGACCTGGGCCCCACTATGGCAGAGTGGATAAGATACTGAACATGGTAGATGGCTGAAGTGTGAAGCTCCCGGGTTCGGGAGTATCGTGCGGCTGTCAACCTAACAGTCTGGAGTTTTGGGTGATTTTCTCCAGATACAAAGAGAGTTCCCGTTTGAACCCCTTATAATGTCCTCCCTTTAGGGCAGACCCCATAGGAAGATGGCCCTGTCGTAGGCTTGACATAACACAAAGCAAACAAGCAAAGCATTAATTTGAAAAGTACAGATGTTTTTATTTTAGTATAAAAAACATACCTGGAGGTGCCGCCTCCGACTGTATGATGGTTGAGGCGCCACTCTAAGTGATTATGGCAGCGGTTCTCAACCTTTTTAACCTCGCGCTCCCCAGCAAGGGCTAACTTACGGTGGCGCCCCTCCCCCTCACATTTTTCGGCATACATTCAGTTTTTTTAATTTTTAACAATGACCATTTAGTGCAATTTCTACAAAATAATGTTATCACTAAAGTTTGAATGAATATTTTAAGCGAAAACGGATATATTTTTGAGTAAAAATGAGAATAAATAAGATGATTTTTTTTTTAAACTGCACCACTGCTTGCTCTTTGGTTTTTCTCGTAGCCCCCGCTGCAAACGCTCTGCCTCCCCCCCCTTCGGGGTCGCTTCTCACAGATGGAGAAACGCTGGATTATGGACTTTGTTTCGACTTTCTACTTTCCCTTGGTTGTTATCTCTTCATGGATGCTAGCCGCCTTTTGGGTGTTTTATACTAAAGTCGTCCACACTTCAGACTTTTGTAGTGGCGAATACGTATAGGATTTGTCATCATGCTCTTGACGGGTTAGGACTCCTTTTGAAAGACCCCCGCTGATGGCACTCCGACATCGGCATAAATCCCTCTAGTAGTTAATTGACCGCAATCCCTCAAACAAACAAAATAATGTTCTTGAGGGAAAAAACAAAACAAGTTCTCTTTAGGGATGAAATCATCAGTAACATATTCGCATCATTTTCTGAATCGTTTCAATTAATTAATTAATTTTTCAATTAATTAATTAATTAATTTTTTGGCTATTTTCGAAAGAAAAATATTCCTCGTACGTAAATTGAAATCATATTGATTGGATATTCAAGGCTCTCAGTCTTTCAAAACGTTTCACAGTATTCTGTAAACTCTTCCAAAGGCAAAGAGTGATTCCATGAAAATGTGTTTTAAAATGAGGGTGAGGCATCCGGTTTCTCTTAATATTACATCTGTAAGTCTCTTTCACTATTTTTAAGAAAAGAAGTTGAGTGTGAAAGCTGCTTCCTATAAGAGACTTAAGAATTTATCCGGGAATCTTAACAAATACGTATACTGTGAACTCCCGATTTTAAGCACTTTTGGAGTTAATATGAAAAGAAATAGCAGTAGAAAATGCATTCAATAAAATTGAAAAAAAAAATTCTGGGACTTTTTTGCTGTTGATGTTAAATTTGAAAGGATTGTAAAAAAAAAAAAAGTTGATCAAATTCTCTATCTTTAAAAATAAAGTTACTGTGTAAACGTTTTATATTTTTTAATTACTATTTCGATTAATGTGTAAACATAATATTAAACTCTGATTACCCTCTGAGCATCTTAAAATGCACAATTAACGTACGTTTTTATTTATTTATTTATTTTAATGATTAAAGTTGTACGATAGTGATTCACACATTGTTTGCTCTTTTTCATTTGTGAATTTCTTAAAAGTTTTCTTTTCCTTTGTTTCTTTAATTAATCACTCTAATTAATGTTTATCATCGTCTAAACATACTTAAGTACAGCTACTTGGATAAATAGAACGTAGCAATGTTGTGTAGATGCCAAAATTCTACAACTTTATAATACATCTAAAATTCAAGCTACGACTTGCTACCTTTCTTTAAAAATAATTATGGAACATGCCAAAACAAATTACACCAAAGCTTGCATACATTCAAGACGTTCCTTCAGAAGCTGTACTTAGCACTCTGGTTTACAATAAACCTATACGACATATTAAAAAGAAAAAATCTTAAAACATAGAGTATTTTCTAAACTCTGGCACACTTTCTGTAAATTTTGCAATGAAATTGTGTTCCATGAAATATTTTTTGTGCAGTGAAAGATGTATATATATATATATTTTTTTTAATCTTCAATAAGTTTCAGAAAGTTTTATTGTAAGTTTCACAGGTTCATTGCTTTAAAGGAACAATGAAAAATCAAGCAGTTTGATTTTTTTTTTGCCACTGATGCCACCGGTTCTTTTTGTAAACTCCTCTCTCTCTTTGTCTTTTTCTTAAATAGATCAGCTGAATTTGCAGACTATTTTTCATAAATGCTTTAAAAAAGGAAAAAAAAAAAAAACTTAACCACGTTTTCTGCGAAAGGGGCATTATTTTCCAATTCTTTGAGAAGAACCGCATTTTAAAAGAAAGCTAGAGATCTTTTGTCGTTAATTCAGTCATTCCATTGCCCCCGTCTATTGAGTTCAAGGCTGAATTCTTTATTTAAAAAATCAAGGGTTAGTTTGCGATGCTGTTTTCGGGACTTGTGCTCCTTCAGCCCATGTCAGGGGTTCAAAGACTTCTAAAATTAACACCCAGTGAAATTAACGATTGTTAAACCACTGTGCGAACCCATTCAGGCCAGTTCCTGCGCCTCGCTAATAACCATATTTATTCTTCTTGACTCACTTATTTAAAACACGGGCAAAATCGTGCTATCAACTTCGGTATAAAGTGGTATTTACGATTTCCTTTTCTTTTCTTCTTTTACAATAGAATAACCATGGAGCTATTAAAAGTGTAATTCTATTTCCTCCGGCGGGATTGAATTATGTAGAATATTCTATGCAGTCATACTTCCACGGCAAAATGAAGTCTTTTTCTTTTCAGCTTTGAACAGCATAAATTAATTTACATCCAAGTTTTTCATTCAGCCACGAATTCTCCGTGAATAGCTTAGCACCCTACATGCAAGAGCTCTAAGACGTCATTTTTTGTAAGGGACGTGGATAGAATTTTATGGCTTTGTTTCTTCCTTTCTGTGTTTTCACAATTTGAGTTAAAAAGAGATAAGAGTGAGAGAGAGAGAAAGCGTTTAGGATTCCAGGTGCGCACATTTGAAGTGGCTTTTTTTAGACTAGTGTACTTCAGTGGACCGGAAGTTTTTCATCAGAGATATTTTTTTTTAAAATGGCGATAGTTAGTGTTTTTTGTTTTCTTAACCCTTTCCCAATGCTGAAAAAAGGGCAGCCGTTGTCATCGCTCGACTTAACGACCAGCAAGATGGCGGACGATCGAAACGTTCGTCGCGTGCCAAAGATCTAGAGACCCTTTTCTGACGTCAGCTGGCTGTGAGCACAGCCAGCTGTCGTCAAAAAAGGGTCTCTAGATCTGTGGCACGCGATGAACGTTTCGATCGTCCGCCATCTTGCTGGTATGCACTGCCAGCTGTCGTCAAAAAAGGGTCTCGGGCCTCACCATGGTACAGTGGTTATGCCACTGAAAATGGTAGATGGGCGAAATGTGAAGGTCCCGGGTTCGGGTCCCATCGCGCGGCTGTCGATCTAACAGTGTGGAGTTTTGGTAGGTTTTCTCCAGATGTAACGTGAATACGCGTTAGAACCCCTTAGAAAGTCTTCCTGCCAAAGCACCCTCCCCTAGGCAGATCGCCCTAGTGTAACGTTGCCATAATCACACACAACAAAAAAGGGTCTCTAGATCTGTGGCACGCGATGAACGTTTCGATCGTCCGCCCTCTTGCTGGTCGTTCAGGCGAGCGATGGCAACGGCTAACCTTCTTTGCAGCATTGGGCAATCCATCCAGCTGTTCTCGCATTCTTCCATTTTTCAGCAGATACGAGCGCTGTTAAAAAGAATCGTGACCATTTTTGTTACGGGAAATGACGTGCTGAAAAAAAGTAAAGGATTTTCGTGGAGCTATGTCACCCGCCACTATTTTTATAGAAATCCAATCTATTCTTCGTGACTGGCAACAGTCAAAACATCAGAGTTGGGTGTTCCCAGATCGGGAACACTGTGCGTTAAAGGGTTAAAGAATATTTTGCTTCCTTTCTGCGTCTTCAGCTGTAAATTAAGTGAGAGAATCGTAATTTTCCTCGCGCAGTTAAACGGGATCAAGAGATTTGTGTTCTGAGGGAAGATAGCTTTACGTTCTGCAAATTCATTTATATCCAGGTTTGTCTTACGGTTGCCAAGTTTTTTGTTAACAGCGGAGCAACACAAATCCAATGCAAGAAATCTTATCAGGTTTATTCATGAAGCTTTCTCTAACGCGGCCGCTCGTCACGTGAACTAACTCGTACTCTGTGCCAATTGTTCGATTAGAGCAGCGGTTCCGAACCGGAGGGATGCGCCTCCTTTGGAAGGGAGCGGGGGGGGGGGGGGGGAGGAGTGAGAAAAACAGGCAAAGAGCAAGTGATAATGCATGTTTTAAAAATCATCTTATTAATTCTTATTTTAACTCCGAAGCATGTATGTTTTCCCCCCTTGTCCCAGTCTGTGTATGGGCTATTGCTGATGAAGGAAGGAATTTCTTTGTCCGAACACACATGCTCAGAACGATATGTACCTTTTATATGTGTTATTTTACAAAGCTTTAATCTTTTAAAAAAAACAGTTTCTTTTGAGTGTTTTCTGTTATATTTATTTTCGCTTAAGATTGCCGATAGCATGATTTTTTAGAAAAAAACATTATTTTGTGAAAAAAGAGAACCATGTTCATTTTTGAAGAATAAAAAATTGTATGCGTGCTGAGGAATGTAAAGGGGGCAGGAACTCTTCTGCTAATTTTCCATCTATTTCCGATTAGATTGCCTTAAATTTATTTTGTTAATGTGAATTTGAGGAAAACATTTTTTAAAATTGTAAATTTTTCAAAATTTAGCTTTTTAGAGCAGAATAAAGATGATATAATAATAATAATAGATGCAAAATGTTCAGTGGATCAAGCTGCAACTATTAGTTGGGTGCCTGTTTTCAGTAACGCTAGTTACGTTTTTTTCACTCCACCCTAGAACATTTAAAAACATTCGGTACCTTTTGATTTTTACTTTCTGAACATGTACCATGTAAGGAAAGTATTGTAATCATGAAAAAATTCGACTTCGAGATTTTGGTGTATGGACACGTTTTGAGGGCTTCTGAATCCATTTATGCTATTTTTACGAGATGTATGTATGTATGTGTGTATGTGTGTGTGTGTGTGTGTGTGTGTGTGTGTGTGTGTTTGTGTGTATGTGAGTGAACACGATAGCTCCTGAACGGAGCATTCGATGGAGCTCAAATTGGATATATATGTCATAAACCACCGTCGCAAAACCGGTATTGATTTTGGTGTGTATAGGACTTATAGTTTTTCTACAGGGCTACGACAAAAATTTCTTTTACATTATGGCCTATGGGGAGAATTTCTTGAAAGTGCGCTAGCGTTTAAACGGTAGATTCGATTGAGCTCAAATTGGGTATATATGTTATAAACCACCGTTGCAAGACCGGTATTGATTTTGGTGTGTATAGAACTTATAGTTTTTCTACAGGGCTACGACAAAGATTTCTTTTACATTATGGCCTATGGGGGGAATTTCTTGAAAGTGCGCTAGTGTTTAAACGAAACATTCGATTGAGCTCAAATTCGGTATACATGTTATAAACCATCATCCTAAGACCGGTATTGATTTTGGTGTGTATAGGACTTATAGTTCTCCTACAGGGCTACGACAAAACTTTCTTTTATGTTATGGCATAATGGCATATGGGGAGACATTCTTGAAAGTGCGCAAGCGTTTAAACGGTGCATTCGATTGAGTTTCAATTTGGTATACGTTTGAATTATTCATCGATTAAAATTTATTTAAGTGCTTGGTAATGATCTTAATCGTAAGTGTTCGGAAAGTCGAGTGGAGTCACTCCAGATTTTTTTCAAGAGCTTTTACTTACTTTATATGCATATCATTTAAAGTTATTATTAATCAATCGAACAAGCAAACAAAGAAAAAAAAAACCTCACAGAAAAAACAAACGTTAATGTAACAGAAGACTTTACACGGACATTGCACGTTGGGATCGTATTTCATTTGGAAAAATAGGAATTTCCATTGCCAAAAAATAAAAAATAAAATAAAATAGATATTCGCCGACAAAAGGCCGCGTGGATGAGACACTGATAATTGATAGACAGCTGAAGTGTGAAGGTCCAGGATTCTGGCCTACCGCGTGTGAGTCGGAGTTTTGGCCGGTTTCCTCCCATTTTTTTTTCCCTGACCATTTCGTAACTCTTATTGGTTCATTCTCAGTGTCAGTTCACAGTGCAACTTGTAAAGAGACATTCTAAAAATTTCCGAGTCTTTAAGCTCGATTCAATTTCTTTAAAAAGATGTTCAAAAGTTGCACGGATTTCAAGTTGACAGCCTTAACCCAACCAAATCTTGACAACAACAAAAAAAAGTCCAGATTTACAGTGAGCATTTTGTAAAAAAAAAAAAAAGAACACATCTTTCTCCTGCTGTGACTGACTGGCTTCTTTTTATACATTTTCAGTCAGGGGGCGAAGGGAAGAAACAGAAAAATACTTCTGCTGCTAAAAGAAACTTCCGCCTTCAAATTGGGTAAGAAAACGGAAAACGCATATTCCGTCTGATTTATCTTCCGTCAAACGTCACTCTCGCTTTTCCCTCTTTTCCATCTTCGAACATATATTGCCATCCTTCAGCACACAAACCTTCACTGTCCAAAAAAATAGACGGCTATTTTCTAACACACTTCAGCTCTTTATTATTTTTTTTTTCCTCTCCGTGTCTCTCATTTCTGTAGCATGATTCAGAAGCAAAGTACACACTTCAGAGGACTAGGACCTCTTGTTATCCCTTACGCTGACGAGAAGCGTAAGAAAAAAAAAATCTGGAGTGACTCCACTCGACTTTCCGAACACTTACGATTAAGATCATTACCAAGCATTTAAATAAATTTTAATCGATGAATAATTCAAATATATATACCAAATTTAAGCTCAATGGAATGTACCGTTTAAACGCGAGCGCACTTTCAAGAATTTCTCCCCATAGGCCATAATGTAAAAGAAATCTTGGTCGTAGCCCTGTAGAAAAACTATAAGTCCTATACACACCCAAATCAATACCGGTCTTGCGATGGTGGTTTATAACATGTATACCCAATTTGAGCTCAATCGAATGTACCGTTTAAACGCTAGCGCACTTTCTAGAATTTCCCCCCATAGGCCATCATGTAAAAGAAATCTTTGTCGTAGCCCTGTAGAAAAACTATAAGACCTATACACACCCAAATCAATACCGGTCTTGCGACGGTGGTTTATAACATATATACCCAATTTGAGCTCAATCGCATGCCCCGTTCAGGAGCTATCGTGTTCACTCACATACACACACACACACATACATACATACATCTCGTAAAAATAGCATAAATGAATTCAGAAGACCCCAAAACGTGTAAATACACCAAAATCTCGAATTCGAATTTTTTCATGATTACAATACTTTCCTTACATGGTACATGTTCGGAAAGTAAAAATAGTGATTTATGACCATAGCATAAAACAAATTAATTTACGCCCTGGACTTTTTTTAGGAAGCCTCTCCACAAGCTGCACTGAACACTGCAATGAATGATAAACTATAGAACCCGTCATGGAGGTTTCAGAAAAAAATAAGAAATAAATTCTTTAAAATACTATGGAGCCAAGGCCCCTAGACTCGCTACGCTCGCTTTTCGTATGAAGCATTCGGCTACTAATGAGGCTTATTCGTAAAAAAAAGGCATGATTTCAACAAGCAAAACTCAAAGGTTGGATCCGATAGAATGTTACCGAGCTACACATTGCATGGTTCTTGCATGCTGCTTGGAACATAAAAATTTAAACTTCGCATTATTTTTCATTATGTGAAAACCATGGAACCCCTTGCGTATTATCCAATTATGACGATTCTTCATTATTTGCCGACTTGCGTATATGTATAGTTAATAATTAGCTCTAAGAAAACAGTACTTTATACGTTTTCTTTGATAAAAACTACGGAACAGCTAGGATAGCTTGCCACCCATAGCGACTTTTCATTATTGGGCGATGGACACATGCTCACAACCTATAATGACTGCTCATGTAAGGTTCCCGTAAAACAGTTATCCATATTTTCATATACATAATCCTTTGCAGATGGGCGTATTGAGCACCACGAATTATATCATCTCGCCGCGCTGGCAGATATCCAAAGTGTACTATAACTGCTATAATGGCATAGTGAACACCACCCAATATTTCTATTGGTGGCCAATACTCCGGCTGGACCTAACCGGCTTTAAAATAATCTGCATTTCAATTATTTTTCAAGATACTGGGTTCTAACATTTCGGAACTCGCGGTTTGAAGTCACCCTGCTTGGAGAGGGGTCCTGATGCCAAAATGGCGCCTTTTAAATCAATTGCAATTAATGATTCTGTTTTGGAAAAACGAATAATTGCTAATTCTAAAAGCGAATTTACTATTTGAAATTGTCAACTTTGTGTAACACACTTTGAGTTATTTATTTCATACACTTTTTAATTTGGCGTAAAATGGATTCTACTTCATGTTTGTCAATTTCACGCGATTCTACATACTTGGAATTGCTTTGATGCAAAGGAATGAATGATTTTAAGCCAAACCTGGCAACCATTGTGTTTATTTTTTCAGTTTTTTTATTAATATCTTGTAAAATAATTCGATTTTCGAAATTTAAGTCAGTTTATCAGGTTTCTCGGATATTATATGATCACGGATATCCTCGGAATTTTTCGAATCTGTGGACACCTTAGTCGAGACTCAAATCCCCACGGTTTAGAAGGAGAGAGCCCAACAAGCTTTGACAGCGGCGACAGCAGCCGTTACTATAGAGAGATTAAAATTGAGAGATACTATAGAGAGATTAAAATTGAGTGTGCTTCAGAAAATTTCGCAATGCAATTTTACGCTTGAAAATGCTTTTGAAAAATTCATAAATGGGTCACTCTCTCTTGCACTGAATAGACCTTAATACAGCCTTTCAATCTTTCCATAATTTTATAAATATATTTTGTGTATCTTACTTTCTAAATCTTCAGGCGCGACAAACACACATATAGTGCAAGACATACGTGCGTATATATCAGTGGCGTATTCGGTGGGGTAGCTAAGCTATCTGCGAAGTTCGAAGAATGTCAGTTTCCATAAACATATTAGCTTAACACTTCGTAAAAGATATTATTTCTATGAGAAAACTAAATGTCTGCATAGAAATCGGCGAAAAATTCCCGTATCTCATATAAAGGGTGTCCGAAATGAAGCGACCCTATTTTAAAGTTGTCTACAGACGAAACTATCTTTTAGAAAGTCGTGAAATTTTGTGTAGGACATTATGGAGGTATGGGAATCTGTTTGAGCGAGTAAAAAAAATGGAATTCAAATGCTCACCACCAGGGGGCGTTTCGTGGTTTCCCCAGTCCCCAGACCTCAATCCATGCAACTTTTGGCTTGGTGGAAGTTTGAAACACTGGATAAGTCGTGATCATCCGAGATCTTTGCCTGATCTTAACCCTTTAACGCTCAGTATTCCCGCTCTGGGAACACCCAATTTTGACGTTTTGACTGTTCCCATTCACGAAGAATAGATTGGATTTCAATAAAAATAGTGGCGGGTGACAGAGCTCCACGAGAATCCTCTACTTTTGAGCACGTCATTTCCCGTCCAAAAATGGCCACGATTCTTTTGAACAGCACTGACATCTGCTGAAAAATGGAAGAATGCGAGAACAGCCGGATAGATGGCCGCATGCTGAAAAAAGGGCAGCCGTTGCCATCGCTCGACTGAACGACCAGCAAGCGGGAGCAAAGTTCCTCACTCCAAAAAAATTTTTTCATACACCAAAAAGTTCGACATTTTCTTTCCTTCATCATGAAATAAAAAATGTTAACGAATGGATATTTTGTAATAAGCATATATATATCGCCATACCATACGTTTTCAAAAACTAATAACTTCTTGTTGATCGATCCATGAGTCTTAAAGACCATTGAATTTGTAGAACAGTCAATAAATCTCTAAGTCCATTTATTGTCAAAAATGATGCAATAGATATTGGAAAGGAAATTGAGTTGCAAAAAATGTACTATTGCAGTATTTATGAATATGTAATCAATCATGATAACAATACATCGGGAGATTTGGGGGCCCTTATTTTTCCGGGGCCCCGGGCAATTGCCCCGCATGCCCGTGTGATAATCAAGCTCTGCAGATAGCCACATACTTCCGTTACAAGACATTATTGCTCATAGGCGTAGAGTTATATGGGCCCGCGGGGCTCGAGCCCCCTCAATAAATTGTGAATAGGGGCTGAGCCCACCCAATAATTTACCACTCAATACAGAAAACTCATTTATACTAACATAAAAAAGAGTATTTCACACATTTACAAACGTTTAAAAAACATTTATTTGTACTTTTAAAAATTTTCTTCTTTTGATTTCAATCATGATTTAGTATTCATTGTGACGCCACGTAACACACAATGTTACTATAAGCTGCCCTCCTCTGGCTCCAAGCTCGGTTAATTAAAATCAGCTTATGCAAAGTAAAGTATGAAATGAAGAAAAGTTCAGATGTGTCTAAAATGCACTATCTCATCGAAAATGTTTGTTTTTATTCCTGTTTTGGATTTTTTGCTTTGCTTCTATTTTTGCCTTATAACATGGTAGGAAGATACTAACATGGATACTTACCTTACATAAATGTAGAATTCTATGGACCCATAGAGCTCGAGCGACTCCAATCATTTACACTTATATATAGTAAGTCATAGCTGCCAACTACTACGGAATATAATTAACTACTAACCACTTTTTGTAAACAGTATGTTTTTTAATTATTTTTTTCAAAATAGTAACCAGCTCACGCGCGCAGCACAAAAATTCTGCTATATTTTAACCGAAAAATCATGTAGAAAAAGTGGTTGATTCTATTCCGTAGTAGTTGGCAGCTATGAGTAAGTTATATGTACGTGAATCAGTGGCGTAGCCAGAAATTTTTCATGGGGGGGGGGTTACGACTTCTGCAACTCACATATATGTATACGGGTGTATGTAAGGGAGTGAAGAATATACATTTTGTAGGGCAAAAAATTCCTCATGGGGGGTTATGATCCCCCTAACATCCCCCTTTGGCTACGCCACTGACGTGAATATATGTGGTTGTGGGGCCCGGCCCCCCCAATAATTTTGAAAACTTTACGCTTATATTATTGCAGCATTCCGGATTACGTCTTCAAAAAACGACGAGAAGGGGGGGGGGGGATTGCACGTCCCTAAAACTTCGATATCTGAGGAATGACGAATCCACGCTTTCGTCATCTATTTTTTGTGAGGTGCTAAAGGAGCTAACCTAGTAGTGGTCGATGTCATAAGGTCATCTGTTCTACTTTTTTTTTTGCCGCATCTTAGCTACCCGTAGCTAAGATGACGGATGGCTGCTGTCAGCAAAAGAGAAAGGATCTTCCACCCCCTACCCATCATGAAACCCCCCATAAAAATAAGCTAAAATAAAAATCGCTCCGATAAAAACGTATCGAGAGCACATTGTTTCTTTTGCTTTTTCTTTCGCTTAAATCCGGATGTTCTGCTGGCTTTTTTGTATGTGGAAACTGCTTTTTAATCTCTCCAGAGCAGATAAGTTAAAAGGTTCTCCTCTGAAAAGGCAAATAGTTTGGCCATTACCCATTTTCTGGTGCCCAGGTTTACGAAATTGCTCTTCAGGTGTTGCTGCAATTGTTTCCTCCCCCGTACGTAACTTTTGTAGGGTCGGGTGTTGCACACCTTAGGTGGCCGTCTAGGATGAGACTGAAAAACTGCATCCATATTATTATGTAATATCCGAGTATTTTTATGTTTTTTGCGGGTTTTTTTTAATTACCTTGTTCATTCCTTGCAAAAGTTCTCACGAAGAAGAATGAATAATAATTATTCTCTCTAAAAGAATGAATAATAATTATTATTTTCTAAATTTTGAGGGCTCTTGCGTAATGCCTCTTTCACGTTAATTCCCAGACAACGAGTAATAATTAGAGATGAACGTGAAATTTTGGGGAAGGGGAGAGCACGTACACCCCTCTCCTTCCCCAATGCTAGGCCTATGCTACGAAGTACAGTGGAGTCTTGACTTACACAAGGGACGCGTTTCAAGACCCCTTAACAGGGGCGTAGGCAGATGGCGGGGGTTCTGAGGGGGCTGCACCCCCCCCTAAATGGGATCCTTTACTTAGCTTGCAGTTTCATATTTAAGTTACAATTTGATACCCAGTCCCCCGTAATAAAATCCTGGCTAAACTACTGCCCCTCAAATACGCACACAATTATTTTAGAGCTTTATAAACAGCCCTCGATATATTTTACGCAATTTCTAAGTATACAGGGTGATTCAAAATTAGTTTTACAAACCTTTAGGAGGGGTAGGATACAACAAGACGGCTCTGAATCTCATAGCGATGAGGAGTCGGAAACGTCGTCTTCATGCAGCTGTTTGTAATCACTTTAGAAGAAGTGTTCAAGTAATAGTAAATTTTCTGACCACGGTTTTTCAAAACCGAATCCATCTTTCACCGATTGCACTTGATAGAAATTGTTATTTCAGAATTATTTCTTTCATTGCATCGATGGATTTTTCGGAGGAAAGCCCCATTGTTTATGAAACTTGGTTAACCCTTTGAGGCGCAACCCTTTCTCAATGCTGGAAAAAGGGCAGCCGTTGCCATCGCTCGACTGAACAACCCACAAGAGGGCGTACGATGGAAACGTTCATCGCGTGCCACAGATCTAGAGACCCCCTTTTTTGACGACAGACTGGCTGTGCAGCACAACGTTTCGATCGTCCGCCCTCTTGCGGGTCGTTCAGTCGATCGATGGCAATGGCTGCCCCTTTTCCAGCACTGGGCAATCTATCCAGCTGTTCTCGCAATTCTTCCATTTTTCAGCAGATGTCAGTGCTGTTTAATAATAATTGTTTCCATTTTTTGACGGGAAAGGACGTGCTAAAAAGTAAAGGATTCTCGTGGAGCTCTGTCCACCGCCACTATTTTTATAGAAATCCAATCTATTCTTTGTGACTGGCAGCAGTCAAAACGTCAGAATTTGGTGTTCCCGGAACGGGAACACTGCGCGTTAAAGAGTTAAGAAATGAGACGCGCACTTCAACGCTTCTCCCCAAGTGATTATGAACAGGTACTCGAAGACGAGGTTTCAGACCCCGCATTGCTACGTGATTCTGAACCGTCTTGGTGTATCCTACCCCTCCTAGAAGTACGTAAACCAAGGCCGTACCCAGGGGTTGAACCGGGGGTTCCCCGAAGTTTATAGTTTTGCAAACAAAATAATAATGATGAAGTCTTTATGTGAAAAATTCAGCCTTTTGTCACCGTTTGGTCCCTACTGCGAAATTTTTGGACCCTCCCCCAAATTTATTTCTGAACTAATTTCGAATAACCCTATATGTTACCATTTTTTGGCAAAAAGTAATAAATAAACACTGTATTAAAAAAAAAGCAGTTTTATTCAACATAATACTGTACAGTGTACAAATGCACAAAATGAAATATCAGTCGGAGATAGAGGACATATAGTACAGTACTATAAATGGAGTATGCAGTAATAATAATCAAAGTGATGCACTTTGATAATAACACTGTACTGTATAGCAATTATTATAATTGTACTGTAATAATAGTACTAATAAATTCTGTGATGTATGACACAGTACTTTAATAATACTTATAACTGCATTGTACTGTACCTTGATTGCTTTTGACTGGGTATAGTTTACTGACAGAGTCACCGAAAAGATTTTCAATACAATACGGTCTATGTGAACATCTTACTATAATATACTAAAAGTGTATGGTCAATCGGTGTTTTGGAAATGAATCAAATTTCTCCAAGCGTGAAAAATTTTGGCCCAAAAACACCAAATTCTGCGCCCAAATTAAGTTTCCAAAACCGAATCGAGTTTATGTCTCTTGGGGGGAGGAAATCGCCAAGCTTCATATTACTGAAAATATTGCGTCTTATTTCACAAAAAATAAGTTGGGCGTGCATCAAAATGTATGTAATTGAAAAGTCACATAAAAAGGAAGTCACGTGGTGTCCACATCAGAGATTTAGAGGTTGCACGCACAGTCCCTGTAGTTTGACATTCGTGTCATATTTCCATGGTGCTGCTGCTCACTGCCTAAAAAGAAAAAAAAAAAAGCCAGTAAAACCCTCACAAACATAGCAAACGTCAGCTGGACATGCTTGGAAACGAGAAGGAAGTGCCCGACCTCGAACAAACAGGGTAAACGGCCGTCGTAACGACCGAACTTTTCACGTCAAATGAACGCGACAATTAGCAGCGGTGAATTCGGAGTTGAAGGATTTAAGATTCCGTTTGTTCAGCTGCAAGCCATCCTCGATTTCTTGTCTCCCCGGTTAAACCGTTCACTTGATTAAGTGACCGGATGCCGCCGCAATAGCAACGCACGAAGCCGTTAAACATCGCAGTATCCGGAATGAGTTTTAATTGGTGGTCTTGATTCACCTTGATGTCTGAATCCTCCTGCGTTGTTTATATGTTGGAACAAATTGAACGGCTTGCAGATTTCGGGTTCTCCTCTTTTATCGTCGGCGGTCAGAGGCGTATCCAAGGGGGGGGGTTAGGGGGGTCATAATCCCCCCATGAGGAATTTTTTGCCATACAAAATGTATATTCTTCACTACATTATCACACACACGTATACATATATATGAGTTGCAGTAGTCATAACCCCCCCCCATGAAAAATTTCTGGCTACGCCCCTGTCGGCGGTATATCTTTTCTAAATGTGAAAAGAATAGGCGTCAGCTTGGTTTTGTTATTTTTGCTTATTTATACTAAAGGGCTACTAACTTCGGCTTACGAAGAAAATTTATATGCAGAGGAGTGTCATGGTGTCCACCGGCAACCACAAAAGAGACTTTAGTTACCAAATTAACCCTTTGGGGCTCAAACCTTTCCCAATGCTGAAAAAAGGGCAGCCGTTGCCATCGCTCGACTGAACGACCAGCAAGAGGGCGGACGATCGAAACGTTCATCGCGTGCCACAGATCTAGAGATCCTTTTTTTGACGGCAGCTGGCCGTTTCGATCGTCCGCCCTCTTGCTGGTCGTTCAGTCGAGCGATGGCAACGGCTGCCCTTTTTTCAGCATTGGGCAATCTATTTAGCTGTTCTCGCATTCTTCCATTTTTCAGCAGATGTCCGTGCTGTTAAAAAGAATCGTGACCATTTTTTGACGGGAAAGGACGTGCTTAAAAAGTACAGGGTTCTCGTGGAGCTAGGTCACCCGCCACTATTTTTATAGAAATCCAATCTATTCTTCGTGACGGGCAACAGTCCAAACGTCAGAGTTGGGTGTTCCCAGAGCGGGAACACTGCGCGTTAAAGGTTTAAAGCTTGGGATACTTTTATTGGTTAAAAAAAAATGCGATTTTCATATTATTTTCCAATATTTGGCGACTTTTTCTGGACTCTAGGCAACTCATTTAGCGATCGGAAAATGACAAGTTATATTCTTTATTTCTTTTTCAAGCATATCCGTTGTCAGACTGATTCCTAGAAGCCTCCCTCGGACTGTCTATTATCATGTCGAAAAGCTATCCTGGGGTATTAAACTGTGATATGGTCATTATAATACATTTTTGTATTCCGAAAACGTTTTATGTATGCAAGAGAACTAGAAAATACTAAAGTTAGGGAGATTTTTCTTTTAATTATTCAATTGAGTACATTTTTTTACTTAATAATTTCACTAAAAATTTATGAATGTTACTTGCATTGAATCAGCATATGATGAGTGAGAATTTTAATTATATATAGTATATGATGTGTATAGTGTGAGTGTGTGAGTATATGAGTGTGTGATAAGAGAGAGAACATGAAATCACTCTGAACAACTAAAAAGCAAAATCAGTTTGATAATTTCGTCTTGTGCTCTTTTTTTATGCTAAGATGCCAATAATAAATTTTTTGGACTAAATTTAGAAAAAATGAGGCTAAAAAATAAAATATACATTTTCGGCTACTTTTTCATGTTGGTGAGGCTACTAACGCTACTATTTTTGCCTCGTTACTGCGGTGAACACTCTAAATAGCGGTGCAGCCGTGCAGAAAGCGCCTTCATAGGAATCCTTCGTGCACCTCTCATTTACGAAACAAATCTTTAAAAATTATGGAGGAAATTAGATCAACTAGTCCGAGGTCCAAACTGGAATCCAATCCGTCACGTTTGTACAGCAGGCCTTTAAGTTTTCCAGTAGGCATCAAATTACTTACCTGCAAAAATAAAAAATCTGGAGTGACTCCACTCGACTTTCCGAACACTTACGATTAAGATCATTACCAAGCAGTTAAATAAATTTTAATCGATGAATAATTCAGCAAAAATTCTTAGTCTATTTTTTTTCACTTTGAGTTCAGTCGAATGTACCGTTTAAACGCTAGCGCACTTTCAAGAATTTTCCCCTCATAGGCCATAATGTAAAAGAAATCTTTGTCGTATTCCTGTAGAAAAACTGTAAGTCCTATACTCACCAAATTCAATACCGGTCTTGCGATGGTGGTTCATAACCTGTATACCCAATTTGAGCTCAATCGAATGCCCCATTTAGGAGCTATCGTGTTCACTCACATACACGCACACACACATACATATCTACATCTCGTAAAAGTAGCATAAATTCAGACAATTCAATAGCAAAATAGCAAAATGAATTCAGAAGACCTCAAAACGTGTCAATACACCAATATCTCGAAGTCGAATTTTTTCATGATGACAATACTTTTCTTACAGGGTACATGTTCGGAAAATAGTAAATAAATAAAGGAGATTTGCAATGACGAAAATGCAGGGGTGGCTCTTCGGTTTAAATGGAGGTTCACAAAATAAATTTCGAAAGTTAAATAGGCAAATACGACGCACCTTACAAGTTAAAATAGATTTGCATTTCCAGCAGTTAAAGGAAAACAATGCACGCAGCTGAAGGAAAACAAGTAATATGTAGTCTTACATTTCGTCACCGAGATAAGTTTGAGCAAAAGTGTCGCCTTTATTTCAATTTTTTTTCAAAGAATAATATTGAAAAATGTCTTTCTTTAACTCCGGAACACTTATTTGACTCCCATCTTAATTACTGACACTAGTTCGTAAAAAAATACTGTCGTGAAAAATGATAAAAATAAAGAAAATAATAAGAAATAAAAAAATGGATTAGCTAAACGAACTTTACAAACCAAGGAAGAATCCGGAAGAGATAACGGGGAAAAAAAGCATCCGTGAGCACACTCAAAATGGGCGAACGGAGTGATATCAGCAGCGCCTTACTTCTCCCGTAACTCTCTCTCCGCGTCTTTTCTCAGAGAGCGGTTCAGAAGACCATTGGGCCGATCGCACGTGCGAACTACATAATACTATGCTGTAGTAACCTATACTACAGTGCGTTAGCTAAATAAGCGTATTTAATAACAGTGGGGGGGGAGGGGAAGGGGAGGAGAGTAAAACTCACGTTTTAAATTCACAAAAATCTAGAAGTGTACTTAATATTATTTTTTTTTTACTTATATCACTACCTTAAGAAACTAGGAATTTAAAGTAAATAAAAAACTTTGTAAAAAACACACATAAGATGTTATAGGTAAGAGGATACGCACGTTTCAACCAAAAATTGTTTTGGCCTTCGTCAGTCCAAGCCCTTCGTTGCAAGCAACACAGGGTTCCCTGTGTTGCTTGCAACGAAGGGCTTGGACTGACGAAGGCCAAAACAATTTTTGGTTGAAACGTGCGTATCCTCTTACCTATAACATCTTATGTGTGTTTTTTACAAAGTTTTTTATTTACTTTATTGTTTAACACCAGTATTTTGAGTGTTTTTTCCGTTTTTCCAACTAGGAATTTGTTTATTTTTTAATTAATTTGTTTATTTTTTAATTTTTCATCTGTCGCTTCACGTGCTCACGTGCCACTGAGAAAACGTATTAACAATATAATTCAGTACCAACATAAGAGTAGCGTTTTCGAAAGATATTTTTTCAGGGATTAGGGGGGGGGGGGGCACCTAAGATATTTAAGAGTAAGAATAGCGAAGATTCGTTGGGTATAGGAAAAAAGTTTTAAAATGAATATTTTTTAAACAAAAATACGAGCGTAGACCATCCCCCCCCCCAAATCACGTAATATCTAAAGGAAACACCGTGACTTAGTAATTGCATCTCATGCTCTATCTACAAATTAAAATTTGCATATCTACTATGTTTGGACGGCTTGCTGGAAGACTAGTCTGAGGAAAAGAAATCACCTCAGTATATCTGGCCTCAGTAAGGAATTATTTAAAATTAACTGCCATGAAACACGATAAATTACTTAAAAAGATAAATAAATGTTACGTACTACTGGGCTAACGATGGTCAGACTGGGATAAAAATGTCATCCTCTGACAATTTTCCAATGCAACAGTCTTTCATAGAACATAAACTTATTCACGTTTAAAAGTCGGATTAATGAGTCTCAATTTTGATCAATACAGTCAATTTCATCTTCCTTTTATGCACAGCAACAGTTAAAAAAAAAAAAAGGTCCACTTTCCTTGTAATGTTAAAAAACACATCTTGGTCAAAAGCAAGTTTTAGATGCCCTTACTGCGAAAATATTCGATTTACGAATTAAAAATCCATACCTCGGAAATTCACTTATCGTGGTAGAATCTGCAACGGATTAACCGCGGTAAACGAGGGTAGGCAGTATTACGATACATTATTATCATTCCGTATATATATATCTCCTCGAAATACGTGCAAATCATCATATATATCACTACCTTAAGAAACTAGGAATTCTGAAATGCTTAAATTGTAAAAATTTACTACAGTGGCGGCCCGTGGTCAAAACTGTTAGTGCAGCCGGAAGCATATGAGCCCCCCCCCCCTTTCCTCCGGACAGGGTTGGAAAATCTTTGTTGCTGAATTCGAAAGCTGGCGGATTTAGCCCTCACCGAGGAAAAAAAAAAATTACATAAAAAATGCAAGAGATCCTATTTTACTTATATAAAATGGACATAAATTTCAACCAGACGCTCTTATCCTCAAAATTGCATTCATCCGCGTCTGATTCGAAGTTTCCTTAGAATTTTCTTTTGTAACGATAACTTGAGAAGAAAAGAAAACTTACTTATTTTTTATAAGTCATATCAATCCTCCTTTCTTTTAAACATGCGAATCGGTCAGCGATGTCCCCATAAAAAGGGCGTTGTTTTAATTCAGATATCCATAATTTTAAAAGCTCTTTAAAATTTCCCATGTTTAAAGAATTTTCTCGCTCGCCATGTCCTCTCAATGCCAGTTCTTGCTTACTTAAAACGAATACTGCTTTGATGGGTCATTGTCCATTCATAAGCGTCTATTCAGGCTTACTTTCTTGATAAATTTAGCAATATAAAGTCGAGAGTTTTCCAAACATATATTCTCCTTACCCCCTCCCTCACTTCTTGTTCGAGCCAATCAGTGAGTCCAGTTCTCAAGTTCAGCCGCCGTTAAAAAATCTTTCATCGGCTGTATCAGCTGCATACTCCCGGAGATATGCCGGAGAGGCTGCTTACGTAGTCGTTGTCATGGCAACGGTGCTGCCAATTTTTTTTTCAGCACTCTGGGCTGAACCAAAGATTTTCCCACTTGAATTGAGGGAAGATTAAAGTGCTTTTTTTCTGAATGAGCGATCCGGCCACAATACGTTTTTTTTTTGTTTGGTTTTTTCCGGAGATTTTTTTAATTTACCGTAGGAATTCCACAATTCTAATCTGAATTTAGGAAAGTTAGTAGAATAAATTATTTTAAAGTATGTGCTGATAATTTCAAGTGCAGCCCGGCTGTAGTTGCTGTATCCCACGAGCCGCCACTGATTTACTAAAAAACTTTTAAAATTATTACCTCTATATGGATGGTTTTGTGATTATGAAAGCCCTTTTACATATTATTAGGATAAGAATAATATACTTCCCTCTTCGTGATTATACATCTCCTCAAATAGTATTCAAATCGTGATAGATCATTTCTTTAAAAATATATGAATTCTGATATTAAAAGTTTTTCTTAAAAAGTTCGCAAAGGAACATACTAAACTTATTACATTTCTTTATCGATCGTTGTGTGATTATGAATGCACTTTTAAATATAATTAGAATAACGATAATGCACTTTCCTTTCCGTAATTAAACCTCTCTTCCAACGATATACAAATCGGGATCAATCACTGCTTAAAAAAAAACTATGAACTCTAAAATTTTTTTAAATATAAAGTTTACAAAGGAAAGTTTTTAAATGTATTATATTTCTATATCGATTGTTGTGCAGTTATGAATGCGCTTTTAAATATTATTAGACTAATGATAATGCACTTTCCTTTTCGTGATTATATACTATCTCCTCGAAGAATATGCAAATCGTGATGTGTCATTGCTTTAAAGAAAAATATGAATTCAAAAAAAAATTTTTTAATTAAAAAGATTAGAAAGGAACGTTTTAGGCTTATTACACTTCTATATCGATCGTTGTGTATAATTATAATGCTCTTTTGAATATTATCAGAATAACAATACTTCGCTTTCCTTTCCGTAATTACGCATATCCCCCACGATTGAATAGATGCGAAATCGTGACATACCGTTTGCTTTATAAAACGGGGAATTCTAAAATTCTTAGAAATTATTAAATACAGACAACGGAATGAAAGTGCAATCCCCCCCCCTTCCCCCGTCGGACGGTAGACATCAAAAACAACCTCCCACAGAGAGAGAAGCCGGATAAACATAGAAACTGGGCGTTGTCGCTTCCTGGGATCTATTATTGTGGAGACACCTGAGGAAAATCAACAAAAGGGAAAATTGAAGCACGATATCCATAGGAGACTCCAAACAAACTCATACGGCGCATATGAGCTGGAGGAATATGGAAATTTGCGTGAAATGAAACGATGCTTTTTTCCATAGCGCGGGTGGTCCTGGCGTAATTGTTTTTTATTCAGCGTAAAATTAATTGGGACACATTTTTTTTTCCAACCTTTTTATTAGCTTGGTCAGTGATCGTCGGTGCAGTTCAAAAGCTGTATGGGAATTTTAACCCACTTTCTAATGTCCGGTCGAGCTGAAACTTCGCATACCAAAACATTAAACCACATTTAATGTTTTGGATATGGTTATGTAATGGATTGTTAACATAACAATGGATTGTATTGTTAATACAATCCAGGTTTTAACAACATTAAGAGAGGTTTAATGTTGTTTAATGTTTTAAATATCCATAACATTAAATGTAACCATAACATAACAATACAATCCATATTGTATTGTTATAAAGCGTACAATCCATATTGTATTGTTATGTTATGGTTACATTTAATAGCATACAATGGATATATATACATACAATGGATTATAACATACAATGGATATATATACATATAATGGATTATAACATACAATGGATTGTATTGTTAATACACGTGTAACTAAGACTGACACTGAGTACTGCTTTTTTAATTTTTGTTGATTTGGATGTCGATAAATCAAGCATTTTTGTGAGAAGTTCTACTTTTTTTACTTTGGGACACCCTTCCGAAATTTGTGTCTGGCTACGTCCCTGTAATAAGATGACACATACCGTCTTGCAAAAATATTTGTTTACAATGTATACAGAGATGGAACGAACGGCATATTCGGGTCCAAAGCATTCCACCTTAGAGCAGTCAACAAGACAAATTGGACATCATTCGAAACATGACTTCTGCCCATTAAAAATGTCTGGTAAAGTGACGGGGTTGAAATCCAAATTTCTCTCTTATCTACACCACTGTTAATAAATATTTGTACCCTGTGACTATAGGTATCTACACGGTATGATCGTACAGGGGCCCCAAACAATGACTAGGCCAATTGCCCAGCGGCGAATGAATGCAATTTTGTGGGGAGGGGGGTTATTCGGACCATTCGCATACACTTCCATATTACGGAAGTGAAGTAGAATATTTCACATTAATTTCTGTTTTCTCGGTGGGGGCGATCGCCCCCTCCGCAGCCCTTTGTATTCCGCCCTTGCTATTGCCCCCGAACGTCTTGGTCGTGCATATAGTTGCAGATCTGCAACATGCCCATTAAAGCTGTATAAATCAATCACAATGAGCTACAAAATATTTGAATAACTGTTCACTTTTCCCAGAATAACGGGAGCAGAATATAATTTTTTTAATCTTAAAAGTTTGAGATTTTAATTAATACTAGCCTGAGTATAAAGAACAAGAGTATAAAGAGCCTGAGTATAAAGAAAAATGTCAACACTGCGCTGAGTATAAAGAACAGTAATACCTTACTGTTCTTTATACTCAGCGCAGTGTTGACATTTTTCAGATGGGCGATGAATGCGAAATGGTGGGCGAGCTGCGAAAAAGTCAGAAAGATGTGGCATTTTTGTGTATCCATATTATTGTTCTAGTCTAGCTCCTGCGTGACCTGGGCTTGCTCCAGTGGACGTCATGGAACTGTTCATTTGGATTCTTGCACATGCGTTATTACACTATAATGTTTTACATCTAGCTATTGCCGTTCGCAGCCTGGAAGTATAGTCGATTTTGCTACCTCATACGTTAGCGTAGTAGATTAGAACGAATCTGTATTTTGGCCAGCAGCACTACCGGTTATTGCAGAACTTATTGTGTTTGTACTAAACTTATATGAATGTTGATTTTTTTTTTTCTTTAATTTCTCAGCTTGAGCTATTTACAAACACTTCAGTATCACTTTGGTATACTACAGATACATTTTCAAGCAATACAAAAATAAAAATAGTTTTTTTTTGAACTCTTCAACAAGCACATTTTAGTCAATAATTGTTACATAAATTACAAAACTGTGAAATAAAAAAAATTCAGTATGTTTATAATCTGCTTCTGCCCATTGCAGTAATTTTTTTTCTAATTTTTAGTTGTTGATATATAAAAGGACTAACTATTTCCTATATCCGCCACTGAGAAAGGCAGTAGAGATGAGACGGGCTCAGCGCGAGCCCGAAAGCCTGAGACCGGGCTCTGAAATTCATAATTGTGTTCGGGCTAGAGCAGGCTCGGGATCGGGGGGAAATTTCTCCTTCATTGAACGTACTCCTTGTAAACAGATTTCAAACAGTGATTCATGGGAGAAATAAAGTCAATGACTCCATGGATAGACTATCCAAAATTTTGCTAGTTTTGGAGTCATTAATTATTATTATTGGATAAACTTGAATAGAAAGAAATGCACGAAGTGCATTAAGAGTTTGCTATTCTATTTGCCTTTCATTGGAACAAATGGCAATATTTAGGATAGTCTATCCATGGAGTCATTGACTTTTATTTAGCTGAAATTTCGGGCTCGGGCACCGGCTCCGACTGTCGCTCGGGCTCGGGCGGTCTCGAATTGGAAGTCTTTGGCTCGGGTGGGCTAGATCTTCTAAAAAAGGAGTCCGAACTCATCTCTAAAAGGCAGGACATGCAATGCACTACTGTAGTTAACAGCGGTATTTACAACTACAACGGCAGTTCAATGCCTTTAGATATCAAATTAAAAGAACGAAGTTCATATCAAGCTATGTTAAAAAGAGTCGCTCATGACCTCTGCTGCAGCAATATGTACACACGTATAATTTTTCTCCGGCAACCCTAAAGAAAATACCCCATTCGTCTGACCTTCAAAACTTGCTCGCTTAAAAAAAAGGGGTCTCGAAAAGAATTTCTCTACTTTCCACACTCTTTTTTCATCGTCTTATTTTTCTCATCCTATTTGATATGTTAAGACTTGAGACCATACTTTTCTTCTTCTTCTTTTATTTATCTCTTTTGTTTACGAGTAGTACGTAAATAAAAAGAAGAAGAATCCTTTGAGGATATTTAAACTTCGACCTCGAGTGTGTTTGTTTTTTAATCCCGGGTTACTATCTTCTTTTCTTTTTACGACTCCAAGAGCTTCTGATAAGGGAGATTAGACGGAATGTAATCGGACACAGATAAAAAAAAAAAAAAACTCAAGGAAAAAATAATAATAAAAACCCTAACATCCTCAAATGTAAACATGGAGTAAAGCTGTATGTAAATCTAGATGAGAGAAATGGATTATGTGACGCACATTCATGTACCTGCATGTAAATTAACTGTCAAAAGGGAGGATTATGGGGAGATTACGTTGAGGCAAAAACGCTGTTCTTATTGTGTTTAAAAACTGTCCATTTTTATAAATCTTAAAGGCAAGCTTCAACAAAATAAAGTGTTCTGAAATAATATTTTGTAAATTGATTTTGTTTTTAAAAAAATTTCACAACATTCTTGTACATTTTGTACGGAAATAAGTATTCAATATTGTTTGATATAGGAAAATGCATGCGAAACGTTATTATGAAATATAACTAAGTGTACTTTTAATGTATATGAAGTACACATTTGCTTCATAATGCATAATTTATAAAGTATACTTTTAATTTACAATGCATAAACATTTCAACTCAAAAAAATGTGTTTTTTCTTTTTTACATACTAATATTCTACAGTTAAAGCTGAACCATGGAGAAAAAAACGCGTATGTCTACGGTAATTTTTTAAAAAGATATTAGGGTTTGAAAAAATTAAAAGGGACAGTTAAATGTCCACAAAAAGGCAAGCAAACGCGTCAATAAACACGTCACAATTTTTATTGAATGTTTTACAAAATAAGCTAATATTCGTATGAAATTATTTTTAAAATATGTTTCGTTAAGGTAAAATCATAAATAAAATTATTCAGAAGAGACGGTATTAAAGGTAAATGGAAAATTACACTTTAAACTGTATTTTCTCCAAATCAAGTTTTTTGTGATTTTCTTGCCTTCAAAATGCTCCATGCGATTTAAATTTGGTCGGAATTGTACAAAATTTACTACAAACATTCTTCTCATATATTACAATAAATCTGTGTATCCTTTTTAAATAGGGTCAAAATTTCAATTATGAAATTTCACTTTTATTTACGAAAACTGAAAAATTTCGGGATAAAGTTTGGTATATATCCATGTTTGATATATATCCATGAAAATATTTCTAAAAAATGAACTACTCGGTCTAATCAAAAACCGATACATAGACTTTTTTAAATATATTTTTATGCTATTATAAAACAAAAGTATTTAAAAAAAGTTAAAATTAAAACGCATGGAACATTTTTTCGAAACTAAAAAATAATTAATTTTTAATTAATTATTACTAATATTTTTAAAATTTTTTTTAAATTCTTTTCAGTTGTTTATAATGCTTTTAGTTTAATATATTAAAATACAAAATTTCATTATACTATCTTATTAAATAAAAAAAAAAAAATTTAATGTCCACCATCCCCTTAAATTCTGAAATAGCGGGTGTTATATTTTTGTATGAAATAAATTATGCACGAAAAACCCTTATGCAACAAAAACACTTTAATATTGTTATTATTACTATGCAGTATATTTCATAGTAATTATAATTAATTAAATCCTATTTCAAAAATCTTAAGCGAGAACAAACATTTTAAAAATTAAAATCACATTAGTCCAAACCCCTCGAAAATAATTTTAATTCCATTCTAACTGGTAGCATTGAAAATTTTGGTTATCACATTTAAAACCAAAGGCGGATATATTTAAAACCCCGGGTTAAATTTTATCAGTCTCCTAATTATAACATTCACTTTTCTAGCAGAATAACAAAGTCAATCCAAATTCCCAATCACTAATTTAATTGATTTTTTAGCGTCGCATTACAATGAAATTTCATACTGTAGGTAAACGAGGCTCAAGAAATCGATCAGCAAACTAAAAACAATGATTTACATTGGAAATTTGAAGATGGCCCCTCAAAAGTTTATGCATAGTAAGATAAGTAACACTAAGCCATTAGCATAGTTCTATACAACATTTTTATGTGACAATTAAAAATCAAAATATCGCTCATGTGGGGAACTGTGTTATGATAGTAAGAAAATTATTAAATAAATGAACAAGAAGTAAGAAAATTATTAAATAAATGATCAAGAACTAAAATAAAATAAGTAAGTATTCTTAAAAGTGAACAGATAATTAAAACTAAATTATCAAGAACAGAAAAAAAGAAAAGAAAGAAAGAATTTATTTTCAGTTTCTGCGCAGTGAAAAGTTTTAAATTGAGATTTTAAGCGACTAGACTGAGTAATTCACAAAAATGTTCAATTTCCAATTTTAAATATCTCACTAAATAATAAAGCACGAAATATTTTTCAAATGACATTTCAAAGGTCGGACATCATTTTTCTCAGAGAATGTTTTAGGTATAGGGTCACACAGAAAAGTTATTTTTTGTACATATGCGGTCAAGAATCAAAAGTAACTGAATGTCATCAAAAAACATTTTCAAACTGAAGTACCAATCTAAAGTTAATGTTTAAAAAAGTACCTCACTGAGCAAACAGTTTGAAACATCCAATATATATCGTTACCTATACCGAGCGAAACTTCTTAAAATAAAATGTTTAAATCATATATAAACAAATGATATTGAATGTACGATCCTGGTGGCATGAAGGATTCACCTTTCTTCAGTAGAAAAAATGGCCCGATGGCTGTGGGTTGACGAAGAGCAAACGGCTTTGCACGACCTGATACGTACGTCTGTACTATTAATGACTATGTCATTTTATCTCTCAACACCCTTTATTGAAAAATGTGTCCCAAAATTGCGACATAATTTTACATGTATTTAAATACTATTAGCTCACAACAGCTTTAATCTGTTGTTACACTATTTCGTAAGCTGTAGAATAGGCATCCCATGTATTTTTCTATAAAGAGGTTACACTCATGAAAATTTCAACATAAGGTTACCAGGCGAAATACGTGAAAAATGAGCGATCAAATGACAAAGTCAATGAATATCGTTTTAATAGGGCAATCATGAATCTAAAAAATTAAGGGGGTTCAGGGGGACCTCCCCCTGACGAGACACGAGGCCGAGTTTTTTTTTATGTATGTGTATGTTTAATAGTTTTATTTTTATTTTGCTCTTAGCACGAGAGTATTTTTTTAGTTTTTTTTTATTAGAAACCTTCTTATATCACTAATGATTTCTTTTCCTTCGCTTCTGTTTTTCTCTCGAGTGAAAACACATGACAGTCAAAAATCAAAACATCTGTGTTTCATATTACTTCAAAAGAAAAAAAAAAAAAGCTTTTACGCTATTGTCCCGCAAAAACGATCGTTAACTTCCTAAACGAGAACGATTAATAAAACAAACAGAGGGGGCAGGAAAAAAAAAAACTTTCTAAGTGCTGGCCATTATATTTGCGAGGTTTACTGACTCTATTAATGGTGCTTGAGGATATCGACCACATACATCATACAGAACTGTTGTGAAACAGCGTCACAGCCCTTTCTATTTTTCTTCTTTTTCCACCAACTCTCTAAGAAAGCGTTCGTTGTTCTGGAGCGAGCCGTCTATTAGACGTCCAAGATAAAAATCCGGTCTAGAGCATCCATTACAGCATATCAGCCCCCTATCTTCTCCTACAACAGCTTTCTGCTCGGTGTCATGATACGGTGCATAATTGGCAGGATCCTTGAAAAGCATCAGTCTGACGTAACGATTCGACGTACGAATTATTATTTTTTTTTTTTCAATTTTCCCTGAGGTAGAAATATTTTCATTTTTTTTTTAAATATATGGAATTTCAAGAAGTTTTTTTTATTTTCATATCTGCGATTACCTGTATTTCCAATATTTTAACTGAAATTTAAGGGGACAGTTCAGCCATTCAAGGCATGAAATCGCAAAAATGTGATCCATTTTCTGATATTTCTGGCACTAAAAGTATTCAATATTTTAAAATAATTTTTTCAGAGTAGGTTACATAAGATATTGTTTTATATAATAAAAATTAAAAAATACTAATAAACAGTTTCTTTATGACTTAAAAATACATAAATAAAACACAAATTTTCACGTCTTCAAAATTACTATAATGCACTTCGCGCAGGATAACTGTAGCAACTTTTCATATTTTCCAACAAATTTGACCTTAAATTGAAGATAATAGTCCTAATAACAATTTGAACTACAATTATAAAAATAAAATGGATAGAAAAATATTTATCAAAAAAAAAATATATATATATATTCAAAAAATGCAAAAATTTTATTTTTTCCTAAATAAAATTAATTATTGTTCTTGAATTTTAAAATATCCTTATGATTGTAGTTCAAATTGTTATTAGGACTATTATCTTCAATTTAAGGTCAAATTTGTTGGAAAATATGGAAAGTTGCTACAGTTATCCTGCGCGAAGTGCATTATAGTAATTTTGAAGACGTGAAAATTTGTGTTTTACTTATGTATTTTTAAGTCATAAAGAAACTGTTTATTAGTATTTTTTAATTTTTATTATATAAAACAATATCTTATGTAACCTACTCTGAAAAAATTATTTTAAAATATTGAATACTTTTAGTGCCAGTAATTTCAGAAAATGAATCGCATTTTTGTGATTTCATGCCATGAATGGCTGAACTGTCCCCTTAACCCTGTTATTAACCCTTTAACGCGCAGTGTTCCCGCTCTGGGATCACCAAACTCCGACGTTTTGACTGTTGCTAGTCACGAAAAATAGATTGGATTTCTATAAAAATAGTGGCGGATAACAAAGCTCCACGAGAATCCTTTACTTTTTAAGCACGTCATTTCCCGTAAAAAGATTATATTTAACAGCACTGACATCCACTGTAAAATGGAAGAATGCGAGAACAGCTGGATAGATGGCCCAATGCTGAAAAAAGGGCAGCCGTTGCCGTCGCTCGACTGAACGACCCGCAAGAGGGCGGACGATCGAAACGTTCATCGCGGGCCACAGATCGAGAGACACTTTTCTGACGCAGCAGGCTGTGCCGTACAGCCAGCTGTCGTCAAAAAAGGGTCTCTCGATCTGTGCCACGCGATGGACGTTTCGATCATCCGCCCTCTTGCGGGTCGTTCAGTCGAGCGATGGCAACGGCTGCCCTTTTTTCAGCATTGGGAAAGGGTTGCGCCTCAAAGGATTAAAGGATTTTGTACAAAATGAAAATATACGTACACCGACAAATGTCCGCTGAATGATCTATAGTAATTTTTTTTATTAAAATAATTGAAAGTATGCTATTGCAGAGGGAGAAAAATTTTCTCGCAGGTTAGCATGAAGTTAGTGAATCTAAGATCGCAGCCGTCTGTTCAACAACCTTAAGATAGCACATAAGCATAAAAAATGTCAGCTTTATAGACGCCAACATTCGTGGTTCCACGTGGCAAAACATAGAAGTCTGTGTGTTCACCCAAAGAGATACCACCCCAAACACGAACACTGCCTCCTCCGTATCTCGATTACCGCAAACGTTTTCTCTTGCGGTGTGAGGTCAGCTGCACACAACTGGCTAATCGTCTCGCAAATAGACTACTTTCGTGAAACGTTCTACGCACGATAGACGATGACACGAACCTTTTGGTGACTCTATCAAGGAAGGCGTCACGATGAGACGGGTTTGCGGTTCTGTTCCTTAGTGCATACAATAACAGCTAATACTGGTGATTGGAGTCTTTTGAAGGACTTGGCCGTTTCTGGCCAATCCTTCTGGATACTGAAATGAAATTGCTGTCAAGAACAACAAGCGATTAGTCTAAAAAGCTGTCTTCAAAATGGAAATTTCAGCACGCTTCTATGCAAAACGTTATAAAAGGAGAATTGGAGAAAAATTCCACGATGATAAAGAATAAGTTTTAAAAGTTTCTAAAGGGCATGACCCGATTATTTCTGTCCTCAGACAAAACTATGGTTTGCAGCCGCCATACTTTTTTATGTAAACTTTTTACAATAACTTCCTTTTAGGACCATTTGGGGGGAGTAGGGTGTTTCGCGTGTTTTTATAATCTTTTAACTGCCGTCAGTTGCCCAGTCAGTAAAAGTCCGTTTTCCATTAGAACACCTGAAGTCAAGCATCGCCGACCTTGGTCACTGTTTGGGTGGGTGACAATTAGAGATGTGACGGGCTCTGTCATTCACTATTCTGCTCGGGCTCGTGGAAAATTTCTATTTTATTGAACATACTCTTTGTAAACAGATTTTAGAAAGGTGATTCATAGGAGAAATAAACTCATTATTATTATTATTGCTGGATAAACTTGAATATAAAGAATTGCAGAAAGTGCATTAAGAGTTCGCTATTCTACTTGTCTTACATGTGCACAAACGGCAAAATTTAGGACAGTCTATCCATGAAGTCATTGACTTTTATTGATCTATTAGTTGATATTTCGGACTCGGTCTCGGGTTCCGACTTCAATAATGTCGCTCGGGCTCGGGCGAGCTCGAATTAAAAGTCCTCGGGCTAGGGCTTTAAAAAATGACCCCGAACTCATCTCTGGTGACAACATCATGCGACTGGACTGCTGTGGACATACGCTAAAGGGTTATTGGTCTGCGTAAAATCTGTGGTGTCTCCAATTCATTCCACATGGAAACGACACCTCTGGAGTGTCAATTGTAATACAGTTGCAGATCTCGCACTGGAATCAGTTCAGAATTGGAAGACTGCTTTTGGCCGCCCGCTAGATGCCCGAATAATGTAATTCGCAGACACTTTTTACCCCTTGTATGGATCTAATGACGTCATAGCCAATGTTCTGGACGTTTGCAATTTATACTAACATGCCATCTTTAATTTCTTTTTACAGTCTTTAAGTCTTTCGAATGAATCAATTGGTATTTACGTTTTTCAACTAAGCGTGCGATGTTTGCTGAGAACGTAAACTCGCACATTTTATCGGTGAAGTGGATTTTGCACTTTCTAAATGCGTCTCGCGTTACGCAATTGCTAAGCGACGAGTTCACGGCGCTGTGTTTACTCGTGATCTCACGCTGCTTGTAAACATTTATTTTTTTCCAAGGATATAATTCTGTCAAGACTTTAAGAAATAAACTGCGATGCTTGAAGAATGGTTGATGATCTTATGCGCTCTTTCCCTTAACAGCCGCTGTAAAAAAAAAAAAAAAAAAAACTCTGAATTGATCTTAAATATATACCTTACTGGAAAATGCCGACAAAAGAACCGCTATCTCCGAGCATTCAGCACGATGTTTGCCGAGTTCTTAAATTTATTGAAAGATTTCTGAAGAGGATATTGAACTTCCCGGCCACAGTAGCTATGGGCTTTCTTGATAGCCGGTAGATTTAATTTGTTTGACATGCTAAATATTCAGAAGGAAATGGTTCCAAAAAGAAAAATAATCCCTTCCATAACCGATGGCATAATGATTATTTTCTTGGAAATGTTATTTCTGGGCCTATTGCTGGTTATCGTTAAAAAAAAAAATTGCTCAAATAACATAAAATAGTGAATACAACATTTTCCACGCCAATTTTTTTGAAAAATCGCTTCTAGGCGCTTAGCTTTTTGTTTAGAATTTCCCTTTGTACCAAATTGGGTACATCTGCGTTCAACCGTTTGCAATTAACGCCGTCGAAAGACACATAAGCACATTTTATGAGTTGAAAAGTATTTTTTTTAAATATAGGTACTGAAAGGTCTATAATATAACAAAGAATTTCAGAGATTTGGCATGTGAAATATATATAGGGTAAGGTGGGGTAAGTGGGACTGCTTTTTAGCATAATTTGACTTTAACGCAGTACCGCACCTTTTTTTAAGAGACATAAGGGAATTAATTCCCCCCCATAAAATATCACAACACTCACCTTTTTGAATATGGAGACGTTTGTTAAAAATCAGAAGTTCTACTTGTGGGGGAAAAAAAACAATAAAGACCTTCACCCATTAGCCCCCTTCGTGGGGTAAGTGGACCACCAGTCAATACTTTTCAATGGTGAATGGTAGAATTTGGAATAAGTGAGTGGGTAAGATATTTTTTTAATTCTAGGGGGAAGGAGGCGATATTCTTTTATCTGAGACGGTTTTCTTGCAGCATTTTTTTTTTCAATGCAAAACCAATAGCAGAAAAGGCTTTTATTTCTAAACATTGTTTGCAACTGAAATGAAATTTAAATAAGTCTAGACCCTATAGGTAGTTACCTAAAACAATATAATAATGGTAAAAATATATTCAAACTGGTCATAGTTGGAATGTAGCCTATAATAAAAAGGAGTTCAGAATATATTATTACGTCCCGAAATCTTAGTTCGGCCCGCCATTTATTTAAGAACGACTATTTAAGAGTCCCGCAGTGGTCCGGGCGCTTAACTCTGTTCCCACAAGAACATGGCAAGTGACGCAGCATCCGGTTTGACCAGTGCTTAGGAGGGTGAACTCCCTCTCGGCTGGACAGCTGTGGGACCGTGCACGCTAAAGGAAGCGGGTGCACGTAAAATCCGTCGTGGCTCCAATGTCCTCCATTTTGTTAAACGATACCTCTGGGAGTGCCGATTTTCAGGTGGCGGGTCCTTCATCTGAAATGGGTTCAAAATTAGGGGACCAGCCCAACTCCGTCCTATATGGAGGGTCTGGCACCGCTCTGCGGTTGCCAGAGGGTATAGAAAACAACACCATCAACACTATTTAAGCTAACTGTAAAAAAACGTTTGGGGTTCAGCTCAAACTAACCAAACGGAAGCTTCATCTTTTGTGTTACTAACATTTTTACCGCGTTGGCCTTAATATTACGGGGCCTCGAATATAACGCGCCCCGAAGTTTCTCATCAAGATAATTAGAAAAATCCTATATTGAGGCCTCGAATTTAGCGCGAGTTAGGTTTTTTACGGGCAGTGATCAGACAAAATATACCGCGTTATATTCGGAAGTTACATCGTTTTGGTACCAAACGAAAGAGATGTTTTTACCGCAAGATAGTATGCAACTCCAAACTCCCATAAGATTGGAACTGCCTCCCTTTTTGCGGCAGTGATGACTTGGTTGGCAGGGTGCGGAGCTCTAGATCAAAAGACTTAGGTCCGTATCTTGGGTGACCAAAGACCATCGTGTATATGTAGCAAACGTGTAAGTGAAATCTGTAGAGAGGTACAACCTCTCGCTGGTTAGATCGTCTGGTGGAATAGGGGTGCGGACTCGGGTATGAGCCCTTTTAGTGATGCTCTGAATTGCGGTGTCTCCCGGCCGTAGGGTGCGGTCAGAACATCACCATCAGCGCATCACCGTAAGGTTAGCCTTAGGATATACGGCTAAGGTACTTAGGCGTATATCCTAAGGGTTGACTTCCTCCTATGGGTAACAACAACAACAATCTCTTTTTATCAACAAATCCTTCAGCTGTTAAGTTACATCCTTTTTGATGGCAGGATTTTAGATTCTTATGTCACAAAAACACGATAATTACAGAATGGATAAATATATGGCAATTGTTTGAGCATCCAAGACACAACATTCCGAAAAATGTATCTGCACACACAATTAATCATGCCAATCTCTCTAACTAATGTTTGCAGTTATCTTTTTTTTTTTAAATATCCCGTTTGGAGACGTTTTGCCTTGGATGCTTGAATGCAATACCTTCATCCATTCTGGATCCCTTGCGTTTCTGTGACGTAAGCAACCAATATTCTGCCACAAGTTTAACAATTGATTAATATGAACAAGGATGCGTTTGAAAGACTAAAGATGTACCTTTCGAAGGATGGTTAAAAGTTGCTACGTCTTCTATGGTTTAAATTAGAAAAGCTCTAGTCCTTATTTAACACAATAACGACTAGAACAATTTAATGTAACTTTCGATCGTTGATTACGGCACAAAAGCGTGAAGTGGACGAACAGACACCCGAAGTCATAAACACTTTTCAATTTCGTTTAAAAATGTTTAAAGCAAGTTCAACAACGTTACTTGTAATCATACGGCAGCCAAGAGTTATGACTTGGTTGGCAGTCAGCTTGGTTCCTAAATATCCACTGGCATACATAACATAATTTACATCAATTTTCCATCCTTACTTCATCTTCTACATAAAAAGTAGATAGTTCTAGATAAAAACCGTTTACTTGGATCAGTATTCTAGGCGAATACATACCGCTATCTCTCAGATGCGTTGACAGCAACGTAGGTTGGTTCAAACATAATCGTTTCTGAAAGGTTCTTCTTGTAGGTCAACAAACCATAATCTCGTACGTTAATCTGTTGTAGTCGTATGTATGTGCGCATGATGGCTAACTCCTGCCTTTATTTCAAAGTCTCAAACAGGATCCTCTGCAATTTCGCAATCTGTGTTGTCAAAACATTATTCAATAGGAGGGTATCGGTTGCTTTAATCGACTTTAGAAGGTCGATTAGATGTCTTGATGGATGGATGTCAACGTGTCTGCGGGGAAAATCAGTAAGGTGGGAAGATTTTTGTTTTGATGCAGTGAAATTTTTAAGTTCAAACAATTATGTTAGCCTATTAAGCCATGAGAACCTCAGTCTAGATATAAACAAGAAAAGTAAATTACGCCGAATGCATAGATTATGCAATACTTATCATCATAAATATATTTTACATGCACTACTATAAAGAGCATACGTGGGCGTCTTTCGAAATGCGCAAAATAAATAAATAAAGTTGTTTGTACTCCACAATAAGTTTAGAGGCTAACATTCAAGTAAGTCGTTGTTAAATATAACACCTACACAGGGGCGGCTCGACACGGTAAGCATCGCATCGGGGCGCCATTTCGAACTCAGAAACTGAGAAAATCTTGATCTAGAGCATAAAAGGGGGCGGCCTTTTTTCACGTTTCCAGGGGGCGCCACGTACCATAGGGCTGCTCCTGCACCTACAACTCTTAAACCAACCTGCATCTGTTCACTCAAGTCGTTGCGGCAATGAAGATTTCAGTGCAAAAAGAGCCTAGTTTTGTTACACTGCATTCGTCTGAAATATTCGAAGACAAATAAATGAATAAATAAATGGATAAATAAATAATAATCCGCAAGCGACAACACGAGTTCTAATGAACAAACAACTAAAACAAAAATTCCTACAACCAAAGGCGGATCCAGGGGGAGGGCGCAGGGGGCGCGCGCCCCCTCCGAGAAAAATATATTTACACTAGATAAATGGAGCTTTCACCAATATTAAGTGGACTTTACACTAGATAAAATGAGTATTCATGATTTGCGCCCCCTCCGAAAAAAGTTTCTGGATCCGCCCTTGCCTACAACTTTATTTAGATAAATATTTTCAATTAATATGCGTGGTAAATTTTGTCTCAAGCTTCATCTGCTTATCAAAAAAGAGCACAAGTTTCGGGAACTCACTAGTTACTCAATCTTTTCGCTTTGAATTTGTATTTGGAAATCGAGAATAGTCAAAATTTCCCCTGAATATATTTCCACTATGGATGAAAGTATCGAAAAATGGTTTACCAAAACTTCAAGAGAATTTTTAAATGTTGAAGGTTATCTAAAATAACACGTGTATTAAGCATTATATTTCCTTTTTAAAAGTAACAGTATATTATAAAAATCCCAAAATTAACGATAACATTTTTTAACTACGCAATTTGTTTTTTTATGTCATTAATAAGAAGTCATGTGCATAAAACTGCATAACAGAGTTTTTACTTAAAAAATTTTTAATAATAGTTTCCTCCATCAATTGGGGAAATTTCTTTTCCTTGTAGCCTTACCTACCGCTGTCGCAAATCAAGTAAATAAGTGCTATTAGGCTTGAAGTTTAATCCACTAGGACTAGGTCATCAACCTGAACTGAGTATGGTTATTAATAAAAGATTTATGATCGGAGAAGCGATGCAAATTGTACCTGGGGGTCAACTTCTCACGTAGTGTTAAGGAGATGTATATCCTATTTATGCAATTAGTGTGTGAATATTTTGGATGTGCTGTCTAGTAATTGATAGATTCACTGGTTATTAGTATCTCCTATAGGTTGAAGAAACTTTAGTATTCACTCGTTAGACAGCGTTGTTATCCATTCTAATTAAAGGTAACGATGTTATTCGTTTTTATTAGTCTTGCATAAATATATTTCTAACCATCGCGTACTGTGAGTTCTGAAAATAAAACACATTTTCTTGCAAATTCATCACAAGTTCAAAGGAAAGTAATATTCCACTGTTGATATATAACAGTAGTGCTCGAAATATTCGCTAAAATTTACTTGTTTGTATAGAAGTTTAAGGATAATAGGACCATTAAGTCATGCATTCATCGCTTTCCTTGATATTTTATTACTCTAGCACTTGGCTTCAATACTTTATTTAAGATAAATACAAACATCTTCCCGCAAATTAATTGCAAAACCTATTTCTCCAACCATGGTTCTGGATGAAGATAGTAACTCCCTTTTATAACAGTTTCCAACAAATTTGAAAAGTATTTGAGGTGTCGGCTTGCCTCTCTGCCTTGTTCTGCTGTAACTGCCGTCAATAAGCATCAGTTGGCACGAAAGTTATATGTGTTTTGCTTGATACAATCTACTGTAGTTACGTAACTCACGAAAAAAGTGCTTTTTTTTTTCTCCAAGGGGATCCAAAAGATTTTCTTTCAGTGGGCGGGAACTTGCTCATCAAGCAATTGTGCCACTACTAAAGCCCGAATTACTAACCATTTTATCATGGAAACACTCAATGGGCGGCCAACACCACCTCGTATGAAGGGACGGACAAGTTAACACCCATGCCCAGCCGAGATTCGAACCCAGGCCCAAGGCGTGATAGAATGGTTCTTTAGCCACTACACCACCTGGGAGGCAGGGGATCCAAAAGTAGGTTTCGTTGTTAAAAATGCATTTGAGATTTTTCTATTTCAAATCAAAGTAAACTTATTTTATCAGCAACTTTATTAACGAATGTTCTCCGAGCTCAAATAGTCCTTCATCCTTGGCCTTAAAAGGCTTAAAATGTCGTGTGAAAGCACTTACAGACACAGTTATAGTACGTAGCAAGCACATTTATTCAGACTAACATCTATGTACACAACAGTGTCAGTCAGGAAAAAACTGTGTTGCTTCTTCAATGCTATTGGCCCGTCAACAAAAGCCAAGTTCCTCCGATTTTAAAAAAACAATAGACAGACTAGAAGTTTTGGAACAAATAACTTTACCATAGACCAGTATTCATCTCGGTTCCATATGTTGGCTTGTACGAGCGAAAGTGAAAATCCATCTTTTCCATTTCGACGTGATCCCTTAACGCAGGACATACTGGACTGTCGTCATTACCTTGAGAAAGTCACATTCCTGAGAAAATTATTATCCTCCGATAGATTCCTGCCCACTGTGGGATCCCAGGTAATGAGAATGCGGATTACCTGGCTGAAAAGGGGGCTTATCATTCAGACTTCTTCTCGTCCTATGCCTTTGTGCACTATTAAACATCTTGTTGAAAAATCCATCAATGCCCGTGCCCAGAAAGACCTTATTAACGGTGAATCTCGTAAATCTTGGAAGAATGCGGTCCCAAATTTGCGTAATGGTCTAATAGCAGTTGCTGAATTCCTCTTGGCCAGTAGACAAGACTGCTTACGGTACCATCTTTTTAGATTCAAAATCGCTGCATCACCTTTATGCACTGTGTGAAGCTCTGAGAGGTTATGGACTCCCCTCACCTCCTCTTTTGTCCATGCGCATCGCCAGACTTTTCTCGCCGAGATTAAGGAACTATGTTGCAGCATTTTTTTTGTTCTTGTACTTGTTTGCTGTATCTGTGGATAATCTGCCATTGGAAATTAAAGAAAACATTTCGACTTGAAGATAATTGAATTACAGGCAGGCTTTCAAAAATAAGTTCAATGGCAAAGCTGTCTTCGTGAAAATGAATTTTCTAGTAGAAAGGCAGGCCATTTTTTATCTTAATTTTTATTGTATTGAAAACATAGATTTTTTTTAAGTCACAAAACACCTCACGTAAATTTAACACTCCAACTAGATAAACATTGCTAACGCTTCGGAACTTAAACACACACGCAACAAAAAAATGGCATCAAATATCATCTCACTGGTGCAACAGCATAATTAAAATAAAGAGAATTGAACGTAAGCTTTCTCCGGAAAAACGCACATCCAAAACCAGGACTCTTCATTTTTACTTCAATCGAACAAATCATCAAAAACTTTTTAACCATCTAAAATCTTTCTGCAGTCCGAGATCCAGGGAAATAAAAATCCTCTCAAACACCTATTCATCAGTTAACCCGTTGTAAAAGTCTCATCGTAAAGCGATAAAACGGATTTCAACACACTGAGAACCACTTCTCGTCATCGTTATAGCTCCAGACTTTTTTTTCCCCAACTTCTTATTGCATGACACTGATGACAGAATAAAAATGGTCGTAAGCAATAGCACCGCATCAAAAGCGCGTTCTTATCTTGAGCTCTCCCATGCTTTTTCACATACCCCCTTTCATTTCGTGATGTTTTTTTTTTCTTCTTCTTTTTTCTTTCCCATCTTATGATTTTGATCTGTACATGAAAAGCCGAAAAATGATAAACGGATAAGAGGTGTGAATTTTCTTTGAAGATCATTACAGATGAATAATGCATGATGTATATCTGTCCAGGGGCCCCCAGACACTTATGGAAAAAAAAGAAATGGTTCTCAGAATTGAAAGTGTTTAAAGAAAGGATTATGCTATGAGAAGGGTTTCAGAGTTCAAATTGCGGAACCAGACATCAACAATCGCTGTCTTGTTCTTGGTATTTAAGATTAACAGATGAATGCGCTTTGTGTTTGCTAACTTAAAACTGGAATCATTGTAGAAGGTATTATATTTGAGAATTTACCGGCTTGTAGACAAGAATTTGCCAAGGGAGTTCATCTGATTAAATTTTGTGAATGGCGCTGTCAAGGTTTTAAAGAAAGCTGGGTTTCCCCACTAAAAATAATCTTAAGATTTTCTTAAAGAAAAAGAACTGTAGAAAAACTCAAATTATTTGGGACTCGAAATTTGAAGAATATCTGCAGAATAGTCAGCACGCATAACTTGTTTTCATGCTAAAGTGGAGCATCGTTTATACGACGCCGAAGGGACTATCGAAAAACGTCGTATAAACGATAACGTCGTATAATCGATTTTCACTTTTAAAACTAGAACTATTTTTTAAATTAATTTTAATGTTTAATGTGTTGCTTTAGATAAACTTATATATTAGACAAACCAAAACAAACAAATAATAAAAAGGAAAAAAGTATACTAAGCCATTTAAATGTACATACCTTTATTTTTTTTTATGTACCAAATTTGTTTTCTTAAATTTAACAATTTTACATATGTTAACAGAAAAATTTATTTATGGTTGTTTGACGTGATGACTGGCGTTGAGTTATAATTATCCCCCCCTCCCATATCGCGAAAGTTGTTTGTCCATTACTTAGAATTAAAAAATTTTAGGAACACCTGAAAACACAAATCGACCGCCGAAAAAAAAAAAAAAAAATGTATGTTCTTAAAATACACAAGAAAAATAAACATGTTCAAATTAGAGCAAAACGACGTATAACCGATTTTGTGCGTCGTATAAACGATTTATTTTTACATTGCAACGAATAGGAATGAATTGGGACCACACTAAAACGTCGTATAAATGTAAACGTCGTATAAACGATCGTCGTACAAACGATGCTCCACTGTACAAGATTTTCTGTAGTTCTTTCCTCCTTATTACATTCTGCAGTTTTTCTTTAGATTTAAGAGTCCCAAATAACTTAAGATTTTCTGCAGTTCCCCCTCCTGATTATATTCTACAGATATTCTTCAAATTCAAGAGTCCCAAATAACTTGAGATTTTCTGCAGTTTTTTCACCTCATTATATTCTGCAGATATTCTTCAGTAGTATAGGGGCATATGGACGGAACAATGGAAAAGCCGTGACTATGACATCACGAGTGCAGTTGAGTTGTTTTTTTCCCCATGCAGGCCCTTTTGTGAGTTATTTTTGCTGAATGTTGAGTTGTTTACTTCCTGGATATTAAGTCTGCTATTAGTTTCGGTTTTCTTTTTATTTGTTGAAGGTTACAACGGTACTTTTTTCAGGGTGGCAACACCGAAAATCTTTTCACGGAATGGCAACAGTGTTTAGTTTCGGTATGGGACTTAGAAAGTTTTCGACCAGGCTACTCGCAAGATATTCAAAATGTCGGTAAAATGGTCTGCAAACAGTCTGCAGATATTTTGAAGATAAAGTTCAATCTGCAAATTATCTCGAAATTTCTACAGAATTTCTGAAAAATATGACATTTTTTACAGAAAATCTTAAGATTATTTTTAGGGGGGTAGTTCACCAGACCTAAACTTGAAGGATGGAGATTCCTCACTTACAAATTTTTATGTAAATCTATTTTTACATAAAAAAAAATCTCCAGTATTTTTTTATGTAAAATTCTAAGGGGAACTGCAAACAGACATTTCATAGGCTCAAGCCGCCACTTTATGGTACTAAGCATCAATCTCACAAGGTTCTGACAATCTCGTATGGGGATTTAAACTTTCCTGCACTTATAGACACTATTCAATATATACTAAGCGTACTTCATAAATTCCCTTTTATTCTGCTTTACTAAGAGTTTACATGTATTATCAATATCAATGTTTTCGATTTATTTTTTTGTATCAAGAAAAATATTAGCACAACTCAAAAATTCCTTTTGTGTAGGGCTCTGTTTGAATCGATAGGACTAATTTATATATACCTTGCTACTATAAGCAAATTACCCTAGGTGCAGTTGAATGGAAGACAGCAGAAAATGTGAAATGATTACACCTATTGGAGGAATTGCATAATAATTTAATTTTTTCTCGTGGCATTTTTCTTGCTTGTAAGCAATTTGTCATGCGCTGTCTTTATAATTTTTTTTTTCTTATTTTAGTTGTCGACTGTGAGGTGTCGCCTTGGGGTCACTGGTCTGCCTGCAGTGCGGACTGTGGATCTGGAACCATGGTTAGGGAACGACATGTCCTTCGAGCACCTAGAAATGGCGGAGCCCCTTGTCCTGATCAGCTCCAGACACGAGGCTGCTATGGAAATAGGTGCGATGCTAAGTCCATAGCAAAAGCACGCAGAGGTATGTAGGACAGTTCTATCCTGAATGAAAGAATGTGAAACAAATAAAATATGGTATTTTAATACTGTATAAACAGCCATTGCCTCAGATGGGATCGGGTTTCTTGTGTTTAATTGATGAGTTCAATAACAAATAATCATTTATTCAATCTGTATACAGTGAAATCTGCTAAGTGGACCACCCAATGGTTCCACGTTTTCGTGGTCACCTTATCAAGGGTACAATACTTACTTTTTTGATTTTTATCTGTTATCATCTACGTACTTATACATTACATTGTACATGTATGTAGTATACTACAAAATTACATAAAATAGGAAATCAAAATGATACAAAATAAGATGGAATAATATTGATTTTTAGGATTATTGATTTTTAGGATTATTGAATTAGGAATATTGATTTTTAGGATTATTGATATAAACATTAACTACACACATCGAAACAATTGTGGAGGTGGTCAACAGACAAAGGTTTTGAGCTATGCTTTGGGACACATTCTACCTAGTTACCTGGTCAACATATAAGTTAGGCAGGTGGTCAACTTATAAAATATTCACTCCATGTTAAAGACATTCCGTTCTGGGTCCATTAGGTTAACTTAGAGAGGTGATCAACTCACAAAAGCGGTCAACTTCATATGTTTCACTGTATTACAAATCGGTAGCATAAGTCTTTTGGAAAATATAAATGAATGTATCGGAAGCTAAAATTAATGTCAGCTATAAAATCGTTTCAAAAAAAAAAATCTTTGGTTTAAAAAAAAAAAAATTGTTGAGTTCCACAAATTTTAGTTGAGTGTTGTGGAAATGTGGAGTGTTGTGGAATTAAATGAATGTTGTGGAACTCAACAAATTAAAAAAAAAAAAAAAAATTGTTGAGTTCCACAAATTTGAAGTTTGGGATATTCGGGCTGAGACCTTTAAGCGAGATCGAAGTCATCTTTACCTTACAGTTATCGAAACTATAATAACTATTTTCCGCCTTTGGAAGTAACACAAACATCTCACTTCTTTAACTCAACTCCGCTTGAGGGGAAAAAAAAAAGAAAAGAAAAGAACAAGAAAAAGAAATTCTGTCTCTTCAAAAGGGGTTACGTTTTTATCACTTCAGAAATCAGTGCATCTTAAACCACGATCGTTCCAACTTTTAACATGCCAAATATGAAAAATGATAACCTTTCCTCCCTAGAATCCCCCTTCCCCCCCCCCCCCCTCTCTCTCTCTCTCTCTCTCTCTCTCCAAAAAAAAAAAAAAAAAGGTGCAAATTTCTGGGTGCCATTTTTTACCTTCCATCCAAGTGTAGCAAGAATTCTGGCACGACAGCAGCAAGTGATGGATCGGCCCTAAGCAGGCAGAATTTTAATGCTCATGGTCTAACTGCTTATACACACACAGACTGTCTTGGAAAATTCCTCTCTATGCCATAGGCCTTTTTTTTGTCTTGTCGTTTCTAAATAATCAGCCTTTGAGCTGGAGATCTGCATGGTCTAAAACTTTTAGGCCTGTGCAGGCCTAAACGAAAATAAATAATCGAGAGTCACCGCCTCACCTTCTAAAGCCAAAATAAATAGTTGATACCCGCTCCAACTAGGGAATGCAATCTCGCACTGTTTTTCGTCTTGCGGGATTTCAAGATTGAGATTTATTGATCCTGCGGGATCCAGCAATCAGCAATCACACGGGATTGACATTTCATTTAGCCAGGACTTCATTACAACAGAGATAAGAAGAAAAAAGTAAGATTTTAAGCACTATAAAGTTTACCTTTAATAATCATAAATAATCTTATGAGACAATTAATACAATAACTTACAGAAATATGAAAATTATAATCATGATTTTCAGAATAATATACCAAGTTATGTTATGTTAGTTGCTAAAAATGGGGAATTTACAGACATATACAATTTATAAATCCATTCACATACTTACATTATTTTCTTAGTTGCTGAAAAAAGAACGTCCAAAATCGAACTCATCGGGTGAATCATTTCCTAGTCTTGATTTATTTTAATAAAATAATTAAAAGTGTGAATTATAAAAAAAATAATTTTTAAAACTTTTTATAATTAATTCGCGGCTGTTCGCAAAGAGATAAAATAGTATGAAATATTTAAGTTCTTTTGAAAATTGGGAAGTTTGCGAAAAATTTAGATTACAAAATGTTTAGATTTAGATGTTTGATCCAGATTCCCATTAGAAAATAATTAAAAAAAAAAAGAACTTTGAATTTTGTAATTATTGATTCGTTTATTGTTAGAGAGATAAATGTTCAAAAACTTTCGGTCTATTGATTGGGAAAGCAGCGTGAAATTGTAGTAAAATATAATTTATTTCTCAATGTCAATCCCGCAGGAATTGCATTCACTGGCTCCAACCTAATGATGTGCCATTCGAATGATTCCCATAATCGATTAATCAATTTCAAATCGCTTCAATAATCGATTATTTGAATAGTGAATTTCGTGATTTCACTATTCGATGTAGTATTCGCAATTTCACAATTCGAATTGTATTCACGATAAATCGCGAAACGACTAATCACGATTAAAAGCTATTTCACAATTTGAATTGTATTCACGATTAATCTGTTTCACAGTTCGATTTGCATTCGCGATTAATCGTTTCACTATCCGAATTGTATTCACGATTAATCGCGATTAATTGTTTCACCAATGCTATTCAAATGCTATATGTGCTGAGTGTTCGAATGAATTTTTCGAAATCGGTAATTAATTCGAATGAATTTAACAATCGATTTATTCGAATAGTTTCATTCATTCATGCCCATCACTGCTCCAACCCACCTACTTAATTGTTCAGCTGCTCGTGTCGTTTCAGATCTATCCACAACACAACAGAAAGCGCTCTGTACGACAGTGAAATTTTATGTGACATACAAAAATCAATTATCAATCTACACAATAACGAGAATTATAACTGAAAAATTTTAAGAAATCAAACTTCATGAAAGGCAAGACAGTTGTCGAAATGTGAACAAGGTTTAGCGTTCGTTTAACATTCCTCGCTTTTAATTTAACTCGATGATGGGTCGAGTAGTAAGTAATCGAGAGTAATACACACATATACAGGGCGTCCCCAGAACACTGACCTAGGCATTTATTCCTTAAATATTGATCATAATCATATGCAATTTCAAATTTACAAATTCTAATATATAGAATGTACAGAATTTTACGCTATTGATTGAAACTTTCATATTATATCTAAATAAATAGAAAATTTGAATCCTTACATGGCCTCTATACAAAAAATTTCTCAATTAATATATCCCATACATTAATTAGGTGATGTACAAAGTTTCAGTCCTTCATCATAAAAAAGGCACAGAAATATATTAAAACAAAGTAGATGAGGGGCTATAGCAGGCGCGTAGCCAGGAAAATTTTTCGGGGGGGATATGCGCCTGGAAAAATTTTCGGGGGGGTTGATATGAACTTATATGTGTATAAATATACGGAATTTCATCAGTAATTCAAAACTTTCGGGGGGGATATATCCAGATATCCCCCCCCTGGATATGCCTCTGGGCTATAGAATAGCAAAAGTATTACGTATTTGTAGAATCGTTGTTTTCTTTCGCAATTTGTGTACGACCTTTCAAATGTGATCATCCGACGTGGTTTTTTCTCTTCCGGAGCTATTGAAATGTGGTTTAAGTCATCAAGTATGTATTATCATATTTCCAACACCTTTTATGATAAAAGGCTGAAATTTGATAATCACCTAATTAATGTATGGGGCACAATTCATTAATTGGTAATTTTTTTTGTGTTCAGAGGCTGTGTAAAAATTTAAATTTTGTATTTATTTAGATTTAATCTTATGAAAATTTTAATCAACACCATAAAATTCTGTACCACTTTTTTTTTTTTTTTTTTTTTTTTTTTTTTTTTACGTAACTTTGTAGTTTATTGTGTATGTCTGATCAATATCTAAAACAACGACAAAAAAAAAAAAAAAATTAAAAAGCCTAGGTCATTTCCGGATACTCTTTATAGCTTAGTGGAAAACTTTTCTTTTGTAATAATTTTGTAAACGAATCTCAAATTTTAACGAACATTTAGAAGCTGTATCAGTATGTTTACGTACTGGTGTTCCTATGTTTTCTGGACATCTACTCAGCCCGTGCCGAACTGTACTGGGCTGCCAGAAGGAAACGGGGATTTAGACTTTTCCTTGATGTAGGGGCGGGGGAGTAAATTAAAATTTGAAACACTTTCATATTTTAAATGCGCACGAAAGTGCTATCTATTAAAAGCGTATCATAATCCATGCGTCGTTCCTATTTTTGTTCGTTATTCCATTAAGTTGGAAAGTGTATCGTCATGAGTGTACCGTATTTTTCTTCCTTGTTCCATAAAACACTTCTTTGGAATTTTAATCTATATTAAAATCTCCTACAAAAACTATTTTACAATCTTCGCCAGGCATATTCTAACTATATTTTTCTTTGTGATAAAACTATCGTGTTTACCAGTTTCCAGCCAAATTTGGAAGATATCACCAAGATAAATTCTTAGGACTTTTTTTTTTTTTTTTTTTTTTTTTTTGGCGCCAAACTTGGCGATAAATCGTCAAAAATTGCAAACCGTGGCGACTGTCAAAAATTCCCCCGCTATTCCCCGTTTTGAAACATTTGAAAAGTGTCTCGCCGTGACAAATCGTGTAGACAAGTTATGTCGACGCTAAAAAAAAAAAAAAAAAAAAAAAAAAAAAATCCGGTTAATTTTAATAGCACTCAAGTGCTAAAAAACATTTTACCGATCAAAGATCGTAATTCGGTCGGTACTTTTGTTTAGTTTTATTTTGACGTTACTGAATTTCAAATGGCTGCAAAGGTCACAGACATGGGCTGGTTTCCGCTTTGAGTCACTATTTACAGAAATATAATTTTACAATTACTGTTAAATGAGCTGAGAGCAGTTATAACTAAGGGTACGGAATTTTCGTTCTTGCGAAATACATGCGAATTTATGCGAAATTTTCTTATAATTGCGTAATTGACTTCAAACAGTTAAATTTTGCTTTTTGTTGCATCGAAATCCGTCAACTAGAGCCGGAGATACGGAGGTTTCGGTTTCCCCATTGATTTTCTATGGCGGTTCTAGAAATCTCGAGAAATATGGGTCCTAGGTCTTCGGTCACTTCACTTTTGGGGACTTATTTTCGGCGCCCAATGTGGCGAAAGTTGCCAAGCTTGGCGACATTTTTTGTCATTGGGCGCTATTTTCCCAATGGGGCTTCTAATGTTGCTTTTACAGCATTAAAATCACATAATAGCCTAATATTTCTCTTCTATGACGTAATCAAAATTTCCGCCTTACGTGAAATCTTCGAGAAATAGACTTTTCTGGAAGCTTCTTGTAGCTTCTGCGTCGCCTATAAATACAAGCATTCAGGGGCCCCAGTACAGTGTGAGTTGAGCTCTCCCGTCAGTGTGGGGTGAATTCCCGTCGAGTGTGGTTCGAGCTGCCGATGTATACAGCGCTTTGCTCTGTGATTAGAGATGAGTTCGGGCTCATTTTTTGAAGCCCGAGCCCGCCCGAGCCCGAAGACTTTTAATCCGAGCCCGCCCGAGCCCGAAATTTCAGCTAAAGACAAATAAAATTAACTACTTCATTAATAGGATACAATAATTTTTGGAGCTTCACACACCTTCTAGTTCCCCGTGCCGCTATTTTTTGAAATAAGTACGTCTATTTATCCCATGAATCACTTTTTAAAATCTGTTTCAAGGAGTATGTTCAACAAAGGAGAAATTTTTCACGAGCCCGAGCCCGAACGCAATCGTTAATTACAGAGCCCGAGCCCGAGTCGGGCCCGGGCTCGGGCTTTCGGGCTCGGGCTGAGCCCGTCTCATCTGTGATAGAAGCGGTGTTTTCGCGCTTGCCTTTTCGAAGCTGATTTTTAAGTGCTGTACACAGCAATTCTTCATTGCTGTGTATTAAGGGATTGTGTACGATATCCCTTGCATATTTCCACCGAATTTTGCCTGTGGAAGTGTTTTATTTTGTATGAGAATTACAGCATTTTTGAGAACTTCGGTACTGAGTGGACTGTTATAAACGAGCTACTGGCTGTTAGTGCCTGTGAATTTTGTACAGTTGATTTTTCAACTAAGTTCTAGAAGCAATAAAGTTGTGTTCCATTCTGACAAGTGGACTCTTTACTAGAACTTTCCACACAAACTGGACTTTAGAACGGCGAACCCAGGAAAAAAGCAGAGTATTCTACAACAGCATTTATGGATGCCTGAGAGGTAAACATAAATCATGGATGGAAATAGAATAGAGGATTCCATTTTCCATCTACTGTACGCTGTTCAACCTCTTTCGCAAGCGCTGAACTTTTTTTTTTACTACTTCCAAAAGTGAATTTTTATGCTAGCTGTAGATGGAGGGAGAAGGGGGATGCTCTGTGGGAACAAGACAAGGCCCCCTGATGTTTTACGGCTTGGAAAGAGGGTGAACTGAAAAGCAGTCTCTTGGTTCACCATGCTGTCTAGGTTCAAGAGTCGGAATTTATGTCTATCTCGAAAGAATATACAGCCGTTGAGTTTTATAGCGTTATGAGGATATCCTGCAATTCCGTAGAAATTTATATCACTTTTGATGGTGAAGTTATATACAGAATTTCATGTAATAAAACGGAAAACTTGCGAAAAAAATCCGCGAACTGTAGTTTTTTTTTTTCTTTGTGTCATTGCTTCGTATGTTAGGGTTTTTTTCTGGCTCATAATTTCGCCATCAACAGAATTTAGACAAGAAAGATAAATCATAGCAAAAACATCGATTATAAAACTCTTTCCAACACAACATCTTTTTCGCGCCCGATTAGGCGAGGCATTGTCTCTAAATCTGGCGAGATTTCGGTTATAATCTTTAAAAAAAAAATACTGTATTATCGCTATAAATGTCATTTTGTGAGACCCTGTAAAAGAGCTTAAAAAGTTTTTTTTTTCCGCCGCTTAACTGAAGAGTCAACTGTTATAAGCATTTTTATATTTATTGTATTGTCTTTGAAATGGATCAGTGTCTCTAAAATTGTCATTGAACGTAAATTTGTTTGCCAGGGGCTCTACCACGATGCCTTCAGAAATCTCTCGGATAAATCAAGCCTTCCAGACTCATGACGTCACAATCCGAGAAACGTCCGATATGTGCTATTACGAGCTTATCGTAATCCTTACAATGTCGTATCCACAGTCCGAAATAATGCTGTTTTTTTCCGACACGTCAGATGAAGGCGAAAACTTGCATCCCGATAGCGGAGAGTAGAAGATAGGTGGGTTTTTATTGTGTGTTTTTTGAAGTGTTGAGCACTCCTACAAAAGGACCCCTCTCCCTGGCACGGCTCACTATCCCCTTCCTTGCCAAAAAGCGTACCCCTTCCTTGATGAATGCCCCCAACCCCTCGGAAATTCTGAAGACTTCGTTTAAGAAAAGGGGAGAAACCCGTGTGTTTGGGTGGGTTGATCGGTCCCAGTGTCGAAGCTGACCTAACAGGTACAAAAATTCTCTATTCTTTTATTTGACGCTCATCGTGCTAGCACCCAATGAAGAGTCGCGGCTATTTATCCGAAGAATTTGACTATCCATGAGTGAGAACTATCCGTCACTGACATTTTCCGATAGTATGGTGGTCGGGCCCCAGGAGAGAAAAGCTCACGTCACTGAATGTGCCATTTAGAATTAATATCCGTCCTTCCCGGAGTTTCCCGCCACAATTTAAATCCTCATCAGAAGATGGGGGACTTCTGAATACTAGCACCCCTCGAAAACTACTAGCAACCTCCGAGAGGAATTTCGGAACCACGGATTTAACGTGCATGTACACGGTGGAATCGAAGCCGATTGGATTATTTTTCTATGTGGACCTGGAATGTGTAGTCGGCTCCCAAACTGCTGCCTGACAGTGAATGCAGCCCTCAAACTGAAAAGTTTGCACTACAGCGTAAAGGATGAAAAAAGTTTTATTCGCAGGAAAAACTCCCCCAGAAACACCCTTTTACTTCATGATATAAATAAAAACTTGTTTTAAAAGCGCACATAATAAAAGGTACTTATCACCGGGGACGACCGTTTCGTTGAAAACATCTTCAGCTTTCTTCAGCCGTCAGCACTCAGTCTCACAGAGGCCCAAAGAGCATCAGAGATAAGTTTCTAAGCATGAGCTTTCCAAATCTTCTATTGCCTCACATTGTTGGAATTCTAATCCTCGTTTTCACTTTTCTAAAGCTAAGATCTTGTGCACTCTTCAGTCTTTGTCCCCTCTTGATTTTTTGGGAGGTTTTTTTCCCCCATTACCCAGCACTTGGAACGTCTTGTGAACGACGGTTCTTCCATTTCTTTTGTTCACTCTGCTTGGAAGCAGTTGTTGCAAGGTTCTATTTACTTTCTTCCTCTACTTCCCTTTTCTTCTGCTAGTTTTTTTCCCTCGTCGTAATTTTTACTTATTTATTTATTTATGTACTAGCCACCTTCGGTGACCAGTTTTGGCCGTGGATGGCCGCTTCTCGGCCAAAATGTGCAGCCTAGAGCACACGTGCTGCTTCGCGATGGACATTTTTAATAATTTAGTTAACAATATAATTCATAGATGTCGCCACCAAACAATCTGTTGCGATTTTTATCTCATGGATCTATGCGAGACATTATGTTCCGTGATTTTTTTTCAAAGAATCAAGAAATGAATCGTTTGCTTCACTTGTGTTTACTTTTTCCAGGCGTGATATCTCGCTAGATATTTAGAGTTGAAAGTAGCTGCAAGTTTGACAAAGGTTAATTTTTTAGAGATCTTTCGAACTGTACAAAATTTTTTGCTTTTAGTTAGAGATAAAAATGTCGTTTTTATCAAAACTTTAACATGGCCGCCAGATGCACCGGGAGCGATGGGTCGATTCCGGAATCGTTACAGACAACGGCTTTTATTATTTAGATTTTTATTTTATTTCATATTTTTACTTTGCCATTGGAAATAAAAATATTTTTATACATTTACCTTTTTAGTTATTGTGTGTGTTTTCAGTTTTTGGTTTATGCTTATTATTAATCAATTTTTAAAAAGTGGTAAGTACCTTTTTCGTGTGTGTTTTAAAATGAAGTTTCTATTATTATATCCTCTTTTAACACCCGTCTTTTGAGTGTTTTTGGTGGCACTTTTACTTCCTTTCAACAGGCAAAGAAGTTTCAAACTTTTGTCGCAGGGTGGGAGAAGTCCGCGTATAAAAGTTACCTATACTTATTTTCGGATTGCGCGGAGAACAAACGCCAAGTCTTCTTTCTAGAAAATTTCCCCCAATCCCATTTAAAACTGATGCAGATGTGAAATAAAATGTTACTGCCGGACGCAAATGGCAAACAGATGCGCTTCTTCTTTGACCCTCCGTGACCCGAAAAAGAAGAAGAAAAAGACACACAAAAAGAGCAATATAAACATCAAAAAACGTCAAAAGAAAGGGAGGGAAAAAAAAAAGAATCAGAAATGTGACAAGATAATTACTACAATAAAAATCTGACACCAAAAGAAAAAAAAAGCTGTAAGTTAACTGTTGATTTATTGTGCGCAATTTGTAAACGCTTGAAAACAATTGAGTGTTAAACGGATTTTTCAATTTTTTTTTTTTTTTAAAGCCGATTTTTATTAATTTATTTTGTCCATTATGCTTGTAGCATAGTTTAAATTTTAATTTAAAAAGCCGTCTTTAACTCAATTTTGATTAAAATAAAACCAGACAAACCCATTTTTTTTATTGTGAATTATATTCGTATTACAGTAACCCCTAGTTATATCGCGCTTGTCGGGGCTTTGTTTACAAAGAAAAATGCGCGATGTATCCGAGGGCGCGATATAATGGCCGGAGAGGGGGGGGAGGGGTGATATAGTAGAGTTGCCAGGCGTCTGGATAAAGCCGGACATAGGCTTTTTGATTGCGTGTCCGGCCAAACTGAACGGTGTCCGGCTTTTTACTGGTGACTTGGGCTGATGAGTCATAAAGTACTTGAACTGATTTGGCATTCGATGTTATTTATATTTCATTAGAATTGAACAAGATTCATGGTAATAATCAAAAAAGCTTGATTTTACATACAATTTTTTTTTTTCGTACCTATTAATACTGAGACAAAATCCTCAATAGTGTAGGCTGTCCGGCCTTTTTACCCAAATGTCCGGCCAAACTGGCTGGTCTGTCCGGCTATTGGGTTTGGCGACCTGGCAACCCTAGTGATAGGATAAAACTTTCTTTTTATCAATCTTTTAAAATATAATAGAATTAATAGTATACGTACTGTTATAAAAGATAGGCTCTTAAACTATAAAGTTTCATTTTAATTTTTATTTTGATGAACAAATACACATTTCGTTTCCTGCCGAAAATATGATCCAGAGTCATTTTATTTGATTTTTCTCTCCTATTTTGCTTTTCAACAAAGATCAAGGAGCGAAAATTAATGAATTGTACCTAACTTATGTGACAGAAGATGTATTTTTCAAATGTACTGTGTGATTCTCGAGTAAAGTAGCAAAGCAAAAGAGTACAGAAAAAAATTGGGAGACATAAAAAAGCGTGATATAACAAGGGGTTTCTGTATTCGCACTTCAGTACCAACGATAGAAGACACTGCATAAAATAAGTATCCGGATAGGATCTTTTAGGATTTAAGATATAAAAATGTTTATAATGCTCTGCATGCTCTCTAGGACTGTATAAAAGCGCTCCTAGAAATTTTGTAACCTCTTCTGATGCAAAAGAATTACAATGAAAAATATATATATATTAACCCTTTAAGGCGCAGTGATCCCGCTCTGGGAACACCTAACTCTGACGTTTTGACTGCTGCCAGTCACGAAGAATAGATTGGATTTCTATAAAAATAGTTGCGGATGACATAGCTCCACGAGAATCCTTTACTTTTTAGAACGTCATTTCCCGTCAAAAAATGGTCACGATTCTTTTTAACAGCACTGGCATCTGCTGAAAAATGGAAGAATGCGAAGAACAGCTGGATAGATTGCCCAATGCTGAAAAAAGGGCAGCCGTTGCCATCGCTCGACTTAACTACCAGCAAGATGGCGGACGATCGAAACACCCAGCGCGAGCACAGCCAGCTGTCGTCAAAAAGGGTCTCTAGATCTGTGTCACGCGAGGAACGTTTCGATCGTCCGCCATCTTGCTGGTAGTTAAGTCGAGCGATGGCAACGGCTGCCCTTTTTTCAGCATTGGGAAAGGGTTGCGCCACAAAGGGTTAACTCGGCTGTTCGAGCCTCGTCAGGGGAAGATCTCCCTGAACCCCCCTAATTTTTTAGTTTCATGATTGCCATTTGAAAATGATATTAATGGACTATGTCATTTCATCTCTCATCTTTCGTGTATTTCGCCTGGCAACGCTATGTTGAAATTTTTAGGATTGTAACTTATTTATAGAAAAATATATGCGATGCCTATTCTACAGCTTACGGAATAGTGTTACAATACATTGAAGCTGTTGTGAACCAATAGTATGTAAATATATGTAAAAATTATGTCGCATTTTTCGGACAATTTTCAATAAAGGGACCGAGAGATAAAATGACATAGTCATTAAAATCCTACTATATAATTACGCTGACTGCTGACTCACTGATTCTCTAACAATTCCGGGCAACCACTCCAAGATAAAACTTTTACCGCCACGATTCCAAAAAGATTAAAAAAGTTAAGCACAAAAATCGCTATAACATTTGCACTGTCTGTACGATTCGCTTGAAATTTTTCATAATTATATATAAAAATATAGAAAATAATCCGCGGTGCTTTAAAAATCAGAAAATCCCCTTTTCCCTAATTTTTAAGCGATTTTTCTCTATTTTAAGCTCTATTTTATTTCCTAGAATCAAAAAAGTTTATCTTTTGCCTGGCAAAATTAGGAACCGCAAGTGACAATAACGTCAAACTGAAGTCACCTTTATCAAGCTTTAAAGAGAAAATTGCTATTCCAATTCGTTTAAAATAGTTTTTTCTAGATTACACAGTTTATTTTTTCCTCTGCAATAAGCATTGATATAAGAGGGGCTGTTACCACAAAACGAAATCGTTCAAATGCAGAAAGTTCCCGCACGTATCCAGAAGAGCATGAAACTCGATTTTGATCTATAATAAAAACTGAATATGAAGTTATTTATTTTAAGTGGATGAAGATTAAATATATTGAGTGTAGACCTATTTTCGTCCAATGTTTTTTTTTTTTTTTTTCCTTCCTAGCACCCGTTGTAATTGCCTTCACAAAGGGCTTTGACTTCTAATAATAGAGGGAGACAGAAAGAGAGAGGTTTTTTTTTTTGGATTGGGGGGGGGGGGTCCTGTAGAAATTTTTAAACATTAGCACCTCCCGAGGATTCTGATCTTGCCTGCTCAGAATAATTCAAAGTAAAAGACAAGTAAATGAAAGCGTAAAAAGTGAATCTAAGTGTTACGTGTTATTTTTTATTTACTTATTTGTTACGTGAATGATTAAACTGCCAAGTTAGACAAAAAGATTGTGTTGATCCCAGGGGCGTAGCCAAGGTGTTGATAGGGGGGTCACAACCCCCCCCCCCTTGAGGATTTTTGTGCCACATAAAATGTATGTTCTTCACTACCTTATAACACACACGTATGTGAGTTGCAGTGGTCGTAACCCCCCCCCCCTCATGAAGAATTTCTGGCTACGCCACTGGTTGATCAATGTGTAAATTTCAAAATTGGATCCCTGTGTTTTTCAATTATCTTTTAAATGTAGTACCGGACTACAGATAAATCTTGAATTATTATGTACAAACATAAATCAATGGTGTGGGATTAAGGCCAATTATCTGCACGAGGGATCTAGGCCTATAGATGGGGTGCCCTCTGTGGGGAGGGGTCTTTCTAAGAGGTCCTAACCCGCATTTACGCTTGCTAAGTTTCGGAAAAAAAAAACCACGGAAAACTCCGAAAGGTTAGGTCGACGGACGCGCAATGGGACCCGGACCCGGGACCTTCACAACGCCCGTGTACAATTTCCAGTGACATAACCGCTGTGCCATGGTGAGGCCAAACATAAATCAAATAGAATACATAAATAAGTATATGTATGAACAGGTTGTCTCAGAAAGTTGTTTATTTATTTATTTATTTTTATTATTTTGAGGGGGGGAGGGGAACTGTTGCGTCTCTTTAGTGCCTTTATCGAAATTGAAAGTGAATTTTTCAGAGTAGTCAAAAATTTCACTGATCGAGATTATTAACTTTTTCATGAATAAAAACAGTCAAAGTTTTTTATCCCCTTTCTTCGAAATTTGTTGGTATGACCTTTCTTTTTTTTTTTTTTTTTCATGCAGAAATTTTGTTTATGCATACACAATTACATTTTAACAGCCCTACTTTGGGGGGGGGGGGGAGGTAGAAAAAAAAAAGATGGCGCTCCTGTTTGGACATCCCATTATTTTACGTTTCTGACTCGTCTTATCGTACTCAATCATTTTTAAAAATTGTCAGGAACCTTTTGAGTTTGGAACACCGTGTATATAGAATTGAAATGCAGTTCCTGACACTTCATAGTTTGATTATCCGTTAGATCCAGGGGCGTAGACGAAGGGGGAGGGTTAGGGGGGTCATAACCCCCCCCATAAGAAATTTTTTGCCATAGAAAATGTATATTCTTCACTACATTATCACACACACGTATACATATATATGAGTTGTAGTAGTCGTAACCACCCCCATGAAAAATTTGTGGCTACGCCCCTGGTAAGATCAGATACATTTCTGAGCACAGAGCTTATTTTGTGCTTTCCGTATCACCACCTTATTCATTTATATTATTACTGAATCGTCTTATTCACTACGCAAATGAACGAGCAAGATTATCTTATACGGTCCAGACCAGTTTCAGAAACGATTAAAAATTAAAAAAAAAATCTGACACATCAAACCCATGATCATACCATATTATTTATTTTCCATCATTAAGGGCTTCAATTATAGGATTTAAGATTGTTTAGATTCTCGAGAAAGAAAAAGAACGGAGTTTTATCAGATGCGAGAAGAATGTTCATTGCGACAGCCTCCAGACATCGAAGGACTGTAATTTGACACCACACGGATAACTTTCTTGTGACTGGTCCATTTTCTTTCTTTGCTTGTTATGCAGATGAGTCAGTCCATCAAAGTGATCTTTCGTTCTTCCTACCTGCGGCTGTGCTGATTTGCCACTCTATATGACATAATTTGAGAATCATAGATCAGGGACGATTCCTTGAATAATATAGTGTGTCTCAAAAATACCGGTCAAGACTTTTATTCTTTAAATATTGATTATTTAAAGAATAACAGTCTAAAGAATAAAGAATAAAAGTCTTATTTAAAGAATAACACTTTTATTCTTTATATCATAGATAAATGCAATAAACTTTACGAAAAAAAAAAAAAAGGTACATAATTTAACCGATTAAAATTTTCAGAAGATCAAATCAAAATAGATACAAAATTTTAACTTTTAGACGGTCTCCGTACGAAAAAAAAATCCCAGTAGTAAAATATGTCCAATTCATTAATTAAGTCATACACAAAGTGTCAGACTTTCATTATGAAATGGTTCAGAAATATGTTCAAACAAAATTGTTGAGGAACTGTACAATACCAAAAATAGCAAAGTCATTAGATATTTATGAAATCATTGTTTTCTTTCGTAATTTCAATACCAACCCTGAAACGCGATCACCCGCCGGGATTTTTCCCCTTCAAGAACCATTGAAAAATGGCTTAAACATATGTTTATTTTCATATCTTCGGCACTGTTTAGGATAAAATGTTCAAATTTTGTTCATCTCCTCATTAACCCAGACAGCACAGCAAACTTGCATCAAACATGCAGCAAGCTTGATTTATCAAGTCAATAAGCTTGAATTAAGCTTTAAAATTTCAAGCGTGTAAGCTTAATACAAGCTTCAATCAAGTGTTCTTGTTTACACTTGTCCAGCTTGCATTAAGCTTGACATTTCAAGCTTGAATCAAGCTTAAAAAATTTTCCTAAATACACGGGGCGCCGGTCGGCGAACTCGCCCCACACATTTTACTTTGCCACGCATTTTCCCCCTCTACGCTGAAATTTCAATTTAATTTGTTTCCATCGAGTGTTCGTGGCTAGAATAGAACCCGAGACCTTTGGGTTAGCACTCGAGCACGCTATCCGTTCAGCCACTAAGCCTTGTTTGAAGTGACTTATCACGCTGTTTTCTCGCCGGATTGATAAGTGGGCGATGTGTTATTTGTTTCTTTTATTTTTCCATGGGATGCATCAAAATTAAAATAATGTTATGTGTGATTTAGAGACTCTACTAATAGGGAAATAAACATAATATAAACTTAACAGCAGCACACGTTTTAAAACTTTCAGTACCGCAACACTCATGAGCAATACTGCTGGCCAAAATCGAGACAAACGACTGATTTTGAAGTCAATTTCGGAGTATAATTGTATTTTATTTTGAAGAATTTCCATATTTGGAAATATAGAATGGGTTTACTTACTTAAAACAAAATTTTGTGTTAAGTAAGATAACCCATTAACACAAATTTTGTGTTAAGTAATCTTAAATCAAAGAAACAGATAGTTAAACGTTACTTCGAAATGCTATATCACAGCTGCTAACATGTATGGAATACAAACACTTTAGTCATTTTTGTAAATATTTCTTAAAATAACAAATAATTGAAAAATTTTGCTATTTTTTAACGCTAAAAATTCTTTTTACAAATGTGGTTAGTTATTTTCCTACATATTGGTATGCTATATCGATATAGAGCATTTCGAAGAATAAAAAATAGGTTTAACTTAATTTATACAAATGTAAATTTGAATTATTTTCATTGTTCATACTTTATAATAAAAAAAATTATTTAACTTCTGATTTTTTTTTTATCCTTTGTAATTTTATTTTAAAACTACAAAAGTGTAAGACTTTTGGGCCCTAAAATCTGTAGGCCCTAAGCAGTTGCCCCGTTTGCCCTGCCGGTAATATGACACTGGTTATAAAATAAAACACATCTTTTAAGAACTTTCAGCAAATTTGAGGACGCTAGACAATTAATGTCCATTCTCTTTCACAGATGGCGCCATCACTGCGCACTTTGAAAGCTAAAATCAAGCTAGTATCACTTGTCAAGCTTAAATCAAGCTGTATTTAAGCTTGACAATTTAACTTGACTCCTGCAAGCTTGCTGCCAGCTTAAAATGAGTTGAACTGTCAAGCTTGCATTAATACGTCAAATTCAAGGAAATGTCAAGCTTGATTTAAGCTTATGTGCTGTCTGGGAAGGTATGGGAAGCATTTTATCATTTGTTTTTTGTTTTGTTTTTGCAAGGAGGCTGTATAAAAATTTAAATTTTGTATTTATTTAGAACTTATACCCTGAAAATTTTAATCGATACCATACAATTCTGCACCTTTTTATATTACTTTGCAATTTATTGTAAATATATGTCTGGGATCAATATTTAAGGAATAAAAGTCCAAGTCAGAGTTTTTTGGACACCCTGTATATTCGTATATCCATTTGAAAAAAAATCTTTTTTTCTGCCAGGTGATCAACCTGACGCGAAGCCCCCAGTGTTTAACTCCCAAGAAAGCTTGGTTCTCATATTATTGGAATAGAAATTTGTGCTGTCATCAGAATAAATAGTTTTATTTGCTTTCTTTATATTTTACCGCTTGGTTGGTGAATATGTCACCACTCACGCCCCCCAAAACATGACGGATGTGGCGAGAATCCTTCAGTCCACATTTCTCATTACCACACTGGTCGAAGCAAATGCTTAGCCGCCTAAGTTTAAAAAACAAAATTCTACACATTATGGAAGTTTATTCAAAAACCACGATTATCTGCTCTATGTATACAATGTAATAACAGCTATAGCTGCCTGGTATCGGGAATATTCTTATTCGCCAGTTCCCTATCTAGCACGGCCGAACTTCATATTGTTTAGACCAGGTATGAGCAACATTTCAAAAGATGTCGGCCAAATTTCCGAATGTTGGCGAAATCGTAGGCCGTATAATTGGGTTTTTGAATGATTTCTATGGGTTTTACAAATCATTCAATACGGGGGTTTGCATTGAATGCGATGGTTTGAATTGAATTTCAATACGGGGGTTTGATATGTTCTGCGGGCCGTACCAAAAGCCGTGGCGGGCCACATCCGGTCTGCTGGCCAGAAATTGTTCATATGTGGTTTAGACGGTTTTATTCGTTTTCATTCGCTTCGTCATTTTAGAGACCCGGGTTGCTTTCTTTATGGATTCCCATGTATACCCTGCACCTAATTTTGCTTTTAGTTCATAAAAAGTATATGATTTATATTACACTGTCCCCCAAAAGTTAAGGAACAACGTTTTTTTTGCGCCTAATTTGCAAATGAATGAATGCAGAAATACCAAATTTGGGCGACGTGTGCATAAAACAGTTATGTATTGACTATCCACGCGTCTTCCTTACTTGCTTTCCTTATTCCATTAGGTTGGAAAGTGTATCATTATTCATGGGTGTGATTAAGGAAAATTAAAATTGATATTTCTAACATCCTTTTTCTGGATGTAATACAATACAAATAGAATGGGAAAAAGCTGAGCAGAAAAATGCACTATTCGAACTGAATGAAAGTTTCAAAAACTTATTCAGGTGTATTCTTTATCCAAGTCAGGCGATAGCAGACGATAAAATATATTATATTATTATAGCATCATTTAACAATGATAGAGCACCAGTCACGTGATATAGTGGGTTTCTTACAAATGTATATTAACTGCTGCAGATTTACTTGTTTAAAAAAAAGGTTGTATTTTTGCACGCCTTGAAAAAAAGGCGTGGGGATGGTTTGTCACGTGACTCATTCAATTAAGATTTCATAACATACAATGAAATGTCTAACAATTATTTCAAATTCACCTGCGGAAAAGGAAATCGAATGTTTTATTTATTGAAAACTGCGTATTCTATAAGTTTGCGCCATCTGTCGACAGCTTTGTAAAATAAAAACTCAATTATATTCTTTTTTTTTAAGATACTTTCTTTTGTATATTATAGGAACAGTGTTTTTTTTGCGCAATAAAAAGTAGTCTATATGTTAATCTAGGACTTTAACTGTCTTTCCCAGACAGCACATAAGCTTAGATCAAGCTTGACATTGACTTGAATTTGACGCATTAATACAAGCTTGACATTTCAATCCATTAGCTTGATTATTGCGCTGATGGCGCCATCTGTCGCTGTAGGCGAGAAGGATAATGGGCATTGAAAAGTCTAAAAAGAAGGAATGAATGGAATAAGCCCCTCTGAAGTGTAACACGAGGGTAGTTCGTTAGCAGGTGTCCTCGCCAAGTACCGATCTGTCGCCAAATTTGAAGTTCGTTGGACAGTTTGTTTACGATAGCGATAGTTTCAGATATCTTTTGCAACCTGTGTTTGGAGTTGAGTTGTTAACTGGTGCTGTAGTTTGATGAAAAAACGCTCGGTGGGTTCATTAAACGATACCAGGATGTATGTTTGGTAAAGGAATTTTGTGATTGGTTTAGGCAATTTAACTGTAATCGGTAAACCGAAGTTTTATAAGAGCTGAATTTGAATTCGATACGTGTGTTCTTGTTTAGTAAGTTATTTCGGAGAATATAAGGTGTATTTGGAAATGTGTTGTGTTATTTGAAGTGTAGTGAATATTATGTTCTTGTTTAAAAAGGAAGTGTGTGTTTATTTGAAGGAGGGCGTGAATATAAAGTTAAATAAAAGGAGGCGTTTTGGTGTTATGTTATTAGCTGGTGTGCGTTTTGGATATTTTGAAGAGTTTCTTAAAATAAAGGTAAGTGTTTTTTTTAAAGAATTTTGCAATTGCTTAAGGTTTTCAATGTGAATTGTAAATGGATATTTGATGTTGTTATGTTTTCATATAGTGACTTTATATGAGGTGTATAACTATGTTTAATCCACCGATGTTGTTTTGAGTTGAAAACGGGCTAGTGTTTGCACAGTTCACATTAGCTGTACAACTAGGTTGCTTAATCCACTGTTGTTTTTTTTAGTTAAAAAACGGTTCACTGGTTGCCTAGTTTACATAGCTGTACAACTAGGTTGCTGAATCCACTGAGGTTATTTTTAGTTTAAAAAACGGACCCACTGGTTGCCTAGTTTTACATAGCTGTACAACTAGGTCGCTGAATCCACTGAGGTTTTTTTTAGTTAAAAAACGGTCCACTGGTTGCCTAGTTTTACATAACTGTAGAACTAGATTGCTTAATATACTGAAATTTTTTTTAGTTAAAAGCGGTTTACTGTTTGCTCATTTTTGATTTGCCTGTTACTGAAATTGCTGACATTTTTTTAGTGTTAAGTATGGATGGTGTATTTTTGTTTTATTGTTTTTTTTTTAGTGGAATATCTGTGCAATTTTTAATGTGTTAAAGTGCTTTTGTCTTTGCTGACAGTGCTCACTGTGTTGTATTAATTTTATCGTATTCTAAAAATGGTGTTTTCATACGTGAAAAAATTTGGCGACAAAAAAAAAGCGCCAAGAAGCCGGTGTTGGCGGACAAAAAAAAGTCGCCAAAAAATAGCTGACACCCGCTTACGAAATTACTCCCGGTTTTAGTTTTATCTACATCTAATTAACATCAGTAATTCCATTAACTAATTAATTAGCCCTAAAAATAAATTTTAATATAATTAACACAATTAATTAGTTAATATACTTCACTTTATCGGTGGTAGAATGAGGCGGTTTCCGGCCGATACAAAATAATTTATCATAAGTCATAAATGTACTTGACCATAGAATTAAAAAAAAAAAAGATTCTAAATTTCCAAATATGGAAATTCTTCAAAATAAAATACAATTATACTACGAAATTGATTTCAAAATCAGCCGTTTGTCTCGATTTTGAAAGTTTTAAAACGCGTGCTGCTGTTAAGTTTATATTATGTTTATTTCCCTATTAGTAGAGTCTCTAAATCACACATAACATTATTTTAATTTTGATGCATCCCATGGAAAAATAAAAGAAAACAAAATGACACATCGCCCACTTATCAATCTGGCGAGAAAACGGCGTGATAAGTCACTTCAAACTTAGCTTGTCACAGCTGCGCGAGACTCAGTGGCTAAACCGATAGCGCGCTCGGCTGCCAACCCAAAGGTCCCGGGTTCTATTCTAGACGCGAACACTTTATGGAAACAGACAGATTAAATTAAATTGAAAATTTCAGCGTAGAGGGGGAAAATGCGTGGCAAAGTAAAAATATTGTGGGGCGAGTTTCGCCGACCGGCGCCCCGTGTATTTAGGAAAATTTTTAAGCTTGAAAATTAAGCTTGCTATGTCAAGCTTGAAAATAAGCTTACACGCTTGAAATTTTCAAGCTTAATTCAAGTTTACTGACTTGATAAATCAAGCTTGCTGCAAGTTTGCTGTGCTGTCTGGGCTATTCCAAATTTCATCCAAATCCGTCAACCCATTTCAGCGTGAAAGAGTAAACATTAGCATTTATATATTAGTAGGAGTAGGATTACGTGAGCATAATGATGCTTCATCCAAGCTCAGTAAGCTTGTCAAATAGATTCACCCCTTTCATCAGTCTTCTCTCTCACTTCTGACATGTCAACTGGGAGTGCCCCCAAAACTTGACATTTCAACCCATCGAGTGCTCTTCACCCTTCTGAAGCAAAGCAATGGGGCATTCATCTTCGTCAGAACAACGTCTCTCTTATCGTATTATGAAAGGATCGTTTTACAAATGAATGACTAGTGTGGTCGGACACCGTGCATAAAGGTAAAATGCCATATCTTGCCTACGGTACGAAAGATTTTTAACCCTTTAACGCGCAGTAATCCCGCTTTGGGAACACCCAACTCTGACGTTTTGACTGTTGCCAGTCACGAAGAATCGATTGGATGGCTATAAAAATAGTTGCGGTGGGTGACCTAGCTCCACGAGAATCCTTTACTTTTTAGCACGTCCTTTCCCGTCAAAAAAGGGTCACGATCATTTTTTAACAGCACTGACATCTGCTGAAAAATGGAAGAAGGCGAGAACAGCCGAATGCTGAAAAAATGCTCTGAATGATGAAATGATGAAAAGCCGAATGCTTTTCATTGCCCAATGCTGAAAAAAGGGCAGCCGTTGCCAAGGCTCGACTTAACGACCCGCAAGAGGGCGGACGATCGAAACGTTCATCGCGTGCCACAGATCGAGAGACCCTTTTTTGACGACAGCTGGCTGTGCCGCACACAGTCGAGCGATGGCAACGGCTGCCCTTTTTTCAGCATTGGGAAAGGGTTGCGCCTCAAAGGGTTAATCATTTCAACCGGAAAGAAGATTATTAATCAGTTAAACTTACTGATGTATTAAACTTCACCAACTCCAAAGCCATGGAAGACTTCAATCGAGTAATCGATATAATTTCTGCAATGTACCACTTTTAAGCCACTGAATCAGATTACAGTCCGCCAATCCTACATTCTGCAACTGTTTATATTCTTCAGCATCGAGCTTCTGCGCAACTTATGCTATCGTGTGTTTTTAACTCATACAACACGGGTTCATGTAATACGGAAACGTATCTACCGTGTTATGCGGGGGAGGGGTGCCTACTGTGCTTCGAGGAACAATGACTCTGATCCATTTACACAATAGGATGGTCAATGCCACTGAGCCGGGCAGCTTGCAGTTGTTCCGAGACAGAGGAGGGAAACTAGTGGACAACGCTCGTCGAACATATTGCTACGAATTTGCGGGGCAACCCGCTGTTCTGGGGCTTAAAATAGTTCAAAATCCGTATTCTACGTTCCAAATAGTTAAATTTCGCTTTTGTTGCATCCAAATAGGTCCACTAGAACCGGAGATACGGAGGTTTCGGTTTCCCCATTGTTTTTCTATGGCAGTTCTAAAAATCTCAAGAAATATGGGTCCTAGGCCTTCGGTCACCTCACTTTTGGGGACTCATTTTGAGCACCCAATTGGGCAATATTTCGCCAAACGTCGCCAAGCTTGGCGACATTTTGGTCATTCGGCGCGATTTTCATTATGGAGCTTGCAAATTTGCTTTTGCTACATTAAAATCACATAATAACCTAATATTTCTGTTCTATGACGTAATCAAAATTCCCGCATTATGTCGAATCCTCGAGAAATAGACTCTTCTAGAAGTTTCTTGTAGCTTCTGCCCTACCTATAAATACAAGCGTTTCAGAAGCCCCAGTGCAAAGTGTGAGCGAGCTCTCGAGAACGGATGTCGATGTGTACGGCGCTTTGCTCCGTGATAGAAGCGGTGTTTCCGCGTGCGTTTTTTTTTTGGAGCTTTGTTGCTAAGTGCTGTGTGTAAATTCTTCACTGTTGAGTCTTGAGGGACTGTTAGTGTTATCCCTCGAATATTTCCACTGAATTTTTGGCTGTGGAAGTGCTTTTTTACTTTCCGAACATGTACCATGTAAGGAAAGTATTGTAAATCATGAAAAAAATTCGAATTCGAGCTTTTGGTGTATTTACACGTTTAGAGGGCTTCTGAATTCCATTTATGCTATTTTTACGAGATGTATGTATGTATGTGTGTATGTGTGTGGTGTGTGCAGGCGCGTAGCCAGGAAAAATTTTTTCGGGGAGGGATATTCGCCTGGAAAAAATTTTTCGGGGGGGGGGATATGAACTTATATGTGTATAAATAGACGGAATTCCATCACTAATCCAAAAATTTCGGGGGGGGGATATATCCCGATATCCTCCCCCCTGGATACGCCCCTGTGTGTGTGTGTATGTGTGTTTGTGTGTATGTGAGTGAACACGATAGCTCCTGAACAGGGCATGCGATTGAGCTCAAATTGGGTATATATGTTGTAAAACCACCGTCGCAAGACCGGTATTGATTTTGGGTGTGTATAGGGACTTATAGTTTTTTCTACAGGGCTACGTCAAAAAATTTCCTTTTACATTATAGCCTATGGGGAGAAATTCTCGGGAAACAAGCAGAGTTATTCTGCGACAATATGCTTGCAAGTGTCATGAAAAATGAAAGTATCTCGGAATGTGCAAGATTTTTGCCGCGTCCTATTTCACCTTCCGGCGAGTGATGAAACTAATCTTGACACATACAATCCGCAGTCGGTGCGTTTGCATTATTGAGATTGTTTAAGTTCCAGAATTATTTGCCCTGCAGTTGGTTTCTCATGGAATCTTTTGTGAACTATTGAAACCGAGTTTCACTTCAACGATCTTTTAAAAGTGCGCTTAACACTGTCGAATTTGGGGACAGGGAAAGAATTCGCACAATACAGCGAACTCGCGCTGCGACGCGATATATCTTACGCGAGTTTTTCACGAGGAACGTACCTCGGAACCGACGTGGACTTTTCGCCCGCAGCACCAAGATTTTTCGTCAAGAGTAAGAAGTGCTGGGGTTTTGAAGGGTCACGATCGTCTCCGTGATTCGCTACTGAAGAAGAGAACCCATCAGCGAAGGGTACCCCATCCCTTGTAGCATCACTGAAGGCGGAAGCACCAAAACCGTCCCAGTCTAAACCTGGCTTTATTTATTACTTTATATAAGAAATGGTATAATGTACAGTTAGGGAACAGTTTTAAACGGTTTGAGGGCATTTATATGTGTCTAAAGTAACTGTGTATGCAGTAGCGGATCCAGAAAATTTTTTTTTTGGGAGGGGCTAAAATTTTTTAAAAAAAGCTTATTTTCACCCAATTAAAAAATGTACTTTTAAATCAAAAATTTTTAGTCTAAAACCAATGTATTAGGCTTTTTGGGGAGGGGCAAAGTAAATAAAAATATGATCAATTTTAGCTATTTAAAGTGTATAATAAAAGCAGAATGTTTGCCCTTGAGCAATCTCTTTTTGGGGGGGGGGCTGAAGCCCCCTAGCCCCTCCCCTGGATCCGCTACTGTGTGTATGTGTGTGTGTTTCAAAAGTCGTATATATACCCTATTTCGCAACGCGAAATTTTCACTTGTGTATTTAGTTTTAATTATTGTAATATTAATAACAGTATTACAGTTTTAATCCTACATTTATTTTCATTAAATTTTCCCTTACTTGCAACACAAATTAGCGATCCCCCCCCCCCAAACGCAAAACTGAATATACGCACACCTACTTCAAGCACAGCCTGCATTATGGCATGGAAAACAGCTTTATTACAACTAATTTCATGTTAAATAAACGAAATGATATCATTGAGTATGTATTTAAAAATCTTTGTTCGCTATCGTCTAATCATCAGCCTTGGTCGGTTCACATTTTATTATACAGATTATTTATAATAGAGATAAGAATTTAATTATACTACATTAAGTATACTTTTGTCATTCATTTCACCAGCCTTCGAAGCAAATTGTTGTGTTATAGAGCTGTTGTTTAATTTGAAATTAAAATACAAGTACTTGGCCGCAGATTTTATACAAAGACTTCATACAATAACAGCGTTCGTTTCTTTGTAATGACTTACATAATGGCTGCTGAACCGGATAATTCCTTACAATATAATGACTGCTGAAAATGAAAAAGGAGTGGCAAATTCTAGCGTATTAAGTGATAATTATTTCCATCCACACAACATAATCCATCCTTCAAATTTGCTTTGCTGCAAAATATTTTAATGCCTTAACAACTTCCTTCTCAAAAATGATAGCCTAACAAGTGTTATAAAAATCGCATCGGGTGACTTAACCCTTTAACACGCAGTGTTCCTGCTCTGGGAATACCCAACTCCGACGTTTTGACTGTTGCCAGTCACAAAGAATAGATTGGATTTCTATAAAAAATAGCTGCGGGATAGCTCCACGAGAATCCTTTACTTTTTAGCACGTCCTTTCCCGTCAAAAAATGGTCACGATTCTTTTTAAGAGCACTGACCTCTGCTGAAAAATGGAAGAATGCGAGAACAGCTGGATAGACTGCCCCATGCTGCAAAAAGGGCAGCCGTTGCCATCGCTCGACTTAACGACCCGCAAGAGGGCGGACGATCGGAACGTTCATCGCGTGCCGCAGATCTAGACCCCCCCCTTTTTTTGGCGACAGCTGGCTGTGGCCGCACAGCCAGCTGTCGTCAAAAAAGGGTCTCTCGATCTGCGGCACGCGATGAACGTTCCGATCGTCCGCCCCCTTGCTGGTGGTTCAGTCGAGCGATGGCAACGGCTGCCCTTTTTGCAGCATTGGGACAGGATTGCGCCTCAAAGGGTTAACTAACCGTTATTAGCGCATTAAAATGTGCAAATCAACAGATAGCCTCTAAAGCAAAGGCGGATCCAGGGGGAGGGCGCAGGGGGCGCGCGCCCCCTCCGAGAAAAGTATATTTACACTAGATAAATGGGGCTTTCACCAATATTGAGTGTTCTTTACACTAGATAAAATGAGTATTTACGATTTACGCCCCCTCCGAAAAAAGTTTCTGGGTCCGCCCTTGCTCTAAAGAAACGTACCAACCTTCATGGAGAGGAGAATCATCCAACCAAGTCATCAAGGGCGAGGAAAAAAAAACGATAAGTACGACGGAATGAATGAACGACTTGGTGGTTAATTAATGAAAGACGGTTCATTGCTCAACTAAGTACATGATACCCTGGGTAGTGAGTTGTCAAAGACCTGTTTAGTGGAGCGGGGTCTGTCTCAAGGCACTCGAATTACGGCGGATCCAATGATACATGCCGTATCAGCTGTGCAATTATCCCACAACACAATGGAACATGTATCAAGGAGTTCCGAAGAAAAGAAAAGAAATAAAGATTATTTTTTCGGGGCGCACAGCTTCAAACTGTTTATCACGAGATTGCATTGAGGAACTTTTTGTATTCATTTTTAAGAAGATATCTGGTTTCAAACAGAATATATTATTATTTGTTCGTAATGCTGATACATTTTGCTGGTAGTTGTTAGGGAAAGTAGCATAAAATTTGCGTTTGGTTTAGGTGAATGGGTGTTAAAGCTACTTCTAGAGGAGTAAGGCCTCCATTTGCTTTTCTCGTTGACAAATACTAAACTATGTTGACCAGTGGCGCACCCAGGATTTTAGTTTAGGGGGGGGGGGTTCAAATTCTGCTGAACTCTGTTATAGTGACCTCGAATATAGTTATACTCTCTTATAACGTCAAAATAGTCTGTGCCACTTGACTTGCCCATAGAACAACATGCGCAGAAGCAATGTAACTCGTTTTGACTGATTTGCAGATGTTCAGGGTGCGAATTGACGGAGGGGATGCCGGGGATTATCCCCGGCTGAAGAATGTAATATCCCTGGCTAGAGAAATATTAGTTTATCCCCTGCCAGGGATACTATTTATCCCCTGCTGGAGAAATGTTAAAATGAGTCTCTGTCCTTACAAATCCAGTACCTAACTATTTTAAGTATTGAGAATCGAAATTCTTTTTGTTTACTAGACAAAGGAGCAAGTTTCAAATATCCCTTTGAAATAGATATATACATGCCTGATGCCACTTCTCATTCTGCAACTGGGGTCAGGTTTCAAATTAAGACTGCAAAATGATCGAACAAGCGCTGCTCTGCCGCGAGCCAAATTTGAGGGTAGACTAGAATCGCTGTGCATAGAAAATCGGGGGTCGACTTTTATTTGAATTTAAGTCCCTTCACAGACATGTTGGTGACTGCATTTGTCATGTAATACCTAATATATTATGTGAGTGGAGCATTTTACGCCTTCCTTCCTTTTTTTTTTTTTTTTTTTCAAATGTCCCCTCCTGGAGAATGTTTTCTTTCAAAAGTCCCCCGCTGGAGAAGATGATCAATTCGCACCCTGCAGATGTTATTAAAATATAGTAGAGTAGTACCTCGCAAAAGGATTATAAAGAAATTGTGTGACACATTCAGATCTATTGCATTGACCTTACCCATTTTAATATGTTATTTTTATGGCAAAAAATTAATAAAATAAAAAATAATACGCCTTGGATATAAAAATGAGTTTACCAGGATAGGCGATTTTAACTTTTTGTCAATGTAAACGCTCCTGAAGGAATCAATCGATATACGGTATGCAGTTTGAAGCTGTTTTATTTTATTTGCACTAGGGGGCTATTTCGCTCAATACTAGATTTTTGTCTACGCGATCTTGTCGGAAGGTTTTGCAGATATGAACTGTCAGGGTGAATATCTTTTTAAATGTGTTTGCCAGATAATGTGGAGAGGGGGAGACGTTGATAAAATGTTAAAAGTCGCACAAGGTTTGCAATTTTTGATAATGGATCGCTAGATTCGGTGCCAAAACGCGACAACTTATTATAAATATATTACGAGTATAGTTAGAAAATGTCTGACGAATATTGTAAAGCAGTTTTAGTAGGCGATTTTAATTCCGAAGAAGTGTTTCATAGAACAGAGAATACAAACGCGTTATCTCACGACACTCATAGATTATGATACACTTTCCAAATGGTATTTATAAAGGTGAAGTATAGTTTGATTATGCCTGGCGAAAATTTAGTTTTGGTAGGCGATTTTAATATAGATTTCAATTCCAAAGACGGGTTTTATGAAACGAGGAAGAAAAATACGGCACACTCATGAATAATGATACACTTTTCAACTATGGAAAAAGGAAGAAAAATAGGAACGACGCATAAATTATGATACGCTTTTAATATATAGCACTTTTGTGCGCATTTAAAATCTGAAAGTGTATCAGATTTTTTCCCTTTATTTTTATACCAGGTTTATTTTATTTTATTTTACCTTCTCAAATATTCTCTAGTCATACATCTAACCCTTTCATCTGAAAACAATTTCCCCTTTGTCTTTATTTTAAATTTTTTAATTAATTGGTTTATACAGTGAAGTTATAAATCATAGGCAATCTTTTTATTTTCAGAAATGGCTCTACTTCTACCAGGAAAGTTTTCTCAAGCTCGAGCTGTCAATGCCACCACAGACATCAGAAAAAATTTAAGACTGAAATACCCGAAGGATCCAGCAAAGGAGGAAAGCAAAGAGTAAGTAGCAGATACGTCTTTATCTCAAGTTTAAGAGAGTTCATGTATGCTGCATCTGATTTGATCTTACTTTTTTATTCTTACATTGAGGATGGTCTTAAAAAGGCAGTGATCAGTGATCAACCAATAAAATTTTGTCAGCCGTGCGGTATTACGTATATACACTGCTGGCCATCGTAAATGCAACACCCTGAAGGAAGCATGCAAATAATATGAAATTTACAACATGCATTAGCTGAGGTGAGATATGCAAATGATTAGAATTTCAGCGCAGACGCACATCAAGCGCGCCTGTGGCGCCACCTCAAAGCGCTATTTAAGGCTTGGAGATTTCGACGGTTTCAAGTACAGCAATTGTGTTTTTCTTGCTTTTTTTTCAAAAAAACGATAAATTATGCCTCGTAGGAAACAACGATCATCTTTTGATCAAGTATCCGAGTTTGACAGAGGAAGGATAGTGGCATACCGAGATTGTGGGTTATCTTTCAGGGAAATCGGTCGTCGTATTGGACGAAACCAAACAACTGTGATGCGGATATGTGATCGTTGGGTGCAGGAGGGTACGACGGACAGACGTGATCGACCGCATCGACCTCAGTGCACCACGTCACGTGATGACAGGCAGATTGTACGCATGGCAGTGACGGACCGCTCAGTCACATCACGAACCATATCACAGCAGATTCAGTCTGTAACGCATCATCCAGTGTCTGCGCGTACCATTCGACGTCGTTTACAGCAGAATGGTCTGTCCGCAAGACGTCCGTTGCTTTGTCTACCTCTGACGCGGAACCACAGACGTCTCCGCCGCCAATGGTGCGATGAAAGAAGGATGTGGACGACAGAATGGAATGAAATTCTCTTTACTGACGAGTCACGCTTCTGTATGCAACACCACGACGGTCGGATTCGAGTCTGGAGACACCGTGGAGAGAGGATGCTGAACAGCTGCATTATGCACCGTCACACTGGTCCTGCACCGGGTATTATGGTATGGGGCGGTATCGGATATCTCTCTCGCACTCCTCTAGTACGCATTGCCGGTACTTTAACCAGCCAGCGCTACATCTCCGAGGTGTTGGAGCCAGTTGTCCTTTCTTACCTTCAGGGCTTGCCAACAGCCATATTTCAGCAGGATAATGCACGGCCACACGTGGCACGCATTGTCCAAGGGTTCTTCGTCAATCACCAGATTGAATTGCTTCCCTGGCCGGCGCGCTCTCCGGATCTTTCGCCGATAGAAAACATGTGGTCCATGGTTGCTCAACGACTGACCCAGAGTTCATCCCCAGCTGTCACACCAGATCAACTTTGGCAACGTGTGGAAGCTGCTTGGTCTGCTGTACCCCAAGAACGCATTCAAAGTCTCTTTGAATCAATGCCGAGGCGTGTGGCAGCTGTGATCTCCAACAACGGCGGCTACTCTGGGTACTGATTTTGGCAGGAACCACGCTTCATAGAATGCTGTAAATTTAATCATTTGTTACTTGGTCAACATGTTATCTACACAATAAATTTTGTTGTGATATCTCTTGTTTTTCTTGGTGTTGCAATTTGGGTGGCCAGCAGTGTAAACAAGAAGGTGTAGATTGAATTTCAGAGTTGGGAATGACATTCTCAATTGCTTGCTAGGTGGCCAGTAAAACTTGGTGGGTTGTACATCCAATGAAGGTCTAGGAGGAACAATAAATTTTGCCATAACATTTTAAGATTGACTGCATGTACTTTTCCAATTTTGACACCAAAAACGAAAAATTTTGGATTTATTTGTAATGAATTTAGTTCACAGGGAAAGAAAATATTTAGTTGAATTTATGTTGATTCAACAACACTGCTACGATGAAATTTTAATTTTGAAAATTAGTATACACTTTAAAAACATTACTGAAACATAATATTGGGTTGGCAACAAAGTAATTGCGTTTTCTTGTATAAAATTCAAGCAAATAAGTTTTCAACAAGTTTTTAATTACAGGTAAGCTGTGCCTGAACATACGATTCATATTTGTTACATTTTAAAGTAAGAATTTCACTGGCAGTATTTTTTTTTCGTCCATAAAAGATGGCCATCCTCCCCCCTTTTTCGCTTCTATCCTCCTTAGAGGACACTATTAAAAATGTCCTGAAATTAATTTTTAGGTATTCGTGACTGCTGTATTTTACAGAAAGAATTTCACGGATATCTCTATTTTTATTTGAGATCACGCGGGATATGTGAAAGGAACTTTTTGGCCCCTTACCACCTCTATAAGATTACGAATTTTGGAAAATGCTCTCTGATCTAGCACCTATGTTGAAGAACTCACGTACGTGCCAAATTTCGCATAATTAACTTCAGTAGCTTTGGCCAGGCGAAATATTGACGTACGGAAAAACGCAATTACTTTGTTGCCAACCCAATATTTTTTAAATGCAAATACTCCGAGCTATGCAAATATCTTTAATAAAATGATATTTATTTCATTGTGACAGATACTGCGTCATTTTTGAAGTGACCAAAGTTCGCAAGGCCTGTGAAGCTATAACCAATGATGACGTCAACACGCTGCTGGTGAAAGGCGCTCGGCTGTGCATAAGCTGTGAAGAAGCAGCCATGAGGGGTCATCTTGGATACAGATGCAATGGCCATGGAGTAGACAACAAGCCCACTAGGTGGACCTTTGTCGCTAACCCAAGGTGCCATGGTCGATGGACCAGGGTCGAAGTTACAAATAGGTGCAGCAATGGAAAACCAGATTTCCTCTTTGTGTGAGGTATATAAGCAGGTGGAGATCATAAACAATTGAATTTTTTTGTATGACTGTTTAGGCAGAATTGACCATGGGCGCCAATTTAATAACTTGCAGGGTACTAAGTGTATTCCATTTCCAAGACAGAGATGAAATGCTTTTTTCTTTGCTCTCTTAAATTAATTGAAAGAGGGAAAAAATTTGAAGTCATGCAATCACAAAAGAAGCAAATAATAATAATGCATTCTGCGATTTTTATTGGTCAAAAAAATGTGGGGAAATTTCATTATTTAATTAACACAATTTTAACTCTAGTTGCTGGCAGCTAGTGTTAGATCCGCAATTTCATGCATTAATGAGAATTTTAAAGAGGTGTTATTCATATATTTATTAATAATAAATAAAAAAGTACTTTTGATAAAATTTTACGGTACAACAAAGTTAAATTTTTAGATGCCACTTAGTTAATAGTTGTAATACTTGCTGGCAACTATTGCACAAGCTGAGAGCTTACAAGAACTGCAAGATTGAAAAAATGAAGCCGGAGAAAACATCCAGATATCAGGCATAAAACAAAATGATTTTAATGATTGCAGTAGCCAAATATGCGAAATATCAGACTCATCTAAAAATTGGTAATTTAACTTTCCCTCCCCAAAAAACATTGGTGCCTATGAAAAAACATGTTTGTAAGACATCCATCCACCAAGGATGCAAATTATGCCACGAAGTTTCGTTTACGAAAATTATACCAGAGTTTACCTGATGTGAATATTTTTCAATGAAAGCTTTTAAAATTCATGATAAAGTGACTGCATACATAAAATAAGCTTATGCCTTGGGGGGGGGGAATTACTCTTTACCGACTAAACACTTTTATGCAAGGAGTAAGAAACTGGGGGGGAAAATGTAATTGTAATAAGTTTTTAATCACTTAATCAGGAAGTATTTTTGCTTTCATGAATTATCTGTAAAAGGAAATGCTATTTGGCATTTAATTTTTATATTTGTAGGAGTAAAAGGGGAAAGATAAAAGTTCGGTAGCTTGCAGACAGTTTAAATATCAGGCGAAGATTTTTTTAGGAAATAAATTTAGCTGAGTGTCAAATAAATAATGTATACACTGATAAAATGTGTACTTCTTTTCTATATTGCTTGTTGTTAAGAATATTTACCAATATTACTATTTGTTGATTAATTACTTACAAATACAGTATTTAAAATATGAGCATATGTGTATTTAAATACATCATATATTTTAAATAGGAATTAATTAAGTGCTTATTGAGAGGTAAAGATTTTCATATAAGTCTAACTGTTCAGATTTTTTAAATATCTCTTTGAAACACATGCAAACATAATGATTATAAATAGATTCTTTAAAAACATCAAATGGAACCCATTAAAAAAATTCAGTAATTAATTTCCTAAGATTGAAACGCTGAAATGGATATTAAATAAATAAACAGCGATTTTTAATACGAATTGTAATTAATTCATTTTAATATATTTTTGACATATTTAATATATTATCTCTAACACTTCACTTGCTACTTTCATAAATCTATAATAGCATTAATGTAAATAAAAATGTGTTGTTATACAAATGTATCAGTTTTATGAATTTCTGTGTGTGTCTAACAAGAAATAAATCTTGACAACTGCTGTAAGAGCCTAACAAATATTCTCAGAAATAAATCAGAATTAATGATAAGGAGTAGAATAAAGTACTGGGTAGTTATGTTTATCTTAAGAACATAGAATAAAAATCTCAAAATAATAAAGGTGAAATAAGAATATGTACAAAAGGAATTATATATTTTTGTAACTTTTCATGTTTATGTGTTTTCATGTAATTTACACATTTCAAGTTTGACATACGTATTCATTTATGGTATTTGTGGTGTAGAATAAATTTTACTTACTAATAAAGAAAACTTCCATGTTGTTGTTTATTTTTTTCATTTACTTTAATGACCAACATTTAATCACACAAAGCAAATATTTCATGAACACATGTACACTGATTACATGTAAAGGCACTGCACATCAAATGAGTGGCAAAAGTGATTGCCAAGCACAACATGGGGGTATCTAAAAGATAGTGGAATGGTCTACAGAACAATAATTCTACAAAGAAAATAATAAAGAGAGAAAAACTCTAGTACTTACATATTAACCCAACCAGATCTTTTCTACCTTTCCAATTTTGAAACAAGAAAAATACACAATATTATCCGCATTGATTATAAATCCTTTTTAACACAATATTACTTACACAAATTACTGCGTAAAAAGTAACTGACACTACTTTTGTTGCAAAGAAACTATGACACTTTTTTTCCCCCTGTGCTCAATATACCTTGCTGCAGCCCAGCATTATGCTATAAAGTTAGACAACATATTAAAACAAATAAATTCCTTTTTGGTCTTTTAATCATTGTTCTTAGAGTCTATTTTCTGAGGGTTTTTTTTGAATTTATAAAAAACTGAAAACTGCTAAATACTTCCATAAACTTTAACAATACATGTTAATTTTTTAACTCATTATTTTTAGCTATTTCTTCTAGTGTATCCACGGCACATGCTCCAAGTGCTCGTGCATTAATGAGGACCTGAATGCGTGTAAAACACACGCTTTAAACAACGGCTCCTCAAGAACAGCACTGTACTGGAATTTTTTTGGGTGCTTCAGTAAAAGAATTACCTATTCATGCTATACACACCCTTTTCAGTGGGGATCATGGAACTAGAATTTATTGATTAGGGCAGTTTAGCTGACCTTCAATATACCGGGTGATTCATAGTAGATGTTAAGGCGATTATTTTTTTAAACCATAAGTGATCGAAACATACTTCCAATTAGAAAAGTTGATCCAATTAAGAGTAGCTTTCAGATAGGGCATTTTTTTTTACTGGGGGTTGTATACTTATTAAAATGCAAAATTTAATTTTTATAGGGTCCCTCCTTTCCTACCCTTTATATTTAGGAGAATGTTGCTCTTTGCCTAAGAAAATGAATAAAACAAATCCCGTGTCTCTGTGGAGTAGTCCCCGAGATATACGAATTTGAAAATTTTGGCATGGGTCGCCAAGCAATGAGGGGATGTCTCCAAAGTGAGAAAAATGTAATTACTTTTCAACTGACATTCATTTCTATTAATAGTCATTCGATAGACACATTTGACTCCTCAAATCCTAATTTAGCTAGAATTTTCCTGTAAAGCATGTTTGGCAATATTTAGTGAAAGTGACCACATCCTAGTAACATACGCCATTATTTTGTCATTCTCTTTTACCTTTAAAATTCCTTCTTTGGAAGCGTGATGTAATGAGTGGATGACCTCCCTAAAATACTAAATTATCGCTCATTTCATAAAGCAGTACCAATCATTTTAGTTAAAACTGTACCTGTTCATTTCACACATGTGAATGCGTTTAACTGCTTTCCCCAACAATAGGATCTTTATTTATCTCTCTTCAACTCATAGTGGGTAACCTAAAGCAAAGATTTTTTCACCGGAAAACGGACGCCAACACAGTAGGTAAAGTGATGTAAGTCATCATTTTCAAAATTAATTTTCTCGCTTAGAGACATGGGATTTGTTTTATTAATTTTCTTAGGCAAGGAGCAACATTCTTCTAAACATAAAGGGTAGGAAAGGAGGGACCCTACAAAAATTAAATTTTGTATTTTTGTAGGGTCCCTCCTTTTGTAGGGATATGTATACAACCCCCAGTAAAAAAAATGCCACATGTGAAAGCTACTCTTAATTTGACGAACTTTTCTAAATGGAAGTATGTTTCGATCACTTACAGTTTAAAAAATAATCCCCTTAACATCTCTTTTGAATCACCTGGTATATAACACTAATTAAATTTAAGTAATACCGAGCCCATTGTTGGGGAGAAAAAATTCATTCATCCAAATTCATACCACATAATTGTTGTGATTAAAAAAAAAAAAAAAATATTTTTTGCACATTAATTGAAACTACATTTTTCACAAAGGCTTCAACAATAACATTTGAAGCCATGAATAAAAGTTTAACATGGTCAGACAAACAAACCAAAATGATAAACACCTTTATAGTGTAAAAAAAAAAAAAAATTTTTCAATATCAAGCAATTTCAATGAAAACTACAAAGAAGCCTTCCTACAAAGCAACTGTTTGTTTCAATTGAAAAATTCATCACAAGGAAAATTTTGTAATACCGTGATAAAAAGGTTTTACAGTTATTTAAGAATATACTATAATTTCTTAGTGATAATTTCAAGAGTATGCAATTATGACTTTTAATTAAAAATAAATTAACCGATGATACATGTTGATTTTTTAAAAAAATTATTATATGAAAGTTCAAATGTGATGACAAGGATGTCACTCAATTTATGAAACAGAATTAACTGACTTTTCTAGGTTTTCCAGTACTCCAGACCGTGTAGTTATAATGCACATTATAATTTACAATTGCATATTAATACAGGAAATCATTAGCCTTTTAACAGTCACATCCAGTCATATTTGAAGTGAACCTATTTGCACAATTCAATGCATTGTTTGAAAAGTTTGATGTAATGTATTTGCATATAAATTCATAAAATATATCAAGTTTCATGTGCTATTAATTTTAATCTTGGAACATACAGTTTTACTTGAATAATTTCATAACAAAACAACTACAGTGGCTTTAAAAGTTCACCTGAACATATTTCATAAGCAAAATGCTCAACCTATTTCGCAAAACAAATTCTGAGCTTAAGATCCACCTTCCCCCTCCTCCTTAAAAATGAATCATGCATGTTGATGTATTGTTTATAAAAGTTCTTAGTATAATTTTAAAGAAACATTTTGAAAATTATAAAGTGCCTAAAGATCTTTGAAACTCTTCAGACTATTACAGTATTTTACATGAATTATGAAGTCAGCTTTCTTTTTCATTTACTTGCAAGTATCACGGGACTTTTGAACATCTTTAAAAATTCAACCAATAATGTTAAATACTCAAAATTAAAAAAAAAAAAAAAATCGTGCTGTTCTTCACAAAATGATGTATAAACTCTTGCTGGCAATAAATTTTATGTCTCATGCAACTCTTGGAAAAATTTCTTAAGCACAAAAACCACTTTGCAAAATAGGCTGAGGCATTATCCATGTGAGGGAATTATTGCAAAAAAATGTTGTGTGGCTAAGACTTTTCCCTAAATTGTTTATCATTCTTATAGGTGCATGCAATGTTTGTAAAAGTATTTACAACAGCTTGTGAAATGACTATTGAAAAATTTTTGAGTGCCTAGCATCATTGGCTTCTTTAACCCCTTATGTCTCACTCCTGCAATATTTCCAGGCTGGAGAGTTTGAAAGTTATGCACTAGAAGGATTAGAGCACTTACATTCTTATTCATGGAAATTTTTTTATATGAAAATGTCCAAAAACCTTAAAATGAATGTACAGTATGGTTATAATTAAACTTACCCTATGAACAGTGCTCTATAGCTAAAGCAGGCAAACGGATTGCAACCAAAATGGGTATACTGGCTATACATGATATGCGCAGAAGGAATTTTGAGAAAAAAAAAAATAGTTCAAAAAATGTCCACTAGGTGACATTTTGCATGAAAAACGGCCGATTTAATGATGAAAATGGCTCATTCGAAATATACAAATAATTTTAACATTTATTCAATAGTTTGTGGGCATTGATTCACTATTCTATAATATTTGAGCTGATTTCACAATGCAAAGTGCCATCGAGTGAACATTTTTACTTTCTGAACATGTACCCTGTAAGGAAAATATTGCAATCATGAAAAAATTTGACTTCGAGAACCTGGTGTATTGACACATTTTGAGGTCTTCTGAATTCATTTATGCTGTTTTAAAGAGATGTATGTATGTATGTGTGTGAGTGAACATGATAGCTCCTAAACAGGGCATTCGATGGAGCTCAAATTGGGTACATAGGTTATAAACCACCGTCGCGAGACCGGTATTGATTTGGGTATGTATAGGACTTATAGTTTTCCTACAAGGCTACGACAAAGATTTCTTTTACAGGATGGCCTATGGGGAGGGAATTCTCAAAAGTGCGCTAGCATTTAAACGGTACATTCAATATAGCTCAAATGGGGTATATATGTTATAAACCACCATCGCAAGACCGGTATTGATTTTGGTATGTATAGGACTTATAGTTTTTCTACAGGGCTGCGACCCAGATTTCTTTTACATCATGGCCTATGGGGAGAAATTCTTGAAAGTGCGCTAGCATTTAAACAACTCATTCGATTGAGCTTCCATTGGGCATATATGTTTGAATGATTCATCGATTAAAATTTATTTAAATACTTGGTAATGATCTAAGTGTTCGGAAAGTCAAGTGGAGTCACTCCAGATTTTTTAACTAAATATTCTGAAAAATCCCCTTGAGAGCATCTCGAATACAGTCCATAGGCCAGATGGGATAGCAATCTGCTCACTGGTTACAGCTGCAGAATGCTGTTTGTAGGGAAGTTTAATTATAACCACCCTGTATATATATTATGCATTCACTTATTTGTATACAATATTTTTTGAACAAAAAAACTAAAAGGTATGTTTTATGACCTTTTCTTGAAATTAATATGGCCATTAAAGAGTTTAAAGCTTTTACTATACCTTTTTAAAAACAACCAAAAGTAGTCGACTTGGTTGGATTAATACGAAAGCAAACAACTTTAATATACATGGCAGATTTGGCGTAATCACGCTGTTTTATTTCACAAAAAAAGGCATTTTAACAACAACACATATCACCGTGTATTCTCAAAGTACATATAGGGTGCAAAATGGCTAGAGAATAGTAAAAATAGAGCATACAACTTCTGTAAGCACAGTCATAAGACGAGTTCATAAATAAAATTTTGTGTAGCTTTAGAATATTTTCTAAAATGACAAATTATGTTTATCACCTTTATAAAAGAAAAAAACACGTGCAGAGGGTCATGAAAAACAACTTAGCAATCCATATAATACATGTGAAATATTTTAACGTTGCCCGTGATTTGACAAAAGAACTAGTTTTATGAGTTTATATAGGGATTGAAGATTGTAAAAATGGTACAACAAAAGTATTTGCCACCCACAATGAGACGAAGTATTTCAGGGTGCTAAATACGCTAGTCTAAACGAATTACGCATAAAAATACATAGAGAAGGGTTTTAAGGGCAGCCTTAATGGGAAATGATTATCAATTATGCATAAGCCTAAATCGACAATGTAAAAGCCAACATAGGTGGCAAATGTCAAAGCTGTTCTGGAAAAATACTTGTAAATAAAATAAAAAAATTATGTTTGGCTTATCAACTACTAAATAAAATGTCACAGTTATTAATAAAATATAAATATTAGACATGTACAATGGCATATACAAGGTCAGGTGTATAGGGATACAAATTCCTCCTTTCCAAAAAACTTAAGTTCATATTCTTTTTTTTTCCCTTTCACACAAGGATTATGCCTTTTAACAGAACAATTACATCAATAACCCCCTTCCCCCCACACAAACTATGTATGCCACTGGACATGCAATCAATTAATTCATTTTTAAATGAATCATTTCTGTATGGAAAGAAATGGTGATATTAAATTACACAATTCATCTGCATAATTGAATATAGCTGTGATGCACAGGCAGATGCACTTTTCGACAGAGGAGGTGGCACTTCAGCTTTCTACAAATCTTTCTGCCAACCTGGGCTTGATCTATATCCAATGGAACATAGTACCTGATTAGTATTAAATAGCTTGGCATTTATCATAATTTTCAGCATATAATCTATGTTGCCAGATAATTAACAGATGCTCCCTTTTAAAGGTAATTTTTAAAAATGCTTTAGACAATCCCCAGTGGCAGACAGAATATCCTCTAAATCAGAAATTTTTAAACAATGCCTGTCAGATGAAAAAATATCTGGAACATTTTTTTTTTTTTTTCAGCTTAAATTTATGAATGAAAAGATGAAAAATTTCGTAAATGATTTCAATCATAATTGGCAATTACCAATACTTAATGTTTTATGATCACTTGTTGCAATTAAAAACTTATGCAAAACTTAAACAATACTATATTCACCTCCACTTGCAATTTCTAAATATTTGGTTCAGCTATAACTATTGCTGCAAAAAAAGTTTGACACACAAATCATGATAACAGAGATTTTAAAGCAAACTTATTAAGCTATATTAACTCAGAGTTTTGAAATATGTGCCAGGATTTCTCAGCTTCATCTGAATGGAGTAGCAGCTGTAATATGCAATGAAGCTATAAAACTTCTACAGAAAGGAACTGTGAAGTTTTACAGTGCGAGGGTGAGAAAACACTCTGAGAAATGAAAACATTTTTCTCTTGCACAGAAGAAAAAATTTTAATTAAGATGCAGAAAAATAAAAAATTAAGAATGCAATACAGTACTTATGCAACAATGCCTTTTAATATTTTATTTGTACAATTTGATGAAAAATTCAACTTCATTCACACTAAATAACTAAATATTTTGATTACAGATATAATTACTACTGGCAATAAACGTACAGTACTTAGACTTGTATATTTAACCCTTTCAGACCAGATGTCCACAATTAAGGACATAAATTTTAGAAAACATTACAATGCAAATACTAATCATTTTAAGTTGAAAAAGGTTTTGTACATTTCACAGGAATTTAATAAACAGATTTTTTTATTTCATTTATTTTATTACATAATAAATTTCTATCATAAAAATATTCACATATATCGATTGGAGAGAATTATTTAATCAGGTCTAGAAAAGGTTAATAGTCAATGATGAATGGTTAAAATGGGCTCATTTAGGAACATACAGTTCTGAATAGAAATTCTGAAAAAATGTGTGAATGTTGGTAAATGACAAACTACGTTCACAAAAATGAAGAGACTTAACAAATAAAAAAAATTATGACTGTTAAAAACTTATTTAATCTTTCTTTTTTCCAAATCAATTACATAACAAATAAAAATCAATTAATAAAATAGTCTAATCAATAACCAATGTATTTCTGAAAGTATAGCTTCAGAAAATATAGATGCGTTTTGGGCTTTACAGCCCACATTAGCCGCAAACAACTTATGGATGCAAAGAAGCAAAATCTTTCATCATCAAAAGCTATTTGCAGCCGAAGAGGACCAAAGGGTTGAAACATAGCCTTCAAAATGTGATTACATGAATTTTATATGTATTATGAATTTTATAAGCACTGGCAGTTGCTTCAAAATTTGAGCTTAACAGACAGTAATTGTGCACATATTTTTCACAGTAATCTTGAGATTCTCGACATGTTTTCATTACTTTTGAAGCATTCTATTCTATAGACATACATTTTAGGTAACAATTTGGCTTCCTTTTCTTAGTAAAAAGCTGCACAATGACATTGCACATACTGTTTCTTTCTGACAGATTTAAAATAAGTTGTTGCTTTCCTACATAGTCCAATGTGCCATTTAAATGTAATAAAAATTTACATCTAAAAAACTTGAAAAAAATTCTATGTTAAATGAAAGTGCCTAAAATTTTGTAAATTTATGAAGACAGTATCAAGCTTATGTTCATAATACTATATATAAATATTTGTTTGGATTATAATTAATGTATCTTTACATTTTTATGAGTATGGAATATGGATTAACTACATATAAAGTAATATAACAGAGAAAGCAAACAACTTATCAAAACAAATTTATATTTTGCTATACATTTTTATACTCTGCAAAACTTAAAATAACATTATGTTTTCACAAGTTAATATCTTTGCCTGGGTTAGTTAAACTCAAAAATATTAAACACAAAACAAATTGATTTAAGACATGTTTTAAACAATGAAAAATTTCATACCAAAATTTCAAATTAAAAGATTAAAAATGGTCATAGACACAAATTCTGCAATTATGATGGCAATGTATTTCAAAAAAAAAAAAAAAAAACACTTAAAGTATAAAGGAAATTTGCAGAGCCGAAAACAGACACATTCAAGAATTATTATTTTTTTAATGGTAATTTTTAACTATTATTAACTTATGAACATTATGCATAATTTCAATATCTACATGAAAATATTTTGAATTGTGAACTTGCAGAATTTTATGTGTATCAATAAAGTGGAACACACTTTTAAAAATTATAATAAAAGTACTTATAGGCATAGAAATCACATTCTTAACACTTCTGTCACAATTTAGATTGATACTGTAAGGCACTTTTAATAATGTGGACATATGTTGGGCAATGGATACATTTAAAAATTAGCACATGGAATAAATAACTAAAACCTTTTATTAGTCAAATTTCATAAATGGTGTAATAAAATGAATAAAACCAGATTTTCAGGAAAAAAATGATTTCGGAATGTTATAGCAGCAAGGTTAAAAATATGTAACTACTACAACACACTACTTCTTCTAATTTAACATAAAACACTGCAATTTTGCACACTTTTTGAACTACCAGCTTTAACACGCGAAAAGTAAATAATTGTTTTTTTTTTTTCTAAATGTAAAAATAATATTGTTTTTAGAATTATGTAGATGAATTATATTGGTTGCAAACTCATATAAATTCATTGTATTAAAGAGTAAATTGATATTTTATGGTTCAATGGTTAAAATGACAAGAGGTTTTATATAAGTGTGGCAACACCAAGTTTTATAGTAATAATGGTCTCATTTTTAGGGCGAGAAAAAGAAAATCTTTTGTCTCCATTTTATAACACATAGAAGTTGATCCTTCAGTTGATCAAATTATTTTTAAATTGTAAAAACTAATAGCAATATTTAAAGTCCAAAGTAAACAATTTAGTGTTTTTTACTGCAAATAGCTAAAATACTAAATTTTCCACTAAAAATTACATAAAAAAATGAACAAAATTATGCTAGTAAATTTATTTGGTGGAGGAAAAAAAAAATGCATTAAGCAAACTTTAGAATTAAAAAAAGGATTTGTTTTTTTAAAAAAATATTGCTACACAAAATATAGGGAGAAAGTAAGTTTATATAAAATAAAGTGACTCCAAGGAATCTGCATTTTTGTACAGTGAGAGTGTTTTCACAGAAATTTGCAAATAACAATAGTAACTGTAAAAATTTACAAGTTATTAAAAAATGAATTTTTATAAGAACGATAAATTTCAAATTATTTAGACAAAAGCAAGGACATATACATTTACTTAATTTAAATAAATGCTAAGTATTAAATAATTAAGTTTAATTTTGTAACCAAGCTATTTAATTGAACTTTGTTGAATGGCAACATCTTACTGGCAGTCAAACTTCAACTGCATTGCTGATAAGTTCAAAAATTATATGTTTCTGGGACTTTAAATTCAAATGTTATGTGTTTTATTTTGAGTATGTATTTTGTAACTGTTCTTTGCAATGTTGCATGTGTTAACCCCTTGAATACATCACTGAAGACAGAGAACAGTTTTCTGCTATCAGGCTTTCCAGGAAAACTAAGACTGTTCAGGATGAAGTAAAAAAAAAAGTTATACAAAGTGAAAAGAATAATGGTTGTTCTTGATATTATAAACTTATAAAATCAATATAAATTTATTTGTTTATTTTTAATCTTCTGATTTTGTTTTGTTTTCAAAATCACCTATGTCATATGAGAGATAGGAGCCATGCCTCCCCCCCCCCCCCCTTCCAGCTCCCATATTATCATTGATTTATGTAATGGTATAACATAGAAGCGGTTCAACACTAAGATATACTATCTTTCTGGGGCAGGACCCTTGACTTGCCCCCACCCCCCAACATCCCAAACAATCATGTGGGTGCCCATGTTTCAGTATAGAACGGGTCCCCAGTATCCATGTGATACTCTATGGGAAAAGCAACATATCTTCTCTACAAGACGTAAGAAAGCTTGGTTGCCTTAACAATGCCACGATTCTCTTTTATTTATAGTGGAATACAGAAATCACGAATGCAGCATACCTTGTTGTTGTTACACACATACTTTCAACATATGAATGCGTAGTCAAGGGGTTCATCCAATAAGTTCAGAGCTAGAACTGTTCCAAATTCTATTAACTAGTGAGACAGACTAACAAATAAGCCTTACAGAAAATGTTAAAAACTGTGCCTCTCATGCAGGAAATATTTCACTAATTGACACTAAGAGTATAATACGTTTTGAAAACTATCTATATCAAAAAATCACACCCGAATATTATCTTACAGACACTTTCAAAATGTTACAGACTGTTTAAAAAATATTTGTTGTACATGTTTAGATCAAGAAAAGCTTATTAAAAACCACATACAAATTCTTACAGTGAAATATTGATGCAATATTGTTCATAAGTTATGAAGGTATAGCTCCAGTAAACTTGCTGAAATTAATGAAAATTTGAGCAGTTATGCAATAAAATATGTGATTTATAACTACAGATAGATTAAAAAGCCTGTATAACTTCAGTACCTTTTAACCTGCTGAAACTAAAGAAAATCGGAACAACTATGCTATAAAATATGTTATACATAACTACAGAGGGTTTATGAGGATTGATCCATCTCTTCTCTCCTTCATACAACAGACGGTCTGATAACCACTGAGCCTTATAAATAAATTATCTAAATACTAAATGCCCTAGCAAAAAAGAAATTTAACCCTTTGCGTATGTTTGACAAATCCGTAGCGTCATGCATTTGCTTTGCCTAAGCAACAGATGGCGAGTATGTTCTTCCTTCAAACTATGACAAAAATAAACATGAACATTCTAGTTCATGACAAAAGTGATCTGTAACAGTAGTAAGAAGGCGTTTCTTCAGGGCTGCAATTTAATCACTTTGTCGCTAGATTTGGCCATGATATCTATTTCAAACACAAAATTTCTTCAAATAAATCAATAACCCAGGGGTTAAATCATAATGTACAATTTATAAATAATATTTGCGTACTGATTATTATTATTATTTTTTTTTTTAAATACTGGTCTGTGTAAGTTTTAGCAATCCACTCAATAGAAATATTTTTAAAGTAAACCTGGAATTAGCAAGTTGCATTTTTCAATAATGAAAAAAGCAGATTCTTAAAATGGATTGCATTGTCATTGAATCCTTAGTAGTTTCTTTATAACTTAGAGTGTTTAGCGCATTCCTTCTAATTACTACATGGTTAAAAACCGTGCCAAGTTTATGCCCCTCAACACACAGATCATCAACTAGCTTATTTGTTGCATTTTAAATTTATTCGTTTATTAATTTGTGATTAACATAATTTTGTAACAACTTTAAACTAACATTGTTGAGAACACAAAGTTGATTTTACAGTATGGTTAAGATAGGAATATTTTTGTAAGATATGTAATTCTTAGTCATTTAAGAGTAGGTTATACAAAATTAGCATCCAACTCAGCTGAGGACCAATAACTACACCAATCAGTGCTTTCCCTTTCCAGAACTTTGATTTCTTTTACAGTATAGAGTTCAAACGAATAAAGATATACCTCTCAAGAAAAAAAGGGGGGGGAAATTTTGTTTTTCTTTCTGTTTTTTAGAAGAAATATGTATAAATCACATCTGGTCAAAAATAATAAATGAGATTCTGAAAACATCCAAGTTCATATTAAGAATTATATGAAAATAATTGATTAAAAAAGGCTCCAAGACCATACATTCATATTGTAATTTTGATCATAATTACATAATGATGCAGGGGGGGGGGGAAGAGTAATGCCATATATACATAATTTTTTCCATTTAAGTCCCCCCATTATTCATCAACCTGTTCTTTCAGTTTTTCCAAAAAAGCATAGGCAGATGATGAAGAATTCAGTTTTAATCAATTTTTAAATTAAAATAGCAGCATATTCTTTTTCTAGTTTCAGACCATTCAAATAAAATAATCAATCAGAGGATTAAAATTTAATAAAAGAAAAAAAACTAAGAATTGGAATAAAGTTGCTAAAAATTTAAAAGTATAATATCACACTCTGCATCATTAATTACTTTTTCTCAGGGTTCATGTTTTGAAAGCAATACTATATGTATTGAATACTGAAGTAAAAAAAAAAATACGAATGCAAATATACTAAAAAAATAACAATAAAACAATATACAGATGAAAAAATGACTAAAATACAATCTAAATAACAAAAAAAAAAAAAAAAAAAAAAAAAAAAAAAAAAAAAAAACAAGAAATTAAACAAATAAAGAAAAACAATTATACATAGCCTAAAATAATTAAACTTATTAAAAGTGAGAATTTAAGTGAAATAACAAAATATCAATATAGAAAAAATAACAGTTTAAATACTAAAATAATAAAATTTAAAGAAATAAACATACATATATATGATTTAAGTACAAGCACAATCAAAGTGCATTAAATTTTACAAAGCTCTATAAATGAAAAGACATATTTGAAGTCTTACATTAGGTCATAGCATTTTTTACTTTGAAATTATATGGCATTTGAAAAACATAACATGATTAAAATAGCACTGTAAAGAAACTCAAATATGATTTATTGATGGTAAAACCCTTTGTGCAAGATATTTTCATTACATTAAAATGAAAAGAAAGAAATGACAATGTAATTACAATCATAGCACATGTACACAAAAATAGAACCTCAGGTCACAGCATTACAATGTTTCATAGTGCACTTGAAGTTATGAAAGTTGTACTTTCATGAAAATATCTTCAGCTGAAGGCTATTTTGAAGCAATGACTTTGTTCACAACCTAAAATAAAAAAATTGAATAATAAAAACTAAGCATGTAGGAACTCGGTACAGTGAAATTATACTATTTAGATAATAAATTTGGTGGAGGAGATTGATACAGGAGTAAAAAGTGCAAGTAAATGTTTGTCAAAAGGGAATCGATAGGAGTGAGACTAACGAAAGAGGAAAAAAGGAGGGGGCAATGTAAAATGTAATTAAAAAATTATTTCAAAAAAATAAATGAAAATAAAATAAATTAGGATAACTAAGAAACAACAAATCCTTGAATGACACTAAATAAATGAAAGCAGAAAAATAAACCAAAGTTTTAAAAGCAAATATTTTAACTTTTATTAAATTTACAAGCTTACTGTATTAAGTGTTATGTGAACTAATTACAATGTATCTGACAGTTCCCTTCTTAACTACTCCCTTCTAATTTCTTAACCACATTAATGATTTCTAAACTACAAAAAGGATTCCTTATAAAAAGAAAAAAAATAGAGAAAAGGCTTAAGTGCTCAAAAAAATATACAACAAAATTTGCAGGAAACTGTGAATACGAAAGTTGAGACTTTTAATTTCACACAAATAAAATAAAAAATTAAAATGTCCTCTTAAGTAATTAAAAAAGAAGCACTGACCATAATCCTTTCAAAAAATCAATTTAATCAAAATGAAATGTTTATTAAGAAAAATAGTATCTTTACAATACTAGTTAATGAACGGATTGATATTTTAGATTTAATTTTAAATCCAAGGATAGTCGAGGGTTTCTCAAACTATGTTACAAAAATATCTTGTTGCCTTAGCCTCAAATTCACTAGACTCAGATTTACAAAAGGTTCTCTGTCAAAATTCAAAGACTCTCAAAATACGTTATCAGAGAAAAAGTTTAAGAAAGTATGTGGGAGATAGTTTTTATAAAATTTTATGCTTAAGAATCTTTCAAACTAAAACAGATTTCAGAAGAAAAAAAAATTGTGCCTGATTATTTGACTAGATCTAATTAGAAAATTTGACTTCTTTTCAGGTTAAACTACTGCCAGATAGATAGTTACTTAACATTAATATATATATATAATACAAGTCTAAATTTAATATATAATACAATGAAGCGTAACATTTAGGAGGGTAAATCATTAAGTTAGTCGCAAATGCATATGGCATATTGTAAAGCAGTAACAAACATATCGAAAGAATGGCGAAATCTAACAGAATCATGACAGCAATAACTAGCCCAGATTTAGCACCAAACAATTTTCAGCTGTTAGGTCCGCTATAACAATATCTTTGAGACAAACACTTTGTAGATGATGTTGTTTAATACAAAGTCCTACTATGAATAAGACAGGAACTCAAAATATTTAATACAACTGTAAGTGTACAGATAAAAGGATGAGATGAGTGCATGATCATTGCTGGAGACTGTGTTGGAAAATAAAATATCTTGCTGGTGATTATCATGGTAAATTATTATTTTTAAAATCTTTTGCATTTTAATGACTTCATTCATATTAACAAGGTGAATTAATGTCAATTCCACCACAAGAGGTTTTAAGAAAAATATTCTTTAAATCAAGGGTTGTTTTGAACATATGCACATGACAATTATTTTCAATCTATTCTTCTAATGTTGTTTATCATTCTAAGAACTTTGGACAAGTTTCGTAAAAAAACTGTAGCAACAGTTTTTTTCTCTCTCACTTTTTACTGTGCCTAATGCAAGAGACAGTTTTGGAATAATGGTGCATTTGATATGGCAACCCTTTGAAGTATGCTATTGGTGTTTTATAATTTTGTGTCTAGAACAGCACTTTACAGATTTCTTTAATATACATAGTGAGTTCTGAGGTAATGAAAAATAGCTGCGTAGTTAAATTTTGTTTCATGCTTAAAGATGAAGTGAAGTATGCAGCCAAGCAATTTCTGAATGATTTAGAAAAAAGAAAAAAAAAATCTAGTGGTTGATGATTTTTATGGGTTTTTATTAAAATTTTTTACATGCAGTACTTGTTTATTGTTGTTGGTGTATTTTCGCTGTTTCATGGTACGTGAGATGTCAGATGATTGGTGACCATTGCTGTTGCTTGTCAGGTGCTATATTGGAAGAAATTTGTCAAGATTTGGGGAGTTTCACATGAGCAATAGAAATTTATTAAAATTAATTTTAATGCAGAATTTAACTCACTTTAGTAAGATCCACTCCAGTTAAAGCTTGGACAGTAGGAGGTAGCTGGCTTACTAATTTTGTCACTTCAGATGTAACTCTGTCTTCTCCACCAATCATCACAATTTCCTCAGTCTTGGCCAATGGCGCAGCTACTTCAGCAGCAATCTGTTACAACAAAAAATGGGCACTGTTATTGTACAGAACAATCCATATTACAGACCTATTATAGACCAATACATAAATCAGAGTTACAATTAATACTAAATCTCAGCATATTTAGTAAAGAACTGTTTTTAAGAGTAACTTCCTTAATTCATATTTTTATGATGGAAAGTAAAACTGTAACTAATACATTAATCAAGTTTGATTTCATGATTTTAATGTATTTTACACAACTGCAAGGCATAAGGTACTTCCATTCATATATCCATAAGAAATATTCCAGAAAATGAAGTAACAATTGAGTATGCAAACTATTTTACACACTCAGTTATCTATTTTATTATGCAAGTGAAAATGCATAATAAAATGGATAATAGATTTACCTAGTTCTGGTTTTGCTTGTGGCAATTTAATCACGGAATACTGTAACAAAGCACAAAATATTTCCGTGAAACTTCACCAACATTTTTACTTGTAGTGATGCTTTGATACAAATGAATTTTTTTTTTTAACATTCTGTATTTGAACATGAATGAAGTTTAAATACAAAGATATATTATATAAGTAGAAAAAAGAAAAAAAAAAAATCTTTCAAAACAAGCTTTAAGCATATTAAAAACAGCTTCCTAAAACTGGAAAATATTTACTTATCAAAAAGAATTTTAAAATGTTTTTCACCCTATATTTATTCAAGTTCAGAAAACCAACAAAAATATACATTTACCTTCAATATTAATAAACATGCACTAATGTTTATGCTTTAAAGAAAAGAAAAAGCTATACTTTTAATACAATATATTAAATTATAAGCTGCTTTTACAACATCAACTCAATTTAAAAACAGTTTTCTGCTATTACAAAAAACATGTAATAGCTTGCTAGATGAAGGTATGCAGGAAAGAAAATCATAAATCCCATCTTCAAGTTTAAAATTAAATTAAAATACATTCTAAGTGTAATTCTGTTGTTTCCCTGTAAAGTAGGCTTTTCCATACAGCAATTAAAAAGCAGTTATAAGCATAGTAAAAAAAATGGAGATGCAAATGAAACTTTTTATTTTTACACTCACATCAGGAGAACATTTGTGCTTGGACAGATAGGAAAAAAAAAATCATTAAGTTAATCAGAGTGGCTATATCAACTAAAATATCAATCCAACTACTGTTAAAACTAAAGGGTTTAGGTACAAGATGGTGCCTTCATTTACTCTGTCTTAAATTGCCTAGAGGTTGAGCATGAAGAATGAACATGATGTGTGCAGATCTAACTAATTAATATGGTGTTGAAGAATCACCATTCCACATTGAGAATTCTATGATAATTGAACTGACTAACTGGATATCCAATACACAGTAAAAATTTTGTCAATATAGTGAGTGACAGGACAGAACAAAAAGCATTGAAAATTGTTTGCTTGCTGGTCAGTAAAACTTGCCAGATGATGCACCCGATTGAACAGCCCAAGGGAGAACTCAATTATCGTTTAAATAAAAATGTTCATGCACAAAATGAGTAGTTTTCAGTTAAAGTTTTTTATTTGGGAATACCTTATTCCCCCGTAAACGATATATATTTCGGTTACACACATAACCATCATCAGTCGTTTCTGGATCTAAATAATGCTTTATATGTTTTTATTATGAGTAGTTTTCATTTTGCCATGAAACACTAAAATACATAACATACATGCACAAAATTTCAGGTGGTCCAGCCTTGCGCATAAAAAAATACCTATGATTTAACAAATTAAACTAAAAAATTGTACATGACGACAATGTAAAACGTGACGACAACGTTTGTAAACGAAAAATTGTATATGAGCATTTATAAATCTGATAAAAATCACCTTTGGTAACGATTCTAAAACTATGCTCATTATGGCAGCATCTCCATACTGCTTATAAGCAGCAGCTTTCATTCTCATCTGTTCCGCTTCTGCTTTGCCAACTGCTTCAATAGCATAAGCTTCAGCAGCTCCCAGCATTTTAATTCGCTCAGCATCTGCTCGGGCCTGGTCCATAGTTTGTGTTCTAAAAGTCAAATAAGTGAATGTAAAATCCAATGAACACCATCCATGATGAAAACTGCATTATAATTCCACAGGGCATTACAAACAAACAAAAATGCAAAATCTATTTGGAGAACTAAGACTACTCCATAATTTTAATTATTCTTAACAGCAATTTATAATTTAGTTTATTGCATCTTTGAAGGCTACAAAAGTTTACCAAAAAAACATGAAATATCATTTTTGTTGACTGGTAAGAAATTATTGAAGCACAAAAAACACGACATCCAAGTTATTCTGCAGTCAATATAGGTACAATTTATATGTATTAGGTGAATATTTATACTGTATAAGAATCTTATGAATATGAACATGTACACACATTTAAAAGTACTACAATGCTTAACATGCATAAAAATTATGCAAATTATAAGTATGCAACTTATGTTAAGAAATAGTACATAGTTGTTTCTTTTATATATATAATTCATTTTAACTTTTAAGTAGTCATTTCATCTAAATACTTTCTAAACAGAGATAAACAAAATAATGTATCAATGAGCTCTATGATCAAGATTTGGGAATGAAATTTAGTTATTTTCATATGTATGTCATGTTTTAGGCTTTTTTTTAAATAAAAAAAAAAAAAAAACACCTTGAATAGAAACTTTTTTAACTGCATGGGAATGCTGCAGAATCCTATTATTTTGTTTTTTCTAACATTATTTTTATACAATAAAACCTATTTTTAAACATAATCGTATGTGACAAAAACATATTTTTTTTCACTAAAGACAAACATCTATTGAGCATAAGAGTACTTCTAACAAAATATAAGGACTGGATTATTCTCATGTTACAGATTTTACAGGGTTTCTACAGATTTCACAGCTTTTGCTTCCTTGACATCTATCATGCTCTTCCCTGACATTTTATCTAGCGTGCTTTCCTGAATTTTGCACTTGTATTTTTAATATTACATCCTTTAATTAATAACTTTTTATATATTTTGCCCCTTTTTTACAAATAATAATAATAATAATAAAATCAATACACACAAAAATATTATTTGACATCACTGGATTCTAACAAAAACCATGTTTGATAATAATTTAGGATAAAATTAGGAATATTTCAGCTCGAACAAGATATGTTAATAAAGGACACATTTTAAAATTATTTATAAGGTTAAATAAGAAAATGAAAGTAAAACAATTGCTACAATTAGGTTCAAACAGGAAGTATTTTCTTGACTTTGCCGCAAAATTCAAATATTCTTGCATTTCCCTGACCTTTCCTCAATTTCTTCAAATTTCCCTGACTTTTTTCCCAAATTCCTGACTTTTCCAGGTCTGTAGAAACCCTGTTTTATTGTGTTCTAAAGTATTTTGTTCACCTTTTGCCTTGAGCAATCATTTCAAGTTTGAAAGCTTCAGCTTCTGCAGGCAACCTAACAGTAGCAGTTAATTCCTTTTCTTTTCTTAAGATTTCCTTTTCTTGGATGGCTATCTGCTTTCTACGTTCAACGACTTCAATTTCAATTTCTTCACTGCGGATCTTTTGCTTCATCTTGGCAGCTTGGAGCTCATACGCAAGCTGGGCTTCAGCTTTCTAAATGTTAATAAGCATACAAAGCATTTATAAGTAAACTTTCCTATTTCCAAGATTAAATCAATTAAATAAAGCTGGTACGGCAGAGCTACCTTTGTGTTAACCTCCCCGTCAAAATTAGACTTTTGCAACTGGTACATTCTGTGTGAATCTTCAACTTTCGTATTGGCAGCATACTTCACATCCATAGCAGATTTTTCACATTCAGCTTCCTAAATATATATATAAAAAAAAACCATTCATTGCAAAACATGCACAGCTAATAATAATACTGATTTGTTTCAGTGCAGATTAAGTAAGGAAATACTGAACAATATTAATTTCTGTAAAAGCAATACATTCTGTAAAAGTAATAAAAGATAAAAATTGCTATTCAAGAAAAATGTCCGTTTAATGTTTATTGTAGCATTATTTATCTGAAAATTCATATGGAAAATGATGAATGGTCTCACTTCCAGACCCTTAAAAAACCCTTTTATTTTATTATATCTGCATTTTTATACATGGATTTACTTTTGTTTCTGTTTTAAAAGGCAAAGGTTCAATTTATTATATACATATACTGTTTAATACCATATGCTTGGCCTACTGTTTAGCTTGAATATTGGTGAAAAATTCCTCTCGTTAATTAAAAAAAAAAGTGACACTTTTTAAATTTGTATACAACCCCTTCCCCCTCATACAAGAAAAATTCCCAATTAGCGTAAAATGTGCCCCATACAGTAATAAGGTGATTTACAAAATTTCAGTATTATATCCTGAAAGTGTAAGAGGTGTGAAGATAAATATATGCTGACTTCAACTACTTTTTGTTCTCGAAACAAAAAAATCATGTTGGATGATCGGCATTTCAGGCATCGTACAGAAATTACAAAGAACATATTTTTTTCCTACTCTAGCAGTTTGCATTCAAATTCATGTATAGTCCCGATCATCTTTGTTTATAGATATCTCTTAGACATTTTATGATGAAAGTCTACAATTTTGTCCATCATCTCATGGGTGTTTGGGATAATTTTTATTAATTGGGAATTTTTTGTATGGGGGTTATATACAAATTTAAAAAGTGTAACTTTTGAAAATTAATGAGAGAAATTTTTTCTTAACATAGTATTTTATTCTATTTTACTTTTAACATTCTTTCAATTAATATTACCCAGTTATCTGTAACAGAAAGGATGTAATAAAAGAATTAAAGGGTGTTACCACCTTTTTTAGGATACCCTGTAGAAAATGTTTATTTTGCACAAATTATAATTTTTTTTAAAATATGTCTACAAGTCATATGCTTAAAAATGAGAAATTTCTTATGAGTGAGTCCAGTTCAGGATTAGGGAATGCAATCCCGCTTTTGCAGGATTACAATATCACTGCTATAATTTTCATATTTATGTAAGGTTTTGTTTTAATTATGAATTAAGATAAAGTATTAAACCTGATAGTGCTTATAAACTTACTTTTTCGTACTTTTCTCTATTAAAATTAATTTTTACTTGAATGAAATGTCAATCCCGCTACTTTATCTTAATTCATAATTAAAACAATACCTTACATAAATATGAAAATTATAGACATGATATTGTAATCCCGCAAAAGCGGGATTGCATTCCCTATTCAGGCCTAGGATTGGTCTGAGCAGGGTTTGTCTAGTGTGTATGGGTGCAAAATTTCCGGACAAGAAGATAAAATAGCACTCGTACCCTGATACCGGCATCTCTTTCAGCCTGAGCTACCCCAACATCAGCATCTCTTTTGACAGCAGCAGTTCGAGCTTTACCCAATGATGCCAGATATTCCACTTGGTCAAAAACATCCTTAATGGTGAAGCTTAATATTTCAATACCCATACGTCCAACATCTGGAGCAGCAACTTCTCTCACAAGAGATGCAAATTGATCACGGTCCCTATAAACTTCTTCTACAGTCAATGTACCTAGATAATTATGAGTCATTAGAAAAATGAATGCATTTATAACATAAATAAAAAAGTATTACTAGTTTAACAGTGCATAGTTCATGTGATAAAAAAACAAAAAAAAATTAAAGAATATATTTCCGTACATACAGGGAGCACACTAACACATAAATAGAGTACATTTTACCCATATTTTCTAAAATGGATTTGTTTTCTTTCAAATCACCAGGTTCTTGCCTTTTTAAGACCTTAAACATACTCAAGTACATCAACTTTTATAGTTAAACTTAATACTTTTTTTGATGAAAAAAAGGAAAAGAATAATTTAAAATGAACAAATTATTACATATTAGGCAAGTTGGGGTGTATAGGCTGATTAATTTTATTTTTCACCAACTACGCGAAAAATTCCAGACCTGGGATACTAATTTTCGCATAGTTGGTGAAAAATAAAATTAATCAGCCTATATACTCCAACTTGCCTAATAACTTGAAAGGTTGATGGAATCACTTTCTAAAAATGCATATTATTACATTTTAAAGATGTTAAATTTTTAACCTAATAAATCGATACATATTTTACTAGAAAAGAAGAAAAAAGTGTTTCAAACCAATTATAAAGTAGAGCAGGAGCAGCTCATTTACATGCACTACAAAACTGCAGCTCAATATTGCTCAATAAGCCCCACAAAATTTCTTTACTTCAACTGGTTCATTCAGATTTTAACCCTTAAACGCGCAGTGTTCCCGCTCTGAGAACACCCAACTCGGACGTTTTGACTGTTGTCCGTCATGAAGAATAGTTTGGATTTCTATAAAAATAGTGGCGGGTGACAGAGCTCCACGAGAATCCTTTACTTTTTAGCATGTCATTTCCCATTAAAAAAAATGGTCACGATTCTTTTTAACAGCACTGACATCTGCTGAAAAATGGAAGAACGTGGGAACAGCTGGATAGATTGCCCAATGTTGAAAAAAGGGCAGCCGTTGCCATCGCTCGACTTAACGACCCGCAAGAGGGCGGGCGATCGAAACGTTCATCGCGGGCCACAGATCTAGAGACTCTTTTTTGACGACAGCTGGCTGTGCTAAGTCGAGCGATGGCAACGGCTGCCCTTTTTTCAGCATTGGGAAAGGGTTGCACTCAAAGTGTTAACCACATAAAATATCACAGCATCACACACAGAAATAGGCAAACATATCGAAATTATAAATGCTATCAAACTTCATTTAAAAAGTGTTTAAAAAAATATGATATAAATGGTAAATTATGAGAAATTTATGTTACCCAGTATGGCACGGAGGTGGCCTTCTAAAGTCTGTAAAATGACTGATTCAATGTGCTCAACTCTTTTTCCAAGAAACTGTTCTGCAGCCGTGGACAAAAACTCCTTCTGTGTCATGACTTTGCACTGAGCAACACCTGTGACTGTCAGGGGAACTCCTTGGGCTGTTTCAACATGTTCGCAGCGTGGTGTGAGAGTCATGACCTCCAGGGACAGTCTGTAAAACAAAGATATTGGTTAAAATGGTTCATTATTTAGGGGAATGAGCCATCGATATGAAATGGTGTATTATATTTAGTTATTTTGGAAATATTTTTAAATTGGCTGAGAAAGAGGTGCGTTAAGTTTGAAACAATGTTTTAATTTATAGTAATGTTGATAAGATATGAATTATACAGATCTCACAAATAATAAGAAGAGTTTTGTAAATGGAACTATCGACGAGATAATAATGAAAATAAAATGCATTTAACAGCAATGGAGAGAGAAAAAAACAAATATTTTAATATTTTTAGCAGAGCAATTTGAGTCAGGCTGGCTTTTTGCCAAGCAGAAACTGGTTATAACCCGTAAAAACCAGCAGAGACTAAAATACGTCTTTAATAGTTCTAATAATTATGAAAAAAGGATATAATAATTAATAAGTTAATGTAAAAAATATTAAGTTACAAGACTGAGATTTTTGAAACAAAGCAATTAAAGTGGCCATTGTTGGAATTGTTCTGTGTTAGAAATTTTAGCTTTATAATCATCTTATAACTAGCAAACTGTTCAGCTCATTGTTTGTAAATATATATTAATTTGTTTTTATTAAACATAAAGAGTGTAGTATATCAAATATTTATAAATGAAATAAAGAATAAAGTAATGTAATAATAAATATAAATACTAGATTTTAGTCTTTTAATTCAATAATTTATTATCATTAAATTTAACCCATTAAGGACAGAGATTTTACCCTCCCTCCCCCACAATCTTTCCCTGACCTGAAATAACTTCATTGGGGTTACTTGAGTGAGAATGTCCTTTTCTGTGTTTTCAGATGTCAGATGTGAGATTTAGTAAATATGGCCAGGTGACCATATGGTCACGGTAGTCCTTTATGCGACCATACTATAAACCATTGTTTCCTGTTACCATACGGTAACCCTAGTACTTAATGGGTTAATAATTTATTGTCAGTAAAATTTAATAATTAATTATAATATTGTAAATATATTGTACTTTGGTTAACATTTACTTGTTTTTCCTATGTGTTATCTATTACAGGAGTCGCGCTGTCTTTTTTTAAAGTTTTGCCAATTCATTCGCCAAATTAGATTTTACTGGACGTTATTAAGAAATGCAATTGCCAATATTTTCGCCGAACTAATTTTATTATCGCAATTTGCGACGTTGGCGATCGGCAACACGACCCCTGTATTATATGTCAGTAATTCCTTTTATGTCAGTTTCTGAGTTTCTGCCACAAATGTGGCAGAGAAGAGTTTTTGTCATGCTCGTTTTAACCAGTAGTTTTAACCATCTCAGCAGAGACTTGCCAAACTTGATTTGAGTAGTAACTCATAAAATGTTTAAAAACCTAGTGAAATTTTGATTAACATTTCCTGTAAATATAATTAAGACTTTTTATACTTTTCTGTTAACAGAGCATCAGCACTAATATGCCAAAGTTAGCAACCCAAGGCTTGAATCAGGGAAGAGAGTGCAGCAGACTACTTAGTTCGTTATTTTCATTGTGAACAAATTCATTAATATTTGACTTTAATACATAAATAATTTTAAGTAATTAGTTTTAAAATAATTCAATGTACTATTTTTTAAATAAAAGCAACTGAATTTCTTCCACAAATCTCTCCTATATTATGCACTGATTAAAGTAACTATGCACACACATATTTAATTAAGAAATATATTTAAAAATAAATAAATAAAACTAATTAATACCTTTGAATGTCTGTAACTAGCCACCATCCCCATGCCCATCCACCAACCACAGTGCGCTTATCTAATGATCCACAGCATCCACCTGGCATTGAAAAAAAAAAGAAAAAAAAGGTTAACAAAATTATTGAATAAAATTAATACATTGGTTATTGAACACCTTATACACTATGGAAAAAACGCTCAAAATACTGGTGTTAAACGATAAAGTAAATAAAAAACTTTGTAAAAAACACACATAAGATGTAACAGGTAAGTAGATAAGTATAAGATGTAACAGATTATGTGTGTTTTTTAAAAAGTTTTTTTTATTTACTTTATCGTTTAACACCAGTATTTTTTAGTGTTTTTTCCGTTGTTTTGTTTATTTGAACTATTAACACTCACTTTTGTTCTCACTTTTCTCCCTTCCTTCTTAGTGTTCTTTTTCTTGCTTATTTCTTTTCTGTTTTCTGTATTTTTGTACTTCTTTCCTTTCTTTTTATCCTCCCCCCCCCCCTTTTTCCCCCCCTCTCTCCGTGGTTTTGTTCGGTTTTTCTTTTTCCCTTGTGGCAACATGCTTGCTTATTTATCTCTTTTCAGTTCCCTCTGTTCTTAGTGACGGAGGACTTTGACTGAGGAAGACTAAAACAATTTTTAGTTGAAAAGTACATTTCTACTTACCTGTTACACCTAATGTGTGTTTTTTACAAAGTTTTTTATTTACATTACCTTATACACTATTTGCAGACATACTAAAGCATTAATGATAGTTAATTTTTTTTTTTTTATCCTATCCCCTTATAGATTTGATAGGAGTAATTGCCTTTTTGTGGCCTCACACTGATACTTGTGTGCAAATGGTCAAACAGGGGTGTATCCAGAAAAAATTTCGGAAAGGGTCCAAACAGAATTTTTCATAGAAAGACTTCATCATTATCACTTTATTAACAAAAATTGAATTTTGAGTGGGTTGGGACACTCCCCCTCCGCCTCTTCCCTTAAATATGCCCCTAAAGTCAAAGCATGAAAAGGAAGTGCTGTAATCAAGAATAATTTCAGCATTTAGATTTTAATCATTCCTAAACTTACTTTCACAAGTTTGTGCATCACATCTCTATGTATATTATGTAGTATATATATTAATACAAATAGTCTTCAACAGGCACGTATCCAGAAAAACAATTTGGGGGGGGGGGGTTCCGAAAATTTCAGGTGGGGGGGATGAGGAGTCCGTACCGCCCCTAAATACGTCCTTGGTCTTCAACCGTGTTGACAAATGCACTGAATACCACTTTCATGTAATTGCAATTTTTAATTAACAATGTTTAAATGCACCTATATTTTTGGTGTGCATGCAGGTCCTGATTATCGCGCGGGCACTTGGGGCACGTGCCCTGGGCACACATGCACAAATAGGCCAAAAAAATCGAGTTTAAAGCTATATACAGGGGCACAATAGTTCAGCCAGTTATAGGTACAGTGGCATAGAATTTGAAAAGTGCCCTGGGCACAAAAGTGTTATAGCCAGGCCCTGTGTGCATGTGTATATACGAGGGCTGTCTGAGAAGTTTTCGACCTAACAAAGGAAGGACAGATTTTTTTCTTCAAATTCAATTTTATTTTTTTACATAGTCTCCTTGTAAGTCCATACATTTCTCCCAGCGATGCTCCCATCCTATTAATCCGTCTCAATAGTACTTAGAGTCTTTCTCTGCAAAATAGTTGTTGACAAAGTTTATGACCTCATTGTACGAAAATCTCTGTCCTCCGAGAGCATCTTTCAGATTAGGAAACAAAAAGAAGACACTGGGGGACAAGATCTGGTGAATAAAAAGGATGTTCAAGCAGTTCAAACCGTAATTCATAGATTTTAGCCATGGAAACTGTTGAAGTGTGAGCTGGAGCATTGTCTTGGTGAAACAAAATTTTCTTTTTTTGCAAATGTGGCCAGTTTTCCGTAATTTCTGCCTTTACCCAGATAACCACAAATGTCCTCAGGACATCCTATATCCGACCACGAACGTATCCCACAGAAGATATCAAAAGACGTCCGTCGGTCGTCATTCGCCGGACAAGCTTATCCCGAAATTCGAATATCCCACGCAGAATATCTGAAGACATTCGTGGGACAAACTTATCCTGAAATTCGAATATCCCACGCAGAATATCTGAAGACATTCGTGGGACATCCTAAGTAGACGGCTTCCAGCGCATACGCACTCCTTGTTGATGAGTCCGAGTGAAGATCAGCCGGCCGGCCACTTCCTCCATTTCTTCCTCTGACGCTGACTGTAGCGCACTGTCATTTGGATATCTTTTATTGATATTTTAATCAAAGAATACAGATAAGTTTCACTATTACATATATTTTTAGTTTGAATCACATTGTAGATTGTTTTTAAATGATAAACATTAAATTTATAAACCATTTATTTAAAATTGCATATCTTGCATTGCCATTGTGATGAGAAACACGAGGTATGACACGTTAGTTTAGAAGAAAGAAAAACAATCTTATTTTATAACCTCATAATATTTGGCACATTCTTATTTAACAATCTAATAATAAGAAGAATAATAAGAGCGACAACAACGCTAGTTCATATGTAAATCATTTTTAAAACTGTCCACAGCATGAGAAAAGGATGACCATAGGACGAATAAAGGATGTAAAAATGTCTGTTTTCAACTAAAAAAAAATCGGATTAAACAACCTAGTTGTACACCTCTTATAAAATTAGCATGACTAGAATAGCACGTAAATAGCACTTACGAAAACAAACACATCAAACACCAATTTAAAATTCACATTAAAAACCTTAAACATTGCAATGATTCATTAAAAAAGAGCACTTACCTTTATTTTTTTTAAATAACCGCTCAGAAATGTCCCCAACACCCACCGGCTTATAACGTAACACCAGCATGCTTTCTTTTATTTAGTTTTATTATATTCACACCATATTTCTAACAAACACACACAAATTCTTTTATTTAGCTTTATATTCACACTATATTACTAACAAACACACACAAATTCTTTTCATATATTAACATAACACATTTCATTCCCTTCCATCAATAACACAAACAATTTCAAATTCCCAAACCTGACGAAACATGTATTCTTTATAGTTGCCAGTCACAACTACCACCGGCAGGTAACTTCACTTTGGTGGTGCATCACTCACTCTGGCGTCAGATTGTTCACCAATGATTTGTAAACAAAAACATTGATATGTAAACAAAGCACCGTATACGGAATATAGTCCTGGTAATTAATCGTTGCCAAAATTCTGATTTATTGCGTCTAAACTGCGTCAGAGAAGTGTTGCAAATGTTCATTCGAACTCGTTTTTGGTCCAAAGTGAGCAAACGCGGCACCCAACGTGCAGCCAGCTTTCTCATACCTAATTCTTGATTGAGAATATAACAGACACATTCCTTAGACATGTTCATAGCTTCTGCTATCTCCCTAACTTTTATTTTATGATCGTCTAGAACCATTTGATAAACTTGAGCGATGTTATTGTCCATGGTTGCAGCTTTTGGCCTTCCTAATGTTCATCATCACCGAAGCTGGTACGGCAATGTTTGTATTCAGCTGCTCAAAATTTAACTGTAGTAAATGATGGTGCAGAGTTTCCATACACAGAACCCAACTCATCTTTAATTTGCGTAGGTGTATTGCCTTTCAAAAACAATTACCTGATAACAGCTCGATACTCAATTTTTTCCACTTTCATACAAGCAATCACATCGACTCACTTAAATGAATGTCAAACAACAACTGCAAGTCCAAAATGGCTGAAATTTTGTTCTGTATTTATCAAGCCGTACACAAATATGTTTCCCAAGTTTTATGGCCAAGTGTTGCCATCTACCGTAATTTATGGAAGAAACTCCGCACACGGCATAAACGCCGCACCCACGAAAATGAGCTTAGTTAGCTAGAAAATCAAAAATCATCAGAAACGCCGCACCCGGCATAAACGCCGCAGCCGCGATCGTTGTGGTGGTGGTGGGGGGGGGGGGGGGTGATCGTGGTCAGAAGAAGTCAATGCCAGATAAAATTCAATTTCTAAAATAATTTCTTAATTAACAAAAAATAAATAAATAAAAAATATGTTGCATTACTTATTAGACCTAATTTATTAGAAAAGCTATTAAGTTGATCGGATATATTTTGGGAGAAATTGGATAAACGGTAAAAAAAAAAAAAAATCTCCTTTTTTCTCCCCTTTCCCATAGAATGTTTTAAAGTATTTAGCACTATTTTACGAAGCTTACGATTTCTATTTTCAAATAATCAGATATCAATGTTCATATTCACAAAGGCGAATTTATAGAAATAAAAAAATAAGTTCTAAAAACCTTCTTGCATCTGCACAAAGTTTGGACAGACTATCAGGCGCCATTAAAATGAAAACAGCAATCTATGTGTGAGAAGAGGCTCCAGTTAAAAGTAAACATTTTTCCCACGCAGATGGCCAGCTGTTGATTACGTAATGAGCTTGCTTCAGAAAATTGTTGTTTTAAACTGAATGTTGTGTAACAACACTTGATCATTCTATTTACTTATTATTTTTGATATTTATAACATTGGGATTTATTTTAAAAGCACTCAGCATTTCTTGAGCATACCAATTACTTGGCAGTGTTTATTTGATAGAGTTTTCCTGCACAGGGTGCAAAGCCGCACGGCGATAAAAAAAAAATAACTTTTAGATTAACTTTATTTTTTGGGGTGGGGGAAGGGTTAAACCGGGCGACAACATAGACTAATTTTGGCTGAAATTCAGTATTTTAAGAACAATATAGGTTCATGTGAAAAACGGATGCATTTAATAGAGAGTAGTGCACTTTTGCAGTATTTTACAGAACTTTAACCCTTCAAAATATATATTCAAAACTTCATTAAAATTTAATTATAGTTCTAAAATGTAGATGTAAAAGATTTACTTCTATTTTTTTTTCTTTTTACTTAATTGAGGAGACATCGGTTGGATGTATGAAGACATCCACTTCAGAGCACGGGACATGGACCCATCTCAGGGTGCTCTGACTTTCTCCAAAACTGGATCAAAGATCAAACCTCTTTTCTATCGGGGTAGGTTCGCATTCTGATTCGCTACGCTGTGATCTGTGCACACTAAAGAGTACGTGTCGGTGGTGGCACCATCTTTTGAGAAAATTATCACTAAACACATTTTTTGATTTTTCGTTGAAGATCGGCTAAAAGAAATTAAAAATATTGTAAACGCCGTACCCGGTAGAAACGCCGCACTTACTATTTTTGAACTTTTAAACTCATAAACGCTGCGGCGTTTCTTCCATAAATTACGGTACATGTTAAGGTCGGAAATTTTTCAGACAGTTCTTGCATATATATATATATATATATATATATATATATATATACACTGTCTACCAATAAGTATTTGGACACCTACGCAAATGACAACATCTGCGGTCCTGAGGTACGTCACGGCCTCCGCCGGTATATATTGTGTAGGAAACAGCATCGGCATGAGTCGCATGCAAGATGCCGCACAGTTCGGAGCTCTCCGATTTCAAGAAAGGTATAATTATCGGGTATCACAAATGTGGCCGATCCTTAAGGGACATATCTAGCGATCTGAAGTAACCAAAATCGACAGTGTCCTATGTGATTAAGAAGTGGAAGGTGAGCGGTGATTGTCAGAATGTGCCCCGAGTCGGCAGACCGACGAGTGCTGTCCAGAGAAATTCGGAAGAACCGCACCCAACCGATGGCCCTCATCCGCGAGTATTGTTTCAATGAATACCATCCGTAAGGAAGCACATCTGCTTGGTTTTCATGATCGTGCTACTGCCCATAAGCTTTTGATCACAAAGTCCAACCGCGCTGCTCGGTTAATGTGGACATCGAAATTGGACCGTAGATCAGCGGAAACAGGTTCTTTGGAGCGACAAATCAAGGTTCACCCTTTACGATTCGGATGGCAGGGTCTGGGTCTGGCATCTGCCTGGACAACGTCTCCTGCCAGAATGCATTGTGCCAACAGTCAAGTTCGTCGGAGGTGGAATTATGGTCTGGGGGTGTTTCTCCTAGTATGGACTGGGACCCTTGGTCCCCATTCACAGTAAGCTCAATGCCTACTGCACTATTTTGGATGACAATGTGCTTTCTACGTTGCGGCAGTTTTACGGGTTGGACCCCTGTTACTTTCAGGACGACAATGCCAGTTGTCATGTTTCGAGGTTAACCAAGGCTTGGTAGGGTGCCAATGGAGTTCATCGAATGGACTGGCCTGCCCAGAGCCCAGACCTGAACCCTATCGAGAACCTTTGGGATGAGTTGGATCGCCGAATCAAGGGATCAGGGCCGGCCTAAGGCGTGTGCGACGTGTGCAATCGCACACGTTTTTTTCTTTGAGAGGGGCGCCTAAATGAGAAAAATGTTTAATAAATAAGAGGGAAAATTTAAATATTTATGCATCTTATGTATGTTTGAATGCAAATCACCATTTGAATGAGTTTTTAGTTCAACAAATAAATTTTGCTTGGAGGTTCAGTAAAGAGACTAGCTTAAAGAAGCGTTTCGCTCCATTGTTTTGACTGAACTGAACAAATGTAGATAACTGAGTCTTCTATCACGTGTTTAGTCTGTCTGTCACGTCCAATCCCAATGGCGACCGAATTGAAGGCAGTAGCGGATTCAGGGGAGGGGCTAGGGGGCTTCAGTACCCCCACCTCCACCCCAAAAAAGAGATTGCTCTAAAGGGTAACATTCTGCTTCATTATGCACTTTGAATATGTAAAGTGATCTTTTTTAATCACTTAGCCCCTCCCAAAAGTTTTTACATTGATTTAGACTAAAATTTTGCTTTATTGTATATTTTGTTTGGGTGAAATAAGCTTTATTCAAAATTTAGCCCCTCCCAAAAGAGAATTTCTGGATCCGCCACTACCTGAAGGCAGATCTTAAGTTACGTGAAGAGTTAAGAGTCGTTGGCTATTGTATTCTCCACAAAACAATAGTGTTTACTGCTTCTGTTGTAAGATATTTAGTACTGCAAATTCCAATAAAATTTATCAGATCAAAGTGGCAACTGTCACTGGAGGCACATTGAAACTATACTGAATCGTCATGAAATTTCTTCTACTCACCTAAAATGCTATGAAAAATGTGTAGAAGCGGAAAAGTGACTGAGCACAGGTAAAACAATCAATGATGAAAACCAGAAAGTAATTGCCCTAGAAAAAGAACGATGGCAAAATGTTCTTAAATGACTACTTGCCATAACACAATTTCTTGCCCAGAATCAAATGGCTTTCCGAGGGACAAATGAAACTTTGTACAAAAAAAAAAAAAAAACCCAATGAACAATGGAAATTATTTAGGACTTGTTGAACTTGATATTTCATTGCCATTAGATTATGATACTTTAATAAAAACATTTTCGGCTGCTAAATCTAGGAAGGTTCATTGCTAAGAGTATAATAGATTATTTTTATCAATTTTCCGTAGTACTTTTTTTGATTTTTCACACTACTACTACCATTTATAGTTATGATGTACCTTTTCTAGAAAAGTGAAAGCCAAAGTTTATATATCTGAACATTTTCGTACTTTCTTTAATGTGCTGACTGCATTAAATCAAATAAAACTTTTGCTGTAGTTAAAAATGTGTCTGTCATTTTCTACCACACAAAACAATACGAGTAAATGAGTAAAAGTATTTGCTAGGAGTTTGCTCGTTACACAAGTACAGTACAGCACGCTAACTTAAGCTTGAAAAAGTGAGTAAAATAATTAATACTAGAAGACGTTGTTAAAAAAATTAAAATGAATTAATGAAAAGATACTAAATACTCCACTTTAATATTTACTATTTAGTAATTCATATTAGTTTTAGCTTTTGATTTTGAGTTCCTTCAAAATGTCATTCTTAGGTTTTACATTCCCACTAATTCCAATTATAGAGCACACATACTTCTTACTGGGTTTCTTGTATCAATTTTTACTGTAAGGGGCGCCAAAACTCATTCTTGCACACACTGAATTTTGCTCTTAGGCCGGCCCTGGAAGGGATGCACTACCCGTCCAAAATCAGCGAAGGAATGTCTATGTCTACTCCAAGCCGAGTGGAAGACAATATTACTAGCTGTAATACAAAGACTTGTGGAAAGTATGCCCCGGAGGGTTCACGCTGTAATTGCCTCTCATGGAGGCTCTACCAACTATTGGTTTTGAATAAAAATAGTTTTTCTTTTCTATCACAGGAGTCCAAATACTTATTGGTAGACAGTGTTTATATATTGTGCTGCAGAAATTTTTTTGTATTTTTGAAGATTGTCGCAGAAAGCATTACGAAATTCTGCCACTGGGCATGTGGGTCATTGCACGTTAAATCACCTGATGCTATGTGCTCATACATAGCAGACTTTTCAAAATTTTTCCTTTTGTATACATTTATGAGATAACCTCAAATTATTTTTTTTTTAAGAATTTTTGGTCCAAAATTCAGTCTGCAAAATTTTTTTGCAATTCTGCACATTAGCATAATTTAGCCTACAGTACTTTCTGAGAGAACTTGCAAAATGTTTCGCATTTCACTATTTTTTTTAAATTCAAATTGAACAACTTTGGTATTGAATGAAAGGTAACATTTTTCTCTTTCAAAAGAAAGTAAAAAATTTGTACTAAGTGGCACAAAAAAAAGAAAGAAAAAAAATTAGCACAAAGCATTTAAAATAAAATTTTCAATTTTGTACCTCAGAAGTTTTAATAAAACATTACTTTACAAGCCATAACTAACACATGCATCTCTTTTTTTTTTTTTTTTTTTTTTGTAGAAAGGTCTAACTATAGACAGTTTATATTCAAAAACTTAAAGGGTATTTTTAGTTGTTTTCAAATGAAAAAACAATAATTCAAAATATCAGTATAAAACATTTTAATTCTAAGTAAAAACATAACTGATGGTGACAGGAGTTTCTGATATATTTTCTTTCTTCACCAGTAGTCAAATAATAAAATATGGTTTGTATTTTACAGTATTTTTATTTTTGTAAAAAGTCAAAAACACTGCCGGCATAATACGTAAGTGCCCAATTAAACTACAAAATATACATCATAACCATTAACAAGTATTAATTTCAATAAAACTATACTTCAAAAATATTTAAAATACAACCCTTAATTGAAGTTATTTTGTCACAGAAAATGAAAGAAATAAAGAAAAAAGCATATACATATACTAGAAACACTTACCTGAAACGATCAGAGCTTCATTTGGTCCCACAGTGTAAATGTTACCCATTTCAGGCTACTTAAGGCACTGTTATAAGGCTTTAAAGTGAAGAAAGAATATTTTCCAAAGTAAGGAAACGAAATCTCTCTTGAAATTGTAGGGAAAAAAATTATTTTCACTTCTTTTAGTAGTAATTATTTAAGCAGCTATAATTATTTAACCTTTAGCATTACAAAAATCAATAGTTCAACAAATGGGATACTCGAGTATGATAAAAGAATTAGCTGCAAAACAGTAGGTTCTACCAATTTGAATTTTTTTCTTGAATCTCAAAATATATATATTTTTGCTCTTAGAAATAGTACCAATGTAGTAATAAAAATTTCTCAATAACGCGCTCAGTTATAAAACATTTATTTCTGAATCCCGGTCCAAAAACAAAATAAATCAAATATCCCACTAGATGAAGTTTAAAAGAGAGAGAGTTACAAAGTTATGTGAAATTGAATGCTTAATAATTTAAATGTCACACACACTTTCACTATTACGAAATACTTTGAAATCCATAATCAATTACCTTCACAACCTGAGCCTGCCCATCCCAAACAAACATCAATTCACTTCCATTCAACGTTTCCAAAACTACATTTTAAAAAAGAAAAAAAAGAGAGAAAAGGCTTTTTGAATTATTTAAATTTTCTTTTCATTTTTTTTAATACGTTTGGAGAGTTTTCAATTGTTTGGTGTATTTGCAAAACGTGTATAATTTCCAGGTGTGAACGTCTCATGATCGTGAAAGTTCTGAAAATGAAACTGATTGATTGCAGGACGTAGAATAAAAACAATTATGAAAATAAAGAAACATAATCACCTTTTCATTCAGAATTTTAGCATAGTAAAATCTTGAGCCACAATTTTTTGTAGAAAGAAAACCAAACTCTGCAGAAAAAGAACTTCCACTGTACCAACTGTTTGTGTATCATTGCATTACTCGTACTCGTTAGAGAGCTCTTAAGTTTTATTTTTTATTTTTTTATTGGACATGGTATTGTCATCTAATCAAACTCATATATCCTCGTACTCGTAACAGGTCTGATTTTGAAGGCAAAAGTGTTGCTTGATGTAAAATTCATAGGGTGTGACCTAGATTTACATTTTGTCTCAATGCTCTGAAAAAATGTATGATTACGAGTGTGTCAAGTAAATGTGTGCATGACGAATAAATAAATATATTATCAAAGTTTTATTGCATGTGTAAGATTAACAGTGATTTTTAATATTTGTGTTTTTAAGTAACTTTTAAACTTGTGTTAATTTTTTTTCTGTATATAAAACTAGTTTTTAATCCTTAAAATTAATCTCTTTCACACTTAAATATTTTAGTATAGTATATTTCAATTCAAAATCATTACATTATTTAAGCTCAATCATTCAGATTAAATTAATAATAAATATCTGTTCTTCTTTCATAATGCAGACTTGTTTGATATTGTAATTTTGCTTCAATATAATATCTTTCTAATAAAATCATACTGGGAATAATGATGGTGTGGATTACTTAGTTCAAGTATTGGTAATTTTTGCTGTTCAAAACATTATAATAATTTCATAACATTTGTCATTTGAATCTTTTACAGTGTTATCTACATTTGTTACTGAAAAATGTCTTCATCCCATCCCACTACACCTGAAAAGTCTAAATCCCGAGCAAGCAAACCACCTTCCACTCAAAAAAGCAGGAAGTTCATGAACATCACTGTTTATTTTTTAGATGACTCAAGCCACGTCTTTCAGTTACAAGTATTTTTAAATTTCTACTTTTTCTTATCCAGCATAAAATACTCTTCTATTAGTAGGAACCAAGAATGCAGCCAGGGATTGAGTGACAAGGGCCCCCTACTGAAACTCAGATTTTTGTTAATTGAATGCAAATAGTCAATCTTTTTTGTTAAAAATTGCTTTTTTTTTTTGGTTGATTCCTGGTTCAGCCCATTGCTTTATGAGATTTCAAGAATTTGCCAAACTTCTATCGCAAGCTCGACACTGCATGAGACACAGTGGCGGATTATTGCAAGTTTGTCGGGGGGGGGGGGGGCAGTCGCCACCCCCTTTAATCCACCCTTGATGAGACATTGTATTAATCGGGAACACATTATTCCACAAGTGCTAATTTAGTAAGATTCTCCTTTTCAATGAGCAGTTAGTTGCTTATTGACCGCTGACTAGTGGCAGATCCAGAAATGCTTTTAGGAATGTGCTAAATTTTGAGAAAACCTTATTTTACCGTTAAAAAAATGTTCAATAAAGCAAAATAATGTTAAAGCATGGCTGGTTCTAGGGTGGAGTGAATGCACCGGGCATTATCTCTAGGGAGGTGCCTAAATACTTTACTATAGGATATTATATATGCAGGGGTGTAGTGGGGCCAGAACGACGTTCCAGCTCCTATACACAGGGTTTCTACAGACCTGAAAAGTCAGGGTCAGGGAAATGAGTTTTGGTCAGGGATTCGGGGAAAAAAGTCAGGGAAATGCAAGAATATTTGAATTTTGCAGCAAAATCAAGAAAATACTTCCTGTTTGAACCTAATTATAGAAATTGTTTTATTTTCATTTTCTTATTTAACCTTAAAAATAATTTTAAATTGTGTCCTTTATATTAGCATATCTTGTTCGGTTGAAATATTCTTAATTTTATCCTAAATTATTATCAAACATGGTTTTTGTTAGAATCCAGTGATGTCAAATAATATTTTTGTGTATATTGATTTTATTATTATTATTTGTAAAAAAAAAGGGGCAAAAGATATAAAAAGTTATTAATTGAAAGATGTAATATTAGAAATAGAAACACAAAATTCAGGAAAGCACGCTAGATAAAAAGTCAGGGAAGCAAAAGCTGTGAAATCTGTAGAAACCCTGATACATTTTCCCCCCTTACATGCCCGACCAGGCATGTAAATATAACCTAAGGAGTAACAGGCAAAATTAACAACTATTCCACTTCTCATAGAAATAAGGCTCTGTGTTTCTCCCCGTGCATCTTCCTGTGAGAGAGTATTAAGTGCAATGAATCGCTTAAAATATCAATTCTGATGCAGTGCTGTCATCTGAAATGATGAATTCAGCCTCCCCAAGATTTTGTTAAAGGGTAAGATTCTGCTTTATTATACACTCTGGATAGGTAAAATGAACTTTTTTTAATGAATTATCCTCTAAAAAAAATTTTACGTTGGTTTAGACTAAAATTTTTCTTTACTATACATTTTGTTTGGGCCAATTAAATGTTTTTTTCAAAACATACTCTCTTATATTGGTTACTGACACAAAAAGCCTGGTTTTATGAATAGTTGTTATAAACTTGTTCCCCCCATGCGGAGTCATGTGTTCCGGGGAAAAAACTTTTGCCATTACAACACTGTATATCAGTGGCGGATCTAGAAATTCTCTTTTGGGAGAAGCTAAATTTTGAAAAAAGCTTATTTCGCCCAAACAAAATATATAATAAAGCAAAATTTTAGTCCAAACCAATGTAAAAACTTTTGGGAGAGGCTAAATAATTAAGGAAGATCACTTTACATATTCAAAGTGCATAATGAAGCAGAATGTTACCCTTCAGAGCAATCTCTTTTGGGGGGGGAGCTGAAGCCCCCTAGCCCCTCCCCTGAAGCCGTTACTGTTGTATATACAGTCTGTCAATAAAATAGCCAAATGCCGGAGCCCTTCTTCTGCATATTCGATACATTATACTCTCACACATTTGTAGACAGTAATTATTTAGTTCGTGCACAAAACATCACCAGTATACTTGGGGAGTTTGGCAAAAGGTCTTTAAGTTTGGCACCAAAATAAGTCTTTAAAGCTGATCCCAGCTTGGCAATAGCTCTTATTTTTGCTGAGAAATTTTCAAACCTTAATTTTATTGAAATTTAATATCTCAGTTTAAAATAAATCAAGTTTGAATGAAATGAATCGAAAATTTATCTACAGGGTCACCCAAAATACTTTAAGTACATCAAAGTCTATGGCCAGCTTCAGTATATTAAAAGTATGGGCAGACATTGTCTGGGCCATGACAAAAATCTTACCATCTGTTGGCAAATTTGGAGAGTTTGAGAAAATATCACCAAATTTGGTGTCAAAAATAAGTTTCTGAAACTGAACCCAGCTTAACAATACCTCTTACAATTGGAGAAGGGAATAGCCAAACCTTAATATTATTGAATTATCGTCTATCAAAGGACATAATCAAAAGTTTATATAATTTAAGACATGCTAGGAAGTCAGGTGGTGTCCACATCAGTTTTTTTAACCTTAACTAATTTCCCTTTTCTGTTGAGCAAGATGCATGAGTAATGGTAACACAGCATGCTGCCATTACTCATGCTTAATTGCTTGTAAAGTGAAATTACAGAATTCAAAAGGTAATTTTGGCTCATTACTTTCTACTATTCATGTTTAACTGTGGAACTTCCTGTGAAATGCTTCTTTATGATGATTTTATTAAATGAATGATGTGGATTTTTAGAATGTGTTATCATCTGCAGGCTAAAACCTTCGGACAAATACTGTTTGATAAAGTATGCAAGTTTCTTAACCTTATCGAAGTTGATTATTTTGGCCTTGAATATGAAGATGAACGAGGGAGCAAGGTTTGTTTTCTTTTCTTTTATGTTGTACTAGTTGCATGCCCTTTCTGCACACGGAAGAAAATGGATGTTTTTTTATACATATAGTTTGAATTAAGTCCAGTGATGCAGAATTCCAAAAAGTGAAAAATTATTTGAATTGTAATGAAAAATTGGCATCATATGTACAAACCCTTGAAAATTGCAGCTTGATGACACAAATACTTATGTCAGTGTCTCTTGTGATCAAAAAGGAAGAACTTAATGGTATGCAGACAAAACTCTTCACTTTCAAAAGGGCTTATTTCCACATCATATAATACTGTTTTTTAAGTTTAATTTATAGCTTTAATATATACCTCGGAAATAACATTACATCATGTGGGAAACTGTTTTATTGTATCATCCTATTGTATGCTCCTAAAGTGTAGACAATGCATTAGTGCAGTCATGATGCTGACTACCTTACTGAAATTTTATCCAACAAAAAGTCTACATGAAATATTTGATGTACAGATGTATACTTTGATGCCACCCTGTTACCTTGACAATTGTGGCATTTTTATAAATGTAAATGTCCGGTGACATAACTTTTGCAAAAATGATGTTCCTGAAATGAAATGACATTTACTGAACTCCTAATGCAGTATTTCACTTGTTACATAAACTAACGTCAACCTTACTTGTGATTTGCTCTTAAAATAAGACTAATTAATTTCATATTCTATTTTGACACAATACTTGCCATAGTGTCGAATTCAACATTTAACAATATCTGAAGTCATTATTTTCTATTGTGTAGCTTGCTGCTCTGAAAATTTCAGATACTTCTCCCCCTGTACGAAACTTTCATCAATTGTTATTTTATCAATTTTTTTGTACATCCTTAGAGTTGTCACTGTCGGAATTTGCATCTTGTGACTAATACAGAGTCAGTTATGTGACTGTCGGTCATCTGTAAGCTATCAATGTTATCACCAGAGTTCAAAACTTCTAAAATAATACTTTCTACAAGTGATAATTGCTTATTTGGTCATACTGTGGCATTCTAAACTTTCATCTTGCTGGACAAATATCATTGTCTACGGTAAACTAACTGTGCGGATTTTAGATCCTTGCCGACTTTGAATCAACTGATTTTGGGTTTTCTACTGTACTCACAACAATCACAGAAGAATTTTTCTGAGTTTGACAGGAAGAGGGCTAAAAATTACTCTACAAGACCTTTTCCAAAATCAAAATTCTACTTACCGTATATATTCGAGTATAAGCCGAACCTATAACTTTACTTTGAAAACTTAGTTAAAAATCGAAAACCCGAGTATAAGCCGAATATAAAAACGCAGGGCCGAAAAGATCAATCACTCGCCAAATATGGAAAGTGACATTTAATTTACATTTTCGTGAGAAATGTAGGACATTTTTTGTAAGTTCTTTTTTTTTTTTTTTTTTTTTTTTTAAACCTGCAAATTTTCTTTTATTTCATGAAAATATTAATAAATCTTTTTTTTATTTATGTCCTGTATTTTTGTTATTTTTGGTTAGTCTGTCCATTTTCCGAACACGAGAAAAGGACTGCGAAAAAAAAGAAATCGAAGATGGTGGCTGGGTCACTTAACCTTACTCGTCCCATTCTTTTACTAACCCAAGTATAGGCCGACCCCCCGACTTTTTAATCAAAATTTTGACCAAAATTTCTTGGCTTATACTCGAGTATATACGGTATTTAATATTATTTCATTTGAATTTAACTGTAGGTGATTTACTTATAATTATGTTTTTTTCTAGTGTTGGTTGGATGTTCTTAAACCTTTATGCGCCCAAGTACCCACTTTATTTCCTACAATGTACTTTTGTGTAAAATTTTACACACCAGACCCTGTCCAGCTAGAAGATGAATTTACCAGGTACACTAAATACTTATGCTTTTCATGTACATATCCAATGCTGAACTTTCAATTCATGCTTTAAGTCATGTTTTTTCTTCCCCACCGCCCAATCAGGTATCTGTTTGGGCTACAGCTAAAGAAAGATTTATCATCGGGTCTCTTGCAGTGCAATGATAACACAGCGGCTGTCATTATTTCATACCTCGTCCAAGGTATTATTTTAGTTCATCGTATTTTAATATTTTTGTTTGAAAGAGATTGTAGTTCTTTGTGTTTCTATTATTCTCCTTATTTCTACTCAAATCAGTGTAGATTTTTTCGGGAAAACTTCATATATACTATATAGCATCCTTAAAAAAACTGACCTGGGCTTTTATTCCTCAAATATTGATCATAGACATATACAATGTAAAGTTATGCAAAATAGGTAGGGAATTTTATGGTATTGATAAAAATTTTCAAGAGACCGAAGCTAAATAAAAAAAATTTAATTTTTATATAATCTCATCCAAAAAAAATTCACATTAGTAAAATGTAATCCTTATATTAGGTGATGTCCGGAATTACAGCCTTTTATCATAAATAGGTTCAAAGATATGTTTAAACAAAGTTGGTGAGGGGTTATACAGGCTGAAAAACCTAAAAAGTTAAAATGAAAATAATTTAATTCTCATTTTAACTTTTTAGGAGTAATCACGGTAAAACTGGATTACTTCTGTATCTGAAAGTTTGACTGTATATATTTTATATATTTAAAGAATAGCTAAGCTTTTAAACTTTATTTATTTACCCCAGTTTCCTATATAGCTACCATTTGTCAAATTAATATAACAAGTCCTTTTAAGTTAGTGATGCACGAAATATCCGGCTGATTTTTCAATATCCGAAATATCATCAGATATCTTAATCACGATCACCAAATAGCCAGCTCATTACTGCATTAGATCTATCAACAGTCCACAAAGTCTGTATTTTTAAATAAAAATTACTCATTAATATATTCTTTTTTACTACATACAGTTATAATTTTTTTTTAAATACTCTAGTATGATTTTCTTTGAAATTTTAAACCCCAACCAATGAGAATAGCAGTTTTGGTTTAAATTAATAGGAAACCAGAACTTAGTACGCTTATTTTCAGATTATAAAACAAGCTATTGAATTGCTTATTAAAATATGACTTTGTATTAATTTTCCTTCTTTGAAGTTAAACATTTAAACAGACATATCACTTTCAAACTCCTTTATATTTTCCTGATATTCTCCATCATTCATACAGATTAAGCTGGATGCCCCCCTTCCCCCTCAGGGCATGTGAAATTTTTGAGGCCCCTCTTCAAAAACTATCTTAGCTTGAAGGTCAATGAGAATTTCTTTCCAAGGCCTCTGATCTGGAATTTTCAGCATATTTCTGGCCATTGGGTGTTATGCGTGTTATTGTTATATTTTGCAGTTTTTGTATAAATGGAACTAAGTTCCTTTTTTACAAATTAGTTTAAAATGTCATCTGTATTTTTCCAGTTTTAAAGATATTTTATTAAATTACTTTATATTCCTAAAAACTGAAAATTTCATGATTATTCCAGGTCAGTGGCCAACATGCTATTATTTTTAATTACAGAATTTTAATGCATAATCTGAAATTTGGTTCATACCTGTATAAAACTACAAGAAAAATAACCTTAGCTTATTAGAAGTATTCAAAAGTATGATTTTCCTTTTGCTTAAAAATATCTAAAACTATTTTAAAAACTATTTTGAGTAAAACTGAATAAGACTTAAACAGCATTAAATAATTGAACAGAAAAATGGCACTTAACAAATGTTTGGGGAAAATTACTCTTCAACATGTGTATAATTAGGAAAAATATTATTCTTTAAAAAAAAAAGTTACGTTTTTTGTAAAAACGTTATGTTAAATAACTGTTGCAATCAATGTTTTTTTTCTTTCTTTCTTCTGCCAATGATGTACAAATAAACTGAATATTTTAATGTTTAAATTATACTGAAACTTGTTTTTGTGCAATTTTTTTTTTTTTAAATGCGGTATATGAAAATGTCAATCAAATTAGAACATAATTCACGAACTTATCAATAAGAAAAAATTAGTAAGTTTACAACAACTAAGTACATACGTAAATAAAATATTAAAAAATGTTCGCATGTGTATTTTCTAAATGATTCCAAAAGGTTTGCCGAGATTCCTAGTAACTGCCAAGCCTTGTGCTTTGATTAAAAAAAAAAAAAGCACTTCCTAATTATTTTGTAAGGTTTTGAGTTATTTTCTATGTGAGACTTTTTTTTATGCAGTCCCCATCCACCATGCAAAAACATGCCACCATGCAAATGAGTGCACAGTTTTTATGCAATATTATTAATATATATGTAAGGAATGGCCTTACGCCATCCCTTGTTGAAATGATCGACACAAATCCATTGGGGTTCTAGGTTCAATAGTTTATTTCAAAGTTCGGACAGAGAGCAGGAGTCAGGCTGGCGACCTTTTAGCTCTGGGACTATCTTCGTACATCGCAGTCTAAAAGCTAAAGCTCGAAGCTCCTGCAAAATCTAATGTTCTAAACTCCCAAAAAACTAAGCTAAGCCCGTAGCAAAGGCTAAAAACCCGAAATTTCCGCACTCTTGCTTAAATACTCCTTAGTTACTACACCTGCTGGCAGGGCGCAGCACGATTGCGAAGGCGTTACTCTCAAACATAATTAGTTAACCAGATTGTCAATCAAGACATGAGAAACACCTGCGTACCCAGGAGTTCCAAAAGTGCGTAGTAACGAAAACCACAGAAAACTGAAAATACTGCTGAATCAACAATTTTCTCCTTACGGAACTTCAAAAAACGTCTCCGAGCGTAATATTTGTATGGCCGAGAAACAAACTTTACAGTAAAAGATTAAAGAAGCTTTTTCAAATAACATTAAATTAAATTAGGTTAAATTAGAAAAGTTTATTTTATTATTACATATATATATATATCTATTCTAAAAAAAAGTAAGGGCCGCTGTCGTCGCCGCTGTCAAAAGCTTGTCAGCGTATCTCCTCCTAAACCGTGGGGATTTGAGTTTCGACTAAGGTGCCCAGAGATTCAAAAAATTCCGAGGAACCTGCTAAGCTGACTTAAATTTCGGAAATTGAATTATTTTAGAAGATATTAATAAAAAACTGAAAAAATAAACCGAATGGTTGCCAGATTTGGTATAAAATCATTCATTCCTTTGCAACAAAGCGTTTCCAAGTATCTAGAATCGTGTGAAATTTACAAACATGAGTTAGAATTACGTCCATTTTACGCCAAAATAAAAACTATATGAAATAAGTAACTCAAAATGTGTTACACAGAGTTGACAATTTTCAAATAGTAAGCTCGCTTAGACAACAGGAGTTTAGAATTAGCGATTATTCATTTTTCCAAAACAGAATAACTAATATCTTGAAAATGAAAAATAATTAAAATGCAGATTATCTTAAAGCCAGTTCTCGTCCAGCTGGATTATTTGCTACCAGTAGAAATATTTGGCGGCATTAACTATGCCATTATAGCAGTTACCGTACACTTTGGATATTTTCTAGCGCGACGAGATGGTATAATTCATGGTGTTAAGTACGCCAATCTGCAAACGATTATGTAAATGAAAATATGGATAACGGTTTTCCGGTAACCTTAAACGAACAGTAAATATAGGTTGTGAGCATGTGTAAATCGCCAAATAATGAAAAGTCGTCATGGGTGGCAGGCTATTCTATCTGTTCCGTAGCTTTTATTAACTCTACATGTACGCAAGTCGCCAAATAATGGAAAATCGCCATGGGTGGCAAATTCGCAAGGTGTCCAATAGGTTTTACATTATTAAAAATACAGTTGAAACATATGTTCTGATTTTATTACGCTTTAGCTCCTAATTAATATAACTTTTGAATGGCAACATTAAATATCATTGTGTTTCTGAGGAGTGCAAATAATTTTTCCAGCGATTATAAGCGGAGTCCGCAATCCAGGTGGAGTATAGCTCAGGACCCGTACAACACGGATTCCCATAACAAAATATCTTCCGTGTTATGAGGGGTAGGGGGTCTACTGTAGTGTGAAGTTTAAATTTTTATGTACCAATGAAGATGCAAGAACCAAGCAATGTGTAGCTTAGCTCAGTAACATTCTATCCAATCTTCGGGTTTTATCTGTTGAAATTATGTCTTTTTTACGAATAAGCCTGATTAGGGGCCGAATCCCTCATACGAAAAGCGAGCGTAGCGAGTCTGGGGGCCTTGGCCCCTAGTATTTAAAAAGATAGTTTTTGTAAATTATCTTTCAATATATTTAAACAGTTTTAATCAGGGTTAGCATGGTTTAAACCGACTGGTTTAAACCAAATGGTTTTTTTACAAAGAATAATTTAAAATTCCGAATGCTACAGATAGAATACGTTCTGATATCTTTTAAAATGATCCTTATAAGTATCAACAATAAGTTTTTATATCAATCTAATAGATACCTTATTGTTTTATCATTATTAAAAATTATTATCTAAATTTAAATTATAGAGTGCATTTTTAATTTGTTTCTAAAATACAGGTTTTGTGTTTTAACAACTTATTTTTGAACCTTAAAAATATCATTTTGAACAACTTATCATCATTATTACTGATGAATCTAAGTGCAAGATTCTGTGTAAAATGTAGTAAACAATTAATATTGTATTATATTATATACTAAATATAAAAAATGGTATCTCTAAATAAATATTAAAATTGAATGATTTCAATGTCCACATAAATATAGCAACAATTATTTATTTACTTTTTTAATTACTTTCAGAAGGAATATTAATTGTTATTTGAACATTTTACAAATAATTTTATTTATAAGTATGTAACAGGTAATTATAAAAGGATTTAAAAAAAAAAACTGGTTTAAACAAAAAAAAAACCTGGTTTAAACAAAAAAAACCCCCCATTTTTTGGTTTTTTTCAAATAAACTGGTTTTTTTTTCCAACCCTGGTTTTAATGATGTGCAAAACATGTTTGTGTAATTTATTACTCTTAGATGAAATTATATAAAAAAATAAACATATACCTCATAACTAAAAGCATATGTAGTGCTCAGTGGCATAGCCAAAAATTCTTCATGAGGTGGGTTATGCCTACTGCAACTCGCATATATGTATATGTGTGTGTGGTAAAGGAGTGAAGAATATGCATTTTGTATGGCAAAAAATCCCTCATGGGGAGGGTTGTGACCCCCCCCCCTTGGCTACGCCACTGGTAGTGCTGGATATCCGATGTGATATCCAGTCATATATGCTTATCTGGCAGTCAAAGGAGCTTTTGATATCTAGTGTCCAGCAAAATCAATATTCAGTGCATCCCTATTTTTAATGAAGTGTACCTTTCATGCTACAATGATTGTAATCACCATAACTATTTTTGATTTCTTTTTAGCTGAAATAGGTGATTTTATTCCTGAAAAGTATACTGACAGTTCCTACTTATCAAGTCACAAGTTTATTCCACATCAAGGGGCTGAGTTGGAACGAAAAATAATGGAAAATCACAAGAAGCTTATGTAATTACTTATATTTTTTCTCCTCAGATTAAGAGTATGAAAATTATGTTAAAATAAATAAATATTTTAAGACATCTTACTATTTTGAGAATCCCTTTCTCTTACAAGTTGAATTGTTAGAATTAAATCTTTTAAACAAATCTTGGCTCATGAACTCTGTGCACTTACTAATTGGTTTTGGTGGTAGAATAATATTTTTGTATTGCTAATAAAGTCTTTTGCATATTTATAAGATGTTACTCATTTCTTGTCTCAGAATTAATGCAACCATTTCTGAACTTAAATTATTCGCACGGAAAATAAATAAATTATTCATTAAATTAGGAATATGTACTCCATTCAGTTAAAATAATTTAATATTAAAAACAAAGAATTGGAGGGTGGTGTAACTCTTAAAAACTCAAAAACACAAAATGAAGTATTTTAATTTTTCAATCAGGCTTAAAATTATTTAAAGTCTACTTACAAACTAAATTAATAGCAATGCAATTTTCAAAGACTAAAATAGTCTTGAACCTGTACTGCTTGCATTTAAATGCTGATGGTATGCAATCAAAAACGTGTGTTGTCCAGTCTGTAAAACTTGTTGAGCAGCACAACTAATTAAAAAAATAAAGCATGTAGAGAGCACTGCTTTCACAGAAATTTACAAATCTCAATATTTTTTTTCTTTGTGTGTGCATGTGAGTGAAAATATTAAACTTAAAAAATTAAAAATATTCTCCAAACATTTTATTTACTACAAATATATGAAATTTTATCTATAACGAAGTCAAAATTAATAAATTTATGAGTGTCCTTTAGTTTTGTGTAAAATATTTTGTAGTTAACCTTGAATATCTATCCATACATATTGTGCTAAGTATTTTGCTAAACTGTAATATATATCTGTGTTATTCCTCTGGCACTATTTGCCACTTTTATCATGATTAAAAATCAAGCGATTTATTCAAACCACTCAATATCATGGGGGGGGGGGGGGACTTTTTATTTCTCTTGTTTACATTTCCATATGGAGAGATATACAGTGTTACTGGAGAGATATTCTATAACAAAGTCAAAATTAATAAATCAGTGTTTTTAAGTTTTGAAATTTTTCATTTGAAAGTAACTTTTATAGAGAAGCACTCATATATATTTTTATATCTGATTGTGTTGCTGTCTAACTTAGTGATTACTGGAAAGATTTTTTACTTTCAAGAAACAAAAGTGCTGCAATGGTCTAAAAGTCTTTCTCCCCTTCTTTAAATGCCAAATATAAATTACTAGCTGAAATACCCTTTCTTCGCATGGAAGGGATATTGTTAAACTAACAAATGGAAATGGAAAACAAATATTACATATATTTTGGTTATAGGTTCATCTCTTAGCAAAATTTTAGTCTTAAATGGCTATATTTTCCTATCTGAATACATGTTCCATGATCAAACAGTGTTAATTATATTGTAACTTATTCTTTTTGTCATATCTTGTTGGTGTTTAACTTACTAATGCAGTTTTAAACGCATGATGTAAAAATAGCATCAAGAGTAATAATTTTCATTTTCTATTTTTAACATGAACTTTTAGTTACCATAGTAACAGTGTCCAATTCATTTCCTTTGCATTTGTCGTCAACAAATCTTCCTAATTACCCAGGGCTGCCCATGCACACTATATCTTTTCCCCTTATCAGATGCTGCTACATCTGGTAATGTTGACAGAACACAGTACTAAGATGGCTGTTTCTACACAGTGCTAAATTCAACAAATAAATAAAAGCAAAGGTAATATCCATTGCAGGCGTGTAGCCAGGAAAATTTTTCGGGGGGGGGGCGGGGGATATGTACTTATATGTGTATAAATAGACGGAATTTCATCACTAATCCAAAAATTTTGGGGGATATATCCCGATATCCCCCCCCCTGGCTACGCCCCTGATCCATTGTTCTTGGACAGAATAATTTATGTTAATCAGAAACTTACCAATTGGAAAATAAAACTGCATAAATGTCAAACAAACAAAACTTTAAAACTTGTGCATTTTAAGGTTATTGCTGCTATTTTACATTTTATTTCCTTCGCATAAGGAGCACAGAATAGTAAAAATAAAAATTCATATTTTCATATGTGTACAGCCCCTAGTAAAAAAATTGCCATATCTGAAAGCTACTCTTTATTTGACTAACTTTTCTAACTGAAAGTATGTTTCAATCACTTATGATTTAAAAGGTAATTGCTTAACATCTATTTTGAATCACCTGGTATGTATGTAGCCATCTTACATGTAGCCATCTTACCATCTTACAATGAGTCTTTATAAATTGTATCTGTTTCACAATTTATAAAGACTCATTGTAATTATTATTGTTCTACAGAGGCCAAACCCCTGCTGAAGCTGACATGAATTTGTTGGAAACAGCAAGGAGATGTGAGCTCTATGGTATTAAAATGACAGCAGCTAAAGTAATTTTCTTTCTTATTTCTTAATAAAATTAAGTAACTATTTACAGTTCGTTTTCATAATTTTATTGTGTTTGCTTATTTTAGGATCATGAAGGTGTTCCCTTAAACTTGGCTGTTGCTCACTTGGGTATACTTGTTTTTCAAAATTTTACAAAAATTAATACATTCTCATGGGCTAAAATTAGGAAATTGAGTTTTAAAAGGAAAAAATTTCTTATCAAGTTGCATCCAGAAGGATATGTAAGTTGCCTTTCTTAATTCTCTTTCTTTCTCCCTCTCCCTTTTGTTTTCTTTTTTACAAAATTTATATTATTAAACCATTTTTATAAGGAATTGTAATTTCAAAGGATTATGAGACCAGCATTGCCAGACTTCCCCCTCTCCTAAAAGTGATTGAATTTCCCTTTAAAATTTAAAACTACCTCTAAATGTTGGTATAATAAATTGTATATTTGTAAAGAAAAATGTGCACTTTGTGACTCTTAGTAATTTATATTCTAAATGACTGAAATATCTAAAAAGGTTAATTGAATTATACAGTTTAAAACACAATATTTTAGTTAAAATGCAAAACATCATGTATTATTGCGGTCATGGTATAAAATCTGTTTCAGAAAATACGTAATTCCAAGTTTACCTAGGCATAGGTAGTTATTTTAAATGAAATATAACAAAATTATAATTTGCAGGTTGCGATGCCATTTGATATAATAAATAAACTTAGCTGTTCATTGTAATCTTTAACATTGTCACTTGAGCACTTTTTAGAAAGCCTATTCATAAAACACATTTGAGGGGTCACTAAAAGGCAAAAAGAAGACAAAATTTCCATCAAACCAGCATGGATTTTATCAGTTCATTTACAAGAAATTGAATTTCTGTTTTGCTGAAATATAATATTCTATGAGTTATTTGTGTGTATTTCGGAAGTATTTTTTAAAATTGTTAGTGTCTGAAAATATTTTATTACTGATTTATTTCCAACCATTTATTTTGACTTTTAAACTCATTAATTTAAAGCAATTAAAAAAATTCACCATTAAAAATGTGCCTTTGTAAAAGGAAATATTGTATGTTATACAAAAGTCTAACATTGTTCTCAGTAATTGTTTAAATGGGGTTAATACACTTTAAAGTAACTTAACTTCTTTTTAGATCTAGCCATTTTTTGAATTAATTATATGCATTTGTAATAATATAGCGTGAAGTTTCTTATTATTGTTCTCTGATTTTGATGTATTATGCTTCCATAAATTGTATTTTCATATTTTTTGATATGTTATACAAGGAGGTCTTATATATATGTAAGTTTAACTACTTAATACCCATAAAAAAGACCTATTTAAGTAATATATATATACAAGGTGGTCAGAGTTAAAATATCCCTACTCTGAGCTCTATGCATCAAATTATTCAGTGTAAAGGCTCCAAAATTATTGAACATACTATTCATGGGGAATATACACCCACAATAATGGGAAAATAGATTACGTGGAAAAAAATTAGTTCTAGAAACACGAATAAATGGTGCTGTACAACAGAAAAGACACAAAATACACATTTGTAACATATTTTATTTGAACATAACTAACATTCATATCACAAGGACCTTATGGATGCACAGAATGCTGCTCTGTATGGTTCCCTTCTTCAAGATGTGAAATCAGCAATGTGTGAACAGCTTGTTCAACTACAGGTTTGTAATTGGTCGATTGAGATGCTTCTTACATACAGAGGGATAAAGTCTTTCAAATCTGCCAAGGTTATCAGATGTCCTTAATAAACAAGATTTTATTAAGTATCCCCACAGCCAAAAGTCACAGGGATCAAGATCTGGAGAATGAGATGGCCAGGTTCTTGAAAATACACAACTAATTACCCTACCATTTGTAAAATCTTACCAAAGAAACTGCTGTACACAGAGTCCAATGTGTGGAGGCACTTCATCTTGTATAAAGGTAATTGAGTCAAGGCATTGGCCCTGCTGCGTTTGGGGTAAAGCAAAATTTTCAAACATATTTTGGTACCTCCTGACCATTGCGGTGCATGTCACAGGGCCATTGTGCATAGCCTCTTCAAAAAAAGAAAGGTTCTTAATGAATGTAGAAGTGAATCTACACCAGTCTGTAACATTTTCGGTGAGTGAAGTGGAATCTCTTGGAAGTTACAAGGATTTTCCATGTCCCAATTGTGACAGTTATGGGTATGGACTGTTCCATTTAGATGGAAATGCACTTCATCACTTCATAGAATCTGCTGTGGCTACGATGCATCCACTTCAACTTTAGCCATTAATGTCAATGCAAAGGTCAGTTGCTTCTCCCTGTCGATGGCCAGCAACTGCTGATTGTAAAGAATTTTTTACGGGGGAAAATGCACTGTATTTCTCAGTATGTTTCGCACTGTTCTATAGCTAACACCCAAGTGTTGTGACTCTGTATGTGTACTGCTACAGCCTACAATGCTATCCATTGATTAAATAAATAAAAACTTTGTGAGAAAAACACACATAAAATGTTACTTGTTTGTTCAACCAGAGCAGTGGCAACATCTGAATGAGATGATTTACCCCTCAACCTGGCTGAACTCTAAGATGGAAAAAACACTCAAATTACTGGTGTTAAGCAATAAAGTAAATAAAAAACTTTGTAAAAAAACACATAAGAGGTAAGAAGATACGTACGTTTCGGCCAAAAATTGTTTTGGCCTTCGTCAGTCCAAGCCCTCTTTACAAGGAACACAGGGAACAGGTATTATTTGTGTATAAGCATATGTTATTTTAACTCTTATTTACATAGTTATTTAGGATTGATCTAGAGAAAGAGTTCCCTGTGTTCCTTGTAACGAGGGCTTGGACTGATGAAGGCCAAAACAATTTTTGGCCGAAACGTACGTATCTTCTTACCTATAACCTCTTATGTGTGTTTTTTACAAAGTTTTTTATTGACTTCATCTTGAACTCTAAGATGTTCGGTTTTCTCAAATCGAGCAATCATTTTCCTGAGAGCTTGTGAAAGAAATAGTCTTTGTGTAAATTCTTAAGTAAACAAAATTCTCTAAGTGTACCTGCAGCATTTCCTTTGTTTTCATTAAAACAACTTCACAAGCAAAGCGTGGTCCGGCAGCATGGCAACCATCACTGATAAGAATGACACTTTCCCACTTTTATCTCCACTGTTATTCCCAGAATTGTAGCTGCGAACAAAGGGTTTATGCAGATTTTTGTGCTTATAGTGCGAAATTGCAGTTACAATAACAGTTCAAGTTTTTTCACTCACATCAGCAATAGAAATTAAAAATTAAAAATTCCATGTTGCTTGTGCTTGTTTCTTAGTGATTATTGAGGTCTTTTCAGCATATTTTCTGTTCTACATCTGTCAGTGTTTCTGGAACTAACTGTTTTTCAAGTACTATATTTCCCCATGTCTTGAATAGTATGTTCAACCATTTTAGAGCTTTTACACTGAGTTGTTTGATATATAGAGGAGGTTTTTTTAAATTCTGACCACCTTGTATATATACATATATGCCGATGAAAGCAAATAATGACAATTTTCTTTTAAAAACCGGAGATGTATGGTACCAATTATATGCCTTGCTATATACTTTTAGGGCTACTATAAAGATACAGTTGAATTTTTCTTTGATGGTCGCAATGAGTGTAAAAACTTTTGGAAGAAATGCATTGAGAATCATACCTTTTTTCGTTGTACAGATGCTAAACAAGGAATGCGTCAGAAGCCCAAAATATTTAGCAGGGGATCCTCTTTTAGGTATCATTTTTGCATAAACATATGTTATTTTAACTCTTATTTACATAGTTATTTAGGATGGATCCAGAGAAAATATGGAGTCATTTTGCGACCCCTTCACAAAATTACCACTCATTAAAATGACCCTTTCACAAAATTTCAATTGATTGACTTGTTCATATGCTAATTCACAAATGTTCAATCAATTTATAAGTTCCCTTCACGGATACATGAAGGACATTTTAAAATAAGTTGAAGTTGAAAATAGTGATGCATAATTAGAACAAAGTATTTCAATTGAACTATTTCCCTGAAAAAAACTGAAGAACTAAGTAGCTCATTTGAGTAAGCTATAGGTTTGAACTGTCTGTCTGGCTCAATAAACTAGATTGTTCCAAATTAAAGCTTAGATAGCTCTTCGTTTTAACACTGATTAATATTTACAACTCATTTTATTTTGTACTTAAAGTTGAATTGAATGTATTTCCAAAAGTGCCTAAAAGCACCTAAAACAGACAACTAGTTATACATTAGTTAAAAACACATAAAATTTACTATTAAAAGCTGTATATTTTGTCCAAGAGTCATGGCTGAAATATATTGCTTTTAAACTGTTTTATGGTAAATTGTATCTATTGTAAGTCTCAGGACTGTATATTTTAATGTTTTTAATAGTTGTCCATTTTTGACTTAAACAGCTTCAGTGGATTCAGCCACTTACTATATATAGCCACTTGAAAACTGCTATAACCAGTAGCAAATTTTTAATCTAAAACACTTAAAGCAATAGATTTTTGTTTGTTTCTTTAATTATTACATTTTAATTTTCTAAATTTTTATTCAATTTTGTTTTCAATAATTATGTTTTTATTTATAGAATTTTGAGTTGTGAAATGCCAATGGATTTTTACGCATTTTTCTAAAAATGAGATTTTTATTTTGTAAGCACCTAAAATGGGAAGAGAAAGAATCTAAAAAATAATTATTTTTTAAATAGTATCCCTTTTTTTTAAGTAAAAGTTGTGTAATTTAAAAAGATGGCATTATTTGCTGATAGATGTAAGATAAAATGAAGCTTTTAAATTTTAGTACTATATTGTTTGTAGGATAAAATTTATTTTGTAAGTGATTTATGCATGTTGAAAAAAAAAAAAAAACCTGTTAAAATATTTTTTGTTTATTTTCAGTGATTTTAGAATTTTCCCCCCAACTTCCTACATAAAGGACTCACTGATGCTATATAAATACAGTCATTATATCTAAATTTATAAAAAGCTAAGTCCACTAATTATCTTTTTAAATGCAAAAGCTAATTTGTATTTAAAAAAGAAAAGCCATTTATTTTGAAATGCATTCAGTATTTATATCCATTTAAAAAATGTTTATTTAAATGTTTATTTAAAAGCAACATATCTTGCAGTCGTCATTTTCAAAATCAACACCAAATTTCATTACACTTTTTGAGCATGTACCAACAAATTTTAGTTTTTAATTTGAAACTGGCCATTTTCAAAATTCAATGCAGAGTAACTTACTGCATTGAAGCATCTAAATGCTGTTATACTTCCATACTTTTAAAAATGGGGTTGTCTTCTTTTGGAATTTGACATTTCCTGGTCTTATTTCCAAAATATGTAAAAGTTGTACTTATTTTAGATTCTTAGATAATTATTCATACAAGATCAGGAATGTGTATAGTAGTTTATGCTTTAATTTAAGATTACTTCAAAAATAGATTAAACTTTAAAATTATTTTTAATAGGTATAGTGGGAGAACCCAGAAGCAAGTATCAGAGTATGTGCGAGAAAATAGCTTAAAAAGGCCTCCATTTCAAAGGTAACTTAATCATTTTGTTTTACAGTTGAAAATATTTTCCTCCTTTAGCTTTTAGTAAGTAAATCTGTATAAAGGGTTATGAGTTATCAAATTTATGCTGGGAAGTTATTTACATTGAAGCATCTAAATGCTATTATACTTCCATACTTTTAAAAAAGGGGTTGTCGTTAATTGCAATTTGAATAAATAAATAAATACAAGTTTGTTGATTTTTCACTCAACAGGTTATGAAATTTTGTGTTTTATTCATAGTATCAAAATTTATTTGTGTACTGCTTAATAAAAAAGGCTCTCTTATATAGGCCCGCCATTTGTCATACAGCAAAGTTACATATAACAATCATTTATGATATGATCATTATCATACTTCAATTAAATTGAAACTCTAATTTTAAATTAATATTTTTGATTCATAATGTAATTAACAAGTAAAGAAAATCATCAGAATAGTTATTTTGAATACAAAATTTCTCAAATAAAAATTGTCTATAAGTTATCAGCAAAAGTTTGTTTATCATACAGCTATGTATAATGCATTGCTTTAATTGTTTCGATAATTAAAATATTAAATTGTCAATGAAAAATGATTTTATACTAGGAACATTATTTTCCTGATAAATATTATTTCTTTTAATTCTTGAGCAAAATTGCAGGCATCAATGCAGATGAAAATGGGGTCAGTTTTGTGACATTTTCACAAAATTACAATTGGTTAAAGTGGCCCCCTCCACAAAAGTACAATCGATTAAAACAGCCCTTCACAAAAATGCAGTTTATTTAAACAGCCCTTCTTTGATATTGTACCCTATATATTTTAATCTGTATAGTTGACATTGACAAAATACCTATTACCGCCATATGAAATATATTTCGGCTGCTTTGCACAGCCATTGTGCAAAGCAGCCGAAATATATTTCATACGGCGGTAATAGGTATTTTGTCAATGTCAACTATATTGTAAACCGACGTAATTCACCTTTTTAAAGTTTTTAATATTTTAATCTGTTTTGTCAATTATTTCAATTAAAAAAAAGTGATTTTTATAAAAATTGGAATGAAAATTCATAAAAATATGTGTTGAAATTCACGAAAATGGGACCCTGGAAAAAAAATTCCTGGATCGACCCCTGTATAAAGCAAAAAATTTGCAAGTTTCATACACCATTCACAATTTGGCGACAATCCTTTAAAATCGCTCCAAAAAGAATATCTCCAGAAATTATTGTAGAAAATTGGTAGAAATTTATATGTATGATAATTTGAAGGTTTTCTTTCGTTTAATAAAGTCAAAACAGGGTGTTGCCATTGATAAAAAGACAAGGTTGATGCAGAATTAAATATTAAGATGGCCTCTTATGCAAATTGCATAAATGGAAAATGAAAGTATATATTATTTGTAAATGAATGGCATGGTATATAACTTTGCTGTACAATAATGATGGCTGAATTAAGAGCTAGTGCCCCCCCCCCCCTTTTTTTTTTCTTTTAAATGGAGATGCTCATACTTTCAATAATAAGATCTTATCCGTAAAATACCTGAATATAAAAAAAAATTGTTTCCATTTTTATTTTTCTGGCAGGAATGTTGCTAAGGAAATTATAATTATTAGTAATAAATTGAACCTATTTTGACTAATATAATTTCTCCTTCACTGTGCTGTGTCGGTCAGTCGGGAGACAAGAAAAATGTGCGATATATCTGGGGGCGAGATTCAACAAGCGGAGATGAGAGGTGGCGATATGATAAAATCTTACTTTTATGAACATATGCTCTTAAAATATAATAAAATTAAGAGTATTTCTACTATAAAAGATATTTGCTTTTAAACTAAAAATAGAAGTTTAATTATTATTTTTTAATTTATGCAACAATACACATTTCATTTCCTGCTGAAAAAATTATCCAAAGTCATTTGATTTTATTTTCTCTCATAACTTGCTTTTCAACAGAGATCAAGGAGTGAAAATTAATTTAGTTGTACCTCACTTATGTGATAGATGTATTTTACAAATATACTGTATATTTCTCAAGTAAAGTAACAAAGCAAAACAGTACAGAAAAAGAATGGGAGACAGAAAAAGTGCAATATATCCGAATGTGCAATATTTCGAGGTGCGAATATAACAAGGAGGTACTGTATCTGATTACATCTGAGGTGCGATAGATATTAGAGTGTTTGAAGTGAGTTTTTAAACCAATAGTTATTTTTCAAATACAGTGAAATCTCCCAGAAAGGATATTTCGAGAGTAAAAAAAAATATGCGATTCTAAAACAAAGGTTCCCGAACTTTTAAGCATTCCCACTCACTTTTAAGAAACAAAATCTGTACTGATCCACTTCATTTTTGACACATTATATATTTTTGCTTTTTGGGCTACTAACGTCTCACATTGTTGCAATATACATTCAAGGTCATGTCATATTGAGCAGTTTGGGAAATGCTGTTTTAAAGAGAAATTGATCATTATAAAAGGAATTTATATTGGGACATAAAAATTTTGGTCTTTGTACCTGATAACTGAACGTATAATTTTTTTTACGTCCAAGTAAGCAAAAATAAATGAGACTACAGAAAATTGCAGTACTAAATATTAAAAGTCATGCCCTTATTGAAAAATAAGGCTGTGAAAAGACTCTGTTTTAAAATGTCTGGTTGGCTCAAGATGAGGCTCTGACAGAGAGATTCTGGCGACTACTTACAAATTATATAGGGACAGGTGGGGGAAAATCATGTATTTTTTTAAAAGGTCCTAAAATCAAGCTGTTAAACTTAATTAGCTCAAGCTGTTAATTAAATTATTGATATATTATAAACATTGGACTTATATATATTGAAAATATAGCATTATTTTTTAATGTTATTAAAATACTTTTATACGGTGTCACTTTTAGTTAGGCAAGTATTGATACCCCTTTTTTTCCCCACCATGGGCGAAAATAGGGGTAGTACAAAAGTACCTGTATAGTTTCAAGAAAAATCATGTTAATGCTATGAATTAAAGAAAAGTCACTCAATACGATGCATTCTTAATATACTTCAAGATGCACAGAAAAGGATTATTTCCTAAAATATTTAGCTAAAGATATAATGTCCATGATTATCAAATTCAGGTTCACTCAGTATACGGCAAATGATACTTGGGGATAAATGTTACCCAGAGGATTTCTGACGGGGCTGTACCTACCACGAAATATGTAAACATAAGATATGAAAAAGATTACATATTTGTGAATAAATTTGAATCTTCCCCTTGAAAAATTTGATGTTCTGCTATAGACCTAAGCCAAATTTAATGTTTTCTTTCATATTTTTAATTCATTTTTGTATTCAAACACTTGTAGGCAAAGTAAAGGATACAGAAATTTCTTAGGTACATTGGATTTAGCTTGAAATAAAATTATATATAGTATCAACTGAATGCGCTGCCTGTCTAGCAGAATTTTTTGCTTGTTTTTCCATTTTTATAAAAATGAAAGCTAAAAGCAATGACGGTCTTTGTTCCATTGGTGAGAAAAAGTTATCATATCTTCAAATTCTTTCTGAAGGAATATACTTAAGAACTTCACCCAATGATATTTTACTAAGAATTTTGCATGAATTAGTTTAATTATGTTAATGTATTGTTATAGTGGTAACCATTTTATTTGAAATGTTTTGTAAATATATATTTATCATGTTAGGCTTTGTTTATTATATTGTACATTTGTATATTATATTATACATTATATATCAAATTGTTATTAAAAAAAAAAAGTGTTATAATGAAAACTGCCTTGAATTAATCTGAGGGGATTTGAGCTGATACCCTGAAAAAAATATTACATTAAAGAGAATTGTTGCTGTTGTGGATAATGTGGAAAGATTTTACTGTAGATTGGTGTAGTTTACATATGTCAACTGTTTGTTTTGCTTATGCTTGAAGAGTAGCTTTTCTGAAACTTTCTAGATCTACAAGTCTTCGAACTCCATCATCACCATCCCGAAGTACTGGCTCACCAATAACTCCACAGCCACTCCTGCCAGTTTCAAGTCTCTCATGTGGATCCATATCAGACATTCCAAAGGAGACTCCGGCCAAAAAGCTGTCTGCCTCTGAGCCAACAACCCCGCATATTGCTGCAGACATGGGCCACTCAATCAACGGTGATTGCTCAAAAGTGCAAGATACACAAGGTTTGGTATCCCCTGATTTTGAAACTGATCAAGAGGGTTTTCAGAGTCCTGATTTTCTCGGTCAGGACACTGATGATAACATGTCGCATGACTCTTATGATGTGCTGGAGAAGGAACTACCAAAGACTAACACTCAATGCATGCTTACTAACACTGGTGGTGTAGTTGATAGTAGTGTATCGCCAGAATGCGAGGTGTTGACAACTTTGCTCACTAATGGGACCAAAGAACTTGAGGGTAAGTTAGAAGAGTCTTTACCTGATAGCAAAATTTCAGTGCCCCCTGATAAAGAGGAATTAGCAGATGGGGTCGATCCGGTTGAGGATGAAGAAACGAAGAGTAAATCACATAGGCATCGCGTAAGGGTGTTTTCTAATCACGTGAGCATTGGGCAGACAAGTCCCACACTGTATGCCAGAGCAAACAGACATTTGGTGGATGGGGAAGTACCTACCAAAGCGTATCCTCGTACAGTCGATTTTGTTCTTGTTAATCAGCTCCCACCTATTGGTAGCTTTTCTTATAAAGATGACTCGGTTGAGTTGAAATCACCCAATAAAATTAAGCTGGAAATGTTTGAACAAAAAATCAAATCAGAAAAACAGGGTAATTGCCATACCATTCCAAAAATGAAACAGCATCCGACCGGGGTAGACTTACTCAATGATTTAATGCCTTCGAATTCTATGCAAAGTCGAAAGGGAAGTTTAACAAATGAAAGTGTTAATCTCTTGCGCAAAGAAAGTGCTTTAAAAGTTATTGCTGACAATTTAAGTACTAACACACTTTCCCAGCCATCGACAAGTAGAGGCATAGCTGGTGTAGATGTCTTAGAAACTGTAAATTTACCTCCTTGTAGGCAGACGCATGTTACAGTTGCTGAGATGCACACTAATGCATCCGACTCTCCAACCAGTATATCCAAAGAATTAGCATATCATAATTTTTATCAAATGGTGTACCTGGATATGTGCCGCGATGAAGATGTTGTTGATTATTCTAGCCATTATAACTATAATTCTTATAAGTTTTCACAAATAGGTCGTCCATCTACTGCATCTTCATCGGGGACATCTAATATTTGCCATAAGAATACTCGTTCAAATTCTCAGTCATAGTTCATGTTTAAAATGAGTACATGTTTCTGCATGCATGTGAATATTTATGTGTAGACATTATATGGCAACTTCCAGGCTAAATTATTTCATTCCTGTCTAATAAATTATAAATGTTTCAGGTGTAGGCTAATTTTAGGTCAGATACTAAAGGTAGCATTTTAGGTCAGCATGATTGCATTTAGGATAAACAATTTATGCTTCTTCTGTGTTATCAACATGAGTAAAAACATCTCCTTTTAAAAGAAAGTTATTGTATGCAGAGTTGAAATGTTATCAATATTGCTTTTATTTTAAGTGAACATAAAATCTTATTCTTAATTTTAATTCAATAATAATATGTATATCTTAAACCTCTTTATTTTTATGCTATTTTATTTATTACTTAAAAGATCTGCTGTGTTTTATTATGTATAACTTTATGCCATATGAATATATACATGAATATTTACATGTGTTTGTATGTGTGTGGCTGCATGAGTTTATACAATGGCAGATCATAAAAACAATTTTTAAAGAATGTAATGCGTAAAATAATCTTATGGCCAATAGTAATTTAGTGATCTCTTGTGTGCAAGCTATTTCTGTATGAATTATTATAAAACAGCAATACAAACAACAGACTAGTTATGCAGAAAATTTTATGTATTAACAAATGGAATTACTAATCTCAAGGTGTGCTTAAAGTGTGTGCTACAATTTTATTAGCTAAGCTGCAGACCAAAACTTGTCACATTTGAAGTGGCTACTTTTAATGAATTTTTTTTTTCTCTTTTTTTGTTGTAGACTAGTGCCAATATTTAAGGTTAGTTGCTATTGAAACCTTTGCACAAAGTAACTAGTTTCTTATTTGTATTTTTGAATACTTTTTGACACTTGAAATTTTCAGATGATTTTTTTTCTTTTTTTAGGTAGAAAAATCTCTGAAATAAAAATATATTAATTCAACCTATTTTGTAGATTAATATTTAAATATTCTCATTGTCTTTTGATACTTTTAGATTTCCAAAAAATGTTTTTAGGACATCTAAACTTGTGCCATTTATGTAGGTCTCTACAGATTATTTTAGACTGTATGATTCCTGGATCAATTTAACTGCTAAAGGGCTCCCGCCCAGATAAATATCCCACTTCCCAAACAAAAAACAGATCCAGTAGGTCATTCCAGCTTTGTTTACTACAGATTGTCTACAAATATTTACAGCAAGATGTGATTTATGCATTTAGAAAACTGTTATTGGTTTATTAGTAACTTTCACATTATAAATGAAACGTGTTATAATTGATCTGTCATTGTTTGTGTGAATGTAATTATACTCTACATAATTTAATACATAAGCCAATGCATTTTGCTCATTCTTGTTGAATTATATAATATTCAGTGCAATCATCAGCATATAAAATATTGATTATATATGTATATACATGCGCATTCACGTATATATGCATAGTTTATTTTTTCATCTCAATATTAATTTAAATTTTAGATATATTTTAATTTATCATTGAATGAATTAAATTTAATACTTTTATTAATATGAGAAATAATAAATAAAATGTTCCTCTTTCTTTTTTTTTTTTTTTTTTCATTTGTATTAACTTTTAAATCTCTGCATTTATGTCATACATTTAATTATATTTAGTTATTTAGTTGCTTTTTTCTTGTTATTGTATTAATATAGACATAATTCTTAGGTGAAATTAATAAATAAATAACCAGCTTCTTATGAGCTTAGAATATACCATAAGATAAGTGTTTAAAACATTGTATATGAGTGCATTTAACTCACTAGCTTCACTTAGCTGTATGTTTTTCTACAAAATGAATTTTTGCAACTAAACAAAATAGTTCAAGGATGAGTTTTATTATTTATATTATTGATTTTAATTTTTTTTTACCTATATACTCATTAAAATGCCCTGAAAATTTTAACTGTACTTTCATATATATATATATAGTCTTTAAAATTATTTATTTATAAATTGTATAAGTCCTTGTCATAAATTGTCATATTTGCTAACATTATTATTTTTACTGCCGTTTCTTATAACTAGTGCAGTTAGGTGTTGGAAAAATGTGAAAATATCTAAATGTACTTAGTTAAATATATATGTATGTAAATTCCATTTTTAAAAAATCTAATAATTATCTTTAAAATTGAATGCAATGCTGTTTCAAAAGTAATACTTTTGAAACATCCTTTAATAACAACTTGGCTTTCTTTAAATCTGTTTATTAGTATTTTAAAGTTTGTTATTAAATGATTTACACACCACATACATATATAGATGGTCAAATCTGGATAATACAGTAATGAAATATGAAACTTGCAAAGTAAATGTAGCTAAACAAAAAAAGAATACTGACAATTATAATTTCCTAAATTAAAAACAAGAGTACATTATTGTAGCAACAATATTCAATTAGGGATGACTCAATGATATGCTCAAATGAAGAATTGCTGAGTGTAGCTACATGATTTGGTTATTCCCTTAGATAAATCAAGCGTTATTTTCACTGAATGATTAGAGATAGAAATAAGAATATTTAGTCCAAGGTCCAAAGGACTAGTGACTCCAAGACTTCCCTGGTCTGTAACATTTATCACTGGTCTGTATACAGAATTTAATAAAAAAATGCTAAACAAAAAAAAAATTATGTAAGCAATAGATATTGATTCCTGTTAAGAGCTGAATTAATAAGTTAAATATCTGCTATTAAAATATTAAATAGGTCAAACTGTATATAAATGGCACTATGCTAGAGTTATATGATATGTATTGGTAAAATGAGATGCCATATATAGTGAGACTAAATGATTAAGTTTTTAAGACAATTTAAATAGAGTTCTCACTTATGCAACTCTCTTGGTTATATACCTAATTCACTTGGTCTCATAAAAGCCTTATGGGAAATAATGTTAAATTTCTCTCATTTATAGGATGTTTTAAACGGTTTAGGCAATTTTATATTTTTCACTCAAGAATTTTTTTTTTTACAATCTCTCATGTTCAAATCATGCACTTTTTTAAAACCTTTATCTTATCACTACTGTAAAAGTGTGTAATCAGTTATGAATAACATTTCTCACCTAAGTTTCTGTGCTATTAATGATGAAATCCATGGCTCTAGGGGTTGTATGTCTAATTAAAATAATTATTCCGAAAATAGCTTTAAAAGACTTAGAAACAGACATTTTCTCTTTACGGCGGCTAGAGACAGATTAATACTGTTTCATTTTTTGAAAAATCTTATATGCAAATCTTTAAAATAAACATACTGATAAGTAAACTATGACTTACTATACTGTGCACTTTTTAATATTTTATGTTTCATTTTTTAATATATTTTACAAATTTTGTTTAAAAAAAAAGTTCTTAATATTAGAAGCTTAGTTTTTTAATATAGGTAAAAAAGTAACGGATATACAATTTTTCATTTGTATAATATCACGGTCTGTCAAATTTATATGAGTCTCTCAAAGTACCTGCTCTCAGTTATATGACTTTTTTCTGCTGTCCCTTGAAAGTTGTATCTATATAAATAAAATTAGACTTTTGTCTGTACATTTCTTGGAATTCAAAAATTTTGCGATTTCTATCCGTTTCAAGCACCCAGGAATCCGATGCGACCCTCAAAAAAAAGTTTGTCGTTCTGTCATTCTGTCCGTGACGCTGTTTTTGTTTAAGCATCCCGTAAAAACGACTGAAGCGAATGATATGAAATTTGGTGTCATGATAGGTGGTCACTCAACTTAAAACATATGTGTCAAATTTTAAAAAAATCTTGATTAGATTTTCAGATTTTGCAAAAATCGTTTCAAACTGCGTAAATTTGTGTTCAAGCATCACGCAAAAACGACTGAAGTGAATGATATGAAATTGGGTGTCATGATAAGTGGTCACTCAACTTAAAACATAGGCGTCCAATTTTTAAAAAATCCTGATTAGATTTTAAGATTTTGCGAAAATCCTTTCAAACTGCATAAATTTGTGTTCAAGCATCACGTAAAAACGACTGAAGCGAATGATATGAAATTGGGTGTCATGATAGGTGGTCGCTCAACTTAAAACATAGGCGTCGAATTAAAAAAAAATCTTGATTAGATTTTGAAATTTTGCGAAAATCATTTCAAACTGCGTAAATTTGTGTTCGCACATCACGTAATAACTGCAAAGGTGAAAAAATGATATTGGGTGAAATGATAGGTGGTCACTCACCTTAAACTATAAGCATCTAATTAAAAAAATCCATCAGATTTCGAGATTTTGTGAAAATTGTTTAATACTGAGTGAATCTTTGTTCCCGTATTACGTAATAACGACTAAAGCGAATGATATGAAATTTGGTCACAGGATAGATGGTTGCTCAACATAAACTATAGGAGTCCAATTTTTAAACATTTTTATTAGATTTTGAGATTTTGTGAAAATTCTCTCAAAATACGTTTATATTTCTTCAAACATCACGTAATAACGACTAATACGAATGATACGAAATTGAGTGATAGGATAGGTAGTTGCTAATCTTAATTTATAGGCGTTGAATTAAAAAAATATTTTGCTTACATTTTGAGATTTTTCGAAAATCGTTTTAAAATGCTGAAAATTTGTTCCAGCATCACGAAATAAAGACTGCAGGGAATGAAACGAATTTGGATGACAGGATAGGTTGTCACGTCACTTAAATTCTAGGCTTCCAATTTTTCAAAAATGTTGATTAAATTTTAATATTTTGCGAAAATTATTTCAATATGCTTCAATATTCGTTCGCGCATCACATAATTACGACTCAAGCGAATGAAATGATATTACTTAGTTATACTCTAACCTGTAATATTTTAACAATGCATGAAAATTATAACTTCGCTTTCTTTACTTTGGCAACATAGTACATCCATTCTGTGTACTCCTACAATGCTGACGAAAGTTCTTGCTTTTTGGAAATTTTCATTCACTAACCCGTCGAGGACGGGTACTTCAGCTAGTAAGTGATAAGTCACTGTAATACGTTACTGGTCTGATGGACCATCAAAATTGTTATTTTACTGGTCCATTATATGTTTCTTTGTGGTCTCAGACCAGCAGGCCACCATTGATTTCAAGCCCTGCTTAGAGATAGAAGAAATGAAAATCGCACAAGGCTTCAACAATGCGAAACAGTAGGTCAATGTAAAGTGTATGGGGGGAGGGGGGAAATGCTTTCAGTAATTATTTTTAACAACATGACCAATCACTACTATCTTGCTCTAGTATCATCTAAACTTTGGCTGTTATTGCTGTGCCAAATTTGGTCAAGATCAAATAAGTAGTCTCAGGAGCAGCTGAACAAATGTCACAAAATTCAATTCCCCATTAGCACAATGAGTCCAAAACACGTTTTTTAACGTCAAAAAACATTTTTCCAACGTAATTTGAACGTTTTTTGAACTAGTTGTGCTACTAGGGTTATTCAGATTCATCGATTATAACTAAATGACGTGATCTATCACTACTGTACCATTTACACAAACAAAATAACAGAATCTTTTCAGAACAAAAATTGCAAGATTCAGTTATAAAGCTTCACCTTGCCTTCAGCTAAGCTCAGCAATTAGTTTCTTTTTTTTAACAAATTTTTTTAATGAATATTCAGCAATATTTTTTTTTACCATGTAATCAATTTTGCTTATTCTTTTTTTTTTTTTTTTTTTTTTTTTTGAAAGGAGATGCCTTAGGAGTTTTCAAGTTTTAACAATATTTTCAATAAGAAAATTGGAAAAACATTTTAAACTATTGTCTACAGGTTTGCTGGTAAAGCTACGTCGAGGAGGTTGGCCGCATTTGGCACGACAAAATAAGTATGTCTTAAAAACCATGTATACCATGGCAATAACACTGTGCCAAATATAGTCAAGATCTCATGAGCGGTCTGAGAAGTAAGAGAACAAAATTCGCTAGATTCAAGCATGAAGCTTCCTTTGACTTCGGCTAATCTCAGGAATAATATAGTGTATAATAAATTCACACTGTGTATATTACCATACTTTTCTGCATATATGTGTTGCACAGATATTTGCAGAAAAGTATATAGAATGTCTTGATATTTTATGTTTATATAACATAAATTTTCCTCATAATCTGCCCTAATGCTGTTACTTAGGTATAACTTTCAAAAAGCTGATATTTAAATATATTGATTCATTTTATCTATTGTGTTTGAGAAAGTTCTTAAAATAGGTTATGTTCATATTATTTCTAGATTTTGAGAAAATGAATTAAGGCTTGAAAATTTTATACACCTAAATAATGTTGTTTTTATCTTTCTTTTAAACCTTTAGGATATTGAGAAATAGGATAAGATAAACCTCCACATTACATTTACTGGGAACAATTATTACTTTCTGCTCTTACTGGCTGCTTTAAAGTGCTTAATCAAAGGGGCACTATTTTAAGTATTGATATTTAGCACTATAAGTCCAATTTCAAAAAGTTTTGTGATAGAAAAGGCAGGTACTTTTTTTGGTAATTTATTTATAAGATGTACATCAGAAAGAAATAACTTTAAGGTAACCCTCTGCACGAAATGATTCCAATTGGCAAAATTAAGGTCTACTTTTTTAAAAGTTAGTTAATTTTTTTCAGTAGAAAATCTCTCTATGATGTGTTGTACACACAAATTTAATATCAACTTTCACTTTTATTTGTGTATCTGTTTTCTTTCTATTTGATCCCCCCCCCCTTTTTTTAAGGGTGTATTTCGAAAAAAAGGAACTCCATTTTTAGTCTTGGTGCACAAATTGAAATAAACTAATAGCACCATGGTCTCCAAAAAATTCCAGATTCTTCATAAGCTGCTTTACACACTGAGATAAGCGAAAAAGCTGTGACTTTTGTGAAATTTTCAGAAAAAATTCTTAAACATGGATCTGAGCTGCAAGATTTTTTGAAAAGTGACACGTTTTGCAAAAATTTCCGATTTTTAAGATTTTTTTCTAAAAGTTTTGAAACGGATACAGATTTATGATACAGAACGGATACAGATGATTTTTCAAATAACACCGTTAAATCATTGTCATTATGAATATTTGCTTGTTTTATTTTAGCTCTTGTTCATTTATTTATTTAATATCTTACTATAGTGGGTTTTATTTTATTTAGAAAGATGTAATGCTAGTAAAACATCTGTAAAAAAAAGTAACATTTTGCTAGTGAAATGATAGAAATTTTTGATTTGTTTCCAATCAACTTCCTGAATAATTTTTAAATTTAGATAAAATGCAATATTACTATTTAAATTATTAGCATGGTCTGATTTCCACTTGGTTTTCTATACAGTCCTGAATTTTCTCCAAAAGTGAGTTATAGTAATATTTTTGGATAAAATTTCCCAATTTAAAGAACAAAAAATAAAAATTAGAGCTCATATAATGTCTCATAATTTTTTATTCTAGACCGGCCATGATCTCAAATGCTAAGTTGCATGCTTGTTCGTTGTTCAAAATAAACACGTTACATTTTGAACATGGTGTAGTTCTGTAGCTGAGATTGATACAGCTGCCATTACCAGTCAAAGGCATTCATAATTCATGTTTACGACTACACTTTCTCTACTGTATATTCCAAGCCACCTCCAACTTATGTCCCTAGTTTAGGTTGCTTTGGTTGCCTGGCTGTGATAGTATTTGCAGTATGGTTATGCTGGCTGAATATTTTCCCTGTGTTTTTTGAGCTATCACTTGTGGAAATTTTAATGTTGTTAAAATGACCATGAGATTTTATTTTTGACAAGATTTGCTTGCTCAGTTAGTCTTGGTTGATGGTAAATTTTCTAATTATTAAAAAATGAACACAGGGAATTAGTTATATAAAAATCAGCTTTGTTGAAATGATTTGTTACAAAATGACACCACCTCCTCTTACTACCACCCCCAACATAAGAAGACATATAACAGTCAAAATACATTGGAAATGTTCCTTTTTGCATTTAATTTATATTTTCACAGTTAAAAAATTGCCCCTTATTCGTTGACGAAAAATCTCTGAAAACTCAGTGATTATTATAATTGCCCATGTGCAGTTTTTTTTTTTTTTTTTTTTTTTTTTTTTGTGAATAACTTTTCAAAGGCCTGATTTCTTTTCTCTAATTTATATTTTTTGCTTACAAGGTCACTCTAAAAAAAAATATATATTTTTTTTTAATGTCCTCTTATAAAATTTGTAGCATAAAAGTTACTGCATTTTGTTATAACTTTTTGATATTCAAAGTGAGAAAGCAATTTAAAAAATGCTCTTCTAACAAACAATTTGAAACACCTTGATATTATAGTCCAATTGTTATATGCAAATATATAAACAACATTGGATATTAGTACTGTAAATACATGCAAATTTTCTGTGTAGTTATACAACTGTTTTGCATCTGTTGGAAGTTTCAACAGGTAGGAAGATCCACATAATCAGCCGTACTTGTTTCCTGAATATTTTCTTTTTTAATTTCTTTCTCAATTTAAAGTTAAGATCGGTCTAGTCTTTTGAGTTAAATTGCTTCTTGGACATTATTATAAATCTATTAATCTGAATTCCCTTAATTTTGCACACCTTTTGCAAACTTGATTTTATATTATTTATTTCTTATTATTATTTGAACTAAGTAATGGGATTTTTCCAAGCACAGGTTTTGAAATTTTTAACTTTCATCATTTTTTCCCTTTCTATTTTTCAGCACTAATTTTACTTATTTCAGGGTTTCTACAGACCAGGAAAGTCAGAGGAATAGAACGGTTAAATTTAATAGTTTTCTGTCCCAAAGAAAAGAAATTTCCTTGAATTATTTATCTGCATATTTTTTATAACACAAGTTCTGTTGATAAAGGTATTCAATTACTGTTCAATAATTCAGGATATTGCTATGGAACACAAGCAATGTCTTTTTTAATTTATTTAAATAAAAAACTTTCCAGGAATATAAATTGATATATGCAGTTGACTATTGATTCTAGAGTTGAAATAGAGTAATTATAAAATACAGTGTGGTGTTCAACCTCTTGAATTGCCTACTGAATTTTTACTAAGTACACAAAGATAAATGTTCTGTATTTTCTTTATCACGTAATTCATGCAAATATCTATTATTCAAATACTTTATAATTTACTACAGTCTTAATTATATTAGTTGGTAAATTAAAAGGCAGTTACTATAGTGAAAATTGTAAATTATAAAGAAAGTGAGGCAACACATTTAAAGTAGGGACAAGTAGGATGGAAGTCAAGGAAATAAAATTCATAGCTGTAGAAACCCTGATATTCTATGCTTCCTTTCTGATTTTGCCTGTACTAAGCACTAGAACCTGAATAGTAGTTTAAAAATTTATTTTATGTCCTCAATACTTAAAAAAATTACAGTCTTCATTATTATTTTTATTTTTGAAAGAGAGTGGAAGGATTTTCAACAAATTTCAATCAACTGTACCTGATTCTTGTATGTATATATTTAATTAGTGATGTTTATTAAATTATTATAATATTTATTTAATAAACATCATTTGTCGATTTATAGTTGATGTGCAAAGGAATATATACTATTAAATTTGATAGCAATATATCATAAGTGTATTGTGTATTAAGGCACACCTGTACTTAGGGGATAAGTGGATTAATACTGATGTCCATGAAAATGAATTAAATGACAAAAAATTGTTTAATCTTTTGGGTACATTTGAGGACTGTTGCATCATGCACTTGACGCTATGCAGTCATCAAAGTAACGGGTGACAAGTATGTTTCGGCATTAAAACTGATACAAAATTAAGCATGCACATTCTTGTTCATGGGAAGATGCAAGAGTGATTTGTAACAGTTGTAGGAGGACATTTCTTCTAGTCAGGGTGTCCAATTTTTGCCACTTTGTGACTAAATCTTTCCATGTCCTTTCCAAATGCAAGAATTTCTTTAAATATATATGTACCCAAGGGGTTAAATTAAGTGAAAAAGCATCTAACAGTGTAGAGGAAGATACAGGCAGTGGAAAACTATATTAAGGATTGCATGCTTTAGGAACTTCACTAAAATACAACCTGAAGCTACACCTATTACCAATTATTGTTTATACATTAGATATAAAACATCTAAAGAAACAATTTAGCAACTAAAAAAAAAAAAAAAAAATCATCAACCATTTAAACTAATTTGATTTTCAATTACAAGTGTTTAAAAGTACTTTGACTAGAAATATAACGTCCTCTGACAGAATATATATAATTAAACGTATATGTCAATTTAAAAAAAAATACATAATATTCATAATAAAATATTGTGATTAATGATTGTCAGTGATTTCCAAGGTATGCTATGTCCCAACCACCTCAGATAAACGGAGTCTGCTGTATTAAGGAACTTTAAAACTGTCATATGAAGGACATTGTAAGAAATTTTCAGCTATGTTGTGGGAGAGGGGCACTCAGATTTTTTCTCCCTCTATTTAAGTGAATTTAGTGATTATTTTGAGGTATTGGTGTCAAAAGTAACGTATTTAACTTCATTAGCATTTGCTTATTCTTATAAATCAGGTACATCAACTCATATTATCCTGATTATTTATTTATTTATTTTTATATTATTATTTTATTTTTATATTATTATTTTATTTATTTATTCATTTTTATATTATTTTATTTTATTTAATTATTATTATTCTTATATTGGTGTAGAATATTTTGAATTTAGCCAATAAAGCTTGTTTCAGCTAAGTAGCATTAAATATTTCTGTTAATTTTGAGACATATTTCTGTATATTTTATAAAATACGGGCTGTAGCATAAATTCAAAGCTAGGCTTTAACGTGAAGGTTATAATCATGATGGTATGAAAAAAAAAATATTAAAATATCAATATTGATAATGCTAATGATGTGTAGAAGATAAAAGGTCATACACAGAATTAGTACAAAAAAGCTTGAATATTATAATGTTGGTGGTAACAGAAATACAAATTTTAGAGGTATTTTATGCTTTTTCCTGCTTAATTTTGATGTCTCAGAGTGATACTACCTATTGAAATTACTGCTGTTAATTTTTTAAGAATAATTAATACCATAACATGTGACTAACACAATCCTTTTTATTCTTACTTTGTTATTTAGATTCAGTTCCTAAATATTTGAAAACCTTTTGATTTCTAGATGCCATAATATTACTTGCTGTAGCTTATATTGTATGTTCGAAAATGTTGTTTTCTTTCCCACCTACTTTGCTTCTGGCATTGTGTTTGTCTGTGTCCCTAAATTGCTTGTCAACACTCTTGCATTCTGCCTTATTTTTAAATCAATATCTTTTTTTAAAAAAAAGAAAGAAAGAAAAATTGTGCAATGCTTAAAAAAGGGATGTCTTTCAAAGAAATCTGTTTTCTTGACTTTTTGAGCTGTGATAGATAATCTAACAGTTTTTTTCATTGAAAATGAAGTACTGTGTACATAATTGAAGTTGGGAACAAATAATATGTTATTCCATTTCATCTATTCTTTAATAAATCTATATATATGTTACATAAATGTGCTAAAAATTTATTTTGTTATATGTGCTTAAAAATAACTTGTGTGTGAAGTAGAATGACACAAATGATAATTTAAATTTTTTAAATTATTAAAAGTATTGTTAAGTGTATTTGAAGAATCTCAACAACTTTCTCTGGTACAGAGCATACCAACTGTTCAACAGTATCCATTTACATTTTTAAATATGACATACAAATATATTTCAATCCAACACACTCCTGAACAAAACTATAACATCAGAAAATTTTCAATTTGTTTAAATCAGGGCTGGTCAAAGGCCCATGCAACCGATGCAGTCACATGGGTCGCCAAGCCTCAATGAACTGATCGAACCTTGTTTAAAATTTCAGTCAGTTTTAACTGACAGAAACAAATGTGATTTAGATGCATATTATCTCTTAGACAAGATTTTACTTTTATCACTTACTGACAAAGGAGAACTTCACTGAAATGACATGGATATATTTCTTAATGTTTTGTGAGTTTGAAGATTTTGCTTCTGTTAGTTGCTAGGGAGAAAGAACTTTTTCAAAATTAAAATTAATAAAAAGAAAAATGAACTATCTGAAATCACACACACATACACACATTTTCCAAGAGCATCTAAGTGGATTAGCAATTTTGACCATAGAAAATAATCCATGCCATTAATACAGACTCAATTGTAAAAGATTTTGCAAAGCAAAGATCAGAAAAATAAACTTTTGATGTTACTATTATTACTCTTTTTTTTTTTTTTTTTTTTTTTTTTTCATGAGTTCCTGACAATTAATAATTAGAAATCTTTCCAGAATCTTTTTGGTCTTTACCTGATAGATATTACATCTAACTCCAAACTCCTCTAGGATGGTGTTACCGTCCCTAGCCAAATTATTAGATACACTTTAGTTTTTACATAAAATCGATTGTAGTTAGAAAACATCATGTGATTTTAGTAAATAAATGCAAGTAAAATAATTATATCAACACATAGGTTGAACTCTGAAGGAGAAGGAATTATGAAAAAAATATGCTGTAACACAGGGGTGCAAATAGGATCTAAATATTTAGTGGCACAAAAATTGGATGGCACCAAACTTTCTTATCTTTCAAATTCGAGGAAACAAATGTAATTTGTAGTTGCAAGCACCGATTTTTTGGTCGCACCGTACGACTGTGTGACCCCTTAATTGCATACCTGTTTTAACAATATTACAAGTTAGCAGAGCTGAATAATGTTAAAAAAAAAGAAAATTCTCATGAAATAATGCTCAATATATACATATATATATATATACTGTTTATGCTTTTTGAATAGTGATCTATCAAATCATTGCTTCTTTTATTCATAGGAAATTTTATTTTTAATTAAATTTAAAGTCATTTTATCAATAAGGGAAGCATGTGTGGAGGAAGCTGGATTTGATCCTGCGAAATCCATTTGGTAGAGTGAGACATTTTCTGACCAGGCCAAAAGGTACCCCATTTGCCTGGCCTTCGATTGCTGAGATGTTGCGTGCATAGACGAAATCTCATTGTAGCATGTACAAAGGCAACCTCGTTCCGCCAATAGTATTGACTGTAAATTTGTCAAAATTTACATAACACTAGTATAATTCATTCTCTTCAAAGCAGTCTTTGTTTGAATAATCTTTCATGAGGCTGCAATTGCATTCTATTGCAGATAATACTTTTTCACTTTTAATATAATGACTCCTGTGAAGTGTTACTATAACAGACTATTAACTTAAAAAAAAAAAAATTCAAATTGTTAATCTTAAGATTCATTGTACACTTGGTAAATGTCATTCTAGTTAGAGGAAAATGAAGAAGTGACTATTTTTTTATTACTATACTTAAGGGTCGAAGTAAGTAATGACAGCCACAGCAAATGCCTAACCCAAATAGCCTCAGTGATGAACATTTTTCATGGCAAGTTTAACCATGAGTATTTAAAACTTTCATGCGTTACTTGAGCTTTTGGCATTCTTTATTAGATGTATTTTGTTTTACATGAAGTTTCAGAATGCTTACAAGAAAAGTGAAGAAGATTGGTTTTTGTTCATCTAATTGCATTATTAATTCAGTTAAAAAAAAAATCAAATAAAAAATCTGTTACTGCAATTTACTCTTTCAGTAGAGCCTCAGCTAACCAGGATCAGATTATCCTGATTGCAGCTTATCTTAGACAGTCCAAATTTATTATGTTGATGTCAGTAATTTCCATCCATCATCAGCATAATAAATTACGACCAAGATCATCTCGGATAAGATGCAATCTGGATAATCCAATCCCGGTTAAACTAGAGTCTACTGTATTAGGAAAATTTAAGATTTTGCCATGAGCTGTATAGTTATCGTTGCCAGCCTTTACAAGCTTGAAGCATTATTTTCTGCCAGTTTCAAAATCTTATTTTGAGCCCTTCTATTGCATGTAGCAGTGATAGCTGATTTGAAAGGTGTGAATTTTTCTGTAGTTTTGATGAAAAGACTTTCAGAGGGATATTCCCTAATGGCAAAATAACTAAATGAAAACAGTTATCTGAATTTAATTTCTTCCCTACCGACTTCTAAAGTATGTTCTCCCAAATGAAAGAAAGAACTAAGCTACAGTTGCATGAACCATAAAAATTATTACAACATATTTTTTTTTAATATTATGAAAAACAATTTACTATTATAATAATCTGATGCTACCAGATTGATTAACAACTATAAAATTGTACATTGTATAAGCAAATGCACCAATTGTATAACTAACTGTACATTGATATTTTTGTAAATGTTTAAACTGTAATAATGATAATTCTTAGCTTTTAAAATATTCCATATAAAAATAATACTTCTTATATCAATACTTATACAAGCGATTTTAAAATACTAAATGAATAAAAATAAATTAAAAAAGTCAAGCATATTTTTATAAAATTTTTACAATACATTGAAAAATGTGTCATGCATTGAAAAATGTATAAATAAAAATTATACATTCTATTAAAATTAACAAAAATTAAATACTTTTGATATTTAGATTATAAATCAAGCTTTATGTGGCTGACAAATTGTCAAACTAATAGAGGATGAAAGCATGATGTTATTTTTATATTTTATAATCAATAAAAAAAAGAACAAATATTTTGTAATCTATAAAAAAGAACAAATATTTCAGAACTGCTCTAAACAAATATCTGAAATTGATTTCTTCCCTTGCACTTCAAAAGTATGTTTTGCAAAAGTTTTAACGAAGGCATTACTATTAGGTTGTAACGAAAGTTTCCCACCACCACAAATATCATCAGCAAACAGTTCACGTTGGTGTGTTTGCTCATATTTTGTCAAACGATATTTGTCATTTGAAAGAAAGATACTTGCTTTAGAACACCGTGTTGTTAAATAATATCGTTATCATTAAGTACAAGGTGTCTGAAATGGAACGATCACGTTACTGGATTAGAACCATTATTTACTTCCAGTTCTGTTGCAAAAAGTGCTACAGAATGTCAAAGAATTATGTGTGTAATTTAGATTCTACTGTTGTATCCTATGGCACTGAGAAGGTTTGGTACTGAAAGTTAAAAAACAGGGTCTATGACATTCAAGGAGCAGAGCTCTCTGGCTGGCCTACTGATGTTGATGATGGCCACCTGCAAGAACTTGTGGAAGAAGATCAGTATTTAACCCCTTGAGAGCTAGCTAAAGAGTTAGACATTAATGCCATTCCCATTAGCCATGCTATGCATCCGATAAACTTCATGTACAAGTTCAATCGCTGGGTGCCGCATGAGCTGACTCAAGCAGATTTGGCGGAGAACTTTCGTTACAACCTGATATATTACTATCAGTGCATGCTTTAATTAAAAAAGGTTAATCTAATTTTGTTTATGGTTTAATTTATTATTATTTTGTAATTTTTTCCATTAATAATATCCCAAATACTTTTAAATTAATAATGTATGTTTAGGTTAAATAAAACATAATTCATTTAGTAGAATGTGACAAACACACACAACACAAAAAACAGTACATGCCAACCAGACTGGAAATCTTGAAGTTTCTCTCTGGACTGCCAGTATCTATCTAAATGTCCAAACAGTTCAGGGCAGTCATGCAGATTACATGCATCCGTGACAGTGTCACTCCCGCGTATAATGCATATATTTGAAATATCTATACTTTACATAGGATGCTATATCAGTGCTGCAGTGCATAATGACTATTTCAAACACCCTTATAGTTATATGTGATTAATTAATGAGACTCTTCTGCTTATGTGCATGTTTGTGTATTTATGTTTACACATAGTGCAAACTATTTCATTTGTGTTCTTCTATTCCACATATACTACTTAATACTGCTATTTCTTGTCATGTTGGTTACTGTAAAAAGAAAAGGCATTTTATATTTCTATTTCTACTCTATTTCCTGTCTTTCTGTATACTATGCTAATTTAAATTTCATATTTTCTGTTGCTGTGCAACTTTCACCAACATATTGAACATCATAGCATATTCATTATTTATTACATTTCTCAAGTGTTTTATGCTATAATTTCAAATCTTTGCATCTTAAAAAATATAACTATATATTTTTTCAATATACAATAGCTTACTATACATAAAATCATAAATAGGTTATAATAATAAATTATGTAATTATAAAAAGAATAAGTGTAACTTGTTTTTTTTAACAAAGTCATTTGCATTTTTAAATCATAATGCGATTGTTTCCAATACCAATTTCAACTTGCATGTTCAATGCAGCTGCATTCAATCTATAGGAGAATGCTTCCTCCTCTACAAATTGAGATTCTATAAAAATATCAGTGTCATTTAATTTCAAGAGGTTGTTTACAGCAGTAATGCTTCCAATATATAAATGAAACAGGCATTATATCATTATTCTGGAAGGTTCTATTGAGACATTTTTTTTTCCGTGTGTATTAAAGGTTGTAAACAATAATCCAAATACTGAAACTTTTGAAATAAACTTTTTTTTTTCTCCATTGTGTCAAAAGTCTTGAATTAAATCCATCATTTTAGAATCAACTTCAAAGAATTGGTTAAAATTTTATTTGCTTATTTTTAATAAAAGATTGAATGCGTGTAATGACCTTTATATTCTATTTAAGATTTTGAGATATTCTGATTATTGTTATTTTTATTTATTTAAATATATTATTATGAAAAAAAAATATGAAGTATATTTACTACATTAATTAATTACATTTGGAACTATTAGAGGCTGTCACATGTATCTAACTGTATTTTCGAATGAAGACAGTAGATTATTTGATGGTTTCATTCAAACTGCCATTGTTACTTCATTAGATTATGGTAGATTGTTGAACACTGCATTTTCAAAATCTGTTGTTAATAGTTAGTAATATATAAATATTGAACTATGCATAATTTATGAATACAAGTTGAATAATCTATTATAATAAAAAAATATTAAAACTTCTGTCTTCTTTTTTCTTGCTTACTGTTTCTAACAATTCTATCCTCTTTCTTTCCTTCTTTTTTTCTCTCTCTCTCTTTTCTTTTATAAAACAAGACTTTCGTTTTACAAATTTCAATATTATATGCATTTGTATTTCATAAGCATACAATATCTAAAAATGCGATAGCTTATCTGGAGAATAGGTTTTAAACTTTTTTCCTGTTCTTGTCTGTATAAATGATTATGCTCTTCTAATACCATTTTAAATAGTTATCAGATAATAATTTACATATTTACAAATTTTTAAAAATTTTTCTTGTTTCACAAACGTGCTTTTATACGAGTTTTAAGATTTTAAATACTAGAATCATTTTCTGTTTCACATTCATATGATCAGAACATATAAATAATCAGATAATGAACATATAAATGATCAGATAATGAACATATAAATGATCAGATAATGATTAATAGTGATCTAGTACTTTAATAAAGATTATTCACATTTCTAAATAAACATTTTTCTATTGCATTTAATGCTTTACTTAAGGATTTCTGGTAAGTTTTGCTTATGTTATTCTAGTTTCTGTATTTAATTATTTTAAGCTGCATTATATATAAGCTATTCATTACATCATGTTTTTCTTTTAATCTCTTCAGCTTTGAACTGTTATTACTGGGCTATTCATGATCAAAATGATAATTAATAATAATCAGTTTTTTCAAGCAAGTGTTCTTTTTCGGTAACTTATTTAGATAGATCATATTTTATGCTAAAGAATACACATTAAAAAAAGAAATAAAATCTTGCAAATTCAAATAATTCTAATTTTTATAAAAGGCAAAAATTGTTGTGTATACAAGTTTGGACTTTCCTTCTTGTTTATGCATAGCATGTTAAAGAGCTGCAGTAATTTAACTGTGATATATATTACCAAAGTCTTAATATCTGATCATCTGGACAAACAAAACATGCTTGTTATTTAAATTTATTTTTCACATAAAAAACTACACATTACATTTTTTTTTCTTTGCTATTTATAAATTTAGTTCATCGGAGATTTTTTTTTTCCTGTACTTTTTTTAACTTCAACTAATATCACTAATAACCATTATTTAAAGGTACCTGGAATGCATGTATAATGATTTTTTTCTTCTTCCTATTTAGACTCCATAAATACATCAGCATCCGAGGCATCCGTTCTATTAGATCAGCTGGAAAACAATAATAATACATTAAATAATGTCCTGTTCAATAAAGGAAGCATTGGAAGTCCAGATAGCAACCTGGAATTGGACACTGAATCTGCTACACCTTTGAAAAACCGCAACTATGAAAATAAGAACGGCTACAGTACACCAATAAAAGTAAAAGCAGATATAGAACATATTCCTAAACAGAAGCTTGAATCTCCTAGTATTGCTTCTTTAAATAGACTTTCTGGAGAACCTAAAGATGTTGACAGTTCAAAACTTGATGATCAAAATAGTGCTGTTGATGATCTTTCTTACCAATCACCAGTAGAAGAAAATTTCAATATAATCAATGAGTTGCAGCAAAGTTATGGTTCATCAACCTTCTATGTTAGTAGTCCTTTAGTTGCTCGACTAGGTAGTAACAAAGTAAGTTTTTTTTTTTTTTTTTTACTTCACATGAATTCATATTTTGAATTCCATTAAAGATTTTCTTCTTACTGATTATATGTATATATCTTTTGTTTTACAATTCTGCTTGGCTTAGTTGTTTAATATGGGTCATAAATGTATTTCTTGAAAGATTGAGGCTGTTCTTTTAAAAAATAAAGCAACTTTTGAACAATTTTAAACATCAAATTATATCAACGACTCAAAATGAATAGTGAGAGAGGATCTTAAATGCACAGTATTTTGAAAGCATTTTCTCTATAAATGTTTATAAAGATCACAGATTGTTTTAAATAAATATAGTTTATTTAGCTCACATGAGCATTTGAAAATTACCGTCCAGAGGCACAAACATTATGTGATAGGGTTACATAATGTTTGGGATTTTATGTGAAAGGGTTACTTATGGGTTGTCCATGGTAGTAATATTTTAACTTTTTGATAGTAGTTATCACTAGTTTATATATCAAAGTACCATACCAGCCCAAAATATATTCATACTAGGTATAAAGTTATTATCAGACTGTTTTATAAAACATAAATAATAATAAATGTATTTACTTTTATGGTATGAGATGTCATAAATTTAAACATTAAATGAAAATTAACATTTGTTTTCAATTGAACTTATTTACAATGTATAATACAATTTGGGACCCAAGATAATTTTTTTGCAACTTAATATGGGATCACGGCCAGACTGATCAATTACATTGCCATCTGTAATCAATTACAAGATTATGATTTTAATTATTACTAATTTCTAAAAAGATTATGATTAGAGAATGTTAATTTAGTGAAAAAGCAGTAATCTTGGTCTTTTTAAAATCAAGTATTAAAAAATTCAAAAATAATGCAATTTTATCAGAGCATTTCTGTAAAATTATTAACATCCCATTTTAGTAAGTAATCACAGTTAATTGTAATGAAGTCTGGTCAAGGCCCATGGATTTAATACAGCTACTCTTGGGGGTTAAAGTTTAACTTACAAGTAGGTTGCTGCTTGGGCAGTTAAATTATAAGCTTGAAACCAATACTTGGTAGGTTAAAAAATATGTATCAATGTCAGAGGTTACTGTGTGCATCCTGATATTCTGATTTTTTTCTATCGTATGAAAAAACAAAGTGTTCTGTACCATTAAATTTGAAGGTTTCCCAAACTAGTAAATACATATTCTTACTTTCTTTGTCTGCTAAATGCATGAGCGGGCTTACATTGCAAATCATGTCAGAGCTATCAGGATCCAGATTGAATCCTTCAACCCTTTCCTTCCCAAGCTATTTAACTTTTCAAAACCTTAGAGTCCCAGAGAAAATCCCCGCAACAGAGACCCCTCAACAGAAATTTCATTCCCCTGCCTCTTGAGAAATGTTGCCTTCTTTTCAGGGGATCAGTAAGCAGTTTATTCTGACCTTTTTTGATACATGAAGTGTGAAGAATAACTGTTTTTAAAACAAGCTACCTCTCAGAGATTGAGAAGGGGAAAAGTATTTGATTTATTAGCTTTTGAAATGCTTGTTGATCATAAAGTAAACTCTAAAGCTTTGCTATATCAAACTCAAATGTTATACATTGAGATTTAAACCACTAACAACATTAAAATAAAATAGCATAATATAACCGCAGAAAACTTGACAGAAATTAATATAGTACCTTTTTCACCAGTGGCATATGCAGACTTCCTTCAAGGAGTAGGGGAGGGGGGGGTTATAGACATAATTTTGTGTTAAAATGTGTAATATTTAAGCTAAAAATTCAAAATTTATGGAGATTTTGTTAAAATTATTTTGACAAGGGGGGGGGGTTAAACCCCTCAAACCATCCCCTTGTCTACGCCACTGTTTTCCACTGATTCTTTATCATATTTTTGAAAACTACTGCATGCAGTAAAAGTTATCACTAAGGGGAAAATTGAAAGTCCCCTTTGTGATTGTATTGCTATAAAATCACTTATTTTCGCGAGGCTTTAATTTTCTAGAACCCGTCTTCATCGCGAAAATGAAATCCTCACGAAATACTTCATTTTTCACTTCAAATGATAATAAAAAATCGGAGATTTTTCACTTATTGAAATTTAATAATTTACTGCACAGTTACAAACTCTTTCATGACAACTTTCTTTCTCACAACTATTTCTTGAATACTGTACAGTTATTTCTTGAATATAAAACAATAATACAACTTATAGAATGAACTCATTCACTTACAATATTTATACCAGCTTCTTTGAATCCATTCAAATTGGGGAAGTAGAAGGGATGAGCTTTTCAGACAGAAGGAAATTTCTGAAAGTTCCTTATGCAAAAAGGGGTTCTATATTTAGGTAGTTTAGGAATTTTTTAACTTTCGGTTCTATTTATATGAAATTTGCAAAATTTCCAACATGCAAAATCACTGATATCTTCATTTTCGTGAAAGTTACAGCTCGTGAAAATAAGTGATTTCACAGTAATTGCGAGTTTCTCTTCCTATGTCCGCAAAAAGAAAAACCACTTATTGAAAGGAGAAATGGCTCTATTTTTTCAGGCATTATGGGATCCATTCTCTTTGACATATTCAGGTAATGTGGAACTGCAAAAATTAAATTGGGAAAATATCACTGTGGTAGAAAATAAAATTCATGCCTTGAGAATAATGCTAGCATTTTGCTTCAAAAGGGTTGAGGGATTTATGAGAAAGGCTAGTTTCCATTGAGAAAATTTCATTTTTTCCTGTCTTTTCGTTAGTGCAGCTAATATTCTTTTAAAAGGGCATCTTCCTTTCCTCATGCTGGGTATTTCTTTCTGCATTGTATATCAAGCACAGATTATGCAACTAGCCACTTAGTACAAAATATAATATATTGAACTTTGGAAGAAAAGGAAAGCATGCACTACAAATATTCAATTCTAAGTTTAAGCATGTGAAACACATGAAATCTTTTGCATAGCTTGTTATTCTTCGTATTGTCACAATTTCAGTGTGACGTTTCATCTATGCTTACACTCCACATTTAAAAAGCTGATAAAACAGTTACATTTCTTCTATAAAAAAAATCTGATGTGTCCAACACATGACTTCCTTGCACGTCTATTAAATAAAAATGTTTTCTACGCACTTCCTCTAAACTTATTTGTTTGAAAGAGATAAAATATCAATAATAGTAAGGTTTAGCGATTTCTAGCCAAATATTTCGATATCGCCAAGCTGAGTTCAATTTGAAAGATTTCCTTCTGACACTTTATTTGGCGATATTTCACCAAAAGCCGACAAACTTGAGATAGTTTGCTAGATTTTGGGGATAGCCACAGTAGTCATTGACCACAGACTTTCAATGAATTGAATACATCCATACACCTTAATGTATTTAAAGTCATTTGGCTCACCCTATAAATAGATTCTTAGTGGATTGCTGTCAAAAAAGATATTGAAAACAGTTAGATATTATAATATAGTTCTAAATACAAAAGTTCAAAATTCTACGGGTTAAAGTTTTAGAGTTATACAAAATACGAAATAATTTTTGGCGCCAAATTTGGCGATATTTCGGCGAAACTCGTCAATGTCGACGACATTTGGCGAGATATTAAGCATGGACCAACAATGACAGATTATCGCCAAATTTGGCGATATTTCGCCAAAACTCGCCAAGAACGATGACAAATGGCGATACTTTGGGCATGGACGAAATGACTGACTATCGCCAAATTTGGCGACATTTCGGCAAAACTCGCCAAAGTCCAGGACAGTCAGCGAGATTTTGGGCATGTACCAAACAATCACTGTCTGCAATTGTATTATATTGAAGATGTCCATAGACATTAAAGTACTGAAATTCTTTTCGGTGGTCCTGTAAATAAACTCTCCAGTAGATTGGAACCAAAAATCGAGATGCACAACTAGATGTTACAACAATCTTATATATAAAATTTCATAATAGTTTTTGAGGTTTGAGAGTTAAATATACACACACGTCACTAAAAGTCGCCAAGCTTGGCGACTTTTGGCACAGTTCTTGAGGGAGGCACGTGACCGTGGTCGGACCATTACCTAACTTATGTGGTAAGACGGTATTGTGCTTGAAATGGATGAATGCCCCTAAAATTGCCATTGACCGTAATGTATTGGAAATCTTTTGAGTGTTCCTGTAGCAGAACTGTAAATGATAAAGACACCTTTTTTAATGGAGAAATTCATTTTCTAACTCTTTTCAGCATATATCACTTCTGAGTCGTTTGAAATAGCCCAATACCTCTAAAAAACGCTTTGATGAATTTCGGCCCATAGAGCGTAATGTATTTCGAATCTTTTAGGCGGTTCTGTAGATAAACTATCCAGTCGAATGGAACCGAAAGGGGAAGTGAACAACTAGATGTTACAACAATCCTAAATATAAAGTTTCAACATTCTACGCCTAATAGTTTTTGAGATATGCAAGTTTAATGAATTTCGGCCCATTGAGCGTAATGTATTTCGAATGTTTTGGGCGGTCCTATAGATAAACTATCCAGTCGAATGGAACCAAAAGGGGAAGTGCACAACTAGATGTTACAACTATCCAAAATATGAAGTTTCGAAATTCTACGCCTAATAGTTTTTGAGTTAGGCGAGTTTAATGAATTTCGGCCCATAGAGCGTAATGTATTTCGAATCTTTTGGGCGGTCCTGTACATAAACTATACATTCGATTGCAACCAAAAGGGGAGGTGCACAACTAGATCATAGAACAATCCTAAATATCAAATCTCAACATTCTACGACCAATAGTTTTTGAGATATGCGAGTTACATACATACGTACGTACGTACGTACAGTCGGCATGGAAAAACTGACCACAATAGACCGGCCGCTGGTCAAAATGAGTTGCAGACGCGTTTATATGATCGTGCATGCTAGCCTACGATGAGATGCATCGAAAAAATTCTTAAAATTAAATTTAGAGGTAGTCAAAATCGGTTTTTTAGTCGAAATTTGGCCCCCAAAATTTTTCGGGATCACATTACTTCCTTATACTACGTACAAGGAAGTAAAAAGGGGTGGGTGGGAATGCATTTTTCAAAGCATTGAAATTTAGTAAGTAGATGCTTGAAAAAGTAGCATGGCTCATTTCTCCCCTACCCCACCCCCCTTCTGTTAATGGTATGATGCATCAGCACTAAAAGAAAGTGCTCAGGGCATGACGACCTTTGAAAAACACAGCACGAAGACTACTAAAATGGCTTAAAATGTTTGCTTGTAAAATTCTTATGAGCATAGGAAGTATTTAAAGAAGTTTGAAAATTTCAATTGTGATGTTCTTATTACATAATAGTGCTTGTTTTCTCAATAAAAAGTTGATTCCTTCAGTTTTGTTATTATTATTACTCTATTTAAATTAATATTTATATTTTTAGAAAACACCTACAGACAAAGCTTATTGTCTGGCAAAAGAATTGTTGATGACTGAAAGAACATACAGAAAAGATCTTGAAATCATTAATGTTGTAAGTATTTGTGAATCCATCTTCCTACACATTAATTTAATTTAATTGTGTTTAAGTATATTAATTTTGTTGAATATATGCATATTTTGATTACAACTTTTTTTTTTTTTTTTTTTTTTTTTTCAAATTGAACTGAGTGTTTGATTACATTTTAGGTATTTCGAGAAGATTTTTATAAACAGTTTTCTGAGCACTGCAATGCTGTTGAAGAAATGTTAAAAATAATAAACCCTTTATATGAAAAACATTGCTTTCTTCTCAGGGATTTGGAACAAAGATTAGCATTTTGGTTTGTGGAATAGACTATTTATTTCTTATTTTATTAGTGTTTAGTTAAATGTATTGGTTTTTTTCATATATTTATAAATTTTATGGCATTTGTAACATATTAACTGTATTAAAGTGTTTTAAAGTCACCAACTGACTAGAAGAAGAGCAAATTTGCCAACATTGATTCCTTGCATATTGATTTTATTATCTTACACTGTCTAAATGTTTTTATTTTGAAATACAACTTTGATTTAATAATGTCTATGTATTTTTTATGAACTTAATTTGCGTTTTTATTTTTGCAAAGAGTGTGGAACTTAGTAAATGTAATAGTTCATATATGTACAGTTTAATGCATGTAAATGCTCAGTGCATAGTTGTTAAACTTCATTAGTTCTTTTTATATAATTTTTTTTTTTTTAAACCTGATAACAGGGGTCAATGCTGATGAAAATTGGGCCCGTTTTGTGGCTCCTTCACAAAAATACAATCGATTGAAACAGCCCCTGCACAAAAATACAATTGATTAAAACTGCCATTCATTGTCATTCTACCCTACATTTTAATCTGTTTTATCAATTATTTTAACCAAAAAAGTGACTTTTATGAAAAATTGGTGTGAAAATTCACAAAAATAAGTGTTGAAATTCACAAAATTAAATATCAAAAATGACCCTTGAAAAAATTCCTCGATCGACCCCTTTGTAATTAATTTTATGTAATTGTTCAAACTACTTAATTAATAAGAATAACACAAGGTTTCTTTCTTCTTGGAAGAAAAATATTCTGTAGAGTAAAGGAGAAAAATAAATGCAAAACATAAACAAAGCAAATCAAAATATGACGCAATAAAATGTTTCCTTCCTGGGTAAAAATGTTCTGAAACAGGAGGAAAGAATGCCATAAATCAAAAAAGGGAATGAGAAGAAAAAACTTAAGTGCATGCTACTTTTTGCAAAACTCATATTTTTGATTAATTTCAACCCAACTAGGGAATTGTATTTGAACACTAGCATTATAGCATTTTCTTTATGCCATCGATTACAATAAGTGTTCAAAAAGACACTCATTTTGAATAGTATGAATTATCCAATTTTTGGACTCATACAAATTTAAAACTAATTGTGAGTGTTATGAGTGTGTTTCTCTATTACATGTACAAATTGAAAATATATAATGTCAAAAATTAGGTCATTTACACCATTCAAAACGAATGGTTTTTTTAACTGCTCGCTGAAATTGAAGGTTTATACAAAATGCCATTGTGTTTGTGTTATAATTTAGTACATATTTCTCAATAAAATTCTTAATATTGAAAATTTCAATAAAATATTTTCATCAACTTTAAAAACAAATAATATTTATTGATAAAAGTGGTCTTTCTTTTGGCTCCCCTGGTCTTCCTCCTTAAATGTGTTCTTGCTGTTTCTGGATGTCGTAAAATAGTGCAAGCATGATGTTGGGTCTTAGTCTGTTACAAATGGTGCAGCCACAAAACCTTTAAACATATATTTTCAGTTGTTTCAATTATAATGATTTCCATTACATTTATTTGATAAATAAATGTCATCTATAACTATCTGAATGTCTTGAAATTTGTTTATAGGGAAGGTAGACCTGTTACTAGATCCCAGATGGGTATTAAAGGTGTTGGAGACATTTTTCTCAACCATAAAGAAATGATTCAGGTGAGAAGTGCATTGCTTTATATTTATTTTTATTCTTTCTAGTTTTAGCATTTTTACTCTAATTATTTTTAAATTTTGTTATACAGTATATATGTTACTTAAAGGTAATATGAAGTTGTTTTATATTGACTCTAAATGTATAATTATATTACAATTTTCTGAACAACTTATTTCAAAAGTTTCTGTTTAAAGTACTTATATAATGCACACGTCAATCACTCTGGATCAGCACAGTTTAAGCAATACAATAAATGAATGATAAAAAGAACAACAAAAGCCCATTATCCCACTGTTTCCAAATTATATTGGCCCAACATTTGTGAATGGTGTGCAATTTTCATAAATTGCAATGTTTTTACAAATTTTCCATCGCAAAGTATATTTTCTTAATGAGATGTACATTATGCCTGTAACACATTTCAAAACCTACATAAAATCATTTGTGAACTATTTGCAATATCTTATAATTAAATAGTTAGAAAAACATTACAGGTAAATTTTTATTTTCACTGTTTTTAATGTACATACTCTCGAAGAAATATTTGAGTGCATAATGTATTTTTCTCTATAAAATTTGGGTCATGTAAGATGTAATAACAGGGATAGATACAGAAATTTCCTTTGAGAATAACCAATATTTTTTAAAAAATGACCAAAACAAAATAGATAAATCAAAATGTTACCCTAAAGAAATGTATAATCATAGTATAACTTTATGTATTAGTATTTTCTTTAAAATATTGATTTTTAGAAGAAAAAATGTTACAAAATGAAGTTGTTAAACATGTATATCAACTGTAAAGTATTATAATTCATTTAAAAAGTGTTAAAGTAACTGCATTTAAAAAAAATTCTAAAATATTGGGTAAATATCCTTAACCATAAAACTGAACTTCTTTTTAGCAAATCCAACTTTGATTAAGTAGAAATTTAAAATCTACCTTTTTGATATCATTAACTAACAAGATTTCACCCTTGAAGCTGTGTTATTTTAATTTCTGCTGGGAATAAAATGCTGAAAATTGCCCAAGGCTTGAAATTTTTGTCACTAAAAGTTTAGTGCTAAAAAATCAGTCCCCAAAACTGAACCTAACTTGGTAATACCTTTCATATTTGGGGGAAAATCTGTCAAATGCTACAATTTATTACTAAGGAGAAGTATCATTAAAATGTCTTTGATAATTATGGACATAGTGATAATAGTAATACATAAAATAAAACTATTTTAGTAGGTGATTTTATTATAGATTTCAATTCCAAAGAACTATTTTGTGGAATAAGGAAGAAAAACACGAATGACACATGGATTATCGTGCACTTTTAATATAAACCACTTAAGTATGTATTTAAAATATGAAAGTTTTTCAGATTCAGAAAATTTTCTAAATATAACTGATAGGACCGGAGACCGTGTAAAAATTAAAATTTCGTGATTTTTATAGGGTTTAATTTATTCACTTTGATTGTTTCTCATATAATAGATTATACAATTTAAAGCATTTTTGCAACCGGAACGATGTGTCTCTGACTAACGATTTAGGAAATAGCCATTGGTCGGCATTGGCACTGGACACCCTGTATAATGTATGGCGTGCTGGTCAGGACCCTTGCTTTGAGCCTTGACTTCGGCTCACTCTTAATTTCGATAAAGTCTTGTCAGGTATTTTGCATTGAGATATGACCGGCTGCTGCTTGTTATGTTGTAGTCTGGACTGGGCGTCATGATAGTCCTCAGTGAGGCATTGGGGCAGTCCTGATAATAGAACCTCGATCTATCGGTTTTCAAGGGGTGCGTAGTAAAAAACGATGCATGCGGGAAAGCGACGAATACGGGTTAAAGTCAAAATGCGAAGAAAACAGTCTTTATGAATACACATAATGTATACAGTATACCAAAATTACTAAATTTGTTACCAAACTGTAAAAGAAACAAATTGTGTAGAAATTAAGTGATACTTATTTTTTAAATTAATCAGTAATTTTACACTGGGTTTTTCATTAATCTTTTAATTAAACAAAATTTTCGAGATTTCCAATATTTTTTTTTTTTTTTTTTTTTTTTTTTTTTTTTGTCTTTTTATGTATATTCATGTTTGTATATAAAAATCATAGAAGCTCAAATACTAGTTTTGGCTCAGTCTCATCGGCATGAATATTATTCTCAGCTTCTTCGCGATTATTTTCATTTTTAGCATCACATTTCTTCCATTCTTAGGATACCGCACGTTGCTACTTCTAAATCAGTGGAAATATAATCACTACATTTCACACCATACTCATCCCTTCTAAATGTAAGATCTCTTCACCTATACCATCATCAACCCAAGATATCATACCAGGAAGTAATTAGATTTGTATACATATTGATCCACTTGATCTTCAATTTCATTTCGGTCAGAAGAAACTTTTTACAACGATGAACGCGGGAAAGCGAATTTTTGACAAACGATACATTACGGGTTTTGTTAACGTTATTTGAATACAGTTTGGGCAGGAACCATATAAATAAAACGATCAATACAGGAAAACGATGAATGCAGGAACAATAGATCGGGGTTCCACTGTATTTGTGAGTGTGGCTGTCGACAATCGACATATTACATAAATATTCCTGGCTTAGAATATATTTTTATTTTAACAGCTTGCCACACAGATTTATGTGGCTACGGAGGTTATGAAAAATTTTGCTCTCTCTCTCTATGGTGTTTACATTTTTATTACCTAGGGTCACATGATTTATAAGCTAATCGCACGGTTCCAAAAAAGGTGTGTTTTTTGGCTATTAAAATGACCAGATCTCATAATCCTTGGAAATGCTTGAGAACTGTAGCAGCTGTGAGACAGGAAAACAAGAAGAGATATATGAATTGCCTTTGTATTAAATTCAGATCCCAAGACAAATCTTTTGCAGTGATGTTAATTCTGCGCCGATTGCGCCGAGCTGCGCCGAAACACAAATTCTTGCGCCGAACTGCGCTTTTAGCCGTTTTTTGTGCCGGTCTGCGCCGAATACGTCATTTTGACTCTTTCAGGGTGCGCCAAAACACAAATATTGCGCCGAACTGCGCTTTTAGCCGATTTTTGCGCCGGTCTGCGCCGAATACGTCATTTTCACTCTTTGTTAAATTTTTGCCACGCTCATTTATCTTTTAAAGCGTGTATGGAAAGCTAGTTAGCAGTAAAGCAAGATTTAAACTGCGTACGAAAGCTGCATTCCGAAGCCATTCTACCCGCCCCGGATCGGACCAGTCGGGCTTTGTAGGGCCGGCCAGATAGGCAAACACGTAATCATCGCAATGGGCACCGTTTTTTGTTTATGAAGGGGCACGATTTCCAACTTAAAATCATAAAAGCAATTTTGAAAAAAGTAAAAGGGACGTCTTTTTCTACGTTTGCAGGGTGGAGTGGGTGTCATGTACCGCAGGGCCGCCCCTGATCTAAACCAGACCGGTCCGTAAAGAAAACAGTATATTACGGTGACGTCCCAGCCCCTAAAAAATCACGGTTTATGACCCGGCCCGTAGGAAGAATGAAAATTGGAAGCATGACCGGTTTAGAAATCAGAATCTAGGCTGTCTGAATTAATAGAATATTTCATTTCAAAATAATCCAGAAATCCTCTGTCAGTAGTGTAGTCGCGGAGGTAGAGATCTGCGCGGGCCCAGGCTTTTGCAGCACGATTCATTCAAGGCACGGGCTGACCTCAGTATTTTCTAGAATGGACCGGAACAAACGTATACTCTTAAAGACGGTCCTCTGCGCTTGCAAAATCGAGCCTTTCCGGAAATTTTTGCTCTCCTAAAATTTGGACAAGACCAAACGGTTGGCTTGTGATTCCCCCCCCCCCCCTTCCTTAAATCATGATTAATATACGAGCTGGACCGGGTCTGAATTTTTTATTTTGATTAAATGCCGGGCCGGGCTAGACATTTTCGGCCCGTGAAGATCATGAGCGGGGAGATGCCGTCTCACTACTTTTTCATTCGAGCTTATGTCAGCAAAAGTAAGCGTTCTCACTTTTCTTCATGGACGCATGATTTTTGAGTCTTCAGTTGCGAGTGTCCCTAAACCTTTTTTCTTAAAACTACACCACTGTTCTTCTTTTTGTGTGTGTGCAGGCTCTACGAGAGGGGGCAGACGGGGCGACGCCCCTGGGCCCGTGTTCAGCCAAAGTGCGTCCACAAATTTTTCAGAATGTGTTACGAATTTCATTTATAGATCCGTAATTAAAATCTTTATTTTAAAATAGACTAAATTTTGAATACATAATTCTAGAATGATATAAACGGCAGAAATGTTAATTCTACCATTTAAATATTAGTATTTTTACAACCTTCGAACATGCATTAAAAGTACCATTGAATATAAGAAATACTTCCCTCCCACTCTCTTTGCATTTAGAATTTATATGAAAACCATTAAAAAGAGCAGTTTCACACACACACACACACACAAAAATTCCTTCCGTCCCTCCTGTTTTTTCGAAACTTTTGTGCTTTACGTAAGGGGCCGGGAGATTTTCGCCCTGCCTTATAAAATTTCTCTCGGAGGCCCTGGGTGTGTGTGTGTGTGTGGGTGGGAGAATAAAAAAAAAGCTGGGTACAAATACCGATGTGAGGGTTTTGAAACAAGGATAATTAACATGGGCCAGGATACAAGGCAAGATTAATATTTAGTCACCGGTGGTGGGATTTCGAGGAACACCCCCTCCCTCACAGCATTCAGTTGAAAACCCCAAGGAGGGAGCGCCTTTGGCGTTGGCAAAACTTCAGGCAGGGTTGTCATGTCTTTTGTTGCCACGTGACAACTATTTTTTTTTAAATAGTGGGGTCATTTTCACATTAAGACCAAGATATATATATTTAAAATACTCCGCATCTTTCCTTCCTCCCCTGCCTTTCCTTTATTTTTGGTAAAGCCCATGGCAATCCTATGAAGTTGCGATTTGCGCGCGCAAACCAAGTCTAGTATACAGAAGTGAAGAACAAAAACGACATCTTGTGAACTGCATCCTAATCTGGACACATTGTTGAGCGCTGCTTCAGGTTCATTATTCAGCAGAGAGTAGCTTACATCAGCAATTTATTGTATCAGCGAATCATCCCATGAAGAATAAATCGTCGTCGCTGTCATCGGCTTTCCATTCAAGATGGCTAAAGGTAAGCATTCGAATTTAAAATGTTTTATAATTCACAAACTGCTTTCTGCTACGTATTTTATCTGTTATTGATAATTAATTGTTAGGCTTCTCAGCTTTTGCTCTTTATGCCTAGGGATGGACGCGAGACGGAAAACTGTCGTCTCGCAAAACAGCCTAAAAGCTTTGTCTCCTCTCGTAAAATCCCTAATGTTAAAAATGTGTCTCGTCTCGCAAAAAAAGCTGTAAATATCTGTCTTGTCTCGCGTCCATCCCTATTTATGCCGTTAAATTAATGTACTTTTTAAAATTTAAGCTTTCTTTCACTCCTTTTTTAGGCATCGAAATATTTTTCCCTTTTTATATTATTTATTGTTTTATTAAAGAAAATAAAGTATTTAAGTTTGCCGCAGCCAGTCCCAGATACGCAAATGATATGTGTCTCTACACTGGTACTATTGTTTTTCCAACTTACTATATATATCTCAATTTTTTCTTTTTCTTTAAATATTCCTTTTTAATTTTCCCACGTGTTTTATTTTTAAGTCTGGATTTTTTTTTCTCCTTTTTGAAATATAAATTATTTCATTTTATTGAAAAACTTTTCATTTTATTAAAAAACTCGTAAAAATATGGAAAATACACACACAAATATATATATATATATATATATATATATATATTAATGGTGGAATGGAAAAATACTAAGATATTCCAATTTCATCTTGCGAATGACTATTTTTTCCTATAACCTTATCGAGAATGCAGGAGCTTTTGCATTTCTAGAAATAGCGGGGAACTTGGCAAAAGTGTATCCTAAATTCCTAAATTGAGGAAATTCAAAGTTTACCTCCGGTTTTATAAGCAACAACTTGCGTCGCAAAATAGTTTCGGTTTCGCGGAGAACCAGCGAACAGTGAATTTCCCTTCCTTCGGCGCGCTCCTTTCAGTTGTTCTGCAAAAAGGGCGCGTCTTTGCTGAGACTGCATTTTTTGTGGCATTGCATGCTAGATGAAGTAAAGATGATTATCCGGAAAATTCAAGAAAATTTGAATATTGGATGCATGGTCGCCAATAAAGGGAAAGGGGTGTAGATGGGACATGTTTTCAGTAGCGACTATGAATTCACTATTAATTACAGCGCTCCTTGATAACGGACATAAACTGTGGTCCCGATTTTGTCCGCTATCGAGAGGTTTTACTGTATACACATCTTTTTGTGTATTGTTAGAAATTTCAGGTTTCTCGCCCCTAGAAAAATGTCTATGGACGTCCATGGATGGATACATGAAAATTCCGTACAGATGAGTGTGTAAAAATGGAATTTGTTAGGATATGCCTAAGAAAGTAGGATTGGAATCTGATGGGAGGAGAAGGCATTTTAGGTCGCTCTCTACTTTTTATGTAATAAAGTGTAGCACCCTTCGTTCGGCCCGAAGTCAACCAATGGCCGAGTGGATAAAAGCATTAACGAATTTTTAAAAGTTTTTTATTACTCAGTAGTTTATTTTTCAGTAGTTTTTAATTTTAGAATTTGAACTTCGATAATAAGATGGCTTTTTTATTTATTTATTTATTTTTAAAGATATATATAATATGTTATTCTTCTACATATTGTTTAGAGGAATAAAAAGTTAAAGGATAGAGAAATGATGGGGTTTTGAGAAATAAATTTTTATTTGAAAAATATAATTATTTTGAATGCTGTACTCATTCAAAAATTAATTTCTTAAAAATTGGGAGCTCTGTTGCATTGATTGGTGCTCACAGCTAAAGGAACTGGAAGTTTTAGTACAAGTTACGTTTTGTAGTATTTATTAAAAAAGAAAGCAGTTTTAATTACAAAATGAATCCATGATTTGTTTTTGGCCTTAACAATCGAAAAGGATGTTTTATAAATGTAAGTAGATACCTTAATTTTCCAATCATTCAAGGCAACTTAACAGGGTTTCTACAGACCTGGAAAGTCTGATAAATGAGAAAAAAGTTAGAGAGGAATTGAGAAAATTGCATACCTGCCAAATTTTACGGATTATCCGTAAAATATACGGATTTTGGCGTTAATTTACTGATGTATGGAGATGAAGAGTAATTTTACGGATTGCTCGGCGAATTTCGAAGTTCGCAATTTCTAACAATTTAATCTTTTTCCATCCGTGTAGAGAATACATACATTTCCCTTCAGCACTCTTTATTTAAATCTCCAATGCCATAAGAGTAAAAATTGATTCCTATTTTGAATTAAAAATTATTTTTTTTAACCGGAGTATGGAGATGACGAGTAACTTTATGGATTGCTCGGCGAATTTCGAAGTTAGCAATTTCTAACAATTCAATCTTTTTCCATCCGTGTAGAGAATATATATTTTACCTTCAGCACTCTTTATTTAAATCTCCAATGCCATAAGAGTAAAAATTGATTCCTATTTTGAATTTAAAATTATTTTTTTAACCTCCCCCCCCCCTTCCCTCTCTCAAGGAAACCAATAAAAATAAAAAAAAAAAAAACCACTTCATTGAATGGGGGCAGGTTTAGATTTTCAATTCACTCTTTTTAAGTAAAATATATAAAAGTTATAAATTAAAAATGTAACCTTTAAAACAGGACCACAAAGTTCATGAAAGTTTACCAAATAAAAAGTCAAGGAAGAGCATGATAAAAGTCAGGGAAGCCAGAACTCTAATCTGTGAATACTCTGCCTAACTAATAAACAGATCCTCCCTTTGATATTGTTTGTCAAAAGCAAAGGTTAAACAAACTTTAATTCATCATTTATATTCAAAATCCATTCTTTTCAAATAAATTTTGTTAACAATTTTTAAAATTTTATTTTATAATACTATAAAATATTTTCTTTTTAGGGTGACACAGTAAATTCAACCCTGATATTTTAAAGGAAATAGATGAAAATGGAGATGTAATATCAGCGTGGTGTATCTCATCAAAGAAAAATGACGAAGGCGTTTGCACTGTGTGCAATATGACAATTAGCTGCAAGAACCATGGTTCTTCAGCAATTAAAAGGCATGCTGGAACAGCAAAGCATAAAGAGGCCTGCAATAAAATTCGTGATAGTGCAGGAAAACTTAAGAACACCCAACAGCAACTTTTCTTTAATAAAGAAGTGCAGCTATCACATGCAGATATTGTTAGCAGATCTGAAACTCTTTTTGCCATTTGTGTGGCAAAAAATGACATTCCTTACAGCTTTTGTGACACAGCAGGAATATTGTTTCCAAAAATATTCCCAGACTCAAAAATTGCTACAGAATTATCATGCAATAGAAGTAAAATATCTTATGTAATTTCAGATGGCATTGGTCCTTATTTAAAAGAAGAGGTTATCAAAGATGTCACGAATTCCAACTGTTTTTTCACTATTCAGATTGATGAATCCCCTGTTGCAGAAAAACGTACTGAACAGTTAGATATTTTAATTCGATATTATAGTGAGAGTTCTCAAGAAGTAGTCTCACATCATTTGCAATCATTTCATATCAATAGAAGTAATTCAGAAACTATTTTTAATCATATAACCGAAGCATTGGCCCCATTACCATCAAATAAGGTACTATGTCTCTATAGTGATGGACCTCCTGTCATGATTCGCCTACAAAAGATGATGAGAGATCTTTATCCACAAATAGTTCACATTTCCTCTTGTCCTCTGCATGTCATTCACAATTCTTTTGGAAAAGCGCTGAATGTTTTTTGCAGTGAAATAGAGACTTTAATGATCGATTTATATGTTTTTTTCAAAAAATCTGCCGTAAGTTCAGGAGAAATGTTGGCAATGCAAAGAGAACTATGTTTACCAGAACATATGTTGTGGGCATGTAAATAACCGTTGGCTCACATTGCATAATTCTTTAGTGAGATTCATTGAACAGTATGAATCTGTAAAAGTATTTTTCAAAAAAAGTGTTAGGTCTCAACAGGATGGTATCCGTGTTAGTAGAATCAAAAGAGTAATGAAAGATAAAATGCTTTTGCCTAAAGCCCTTTTCTTAAAGAATGCCTCAGAATTACTTTTGCCTGTTTTGAAACTATTTCAAAGTAATGAACCATTAATTCATATACTGCATGATGAGTTAACAAATTTAGTTAAAAAAATCATGGGCAGATTTCTTAAAGTTTCTTGTTTTAAGAATGTAGATGGATGTGCTCTGAAGACAATTGACACCGAAAATGGTGAAAATTGGCTTAGAGATGTAGACATAGGTTCTGATACCTTGAAAGAGTTGTCAAAATTTTCATCTTCAGAAAGAAAAGATATTGAAAGGGGTGCACGGTCATTTTATAAAACGTGTGTGAATCATCTAATTACAAAGCTGCCATTAGATAATAAATTACTGTACCATTTGCAGTGTTTGCATCCAATGATGCGGATGGAAGAAAAATCCTTAAATTCCATAAGATATTTAGCTTCGTCTTTAACTGCAGTAATAAATCCCGAAGATGTTTCATCTGTTTGTGATGAATGGATTTTGTATCAGTGTTCAGAAGTTGAACAGTCTTTTGTAATGCCAGATGGTGGACAATATCAAAAAGTAGATAAATACTGGTCAAAAATATTTGATCAGAAAGATTCTTGTGGAAAAGAGAAATACAAAGTACTACCTAATCTGATCAAGGCTGTCTTGTGCTTACCTCATGGTAACGCAGAAGTTGAACGAGGATTCAACTTAAATAAAAATAGCCTAGAGAACCGAAGCAACTTAACTATACATAGTTTAAACGGTATTAGACAAATTAAATCCCATTTTAAAACTACAGATAGCATTGAAAAATTTAATGTAACCCCAGAGCTATTAAAATCTGTTAAAGGTTCATGGAAGCGATACCACGACAGATTGAAGTTAGCTTCTGAACTGAATAACAAAAAAAGAAAACGTGAAGAAACATCAAAAAGTGTCATCAATACTTTAAAAGAAGAAGAATCAAATTTGCGTCAGCAGTTAAAAAATTCCCAAACAATGCTAGCTCATGCCGAGGAAAAAATTGCTGAAGGCATGGGTAAAAAGGACATGGCTGTTATAGAAAGTGGACAGATTCTATTAACGGAAGGGAAGGATAGACTTGCAAAAACATTAAAACTATTAGAAGAAAATGAAAAAGCTCAAGAAGAAATTAATAAAAATAAAAAAAAGAATAAATAGAAAACTAGATAACTTATGATACTTAATTTGTAATCTCATTATTCTTAATTTCTCATAATCTTAATTTTTAACTTCCCATAATTCTTAATTTCTCTTAACAGTCATTAAATATTTTTTGTTTACATTTGCTTTGTATATTTTGTGCAAGTATTATAGATGAATATGTAAATATTATATGAGGTTAAATTACTGATACAAAAGCATATGCTATTAAAAGTACACACATTTAATTATGCTAACCATCAAATTTATTTTGTTTTCGATACTGCTTACCAATTACGTGTTGTTGTATAAGAGGTATAATATTTAGGTTTTCAAAAATCTCCATTTAGTACTACTTGTAATTTGTAATAGAACCAAAGAATGAGATAGAAGCTTTTGTTTTAAAATTTAGTTTTCATTTTATTTGTGCTCTCTTTTTCGAGAGGAAGATTCCCTAAATGATTCTGAAAAAGAAAAAAAAAGGGACAACCTGTGGCTCGCAAGCCGCATACAAATCATACTCATGGTTCTTGAGTAGGAAAAAAATGACTTAACCACAGAAAGGTTGCTGACTCCTGATATGTATTGTTTTTACCAAGTTGCTGATAGCATAGCCTGTATACACCCTTTTTTTTCCAGAGCTTTCCTAAAGTGCTTTCAAATAGTGTTTTGCTTTTAGCAAATGGTGTTTGCTTGCAAACTTTGCTTTTCTTGTATGCATTTATTGTGTTCCTAAATCTTCAATTTTATGCTCCAAAATCATGTTAATTCTGAATCTCGAATCTTAGTTTTCCTCTCGGAAACTATTTTTTTGTGCTCCCAAATGGAATTTTTCTGCTCCCAAATGGAATTTTTCTGCTCCCAAATGGAATTTTTCTGCTCCCGAGGTGCTCCCAAATGAAATTTTTTCTGCTCCTGGGGTGCTCCCAAATCGAGTGTTGGAGTTAACATCCCTGCTTTTGTTTGAAAACAAAAGCTGTTAGGCTTCTGTAGTATTTTGAAGGAAGCCAATAGAAAATTTGAATTTTGAGAGCATATTTATTTTTATATGATTTATAGATACAAAGAATGAAACATGAATTCATGTGAATTTAGAATTAACTTGTTTTAAAATCATCATGTCCCCCCCCCCCTGATTTTCTTTACTTTTCTTTCATGTAGCATGCAGATTCTTTATTTTTCTTGTGAATCTCTTATCGTGGACTTTCTTTTTTTCTTACTCATAATTATTACTAAATTTTTTATTCATGGATTGTATGTTTTAAAACTAAAATAATTTTTTGAAGGAAATTAAACAAAAGTTTTCTATATACATTCTGATGTATACTTTTTTCATCCTGTAACATATCCTGAGTGATAAATTATTCTATGGTTATAAATAACTTAAAGTTTGGAGTCATTTAAGTTTATTCATTTTGTTAATTTTAAATTTATGTCTCTATTTACTGGCTTACATTTTCAGGCCCATCAAAACTTCTTGAAAAGTTTACCAGGTGTTTTAGAACATCTACAAAAAGAATTAATTTCTGATGGAGAGTTGGCCAGTTTTTACCAACAGTTTGAGGGTCACAAGCTTTGCTACCTACCCCTTACATCATTCCTGCTTCGGCCTGCATTTCGTTTGTCTTATTACAGTTCTTTGTTGAGATGTAAGATTCAAATTTTTTATCTTGTTGGGAAATGATTTGTAGCTATATTTATGTATATATTGTGTATAACTTGTATATTTCCTGTGTATGCGAAAAACCAATGGCAAGCAATGAAAAAAAGTTATAATAAAAGCCTTAAATTTAATTTTCTAAAATTCATTTTTAGCCAAAATGCCACCACAGCCAAATGTCTAGATTGTCAGCCCTTAGAGCAGGCTGTGATAATCATTATCTTGTTATTTTAAATCAACTCTAATAATATTCTTATTGGAGGCTTTAATGTATTTGAATTTTTGCCTAACTCTGCTCTTCGTTATTTTCTTTAGGTCTCTTGAATTTTTATGATTCTGAGCATGAAGATCATAATTTTTGTTTAGGTGAGTTTTGTATAAGATTATAAATTCACATATCTATTATAATTCTGAATAAAAATATATGTAGAAAGAGAGATTATTCGTTTGACTGCATTTTAAAGTTACAGAAACACAAATATACAAGTGATCATATAATCATCCTTAGTCCTAATGACCTTAAGTCTATCATTCTGCCTGACTCATTACTGTTCATTATTTAGTGTAAATGTCATTCTGTTAATTAATCATGTTTTAGTATCTATATTTTCAATTAATACTCCTTCAAGAAAATATTGATTAAAAGAAAAAAAAACTTGTAGCTGATTATATACGTAACTGTATATACACCCTTGTAACTGATTATACGTAACTGTATATACACCCTTGTAGCTGATACAGGTGTTCCTTAAAGGTGGTACACTTTAATTCTTAATCTATTAGAAATAAGTGAAGGAGAGGCAACCACCGTCATTTTAAGGTTGTTTCACTTAATGTCCATTTGGTTTAAATTTTGACTCGGTGAAGCTGGAACGTTCGTTTGCATTTCAGTCATTGGCTCTTGTCAAGATCTATCAATTGCATATATAAAACATTTGTGTGAAATAGTTATAGTGAATATATATAGTGTTAAAGTAAAAAATTGAAAAAAATAATGCAGTGTCAGCCTATATTCGTCAAAATTCCAAATCAAACTATAAAGAACATTTACAGCTGGATAGGGCTTCTCAAGAGCAATCCAGTGATATCCATAAAACACCACATAACTGAGTGAAGCAGCTCCGGGAACGTAAAAGAATAAGGGCATCCGAGCAGATAACTTGCAGTAAAGGTAACATTCAATGGCATCTTCAAATTCATACTCGGATGTGTGTGCATCCATCAGGGCACTGTGCTAGCAGAAATTAAGCTTTGTATGTTATGATAGCTGTTAAAGTGTTCTAAAAATATCGTTAGGATTATACGCAAATACGAGCTAAATCTCTTTACACTAATTGTGATGATAGTCGGAGACTTCAATGTTAATGTCTTGCAGGATCATTTATTGCCCGACTTCGTGCTCAGTGAGTTTGTCTTACATCGAAACTTCTTCATTAGTGCTAGATTAATACCTGTATTAATTTAATGTTTACCAGAAATCTTGATGTATCCTGTATGCCATTTGTTTCATACTTTTCGTATCACGTATAATCTTAATTTATTAATAGTTATCATTAATAAAGTTGTAAAACAGTAATTATTTGTTTCTTAATTTCATTCCTCAACACAATGAATCTCAAAGGAAATATGACTCATTGAGTACACGTATTCACGTAAAGCAAATGGCTATGTGCATGACACAGCCACACCCCTTATTTTTTCTCTCTTGGAAATGTGCTTAAAGAGGCTTATTTTTCAAACTGAATTACGAGTACTCGATCTGTCTATGCATAGTTTCAGTATTTTTTTATTATAAATGTATTAGAATAATAAAGTGTTTTAAAACTTTTTAATGTATCCTTAATAAGATGAAATAATTATAAAAAGAATATTACAACATTATTCGAACCAAATTCTAAGAAATTGAAAAAAATCTTTGTCCTCATGAAACAAATAGTGGATTTTTTCCCATCAGGGTGATCTATGAGCCTTTAGTTCTTTCTGTTAGGAAGAAGTTGTTATTTCTGAATACTTTTTATTAATATTTTTTATTTTGCTCTTAAATGTGTTTTCTCTAAATTTTTATTGATGGTTCCTTTGAAACATTCTTTACATTTTACTATTGCTCTAAAGCACCATGACTCAGCTTGATTTTATATTCCAAAATTTGACACTAAAAGTTTCTTTAAAAAATTGATCAGCATGTGTTTATTAAAAATAATCTGATGATGCAAAAAAATTAAATAAATCTAATAAAAGATAATTTCAATATTACAAAGATTATTGTCTCTGGCCGTGAGCACTTGACTTGGCTTTTTTCATCTTTCAAATCTTTCTTGTGTAAATTCATATTTTGAAAAACGGATTTTTTGACCGCAGTAACATTCACTCACATTAAAAAAAAAAAATTAAAACATATATATTTGAGCTTTTATTAATAGAATTTTTTAAATGGAAAGAAAAATTCCCTAAGGCTTAAGCTGCAGACTTTCAAATCTGTGCTGTAAAAAGTTAACTGTTATTTTATTATTTTTTGTTGTTGTTGTTTATTTTTCTAAAAATATTTTAAAAGTACTTCTTCTTATTATTATAGAGGCCTTAGAAAGTTTCAAATGTTATTCCGAAAATTTTGAAGATAAAATTATACCTGTGGTGAGAGTTTTCATTTTTGTTTATATATTTATTTTAACACCCGAAGTAAAGAGATTATTTATTTTAGCACCCAAAAGTAAAGAGATTATTTATTTTAGCACCCAAAAGTAAAGAGAACACCAAACATAAGCCTATGTCATAGTTTTCAATTCCCCCCCCCCCACCCCACCCCACCATTTCATGTGTGAGCACTTGCCCATCAGGCATTCTCTACTAATAAGGCCTGAGGCATTGGCCGTGCTTCGATAATCAAAGCATCCAGTAGATGGCCAACACTACTCTATGAAGGAATGAACTAGTTAACACTAAGCCAAAAGTTTACCTGGGCATGTGTGATAGAATGGTTTGTTTACCACTACACCACCTAGGCCGCCTAATTTTCAATGTTTTTTTGTTATGATGCGGAATAGAATTCTTTTAGAATTCTATTCCGCATTATTTAGAAATTCTTTTAAAGAGCATGGAAATATCATTTTGTGCAATTTTTCAACAAGTGAGTTATTTATGCAACATAATTTTATTACCATATCAGGCTACAAAATCCCAAACAGGAATGGGTTTGATGGATTCTGATTTAACCACAATCAAAATGCATTGCATTATTGATATAATTTAGATATACAATTAATAGCTGATGTCCAGTCATGAACAAGTAATAATAATTAATGGTGTTTTCTTTAAAAAGTTACATCGTAATTTATGTATAAATTTCAATTGAATATTGTGATGACTATAGTGATTACACACACATTATTATTATTGTTACTTGTAGACAGTGAAAATTCTGTGATGAATGTTCTCACTATGTATGCTAAGAAAAAGACAGACTGGTTAACTTCTGCTGAGAACTGTCTGTTCATAAATATGGTGCTAGTTCTTTTAACTTGCATAGTAACACGCTTCACACAGTTTGCATCCATGAACCCAAATCATACCTCAAGTTATCATTGTTAAACTAGGAATTACAAGCAATAGAAAAATAACTTACCAAATCTTTTTAGCTTAAGTAACACAAACTGACCCTGAATGGTAACATAATGGTAAATAACAAAAAGTTTTATTAACATTTTTTGCAGATGTGTAATTATCTTGTGTTAAAGTTATGAAATTACATGCTATTAATACTGAGTGAATAATTTATTGTATTTTATTATTTGTATATATATATATTTCTATGCACTAGATTAATTATGTGAAGTTGATGGAACTTCAGAGAAGTTTATGTGGTTTCCCTAACCTGCTAAATAAAAAAAGGGTATGTTCATTTCATTTGTTCTAATATGAAAATTAAAATTTTTTCTAGATGTTTTTACCAGCTGATATAAGTACTAAGGAAACATGAATTAAATTTCTAGCTTTTTTAAAACTAAATATTATTTAATTTTACTCTATACTGAGTGTAAAATACTACAGGTTTACAATCAAACATACTGCCTTTTTTATACGCTTTATTATTATATCATTTTGTATGTAAAATTAGTTTTGTTCATTTAACAGGAATTTGTCCGTGAAGGCTGTTTGTTAAAGTTTTCAAGAAATGGATGCCATCAGCATATGTTTTTTTTGGTAAATATCAGTAAATACTATCAAAAGTCATATACACATGGCTGTAGTTATTACTAGTTTTAGCTGCTGGTATAAGTTAAATCCTAACGCCTAATTATCTTTATTCATTAAAATTATTTTTATAACTATAAAAATTACATGCCTGATAATGTCTGATCAAACTATATTGTAAAATATTTTTGAGCTGTACTAATATTTTCCTTGAAATGAATGGTAGTTACAGTTTGAGTCAGTAATGTTTTTACGTTTTCTTAGTTATTAAATACCACTTTTCAATCAGTAGTTTGCTATGTACATATAATGAGCTACTAACTTTTACAAATAAAGAAAAATTTATATGTCACCTGTGGGAATAACTAAAGTAAAAGATGTCAAGTAAAGACAAAAAGAAAACATATTTTTCTTAGCTGTATCCAAGGGTGACTTATGCTCTTTTTTAAGTAAGTGGTCTATTATAAATACATCATACATTTACTTTACTGCGCATTTCTCCATATCAAAGTCTATGAACAGTCTTTTTAATGGCTCCAAAATCAAATATTTTTTATTGCATATATATATATACATTTTGTATTCCAAAATGACAATTTTTGTCTCTGTTAATGTCAAGAATGATTCATATATATATAACATTTTATATACTGCCTTATTTAAAAAAAAAATAAATAAAAAAAATAACATTATCTGTAGGAATATGTTGTAATCAGTGCTTTTAGTTTTTTGGTATTTAAAGAATTATTATTTTTCAATTATAAAGTGCTGCAAGTTAATACTGTATTATTGTTTCAGTTTTCTGATACCATATTATACACAACAAGAATCCACAATAGTCACTTCCGCTTCAAAGTTCAAGGTCAGATACCTGTTCTCAATCTTCAAGTGGAGGATGTGGAGCCTAAGCATGGTGTGAACAACTGTTTTGTCTTGTGCAATGGAGACAGGCGGGTCACTGTGTCAGCTTCATCTGAAAAAGAACACTTAAAATGGTTGAGGGATCTGAAAAAAACATTGCAGAACGTTTACGGTAATCAGCTTAATTCAAATAACTCATCTAGTCAGAGTTTGAGAAGCTTTTCGGAAGACAAGTACGAATCTAGTGATGATGCTGATGATGTAGGCATATATCGAGAAGAGAAACCTGTGTCGCATCATGTGAATACATCTATTCATATTTGTTGGCATCGAAATATAAGCATTAGTTCATCTGATTTGCTGATATCACTAAAAGTAAGTTTGTTGTTCTTACAAACTTTTATAAAATTACTGACTGAATATCCACTCTTCTTTATTCAATAAAGGGTCAGCTTGACCACCTCAGATTGTTGTGGCTGGTCACAGCTGAAAGGATGCTTCTTTAATGCAGAACGTACATTATAAACTTAAAATCACATTTATAAAATTTAAAAATCATAGAATAATTCCTGATTAATTATAATGGTGCTGCTTTGTCATCAATTGATGGTCGGTGTATTATTCTGATGACAAAGGGAAACACTATTATTAAGGGGGTTAAAAAATCTTCTTAACTGTAATTAATTTTCACATCTTGTATTCCAAATAGAGGGATTTTCTATGAGTAATTTGCATTTAAACTTATGCAAAGACTGAATTTCTAATCAAGGGGATCGCATTACATACCTGCCAACTCTACTGGATTTTGGTGGTTTCTCCTGGACTCTCGATTTTACATTAAAATCGCCTGGTTTTCTGGGATGTAGAAACTTTAATAGTCGACCTATTTATTCTCCCACTAGTTCTAAAAGATTACCGTTATCAGGGTACATTCATTCCATATGGAATTATTTTTTTAATTATTGGATCAATATACCATGGTATTTTGTTCCAGTACTAAAGAGATTTATGCTTATGTTGATCACTCATTTGTGAAGGATTCTTGGAAATTTCAAAATTAGATGGCATATCCTTTAATTGTAACATTGGTGAGTTCAAAGTCCCAAAATTTCACTACCTTTTTTTTTAATGCCTAAAATGCAGATATTTTTTAAATTTTTAAACATTTAAGAAAAAACTTCTGTGGTTCTAAAGAAACATTGAAGTGTGTTTTATTTATTTTGCTTTAAAAGAATTCTTTTAATATTGAGCTTTTTTACAAATTCTATTTTTAACATTATGACCTTATATGAAATTGAAATTTCAAGCATAAACTTATCAACTTATATTACATTTATATATAGCCAACTTATATTTAAAAAATAATACATAGAATAGATTGTGAAATTTAATGTGTGAAAAAAATTTGAAGTGTGTTTTGTGGCATAGATAAGTAATTATGACTTATACTGTGCTGATTGTGATACCGCACAAATCTACTCGATTTTCCTCACTGTATGTTAGCAAGTATGATATTATCTTTAGAGTGGCTTAAATGTCAAAATTAATTATAGGGATAAGTTATATGAAATGAGATGATGGCCAGTTTCATCTCAGCTGTACCAGAAAAAAGGGCCATCCTGTTTATTCTAATGTTCTTGTCTAGATCATGGTAGCATATCTCAAAATTCCTAGTCCTTAGTGTAGAAAGTATTTATAAGACCTTATATAAGTTCACCCTGCAGGTCTTGACATTATCAGTATGGCAATGCTATAACAATGATCTAAAAACTTTATTTTTTTAAATATGTGAACATTATGTGTTCAGAGTATTAAAATAAAATCATGTGTAATTCTCACATTCTTCGGAAAACAGTTTGAAGAACTATTGGTGAATTGTATAGTGAATATGTCCACTGACCTCATGGTTTGAGCATTTTCTTAGCAGGTATAGTTCTTGTCTAGCCACTAGCACTGTTTGCCACTAACAGTGATTCTTCCTAGTATGTGTTTTGATCTAAGGTACTTTTATAACAGACTTTATGCCGAACCATAAAAATTGTTGCTACAGAAGAGATTCTGAAAAGTTAGGATATCCTTTATTTAATCAAACTAGCCAATTTCTTATCCTGATTTGAATTTCACTGCAAATGTGTAAAATATTCTGAAATACCTTTTAACCCTCCAAGCGGCTGAGACGTAAAATCCCGTCAACTTCGTTCCAGTTTTCACTGCAATGCATCTATAACTTAAATATTTATAACAGACAGGTATCATAAGGTATGTTCTGATATTGAAGCTTACATGTAATTTAGGAACTTGTTTTTAATAATTACAAATCTTCCTATCAAAATTTAATTTTTTGTATAGTTTTAAAGCTACATGAAAAATTTACCGTAAAAACAACTTTACATTATTTGCCCATTTCCAGGATGCTCAGAGGGTTAATGTAATAAATAATGTCAGTCTAGAGATCAGCTCTTAACTCCATTGAACTTCTTCTTTCCAAATACTAAAGAAGATTCTGATAATTGATATCTTTAAATTGAGGTGAAAAATGAGGTAGTTGAACGAAAGAAAATTATGTTCTGCATTGTTTTAAATATTATATTTTTCCTGTTTATCTGTTTTGTTTTAATAGATAGTCTTTTGTTACCCAATCCTAGATTGCGTTGAATTTAATGATTGAAATTTCATAAAATTATTTTATTTGTTAAATCAGTTATTAGTCTCCTAAGTTGTTACTTTTGTGTTTCAGCATAGTATTAGTGGTTATTTACTCAGGAAGTTCAAGAATAATAGTGGCTGGCAGAAATTGTGGGTTGTCCTGGCTAATTTATGTTTGTTTTTCTATAAATCATATCTTGTAAGTATCTTTTGTTTAAAAACAAATTAGCATGTTTGTGTGTATGCCATAATATGTAAATTTCTCATATTGCTGTTGATGCAATTTCTCTCCCCCCCCCCATTCAGAAAAGTAATTATGTTTTTATGTTTCGAAACAGTACCATAAAATTATATCACTCTTTTGATTTTAGACCTTAACAACAAATGACAGGTTTATTTTTTAACCAAACCTTTCTGCCTTTTTAGTCATTTTACCAGTCTGATTGTATCCAGAATTTAAAAACATATTATTATGAACCATCTTGTTATGAATTCCTGTCTGATGTTGTCCAATTAAAATATATATATAAAAATATATTCTGTTATTAGCGAACCCAAAGAACAATTTTTCTGCACTTGGCTGATGTCATTTTCAAAAATTCGCAAATGTTGTGGGTTTTTTTTTTTTTAGGGGGGGGGGGGTGGATGTCTTCCCGATTTTAAATGTGCAGGCACCACCTGATGATTTTACAATGTTATTAGCCAACCCAAAGGACAACTTGTCCATGCTAGGCTCTCATTGATCTCAAAAATCAGTGCCAAAAGTGCATTTTCGACCCACTCTAATGCACACAGTGGTTTTAAGTGATAGTTTGAGAATCGCTAACAAGACTCATTGTGCCATGACTTCACGAAGCTTAAGTTAAATTTTCTAAAGTACCTAAATTAAAGTTAAATAAAAATATCAAACAATCCTATATATTTTTCCCTAAATCAAATGGCATAGAGGCCGAAATAATCGTATAGTTTAAACTTCTTAACCGCCAAAGACCCAGGTTCTATCTGTGCAATTCGCTGAAAAGAAAAATGGCGCATTGACGCCATTGTAGACCCAGTAAAGAGATTCAAGGAATGAACGAAGAAAACACTCTGATAGACTTTAAATTCTTACATTTATTTTAAATTAACTTCATCATAACAATTTTTTTTTCTTGAATAACTAACCACACCATTACATAAGAGTGTAACAACTTAACTTATTATTAATAGAGCTCTCTAACCATTTTAACCATTATTTTAAGTGCACTTTCGTCGTAGCCGACTGCTAAAAAAAAATTAAATAGAGAAAGAAAAAAGAAAGAAAAGAAAATAAGACTTATCGTCTTTAGGAAGAATCTGGGGGCCTCCATCATGTCTTTCTCATCACGTTGTCATTCGTCGCTCATCCACCATCTCTCCCCGCTTGACGCCGCCGAAGGGTCTCGCACCTCAGGAAATCTCAATACCAAACGACCTCCTCACGACACCACCACCGTCAAGTCTCTCTCCTACCGCCAAATCTTCCTCTTGATTTTTCTCTGCCTCTTCACTCCACTATTCATGCGACAATCAAGTTCGTTCATGAACTTTATTTTTTCATATCTTAGTGCATAAAAATTGAAGTGAAACTTATTTAGTTGGTGAAGTTACGTCGCATTAAAAGGAAATTTAATTATTTCGTTGGTTAATTGATATATTTTGAGGCATTTACATTTTTCTTACACGTGGTTGTGTTCCTCCGCCGATTTCGATGTCTGTATCGAATCTTCATCCAATCTATCGAATTATGTAAAATTGATGCCGGGAAAAAGGGTAATAAAAAAAAAACAGAAAAGGCAGAATAAAAAGTTAAAGACAGAGAGAAAATTTTAGCATAAAAAAAAAACACTTTTAACCCAAAACTTAAAATTTAGCAAACACTTTACAAAGCCAAAATATGATGTTTGTATCAAAAATTTATTTAAGAAAAAAAAAAAATGTCGGCATAAAGAAAAGGAAAAGTCGGCTCGATTTTAAAAAACACATATAAACATTTTTACCATTAATTATTTATCAAAAGTTACAATCATACCAATACTACATATCAAAAAAGAAAAGTTTTGTTCATCCGATCTGGCAACCTGTTTTGACGTTAGTGCGCAAAACAAATCAAAACAAACCGCGACATCGGAAAGTTTGTGCCCTGAAAGAAATAATAAACAAACCCAAAAGATAAGTAGTACAACTTAAACATTACACAAAATATTACTCTATAATTTGTTTTTACTACTCATAGATCGCTAGAACAAACATTATTTTCAAAACATTTTTGAAATCATAACAATTGTGGGAGGTTTCACTATATATACATGTATTATTTATAATGTATATGTGTGTGTGCTGTGTTAAGGCAAACCTCCATGGAGGATGTCTGCTGTATAACCTAGAGATATACATTCTTTCTGATTTTGAACTATTTTTTTATTTTTTTTTTTATAGGATGAAAGCCCATTAGCCAGCCTTCCACTTGCAGGATATAGAATCCTGAATACTACAAAGAGTGATACTGTGTCTGGAGAATTGATATTCAAGCTTCAGTTTAAAAACCATGAATATTTCTTCATGGCAGAAAATAAGCATACATATGATAGGTATGAGTCCATCTAACTCTCTGTACTATTTTACGTGAGTTACCAAAAGTAAAAAGACGTCATTATTATATATTATATTAATATTTTTTTGATAGATTTTTTTTACATTATATTTAGAATTATCTCCAGTGGGTCTGCTATAAAAATTTTCAAAAGGATTTTTTTTATTCATTAAAAATAATGCTAAGGGTAATTTTAGAGTTAAATAACTGCAATTGAGTTATACCTCATATTATAAATATTAAAACTTCATTGTGTCTAGAATGATGTGTAATAAATTCCACAACTATTTTAAAATATTAGAATTGCTTAAATTTCTTCCAAGAATTAAAAAAGAATATAATTCCACTGAAAAGTCATTACAATTGGATGATAAATAAAATAAAAAAATTGCCAGTAACCATTACCATTAAATAACATTTTCATGTTTATTTTATTATCTTCTCACTCTCTCTTTTATATCATGCTTGATTTTCTAATTTGTATGTTTTCTCTAATTCCAGTGGATTCTCTGTGGCATAATGTTTATTTTTAACTAAAGGTTTATTTTCAAGTTATATTGAGTATAATCACTGGGCTGTAATTATACTCTGGGTAAGCTTTATGGTGTGGGCATGTTTAGAGTTTTTAGGTTATATTGTGTGTGCATTTATGCATGATTGGTGGTGTTTGTTTTAATAGAAAATATTGAGTTATTGAATAATTGCATGTTAGTGCCACCCGAAAATAATTTTCACTGTACAATGAAGTGTTGTGGAGTTATTGTGACATAAAGTGGAAAGAAACTTAATGTTTTTGTTAAATTTAAAATTTTAGCCTTTTTTTGGCATTTTTACTATTAGATGAACTAAAGCTTATTCATTCTCGAACTGTCTTTTCAGTCTAACTTCATTGTTTCTAATTAAATTTTCACCAGCCGATTCGTTTAGCTCCTTCCTTCTCTCTCCCATCAAAATCATGGGCTAAGCTTTCTCACTCTATTTTTCATGCCCATGATTTTTCTAGCCGATAGTGTTCAAAAGTTATGTGCCAGAAGGGTAAGAGCATTTCAATATATCTATCTCATTTTACACAATAGATGACAGTACCGAACTATTTTTAACTTAATCAGGGTGTCTACCATCATGCAAAGGTCACGAAAGTCACGGAAAAGTCAAGAATTAGAAAAATGGTCACGAAAGTCAAGAAATGAAGCACTAGGTCACGATTAGCGACTCAACTCCCTTTTTCAGTTTCATTCAAATTCTTTGTTGATGATTTTCGTAACTAAATTTTCTAATCTTTTGTGCACCATTTTTACAGTTTTGCTAATAAACGTACAGTTTACCGCATAATTCTGTCGATCTTTGTTGTAGATATATTTAATTTTGAAATCGGGGCTTATTTGCTGATCACCCTGTATATTAATAATGTTAATTTTAAAAGTATAATTTTCTTCATTCTATCAGTATGATGCAGGGGTGCAGAAACTGTTTTTACTCTCAACATTTCCCTCAATCCATATGCAAATTTCCCCAAAATTTTATTATATGTTTATAGACTTGCATAAGTTCTGTATTACCATAAGTGTAAAAATATTTGCAATGTACAAGCTACATACATGTTTACTAAATAGCAATTGGTCCAAGTTAAGAGAAAGCAAACCGCTGATCGGTGAAAAAGTTGAAAAAAAATCGCTTTAAAAATAGGAATGGGAAAGAATAACTGTAAGAATTTTGTAATTCATTGTTAAAATCGAAATCAATTGTATATTTTCTGCAAAATTTCCCCCTATCCTAGATTGCCAGATCGTACATATTCTGCATCCCTGGCACGAATGTATTTTTGATATTAGTGTTTCGTATTTGTTATGGTCAAGAAAAGGTCAAGAAATCAAGCTTACTTTATATGGTAGACACCCTGTTAATTTGGAGATAGTTTATTTTTGAATAGATGGTACTAGTACTCAAGTACTTGTATTTGTGGTATGCATTTTGGAATCTTAGTTCACTTTTTTTACTTATGTTCAAAGAAAACTTTACAAATATTTATTTATTTTATGGAGTAAATTTAATAAACTTCTCTTTCAGTGTTTAAAACATATATTTTTAATTTTTCCATGCTTACTGGGAAATGCACATTCAGTCACAATAGCCCTAAATGCGGCTTTTCCAGGACATTTAACTTTATTTATTTGTTTATTTATTTATTTTTTCCTTCTTCTTCTTTCGTGCTTAAAAAAGTCCAAAACCTCAAAATGAATACATATTTTGTACATGTTCTTATTTTTATACAACTTTCTTGAATAAAAAAAATAGACACTTTTATCATCATTTTCTTGAAAATAATATGACCTTAAAGTGGTTAACAATTCACATATTTCCGTTAATGTGAAGCCATACCCTTCATTAAACTTAGGGCCTATAATTTCTATTAATTTTTTAAATGCCACATCTTTTAGTGAAATGTTTTTTGTTCTGTAACATTTTTCATAGCATAGTCATGTTTTGTTGTATATGCTTGCAAATAAACTTTGGTACATTAAATCCGCACCAAACACTCAAATATGGGATTCCGAATCTGCCACACATGCATAAACATCATCTTGAAAATAGATTGATACCTGGATAAAAATTTTTTTGCTTGTTTGGATTCACTAATACGAAACTTCCCAAACACCTTTATGACTTTGATGCCCACAGACTCTGCTGTTGCGATGATGTTTTTTTTTTCCTTGAGAGCTCTGTTTAAAAATGCTCTTTTAACTATGTGAGAAGTGTTTCCTGTAATTATTTTTAGTGATGTTCAATAAACTGTTTCGTTTGAACTCTGTGTGCCTTATCATTTGAGTGAAGGTCTGGAGTTTCAAGTGTTAGTTTTCTTGTTAAGAAACAATCATCTTTTAGAATTTAATGAAAGATTTTGTTAGCAGAAATGAGAGAGAATATTTCTAGAAGCTTAGCTCAGGTGAAGAATGCACCAGTGCATAAATTAAATGATGAGATGGCTTATGGTGACTGCTATATTTTTATTGAAAGTTTACTCTCGCTGTATGTCACATCTATGGTATCCTCTCAAAAATGTATCCAAAGCTAAAATGCGTGGAAAATCTGTATACAAAAAGGTGCCAGCTTCTTACAGCATGCCGGAAAACTGAACCTCTCATAAGTGATTGCCCTCGTGACTGGTAGGCATAACATGTATAAAATATTTAAACAGGGTTGCCACTGGTCAGGGAGAACAGGGAAAACCTGGAAAAGTCAGGGAATTTCATTTTGGCAAAAAAAGTCAGGGAGAAGTCAGGGAAAATTGCAAATTTTAGCCCAAAACCTGGAAAATCATGTAATTTGGACTGGAAAATCAGTGTTTGTAAACAAACAACGTTTAACCTTACTTTGGGAAGCTAAAAATATCAAAGAAAATATACAAATTTGACATCATAAACATAAAAAATAGTCTGGATTTTTACCACATGATGGTCTGGAAAACCTGGAAAAGTCAGGGAATTTTTTTTCAGAAATTGAGTGGCAACCCTGTTAAAAGTAAATTATCAAACACATTTTACTAATGTAGGAGGGCCAAATTTTGTGAAAGTCAAGACACAAGCATGTGACTCTACTACCCAAGACGCAGGCTAGCCACCCAGGCACTAACGACCTACATTGTTGTATATACTAAACCAATAGTTAATAAATTACTTTTCGCACACATTATGTCATACGGAAAGAAGAAACAGGAACATTTCTTTTGTCAAGCCGAAAAGCAAAGTGAAGGAATGAATTAGACAGAATATTTGTTTTGCAAAAGCAAAGGAAATTCTTAAAGAATCGAAAGATATGTGATCTGCTTCATAGAAATGAACATTCCAGTAATGTATCAGCATAAATATTGCAGTAAAGTAGGCCATATTAAAATTGTAGATTGCTCCTTGTAATACTGCAAAACTTTTAGTAAAAAATTTCTTTAATAGCTAGCAGTCGGACAACTTAACAAACCATCTTAATTGATTCTTTCACATAAAAATGTGTATTTAGTCACATAATTCATGAGTATGATTATCATAGGAGCAGAAATATACACAAAATAAAATCGGTGTCAGCCATTTTGAAATATGTCATCCAAACTACCTGGTCCAGAATAGGGCGATACCCACTTCTCTGACTCTGCAATACCTACTTCATTCAACCCTGTTGATGATTAGATAAATCAGTACTAAAATTTTTACGGGTTCCATAACTGGAACTGCAGTAAATTGGTGTATTCATTAAGATTAACTGAGGGAATGTGATTCCCAAATATATAACCACAAGTAGGAAACATTTCTAAAAATGCTGTTGGTATATTTTTTTTTTTTTTTTGTGTGTGTGTGTGTATAAAATGTACAAGATAACTAATAATATTACTATATAAATACTAATTAACAAATTGTGTTGATAAGAGAACTATTTCCTGATTTTTCTTAAATATTTTTAACAATTGCATGACTTAGTGAGATCTTTATTGTGTAGTTAACTGATCATATTGTAGTAGCAGGATTTCAGTAGTTTATTTTAGAATATTCATGGTAAGGTTAATGACTCCATTTGTTAAAACAGTAGATTTCATACTGAAACGTTGAAAGTTTGATTCTCTTCCTCTAGTTGACATGCATGTTAATGTATGTATAGCTGAAGATGTTCTTTAGAATAGATGTGTCAGTATTTGAAATATCTTCTCTCCTGATAAGATTTTATTCAGAATATTTTTATTGTATATTCATAAAGTGTGTATTTTACAAAGCTAGGATTTACAATGAGCTGAGTGTAATGAAATACTAGATTTTTAAATCGGGTAGTAAAATATTGCCGTGTTCCAAGTATCTTTTAAAAACCTTCAATTTCATTTTCGAAAATTAGGGCGCTGACTAGTGTTTCACTTTGTTAAATGACACCCTTGAGAAAAAGTGATTTCTTCCCCCAATCCCCTTGCTTCTGTAGGAAATACTAAAGAATTCCATTAAATTATTTATTCCTCTATAATTTATCTTTTCTTGGAAGATTTATTAGATTTAAATTAATATACAAAGAAAAGTTTTAAAACTAATTTTTTAAATAGTTTAATTTGATTTTGTGAAATTGAATCAGTTTTATAGTATAAGTATTTATAAAATTATTCTATTTTGTAATTCAACTTTTCTTTATTGATTTATTAGATTAAGGTTATTGTGCAAAAACTTTTTTAATGGTTTTATTTTTTGAGGAAATGTAAGAACACAATTATCACAATAACAATACACTTATTCAAAATCAGTGGATTTTATTTAGTCTTTTTCGTCTAGTGCTGTGAACTTCACACAAAAAAAGTAGGGAAAATATAAACCCTTTTTTATATTTTCCCTACTTTACCCCCTGCACTTTTTTTTAAACACTAGCCTATTTTGCATTGTTTACTTATTGATGGAACGTTACCAAAACTTGTTTTTATGTTTTCTACATGTGATACTTTATGATATTTAAATATTAAAACTTAACATTGTTTAACATACCCATTTTTTTCACACAGTTTTCTTTCAGTTATTACATTTTTAAAAATAGTACTATTGATTTAATTAATGTTACTACTGAATATTTTCCTAGAAAAAACAGTTAAATTGCAATTTATTCTAAATCCAAATACATTTAAATTGTAATAAATTAAAATCCTGTGTTATTCAACTTCAATTTATATCTAAACTCAGACTTGTGTAAATATCAGGGAATTTGCAAATGACAGTTTGATGGTCACACTATTAAATGGGCTTTAGAGAAATAAGTGGGAACTCTTTATTCAGATTTTGAGTTGTAAAGTTATAAAATGTATTTAGCCAGCAAAACCTAATTAAATTATTTTAAGGGTTTAAAATATGATCCTCCCCCCCACACACACCACCATACCTTTTAAGACATTTCAACAACATCGAAACAACAGACAACATCGAAAAGAAATGCCTTCTAAAAGTCATACATTTTGCTAGATATAAACAAATTTGCTCTTGAAATAAATATGATGTATAATAAGATATTTTTTAATTTATTTCTGTAGGTGGATGGAAGCAATAAATTATTGCACTCTAGCTGAGGAAGAAAATACACGTCTTTAGCATTCAAAACATAAACTACATTTGTCTAGTAAAAGGGCAGATTGAAGGCATTTAAAATATCTTATCTCTTGTACTGCATTTTTAATTAGTTCACTTCATAAAAAAATATGCATTTCTTTTAGTTTAGATTTGACTATTAATAGTATTGAAATGTGTAATACTATAGTATTAAATTCAGAAGTGTGATGATGATGTGTAGATATGGTTAGATAGAAACACTAACATGAGTAATAATGACTTAAACAAGTATTTCTGACTAATAAAATTCTCCTATGCTGTTACAGGAAAATATGTGTAATTTTTATGTATCATACAAGCCAGGATAACTATTGTTTTATTCATCCAATGTCTCCATCCATGTTTTATTATTTTAACTTTTAAGTGATTACACATGTTGGTTTTAAAGCTATTACTGAAATATTTTCTACCTTATGCATTTGAATAATGTAGCATTTCATCATGTGAATATTTTGTTTAAACATATCTATTATTTTTAATAAATATTTATTCTTATGTTTTAAGATAATTATTTATAGCCAGCATAAGCAGAGATTTTTATGAGAAAAAGATTCAATTTCATTTTCTTTATCCCACTAGAAAAAAGTGTAGAAATACACTTTAAATCTTGAACCCAGCTTTAACCTTCATATTCTCTAGAATTTAGAATTCGTTTGGCCATTGTAATAGTTGAGGTCTTAACTCCTTCTCAGAAAATTAAAGATTTTTATTTTGATGGAATATGTAAATGAAATCCCTAGAGCTATGTCACCTCAAAATGTCAAAAATTGCTATTTCTTTTTGCTGTTTCTCTTCATGTAACTTAATGGCACTTATGTTATTATGTCTTTGTACCAATGGGTGAAAGACATTGAATCTAGATTAAAGAGGGGTTCTAACTCCTTAGTCTGCCTTATAAACCTATGCCACTGGTTTATATAAAAGAAATGTCTAATGTATTTTATATGTAATAATTAGTCTATGAAATTTAATCTGTAAATGTATTTTACCCCCTTTTTTTTTTCTTTTAAATGAAGAGTCCTGTCTTCAAATGGCGTTATTTTAAAATGTTATATTTTAATTCATATTTTATATAATTATTTAAAATTATAATAAACTTAAATTTCTTATTTTTAACGTATTTCCAAATATTTTGTTATCAGTATTGATCTGAACATGTATTTCATTCAATTCAGTTATTACTCTGTGATAATGAGTATCGTTTATCATTATTCATTAATTATACAATTATGTTTTTATTTTAAGCCTCACTTAAATATTGATCTCAGGATGTATTGCATCCAATTTATTTTTTTATGTGTAATGATTTTGAAAGGTTTTTATTTTAAAATATGCTTTAATGCAATGATTTTTTACCCCTTTCCATTCCTTTTGAGTCATCAATATAACTAATAAAATGCTATATTTCATTGTTAAAACTTTAAATTCAAATAATTATCTCTGTAGATAGAATAACAATGAATAGTTTTATGCATTTTTTGCATGAATGTAAGAAAAGATTCACCCCTCACCTTCTACATACTCAAAAGTAAACAGAAACTGGAGTGATATTATTTTGTAGGTATTGTTCTGATTTGTTAAAAAATATATTTCATGTAATTTATTGTAAAAGGCTGTGCGTGTACGTACAGGGTGTCCACTGGTGACTGAAAAGGCAACTGTTGCTACTAATTTAAAGATTAGATGACTTTGGCGACTTTTATGATTAAAAAAAAGCCATTTTCGTACTATTTTCAAGTTTCTGGCTACTTGCACTGTACTCCAGGCGACTCATTTGAAAATCAGATTTCTGTTTTAGTCAACTCTCTTTTCTTTTCAAATTTGCTATTGGTCTTTCATCAACCACATGCACATTGTAATCTATTTTTTTAACTGTGCTATAAAAGCAAATGTACTATATATAAGGGATGCAACAGATATCCGGCAAACATACTGCATCTGGCCAATATGCTGGATAATTGGCAGTAACTGTATATTACAAATATCCAGCAGTACATCCGGCCAAAAATTATATACTGAGAAATTACATTAATAAACATAATAAATGAATAAATTCTAAAAATTGCTTAGATGAATAACCTAATGGCTCTATCCTATTACATTATTTAATTATTCTTATGATTACTAGAATAAATATAAAATATTTTAACTTTTCACAGTGCCACCAATATTTTAATTGGGTGATGAGTACTGCTTTGTTAATGGGAAAGGTGCCTGTTTTTCTTTGAGATAAGTTTCTGCTTAATGACATCTTTGTATAGTTAAAGACGGGTCTTACTGTACACATCAATAAGACCGGTCTTGTGTCCTAATGTGTACATACAGTATAAAGTGTGTAAATGCACACACTGTCAATTATATTTATCATGTAAACAGTACTTTTAAGGATTATAAGGTTTATGTATAAACAACATAGTTTGGGAAAGTAACAGCAAATCAAAAAAGGCTTTGTTTACTAGTGAGATATTGAACGAGTTTTTATGAAGGTCCCTTCAACTAGTTTGCTAGACTGATTATTACCTTTATATATTCTGACTGTAAAGACCAAATTTGTCCTATGGATAGTTGCAAAGGATTTTCGCATAGTTGCAAGGATTTTCGCATAGTTGGTAAAATAATCAGCCTATACACTCCAACTTGCCTAATTGTCCTATGGATTTTAATAACATTGGTAGCATCTTGTGAAAATGATGCTAAAGAGATAATTCAGTTGTTGAGCTAAATTGATAGAAGTAGTAAACCAGCATCTGTTGGCTGTATTTTGGCCTTCTTCAACAAAATCAAAAGTGTTCATTTATACCCGTCATTTGCAATTTTAATGAGCTCAAAGTTTTCTACATTTTGTCATGTAAATGTTCAAGAATGTAATGAGGAGTTAATAAGAAACAAAGGGTTTTGTATTTTTATAACTCATGTTACATGCTTTATTAAACATTAAGCATTTTTAATATGTATCAAGCAGAATAAAAATAAATTTTAGGTGTTTGAGTTAATTTTTGGTTGCATTATGAATATTCTAAACTATGTTGATTTTTGTATATTTGTTGGCCTTTTATTAAACACCTATTCTGCTTAAAAGTGTATTGAAATGTAATTGTTTCTATTTCTTGTCTTTCAAGAGGTTTAAAAGCTGACTTTTATTCGATTTCAATATTCGTACCTCTTAATATAACATGTGATTGAATGAGTATCAGGGAGTTTTTTCTAATCTATTTACATATATATATATAAATATATTATTTTTGTAAGCATTTTTTTAAAATCACTGATTTATATTTAATTATCTTTTAGAGATTTTAGAAATGCAAATAAAATTATTTTTAACAAATCTTAGAACTTTTCGTGTTATTTTTAAAATATCGCATTGTGTCAAGATTTATAAAAGATGAAAGGTTGACATATTAACCAAAAAATGTGTGTCCGCTTTAACATCGTTTTTGTAGATGTAAGAAATAAGTATTTGCTTACTGAATAACTTTTATCCCTTATACCGATGTACTAGAAGTTTTCTGTGTGCCTATTTCTAAAGTGTCTTTTATTTCCTGCTTGTAGTGCAAGAAATGTACTCCCAGCCAGCAATGATAAATCAAACTAATGTCAGATTTGGCATAATTTCGACATAAACATTGATGTTCAAAATGCTTGGATATATCCATCTGTTTAATCACCGAGTGCCAAACTTATAGACTGCCTAATCACAAGGGTTGACTGTAAGAAATAACAATCTTGCTTAACTTCATTATAATAATGAAAAAGATTGAGCGTTAGAAGCAGAAAAGCCTGGATATGCAAAAATGTGTCACACAGGGAGACATTTAAAAAGTATACATTGGTACTCAAAATTGGTATAAGTTGTTGATTATTTTAAAATAAGGCCTTCCATTGAAAGCCTTTGCGACATGGAAGGCTTTCAATGGTCTATATAGCCTATATAGTTTTTTTTTGGTGGCGCTTCAAAAGAATTCAATATGTTACGGTCAAAAACAATTTAGATACATTAATCTATTTCAAGCACAATAACAAGCATGTAGACCAGAGGCAGGGATAGGCATCCAACAGTTCTCATGAAATGATCTTAGCATGGCCTCGATGGGCATGGCCTGAGACCATATCTACCGAAGGCCATATCTACCGAAGTATTTTTACCTAAGTTAGTATGGAACTTAGAATTGGAAAACAAATCATTTGAAATCTGCTTTCACCATAATAATATGTGAATGTTTCCTTAGCACATTTCAAAAGAAAAATCATCCAGGTCGTCCCTCATCTCGGAAATATTTTCTAGTTACAGGCTTATATCTCGAACATAGTTACTGTATATTTAAGGGTGCAGTTCGAAGAAACAAAACTTGACTCACGGTCATGGTGCACAATTTAAAATAACTATGAATTAAAAATAATTCAGAATCTGCATTACACACTATAATTAATGAAAAAACTGTGCCTTTTATGAATCATTTAGGAAAAACTTTTAGTCCTGGAATTGTACAGCAAAATTTTTCAAAGATGTCGCACATTTTGTAAAATGTTTGATTTTTAGTACTTTACTTTAGCCATCGCTCTCTGACATTCAAGGAAAGTAGAATATTTATGCCTAAAAATAGATTACTTACATTATTGTTTCACAGAGAAACATAATAAATAGTAGTGACATTAGAGCAAAAACTAATTTTAAACATCTCCCTATAGGCAAGTTGCTATAGTATTGAAGGGTTATGGATGAGTGGAAGAAGAAAAATATTTTGATACTGTTGACAAGGGCTGGGCCAAAAATCGATAAATACCGACATATCGGTTTTATTTCAACATCAGATATCCGATATTCCCATTTTCATTTCAGTGAAATCTCGAATTCGATAAAGGTCAAAAATACAGGCCGGGGATAAGAAAATCCTGAAAAATCTCTGAAAAAAACCAAACAAAAAAAGTACGTATTGTGGCCGGATCTCTCATTCAGAAAAAAAGCACTTTAATCTTCCCGCAATTCAATTGGGAAAATCTTTGGTTCCGCCCAGTGCGCTGAAAAGAAAATTGGCAGCACCATTGCCATGACAACGACTACGTCAGCAGCCTCTCCGGCATAGGGAGTATGCAGCTGATACAGCCGATGGAAGATTTTCTAACGGCGGCTGAACTTGAGAACTCGATTAACTGATTCGCTCGGACGAGAAGTGAGGGAGGGGGTAAGGAGAATATATGTTTGGAAAACTCTGGACTTTATGTTGCTGAATTTATCAAGAAGGTAAGCCTGAATAGACGCTTATGAATGGACAATTACTAATCGAAGCAGTATTGTTTTTAAGTAAGCAAGAACTGGCATTGAGAGGACATGGCGAGCGAGAAAATTCTTTAAACATGGAAAATTTTAAAGAGCTTTTAAAATTATGGATATCTGAATTAAAACAATGCCTTTTTATGGGGACATCGCTGACCGATTCGCATGTTTAAAAGAAAGGAGGATTGATTTGACTTATAAAAAATAAGTAAGTTTTCTTTTGTTTTTTTTTTTTTTTCTTTTTTTTTTCTTCTCAAGTTATCGTTACAAAAGAAATTCTAAGGAAACTTCGAATCAAGACACGGATGAATGCAATTTTGAGGATAAGAGCGGCTGGTTGAAATTTATGTCCATTTTATGGAAGTAAAATAGGATCTCTGACATTTTTTATGTAATTTCTTTTTTTTTTTTTTTTTTTTTTCCCTCGGTGAGGGCTTAATCCGCCAGCTTTCGAATTCAGTAGCAAAGATTTTCCAATCCTCTCCGGAGGAAAAGGGGGGGGGCTCATATGCTTCCGGCTGCACTAACATTTTTGACCACGGGCCGCCACTGCGTCCCAGAGCAAATTTCTACATGTTGGCATAGGACTGGGCCAAAAATCAATATTTACCGAACTATCTGATTTATTCCGGCATAATAAATTCGATCTTCCCCTTTTCATTTTATCGAAATCTTGAAAATGGTAAAGTTCCAAAAATAGCAGCTGCCGATAAAAAAATACCGAAACCGATTTCCGTCAGTTTTCCAGCAGTGATCAACGCTACTAAAAACTAACACATCAATCAAGCATTCCCGAGTCCGATTACAAAACCGAATAAGGAACTTTGTGGGATTCGTATGGAGACTGCAAATCCATAGCTGTCGGTTGGCATATTTCATTCAATTGGAAACAGTTGACTTTTTTGTTGTTGTTTACGGTGAGTTCAGATTTCGATGACAGTATTTGTATTTATACAGTTTTTTAAAAACTGAAAATTTTCAAACTATGTTTATATTAATCTGCCATTAAATGATATGAACTGAGATATATGAAGGGTCCAAGGGTAAAACCACTTTACAGCCTTTTTTTCAAAAATGAGAAATTAGTGTCATCTTCTAGCTTTAAATGAGTACTTATCACCACTTGAATTATTTTTGGGGTAGAAACACTATTAAGAAAAGAAACAAGCTATGGTATAATGGGGAAAACCACTTTACTGCGGGCCCTCAAATTCTTTTTTTCTCAGAAGCAAAATTTTATTTTAAAGTCGTTCTACCCCTGGACCCTTCATATATTAATTTTAATTAAATAAAGTACCAGCAATTACTCATTAAAATCTATTTTAATTAAATAAAGTACTGGCAATTACTCGTTAAAATCTATTTTAATTAATTTTTGAATATAGCAAGTGGTTTTACGGTTTGTTTATTTGATTGCTTACATTTCAAAAATACTAAAATTAAGTGGGAAAAATATCGATATACCGTGATATCGCGATATAAGATGGTATCGATATTGATATTTCAAATTCCAACATCGTCCAGCCCTACTGTTGACTGTAGAGTTTACAATAGCATTTATATAGGTTTCTGGTTGGGGGTGATCGGGTATTTTAAACTTTATTGTTACTAGAGATGATATATATATATATATATTTTAAATAGCTGTGTTTTAATAATTGCTTTAGATTTTCAGGGAGGGCAGGCACCCCTCCACCCCATCACCTTAAATATGCCACAGGTTGTCAATACAAGATTCCTATAATTTAGTTCAACTTTATTTTGAATTTGGAGATATCCTGGTTAATATGAAGGCCCTTAATGAAGAGAGGATATGAATTTTGCTAACTAGATACTCTGTTTTGAAGAGTGTATTTCTGGGAAGAAAGAGATTTAAATGACTTTGTTATCAAAATCGATTCATTCTACTGTTTTCTCACTTTTTAACGGGTTGTACTATTATCAATATATTATTATAAAGCGTGTGTCACAATTTCCTCCTGGGTTTGGAAGGCTTATTAAAAAAATATCTATATTACCAATACAGCCACAAAGTTGGCTTTATTGGAGAAAGAAATGTTACAAGTTTTATTTCAGAAAAGTCCAATATGTGAACCTTTTGTTACAGCGAGGGATAAATGCAATTTTGTCGGGGGTGGGGGGAGGGCAGTTAGTTTGTTCTCCAAGAAAGACAAAACTTGTCGTGTTTCTTTCTATTTCTCTTGGTAAAGTCTTCTCCAAGAAAGAAACATTGCAAGTTATGTTTCACGAATAATGGGCTTCCTCGTCGTTGGTTGGACAAGGTTCTGCCCACAACAATTGCCTTCTTTCGTGGCCACTTTGCTCTCCGGACCTAATTCCAGGTAGTTTCTTTTTTATGGTGTTACATAAAAGATAGTGTGTTCGTGCCAAAGACGAAATTTATGCCAAAGAGTCACCACTGCATTTATTACTATGTTAAAACGAGTGGGTAAGTGTGGGAAGAATTCGACTTGATATCTTCCGCATTTCAAAACAAGGACGGATTATAGTGGGGGGAGGGGAGGTACCACTGCCCCAATTGAGAAAACATAAAATTCAGTAGACCCCCGTATAACATGGGTCCATACAAGACAGATCCCTAGAACATGACAAAAATATTGCAATTGGATTCCCTAGACTAGCATATCGTCTGCTTTTTCTAATTGTGGTGTGCATTAAATGTATCTGAAAAAAACTTTTGTATGGTTTATTTTATTCTAGTTTATTTATTCTCAACTTGAGAAGTAAAACATTTTATTAAAATAAATCTGCAAATTTAAACCCGATTTAATTTAGAGGAAGTGCATACGAAGTATCAAGTAAGCAGTACTAAAGTGAAATGCCTAATAAATTGCTGAAATAAGGTGTGCATCAGTTGAACAGCGTGGTTTACACTCCATGTGGATCATAGCTCATGACTAGAGCCTGGATTTATATGCATTTGCATAGCAAAATATGCATCAGCATATTTTGGACTTTTATGCATATATCCGCATATTTTGGGCTTTTGTGCATATAACTGCATATACTGGCTTACAAATCTAACTCTTTGGCATTTAGCAAACAAAAGCATACTCGTTAAATTTATTTTCATTGGCTTTTCTGTTTTTTTCCAGCTAAAATTCCAAATTCCCCTCTTTTCCGGAAGGTGCTGATACAAACCTGAACCTGCTTGAATTAAAATTTCCCTGAAAGCTCCATCTCGTTCACAGGCTTTCAAAACCTCGCTTGATATACCCATTCCCCAGAACCTGTAATCACAACATAGGGTACATGGCATCCAAGCAGTACTTTACTATGATAGTTTCGATTTGATCAAAAGGTTTGTTTGTAGCTATCATGATCCAACTGAAGTAGCGTCTATAAACACTGCGCAAGAGCTACTTACAATCATGCTACATGCAATCATCTACAGATGACATAGCTGTAATATCGGAGTATTTCTCTGTTTTACCAAAGACAATTTTAGCTTTTAAATCTCAGGAACTAACACTTTCCCAATCAATTCAATATACAGATACTCTGGAGAAAAAATTTGATGTACTGGGATTAAAACTGGATCTGATAGAAAAAAAAACTTTCTTACCCTGGCTGGAAAAATTCAGTCTTATGATCATTATGCCAATTTTTGAAGGAGAATCTTCCTTTGAAGAATTATCGAATTCTGAGGAACTGAATATAAAAGATGTATCAAGCTATAAATACGCGCTGATTGTGTCACATGATGTAGAAATGTCTTTTTCTGTATTTAAAGAGTATTTTCCGTGAAAATCACCAATCTTGAACCATCCAATCTGTGAATCCAGTGTTTGAACCCTTAAAGCAATATGTCGTTATTGCATGTAATAAATAATTCTTATTTTTTGGATATAGTTTATATTATATTAGGTACGTTTTTTTTTTAATTTTCTTGTTTGGAAATATGTTTATTGCATATGTTAATGGATATTCCATTATTTTTGAGCAGATTTTTGAGTTTTTCATATTTTGTTTATGCATATTTTTGTGCATATTTCTCTAGTTTTTTGTGCATATAAATCCGGGCTCTACTCATGACCCATGCTACACAGATTCCTATAACACGGAATATATCTACACTGTATAAAGGTGGGGGGGGGGTCTACTGTAATATAAAAGATACTATTTTACTTCCATAAAATGGATGTATATGTCAATCTTCTAACTAACCCCTCCCCCACTGACAAACTAACTGCCCTCGCTCACCCCTGACAAAATTGCATTAATTCGTCACTGTCACAAAAGGTTCACATATTGGACTTTTATGAAATAAAACTTGCAACATTTCTTTCTCCAATAAAGTCAACTTTGTTGCTGTATTGATAATATATATATTTTATAAGCCTTACAAACCCAGGAGGGAATTGTGACACACCCTATACTATAACAAGGATTTCTCACGGAAGGTAGAAATTGTAGGATTTAGTAAGAAAGAGTCAGTCTCCCTTTTTTTTCTAGGAAAGTAAAAACCTTAAAGGTCAAATAAGTCACAAAACGCAAGACAACCCCCCCCGAATTATGTGAACGGACCAAATGTCTGGTCTCTTGTGTAATTCTTAGAATGCAGCTTTAGCTTCTTTTTTTTTTTAATGACTATGTCATTTTATCTCTCAACACCCTTTATTGAAAAATGTGTCCCAAAAGCACGACATAATTTTACATGTATTTAAATACTATTCGTTCACAACAGCTTTAATCTATTGTTACACTATTTCGTAAGCTGTAGAATAGGCTTCACGTGTATTTTTTACATATATTTAAATAGTATTAGTTCACAACAGCTTTAATCTATTATTACACTATTTCGTAAGCTGTAGAATAGGCTTCCCATGTATTTTTCTATCAATAGGTTACAATCCTAAAAATTTCAACATGGGGTTACCAAGTGAAATATGCAAAAGATGAGCGATAAAATGACAAAGTCAGTGAATATCATTTTAATATGGCAATAATGAAACTAAAAAATGAGGGGGTTTCAGGGGGATCTCCCCCTGACAAGGCTCGAACAGCTGAGTATTTTTTTTTTTTTTTTAATATATTTATACATATACATAGTTTTCTTTTTTATAACTGGTACTATTTCTCCAAAGACCTAGCCTTACTAAAGACTCTCCATTCTTTTCATCCTATATAATTTTGGGAACTTATTTATACTGGAAACTTTTTGTGTTGGCTGGTTAAAAAAATTTCGGATAAGACATTTTTCAGAAATTAAAAATCTTTGCTACTACTTTTTTTCTTTGAACAGATTGAACTGGCAACTCAACTATTATATATGTTACAAATTCAGTATTAATAGGCTTAATTTTTTAATACTGTGTGTGTAATTTAATAATCTACTAGTACACTCCTTCCCCATTTAAAAAAAATCTGATGTGTCCAACACATGACTTCCTTGCACGTCCATTAGATCAAAAATATTTTCGACGCACTTCCTCTAAATTTATTTGTTTGAAAGAGATAAAATATCAATAATAGTAAGGTTTAGCGATTTCTAGCCAAATATTTCGATATCGCCAAGCTGAGTTCAATTTAAAAGATTTCCTTCTGACACTTTATTTGGCGATATTTCACCAAAAGCCGACAAACTCGAGATAGTCAGCGAGATTTTGGGGATAGCCAAAGTAGTCATTGACCACAGACTTTCAATGAATTGAATGCATCTATACACCTCAATGTATTTAAAGTCATTTGGCTCACCATGTAAATAAATTCTCAGTCGATTGCTGTCAAAAAAGATATTAAAAACAGTTAGATATTACAATAGTTCTAAATACAAAGTTAAAAAATCTACGGGTTAAAGTTTTAGAGTTATACAAAATAGGAAATAATTTTTGGCGCCAAATTTGGCGATATTTCGGCGAAACTCGTCAATGTTGACGACATTTGGCGAGATTTTAAGCATAAACCAAACAATGACAGATTATCGCCAAATTTGGCGATATTTCGCCAAAACTCGCCAAGAACGATGACAAATGGCGATACTTTGGGCATGGACCAAATGACTGACTATCGCCAAATTTGGCGATATTTTGCCAAAACTCGCCAAGATCGAGGACAGACGGCGAGATTTTGGGTATGTACCAAACAATGACTGTCTACAGTTGTATTATAATGAAGATGTCCATAGACATTAAGGTACTGAAATTCTTTTCGGTGGTCCTGTAAATAAACTCTCCAGTAGAAAAAAAAAAATGCAGTTATTGCTGTGACCTTTTAAAAGAAGGCTAAACTCAAATTTTGTTCTGCTGTTATTCTTTATATACAAAAATATCGCTGACCACTAAAAGACACAATAAATGAGAACGGATTGACAAACATTCTTATATTTTAAAATTTTACAAGTTCATAATGTGAAACATTTTAAAAAGAATTGAAATACTATGACTATGTATCGAAATTAAAGAGAGAGCAAAAGATGAAAAATAATAAGAAAACCTATCTTAATATTTCGTTTAAAGCTTGTTGCTTAGTGTTTAGCAGACCATCAGAACAATGTCCCGTGCCCAGATCTAGGACTCATGAGCGAGGGTTGAAAATATATATCTGTTTTATATTTGAAATTTTCATTTAAAAATATATAAAGACTTCATGAATGATTTTTAAATTTTCATTTCTCAAGCTGAAGAATATGGCTTTATATGCAGGGTGATTCCAAACTCTTATAAAAGCATATAAAGGGTGGTAAATGGAACGAAGATGGTTCAGTATCACATAGTAATGGGGTCGGAAACACTGTTTAAATGTATCTGTTAATAGTCACTTAGGAATATTAGTTAACTTTCCGATCATGGTTTATCCAAAACTAATGGATTTTCCACAGAAAGCACTTGACTAAAATTGATTAGTTATAGGATTGATTATGTTTCCGACCCCACATTCCTGCATGTTGTATTTAGAAGGCAGCATATATTTTTTTTAATGAATAGATTGACATTTTTTAAAATCTAATATGTAAACAATTTTTATTAGTGCTTTTTACTTTTCGAACATGTACCGTGTAAGGAAAGTATTGTCATCATGAAAAAATTCGGCTTCGAGATTTGGGTGTATGGACACGTTTTGAGGTCTCCTGAATTCATTTATGCTATTTTTACGAAATGTATGTATTGTGTGTGTGTGCATGTGAGTGAACACGATAGCTCCTAAATGGGGCATTCGATGGAGCTCAAATTGGGTATTATAAACCACCGTCGCAAGACTGGTATTGATTTTGGGTTTTCTACAGGGTTACTTAGTTTTTCTACAGGGCTACGACCAAGATTTCTTTTACAGGATGGCCTATGGGGGAAATTCTTGAAAGTGCGCTAGCATTTAAATGATACATTCGATGGAGCTCAAATTGGGTATATCTATTATAAACCACCATCGTAAGACCGGTATTGATTTGGATGTGTATAGGACCTATAGTTTTCCTACAGAGATACGGCAAAGATTTGTTTTACATTATGGCCTATGGGGAGAAATTCTTGAAAGTGCACTAGCATTTAAACAGCACCTTTGATGGAGCTTCCATTTGGTATATATGTTTGAATGATTCATCGATTAAAATTTATTTTAATGCTGGGTCATGATCTTAATCGTAAGTGTTCGGAAAGTCGAGTGAAGTCACTCCAGATTTTTTTATTTAATGTAACAAAAAAGGGTTACAAATAATTTTTCAAACAAAATGCCCCCCCCCCTTTCGTATTGGTAGGGTGGGCTGAGGGGCCTCGCAAAACTCGCCTTTCCCACTGCTAATTTTTGCCTTGCCCCACTATTGGTGTAAATAATTCATGCAGTTTATTCTTCAATTAAAAGATGGAAATAACATTTTAAGTTCTTTTACAGGGTCTTGCAAAATTTTATTTCTAGTGATATATATAATTTTTATTTCCGAAATATCACCACATTTAAGGACAATACATTGCCAAATTTATCACAAAAAAAATCAATTGTGTTAAGTTTTTACAGTGGATATGTTTGGCATGAATTGTCTTTTTTAATTTAGTATATAGAGCCTAATTTTCACATCCAAATTCAATTTTTCTAAGACTAAAAACATAAAAATAAATCACCGTTTAAAAAACTAAAGAACCACACTTTTAAAGCAGTATGAACTAGAGTAAAAAATAATCTTTAATCTTATTAATTATAATTATATTAAATTAATTTTATTACGTTAACTATGTACAGATTTTGTTCAACAGCAGTATGATGTCCCATAACTCGGTAAAATTTAACGTTTTGAATTAAGTTTAAAATAAGAATAAAGTGATGGACAAAAAATTTACTTCAACGTTCGAAAAGCCTGGGGTGCTCGATATCAGTTGTCGTAATTTTTTAAAATTTATCTCTAGTTGTTTGTAATGATGGTCGCTTTTGAAAATATAAGTGAAAAGCACCCTACGCTTGGATGGAGAACTTTTATGAGCATTTAACATTGCTCACTTAAATTAAACATGGCAAAAACGCTTAAAGATTGACATGTTGGATATCTTGCAGTGAGAAGCACATTGTATCGTTTCCAGAGTGACTTATTTTAAAATTGCTATCAGCTAAAAAATAACATTCTTTCGTTGTACTTGGGAGGAATTATGAAGATGAAGAACAAGAACGAGTGATGTCTTTAAGAAGTGAGCTTGAATTACTCGTATATTTCTTACCCCCCCCCCCAAAAAAAAAAAAAAAGAGAGAAGAAAAGAAGAAATGCAAATAAAACTGCATATTTAATGAAGAAACAAGTATCTTGGAAGAAAATGTATTGAAATGGATAGATATAGAAATAAGAAAATGGTAGTTAAAGCTGTGTATGGTATTGCAACTCGAAGCTTATTGAAGAAAAATGGAGCCAGCAATGCCGAAAATCAGAATTTTGTCAAGGAGTGTAAAAGTTTATTTTCTAAGTTGACCGTTTGCGAATTCCTTGCTGTAGTGCAGCATCAAAAGCAAGGTAATTAGATTCAATTTCTCTGATTATTCATTTATTTTGTTAACCACATGATATGAGTTTAACTTAAAAAGAAAAATGGTTGCTGCTGATCAAAAGGGTTTTTACATTTTACCTCATAAGCTTGTCTTTTGGAGTAAATGGATTATTTTCAATGCAATTTTCATCCATTTCTAATGCCTTTACCACCAATAACCATGACTTTGGCCCCAGAAACCCATGTTTTCAACACTCTACAACAAGTAGAGTGTTGAAAACACTCTACTTGTTGTAGAGTTGTTGTCTACTTGTTTACAGTTTCAGTTTGTCTGTCCAACCGTCCGTGCTATAACTGTTGTAAATATGCATCCATTACTACAAGATTTATGTATGTTATTCCTATGAAATGTACCATGTACCCTATGGAATATTGTGTATGTAGCATTTAAAGTTCTTTTACAGGAGCACTGTAAAGAGTTCCAATGCAGTGCACTCTATAGACAGTCATTCTTTAAGGTATATTTTTGAGATACAGTAGACACCGGTTATAATGTACTCTCACGGGACCTAAAAAAAATAGTACGTTATAAGCAATATCGCCGGTATGATTCAATATTACACAAAAAAAGGAAAGTGGGCTCATAATTTCACTGTAATGTGCATTTTAAAAAAGTCTGATTTTCTAAAATTTCAGTTAAATAAAAGATAAGAGAAAATTCTTTACTGCAATTTTATTGAGATAAATAATCTGTCATTTTCTTTTGTTTTAAATGAGCAGATGCTACTTTAATAATACCGTTTTGGATATTCATAATAGACTTTTGCAGAGTCTCTGCATCATCATTGCAGCATTCAAAAAAAAAAAAACCCTGTTAATATTTTTGCATCATTGAATGCATCGGGTATGCTTGGTATAGGCTCCTCTGTTTCTTCTTCACTATCATCAGAATCATTATAGATATGGCTTTTCAGAAGGCATTTGCATTGATGAATGACAAAGGAAAATCATGGTCTTAGCCGTACCTAGCAGGGGAAAAGATAAAGGATCGCTCCCTTCATTCATACACAATTCATCTCGCTAGAGAATCTGAAAATTGACAACGAGTGTTCTTGGAAGAACAGAAATTTCCGAGTAAAAAGAAATAAAATGCTTAAGGAAAGCAAAATTTTATTTTCGACTGTGGCATAAAAAGTACATTATAGCCAAAGTACGTAATTTTGTTAAGTACGCTATATCCCAGGTCCGTTATAACTGGTGCGCACTGTATTTGGTTTAAAAAAAAAAAAAAAGATATGTTTTTAAAGATTACAAAATAAAGCACTCCATCAAAAATAGTTCCTGTATCATATATAGTTCTGCCGGAACATTAAAAAGAATTCCAATACATCACAATCTATAACAGTTAAGTAACATTCGTCATTTGAATCACTATTCAATGACTGCACAAATGATAATTTCTCTCTCTTCATTTAAAGGATATAAATAACATTTAAAGCTCTTCTAATTTTGCATTATACAAATTACATTATTAGTAGTATACAGTTGCACTGAGGTAATCTCACTAACTTTGATGTCAATACATTGTCCAATTTAGCTCAAGAAAGACTTGGAAAGTGTTTTATAATCGATGCATTTGACACGATTTATCTTGTAAATTAAATAATGATTTTTTTTGTTGTTGTTATTTAAAATGCTTTGCACCTACACAAAAAAGAAACAATCCCATCGTATTCTTTGGAAGCATTGCAAGAGGCTGTCTTTTCTGTTCCAAATTTTGGCAATGTATCGTTGCTAAACTAGGTGAAATTTTGAGGATAACCTCAGTCTATATAGCACTATTGATAGTAATTTTGAGACCTTGTAAACAAACTTTAAGCGTTATGTTTGTCTTTTAGAAAGAAGAGTAAGCTGTTAAAAACATTTATATACTTATTGTGGTTGCTTAAATGGATGAATGTTTCTAAACTTTCGTAGGCTATCATGTTTCTGATAAAAAGTATATTTTTTGTCATTTTTTAATAATATATCAATTTTTCTCTTGTTGAAATAGAAAATACAGTCGAATCCCGCTTTAGCGAAGTCTATTACAGTAAAAATATTGCTATAGTAAAGACTTTGGTCATCCGCAAATCAAACTAAAGTATAGAGATACAATATCGGTACGACAAAATTTTGTTAGAGCGAAATGATTTCCCTGGTTCCTTGTACTTCGTTAAAATGGGGTTCGACTGTATCTCTAAAATATAATTTAAACGATGACTGCTCATACAGCGTCATGTATTGGAATTCTATTGGGTGCTCCTGTTAAAGGAATTATAAATGCTACATACATCCTATTCTATACGGTACACAGCATAGTATGTAGAAATGGCATACACGAGTGTCGTCGTAATCAGCGCATACTTACGACAGTTAGAGCAAAGACAGAGACGAACCAAAATCATAAACACTTTTTAACTTTGTAGGAAAGCTTTTTTTTCCACCACACAATGTTCCATTAAATTTTGTTTACTAAAAATTTACTAAACAGTGAAACAAAATTTTGTTAATAATTGTGTGTGAATTTATATTTTTAAATTTTTATTTATCAACCTGTTGGATAAGTGTATTGTGGAAAGGTGAATCACACATGGAATAGTGTTATGTATACAGGGTGTACAAAAAAGGTGGCAACAGTCGTTAATTCTTTATCTATTAGCGATATAACTGGACAGCGTTAATTGACAAAATGTTTAAAATAAGGTCGGAAATAAGATTCTGTTAAGAAAAAATTCCTCTCATCTATTTTCAAAAAAAAAAAGCTGCACTTTTTAAATTTGTACGCAACTCCTTTACAAAAACATTCCCAAATAATAAAAAAACTAGTGCCCCATACACTGATGAGATGATGTGCCAAATTTGAGCCTTTTTCATCATACAACGTTGCAGAGTTATCTTTCAAAGAAAGAGGATTGGAGACTATACCTGATTTTGAATACAAACGTTTATTGCTCGAGTCGAAAGAAAGGTTTTCTTTTGTTAGTTATGTCCAACCCCTGAAATGCGATCATTACACGTGATTTTTCCATTTGAGAGCTATTGAAAAGTGGTTTAAGTCAGCGTTCTATGTATCTTCCTATCTCCGACACTTTTTAAGTTATAGTTCTCAAATTTTGTATGTCACCACATGAGTGTATTGGACACATTTTACTAATTGGGAATTGTTTTGTACAGGGGGTTGTATACAAATTTAAAAAGTGCAACTTTTTGAAAATGAAAGAGACAATTTTTTTCTCTAGAGTTTTATTTCCGACCTTATTTTGAAGATTTTTTTTTTTCACTTTCCACTGCCCAGTTATCCCTAATAGATAAAGAATTAAAGCCTATTACCCCTTTTCTGGTACACCCTGTATAATTAGTTGTAAAAATTTGACAAAGAGACTTAAGGAAATCAGGGAAACTTTCTTTTTCTCTATTTCTATAGCCACCCTGAACCGGTATTGTACATAGTTTTAACCCTTTCACGCACGGTGGTTGCACTGTGAAATTATCTTATTTCAGCACTTTCACTGCTAGTCGCAATAAAATATCAGGGTTTCTACAGACCTGGAAAGTCAGGGAAACTTGAAGAAAGGTCAGGGTAATGCAAGAATATTTGAATTTTGCGGCAAAATCAAGAAAATACTTCCTGTTTGAACCTAATGGTAGAAATTGTTTTATTTTCATTTTCTTATTTAACCTTATAAATAATTTTAAAATGTGTCCTTTATTAACATATCTTGTTCAGTTGAAATATTCTTAATATTTTTGTGTATATTGATTTTATTATTATTATTTGTAAAAAAGGGGCAAAATATATATAAAAAGTTATTAATTAAAGGATGTAATAGAAACGCAAAATTCAGGAAAGCAAAAGCTGTGAAATCTGTAGAAACCCTGAATAGTGTTAAATAGTCCCAATACTGAAAAAGGTGCAGCCGTTGCCATCGATCCATTTAACTACTAACAACATGGCCATTGATTGAATAGCCCATCTGACACCACAGAACTAAAGAATTTTTCTGACATAGCTGGCTGCTTTTATAGTTCTGTGTCACCAGATGGGCAATTCGATCGACTACCATGTTGGTAGTTAAATGGATCGAGGGCAACAGCTGCACTTTTGCAGTGGGCAGTCGATCCAGTTGGTTTTCTATAGATGTGAAAAGGCTTGCGCTTCAAAGGGTTAAAAGATGTGAATAATATTTTTAGGTTGCAATACATAAGACCCAATGCACAGGTCATCCACAAAACCAATTTGTTCGTGCGAACACAGTGTCTGTAACCACTTCAGAAATAGAAAAACAACTTAACAGAAACACATCAAATTTTATTTTTGTAAAAATTAATGTTATAATAATAAAAAAAATACAGTTTCTACAATCTAAAAACATGATAGAATTTTGAAGCAATTTAAAGATTATTATAATATATATTAAAATATAATACATACATCAATATAGAATGTTTTGATTTTTTTTTTTTTTTAAATTCATTATTGATTCCTATTTCAAGGGTGGGGGGGAAAGATTGCACAAAGAAATTTTAACACTGAAAATGTGAAAATAACTTGTAAAAAATATACATACATATATATTTTATGCATATATAAAGAAAAGTGCTAGTTGTAAATACATGAAATTTTTGATCATCCAAAGTCAGCAAATTAGAAATGTTTGTCTTCATTTGCTTGTTAGTGCTTTGAAATTGGAAAAAAAAAAAAAAGGTGGGGGGAAGAGCTTTTTGACAATTGAGTGATTAATTCAGCGTAATACTCGGAAACGAGTGAAATGGTCATCATCAGATTGTCTTCTGATAACACAGTAAATGAAAAATCGTGTGACCCATAGAGTGTTGAAAGGGGAAAATGAACAGTACAAACAATATTGACGTCAAAGAGCATAAATTTATGATACAGGTGTGTTTACGCATATTATCAACAATACTTTGATAAGGAATTGAAATCTGCAACATCTTTCAAAATGGTTTAACACTGCAAAAAGCAGGGCATAAGACATTTTTTATATATAAAGGTACTTACTGTATGGTCATAACAGTCTTATGAAAACACTTATGTATCTGTATATATATATATATATATTTCACTGCATAATGTACATCTTATAATATAGATTAATAACCTATACATTAGCTAATTTTTAGAGCATTAAAAAATGTCGCTCTAAAAATGGCAATCTTGCTCAATGTAAAAACCACCGAGCGAGTCCAACCTGCTTCATTCTTCCTAATGCTAAGCATCGTTTCATCTTATGTATCCAATAATTATCACCCGTTTTCCTTCAGTAAGAACAAATGCTTATGTCTCCAAATAGGAAAAAAGTTTAAATAAATAAAGGATTTCTTTGGAAAAGTAAAGCAACCAAAAGATAAAGAATAGAAATAAGTATAAAAATTCTGGAAGGTTGTTATACAATTGACTTATAATTGAAAACATTACATTTTAACATTCTGAAAATCGTATTCTAAGAATGTCATCCTTTAGCTATATCGCAGGTAATTAATTAAAAATAACCTCGTATTCATCACTTAACAGTTTTGCCCACCCACTGGTCAGGTGTTTTGAAAGGGGATTTTCCCAGCTTTTTTACTTTCTTTAATTTGCAGTGATTCTAATAGATGGCTTTATGTTGCACAAAATGAAAGGACAGGAATATAGTTATCTCCATATTTCGAAATTTATCGTACAAGAGCAGAATTCTGAAATAAAATGTAAGTGTTAAATAATTACATGCTTTTTTTTTTTCTAAAATCCATTCCCATAAAATGCATTTTTACTTAAAATTTGCTGTATTTTAGGCAGTAATTAAAAACCCTCAAATTAATAAATGTAGTACCTGTAACAATTCTGATTGCTGATATGAATTTATATAATCCATTCAAATGCAAAATTGTTTATCAAAAATACACTTATTTTTTGATACAATGTGGCAAGGGGGGGGGGCTGTCAAATGGTTAAGCCTACGTTAAACTTGACTTCTTAAGTACGAAAAGTAACTTTTTAATCTTAATTGTCTAGTCTCAGTAAATGACAAAGCTAGTCAAATAAAGAAAAATTAAAATAAATTGCCGTGAAAATAGGATAAAAGTTTATATTAAGAAAATAATCTACGATTTCATTGCAAGTTTCTGAAAACAATGCATAAAGTATAGTTCAGCAGGTGAGAATTTTACTCAAAAGTGGCAAATTGGATAATTTTGCCTTACTAATTGTTCTGACTTTCAGTTTTAATCGAAACAAGTAGGCTTATACACATGTACCACTAGTGCCATTAAAAATTGCCAGTTAAACATGCAGTTGTTTCTTCGAGGTTTTCTACAGTAGTAATCCAAATAGACCACGTAATGGCAATATGGCTAATTTTAGGAAGCAACTGTTTAAAGAGGTTTTACTGCATATAATCTACATTTTAAAATTAGGAAGCATTCTTAGCTATTGCGGAATTTAGAGTGCAACACAACTTTAGAGTATTGTTTATCTCAACAAAACAATGCTTAGCATGTATATCATTCAATATAAGCAAAAGTCTTACTTGAAACAACCAACCATTGCTCGCTACAGTAAAATGTTAACCACAATTATCTAAGCAAATATTTGATTATAAAATACTCTAGCTAGGGAACTTAATCTAACATTTTCTTATGAAAAATGTAGGGATATACGGTAATTAAAATACAACAAAATATTTCAGTTAAACTGATGTTGCACATACTTTGATTCTATTTGAGAACAGGACTGCTACAAGGGGGGGAAAAAAAGACACGAAACTCCATATCATTTCGATCCATAATCTGAAACATTAAACAAGAACTCATGCGAAAAATGTTGCAAATTCAATTCTATTTTCACATTTGGACGACTTGATCCATTTTCATGGTTAACAAATTACTGAGAAGATATACATTTATACTGTATACACAAAAATTCATCATCATAAAAAAATTTAGTAGTTTCTTTTTTTATCTTTAATTGCTGTCATTATTAGTGTGAAAATTATACATGAAAAAGCTTATATATATATAACAAATTTCTCTTGTACAATATACATATATATATCATTTTCAAATCACCGGACAAATTATGGTGATAACAGTGACTTCTACAATATATTCTTAATAAAAAATGCCATTCACAGTAAATTGAAGTACAGTAAAATGAAACTGACATAGCAAGTTACTTTTCTTTTTTTTTTTTTTTACCACAAGCTCTTGCTTGCAATAAAACAATATTACAAATACAAAACATTATTAAAAATATTCTTTAATGAATAAACAATAAAAATTGCAACTCACATTCAACATCAAAATTTTTCGAGTTCTTGTATTTTTCTACAGTCAAAGGTACACATGACTAAATGGTAGCCATTTGTATGCAGTTTATATTTATATAGCAATGAGTGAAGATCTCCAGATGAAACTATCATATATAAGCATGGAATTTTAAATGATTTATCACTTGCATAGATCATTGTGTATTAAGAGTGCATAGTTAATAGATAAGTTAAAGCCAGTTTAGGTCCAACACAGCTATAACAGTTTTATGAGAAAAAACATCAAAGGGCTAGAAGCAGACAAGAGAAGAACAAAGGTTTTTATGACAGGATTAGGAATGGAAAAAAAAAAAAGAGCAGAAGATAAAATATATTCATTCTGTTTCTACAGGAGTAACATAGAGATGTACATCAAAGTGCTTAATTTATGAACAGAACTGTGAGATGTTTCAAAACGCCAGCCTTTCCTATAAAAATAACTGTGCCTGGTAATTGTTTTAGCTAATTTATTAAACAATCTGTTACTTTTAACAGTTGTTTATGACACACATCCATTGTTATAATAAATTACAAAGAGCATATTAATGTTTAGGTTTCCTATTTTTAACCTATTTGCACATTTTTGCCTATTTATGCTTGAAGTAAGTAAGTAATAAAATTAAATAATCATTTAAGCCTAATATTCTTTCGATATCTTTTTCTTGACTTCTAAGCTGATCGAACAGTTAAAAAAAATTAATATTTCAATAATAAAATATGTGAACAAAATTAAAAATTTTTTAAACTAGTTCTTATAATTTATACAAAATGCTTTTTTTTTCCTCTTGTTTATGTGATTCAATCACCATTTAACTAGTTCCTGCTTTTCCTGTTGAAAATACATAGACTTTATTTTGAAGGGCTCTTTTAAAGCACATGTGTTAACAATCCCATTTTGGGTGTAATAATGGGTCTGCTGACCCATTTTCTCTTGTAGCCAAAAATATGCAAAATGACAGATATTTCTTTTTTAGTGTATTGGGTGCAAAATATTCCATCCTAAGAAAGGTATGTTATAATGACATGCTGCCGTAAATAATCAATTTCCAAAATAGGATAAAGTAAGCATTTTTCAGAAAAGAAGTGGTTTTAATTAGGGTAATTTTGCAATAATGCTGTTCACATCAGCTGATAGTTCTAGGACCCATGAAAATTTTTTAAACTATAAGGCCACATGCATATGAAATGGATAACTCAACAACAAAAACTATACATTTCTACAAACTATACTGTACAACGTCCTCTCCTTTAGTGTACAGTACTATTAAAAAAACTTTCTCCACTTATTGCACACAAATTAAGCACTTGCAGGCATTCACATTTCAAATATTATTGCATTTCCTTCCCAATAGTTACATAGATAAGAAATGAAAAATAATAGAGTATAATGTTGAAGAGTATAAAACTGCAAAAACTTGGACCTTATGAGAATGATAAATCTAGGTGTGCTTTAAAATGGTGAGGGATTAGTATTAAGTCAAGTAAGATCTATTATACAAAGAAGGCAGTATGAAATTTCATACTTCTGGGCTGTAGGATTAAGTCCAATGGCGACTTTCAAAAAGTTTTCCATCTCTTTATTAGAAATTAAAACTAAAGAATGAAAAGATGGTTTCTGGGAACCAGTCAAAGTCAACTGTATAAAACTACTTTTTATTTCATGGTTTTTTTCCAAATAGTTATGCTCACAAATATTATTGCATATTTATTCTCCTGAATAATAAATGCTCAGTTTGACAGAGGATGTCCCATATTATTGTTATATTTTTTTTGTCTCTTTGTACACCCAGTGTCAAGTTTGCTAAGAATTATCATGTAACAGAAACTGAAACTAATATCATGCAGCAGGGGGGAAATACCCAACATGAACTGTAAGAAGGGTTGCTTCTAGAACAGGAGTTCTCCAACAGTTAAATCAAATGCAGTCACCAGACATAATATATATTCAATAGAAATGTTATTAAAATCAAGAAATAGGACCATTTTTACATACAATTTCGGCATAGTAATATTATAATCCGTCTTTAACAATAACTCGCAACAATGCTTTATTCTTTTTATACAATTTGAATGCTAAACAGATTTGGAATGCACACTTAAAAAAATAATAATAACCTATAAATGCTGTTGCTTTCATTTAATACAGTAAAAATATTTCCAAATACTAATAAAATACAAGAACTACTGTTTTAGAAACAAAAGTAGTATACTTTTATTTTAAATTTTAATAATAGCCCAATCATGCAGTAATACAGTATCTGAAACAAGTCAATAGTGCAGCTACTGTAGACCTATTGGGCATATTCTTGCTCTTTGAAACATATATAAGTATATACATATAAAAGAAATGCAGAATAAAATGGAAATAAACATGTTCGATTGAAAACAAAAAATATTTAAAAGAAAAAGTGGAATTAATTTTCATTATTGGTCCCTGCTGCAGTTATAAACAGAAAAAGAGGAGAGGAAAGTAGAGGATATACACCATGCGATAACTGTACACAAGTTTATCAACTCCGCTACGGAGAAAAATGAAAGATTTCACACAAGAGTAGCAAATGTGTTAAAGGAAAATAGACCTCTAGTTGTTTTTAAATGAAATGATCATAATTCTTAAAACATACTTTTAAAATATGAATATAACAATGTCTAAAAAACTATAAAAGACAAAAGCTAATAAAAGTCTTTCTATCTGTAATAAATATCAACAGGAATTTATATAGTTTTATAACATTTGATATATGCTTACAATTTTACATATTGTAACACGTCTGCGTGTAAAGTACATAACAGAAATATGATAATTTTTTCATCTTTACAACAGTTTTAAAATATTCAGTATAAATACATTTAATAAAAAATAATATACAAGAATAGAGAAGAAATAACAAAGAATACACAGCTTTAATAAGTAAACTATAAATATAGAAACATTTTGAATTTTAGACTAGTTTCATTATAAATCTGCTTAATTTCTCTTGTACAATCAACAGATTATAATTTCAAATTTTTAATACATCTAAAACGCATTTCAAATAAAAATTAATTTTAAGCATCATTTATTTGAAAGATAATTAAAATAATTTTGAATAAAAGTTTAATTCATTCCAAATGTAATGCAATGATAACAAATGATTGCTTTTGGTGTGTAAATGAATAACTATAACAAATTACAAATATTAACTCATCGAAAAAAATAGTAATAATAATAATAATCACATAAAATCAGCATATTTTGAAAAATAATTATAATAGATTGGAAAAGCATATTGCATAATAAAAACTTTAAAATTCAAATATTTTTACAAAAAAGTGAAAAACCTACTGATAATAGTAGTCCAAAACATGAGCAAAACAATGATGTTCATTTTGATACTAAATGAAGTCATGGCACATAAAACATGTATTATGTTTTTAAAAAATCACATGATTAAGGCAATAAGTGTAACATTGCATCTTAAAACAGAAACTCAAACATAAAAATTTATCTTTTAATGAAGAATATACTGTGAATTTATTAATGTTTTACATATAAAAGAGTTAAACTATTTTTAATTAATCATTTTTGATAAACGCATGTGATAGTTATGTAACAAATCACAGTAGCATACAGATGTATGCAGATGTTTTTGAGATAATACTTTAACAAAGATAATTTACTCTACCTTCAACTATAATACCCAAAACAACAAATGCCTAGGTCTGTAGTCCAAATAAGGATTTAGAAAAAAAAAAAAAAAATCACTTTCTTTTTCTGTTTAAATTCCTTTGTTAAACAAACATCAAATGTAAAATAAAACTTAATCTGTACACAAAAACGTTATCAATGCAATGGAGTTTTCACACAAGTCATCAAAAAATTCAAACTTTACAATTCATGCTTGATCACTTTGAAGAATAATTATCTAAAAATTCAACAGGTGAAAGAAAAATAAGAATTTGTTTTTGCCATTTTCAAAAACATGGGTACGTTTTTTTTTTAATGTTTTCATGTGTATCTTCAATATTTTTTTTTTTTTTCTCAAAGTCATGGCACATCCAGTGACTGCTATTCCAGCTATTGTGACTAGTGTCTGGCAGTCACCATAGTTGCAAGAAAATAAATCTGTTTATCACAGAAGGATCTTTTCATGTGTCACTTCAGGCTGCCCCCAAAGGAATGAGATCCTTTTTCAGAAACTGGGCATGTCGAACGGATAGGTTACATTTTTTTTTTTTTTTTTTTCAATGGAAAATGAAAAATCAGATTTCACTGTACTGTTTATATGTGTATATATATAACTAAAGATACTGGTCACAGCACGCTGTTCATGAACGGACTTGGTAGAGGTATGTGATAGTATTTGCACAGTGGGCGACTGCATTTCCCTTTGACAGCATCACGGCAAACAGTCACTTTTCCATCCAGTACCTCTACATAATCTATTGAGAGAAGAGGGGAAGGATGTTACAACATTTATTTCACTTGCAAAATAATTTATATGCAGCAATACATTAAAATTCGATTGAATGAAATAACAGATGGAGGTTAGTTTTTATTTATGTGTGAGAGGAATGTAGTTTTTATTTTAAGACTAGAGGTTTAACTTCCTTGTACTATGTCTACTAAGAAATACTTTCGCATGTTATTTCTAATAAAAATGGCAGTTTATAACTTATAAAATGTGTGACTAAAAACTTGTGTAGATTTCACTGAAAAAAAAAAAAATCAATGCTTAAATTTAGAATTTAATTGTTGTTAGAAAAATTAATTACTAATGATTTTCTAGACAAGCTTATGATTACTAATAAGGTAAAAAAATTAAAACACATTTAAGTCATTTAAATTTTATTAGTTTTTTTTTAAGTATAATGATGGTGACTTAGAATTATTTTGATCGATACCTTTGATTATACAGTATGGAACCAGTTATCCAGAATCATTTTTCAATCAATTAAATTCCTATTTTTTTCCAAAAGAAAAGCAAAAAATGAGTTTTTTTTTTAAATTTCTAATGTTTTTATTTTTTTTTAATTTTGGGTTCTACAGCTAGAATTTATAAAGTAAGCAATCTGGTGAGGTATTTTATTTATTTTTCTAGTGTGTGACTAAGTTTTCAAGAAGTTATCGTATATTTACTACTTCCTCTCTAAATGATTATTATTTATCTTGATCATATTAAGAGTTTTTTTATATTATTTTTCTAGTATATTAACAATTAAGGTTACTCTCTATTTTTGATTAGAATTAAACATTTATGCTACCAATCAAATCAGTAGATGTAATGTTAATTCCCAACCAGTTATCCAGAAAATTCAGTTATCCAGAATACACCCGGTCCCAACCATTCCGGATAACAGGTTCTATACTGTAAGTACAACAAAAATATCGTTAATGTGGTATGTTTGACCTTATATTTAAAAAAAATTCTTTTTTTCCAACGGGCGTGCACTTTTGCTCATCCATCATTTTGCCACGACTAAGCCCCGAATGACTGGCCATTTTAATATGGGGGCACCCAATGGACAGCCAGTGTTGCCCCTTATGACGGGATGGACAAGCCAACATCGAAGCCTAAGCCAGGAATCGAACCTGGACCCAAGGTGTGATAGAATCACCTTCCTTGAAAGCTTTTAAATTTTGGCAGCTATGGCATATCTTCTGGGATAGCTAGTGTAGCTACAAAGTCTGGAAAATATCTGTTTTCATAAAAGTATTAGCCTAACATTCTGGATTTGACACATTTACATTTTTTGAATATTAGTACACTTTTTGAACAAAATCTAATTTATTTCCATTAAGGGTGTATGTCGAAGGAAAAAAACTCTGTTTTTAGTCTTGGTACACAAATTGAAATAAACTAATAGCACCATGGTCTCCAAAAAAAATTTCAGATGGTTCTTCATAATCTGCTTTACACACTGAGATAAGCGAAAAAGCTGTGGCTTTTGTGAAATTTTCAGAAAAAATTCTTAAAAAGTGATCTGAGCTGCAAGATTTTTTAAAGAGTGACACACTTTGCGAAAATTTCCGATTTTTAAGAATTTTTTCTAAAAGTTTTGAAACGGATACAGGTTTATCGTTTATTTCAGTATGTAGTATAGCTTGTAAAGAGACAGTTTCAAAATTTTGAAGTGCCTGGCATAATTAGTTTATTTGTACTTATGTACCAAAATCACATGATTTTTTCGAACAACACCGTTAAAGAGAAATGAAAAAAACATGTTGATGTATTAATTTTTCCTTCATATATTTTTATTTATCAAATGCCAATCATTTGGCCACTAGACCATGAGGTCTCCAACATTTCTCCTCTTGAGTAGAGAAAGATAGTGAAAGGTACTCGTCTAAATGCAAAGTAGTCACGTCCTGGCCATTCACACAAAGACTGGCCAGGAAGTGACTACTTTGCAAGTGGATGAGTACCTTGCACTTTCTATTCAAGTTCTCTTTTCATAGGAGAATCAACAATGCTTGAATGAAATAGATAAGCACAAAGACAATAATGCCCAGTCGGGAGTCTAAAAGTTGCAAATGCTGCTGCAACAAGGTGAGTCAGGAACAAACTGTGGTCTAGAGAAGAGTATGCTCCAAGCCCTTGTTCCACAACTATTTCAAAAGACATTATGAGAATGCAGGCTGAACATCTTTTAAACTAGTTGTGTTACTGGAGAGGCTTACCATTCAAAAAATTGCAAACGGTGAAAGTAGTTGGAAATCCCATCCAATTTCCAATTTGGCTGAATGATATCCCAGGTTCCCAGATGGTTTTCTTTTATATATTGTAGTATATATCAATATTATCTACACTGTGCATGATTTAATGGTTCATATCACCCTTGTATCCAATTTAAAACATTAAATATTAAAGCATCTATTTGCTCAACTGATGAATGTGGTACAGGTATATATACAGGGTGTACAAAAAATCCCTGACACATTTCAAAATTAAATATAAAATCAACTGATTGGGTTACCAGATTGCAGTTCGTACCAAATGTTTCCTATGATGAAAAGTTTTGTTTAGGCAAATAAAAATATAGTTCCAAATTTCACCCATAGATGGTGCTGCTTGACCTTGCATTAAGTTGAAATGCGAATTTTATTTGAGACTTAACCCCTCTTGATTTCTTCCTGTGGGGGTATGTGAAGGATAAAGTTTACTCCTCTCCTGTGGCTGATATCGAAGAAACGAAGAGGCGAATCACACAGGTAATTCAACCAAAACCACAAGCAATGCTACCAAATGCAATGAGTGAAATTGAGTACCATTTGGATGTGGTTAGAGCTACATCAGGTACACCTATTGAAGTATGGTAGCTGGTTATGCTTGTATGTGCTTTACAAAATAAAAATGCTGAATATTTAATGGTGAGTTTTAAATTTTACTGCTTCTACAGCGCCATCTATGGGTGAAATTTGGAACTATTTTTTTATTTGCATAAACAAAACTTTTCCTCATAGAAAGCATTTTGGTACAAACTGCAATCTCGTAACCCGATTAGTTGATTTTATATTTAATTTTGAAATGTGTCAGGGACTTTTTGTACACCCTGTATATCTAGTTGCATACGCTTTGCTTTTAAACTTCCACTGATTCTATGAAATTCAGTTCAAAATAAACAAGATATTTATTTTAAAAATGTAGTATTATTAATAAAAGTATATATTCACTAACCTTCTAAAAGGTGAACATAGCGACACTGTGGCCTTTTACACAGCCCAGACTTAAAATCTCGGCACAGTGGCAGGGTGTCCAGCAACTAAAAAAAAAATAATTTCTCATAATTTATAAAAGCAGATCACTGATAGATGGACAAAATACTTGACAATCATGACAGTAAAGAGTATTTATAGGTATAGTTTATTATTTCTAAGTTTTATTAGAAAATTCGTACTTAGGTATTAGCTCGCTGATTTAGCTAAATTAAGAACTACTTCTACACAAAAATATTGCATTAAGCTGAATATTCCTCAAACCATAGTTAAAAACTTGTGAAACTTGAAAAGAAAGCCACCTACATCCATAAAAACTAAAAGCTATAAAAGTGCTATGGGAGCACTTTTGGTGCAGCATTCTTGGTTATCACCAGGCTTCAACTGTTGAACTCTTTGAAAGAAACTCACACGAACCTTCATCAAGATGTGCATGCATTATGTCCTTTACCAAGTAAGCAGTATTCATGATCACAAACACTTTACGATAAAATCATACATTTTATTTTTAAAATCTGCTAATTTCTCAATATTATTAAAATCGATCATTGCTGGTTCTGTAAGGGCAAGATGCAACATGGCTATAAATTGTTTTCTAAATTTAATGTCACTGAAATTTTCTATTAATCTTTCCTTGATTCTTATTTTAGTTATGCCTATATAACATCCTTGGGTATGCCTTTTTTTTAGAAAATAAAGTTGATTTTGTAAATTCTTGCTGCTTCCAGTTGGTCAATATGACCTTTGTCGGTTCTCATTCTTTAAAAAAATGTTTTGATTTGCTCTTATATTGGTATTTTTATATTTTCCTTAAATACATTAGCGATTTTTGTTCCAATATGCATGCAGTATGGTATTGCATTAGTATGTATTCCTTAAACTAGTTTTTTATTAAATTGATCTGAATGTGGTAGTTTTCGGTGCTCAACATATCTTTTTAGCTTCTAATAGTTTTGAGTACCGGTACAAATTGTACTTTATTTTCCTCAGCAATTATTTTCTACTTTGAAAATTAACAAATATTATGATTAAACAAGTCGAAATTTGTTCATATTTATAATTTGCTGACAGAGGATAGTTTTAAAATTGCTAATGAAGAATGAAACAACATACTTACTTTTATTAAATATGCATTATACTAAAATCTTAATATTTTTTCACTATTTTACTTATTTATTTCTAATAAACAATGAATAAAAATGAATTTGTTAGGTAAGTGATAGTATCAATAAGAGTGAAATTATTTTATTTCTCATAAGTAAATTTTCTGAGTAAAAGGAGATTATGAAATGTAATTTTATGATTTATTAACTATAGAGAATAAGAAATGTTAAATTGATAAGAGAGAGAAATGAAAAGATAGTTAAAAAGCACAGATATAAGAAGAGACAAAGAGGACAAGGCAATTAAGATGTGAAGGTTCTATTTGGGTGAACTAAGAAATGGAATAATAGAGAGAGAGATTACACTATAAAAATATTTGAAACAAGTACAATAAAGGAATACAAGTACACATTCTTTCCAGACAGAAGTTTCTAATAAGTACTTTCCCTTACTTTTCCTCTTTTTTTTTTTTTTTTTTTTTTTGTTGTTGTGTTTTTGTTATTCCTCTTTGTAAAAAAAGAGTATAGAAGTGCAGTAAACAAAAAAAAAAAAAAAAGTTTAAATTTATTAATGCAATTTGTGAGAAAAAAAAAATCTGCTTTAAGAGGTAGAAGCTATCAAAAGTGTCCCTTTAAAAAAAAAAAAAAAAAAGTTGTAGCTTATTTTTACACAATTTAAAAATAAAATTTGAAATTCCATGCAGCCATGACAGAACTTAATAACACATCATTCATTTATTTACAAGATTTTTGATGGATTATATAACTAACCTAAATAGTTATCTTCAAAATCAAACTGCACATATGATATGTATGTTAATAAATAAATCACCAAAAGAATGTATTTCATAATTTTTCCATATGTTAAGTGGGATGGTGTGGTAATTTCTTTATTTAAGCACACTGAAATTTAAGGATTTTTTTTTTTTTTTTTTACTTTGAAGAACAAATAAAAGAAAGCTATAAAAAGTTGGTTACAAAGCTAGTATTTTTACACAGGTTATTTTCTAATTTTATTATTTTTTGTACTTTTGCAAAATGAGTTTTTATCAAACTTACTAGATTTGCTAATTCACTTAACAATAAATTTAATTCCCTTTTCTATAGTTATATTTTCATGGAAGAGAGGGCAGGTACTGCTAAGTGTAAATACGATATATGTACAGTGTGTCTCAAAAATACCAGCCCAAGCTTTTATTATTTAAATACTGATGATAGACTTATACAACAAATTACAAAGCTATGAGAAAAAGATACAGAATTTTATGGTATTGATTAAAATTTTCAAAGATTAAATCTAAATATGTAAATACAGATGTTTATATAGCCCCCTGTAAAAAAATATTCCCAGTTAGTATAATTAACCCACTGATTAATGAGGTGATAAAAAATTTAAGCCTTTCATCCTAAAAAACCAGATAACTATGCAAATAAATGTATGCAGACCTATACCACTACTCAACGGCTCTTGAAGGGCGAAAAATCACATTTAAAGGGCTGTATACAAATTATGGAAAAAGAACAATGATTGCATAAATACATGATACATTTGCTGTTGTCCACACCAACTCTTCTTGAATATTTTTCTGAGCTCTTCATGATAAAAGGTTGAAATTTTGTACATCACTTCATTAATGTGTGGGGCATAATTTACTAATTGGGATTTTTTTTTTTTTTGTACAAGGGCCTTATAATATTTTAATCTTGTACTCTCCTGATTCTCCCTGGTTACTCATATTTATTCAGGATAATTTCTTTTCCTTTTCTTTCTTTATATATATATGTATATACATTGATTATACTTTTTGAAATAATGTTGAGAAGGATATTCTGAAACAATATTACATATTCAAAATTTAAGCATGTTGCAGAAGGTGAGAAAGACATTATGAAAAATGAAGCACCAATAATTTCACAAACCTTTGATAGCCAAATAATTTAGTGATAAAAAGACACAGAAAGTAATTTTAAGGAACTTCACTTTAAGACTAAAAGTAGGATTTGATTTATTTATCACTAGCTGAGTGCCCGTTTTCCGCACGGTAGGAAATGAAAATGCTTCTTACGGGACATAAAAAAAGTATTTCAAAATATCTTATTTCTATATCATACTGTTTTTTAGGTTTAAGTTATAGCATTAATTCATTAGACACTATATGATGTGGACAACCATTTTATTTTATAGTTATTTTTGCTCGTTTCACTCTCACTTGCAACAGAGCTTATTAGAGTTAATTTGAGATACTGGGGTTATTCCTGGTATTTCAAACATTTTTCAGAGCTATTTTTGTTAATGAAGGTAACTTTTGTGCAAAAGCTTATTAGGTTGCTAGAATTCCAATATTTATACCGCCAAAAGTCATCAAAACTTGTCAACATTTTCTCGATTTTTGGGAATACATACAACAACCATAGTCAAACTGACAATGAATATTATGTTAATTAGTATTTTAGACCTTGTGACAACTTTTCGATTTCCGATGATTTAAAAAAATTTGCTTCCTTTCATTATTATGGCTGCTTGAAAAATCATAGTGCCCAAAAATCGTCAAGGTTAGCTCGCACAATAAATAAAATGCTTTGAATTTAGTCATTTTTATGTGAAAGCTTTTTAAACTAATTAGATTTTAAACTCATGACGTCAAAATCACGTCATTTTTAGTTGCAATCTCTCACATGAATTAGTGAAAGAAAAAAAAAAAAATAAATAAAAATCTCGCATTATTTTACTTTTCTACTACATCTCATAAGTTTATTATTTTGCTCATGGTGTTATTGTTTATCAAAGCTTGGTAACCTAACTAGGATTACATTCGTTTCATTTATGATATACGAGAATTTTATCCGGTGCCCCGTTTAAAAACTATTGATAGGCTGAAAAAAGTACAGTTTTTCTAATTCTCAATGTGGCAACCTTACTTATAAACTTGTGCCATAACTGATTTATATAATAGCATATCCAGGTTGATGCTGTTAAATTCAAAACATTATGTAACATTAAAATTTATAAAAAATAACCTAATTTATATAATTTTTCCTTTCTATTTTAAAAGAGGGAGAAAGAAATGTATCATGATTTGTTAAATTTTATCAAAAATTTATGACGGATAGAATTCAAGATGCAACAGTTTAAAAATTATTTTACAAAAAAATCATCAAAAAAGACACTTTGAAAATTCCTAAAAATCTGCAAATTATATTACATACACAGAACAAACTGTTTTTAAAATAAAATTTTCCCACTCTATCTAATGGTACAAATGCCATTTTGCTGCAAGTGTAATTGCCACCGTTATTATGAATTAGGTGAGGAAAAAATGCCAAAAATTGAATAAAATAAAATAAAAATATTTCTAGGTTGAATTTTGAGAAAATCAATTTGAGGTGCATAACTTCATGTTTAGAACTTCCTGAGTACCAAATTTGGTGTTTCTAGGTGTAGCCATTTGTCCGTAACGCTGCCAACACACGCACACACCTTCTTTTATAATAAGTAGAGAAAAATAGTCTTAACTATGTAACCAGTAAAAGGTATGATGCTGGAATATGAGCATTTGATGTTTGAATGTGGTATATATGTGTGTGTGTGTCAGTGGTGTAGCCAAGGGGGGCTCATACCCCCCCCCCCATGAGGAATTTTTTGCCCTACAAAATGTACATTCTTCACTCCCTTATCACATTCAAGTATACGTATATGTGAATTGCAGTAGTCATACCCCCCCCATGAAAATTTTCTGCCTATGCCACTGGTATGTGTGTATAATTGAAGATAGGCAGAGTTAAAGAAAAATTTCTTCATGATTCTGCTATTACTAAATTGGTTAAGTAGTAAAGGTCATCACTAGAGGTCTGCACACCACGGAAATTCGTGGTGGTGGCATAACAACCTCATAAACCTGGCCGCAGTGTGGGAAAACTTTTGAAAAAGCGCATAATGAAAATGGGTGTATGCACACACACACACACATATATGCATAAATTGGTGCAAATAAGATAATTTTAAGACTAGAATTTTTATGAATACTAGTCTTTATGATGTTGTGCGATTATGGTCATAGCTACATGTGGGCTCTAGGCCAAGGGGTGGGGTGTAGAGATCAAGATTGTGTTCGGACTTGGACAGACTCAATTATATTTCTCTTTAATTTGCACAAACGGCAAAATTTATGATATTGTATCAACGAAGTAATTAACTTTTATTTATCTATTATCTGAAATTTTGGGCTCAGGCTCTGATATCATTCGGGTGGACTCGAATTAAAAGTCCTCGGGCTTGGCTTAAAAAAAATGAGCCCCAAATCATCTCTAATGGGGGCCCTCCATAGGGGTCTTTATAAGGTGTCCTATTCCGTATCCACTCTTAAGTTTCAAAGGAAACTACGGAAAACCACGAATGGTCAGGTCGGTGGACGCAACCTGGTTTTGAACCAGGCACCTTCCGTCTCCCAGTTCAGAGCGCTATGCGATCGGCCACTGGTGGAGCTCCAGAGTATGAGCTTCTCATTGAGGTACACTTTAAAAATATTTCGACAGCAAAACTGAAACAATAGATTTTATAAAAATCAGATAGGTTTATGTTGTTTATATAGCCCATTCACGATACATCGAGTTATCAATATACGATTGATATACTATATATTTTCTTTTCTCCAAAGACCTCTCACGAACCATTCCAAACCTATAATGCTCTTTTGAGGTATAATGTGATGTTTAAACAGTTTTTAAAGCAATAAAATTATGCTGTTGACTCAAAAAATTCAAATTACATCTTTACAAGTAACAAGCGTTAAGAAGTATCCAGAAAAAACATAAGCAGTTGAAAGTTTAGGCGCAATTTTAAAAAAAGTTTTGAAGTCAATTGCATGCCGCAGTGTAAAATCAGCGTTTTTTGCCAGCCCACCGGCCTAGACCTCAGCGGTGGCGGAGACCTCTAGTCATCACTATATGAACGTAAGTTATAAACTCTTAGAAAATTTCTATGCTCTACTAATTAGCATGATGTTACTCAGAAGGTCACTGTATATGCCTTGACTCTGACAAGAGAACTGACTGTGTATGATCATAAAAAAAAAGGGGGGGGGTTCTTTCTCCATCACTGGCATTGAAAAAATCTATTTCAGCTTCAAAGGCAATAAAACTGCACTTAGCCTCTGAAAATGCCGACTTTTTACAGGCTAGTCAGTCAGAGTTGTCAGTCGGCTGTGTCCTTTTCTGGTAGTAAATAGACTTTAACATCTAACATACAGTAAAAGATCATCACTGTGTTATATTTTACATCAGGGTGTCTACCAAATTTCTGAAAGTCTTTTTCCTGACATTTGGAAGGTCCCAGGAAAAAAATTCCTGACCAGTGCATTTTACTTTGGGAAATTGCACAATGCCCCCTCCCTTGTCTTTATATTTGCATGTTTTGTACAACTTCTTGAAATCAATTTTAACTGAAGTATACCGGATTAAGCTTTCATCCATTGAGAAACAGAAGGAGTCGCACTTTCTGATAGAATTAACTAACTGTTCTTGGAAATACGGTCCTAAGCCATGAGTTACCAAGTAAGCTAATTTGTCTTTTACCCTCCCGTCAAGATTAGTGAGCCCCCATTTTTCCCTACTTACACAAACACATCGCTTGATGCTTTCGCGGTCCGAAAAATGCATTGCAGTTGCTTTCGGTTTCGAGTCTGACAATTAGAGAGAAAGTGTGAAAAGAAAAGGACACGAAAAAAAAAATTGATTCTTTTGGTGAATTTTCCAAACTGCTTATCCAATTTCCCGTTTTTTTCCAGACTTTCCAGGTCCATTTTCCAATATCCCGGCTTTTTCCAGACTTTCTGGATTTTCCGGAGCGGTAGACACCCTGTACATACAAAGACTCCATTAGTAGAAAAACATTTAAGACAGAATTATAGTGTGCAATCTGTATGAGCCACAAATGAGATCTGAATCACTTCAGGGTACATCTAGGGGATGCTACTACAAACTAAATATATATTTAAGCCTCGGTAGCTCAGCAGCCAGGTAGCGCATCCGTTTCATAAAAATATCTTTTTATTTCCCTGCACAAAGTAAAGGAAATACATGTAACCACAAAAAATTTTGATGTAAAACTTCCAGTTTGACCATTCCAAACTTACTTTACAAGTTTCTACAAGTATACGCATATGTATGTACAACTCCCCCCTTTTGACCAACCGTGAATCCATTTTGACATGATGTCTCTATGTATATAAGAATACATGCATGCATCTCACTTAAATCGAAAATGAATGGTCATAGAATATTGAAATTTTGAATTTAGGACTGTTGTAGCATCTAGTTGTGCCCCTCCTTTCTTGATTGCAATTGACTGGGTACATAGGGGTTAAGTACATCGGTTGGATGTTTATAATATCATCCAAACAACTTTCTATACCTTTAAGTATACAGTCAGCTATTGTTGGGGCCATGCTAAAATTCCTGCCAAATTGGGTACTTTTAGTAAAGCATTGCCAAATTTGGCATCAAAAATAAGTTTCCAAAACTGAGCACTGCTAGGTAATATTTCTTATAATCGGCAAGAAATCTCTAAACCACAATGTTAAAGTATTATACCTTGCTTTCAATTGAAATAAGTTTAAATAAAGTACCTCAAAAATGCGTATAATTTAATAGACATACCAAGAAAGTCATATGGTGTCTATGCAGGATTTTTTTTTTTTTTTTTTTTATTCACCTTAGGATACCATAAAGTAATTTTGACCTAATCATAAGTAAAAAAAAAAAAAAAAAAAAAAGCCAACAAAAGAAAGAATTGGATGCTGTCACAATTCCTTCAGTAGTAAAAGCTCAGAACTGCTCAAAAAAACCACCCAAATAGAACCTTTTGAATATAGCAAACTAGAGACAGAACTAGCAGTAGTACCTGGCCCTTGTCGTCACAATAAGCGACGGAAGAAGTGTTAGAGGCAGCAGAGGCTGTGGTATCGGCCACAGGTGCAGAGTGCATCACGGGTACTAGGTTAGGGTGAAGGAGGAAGGTGCGAGGGGTGAGAAGCAGAGAAAGGCAGAGATGCATTAGTGAGTGCACAGCACAGCCAATCGGAAAAATAACAGAGAGATAGTTTTTGTTTTAGACATACACACAAAAAATAGACAGAAAACTCTATCCTATTTTAAATTAAGCTTATGTATAAATGAAGGAAAAGTCATTAACAGTGTTTTTTCATGATTTAAAACATACATAAGAATGGTGTATATTAGAGATGAGACGGGCTCAGCCAAGCCCGGGCCTGAGACGGGCTCGGGCTCTGTAATTCATGATTGCGTTCGGGCTCGGGCTCGTGAAAAATTTCTCCTTTGTTGAACATACTCCTTGAAACAGATTTTAAAAGTGATTCATGGGAGAATAGACATACTTATTTTAAAAAAATAGCGGCCCGGGTGCCTAGGAAGTGTGTGAAGTGCTTTGGGTATTTCAGAACGGCTTATATTGCTTAGTGAGTCATGAGATCCGGACATTATTTGATGAACATGGATAGAAAGAATTAGAAAGTGCATTAAGAGTTTGCTAATATATCTGTCTTTAATTTGCACAAATGGCAAAATTTATTGTATCCTATCAATGAAGTAATTAATTTTATTTATCTTTAGCTGAAATTTCGGGCTCGGATTAAAAGTCCTCAGGCTTAAAAAAATGAGCCCGAACTCATCTCTAGTGTATATAGGTGACCATTTTAATTTATTTATTAATAAGCACTATGGCATAAAACAGAGTGTTAAACATTGTAATTATAATTTTCAGTTTTATCTTTAATGAGTGTGCAGGTACCTGTTACGAGATTGAAGGCACCCTACAGCAGAAACGGTCCATTTAATGTGAGAAGTATGTATTTGCATGCCAAGATGTACTTACATGCATTTTTTTCTATTATAATTCTTTTATATTTTTAGTAGTACTTTCATATTTTATAATTCTAACACTCAACCTTTCACTAGACTGCATCTAATAGAGTCAATGGTTCTATAAAAAATACTTTCAATGAATGTTTTAACTACAGGTATTCTTTAAAATATACTTGATATATATTAGGGAATGCAATCCCGATCCTGCGGGAACGGGGTCCTGCAGGATTTCACACAATATTTGCCGGACTAGTCCCACGGGATTACGGTCTTAATCCCGCGGGATTGAAACTGAACGATAAATTATTTTTATTACAATTTCACGCCTCTTTCCCGATCCTCAATTGGCCAAACATTTTTGCATAAGATGAACAATAAGAACCAGTGATCTTGAGCGCTGATACTTATTGGCAGGTAGGTGCCTTAGTCCCCCCCCCCTAGATCCCATATTGTTTTGATTGACGTACTGGTATAATGCAGAAGGGCTTCTACACCAAATATTGTACCTTTCTGGGATAGGACCCTTGACTTGTCCCCCCTCCATTAACAACCATGTTGCCGACCAAGCTAGTGATATCTTTTAAAGGTGAACTCCAATTAACCACTAAAAAATGTAGGGCTCCTTCAGGATTTCATACAAAGAAAAAAAATCTTTTGTGTGAAAAAAAAATCTTCAAAAAAATCTTTTTTGAAAAAAAATCTTTTGTGTTTTTTCAAGAAAGCTTTTTCTTGAAAAAAAAAGCTTTTGTATTCTCTATCAAAATTAGATGAAGACTAGGAAGACAAGTTTCTCTTTACGTTGTCTTTTTTACATTCTTCTTTTTTTGGCAACTAAGAAATAACTTAGTATATTATCATGAATACATGACTATAATTTTCATATGTAGGTAAGGTATTGCATTCATTATCAAATAAAAAAAAGTATTATTATTAAAGTTAAACTTCATAGAGCTTACAATCAGACTTTTTCCTACTTTTCTCTATCGAAATCTATTTTTAGTTGAATGAAATATTAATCCCGGGGGGATCAACAAATCTCAATCCCGCAATTCTGCGAAGCGAAAAACAGTGCGGGATTGCATTCCCTAATATATATATATATATATTGCTTATGTTACTACAGTAATTTATTATACAAATAAATAAATGAAATAGGCACAAATAATTGAAATTTTTTAAATCTCTAATTGCAGTTTCTATAAAATTATTCCACTAAGATGGATTAAGATAAATTCTTTGAAATATGCTATAATAATACAGACAATCGACTCATTACAAATATAATCACCTATTCAGGAGTAAAAAGAGAGAATTAATTTCAACAAGATAAATTAAATACCTTTAGAAATATAATTACTGATATAACAGAATAAATTCTTGACCTACTATTGGGGGTGGGTGGGGGCATTTATATATTCTAAACTTAAATGTGCATTTTAATTTGTGTTTAATACATTGAAGGCAGAGTTCTTAAGCATTTTCAAGCATTAAAGAAGACTGCCCAGAAAAAAGATTAATCAAAATTAAAGTATGAATAATATATTTTATAGTAACATGAGTTGAAAAACTCTGTTATCAATAGAAGAGACACAAAAATTCCCTTTGAATCATGAGAAAAAATATACACCAAACCTAGTTAAATACAGAACATAAATAAACAAATGATAAATTTAAAATATGAAATAGTCATTCCAAAGTGAGAAATAGTGGTAGAATACCAAATAAGAAAAATAATTTTTATATACAATATTATTTCTTCATTTTCTCACATGCTTGAAATGACAAAATCAGATATTTTCTTTCTATCTTCCATACATATGTTCTGTATTTATTTAACAGGTGTTTGTATAGGTTTGGTTTATATTTCTTTTCTGACGAAGTGATATCTTTGTATCCCTCACAACAAATGTTAAAATGTGTTCACTTATTTGGTGCTTTAAGCATTTTATTTTTTCTCCCATTCAATTTTATTAACACAAGTAGCATTATAGTAGCAGACTTACAGGCCGACCCCCTTGAGTAAACTTAAATAAAAAAATGTATAGAGTTGTAAACAGTTTAACCCACTATATATTACACTCATTAACATCTTCACTCTTATCATTGAAAGTACAGAATGAAGAAGACTCCTCTTCATTGAGCAATTGTTGCTTCTCAGCTAAGATCTTTTAATGTTCCATTGGGACCCAGTGCTGCACTTGTACAATTGCTGAATTTTGTCAGATCTTCAAAGACCCATTTTGCAAAGTGAATCTGGTCAATGAAGAGGAGTCTACTTTGTTGTGTCTTTTCAATGATGAGAGTGAACAGGCTACATAAGATTGAAAATGAAGAGAAAAAAAAAGAATGACTGCCATCTCTGTGACACAATGCTTCGTCATATTTATACAGGGTTTCTACAGATTTCACAGCTTTTGCTTCCCTGACTTTTCCCCGACTTTCCCTGACATGTGTCACGCTCTTCCCTGACTATCTAGTGTGCTTTCCCGAATTTTGCGTTTCTATTTTTAACATTACATCCTTTAATTTATAATTTTTTTTATATATTTTGCCCTTTTTTTTACAAATAATAATAATAAAATTAATATATACAAGAATCTTATTTGACATCACTGAATTCTAACAAAAACCATGTTTGATAATAATTTAGGATAAAACTAAGCATATTTCAACTGCACAAGATAGGCTGATAAAGAACACATTTTAAAATTATTTATAAAGTTGAATGAGAAAATGAAAATAAAACAATTTCTATACTTAGGTTCAAATAGCCAATATTTTCTTGATTTTACCGCAAAATTCAATTTTTCTGGCATTTCCCTGACTTTTCTTCAATCTCTGCTAATTTCTCTGACTTTTTTCCCAAATCCCAGACTTTCCAGGTCTGTAGAAACCCTGTTATAACCATGAATCTACCACTGCAACTCTTCTAATTGCTTTATACATTACTCTTAATCATTTTCAAAGAGCACAAATAAATAGGGTTAAATGTTCGATACTTATTTATTTTTATTTTTTTTGAGAAGTAAAAGTGTTTCAGTTTCAAAAATACTCACAAGTTACAGGCACAAAAGGCTGCTGGACCTGCATGGCAAGTGCCTGCTGGTAGGCGGCACCAGTTGGCTGATATACTGGGAGACCACTCTTATCCACAGCAGCTCGTTTTGCATATGGAACTATGCCAGGAAATGTCTAGTAAAAAATGTCCTCCAATTATGTACTCACATCAAAAACAGGAAAAAATAATCATTTTTAAAAAGTGAAATGAGGTGGGAGAAAGAAGGAATAAGTGCCACACAAATATTCCCCGCCAAGGATATAGAGTTATGTACACATCCACATAGTACCCAAAACTATTTTGTTAAAATGCATAGCACTAGGCAGTAACATACTACAAGCACTAGTAATATTTTATCTGGAGCAGATTCTATTACAGATACCGAAATGTTATTTAACTGTTCCTCTGAAAAGGACAATTTTCCCCACCAAAGTATAGTTCCTTTTAGCTATTTTCATAGTTTATATTATTTTAGGACCCCTTGATTTTAAGGGAAAATGCAATATGGATATAATTAATATGATTGAATCTTATTGCTTCTTTTAGAAAATTATACTAAAAGCTCTAAAAATGATATTCAATTAACAGAAGTATTCATTAATATTTTAATGAAGTATTTTTAAATAATACATGGTGTATAAAGAATTTAACTTTCTCTTAGGCATTCTATTTATTTTATGATGCTTGTGTATCAATTATAAGTAATGAACAGAATATTGGTATACTTAATCATTTATCATTAAGAAAATAATTAATTTTCAATTTTTTATATTAATACTATTTTAAGTTAAGGAAAGTATAAGATTTTTAAAAGAAAGGATGAAATCAGGGGCAACAAAAAACATATAACTTCTTCCCATACGTTCTACCCTATGCTACAAGAATATTAGTTCAATTATTAAAAATTAAAACCAATTTAATTTTTTAAAAGTAATGTAAAAAATTAATAAAATTGTAATAAAAATCTTATTAAAAAGAGAACGAAGGAGATTTTAATATTTGTGTCCAAACTTTTAAACTATTACAAAGTGGCAGGCCTACTTTGCTAGAAAGCAACTGGCTTGTATATACATATATATAGATATATTTGTTCTTTCACAGGAAATAATTTATTATAATGATCTTGATTTAACTATGGCTTCTTTAGGGACTATGCAGAATAATATTTGAATTCAACATGGAAAATATTTTTTTATGAGATGCAAAAGCTATAAAATTGTTTCAATAAACACAGATCTGATGTTTTTCATTAGAAATTTTTAGAACTGCTTCCTTTTGGAACAGGACAAAAGTTTAACCGCTTGATCTATCACCTGTCCAAAACTAGTTACAGTATACGATTGTAATGAGGTTTCTATAGTTTCATACAAATAAAAGACAATAACGGAAGATCTGAAAACTGTTTCACTTAAGTATTGAGAGTTTGTTATTTCAAGTTGTTTACAACACTGATATATTTTCTAATAATTATCATAATTCATCTTTAACATGTAGCAGTAGTTATATATATTCTAAAAGTTTTTTTTTTTTTTTTGTTTTTTTTTTAACGACAAAAGAGATTTACAATAGTCCAAATATTTATCTCATTCAATATTTTTTGACTGAACATACCTTGATAAGATTTACACACTGAAAATTCAGTAAAATAATGCTTATTTTCATAAAATAGAATTTTTAAATACAACACCGACAAGGTATGTGTAGGGAAATATTTTGATAGAGAACTTTTGAAAGATTTAAAAATCCAATTTAAAATAGTCATTTGGTTTATAGTTAGAAAGCCCCTAAAGAAATATTCCAAAATAATACACAGTCAGCACAATGAACTGCAGTGTTATCAAACCAAGGTCTTCAATTATAAAACGAATCTACCAGCCTCCTTCAGCAACTAGACCCATTAAACCACTGGGAGTCAAAATTTATTAAGGCATTCAAATATTAGAATTATGGGGTTGATAAAGAAGTTCTATATTACAAAAAATATTTTTTTCTCTTTATTATTATAATAACAGATTTGTTCAATTAGTAGAGAAAATCGCTGCAATTTAGAACCTGATTTCCATTCTTTGGAGCTCAAAGACAATGTTTTGGTATAGTTATTTTTAGATAAAGTGAACCTTACAGTAATTTCTAAAACAACTTCAACAGCATTCCAGAGCTTTTAGTCTTAAAATATAATTTTGATACTTCTGTAATTTCATAGAAATTTTAGAGGTAAAATTATCAAGGAGCATTCCCTGGAAAGTTTTGCATGTAGGTTTATGAAAAATGTCAAAAGAATTCAATTTTAAAAAATGATGTATGCAAGGAGTATCCTGTCAAAATTTTTGGAACAAAATAAAAAAGTTGTAAAATGTGCTTTCTGGTTTAAAAAAAAAAAAAAAAAAAGCATTTGCTTACAAAATTTTTTGCACAGACAGTTTGTAAACCACACTAGCATGCCATTTATACAAACCCTCCTATGCTAAAAATTAATTTGTAAAACATTTAAAATTACTTTTCTCTACGTTTTCAGAAGTACAGACCTTTCAGAAGTTACCTGTGGGTTGTGGAGTTATCTGAAGGCTCTTCCCTAATAGCAGTAAGTCATCGGTTAAAAAGAGGTTGATGATCCAAGTGAGAGGAGAATGATCAATGATCGATCAGGGCTTCTGATCAAAACACAAGCAAACTCATCAGAATTGGTAAAAATGTCCTCTTGGCTGGTCATCAAAACTCATCGAAATCTGATGACTTCAGTGAAATATCAAAAAGGAACCAATGAGATATGGGTATCTTTGATTTTTAGATTTCAGTTAATGCAAGGACTGCTCTTATTGGAAAGAACAAAGACCCATGTTAAAATCAAAACCAGCCACAGATGGGGAATCTTCAATGCTACTTATTTTCAGCAATGAGAGCAAACAATCCAAGCCTGGGTTGAATAGAGAGTTAAACTCAGCATTTCCAGGAGAAGGAGAGGGGCACCGCCCCTTCAACTGACAATCGTTCTAGACCCTATCTTATGGACATCTATAATCAGCGGGCAATTAATTGCCTTTTAAAGATTCCATCTCATTTTTGTAATAGAAAATAGAAGGTCCAAAATTAATTTCAGGGAGGGAAGGCAGCACCCCCATCCTCCCCACCCTACAGCAAAATAAATCTTTATGTCAATCTAAAAAATCTGCATTAAATTATGCACATTCAAAAAAATGTTCAATTTTTTTTAGATTTTAAAAGATCACCACTAAATTACCCAAATATAAGAATTTTAGCAGAAGTTCAACTTTAGTCAAAGAAAACTTGCACAGTCCAACAACTATAGCTGCAGTTTTGGATAAGAAATGGTTTGCTGGTTTCTCATCAGTAGAACTGCTCGTTTAGACCAGATTTAAGCATGAATAAAAATCCATATGTAACAGAAAAACAAAACAATTCCTTCTGATGACCTGATTTGAGGAGTTGGTGAGTTTAAGGCGAGTTGATGAAAGGCTGGGCAGAATACAAGCAGTCATTGCTGGTAGCTGCCATTGCTCTAGCTCCTTCAAAATATTGGCTCTTGCTTTGGTGCAAATGGTGCTAGTGGTAATTTGGTGCTAGTGGTGATCCTGACTCCTGCTAGAGTCTCGAAACATTCTGAATTAAGCACCAATTATGTTTGTAATGTCACACATCAAAATAATTGTCAAGAATTCAAAGCAACATATTGATGTACGACACTATAGCACTTCAGGCATGTATAAACAGGAGCCTACCAGTTGCAGGTGTTGTGACCTATGGCTTCTTTAATCTTGCTATAGGTTTCTCACCAGAGATTAGATAGAAAGTGGGGGATTTCTGAATATTTGCACCCTGTCAGAAACTGCAGGAAATTGATAAGAAGGACTACAGATATATTATGTCTGTTCCTAATGTTTTTGTATCTACCGCTAATAGATAGTGCAAGCAAGTGTTTTCTCTTACCTACTGTATCATAATTTGAGTATCAAAAGTTGATACTCCATAGTATATCTTCAAGTCACAAAATTATTACAATGTGAATAGCCTTTATTCTAATATAACTGTATCCTCTATGCATAAATATAAAATCAAGAAAAAATGAAAAAGATTCTGAAGAAGGCTACAGTCTATTTAAAATAACTATTTCTATTTTATTCTTTTTTTTTTTTTTTTTTTTTTTTTTTTTGAAAAACAATTTATTTTTACACAAAAAGCTAACATTTTTGTAATCAGTTAGGCTTACTTAAATTTTTCTCTGACAAGGGGAGGCTCAGATGTAGGGATCACCAATTTTGATGAAATGTTGATGAGTTAATAGGGGACCCATAGTATAGTAAAATGGCAAAGGATTAGCCGCAAACTTTGTATATTTTCAAGAAAATTCCATTTTAACATTTGATACATTGTTATGTACCAATTATTTTGCAAATTGTTTGATGTACTCAGTAACTCTGCAGTTTCGCTTTCGGCCAGAGATCAAAAGGTCCCTGGTTTCAATCCAGCTTAGCCCGCACTGTCTTTTATTTTTCTCCCTTAATAAATAATAAAACAATGCAAAATGATTATGTAAGGAATATATTGTGGCTTATTTTGTAAAACTGGGGTTATAAAGTTGTTTGTTGTGTAAAAATTTGATAATTTACTACTACTTTTAGAACAAGCAAAGAATGATAAAGAAGGATTTGCTTCTTTCTTCATTTTGACTGATGTGATGCAATTATTGTTTTAAGTTTCCTATTCAGCTGTACAATGTGTAACATGCATGTAATTACAGTTAAGAGGTTCAATATTCTGCATAAACTGTCATAAATGTTAAAAACATTTATGATTTGATGCAGAATGCAAAATGCATTTAATTTTAAATTTATCAAACTTTCCGAGTAGTGGATAACAAAAATATTAATAATAAATAATAAGATATCAGGAGCTTTTAGCTCCCAAATGGAGAAAACTATACGAATTTAATGAAAGAATATTCCAATGTGAATGTAAACATGCTCAAAGTCTGGAAAACTTTGAACAAGTCAGTATATTTCATTCCTTGACCGAATTTTGGAACCATATGCAGGGAACGAGAAGCTTTTGCTTATAGTAGACTCATGGAAAGGTCAAATGAATCCTAAATTTGTAACAAAATATTTTTATGGTGATGAAAGAAATTCATCTTGTCCCCTAAAAGTAATCCAGGCTTTGTCAACCCTGTGATGTGTAATTTCATTGACTAACAAAAAAAAATAAATAAATTCCCGATATCTTATGCAAAATAAATGGGAAATAGAAACCTGAGAAGATGCAATAAAACTTTATTGTGTATTTTCTGACATCACCACCATTCTTTTCTGACATCTTAAAACGTGCATGGTTTGCAACAAAATTTTCGGATGAAAGACATATTTGTAGACGTAAATGAAATTTTTTCCCCACAAACAGTAATGAAAAGACCATATGAATGCAAAAAATTTCTTTCATATGTAGTAGCAGATGTTCAAACAATTTGTTTTGCATGTTTTTAGGACAAATATCACCCACCCTTCCATCTGTATCTGTGTACCATGCTGTGTACTTTTACAGTGCACATCTGTAAAAGTAATGAAAGAAATGAGGTGTTTTTTGAAATGTGATTGATAAATAATGTTTCTATTTTTCATCACTTTCATAGATTTCAATTTTATTTCATAGAAATAGTGTTTATTCAATAAATCATGTCAATTTTCTAATGCATGTAATTTTGCACTACATTATTTTTTTAAGGGAGGAAAAAAAAAAAAAAAGACAAAGCAGGCTGAGCCGGATTCGAACAAGGGACCTTTTGATCTCTAGCCGAAAGCAAAACAGCGGCGCCACCAAGCACGTCAAACAGCTTGCAAAATAAATGACAATGTATCAAATGTTTAAATGAAATTTTCTCAAAAATGCATGAGGCTAATTCTTTGCCATTTTACTCTACTATGGGTCCCCTATAACTCATCAACATTTCGTCAAAATCAGTGCCTCCCCTTGGGAGTTGAGCTACTGCCTTATAACAAATTTATTTTTATGTTCTTATATATAAACTATTTAATCCAAATGTTCTACATTGGCATAGACTCCCAGTAAACAAATATACTGGGTGATTCAAAATAGATGTTAAGGCTATTATTTTTTAAACTTTAAGTGATCAAAACATACTTCCAATTAGAAAAGTTCATCAAATTGAAAGTAGCTTTCAGATATGGCATTTTTTTAATGGGGGTTGTATACATATTAAAATACAAAATTTAATTTTTATACAGTCCCTCTTTCCTACCCTTTATATTTAGAGCTCTTTGCCTAAGAAAATTAATAAAATAAATCCCGTGTCTCTACCGGGAATAGTTTCAGAGTTATATCAATTTGAAAATTTCGGCATTTGTCGCCAAGTAATAAGGGGATGCCTCCAAAGTAAGAAAAATGTAACTACTTTTAAACTCGTTAATTCATGTTAATAGTCACTCAATAGACATAGTTGGTTCCTCAAATCCTAATTTAGCTGGAATTTTCCTATAATGTATGTTTGGCAGTTTCTGGTGAAAGTTACCCACACCATAGTCACTTAAACCATTATTTTGTCATTTCTTTTACACTTTAAAATTCCTTCTCTGAAAGCGTGATGTAATGAGTGGATGACTTAAAAGTCTAAATTATTGCTAATTTCATAAAGCAGTATCAATCATTTTAGGTAAAACTGCACCTGTTAATTTCACACATTTGAATGCGTTTAATTGTTTTTCCGAACAATGGGATCTTTATTTATTTTTTATTAACTCATAGTGAATACCCTAAAGTAAAGATTTTTTCACCTGAAAACTGACACCAACACACTAGGTAAAGTGGTGTAAGTCATCATTTTCAAAATTAATTTTCTCACTATCTATTTCACTTAAAGACACAGGATATGTTTTATTAATTTTCTTAGGCAAGAGCAACATTCTTCTAAACATAAAGGGTAGGAAAGGAGGGAACGTATAAAAATTAAATTTTGTATTTTAATATGTATACAACCCCAATTAAAGAAAACCATATCTGAAAACTACTCTTAATTTGACAAACTGTTCTAATTGGAAGTATGTTTCGATCACTTACAGTTTAAAAAATAATCACCTTAACACCTATTTTGAATCACATGGTATACCACTTATTTTTAAACATACATTTTATTTTTATAAAGATAAAATAAATAAGCAAATATATACACTCAAACCTGTTTTTGTGTGGAGGATAGGGACCTCATAAAGGAAAATGAATGAAAAAAAAATTGCACAAAATTTCAGGAGTAGCTATAAAAAATAATTTCTGCAACAAAATTAAAATGGATTTTTTCATGCGGTGAATAGGGACCGCATAAAAAAGTGTCAAGTAGAAAATAACTCAAAACCTCACAAAATAACTAGGAATTGCTTTCTTAAACAAAATCAAGACTCGAGGCTTGGCAGCTACTTGGAAATCTTAATGGTCCAAGAATGTCAAAGCACTTTGAAGGATGTCAATTAATATTAGATTTAAAAATTAAAACACACATAATTATTTTTTATTAAATCACTTTATTCAGCAAACTTGTCACTGTGCAAATATGAGACGAATAAAATAAGCAACTCTTTGCTCCCTTCAAGTAAACTTCTTTTACCTACTCGTTAAAAAAACAAAACAAAGCATGTGACTAGTCGCCAACTATCTCATTAGCAAAAAAAAAAGCAAAAAAAAAAAAAAATCAACGACCTAACCAGACATGCAATCCGCGAACTAACACAATGCAGGCCCTTCAATGTTTATTTATGACCAATGTATTTTTGCTTTGCTATGCAAGAATTCCATGGCAAAATGCTATAGCACCTTTCATTTATTTACATGGAAATTCTTGTTTTCAATAATTAAATTATACGATTATAGAATTTAATACATATGTAATGTGATGAAATACACATCAAAAATCGAAAAAACTAAATGGTCAATCAAACCTACTAATTATTTTTTATTGATAATTTCGTCAATTATGTTCCAATTTGATTGAAATTTTCATATAATGAACAAAAAAAAAAAAAGATTGCACAAACAGGTTTGATGGTATATATATATATATATATATATATATATATATTCGCCTTAAATCAAGGACGTATTTAGGGGGTTTCCAGGGGGTCTGGACCCTCCTCCCCTCGAAATTTTCATTTTTGTTACTAAAATGTTAATGATATAGTCTTTTTATGAAAAATGTAGCCTCTTTTACCATTTGGACCCCCCCCCCCAAATTGCTTTTCTTTATACGTGCCTGCCTTAAATGACATCTTTACTTAATTCAACAGCAATTTATCTGTCTATATATAGGTAGATTTCTGTATACTATTGCTGATATTAATTTTTAATGCCTTTACTTACTGATAATAATATTGTTATTTAAAACAGTTATTTATACTGACATAATGACTTCCCAACTATTTAATGGTTTTGATTATTTAACATACATCTGACTCCATAAGTTTAAAAATTTGGACACTGCTGCTGTTCAAGTTATGCTACAGGCCATTATATTTATTTACTTCATGAATACTATATAATCATCCGTTCTCAAACCCCTAAAGAAAGAGGTTTGATTTGTCAAATGAATTATTTCATGCATTCAAAGGCAATTGGTAGTATTGACCAAAAGTTTAGAGGGAGTCTGAACAGCTCGAATAAGCATGCATACCTAAAAGAAGATTCATAGTCTCAAACTATTGAAGCGATAGGTAGAAAAAGAAGAAAGAAAGAAAGAAATGAAAGGGAGAGAGAGGGGGAAATTTTTCTCATTGGTATTAAACATTTTGTCCAGAAACAAAATTGAATTTGACTGAGAAATAATTTATCCCATTTCTCACTTTCATAAAAGTAGTGTTAGTCAGTTTTCCCATGCTTACGAATCAGCAATTAGTTTAAATGTTAAATAGGAACAAAAATGGAAGAAAAAACAAAACAAATATTAGACTCGACATAAATATTATATTCGGGAAGGGAGCAAGTATATAATATGCCTTCTCCAGACACAATGCAAATTTCTTTTAAGTTGTAACCAAAATTGTATGAAAAGGAATCCAATCTTGAGGTAAAGCCCTTATACATAAGCTATGACTAGGGTTGCCATTTTCCTGTACATTCTTCCTGTATACTTTAAACATTTTTAAGCATGTGTGATTTCTACTTTTTATGTTGTTTTTTCCCCCCTTCTCTTCAAGACTACTTCTTCCATTTTTTAAAAGCATTACAATAATCATCAGTAAAAACATTTTTATTTTAAATTTATTCAATTTTTTAACTAAACGCTGCACAGCATAGATATATTTTAGAATTTTTTTGTCAACTCATAGTGAAGGCAAAATATTTGAGCAGTTATGGCAAAACTAAAATATTATTTTATATTATTCACGGATAAGACAATGTGTACAAACATAAATAGACACAAGGTTGTTAACCTTGACATATAATCATCTGAGCTTTGCTAAGAGGAAGTACGTATTTTGTTTTGAAATCAACCTCTGTAGATGATTGTCACCAGTAAGTTTCACCCATACAAATGCACATATGCAGAAATTCATCTTTGCAGAAGACAAGGAGGCAAGTAGGCAGGGAAAAACTTTTTATACATCTGCATTTTTATAAGTACCTTTAATATGCAAAGTCAGTGCAAGAAAATTCTCAAGTATTTTTTACATTTTAGCCAAACAGCAAAACTTGGTGATTCTTTTCAATGTAAAAAATGCTTTCATTTTATAAGAATTACGTACTAATTTATAATGATTCCATAGGGTCAGACTTCTGTTTAATATTTCTAAGAACCCCCCCCCCCCTCCTTTTTTTTTTCCCTAAGCAAAATCTGGCAACCCTAACAAAGATTATGTTTCCTCAAGTCCATCACTTACAAACTTAAAAATGTCCAGTGGCAGCTCATGCCAAATGATTATAGCTCCTAACCACCTAAAGATTTTTTTTTTTTTCAATAATCACTCAAATTCCTTACATTAAATTTGTTGCTGTATAAAAAAGGTGTTTTCTAAACTACGAGTCAAAATTTACCAGTGGATTGTGAGCCAACTCTGGGTGGGTCACAACTAGACTTTGAATGTGTATGCAGATATGCTTTTTGCAACTCAACTTTCAGAAAAAATTCAGTGTTCTGAGGATAAAATGAGTCACTATAGATTCAGTTTCTAAAAAGTGAGCTCCAAAAATGTTTAAAATTTTTTGGAGCCACTGCTATAAAGCAATGAAAATTTTATAGCTATGTATCTATAAAATATTATAAAATTATGATTGAATTGACCAGAAAATACTTGATTTCTACTATAACTGCCTGCATCTATCTGACTATAGTCTGAAAACTGAAAGTTTACTTCAATTGTATGAAACCTTCCACTGCATATTTTTGTTTCCCAATGTATATTATTTAAAAGTTTTATATATATGTTTATGCTTCTCTTTATTTATGAAACATTCAGCTGTTCTATAATACAGCCTCCAGCCCTTGATACCATAAAAGCTTTGATACCATGAGCAGCCTGCCATTAGTGATATTTTGAGAGACATTTTGCCCATGATCAGTTGTAAGAAACAATGATGAATGAAGAAGACTTTATAATTACAAAAAGCAACAGTATTTAACTGAAGACTATTTAACTACAATTTAACTGAATCATTAATAAATCTTATAGACCATTTAAGCCCTCCTTCTAAAAGTGAAAAACTTTTCTACGAAACAACTGTTCAGAAAATAAAATCAAAAACCAGATGCAAAGTGAGGATAACCCTTCAAATGAGAAACTAAATTTTGACAGTTTCTGAATTATGCTTAATTTTGGAAGCAGATAAAGAAATAAATACTTTTTTCAGTAGGGGGAAAAAAAGAAAAAAGAGAGAGAAAAGGTTGTAGATGCTGCAAAATATATCTCCAAGAGTATTTGACTATGATAATTATCAGTGACTATAAACAAACACCAAGACACAAGGTTAATGATCTGAAATTATAGCTTATTTATCTTGATAAGAGCTAACTATGACATTAAACGATAATTTATATTATTTTTACTATACACGCTTTTTTAAAGCTCTAGCTTACATTTTCCCACTGCATATTGAGTCCTCCAGATTTGAGAGAAAGAAAGAAAATTCTAATACCAATGACTTTGGCTTTTTAAAATTGTTTTTCATGTTAATATCGACCGTTTTTCATTTGGTTGTTAAAAATTATTTTTCTTGGGCAGAGTTATAACTATTAAGCAAATATGATTGTAATTAAAATAAGACGGCAGGTTAAAACAGCTGAAAATATACTTACAAGCAAAATAACTACGAAGAGAAAATTATATATTGCTCTCTGAGATAAAATGCAAATCGCAGAGATAAATATGAAAAGTTATCAAATAAGTTAAAAATGAGCAACATAATACATTTATGGAAGCTTTGTTACTAATATATAAGGTTGATATGGGGAGCATTCCATTTACCACCAATAAAAAGTGCAGTTAATTAATAACAATGCCTAATTCTAAAAAGCACACTGCAAAATAATAAAAGTTTGAAAAACTAAAACTTAAGGTTAAGATTTTGATTATTGGATAATTTTTTTAAAATTTCTAAAAACAGCTATTTGGCTTCTGTTTACCAAAATATAAATGTGAGTAAAAACACTATTTTCAAGAGCACTCATGTAGCTGAGCTTTAATGACAAACAACAAAACCACTATTTCATAAATTCAAAATTTTGATTCAAAAATTTAGTTTAAAAATAAATTACAGGCAAAATAATAGCACAAACATTAATTAAAAAATGAATAATTGGTTAAATTCAGTCAATCTTAAATAAAGGTATCAACAGAAGCAAAATATTAATTTTTTGTTCAAGATAACAATAATAAAGTACTTTTAAAAAAATAAAGCAGAAACATATTCACAGTTTTAAATTTCCTGTCAAAGCAATTTATTAGATTTTGTTTTCTCAATAGTTTTTATTTACTCGTGAATTTCCTGCTGGTGCCACTCATTACCAGATAACAACTGACATCACGTGGATTTCTTATGTTTATCCCATGGGTTCCCCAATAATAGTCATATCTTATCATATAAATGCCTGTAAACATTTATTAGCAATAATAAACATAATCAACTAATGAATAATTTTTTTTTCATACTCGGAGAGAAAAACAATCCAAAAAATTTCGTATAATATTTGTCTTAGAAATGAACAGAGGAAAAATATTTTGAGGTGAGTCTGAAAACTGTCACCATTTTCAAGGTAACTTTGTAAATTTTAATTAACTGAAGTTTTATTTTTACTTGTAAACATTACCCGGATTATCCAGCAAGACAACAATTTTTCAATAATATAAGTGGTTTTTTTCCCAAAATTTTGTGCATTGTATTATGCTGGAAAGATTTTTAAAGTCCATCCTTATGAAATTTTAGCCTTTTTTTTTTTTTTTTTTTTAAATAACTGGTGAAAGGACTACGTGCACTGCAACCACAGAAAAGTCAAGGCAGCCACGTTTACACTCCCAACTATCCCCCAGTTTCAATAAGTTATTCGAGCTTCCCCAAATCAGCCAATAAAGGGGAAGAAGAACCAATAAAGTGGCACTTCTCAGACACACCCTACAATGGTTGGGGATACCTCACAAAGTTAAAATAATTTTGTTTTCCCTTAGGATGCCTTGAGGAGTTATCTGGTCGATCGCTGAACGTGAACATTTACGGGACCTTTGCAGTGTGCTTTGAACGGCATACTAAAAGAGAGCTTCATGCAAAAGCAGTAAGGGCCAATACCAGAATGAGGTCATCAGCAGGGTCACGAGGGCGCTTCTTGCCGATCAAGGTCTCGACCACGTGCGGCTAATTAGTATGCACAGCAGTTTCGTGGTGTTTGGCCAATTGTTTGGTAGGTGGCAGGAGTGGGCAGCACGACACAGCAAGCGGCAAGGCGACGAGAGAAACAATAAAAAAAAGAGAGCAACAATTATAGTTCAGCTCACCATGTCTATGCATGCAGATTGAAGAGCCACTTTAATCTAAACAAAAGGCCTTGTCCTCTGTTGCCGCGGAGTTTACAAAATTTTGGACCAATCTTGGTTTGACTGGCATGGTATCCTTTTCGGTTGGGATCCATTTATTTTGCAAAATACATTATGACCTAAATGCATGTCCTTTTTTTGATTTGTGGACTATATTTGTAAATATCAAAAGATAACTTACTTGGTAAATTTAAGGTATTCAGAACTGAAATTTAAAAAAAGCAAAAGTTCTTTAGTAACAAATATTTCTTTTTTTTTTTTTACATATATATCTCCGCTCTATGTGCAGCATTGGTTTTATAGGACAAAATACATATTAATTGTTTGTAAACTCAAACTGTGAAGACTGGTTTGAAAAAAAAAAAAAAAAACTGAAAAATGTGCTGTGTCTAAATATTAAGCAACTTCAAATGGGAAAAAAAAAGGAACTGTTAATATATGTGTGCAGGGCAAAATAACAATGCAAACTGTAAGGATATAATGTATTTAACATTTAATAATAGTTATAGAATTTTAGTTTGGATATTACAACTTTTGTATTTTATGTCTTTAAAACTATTTTAAGAAGTTCATTAGTATTTAATTAAAAAAGCCAATGAGTCATTTGTAATACAATTCCATTACTTATTGGATGATAATTCATTTCAACCTATAAAAGTTAGCTTCAATAAAAAATATTTATGGAACACATTCCTATGATTAATTATTTTAAAAAATGATACTGATATAAGGTTTATTCTGCACCCTCTGAACCCAGGCTTAACCTGTTCATTCCTATCAAAAACGCAGCTGCAAAGATTCCTCCTCGGTTACTAGCAGAAAAAGAATCTTTGCTCTTGTGTCCTTGTAAAAATGGGAGCGAACAGCTTAAAAACCTTCCATGATTTTTAAAAAAAAATGTTAAGGGTATCTTAATACTTTGTCTAAATGAGACAAATTAAAAATGAAGGATTTCCTCTCCTGGAAAATTGTGCCTGTACAAGTGAAAAGAGGTTTAGAAAAATCTGTTGGTTTCAAGATCCCCGTCAACACAATGCTAGTTTCTAGAGCTATTAGAAATGGAAAAGAAAATTTTTCTTAGAGAGAAAAAGAAGAATGTTTGGAAAAATTGATTTAAAAAAAGAAAAGAAGGTTTTTTTCTTTTTTGAGGACCAAAAAAGCTTTGATCCAAAAGAAATGTATGGTTATTTAATTAGATAAAGCCAGCAAACCAGGCTCTTTAACTTGATAAATTGTGTTAATACTAAATATTTTAGTGAAGAGAAAGGAAACAAAATTTAAGCATTTTAAACACTAATAACTATGAGGTCAGGGACATGCAGCACAGAGGACATGTCCAAACATATAAATTATACAGATCCCAACACTTCATGCAGTGCACTAGCATAACAAGCTAACAGTTAACAAAATTAATAAATCACATTAACTAATATCCATGGCTGAAAGGTTATTTTAAAAGTCCTTATAACAGGAAAGAAAAAAAAAAGACTTTTTGAAAATTTACTTAAAGCATATTAACATTCCAGCAATTATTGGGAAAATAAAAAAAAAGCATGCTAAGAGCTAAATTTTATGGAAAAGGGACATGTAATGAAAACCTAAGTGTTAGAAATGTTTTAATTCATTATATTTTTATCTTTATTAAATTAATTTGCAGGGGAAAATAATTTTAAACGTGTTTATTTATTTATGAATGTATCTTTAAAAAAAAAAACAACTTTTAAAAAGTGCAATACTGGAAGTCTAGTAGAAAAAAAAAAATTAAACAGACTAGAAAGCTTGAAAATTCCATCTATTCCAAGCCATTGTCCCCACAATAAGATGAAATGCTCCCAAGGTAAATGACCACACGTTTTCGGTATTTTGGCATTCATCAACGGAGCTGAAATGTCATGAAACTGATAAACTCTTTTGTAGAAGAACTGTAAAATTTTATTAATAGCAAACACCTAAAACATATAGTTAGCAATGCATAAATAATCCAACATATTTTCTTGAAGAGCACAACTTTCTCATACAGAAAATATGTATGTCACTTATAACCAGAACTTGTTTACTACCACAATCATTATACTATATGCGATTTGTCATGTTACAATTTTTGCACATGAAAAGACATTTTTATGCAGATAACTTTTATTTAATTCACCACCATTAAAAATTTCACAGTTTTAGAGTGGAAGAGCTTTAATCTATTCTCATTTACATGTTTTACTATTGTATACTTTAACTACCATATACTTTCCTTGCTGATGAAAACCAAAATTAAAAATATTCTCAGAAATAATATGTGGTTATATACCATGGAAGCACACTAACTCAAGATATGCAGTTACTTTATCTGTAATATCAATGGGTCTATAAAATAAAATGCTCAAAAGTTACAATTTTTAAAACCAATCAATTTATACAGCAATCCAAAATAAATGAAAAATAAATAAAACACCAGAAGAAGGATTCATTAGTATTGAAATAATAATTTGTTTCAATAAGGGAAAAAAATCACTTTTTTTTTGGGGGGGGGGGTAGAGATGCATTTCATCATTAAGTTTATTAGAAGTGTCAAAGAGACACAAGAGTTCAAAGAGTAACGAAGGAAAGGGGAGAAATTAAAGATAAATTCTATTCTATGGGTTTAAAATTTATATCTGTGTGTAAAGTAGATGCATCTATGTGCATAATTTGCAGTAAAATGTTTCACAAAATATTCTAGGAGGAAATGTTTTTACAAACTGCTATATTCCAAAGAAGTTTTTTCGTTTTATGAGACATGTCGAAATGCAATAAAATCTGCAAAGTCTCTCATTAGTTTTGGATCATTAGGTGTACTGTGAAACATTAAAGAAAAGGGAAAATAATCATTTAAAACATTACAACAAACTAAATAAAGAGGAGCATGCGTTTGACACTTATAATAATTTATAAAAAAAAACACTGAAACATTGAAACATAGACCTTTCAGCCATGCAATAAAAATGAATACAAAAACTTAAGTTAATCTTTTTGTTTAAAAAAAAACTGCATAAAAAAACAAGCAAGCAATAAAATGACACAAAAACACACTTCTTTTGAATAACAAATTCGGTACAATTAATAACTGTGAAAAAATCCACAAATAAACGAAAATAAATTTTATATAATTTAGTTCATTACAGATATTAAAATATGCTGTAAATTTTGATAGATATAAAAGCTTTTGTATTCATATTTCCAAACAGTATCAATTGAAACATTATACACAAATTCACATAATATGAGTATAAACAAAATATACATAAATAAGTATTTTTGTGCAAACTGCACTGAATAATAACAGCTAATATTAAAGCCACCAAAAAATAGGGAAAACAAAAAATATTAAAGTGTATATAAAAACACACAAAAATCAACTCAATGTGAACATTAATACAATTAATCTTACATTAACATACACAGTACTGAAAAGCAAATTTTAGACAAAACACAATGCAGAAAAATAATAAACTGAAAGCTTTAAAATAATTAAACACATTACTACTAAATGAAATTTTTATAACACAGTGTGAAATGACATGTAATGCAGCATTTCTGGGTTTATTTTGAAAATACATAGGGCAGCAGGAAAACAGATGTTTAAAAAATACTACACTTTTATCATATATGAAAAAGGAAGAAATACATCTAAAAACCATGAAAATTTCAATTTTAAAATTGCTTGCCATAAAAAGAATGGGAGGGGGAGATATAGCTAAAATATTCCTCATGCAACAATTATTTAATTAAGACAGCAAGTTATTTAAAAAGATTCCTCTGAGTCTTGTTTAAGCCTAAAAGAGAAAAATATTATAGTAATCATTATAGGTCACATTGTTATCACCACATTGGACTATAAGCCTAATTTGTCACTTCTGAAAGTTTACAATGTAATTATTTGTCCTATGTGCTGTGAGGCAATTCACTGTATAAAATTAAAAGTGAAATGAGTCTACCATGTTCCCGAATGTGTTATTATTAATATTATTATCATTTTCAAAAGTAGCACAGTGATTAAAACTTTTGAGTTTTTTCTTATGACTTTTTTTTTTTAATTCACTAGTTCAATGTGGTGGTGGTGGTATGAAAATTTTAGTAAAAACTATAAAAGAAAGTGTTAAGGATACAAAATATTTTGTGGCATTTAAATGCCATTTGTATCTTATTGAAACAGAAAATTTGAACCTAAGTATTCATCTGGCAGACTTCGATTTGTAGCTTTTCTTTCTTTCTTTTTTTCCCTGTGGGTAGATACTTGACCACTTATAGGCTATTTTATTATAGGTCTGTAAGCAGAGGAGGCCTACAGAAGCTGAGCCCTACCCTACCTAGCAGTCTACAGCCCTCCCCCTAAGATTTTGAAAAATTTTTGTAAATTTACGGATAAATACAAAACTTAATGGAATTACAAAGTGGGACAAAAATGCAAAACTGACACACTTCCTTTAGTTCCTTACAGTTTAATTTGCTACCCAGGGCTAGGATTCCGAGGAGAGAATATAAAAACTTAAAATTCAGTCATATTTATTCCCCATTTTGTGGACTTGAATTTGGCAGAATGAAAAAAAAATTGTTAATAGATAATTGTAAAATACTGAATTTTGTGAAACAATTACTCTAGAAGAAAATGTAAAAAAAGAAAAAAAAAAAACTTGGTTTCTATGTCTACTTTGTTTCATTTAAGTGTATTGGGACGATGTTATACATAAAATGTATCATAAATATACATTAGTGATGAGAAACAATTCAATTATTTTAGCGATTTTCTCGATTCTTCACATACAAGTTCTTTATTTGATTCTTTAATCTGAATTTAAAAAGCATACTAATTCAAACAAATACAATTATCACTATTATTACTTTTTTTTAAGGTAAAGGACATGCTCAAATGCAAACGAGAGGTGAATTGCATTCAATTCTTTCATCCCAGTTTAATATATATTTGAATTCAAACAAATCACATCAATTAAAAAGGTATTTTAATACTACAAGCTAACAAATAAAATCTCAAATGTGAAACTAGATGCCAGATGGATTCTGTAACCGCATCTATTTCAACAAGTAAAAATTACATGTATTCATGGTTTTTTCTTTTTGGCAGATTTTAGTAAGATATTTCATTACAAGAAAATTAAAATTGAATATTTTAATACTTGAGCCTTCTTTTCTGTTCAAGACTGTACCTAGAATATCTCTCATTCACTTATAATATTTATACAAGCTTTGAAGCCATTCTACCAGTCAATTATTTTATTGTTATAATTGAATACTTTAATGTTGAAATATTGTGGGATTAAGGCCAATTATCTGCATGAGGGATTTAGGCCCATAGGGGGGGTGTCTTTCTAAGGAGTCCTAACCCTTATTTATGCTAAGTTTCGGAGAAAACCACGGAAAACTCCGAATGGTTAGGTCGACAGAGGTGTGATGGGACCCAAACCCGGGACCTTCACACTTCGCCCGTCTACCATTTCCAGTGACATAACCACTGTGCCATGGTGAGGCTTTAATGTTGAAATGAATTGAACAAATGAATCTGTTAAGATTAATGAATCATTAAGTTAAAAGAAAATTACATTTTATTTATTGAGGTTTGGCAACAGCTTATTTTATGTAAAAGTATGGTACTTCTACTTCAACTTTAAGAAGTTAAGCTGAGCATATTGTTCACACTTACTTCTTGCAGCACAATCTAAGTTTTTCAACAAAGCATGATTAAAGAATTTCTGGTACTTATGTATTATCCCATCAGTTCGCCAAGCGATTTTCAACCAAGATAAATGCTGGACATATGAAATTATTGATGGTTCAGAATATGATTGGCAACAGTTTGCTAGCACATTTGATGGCAAAATAGTTTGGCAGAAATGACCATCGAGATAATGCATAGGTACTGAGTTTCTGATTATTTAATCATAAAACCCAATAAAGTCTAATTTTATGGAAAAAAAAATTGTCTAAAACTTAGGTGTCGATTTTTTACACTTTGCATTTAACAAAAGCTTTGTACAGACATGATCTGAAATATTTCATTGTGATCTAACAAAGAATGCAATTTTCACTAAATTCTAAGTCAACAGCATATACATAGAAATTATACCATTATTGGAAGATCCAAATGAATATCTGGATCCATAGATTTAGACACAAGAAATCTGTATCCACAGATCTAAAAAATGAATATATTTGTTATAAACCCATATCCACAGTCTACAATTTTTAATGATTCACCACACCTCTAATGCAAACAGATTAATTGGAATTTTAAACAAATAAATAACAGCTTGAATACTAACAGGACTATTCAAGTTCAAAAGACCACTCAAGTTCTTTTTGAACTCATGTTCAAAAAGAAATGTTCTGCTGCATTTTTCGTGGTTCAAAAATGGCTTCATAAATTATCTAACTAATGATGGCATAATAAGATTTAAGAATTGAATACATTGAAAAATCAAAAAGTACTAAAATGTGAAATATTTGATTCTTACAAGAATCTGATTTTTCCCATCACTAATATACATGTCAGTTTTTAATCAAGCTATCCTACCTTACACTAATTTATTAAGACTTTTGTTCATTTATGATTAAGGCTATTAAAACTCCTCAAAAATGAAAATAACAAATAACAGAAAATAAGCGGACAATAAGCATTAATAAAAATAATTTAAAACTAAAGTCAAATCTTTACCACTGAGTTTTAAAATACTAAGCAAGAAACATTAGTAAATAAAATTACACACATATACACATTCTAATTAAGTGTTTTGATTATTAGTAGCAAAATGGACTAAAATAGAATAAAATTTAAATTATTAATGTAAAAAAGAAACCTGAAAGAGAAAAAAAAATTCTTAATAAACTACTGTAAATATTAAAATTTTACTAAATTATTAAAACTCTTAAGTGCATAACTCCACTGTACAAGCAAAATAAATACTGTCATTGAAAAATGGATAAAACACAATAATTAATTTTCATTATTACAATAAAATTAAAAAAATAACTACAAACTAGACTGAATCAAGTTTCACACTATATAGATATGTATAATAGGTATATAATCACAATATAAGGATTATAAGCCATGGTAGATTTAAATATCTTTTGCCACCTTTGTATTTTTCAAACTATATATATTGTAAAGTGCAGAATTCATAGTAATTAACTTAAGTTCTATCTTAAAGTAGAAAAAAAATCCTGGACTATATATAATGAGAATAAATGTACAAGTTTACTAGGCCATTTGATTATAAGCTATATATAAAATTAGATACAAGACTATCACTGCGAGAAGTATTGTATTATATATATAGCTATGAAATAATAGTCACAATAGCTAGGAATGTCATTAGCATACTAATATACAACAAAGACATGTTTCGATCTTTTTGCTCCACATCAGACGTGTTGCATGATATTCCAAATCGGAGAAATATTTGAAAATCTCTGTTCTATACACAAAAATTCAATGCTTTGTTGATAAGGATCAGACCCTTCAAAGTATAATTCAGAACTCTGCATCATACATCTGGAGTGTACTTTCTTGTAAGGCTATCTCTTAATTACTCAGTTAAAAAATACCTTATACAAAACTAAATATGTGTTTTCGCAAGTGCATATTTCAAAATTTTCAATGTTCTAGAGATTTATTATTACTATTATTATTTAAAATAGTTCAAATAAATTCACTAAAATACACAATCTTGTTCTCATTCATACTTGCAAAATTTTTTGCCTAGTTTTATTTCTAAGAGATGGATGTCAATTATGACAAAGATAATTCATAGCAGCCAGTTCTATCAGCTCTCAAATTTGTTACAAGTTTTAAATTATCTAGCTGCATCACTGTGTTACTTTAAGCACTGGAGACAAAAAGATCCCAAACATGTCTCAAAATTGAGATTAAAATACAGTATAGAGCTAATCCATAGTAATAAATGTTTAAAAAGTACAACGTACTTCCACAAAAAAATGCTTTATGTGTTATTTGTGCACCATCAACAAGATGTATGACCGAAGACAGGAGTTACTAGCCCCAGGAAAGCTTTTTGTAGAAGTATGTGGTCCTTTTTAAATATTTTTAGCATTTCTTAAAATATCAATGAATGGATATGCTTGGAATTCATATTTCTATTTGACATAATTAAAGAAGTGGAGGGGATCACTTGAATTTTGATTACCATTCTATTTATGATAAATATTTATATTTGTTTTCATTAAAAAAAAAAAAAAAAAAAGGTGAAAATCCAAAAGCATGGACCCTTCCTTCACAGAATCTTAAGTTTGCTTCTGAACTCTCTTTAATCACTTAAATAAAATACTAAAGAATCAGAGCTATGACTACTTAATAATATTAGAACTATCTGCTGTCAATAATTATGAACTTCAACGTGATTTTTGTAGACATTTATTTTTAAGAAAATCAATCCCCACCCCTTGCAGCAATAATAAATAATTATAATAAAAAGATCACTATGGAAAATAATGTGTTGTTATGGATTGAAGCATGAATACAGCAACTTAAGCTACTCTACACATTTTTTACAGAATATAAGCTGCATTGTGCTTTGTCATCTTGTGCAAGGTGTAATAGTTTCTGGAATGAAAACCTTTTTTGCTTTGGTTAGTTGTTTTTCTGATAAGAATATGTGATAAGTATCAAAAATGTGTTTTCACTTTGTACAATTTTTTTAACATTTTGGAGTTTAGATAAAACAAAATTTAAAAAATATTTAGAGAACCTCTAAATTGCAAACGTCTTTTTTATTTTTTTATTTATTTTTGTTGTAGCTGTTAAGATTGTAGAACAGAATTGATCCCTAAAATTTTTTCTAGTATAAAAAAAGTTCCCCAATAAAAGTGCAAGCTTTTTTTTTTTTTTTTTTTTACTCAACATTTTAGATCTTAATTGAGTAAAAAGAAAAAAGCATTAAGTATACAATAAAACTAAATGGAGTAAAAAATAAATCTGAGAAACAGTTTGAATTCACCTGTATTAGAATATAACTCTTTAATCAATTAACAGTTACTTTGAAATATTAAATCCAAATAAAGCTTTCTTCCCTAAAGTTATAATTAACAGACTAAATATAGTTAAAAATTTGTAACGTAGGTTAACTAATTTTTTTTTTTCTCTCATACAAAAAAAAAAAAAAAAAGGAAGAAGAAGAAGAAGTCATATCACTAAAATAACATTTGACTAAAATAAAATTCTGACAAACAAAGAAATGAGTAAAACTTTTTTAAAGGGAAAAATGTGAGTAACCAGTAAATGAACTTTTAATAGATCATTTATTATCTTATGCAAACATTGAGGGGAACACAGAAGAAGAACTTTCCCTGAACTTTGCTTCAAATTTTAACACGATTTTATAGTTGCAAATTCAGTACTTTTGATTCAAAATCTGAAACAGAATTTGCAGTTCTAAATTTAGTCTCTATATATGCTTGCCAAAATTTTTGGTCAAGCTGCAATGTTGATTATATTTAATGACATATACTAAACAAGCAAACTTAACTAAAAATAACATTTTAAATTTACCACACTTATATTAATCTTTATAAAATGAAGAAGGGAAATAAAATCAAGCTCACTGGTTACCTAAAACCAAAAACTGGAAGTTAATAGTCAGTAAAAAACAATTTAATAAAAAATAGTTTTTTTTTTTCATATGTGATTTATTTATTTATTTATTTACAAGAAAGCAGTGGTAGATCCAAAAGGAGGGAAGGAGGTGGCAATAAAATAATCATTTCATACAGCTCCTTAGCATATATGATCCTAAAAATATGTTGAGTTGTTAAGGAGTATAACCTGTACACCATTAGAAGGGTGCAACATAGGGTCACAAAAGAGAATTTTCACTGTTACATGTATTTAATAATGAAAACAAATACGTTAAACCTGAATTCAATATTAAAATGAACAGGGAAAAAAGATTAATCTTTGATAATACTTATTACCCTTTTTCCTTTAAAACATTTCTGAATCCACCACTACAACAAAATAATAATTAATAAGAGTAGTCAAAAATCTGGTGATTACAGGTAAATTAATAAAGAAATTTATAAATAACACACATTAAAGTTTTTAAAAAATGCAATACGATCATTTCAGGTGGTTCAAAAGGTCAACTTTCTTAAGTTATAAGAAGTTCCAACTATCACACAGGCAGGGAAATGAGAAAACCTGTCTTTGCAGAAGTCGGAACTTTTTACAGCTGAAGAAAGGCAGATTTTTGTACTAGCTAAAATAATCATACTGTGCTATTTCTTATTTATGTGTGCATTGCTTGGAAAGTTCTTCGTTGATTTCAAGTAAGAACTGTTTTTGGGAAGCAAAAACCCCCAAAATGATTCCAGAAACTTTTACACTGAAAGAGCCAATGTAAAGCACTGTGGTAAAACAGGAAAAGCAAAAGAGACTTGAGCAGAGGGAGAAAAGCCTACCACTGCGGCCGCACTGGCTCGGGTCTGAGCGGCTTTCAGCTGCGCTTGCAAGTGGGCCGGTGGATGGAAATAACGGCACTGGTCTCGCGTGCAACGCCCCTTCACAAAATCCATGCACACTGTCACCGTGCCTTCACTACTGTCCACAGTCACATGCTCAGGAGGATGAGCGAAACGACACTCAGTTTCGGAGCGCTTGCAGTTGCCACGTTGGAACTCACGACACACCTGAAGGAGAAGCAAAAAGCAGAGGCCACCGTTCAGACAAAGCTGTGCTTGAGGCAGCTAAAAGCAGGTTTACATGAGTTGATTTCATAAGTCTAAAACATAGGGGTGCCTACAGGGACTGATTATTTACTGTGGAGCATTCGAGGCACGTGCCCTGGGCAACCGATTTTTACGGGCCCCCAAAACTTCCTTTTATGTAATCATAATAGCTACTAAAATTATCGCTCGAGAGAAAAATTTCTGATTAATTCATTTCATCACAAATATTCAAAATTTTTAATTTAATGTAACTTGTAATGCTAAAAATTATGCATTCGATTCGACATTCGATAAATTCGATATTCACAAATTCGTTCGGACACCTGCTCCTCCTTTTATCTTTTCAAAGGTGTGTGACGGCTGTCAATACCCATAAAAACATTTCAAAATCGAAAATTTCATATAAGTGGTATCTGTCGTGACATTTTACTGATTTGTAAATGTGAACTATGGTGTATGGTTAACTTAGGAATGATAATGGGTTTTAATTTAATTAAGTAATATTCTGCGGAAAATTTTTGTGCAGGGACCCCCAAAAGTATCTGTGCCCTGAGCCCCCCCAGTATGTAGATCGGTCCCTGGGTGCCTACAGAGAGGACATTTACCTCCTTTTAGAGTTCCAAGATCATACAGAAAATCAAAATATGAAAAATTTTCGCTTTTAGTTTTTAAAAAAAATATGCTATTTTATTTAATACTACCATTCCAGAACACTTCCTTTTGGGTGACCATGGTCTAAAAATTATTGTTCAAAGAAATGACCAGGGCTGGATTATCCATTCTTTAGGCTCAGTAGTCATTAATCTATGAGTTCCAACCATTTCAGAAACACCAAATGCTGGTAATCAAAAATGAAAAATATTGCAACGGATCAAAATTAAGACTAAAATAATGGTACTACAAGTTCGAAACTGTTACATGAAGTTGAAGGTGCAGAAAAGTTTCTAAATATATGACCTAGACTTATGGTAAATCTGTGTGTACTTTTAGAATGTTCGATTAAGTACATTTTACTGAAATAGAAAACGTTTCTACTTCACAGCACAGCATGTATGTACTATAGGCTGAGAGTTTGATGATTTATATTTAGTGTCGTGTTAGGTTTGCCCAGAGATCAGTTGTGAACACAGAAGACTTTAGGACTAAATCTGGCTCTGGAAATGATACAATCTCATTCTCAAAACAAGGTTGCGAGGAGAGAATGAGTTGAAATTATAGTTAAACGATGGAATAATAGACCAAATATTAGCTTAAACTGCATTAATACGAATAACAAAGAAATTTATCTGAACTCAGAACTATTAAAAAATAATTAATAAACATGTACTCTTTCTGTCATCCTGCAAAAATTAAAAGAATTCAGTAGTTTAAAACAGCTGATTTGACAGCTGAGTTAAAGGCCCTTAAATATAGTTAAAAATATAAAATGTGTTTTTGAGATGATGTACTTAATTACCTATTTTAGTACTTACATGAAAAAATAATCTAATAATAGGGGGAAAGTAATGCAATTTCATAATGCATATTACATTATGACACAACCCATGTAAACACAGCTTAACAGAGCTTGAAATTCAACACAACAAATGCTATTAAATGATACAGGCATCATGAGGCAAACAGCCTACTACAATGACAAATATTATGCATGCAAGGAAAAAAAATAAAAGAGAGACCAGAAAAATAACAGGCAAAAGTGTAAGTGATGGATACAAAGCAATTAATTTTTAAAAATGAACTAACATAAAAGAAGCGCAATGATAAAAGCAATTAATTATAGTTTTTTTTAAACAAAAAATAAGACAGTAACTGTTGTTATAGTCTAAAAATTATAAACAAGATATATGTGGGGGGAATACATTTTCAACAAAAATATAATATTCAAAATGTTTTTAAAGTTTCTAAGCATTTCAAATAAGTAAAATTTTACTTTTGTTAATCAGCAGATAGTAACTAAATTATCCGATATTAACACTTAAATAGCCAACATGGCATTTATGCTCGTCTTCCCTCAAATAAATAAATAAACAAATGAATTACAAGATCTGTTGACCAATTTTGTCTAGGTGTTAATCTTTACTGAATGTATCGTGAAATTTTTCTTTATTAATTATAATTTTTTTTTAAGTTTTAGATTATTTATAAATAAGATATTCATATGTGTCAGCACACCAAAATTGGAGAGACATGATAACATTAGCCGTGAAATTAACCAAATGCTTTTATATCGATAAGGACCCACTTTTGGAGAAAAAAAGGACCCAGAAATTTGTAAGTCCTGGTTCCCAAGGACCCATCCCTTTCAAAGTCTAGCGACATCATTGTATGTGTATCATATTTTGGCAGAAATTTATGTCTACTTACTTTTGGTTGGATACTGTTACGGATGTTAATACTGTAAATTACATTACCCCTCCAGAGAACCACAGGTTTGGGTTTAACCCCAACCCTGGGCGTTTATCTTTTCATGAGAGATAATATTGGTCCTTTATTGTGTATCTCAGTAAAGCGTCCAACAATTTTAATACTGGTTAAAACCTAACTGCAAAATGTTCATCTTCTCCAAAAGACAGGGAATTTTCTTATTTTAATGTAACATTATTCATTTTCATTTTGAAGATACTCTGATCATAGGAAACAAGTTATCTGATGATCATAATGCCCTTAAATTCTTACAGCAATCACTCATGGATTGCATGCATAGAATGTTTTTAATATTAGTAAAAAAAATTCAAGACTTTGGATATCACAAATGTATTTTCCAGATTGTTGATGGAAAGAACAATTTTGTAACAAATATTTTATAAATTACTGTCAAATATTGGACTTGATAGCAGAATGTACAGCCAGGTATTTAAGTGTTAAAAGTTGACACTATAGTTAACTATGAAATAAAAATTAAACTATATGCATATTTTTACAGTAAAAAAAAAACCAAACATTATTAATTAAAAAAGACAAAAAAACTTTAAGTAACAGCCAGAAACTAAAATGAAATAATAACGACAGCTAGGTAAAATTTAAGTCAAACCTCTAATCTATCAGTTCTCTGCAGTTTCTGAGCAGCAGTAACCAATGGAGAGGGGACTAAACTTAAAGGTGATGTTAATGCATCTGCTGGCAATAGGCCGGTCATCATAGGAGTATGCCCAAGGTATGGGCTGAAGGTTGATGCTGCAGCCATGGCTGGTAAATAGGGTGTAGTTGTAGCCTGGAAGAAAAATAAGGCACGACATGAGACAGTAGTATACATGTGTGTGTGTGTGCACAGAAGCTGAGCTGATAATCACAATGATGAAAAAAACAAAACTCAAAACACAACTTTTTGAGAAGGTTTGTCTAAAATTAAACAGAAAATGCTCGAAATTGTAACCAAAACTTTTCAATGAAACTAATGATTTTTTAAAACTTTTTTTACTACTTCTCAGTGCAAGGTCATTGAAAAAGAATGCCAAGATTACAAACTTAATGTCTAAAAATATCATTAACACAGTCAAATTATCAAGGGAAAAAACACAGTTATAATTGTATCTTTATAAAGACAAAGTTTGCAACTGCTTCCCAAGGAAGAATATAGACTAAAAAAGTATATAGTTTTTAAGGAGCTGGATAGTAGATAGTAATGATAAAAGAAGCTGATCAGCCAAGCAACTCGGCACTCTATTTTGTCTACACCTGAAAAGAATAGATATATGTTTCTCCCTCCACCTGAAGAATGAAAGAATTCTTTCAAACTATCATCAGAAAAGTAGATCTCACAGTCCTTGTAATATGTTACAATGACTGAATTACATCCTCTTTTCCTTGATATGCAGAAATTACAGACAGGAATTATTTAGTTTTGCTGATGGCGAGAATAATTTAATTTTAAAATTAAAAAAATAATAATAAAAGAACGTGATAAAAGACACGGAACATATAAATCAGTAAAAAACATGTGATGCACATAAAATAATGTTCCAAGTCTCCTGGTGGGATATGATGTACCCAAACTCATTCTTTCTTCTTATATCAATTTTTGTGTTTCAAAGGGAACATTGTCTGAAGTTCATCTCAACAATTGAATACCAAATAGCCTGAAGTACAAATTGGAAAACTATTTAGTGATGTGAAGTATACCCTCTCTTACAATAAACATACTAGTACATAAACAAAAAAGTATAGTCGGTGTTTTGTGAACCACTTATAAAACAATAACTGGATGCAACAAACAAAAAATTTGTCTAAATGATATTCAGCTTGAAGCCATGAATAGCATATTACTTATATTACAGAACTAGGACCCTATTCACCTTCAAAGTAGATTCTTTGCTCCTCTGCACACCAGGGTGTCTACCATATAAAGTAAGCTTGATTTCTTGACCTTTACTTGACTTTTTCTTGACCTTTTCTTGACCATAACAAATATGAAACACTAATATCAAAAATGCATTCGTGCCAGGGATGCAGAATATGTACGATCCGGCAATCTAGGATAGGGGGAAATTTTGCAGAAAATATACAACTGATTTCGATTTTAACAATGAATTACAAAATTTTTCGAATTATTCTTTCCCATTCCTATTTTTAAAGCGATTTTTTTTTCAACTTTTTCACCGATCAGCAGTTTGCTTTCTCTTAACTTGGACCAATCGCTATTTAGTAAACATGTATGTAGCTTGTACATTGCATTGACTCTGAAGTTCACTCCAGATGAATACTCAATAGCCTGAATTACATATTGGAACAACAATTTAGTACTAGTGGAGTCATACCCTGCTCTCACAATAACCATACTAGTACATAACAAAAAAGTATCTAGCTCGTGCTTTAGTGAACCTACTTAAAAACAATAACTGGATGCAACAAACAAAAAATTGTCTAAATGATATTCAGCTTGAAGCTATGAATAGCAATTAACTTAGCGATACAGCAACTAGGACCTCATTCACCTTCCAAAGTAGATTCTTTGCTCCTCCACACACTTACCCTACCAATTCTTCTACTGCCAAAAAAAAAAAAAAAAACTACAAGAAAGCATCTTTTGGAATGGCGCTTATCTCTACCGCTGTTTTTTGTGTTAGAATTCTCCGAAGTCTTTGTCCAAAGAATAGCGACGCTCAGATTCTATAGATGAACAGCAGAATTTCTGTCATTTCCTAAGTTCCCTTTTATCCAGACATGGCTTCCTTTGAAACTTCTGGTAGTTTCAAAAATTGAAGAGATGTTGAAAGGACCTCATTTTGAGAATAGAGAAAGGGTAATGTGTACTATGATAGCAAAGATGAACTCCATTTGAAAAGAAGCCTTTCAGAAGTGTTTACGGCAGAGGCCTAAGTACTCTCACTTATGTGCTACTCAGTTATAGGCGTCTCTCTTTTAAGCGCGATTTTTGGACAATCCCATCATGAGGAATACGAAACTATGGACATCAGTCTCTCACTTATAAGTGGCACTTTGAACTATCTCTCTTGGTTATACGTGAAAATTAACATCGCAATTCACAAATTGTGTCACACAGACGCACTCTTCTCTGTTGTCCTTGAAGACATGGTGTTTAAATGCGAATGTTAGCCATGTTCATGAAAATATAAAATCATATAACATCTAACACACTGTTTTAGATGAATTACTGGTGATATTGATAGATAAAATGATAATGATGCAACTGATCTTTCTGTCCCATGGTATGCTACTGCTTTAGGAGCCCAAGAAAAATTGAGACGTTATCTGTAAAAATGACTTAGTTGCAAATACAATAACACTTTTTAATGAGATAGAAAAGCAAACGCGGCCTAAACAAAAACTAACTACAGTGTTGATGATATTTTGATAAAGGAATGTTAGTTCAATTAACCCTTTGAGGCGCAACCCTTTCCCAATGCTGAAAAAAGGGCAGCCGTTGCCATTGCTCGACTTAACTACCAGCAAGATGGCGGATGATCGAAACGTTCATTGCGTGCCACAGATCTAGAGCCCCTTTTTTGACGCCAGCTGGCTGTGCCCGGTCAACGTTTCAATCATCCGCCATCTAGCTGGTCTACTGAAAGAGTCTACTGAGGATTCTAATAAGTATTACATTTTCCCAAGTAAAGGCTGTACACTTTTAAGACACATCTCATACTCAAAACTCTGAATATCAGTAAGAAATACAAGAGTAATTGCATTAGCATTTGGTCAGCTTGGAAATGGAAGCCTATAATACTACACTACATTTTCTATTATACTTTAAAACAAGAATCACACCACAGGTGCAGTGTCTGAAACTACTGTTTCGATGATTGTGCCAAATTGTTTAAATCAACACTGACATATATTTTTGAGTTGTAACCATGGCATTGTTTTTGGATGACCAACATGTTTTTTTTTTCTTTCTTTTTTTTTTTTTTTAATTCTGATAACTATGCTGTTGTGCACAATTGAATTTAGAACTGTTCATTACAGCATAATCACATGTGAAATGCTTAGAGCATTATGGGAGAGGACAATAATGATGCAATAGCCTAATGAAAATGAATTCAAGCAGGATAAGCAAAACATATAACTTAAGGCACACATTTTAAAAAAACAAACCCGAATTCTGTAAAAGAATAGTAATAAAAATATTGGCTTAAAATTAGAGATTAAAACATGCGATATTAAGCAGCTGAACTTATTTAAGTTGTTTTAGCAATAGAAAAGACATGCACTGGCACCTAAGCATAAAGTGTTTTTAAAGAAGTTAGCGTTCTTACACCGATGAAATCAGCTACTGTGAAAACATGTTAATACAATGCCAAAAATAAAAAATAAAATGTGAAAAATAAAATACATATAAAAGTGATTAGAACATAAAACAACAATAATAGCCATTAAGAATAAAAACAAAAAGTCATGCAGTTTTTTGCCAGATGGAAATATTAATAAATAATATTTTATGCAAATTCAGCAAATTGTCTTTGGTTGTTGTCCACAAATAATAGAACTTTGCCCGATAATTAAAAAAATAATAATACATTAGAATAAGGAAAAATGCAGTTCCATTTGAATCTGAACTTGTTGAAGAATCGTCGATAGTTAAAACTTCATACATAAATTTAGAATTGTATATTATTCATAAATATATAAGATAAGCAAATTCAAAATGTTACTTTTATTCATTAAATGATTTTGAGTGGTGGAAATATTTATTTTATTGCTACAATAACAAAATATTATTTTAAAAAATGTTTCAGTTGTCAGGGGGTTGATGCAGGAATTTTTTCCACGGTCCCATTTTTTGTGAAAATTGCTTATTTTTGTGAATTTTCATACCAGTTTTTAATAAACGTCACTTCTTTTTGTTAAAATAATTAATAAAACAGATTAAAGTGTAGAGTAAAATGCCAATGAAGGGCCATTTTTAATCGCTTGTATTTTTGTGAAGGGGCCATTTTAATTGATTGTAACTTTGTTAAGGGCTGTTTTGATCTATTGTAATTTTGTGAAGGGGCTGTTTTAATCAATTGTAATAAAATCAATTTTATTATTTGAGAATTTTTGACACTAAATCATGTTTTAATGTCAAAGGAAATTATAAGTAGCATCTTGCATGTTAATTATGAGAAATATAAGATGAGCGATAAAGATTTGTTTAATAAAAGATTGTATTCTTGTTAGCATCTAATTTGATTTAGAATTTGGTAGAAAACATTAAGTGCAAAATATAATCTCAAAGATTACAAAAATAAAATTTTGCGAATGTTTAAAGAACTTTTGAGATGTTATATCGAGTAAAAGTAAATAAAGTTGTAAAATGACATTTGTATAGAGATCACATAAGAGCAATTGAAACTGAATACACATTTCAAAAGAACTAAAAGTTCTCCTTCATCAGTATCAAAATAGTCTCACCACACAGAGGTAGGAAAAAAAACTAACTGTTTTCTTAACTATAGATGCATTGTCTGGGAGGCACATGAGCTCTCAATTTTGTTTAGAAAATTATTTTTTAAAACCTTTTTTCCCAAAAAAATCTAAAAAATGGGTCACTTTTCTTGCACTTGAACAGGTTAATCCCCCCCCCAAAAAAAATGTTCATGCTATACTTATGTTCTATCTATGTGTGAGTTGGCAAATGTTTTATAGCTGATGAAAGGAAGACTTTAGAGCCTCTTAAAATGTCCTCTTTAATTAATTATTCTTATAAAAATTACTTAATTTTAATTTACCTGTTACATCAGTATTTTTAAGGATTTAAACTTATTTCCCAAATTCAGATTCAAACTACAGCCAATAACGTTTACTTATTTTATTTTATTTTTTAAATCAAAAACCAACCAGCAAAAAACTTCCGGAAAAAAAATTAAAAATAAAGCATTTTAAACTAAAACCAGAAAAGTCAGTTCTCTTTGTGAATGTCAACATTAACATCAGGACTAGGGAGTTAAGAAAAGAAGTGGACAAGAGAGATGTAATTAAAATGGCTAAACTATCTAAAGGAAAAAAACAAAACCCTATTTGCAAGGATTATCCAGAGAAAGCATGCTTCAGTTTAGAGCTGGTTTTACTTGGACAAATCAAAAGAAACTTCCACCAAGATCTGCTACTGTGTGGCTTATAGGGTTTACCTAAAAAAGCTAAAAGCATGTGCAGCATACAGTTGGATCAAAGGATTAGTAATGTTTTGTGAAGACAATACATTCATGAATTAATACAAGATTCAAACTACATAAACACAAAAGAAATTGTATTAATAAAATAAAACTGTTAAAACATTATTGAGAAAAAAAAATGAAATATATTGCAAGAAGCATCAGACTTGATAAGCATTAATGGTTCAGCACTCAAATAAAAAGTTTTTATTACACATTTCACAATACGCAGGCAAATTGGTATTACAGTTTAAATGAATTTGCATCATTTCACCTAACAGAAGCAGTTAAAGAGATTTGTTGCGTGTCATTATTTGAAATTCCTTGTCTTAATGAGATCAAACTTTAAATGAAGTTTAGAGCCATCTCATGATATACAGTAGAAGACCCAAAATCTGCACAGCTTGGTTCCAAACCTTGTGCAGATTTTAGAATTTTGTGGATTTTGGGTCATAATAAGAAATTTATTCTATTTCCACCCCCCCTCAGAAAATAATAGAAAAAAATATACAATAGAGATCAAGGGAAACAAATCATGCTACTTATAATTAGAATCATGATATAAAAATACAGAGGACTAATGCAATATACAAAATTATGAGAGGATTATAGTACAACTTATTTAAACATGTATATTCAAAAGTTTAGGACTTTGGGATGTTCTAATTACAGTTTTTTTTTTTTCCCCCCATTATTTCCTGTTTGAAACACAGCTTTGTTGCTCTACAAATCTGAGATATTTCTTTCTCACAGCCTAACCTTCATTAAACATTAATTTATCAACTTTTTGATCATCCTCACTTGTTACTGTGTCAGAGTCTACGTCATGTGATCATAATTCAGTGTCAATTATGTCATTGTCAGTCTTTTGAAAGTTATCAATGTTAAGATTAAAGCTCACAGACTCCTAAAATTTTTTTTTAAAGTGGGAATAGCTTATTTAGTTCTACTTTGTGGTTATAGTGTAGTTTTCTGAACTTGCAGCTGGCAGGGCAGATTTCATTGTTTACATTGAACAGACAGTGCGGATTTTAGAGCCTTGTGGATTTCGGATTGGTGGATTTTGGGTCTTCTACTGTATCCACTAAATTTGTCACAATATTTTTTATAAGTGATAAAAGTTATCTAAAGGAAAGGGAAACCTCTTTAAGAAAGTTTTGGTTTTGTTTTAAATGAATCTAATTAACCTCTCTTTTCATTTCATTAAAGATCATAGTAAAAAATTATCATTTCTAAATTTTCCTCTCAACAAGAATTCGAGATTACAGGAAAACATACTGTATTTACTCGAGTATAAGTTGAGAAATTTTGGACAAAAAAGAGGCTTTAAAGATGGGGGGTCGATTTATACGAGTGTCCTTAATTTTTAAATTTTTTTTTTTTTTAAATCAGAAGTCAAAAATGCCCTTTTATAAGTTCAAATGTTCTCTTCCTACATTCCATAACACAATGACGTCTTTTCAGGTTGATTTTCATACCATTAAGAATGTAGCGATAAAGATTGAAAACGTGTATCATGTTGCTGTTCTTGTTGGATTATGACCCATTAGCTACGCGTGGACTACAGGCCGAAGGGTAGGTTGCCCCGGCCCCCCGTGGAGGTCTTTCTAAGGGATCCTAACCCAATACGTGTACATGATGAGCCGATGACGACGAAGGAATTTTTTTAATTGTTTGATGAGTCCGATATTGAATCAGATCTTGAATCAGTTTAACTATGTATATTAGTATTTTGCCATATCATACTATCAGTAGTGTCATATTATTATTATTATTCATTATTATCAGTTTAATTTTATATACTACTTTTGTGTTGTTATTATATTTATTATTGTATATTTAGTACTTTTTTTTTACAGATGATTTTGAATAAATGTTTTTAAAAAATTAAAGTTTATTGATCCGGAAAGTGGTGGATCGACGTATACGCCGGATTTTAAAAAATTCGAATTTTTTTATCAAGAAAGTGGGGGGGTTCGACGTATAAGTGGGTAAATACAGTAATATTCTTTTTAAAGGCTTTAACCTAATTCTGAGGCTCCAAAAAAAGAACCAACAGTTCAATCTTTACCTTCTATTTTATACGATAATGATGTGCACCTACTAAATATATTATCAAACTTAATATATTCAGGTTTTTTTTTTAAATTTGTCATTTATATAAATGTATCATATGCTGTGATGCAGTCAAATCAGGCAAGTATGAGCATACAAAATAATTTAGAACAGAAAAAGTAAAACAAACTGTCTCAGTCTTGTCAAAGTAAAACTGACTGAACTGTTACATGAAAACTTATTTTTCAAACTTAAAAACAAAATATCCACCTTATATTATCGAAGCCTCAGTCTATTAATGTATATAAAAGTCCCCCCAATACAATGAACAATCATGGCTCTTTTTCCAAAAAACACATATTTCTGCTCTCACGAAAATGTATCAATGTCTCATCATACGCTAAAATAAAAAAAAAATCTGGAGAAAAGAAACTGAATATATTCTGGATTTTACTGTTTTAGAACTGAGAGTTCTGCAACACATGGTTTATTCAAAATTGAGCACATGCAGATAATTTGCACCTAACACATTGTAGAGCTCTTTTAGGCTTTTTATGCTTTGCATTAAAAAAATCATAGAGACATATCTGCGTATTGTTTTAGTGTAATAAGAAGCACTTTCTAAGAGATAGAGTGTTGTTGTTCTCATGTCCATGGATAAACAATTGCACTAATAGAAATGAAATGGCTCAAAACACTGCTAGTCCTAAATCAGTCACTGAACTGGACATAACTTATGTCCAATACTACCAGAACTCCAAATTAGGCAAGGACAAAATGTACAAATTTTAAAATACTTTAAAATTAGATGACTATTAATTTGCTTTAACTATAAACAGTAAACATTTTTATGCTTCCAAAGAATAAACTTTCATATTATTGTACTTGAAGTTATCCAATGTGTGGCAAATACGAAGATGTTCCATTGCTTTTAAATATTCCAAAATATTGTGAATTTAAATTTTTATGCTCCAAGGAACATGCTAGAACCACGCAGCTCGGTAGAGTTCTTTTTTTTTTTCATATTAAAAAAATAATTTAGAAAAATAACTCACCAACATTTTAATTTTTTCATTTACTAATTCAATATATAATTCATTTCATTATAAACCCAATAATCATTTATATATGTAACTAAGTACATAAAAATTTTAATGCCAAGCATGTTTTATGAATGGATAATATTATAATTTTGGAATTTCTCCATGTAAATTAAAATTACAAAATAAAGAAGTAATTTTATTTTTTAACAGAACCAACATTGCAATTCCATGATTCAGCTTTTCGGTGAAACATAGAAAGATCTCATTTTATATAATTATGTCTTCTTCATGAGTATGCAAATGCAAATATTTTAGTTATTTTTTTAATAATTCACAAGTAAATCCTGCGACTTGTGTGTGTGGAAAAAAAATATATATATATAAATAAATTCTATATATCTACAGAATACACTCACAATCCACTGAGATTGATACTGATATATTTTGCTGAACCTAGTTACAAAACCAACGAATGAATTTGTCATAGCATTTTTAGGAAAAGGTTCTTAAAAACTTCTGTACATGAGCCTATCTGCCTAAAACCAAATAGCGGCATTCTCTAATTATATACACTATCAAATAATTTCCCTTTAGTGTTGTACAAAAGGCAGAAATCTTAAAGCAATAAAATAATATTCTTCAATTAAATTAAATTTAGTTCCAATAGCAATCTCAAATCATATGACAGTAAAACTACAATACTGTAGTGTTAAAAAATAATTACAATATTCAAAGGATACAAAAAAATAATAATTTTATTTCAGAAACAGAACAAGCCAAGCGCGGATTACATAACCAGCTCTCTAATCTCCATGTTCTCCCTAGGGCTTACTGAAAACACATTACCCAACATGGAAAAAAAGAAAGATTATTCCTGAAGCTTCGATTCAATCCAATTATGCCTGGCTGCTCTATAATGCAGCATACAAAAATTTTCAGGACAATTACTAAATTCTCATCTTAGACCCTTTTCAATTTGATACATGCCACATATATTAATCCTTATGAATTATAATTGAGTATCAGTGTGAGTTGATTTATATATAAGCTGGAGAACAAATAATAACTTTTTAAAAAAGCAATAATTCAGCGCAAGTAATGGACAATATCTAATTTTAATTTCTTTTGCCATGATGAAAATCCGTTTTCTTGATTTATTTATGAGGAAATAGAGATAAAGTATTTCTAAATTAGTAGTGGTCTTCCAAAAAATACCTACTTATTTAAAATTAGCAGGAAATGTTTTACAATTTGTTCATAAAATGCCTACATAAAGGAAAAATTCTGGATTTTTTTATACAGTATTTTGAACAATCGTGTTTATATTTAGTTATATTTGTATTTATTTTTTTATGTACTTAATTTTAAAGGAATACTGCATGAAAGTTTTAATTTCGCACACACCAAGTCAATGAATGATAAGTAGCATTTGTGTTTAATAACACTCTAGAAAGTTATAATTAAAAAGAAACATATTTACAAATAAATAAGTAACACCATGCTTAATTAAGGAGGGGGGGGGGGAGAAGCATGCAATTTGGTACACAGAGTGCAGACTAGTGTATTCTTTATCGTATATCACTTTCTACAGGGACACTAACATATGTACAGGAGTACACACTGAACTTATGGCAGAGGAAGATCCATAAAGCATGGTTTGTAGACAAGATTATAGTCATTGGCATAACTGGGTAGGTTTTTTTGGATATTTATAGGAGAGCTTAACACACACACACTCAACATTAGAAAATGAATAAAGACTATTCAAATTAATATACTACAATAAACTTCACAAATCCCAGATAGGGCAGCTCACATCACTGAATGTTGAATTCAGAATGTAGTGTTAGTATGATATGCATTTTCTGGAGATTTCCTCCACTATAGGGGAGGCATAAAACTTAAAACTGCTGCCACACATATCTCCTGTTTCTTACACTTGAATTTGCCAGTGAATCGAAATGAAAAACTTATTAATGGAATAAATTGCAAATATTTTTAAAATATGGCCTTTTCTGAAGCAAATACTCTAGGAAAAAATATACTAATTGTAAGGACTTATTCTCCATATATTAATACTTATACAGTCGAGAGCCAAAAATCTGCCGACCTAACATCCACAAACGTCCGAAATCTGCACACCTTCTCTGATGTAAATAATGAAATTCGAAGTCACCCACCAGTGATGAAATTGTTGAAAAGTGTCTTGAATCCAGATAAATATGATTCTGATGATGAAAACTTGGGTAATAATAATAATAAAATTCATTTGATAAAAGTTTAAAGTTAGGAGAAGAATAGCTTCAATTTTTAGAACAGCAAAGTTCTGTAACAAAACAAGAATTACTGATAATATACAATTTGCAAAAATAAATAAATAAATGAAAGAAAGTGAAAGTAAGAAAAAAAGGTATTTTAAAACAAATCACCATATAACATGCTTTCAAAATTAGAGAAAGGAAATTTTGAAACCATTTGCTTTGCTAGTCTTCATGTAATTTTTTCTTTTTTCTCCTATGCTTTTGTATTTAATGAGAAAATATTAGTGAAATACTTTTGACTGTTTTTATTTCATTGTAATTGTATTCTACTTTTTTTTTAAATCAGAAATATAATGATTTATCTTTTATGTCCTGAAATTTGCAAAATCCTAAAATCCGCATAAGCCATGGTCCCAAGCTGTGCGGATTTCTGGCTCTCTACTGTATTGAGTCAGCCCCCTGAACTAGTTCAAAGCCCTACCTAGCATATCATCTTGGTTATGGCTGTGGCGGTATGAGATCGCTTCTGCACACACAACACCACGGCAATTGAAGGCTGGCCAAATGGGTACTTTTTGGCCTGGTCGGAAGACGCTGCAATCTTTCATGCAGATTTCACGGGATCAAAACTGGCTCCTACCTCACACTCTCCCTTTACAGCCCTGCTTTCAGACCTACAGTGTTCAGGAATCTGAGAGGCCTTACGGAATCAATTATTTAAAGAGCACTTAAACTGCATGCACACCAAGGTCTTGGACATGGGCTGGCATTGGACACTGGGCTCAAATAAAGCTCACAAATTTTTAATTACTCCTCTAATATCCTAATGACCAAGCTCATTTTTACTTTCCGAACATGTACCATGTAAGGAAAGTATTGTAATCATGAAAAAATTTGAATTCGAGATTTTGGTGTATTTACACGTTTTGGGGTCTTCTGAATTCATTTATGCTGTTTTTACGAGATGTATGTATGTATGTGTGTATGTGTGTTTGTGTGTATGGGAGTGAACACGATAGCTCCTGAACGGGGCATGCGATTGAGCTCAAATTGGGTATATATGTTATAAACCACCGTCGCAAGACCGGTATTGATTTGGGTGTGTATAGGTCTTATAGTTTTTCTACAGGGCTATGACAAAGATTTCTTTTACATGATGGCCTATGGGGGAAAATTCTAGAAAGTGCGCTAGCGTTTAAACGGTACATTCGATTGAGCTCAAATTGGGTATACATGTTATAAACCACCGTCGCAAGACCGGTATTGATTTTGGTGTGTATAGGACTTATAGTTTTTCTGCAGGGCTACGACAAAGATTTCTTTTACATTATGGCCTATGGGGAGAAATTCTTGAAAGTGCGCTAGCGTTTAAACGGTACATTCCATTGAGCTTAAATTTGGTATATATATTTGAATTATTCATCGATTAAAATTTATTTAAATGCTTGGTAATGATCTTAATCGTAAGTGTTCGGAAAGTCGAGTGGAGTCACTCCATATTTTTATCTATGCAATTAACAACATTGATAACTGTATAAGAGAAAAATTCAGGAGTGTCAGAACTGACTAAACTAAAATAATTTTAAGTTTGGGAATTGGCAGTTTTTGGAGCTTGGTTATGGGGGGGGGGAGCTAAGGAGATTTCTTGTCCCCCCTCCTTTCTCTCACCAATTTTGGTGCTATGATTTTCATGAATGACACAAGAAAACAACTACAGATGGGACACACTTCATAGACTTTCCTCTTGCGTGTATCACTGCATATATGTGCAACTTTATTTTAAAAAAAAGAAAAATGGGAAGAGAAAAACAAAAAATTAAAATATGCTGCAGAATTTTTCATTACAAAATTCCTCAACAATAAAAATTGAAACACAATCACATCGAGAAACAAATATTTTGTGTAGTGTCTGATGCTTCACACATGTTAGAACTTTGCTTTTAAAAGAATACCCCTGGGGAAATTAAGTGACAGCTAAAATGGAAATTTTATATAAGTTGTAACTTTAAAATAAAAAATAATGTTTATATGTCGGCAAATACCATCCTAAATCAAATTGAAGCTATTTGAAAGAATTTAATGATTACTTTTACAGGCAACAAGTTATAATCAAAAAACACAAAAACAGCAGAAATTGAAAATATATAAATATTCACCAGTATTACTCTTTTTAAGAAATAAATGTACAGTCATTTACACAACAGTTTGTTTAACGCTAGCAATTCATGTAACATCTTGCACTTCAATGCTGGGACACTCTCTTAAAATAATGAAAGGAAAAAAAAAAAAAAAAAAAAGCTGCAGATAGAAAACGTGCAAAAACTGCTTTTTCGGGTAAAATACTGAATATGAAAAAGAAAAAGTAATTTTAAAAAATTGATACATTTTCTGTACAAAGACTACCTCTTGTCCTTCAAAAACTAGCAATATTCCTGATCAACGTTGAGGATTCCAGTTGTAAAGAACTGACTTTTCCGACCAAGAGAGGGAAAAGTTCCGCCCAGCCGTTCAAGTGCCCAATACTCACCTTGAGCGCATTCGCATTCATGAAATTGATTGCGGCAGCGCACTGCTGTTGTTGCTGAAGTTGCTGCTGCTGCTGTTGTGCCAGTTGACTGTACAGAAGACCACTTACCACTGCAGTCGGTAACTGGCCCGTGAGAAGTGGCTGGAGGGGTATCTGCTGTAAGAGGGCGTTCTTCAAAGCGAGGTGATTGCGGCCATTTATGAGCAGTTGATCTTTTAGATGTTGAGGAGGATGGAAATACTTGCAGGGAGGTTTTTCACGATTACATCTTCCCTGGAAGAGGAACAAGAAAAATTGCACTAAACAGCACTATTCAAGATGGCTCAGTGACTATAACAGAATAAATAAATCTTTGTGGATACTGCATGACTTTCTTAACCCCTTTCCCAATGCTGAAAAAAGAGCAGCCGCTACCATCGCTCGACTTAACGACCAGCAAGATGGCAGACGATCGAAACGTTCACCGCGTGTCACAGATCTACAGACCCTTTTTTGACGACAGCTGGCTGTGCCGCATAGCCGGTTGTCATCAAAAAAGGGTCTCTAGATCTGTGGCACATGATGAACGTTTCGATCGTCTGCCATCTTGCTCGTAGTTAAGTCGAGCGATGGCAACGGCTGCCCTGTTTTCAGCATGGGACAATCTATCCAACAGTTCTCGCATTCTTCCATTTTTCAGCAGATGTCGGTGCTGTTAAAAATAATCGTGACCATTTTTTTATGGGAAATGATGTGCTAAAAAGTAAAGGATTCTTGTGGAGCTGTCACCCGCCACTATTTTTATAGAAATCCAATCTATTCTTCGTGACTGGCAACAGTCAAAATGTCAGAGTTCGGTGTTCCCAGAGCGGGAACACTGCACGTTAAAGGGTTAAACTATATGGTACACATTTTTCATATACTTCATTTAAACTTATTTCATTTGACAGTGAGATACAGTACTTCAGTAAAAGTTGGAACTGGCTAGACAGAAGTGGTCATAAGTATAGAAGTGTAGCTAGGGTTTTCAGCGCCAGGGGACAACTGGAGATTTTGAACCCCCCTCCTATTTACCAAAATGCAGTAGGGAAGGTTTTATATACATTTGGCACCCCTTGGCTGCTGCCCTTCTCCTCCTCTCTGAAAAAACTGCCCGCTGCAAGAAAAAACACTTTGGGTGTTGCCCTGCCCTATTGACAAAATGCAACGTGGAAGGATTTATTTACAATTTGGCACTCCTTGGGTTTTGTGCCCAGGAACATATGCCCTTCCTTGCCCCCCTCTAGCTACACCACTGCATAAGCAATAAAAAGGCGGAACAGTTTCATGCTTGAAAATCACCGAGAACAACTCAGAACCCCTTTGATCTTGAAGACCACTTCCTCACCAGATGCATATATCTGCATGCAAGAAAATGACATTAAAAGCCATTAAAACCTTATAAAAGTGCCTCTTTTCCAGTGTGTGTTTTCTTAAAGGGTGAAAGAACAGAACCCAGAGTCACAGTTCTGATTTTTGGTAAAGGCAATGGGGTTAAGCTTTGATATTAAGGTCTGGTGATTTCCTGCCAGATACAAAAGATATCAGCAAGTAAGTTTTTTTTTGGTTTTTTTTTTTTTTAAACTTATTTCTCAGGACAAATTTAGCAATATTTTCCTAAAATCTCCAGACTTGGTGGCGCTTGATGCAATCTGGGCCACAGCTCAAAAAGACTTTCTATAGAGTTTAATGTATTGAAAGTATTTTGGGCAACAGTGTAGATAAATCACCCGGTAGGTCAATTGTAATTAAAGAAGGCACTGTAAAATTAGAGGTAAGCGCGCAAACAGTAAGCAAACTAAATACACAGGGTTCTCCCCAGGCCTTTTAGGCCAGGCACATCATTCGATAAATTTTACTGACAGCCCAGCAGAAAAATTAGGACATCATTTCGAATGCTTTAATTCGATACAATCGCACATTGCAGCTTCATAATGCCACCCAGATGACAATTTTTTTTTTTTAGATCACTGATACACACATACATATGTACAGATTTCATTCCAAAAACTAGTCAAAATAGATTCAGGGGTAAAATAAATAAAAACTTTGTGAAAAAAAACACACATAAAAGGTTACTTATAAGGCATGTTTCTTTCACAAAGTTTTTATTTATTTTATCATTTAACACCAATATTTTGAGTGTTTTTTCATAGATTCAGGGATATTCAAAACAGGTGATAATCCAGTGATGTACACAAGGGAGGGAAGAGGGGGGAATGTGCCATAACCTTTATTACTAGTCTGTATGCATATTATTTTTTTATATAGGAAAGCAGAAATTACATGAATAATATTTTTATTTTCATCAAGAGCTGAAAATATTAGTATTGTATTATACATTTTTCCAAAAAGTTAATTTTAAAATTCAATAACAAAAATAATAAAAATTATTTATAATGCTACTTCAATAACAATTCTTATAAATTTTAATGAAATATGCACTTTCAAGAAGATTACTCTTTCCTTTCATTCAAAAACGTGCTTATTTAATATTAAATTGCAATGCAATTAAAATGTGTGAGCCATAATTAGGCTTACCATAATCCAAAAGCTCTAAACTGGGACAAAGGCAGGAGGTAAGCGAAAAAGAAAATCTACTAAAAATTGATTACCAAAATAGCTTATTACTATAAAGTTACTGAATAACTATAAACTGCTATTAAATTTTACAGTAGTTTATTTATTTTTTGTATCAGTCATACTTCTGAACTGATTTTTTATTTTCAATATCCTATCATTTTTTAAGATTTTTTTTGTAGAAATCTTAGTTTGTAGTGCCAAAGTATATTAACAGTGCAGTAATGCTTGTAAAGCAGAATCTGGCATGCTTCTCATCCAATGTGTTTCATCGTCAAGAGATCGCTTTCCAAAATTTCGGACTTTTTTGCAGATACAAAATATATTGTGTCATTTTAACCAAATTAGGTACATCTATATGCTGCTCTTGGAAGAGATTAATAACTCGACCTATTTGTTAATTTGGGTTATTGTTGGGTAACACTATTCATTTATTGAAACAAAAAGTTTTTACTCTAATGACAATTCCTCAAAAAGATTATAAGCATTAATTTTTTTATGATAGACAACAGCTGGGACAAATTACCAAACCTGCCAGGACACCAGGATCGATATTTGAAACCAGGGCATTCCTGGTTAAACTGGAGTGTATGGTACACCTAGCCATAGTTCCTATTCTTTTTGTTACTAAGTAATCTTAATAAGAGTAGCAAGAAATACGGTATGGAGTTTTGAGCATTTACGCAGGGCCTGATTATGACCAACAGGGGTCCCGGGCATTGACGAATTTAGGGTGGCCCATCTATGAAATTTGTTTTATTTTTCATAAAATTTTGATTTAAGAAAAGACTATTTCAGAATAAAATTTGAAATTGGGGGCCCTGGGTAAAGTCCCAATTTGCCCATGTGATAATAAGGCTCTGCATTTATCTTTAATTTAATGATTCTTTGGCACTTGAAAACTGAACAAACATTTCAAGTAAAAAAAATAAAATTTTTTAAAGAAGAAAAATACCCTGCAATTTTGTATTTGCACATGCAGTGCTACTTATTTTTTAATAGTGAAAACAGATTGACTTACACTTTAGAACATTCTTACTCTTAACACTGGATTACTGTTCTCAAAATGAATATCAATTTAAAAAGCAGGTAACATTCCAGAGGAGAAAATGTCTCTTGTAACCATAGCGATAGTTAATGATATGTTAATTTTACAAAAAAAGAACTGGATTCTTATCAATTAAACTTTTAATTAAATTTTTAAAAATCAGTCTGTATCTCATAGAAGAACAGGATTCAGGTGTATTCTTGTCTGTCAGTTGTTAATGAGTGTTTGTGTTGACTAATAAACTAATTAATTTTCTTGCTAGAATTAGTCTTTACTAATACCCTCCACCACAAAGATAGGATGATGGAAAATTAAAGTTTATTTTAAGCCATGGTAATCTCAAAAAATTTCAGAGTGGGATGGCATGAAGCAGATGCATCTGCCCTTTTCTCTTTGATCAAGAATCCCTTACGTAAGCGGTATTTCTGGTTTTTTATGGCTTCTTTTTTTTTCCGGGGACTTTCAAATCAGAGGGAATGGGAATCGGGGGAAAAGAGTTGTCCATTCCCTGAATCGACATCTCCACCAGCTGATCCCGAGTGTCACGTGATAGCGTCCGGCATCGATCGGTCTGGGGCGCACGACCGACCGGCGCCATCTTCTTGGCGAAGGCGCCGGGGCGCCACATAATGTGGACATTCCGGGCCGCAACATCGGACCGAGACAGAACGGCGCCCCGGTAAAAATGTTGAATGAGTTACATGTGGCAATCGATTTTGCCGCCCGCGTCCACTGTTACTAAGACCGCAGGTTCTTCGTTCTAGCTCTGCGATGGCTTTCTTTTCACGGCAAAATTTCCGGACAGGATTCAAGTGAAAATCGATGTCTGACGGTGCCGCCGATGATACCTGGTTGTCCCAATTCGAAAGAAAACGTCGATCAGCTGGGGAGAAACTGCTTATGTAACGAAAATGTATGCCAAATTACTCCTAAAGAAAGAGATCTTTTTTGTTTGTTTGGGTAACATGTATTTCGGATTTGTGTGCTTGGTCCGAAATCCGCTTATAAATCCACGTCAGAAGGACAAAACAAGGGGGTGGAGAGTGCGCTCCATGAGTAAAGGTGACCATACGTCCTCGAAATTCGAGGACAGTCCCCAAATATGGATCGTTTTTTCATTTTGTCCCCAAAAATACTTTGTCCCCAAATTTAAAGATTTGTACCTTTTTTTCCTGAAAGTTTCCGTTTAGTTTATTTCTTTCAGAAAAAAATTAAGAAATAAGAAAATAAACCAACTAAAAGCGCCATCTACTCAGAGAAACAATGAAATTTGATCCTTGAAAACGTTTGTTGTCATTGTGTGTGTAGCGCGTACATACATTCAATATAAAGTATCCGACTATGAGCCAAATTTCCCATTTCAGTTTTGTTAATGATTAATCACTTTTCATGTAGAACCATGCTTGAAATTGACGTACGAAAATTTTCTTGCACTCAAATACTTTTTTTAGAGGGTGTACAAAGTTTTATGAAATATTATCACAAAATGATCCAATGTAAAAAGCAATGTCTTCTGAAAAATACAAATACTATTCCAAGAGTTAAATTTTGAATAAATTGCAATATTTCAACATGATGTTCCTTTCATGCTTCTGGTTTAAATAAATATTTATAAATGAATGAAATACTTCCATTAATTTATTAGAAATCAGAATACACAATTGATATAAAGAGCTATTAGAGTTCATATAAAGAACTATTATACTGACAGTTATAATAAGACTGACTACATATTCAAGTATCAAAGTCAGTCAAGATTTAAAGTATGGGTATACTGGTATACACTCTCCAAAAAAAGTATTCGAGTAAAAATTTCCTACGTTGGTTTCGTATATTAAAAATTATTTATCATAGAATATGAATTAGGCCATGTATAAATATGACTTTCCATATTTCTGTCACGTTTTTCAAAAACTCAATTATTATTCGCAAATCTAAAATAGTAAATTTATCTCTTACTCGAATACTTTTTTTGGAGGGTGTACATGGTAATATGTTGTGTCCTCGAATAAGTCCTCGAAAATATTTTCTACTGTCCCCAAGTTGTTTAGATTCGAGGACAATGCTTGATTTGTCCCCAAATTACTATTTAGAAATATGGTCGCCTTATCCACGAGGATCTTTCTAAGGGTCCCAACCAAAGCGGTACCAAATCAACCCATATTTACGCTAAGTTTCGAAGAAAACCACGGAAAAATCCGTAAGGTTACGTCAAAAACAGAAAGGGAGAGATTAGTAACAAAAAACAAAACGGTAAGTAGTGAAAATTTATTCAAAAGATAAACAATCTGGAGAAAATATTAAGCCTATATAAATTAAGGTGACCATATTTCTAAACAGTATTTTGGGGACAAATCAAGCATTGTCCTCGAATCCAAGGAAAACTTGGGGACACTAGAAAATATTTTTGGGGACTTATTCGAGGACACAACATTTCACTATGTATATCCATACTTTAAATCTTGACTGACTGACACTTACAAATGAACTCTAATAGTTCTTTATATATATTGTGTATTCTTCTTTCTAATAAATTAATGGAAGTATTTCATTTCATTCATTTATAAATATTTATTTAAACCAGAAATATGAAAGGAACATCTTGTTGAAATATTGCAATTTATTCAAAATTTAACTCTTGGAATAGTATTTGTATTTTTCAGAAGACATTGCTTTTTACATTGGATCATTTTGTGATAATTTTTCATGAAACTTTGTACACCCCCTAAAAAAAGTATTCGAGTGCAAAAAAATTTTTGCACGTCAATTTCATATTAAAGCATGGTTCTTCATGAAAGGTGATTAATCATTAACAAAACTGAAATAGGAAATTTGGCTCATAGTTGGATACTTTATTGAATGTCTGTACACTCTACACACACAAATGACAACAAACAATTTTCAGACATCGAATTTCATTGTTTCTCTAAGTAGATGGCCTTTTAGTTGGTTTATTTTTCTTATTTCTCCAGTTTTTTCTGAAAGAAGTAAACTAAACGGAAACTTTCAGGGGAAAAATATACAAATCTTTAAATTTGGGGACATTTGGGGACAAAGTATTTGGGGACTGTCCTCGAATTTCGAGGACGTATGGTCACCTTAATATAAATGTAAATCGTAAAACTGTTGAAAACTGAGCTAAGAGATATTTTCGTTTTGGAAGATATAAAAATTAATATGTCTTCTATAAAGTAGGGAAAAATTCCTAATTCAGGATTCGAAATCGGAAAATAAACAAAAGCCCAAGTGCTGCTGGGAAATACATAAAGAAAGAGAAAGAAAAAGAACTTGCAATGCATGTTCAAATTTAAAAGAAAAAAAAAATCGAATTTCCTGACAGGTAAAACACTCGCAATTTCAGAAAAAGAAAAATGTATTTTCCAAACCAAAAAATATGAAAAGACTTAAATTTTTGGCCGGAGGGTTAAGTGGTTTTTAAAAACGGGAGATGTTTGTTTGTGTAACACGTATTTCGGTTCGGATTTGTGTGCTGGACCCGATAACCGCTTATAAATCCAAGTCAGATGTACAATACGATACAAGGGGAGGGTGCCCTCCGCGGGGGTCTTTCTAAGGGGTTCTAACACGTATTTACGCTAAATTTCGGAGAAAATCATGGAAAACTCCGAACGGTTAGGTCGGCGGACGCGACCTGGGTTTGAACCAGGCACTATAACATAACATAACACAGAACACATTTTGGAGCACCTGAGGCGAAGCCTCTTTATCTCCGGTAACCAGGCACCTTCTGAACGAGAGATATGTATTTGGATATGACCAAACAGTTAGTAGCTGAGACAGTTAGTAGCTAAAAAGTGCTGATATTCAAATACGCGGAGGATATTTCAAGCGCGCATTGATGTTTACTACAATTACTTAACAAAAAATTAATTTCAGTTATAATAAGATTGTTAAAACAAATTTACAAAATTTTCGTGGGTGTTCTAGACAGACTATTTTTTTTTTTTTTTTCGGAGGGAGGGGAAGAATGATTGGACATTTCTTTTTAAGCAAAATTCCTCTAGTTGATGTTTCTCAAGCCCTAAGACCAGCGTAATCTTAGTTTAGAATTGTTAAGCAACTCAGTATCTACCAATGCTTTTTCTCATCGTACTCAAGTTCTAAAGCACTGACGAACACGACCGGCAAGTAGGAGAATTTTATTTTGTAATTTAAACAAGCATTGAGCATCCATTAAACTTTTCTGTAGGAACTTAGGTTCTAAGCACCCACAAGGATAAAACCACGATGAATGAGTTTCGAATTTTAACCAAAAGAGTTATTATTTAAACATTCCCCAGACAGCACAGCAAACTTGTATCAAACTTGCAGCAAGCTTGATTTATCAAGTCAATAAGCTTGAAAATTCCAAGCGTGTAAGCTTGAATCAAGTGTTCTAGTTTACACTTGCCCAGCTTGCATTAAGCTTGGCATTTCAAGCTTAAAAATTTTTCCAAAAAAAGATTTCTAAATACACGGGGCGCCCAACATAATTTATTTTTCCGCGCATTTTCCCCCTCTACGCTGAAATTTCAATTTATTTTTAATCTGTTTCCATCGAGTGTTCGTGGCTGGAATAGAACCCGGGCCCTTTGGGTTAGCAGTCGAGCACGCTATCCATTCAGCCACCGGAGCCTTGTGCAGCTGTGACTAAAGTTTGAAGTGACTTACCACGCTGTTTTCTCGCCAGATTGATAAGTGGGCAATGTGTTATTTGTTTCTTTTATTTTTCCATGGGATGCAGCAAAATTAAAATAATGTTATGTATGATTTAGAGACTCTACTAATAGGGAAATAAACATAATATAAACTTAAGAGGAGCACACGTTTTAAAACTTTCAGTACAGCAACACTCATGAGCAATACTGCTGGCCGAAATCGAGACAAACGACTGATTTCGAAATCAATTTCGTAGTATAATTGTATTTTATTTTGAAGAATTTCCATATTTGGAAATATAGAATGGGTTTACTTAACACAAATTTTGTGTTAAAGTAATCTGAAATGAAAGAAACAGATAGTTAAACGTTACTTCGAAATGCTATATCACAGTTGCTAACATGTATGGAATACAAACACTTTAGTCATTTTTGTAAATATTTCTTAAAATAACAAATAATTGAAAAAATTTGCTATTTTTTAACGCTAAAAATTCTCTTTACAAATGCGGTTATTTCCCTACATATTGGTATGCTATATCGATATAGAGCATTTCGAAGAATTAAAAATAAGTTTAAATTAATTTATACAAATGTAAATTTGAATTGTTTTCATTGTTCATACTTTATAATTAAAAAAATTATTTAACTTCTGAATTTTTTTTATCCTTTGTAATTTTATTTTAAAATTACAAATTGTAAGATGTAAGATTTTTGGGCCCTAAAATCTGTAGGCCCTGGGCAGTTGCCCCGTTTGCCCTGCCGGTAATATGGCACTGGTAATAAAATAAAACACGTCTTTTACGAACTTTCAGCAAATTTGAGGACGCTAGACAAGTAATGTCCATTCTCTTTCACAGATGGCGCCATCACTGCGCACTTTGCAAGCTAAAATCCAGCTTAAGCCAAGCCAAATGTCAAGCTTGATTTAAGCTTATGTGCTGTCTGGGTAGAAGTCAGACACGGGTAGTGAAACGAAATCGCAAGCCTTCGTTGGTTGAAATCACTCAAGAGTTCCTAAGTTCATCAGGCGTTACTAGCAGCAGGACCAGAACGGTGCTTAGGGGAGGGGCAAACGCCCAAGGCGATTTAGCGGGGGGTTTTACCAGGGCGGTTTAGCAGCGCTGGGCAACCGCCCAGCGCAGCTAAAATAGTGCATGATATTGTAAAAATAAATGATATGCTTGCAGCCGTCTCGAGATGGGGGCTTCTCTGGCCGAATTTCCGTGTAGTGATGTGCCATTCGAATGATTTTCAAAATCGATTAATCGATTTCGAATAGTATCAATAATCTATAAGTCGAATAGTGAATATTCGCGATTTTCAGTATTCAAATAGTATTCGCGGTTAATTGCGATTTCACAATTAGAATATTCGAATAGCAGAATCCGCAGTTAATCGCGCTTTCCTATTCAAACATTCAAATAGTGAAACGATTAATCGCAATTCACAATCAGAATTCTATTCGCGATTAATCTTTCCACTATTCGTATGCTCGAATGCTATGTGTTGAGCGTTTGAATAAAGGGCGGCTCCAGGCTGAATTTTCGGAGGGGGCCATTGAACTTTATAGATAGCCTATAAATTGTTTAAAATGCCATTTGAACGTGAGGAATCGTATTAGTATACGAATCTAAAGTTCAAAAACAAAAAGTTCGGAGGGGGCTATGGCCCCTATGGCCCCCTCGCTGGAGCCGCCCTTGGTTCGAATGGATCATTCGAATACTTTCATTCATGCATGCCCAGCACAATGTCCGTGGCATCTAGCCATCCTATACTTACGCCACTGACCTAACTAGTCGGCAGGAGTAAAGGAGAAATCACTAAATATATGAAAAAAGTATGGAGATGGCATTTTTTTTTTTACCAAAAAAGTTTCCTTTTAGACGCTAGTTTACACCCTGTTATTACTAAAGTAGAAGAGATAACATACATGTAAATGCGTAACCTACCGTTAAAATTTCCAGATTTTTTATTTTAAAATAAAGACAGAAAAATTACTAGAAGACAAATTAAATACTTTACATAACAATCCAAATATCTAGGACGCCTTACTGTGCGTTTCTACATGAAGAAGAGAATTAAAAAAAATAAAGCACGGGAAATTACTTTCATGCAAATAAATTTTGCATTCTATCATTTTCTTTTCATCCAAAAATTTAATTCATAAGTCGTCTGCAACCATGCGAATGTACATTTACTTAAAAGTAGATTACGCTAATATGCAAAAAACGAGAAAGCAGTGAAGATTTCACTGCTTTCTCGTATCGGGAGCACGCCAGCTTCCCGATACAAACTCTAAGGCAAAAAGCCATCTCTAATTTATGAATGAATCAATAAATGGAATTGTTTAAAATGGGAAAGTCCACCTCCCAACCAGCCAATAAGCGACGAGCAGACGGCACGTGGCGCCAGTGGTCTGGCGACAATATTGTTCCTCCTGAGCTCTCAACTCTTTTAAGAGCTATAAAGGCGGAACTTGGACTCATTTGCAGAGACAAAATGACTAATAATAAAGAGTAATGACACAAATGTTAGGAACAGTTTTAAGCTTTATTAATCAGATTAAGGTGATACAAAATTGCAGGGTGCTTATCTTCTTTTAAAAGACCTTCCCCCCTTCCCCCCCAACTTGAAAGGGTCGTTCAGTTTTCAGACGCCACGCCGAAGAATCAATAAATTGCTATCATAAGTTAATGAACACAGGATGAAGTAGACAGTAGAGCAGTATTTCAATTGAAAATCAGAGGAATGGAACAAACATGCACTGAGTTTTGATAAAATCTCAAAATCTTAAAAATTTTTTAAGTACTTCGACGCCTATCGTTTTAAGTGACCACCTGAGACGGTACTAAATTTTACTTCATTCGCTTCAGTGGTTTTTATACGTGATGGACAAATATTTTCGCATTTTGAAAATATTTTCTCAAAATATCAAAATCTAATCAATTTTTTTTTTTAAATTCATCACCAATAGTTTAAGGTAAGTGACTACCTATCATGTCACCATATTTCATTTCATTCGCTTTAGTTATTATTACGCAATGCGCGAACTAAAATTTACGCAGTTTGAAACGACTTTCACAAAACTTAAAAATCTTTTTTAAGAAATCCGACTCTATAGTTTAAGTTGGTAACCTCCTATCATATCACTTAATTTCATTTCATTCGTTTCAGTCATTTTCACGTAATGCGCGAAAAAAAAGAGTGTCACGGACATAAAGGCAATTTTTTTTTTTGACAGTCCTACTGGGTTCCCAGGTGCTTAGGGAGAATACTGCCCAAGGCCGTACCCAGGAGGGTGGACCAGGGGGTCCGGTCCCCCTCCCGAAATTTAAAATTTTGTTAACAAAACAGTAACGATTAAGCCTTTTTGTGAAAAATTTAGTCTTTTTCAGCGTTTGGTCCCCTCCGAAATTTTTGGACCCTCCACGAAATGTTTTTCTAGGTACGGTCCTGACGTTGCCAGATAGAAATCACAAAATTTTCGAATTCCAAGTAATGCACTGGCTAAAGTCTAATTTTATTTATTTATACATATATATCTCTGTATATGTAAGTATATGAATGGGTGTCATAACCTTGGGGCATTGACGTACCCTGGGTGTAGTGCACGGGGACTATGGACTCTCCTGAATTTTGCATATTTTATACGGAAGTCAATAAATAAGTCTAAAATAATAAAAAAAACTTTTACTTGTAAAATAAAGGTTACTTTGCAGCTGTTTCGATCAAAAACTTTTTTATCTTCTTCAGTGGTAAACATTCACCTGAAGCCAGGAACAGGGATCCTGGCTTCAAGTGAATGTTTACCACTGAAGAAGATCAAAAAGTTTTTGATCGGAACAGCTGTGAAGTAACCTTTATGGTGTTATTTTACAAAGTTTTTTACTATTTCATGTTTTAAACACCACTTATTTTGAGTGATTTTGTTAATAAATAAGCCTCTTTGTGAGAAACTTTACCCTTTTCACTTTTTTGAGACCTCCTGAACGAAAAAATTCGGGTCTACATGTCCCTGTTGGGATTTAAAGACTTGTTCTATATCCCCCCAATATTTTCCGAATCTATGGTTTGCGATTAAAAAAATAATTAGCGATTTTTTTTTGGTCGCTTCCTTCCTCCAGATATTTATATGCGGCGGCCTAGCCGCATTGTTTCCAAACGTGGATTTTTGAATATAGAGTAACAAGGATGGGCACGCTTAAGTAAAAGCAAAATATCACATAAGGCAAAGTTTTTGTTTCAAATTATGGCACTTAAATTTAATATATGGGAATTGCTTTGGTCCTCCCGGTTGGTTTGTTTGCCATTGTGGTTGGGTAAATTAATGAAAGACTGAAATAAGAAGTAGACAAGTCAGTTGATAAATTAACAACTGGGCAAGGAAGGCCAAATGCGAAGTTATCCACTGTGGTCTGGATTAGAGATGAGTTCGGGCTCATTTTTTGAAGCCCGAGCCCGAAAACTTTTAATCCGAGCCCGAGCAATATTATTTAGGGATGGACGCGAGACGACTTTTTGCGAGACGAGACAGAGATTTACAGCTTTTTTGCGAGACGAGACAAACATTTTTAACATTATGATATAGGGATTTTTGCGAGACGAGACAAGCTTTTCGGCTGTTTTGCGAGACGCGAGACACCAATTTTTCGTCTCGCGTCCATCCCTAATATTATTTAAGTCGGAGCCCGAGCCCGAAATTTCAGTTAAAGATAAATAAAATTCCATAAAATTCAAAGAACTAATTCTTTGATAGAATACAAGGAATTTTGCCGTTTGTGCAAATTAAATACAAATATAGTTGCACATTTTTAATGCACTTTCTAATTCTTTATATCTATGTTTATGAAATAATGTCCTATCTCATGACTCACTAAGCAATATAAGCCGCCATTCTAAAATACCCAAAGAGCTTCACGCGCCTTCTAGGCACCCGTGCCGCTATTTTTTTAAGTACTTTTATTTTCCATATGAATCAATTTTTAAAAATCTGTTTCAAGAAGTATGTTCAATAAAATAGAAATTTTTCATGAGCCTGAGCCCGCATGCAATTGTGAATGACAGAGCCCGAGCCTGGTTCGGGCCCGGGCTCGGGCTGAGCCCGTCTCATCTCTAGTCTGGATATGTTTGTGCCATCTTGGTTCAGACAAATGGGAATCGCAACCATGTGTAGCACAGTGGTTAAAGCACTGACTTGGAGATGGCTCAAGTGAGGAACAGGGTTCTGTCCTCTCGCGGGCCGTCGGTCTAGCGTCTGGAGTTTTGGGCGTTTTCTCCAGATGTAACGTGAATACGCGCTAGATACCAGAAAAGTCCCCCCAAGGCATTTGACCCCTTGTGTTTGTCCTTTCTTTGACGTGGATTATAGCGGTTCTCGTGAACAAGCACACAAATCCGCATACATGTTCCAACAACAACAACAACATCATGGGAATCGCAGATACTTTTGTCGATTAACCCTTTAGCGCGCGGTGTGCTCGTGGCGAGGACATAACTCTGACATTTTAACAGGTGTCAGTCACGAAGAATAAATTGGAGTTCCATAAAAATACTTCAGGGTGCCATAGTTACACCCCGAGAATCCTTTACGTTTTAGCACATCATTTCCCGTAAAAAATGGTCGGTTACTAGTAAAATTGTCAGGATTATTTTTAACAGCACTGACACCTGCTGAAAAAATGAATGAATACGAAGGAAATACACTGATAAAGAAGAACAACATGGATAGACTGCCCAATGCTGAAAAAAAGGGCAGATCGACCGCCATCTTGCTGGTAGTTAAATAGAGCGATGGCAATGGCTGCCCTCTTTTCAGCGTTGGGAAAGGGTGGTGCGTGAAAGCGTTAAAAAAAAAGAACTGTCAAGACGTACCTTGATGGAGTCGTAGCAGGCGATGACCCTTCCGTTCTGGACTTCGACGTGCGAGGGCGGGTGTGCGAACTTGCAGTCGGTATCGGATCGGGAGCACTTGTTGCGCTGGAACTCCCGGCACACCTCCAGCTGGAGCCACCGGGAGTCCTTGATCGCCGACAGGCTGCTCACCATGGCCATGGCATGACGGACGGACGCGAGCACTGAGAGGTCACTTCTGAAAAGACAAACAATAACCACATTAGAACAGAACAGCGTAGTGAAAACTCTCCTGAGATGGACAAATTATGTTAACAATTTGTTTTTTTTTTCCTTTTAACGGTAAGTGCTATGAGTTCGTTTTGAGGATGAAACGTCTCGTAGCCGTAATGGGGTTATCGCACTAACGTAAAATACGAGCAACTTTTTACTGGAACAACTTTTTCTCTAGACTTAAAGGCAGAGCTATCGTTAGGGTTGTAAAAGTAAACAAACATTTTCCGACGTCAAATTGTCATGACACGCTAACCCTTTAACGCGCAGTGTTTCCGCTCTGGGATCACAAAACTCGTTTGACGGACGTTTTGACTGTTGCCAGTCAAGAAGAATAGATTTGATTTCTATAAAAAGAGTTGCGGGTGATATAGCTCCACAAGAATCCTCTACTTTTGAGCACGTCATTTCCCATTAAAAAAAATGGTCACGATTATTCTTAACAGCACCCAGACAGCACATAAGCTTAAATCAAGCTTGACAGTTTAACTCATTTTAAGCTGGCAGCAAACTTGACAAGTGACTTGTCAAGCGCAAACTTGCAGAGTCAAGTGAATTGTCAAGCTAAATACAGCTTGATTTAAGCTTGACAAGTGATATTAGCTCGATTTTAGCTTTCAAAGTGCGCAGGGATGGCGCCATCTGTGAAAGAGAATGGACATTAATTGTCTAGCGTCCTCAAATTTGGTGAAAGTTTGTAAAAGATGTGTTTTATTTTATTACCAGTGCCATATTACCGGCAGGGCAAACGGGGCAACTGCCCAGGGCCCACGCATACATGCATATAGGTACATACATAACTACGTACGTATGTTGAGATGACATGCAGAAACTCGTTAAAAAAAAGTTTAACGATGGTCAGAATCTATTTTGCTGTCAAAATCTTAATATAAATTTTTTTGGGCGATTTCAGCACTTCCTTTACTTTGCAGAAGGGAATAAAAACAGGTTGCCTGTCTAGAGTTCGGCAATACATAGGGTTGTAAGAGCTCGGAGACTGTAAACATAGAAGTTTCTAGTCTCAGACAAATTCTGTATAATTTCTCACTTCACTCATTAAATGAGAAAAACAAAATTATAAAGTATTGCACTGAAAAATGAACAATACGTAAATTATGATAGTGTTTACCAGTGTTATGGTTGTCAACAGTAAATAGAAGAAGGGCCAAGAAAAACATATACCTGGCGTAAAAATTAGGCAATAGTTGCAAAAATATCGCGAGGTCAACTTTGCGGAAAATAGCTCTTCTCCCACTTCCAGCAGTAACGGTTGAGCCAGAAATTTTTTCCTGGATCCCATTTTTGTGAATTTTCATTTCATTTCAGTTTTTAATAAAGTAATTTCTTTTGTTAAAATAATTGATAAAATAGATTAAATCGTAGGATAAAAGGCCAATGAAGCACCGTTTTAATCGATTGTATTTTTGTTAAGGGGCCATTTTAATCTAATTTGAATGAGGCCGCAAAACGGACCCAATTTTCGTCGGCATCGGCCCCTGAGCAATATTGCTTTAACTGGAGAATATAACAACGGGAAAAACTTAACACCTTTTGTGTAACTTAAAAAGAAAAAAAGAAAAACAACAACCTTGTACTGGAGAATGTAAAAGTGTCAGCTGAAAAAATACAGATATTAACTGAAATTGAGAAGGGGATGAAACGCTTTTCTTGAAGCAAAGCAATGTTGTCTAAAGTAGTCGATTTATATATATTTTTACTTTCCGAACATGTACCATGTAAGGATAGTATTGTAATCATGAAAAAATTCGAATTCGAGATTTTGGTGTATTGACACGTTTTGAGGTCTTCTGAATTCATTTATGCTATTTTTACGAGATGTATGTATGTATGTGTGTATGTGTGTGTGTGTGTGTATATGTGTGTTTGTGAGTGAACACGATAGCTCCTGATCAGGGCATGCGATTGAGCTCAAATTGGGTATATATGTTATAAACCACCGTCGCAAGACCGGTATTGATTTTGGTGTGTATAGGACTTACAGTTTTTCTACAGGGCTACGACAAATATTTCTTTTACATTATGGCCTATGGAGGAAAATTCTGGAAAGTGCGCTAGCGTTTAAACGGTACATTCGATTGAGCTCAAATTGGGTATACATGTTATAAACTACCGTCGCAAGACCTGTATTCATTTTGATGTGTATAGGACTTACAGTTTTTCTACAGGGCTACGACAAAGATTTCTTTTACATTATGGCCTATGGAGGAAAATTTTGGAAAGTGCGCTAGCGTTTAAAAGGTCCATTCGATTGAACTCAAATTGGGTATACATGTTATAAACCACCATTGTAAGACCGGTATTGATTTTGATGTTTATAGGACTTATAGTTTTTCTACAGGGCTACGACAAAGATTTCTTTTACATTATGGCCTATGGGGAGACATTCTTGAAAGTGCGCTAGCGTTTAAACGGTACATTCGATCGAGCTTCAATTTGGTATATATGTTTGAATTATTCATCGATTAAAATTTATATAAATGCTTGGTCATGATCTTAATCGTAAGTGTTCGGAAAGTCGAGTGGAGTCACTCCAGATTTTTTTAAATAATGGTGAAAAGTTTAAAGCGGATAAACAAAGAAGCCAAACCATTTTTAATTATCCATCACCCTAACACCACTCTTGCTAAAGTATGAGGGATGAAATTGCTCCTAAAAAAGTTGTAAAAAATTACCAGTGTTAAATCAATATTTCAAACGCTCGTATTTTATTTTTCTTTCTTCTTTCTCTCTCTAATTCTAAGAAGAATATATTAGTTCCCGCATATACAAGGAAATTTAATAAAAGGATTAAATTTTCAAGCTAAAATTTTGATGGAAGTATTTCTAAAATACGATGGCAAGAACTCCTTGCGTTTGTTGTTTATCCTCCGTTAAATTAAAGTAAGGATGCAAAATGTTTACCTACGCAATATTGAATTCAATATTATGTAAATGGATTATTATTCAGTTCATTTTAATCTTTTGAAACTTTTTTGAAATATTATATTGGAAAAACTCCTTTTTTTCCGAACATAAACTGCGATTTGTAATGTCAGTAACATTTTTCGTTAAAGCTTTCCTAGTGAAGTTGTTTAACTGAAATAAAATTTCTTATGGTTAAAAAAATATTAACATACTAATACACTGGTGCGTAAGTGTAGAGATGCGATCTCAATCCGTTCTTTCACTCTTAGCCAAAATACTCGTCTCTCTGATGGAATTTCCCCTTGAAATGACAGAAATGCGATTCATTTTAAACAAGTCCCACACAAAACTTTCCAATTTTTATATTATAAATGCATTTAATATTTATAAAAAGAGACGATCCTGAGATCGTGACGTTTACACCGAAAATGAGGCTTGGGCGTGATGAATTTATTTACCTCTTATTACTTCCGAACATGTATCATGTACGGAAAGTATTGTAATCATAAAAAAATTCGACTTCCGAGATTTTGGTGTATTTATACATTTTGATGTTTTCTGAATTCATTTATGCTATTTTTACGAGATGCATATATGTATGTGTGTGTTTGTGAGTGAACACGATAGCTCCCAAACGGGGCATTCGATGGAGCTCAAATTGGGTATATATGTTATAAACCACCGTCGCAAGACCGGTATTGATTTTGATGTGTATAGGATTTAATAGTTTTTCTACAGGGCTACGAAAAAGATTCCTTTTACATTATGGCATATGGGGAGAAAGTCTTGAAAGTGCATTTATTTAAATGCTTGGTAATGATCTTAATCGTAAGTGTTCGGGAGTCACTCCAGATTTTTTACTCTTGTTGCTCTTGGTAACCCGAAATAACCTTACTTGGAGAAATATCTGGTCCACCGATGAAGCGATTTGGAACAGAGAATTTAAAGAACGCATTTTAAGATAATTTGAAATATATAACGGGAATTCCGAAAATGTCTACAGATTTAGAAAAAGCATGATAACGCATAGAATATATGCATATACATACATTGTAAAAAAAGAAAATCCAAACACAGTGGTAACAGAGAAATTTAGAATGCTGTATAAAATTTTTTCTTCAAATTCATTTTTCTTTAATAAATTTAATTCCACACTTTTATGTATACAGACAGTTCGCATCTTGAAATCCAATTTGTATATTAAAAGAAAAAAAATGACCTCTCGGGAAAAAAAAAACTAGTATTTTAAAGCACTCTATCTCATGACATCCCCGTATTTATATAATAGATTTCCTTTAATACAGGGAAAGCTGAAAAACCTTCCTGGAAAAAAAAAATATATAACTAATCTTAGTTAGCAGACTTTTGTTAATTATTCAATTAGAACGTGCACAAGGAAGTCGTGAAGTTCCCATCAGATTATTTTTCTAGAGACGTTAAAATTTTTCCAAGGGATGACCTAGCCACCACCCCCTCACCACCAACACTACCCAGTTACACGAATGCAGACCACCCCTGATGCTCTACTGAAATCACTGTAAGCATGCGGACGGAGGAAAATGTGTGAATAAATTTTACACCTCGTGTTCGTTGTTTATAATACGCTTCGAAAAAATAATAGCGCTATAAAATCAGCATAATGTTATTTTCGAAACAAATAAACATCCCGCCAATCCAATTCCGCTAGAAAATATTATACGCGGAAATCTAGCAGCACACATCAGCTGGGCGGCACGGTTAAATATAGTGACTTTTTTCTCTCTCCACGCAAGTCACAACTGTTATAGTTCCATGTGCCCCTTTCTCTTGCAAAGCAGCACTGATACATATTATTTTTATCTTTTTACCAGCATAAACCGGGAAGCGGCGCGCGGTGCGAAAAACGCGGGGGTGAGAGAAAGGTGTGTTGCCAATTGCTGCTCGCAATTTTCAGTCCAAGAAAAGAAAAAAACAAAATAGAATAAAAACGACAAAGTAAACAATGAGCACTGCGAGCAAGCAAAGCATTACGGTAACAAGAGTGATTCAGAATAAAGCAAACAAAAGACGTACAAGAGATAGGGGATGATAAACCTTCCAAAATAAATGTCAAAACAAGTATTTGCCAGGTGAAAAGAAAAGTAATTCGGAAGACACATGATAGATTAATTTAAGACTGTAAAAATAACACTAGTATTGCATTATAGAGTAAAGGAGGTACAGCGGAACGGCAGATATTTTTCTTGTGATCAAATGCTCACAAATTATAAAAGTAATGCCATAATTTAGTAAGCCTGTATTTGTAACACCGTGGAAACTAGTCATTGTCACATTTCATGTTGTAGGGATGTTGGAAATATTCTTGTTTTTACCATCACTGTTGGGAAAATCAAGCAAGTTTTACTTTTTTTTTTTGGATTTGAGCAGCAAATTACCACGCAGTAAGCAATATTATTGCATTAGGTATTCTTTGTATGTAATGTTCTTACGTTTATCATTAATATTCTTATCTGATCAGAATATAAATATTGAGCTTGCCCATCATAAAAAAACATAATCTCAATATATAGAGACTAGAAGACAGAGCCCTTTGTGGAAGCAATTACAGCGAGCGCTAGAAAAAAAAAACATAAGACGAAAGCATGTGTGCAAGGAATATTGATCCTCGTTCACCAAAAATAAATAACGTCGTATTCAATTTTTATTATAGACCCAAATCGAATTTAATGCTCTTCTGGAAACGCACGGAAACTTTCCTCATTCGAACGATTTCGTTTTGTGTAGCCCTCTTATATCAATGCTTCAAGCAGACGATTATTTTAATGAAAAAAAAAAACTATGTTATCTGAAAAAACTTATGAACGAACTGACTTCCCTTCAAAGCTTGGTGACCGTGACTTCCAATAGGACGTCATTCTCACTTGAAACAGCAAATTTTGTCACGCGAATGATTCAATTTTTCTCACTCTCGGAAATAAAATGGAGCTGAAAATAGTAGCAAAAAATAGCTTAAAAATGAGGGAACGGTAGGATTTTCAGATTTTTAAAAGGAGCGCAGATTGATTCCCGTCAAAAAATTGTCACGATTATTTTTGACAGCACTGACATCTGCTGAAAAATGGAAGAATGCGAGAACAGCTGGATAGATTACCCCATGCTGAAAAAAGGGCAGCCGTTGCCATCGCTCGACTGAACGACCAGCAAGAGGGCGGACGATCGGAACGTTATTCGCGCGCCACAGATCGAGAGACCCCTTTTTTGGACGACAGCTGACTGTGCGCTGACTGACAGCTGACTGTGCGCGGGCACAGCCAGCTGTCGTCAAAAAAGGGGTCTCTCGATCTGTGGCGCGCGAAGAACGTTCCGATCGTCCGGCCTCTTGCTGGTCGTTGAGTCGAGCGATGGCAACGGCTGCCCTTTTTTCAGCATTGGGAAAGGGTTGTGCATCAAAGGGTTAATAATAAAGAATTAATGCTTGTTACCACCCTTTTTGAACACCCTGTACATTGAAATTTAATTTCTACAAAATTTTTTTGAAAAAAGTTACGCGAATAAACGCAACTTCGGCACAGATTTTTCTCCCGTCCGACGTGAAATCAAAGAATGTTGTTACAGCTAAACCTTCGCCTGGAGTAGAGCCCAAAAGTTTAATACGTCTCTGCTGTAGCAAGTTATTAGATGCAAGCGCCGCCGAGAAAGGGGGGGCAGGGGTCTATTTTTAGGGGGCGCAATCTCTCTAAAAAAAAAGATGCTTCTATTTATAGAACGCGGGGGAGGAGGCCTTATCGAGAGTGTTAACAGGGCAGAGGAGATGGACTGTTGACGACCGTGTGATGCATGGGGTTGTACGTACGTCTACGTCCTTCCTCTCGCAAAATGAGATCGGTAAACATGCCCATATTTGTGTAGGCGGGGTCGGATGGCCCGACTGTTTATGGTGCCCTTCCTGCGGCACCACCACCCCCGCCACGAAAACATCCCCGACTAATGAATGTGCCGGAAATTATGAATGAGGGTAGCTAAAAAAAAAGAACGCCCTGTTCGTTTTCATAATTCTATAGCTTGTGTGTCAACTGCAATATATCCGTCAAAGAGATCGTGCGACTGGAAAAGCAACCATGGGCGTCACTACCTGTGGGGAACCGGAAACCCCCCTTCTCTTCCAATATGTTTTGAATCTATGGAGGGCCTGACTATAACATCTTTGTGTCCGAATTTTGTGCCCCTATATATAGGTCTAAACTAAGGATGCAACGGATATCTGGCAGGCACACTGCCAGAAAAGCAGTATGCTTGGCCGGCCTATATTGTTATGTAGTTGTTCCGGCCTATCCCGCCAGAATGCCGGATAATTGGCAGTAGCCGGATATTGCAAATATCCGGCAGTACATCTGGCCTAAAATTATATACAGAGAAATAACATAAATAAACATAAGTGAAAAAATTCTAAAAACTGCAATAGTAAAAAGTGCGAAAAAAACAAAGTTATGTGAAAATATTTTGTTTTCAATACTTTTCAGAATGTTTTTTTATCGTATAGAAAAAAAAGAGGGGGGGGGACTAAGCACTGTCTTTTTTTTTAAGATTGGAGTTAATTATTAATGGAAGAAATTATTGTACAAAAACACTGCTTTTCAATCTTTGTAAGAATTCGGTTACTTTTTTTCCACCATAAATTGTGTTTATTACGCTTATAAGAATAGTGTACTTGCTGCCGTACTGCATTCCGCTAAGAATGAGCTAACCCTTTATCTACTGACGTTACTTAGAAGTACCGTTAAATTAAAAATGTTTTAAAAAAAAAAAGAAGAAAAATCTATTCGTTATAACCATTCCTTTAAAAAATCGCTACCCAATACTTCGTTGAATCGGCTTACATCAAGATTGCATCTTCCATTAGTGTAGATGGTTTTAAATCAGGTATGGGCAACCTTTGAAACGTTGCGGGCCAAATATTAGAATCTCAGCGAAGTCGCGGGCCAAACTTCAGGAATTTAGCGAAGTTGCGGGCCGTATAATTAGGACTTATATGGGGTTTTGAACGGTTTATGTGGGTTTTATACAAGGTTTTGATATGTGCCGTGGGCCTATCAAAAGCCGTGGCGTGCCACACCCGGCCCGCTGGGCGGCGGTTGCCCATATGTGTTTTAAATAGACAGCTTTCCGCTCACTTTCTAATCATGTCGTGCCCCCTCCTCCTCCCCCCCAAAAAGAGAGCATTAGTGAATTTTCAGACGCCTGCTTTATGATTAAAGGATTCGATTTTCTAAAAGTGTGTCCATCAAAGTATGACTGGACTCCTCCAGATGGGTGGGTCCTATACTCTCTTCAAAAGACTCGTTATGTGTTTATAAAACTAGTCATCCAACGTATAGCTTACGATTATTCATTTTTACGTAATTTTCTTTTTTACTGCATTAATCAATATTTATCATTCATTGTCTAACTATAACAAGAAATTCAAGGGGATATTCTCGGCAATTCTTAATGCAGTACATAAAGGGTTAACAATAGAACGCGTTTCAAACAACCTTTTTTTAAAACTTGCATTTAATAGGTTGAATTTAGTACCAGGAAGAAAAAGAAAGAGCATTTACACAAAATTGTAATTAGTTTACTTCATTTTGAAGAAAATGTATTCCGAAACATTTCTTCAAGAATACAGCATTTTGACAAGCCTAACAACTAGGGCGCTACCCAGTACTGCATGACAAGCAAGCTGTTTTCGTAATCAGGGGCGTAGCCAGAAATTTTTCATGGGGGGGGGGGGTTACGACTACTGCAACTCATGTATACATATGTGTGATAATGTAGTGAAGAATATACATTTTGTATGGCAAAAAATTTCTCATGGGGGGGTTATGACCCCCCTAACACCCCCCCCCCTTGGCTACGCCCCTGTTCGTATTATATTTCAACGGAGGAAATCTGATCCAGACTATCCAAAAACGGTATTAAATTCAAGTTGAATGAAATGAACTGAATTGGTTTAGCAAACTTCCGACTTTGATTTTCCAGCGACATATTATGTCTCGAAGCGATTATAGATAAATTTGTGTTTTAGACGTACTTTTTCTGAGCTTAATATAATAGCAATGGCAAGGCAAAGTCTGAGCAAAACGATGCGCAGTCAGCTATCATTCCGATGCCATACATCGAAATGTTCTTTTCTATACGATGAGCGCATTCCATACAATACAACTTGCAAAGAATGATCTCATCGTTTTGATGATTTGATTTTGAGAATACAGCCGATTATGTGAACGAGGGGTCTGTCCGAGGAGTGGGGGTGGGGCGATTTTTTAAGGGGTCGTAATCCCTATCTACGTGAAGTTTCGGAGAAAACCTAGGAAAACTCCGAAATCCACAAATGCGCTTGCTCTTTATCGCTTTAGTTTTCAGTAATATTTTAGTAGATAAAAATTATTGCCTTCTATTTTTGTGTACGAGTCCTTTAGTCAAAGATAATTATAAGTAAAACGTACTGAAATCGGCCAGCTTGCATATTTGCAGCAATAATTTAGTACGAAGGCTATAGGGGCATATGGGACAGCTGCTGAAGACTCTCTATACAAAGAGGGTACTTAAACTGACAGTTACAATCCAGAACGGCAAGATTACCTCTAATCTGCACCAGGATAAGAACAAAGTTTTGAAGAATAATTAAGCTTTGTGAACTTCGGGGTACTTATTTTCATTCAAACGGGACGAAAATTGACTGCCCTATCAAGGGAATTGAGTTTTTGCCAATCAGCATTCTTTGCAGGTGTTGTATGCAGTTTATGAGATGTTATCTTATATAGTGGTTATATATGTTCTTTTTACATCATCCTAATTTAAACGTTAAGATTAATAGACTTGAAGCAAAGATAAACCATGAGCGCAACGCTATGCTACACCGGGGCACTGTAAGACCAATAGTGTTCATTAACCCTTTGAGGCGCAACCCTTTCCCAATGCTGAAAAAAGGGCAGCCGTTGCCATCGCTCGACTTAACTACCAGCGATATGGCGGACGATCGAAACGTTCATCGCGTGCCACAGATCTAGAGACCCTTTTTTGACGACAGGTGGCTGTGCGGGCACATAAACGACAGCTGGCTGTGCTGGCTCTGCATAAAAGAAAAGTCCAGAGCCAACAGATGTATGGGTAAAGAATGTTGAGAATAACACACCAGAACGTGCCCAGGAATAAGTTTCACATGAGTACGGCTACAGAAAGTTATATTGAATACGTGGAATATATATGTAAATATACAAAGGGCATTCCATAAAAAGAGTTATTTTTTTACGTTGTGGCAACACCGCGAAACTAAAAAATAGAAGTGCAGGCAATTTTTTCAAATTGTTAACTGTACGTTTATACAAAATTCTAAACGAAGCAGACGATTTTATTTTCCTAGTTCCGTGCTTGTTTATAGAACTGTTTTATTTGCCCTACAGAAAGGGAGATGAGTAGATTCAGAGTTAAAAAAACAAAATGCGTCGTGCCATAAAATTTTGCTGTCGTCATGTCGCTACTTCTGTTCAGCAATATCTTAGTCAATGCAATATTAAAATCATTCCACATCCCCCCTTACAGTCCAGATCTCGCACCTGGCTGCTTCCGACGTTGAAGGAGAAGCTGCCTGGCAGGAAATTGAACACCGATTCTGAAGTTATTTCAGCAGTGGAGGGTTCTTTGAAGCAGCTTCCAGAAAAGGGCTTCTCTACTTGTTTTGAAAAGTGGGTGTGAACGATGGGACCGTTGCATATCATGTGACGGAAGGTGTTTTGAAAAAGAATGATGTATTTTTTTGCTGTCAATATATTTCTTGATTTTTTATGATTTTACTCTCAGTTTTTATGGAATGCCCTTTGTATATTTACGTGATGCTTTATTCTGTACATAATTTAGGCATCCTATATTCCTGTTTGATAATGCCTGGACATTTTCACACAGAAATACTATCAAAGGGAAACAGCACTCTTAGAGACGATGTAATGGGCAACAGTTGTTGTCAGGAAGGATCAATCTGATCACTCTCTCTTCTTTTGGGGATTCATCACCTAATGAAAGCGAAGAAGAGAATCGGCCTAGTCAGCACTCTCTCTCATCTTTCCTTTTCTATACGATAACAAGTACCTTAATCGGGAGTATCAATAAGTTCCTCCTCTTTTCTCTCACTCGTTCGAGTAAACGCCTGTCTCGGAGAATTCTTTACTTAATGAATCAACAGAACAGAACAAGGATCTCATCCCAATGAAGGAGGAATCCGCAAAGAAAAGGGTGCTGCATCAGCATTGCTGCCGAAGATCAATGATTGCGAGGGCTGTTTTCTGTGGCAGGATCAGAAGACGAAGAGAACCAACCCTTCGGTGTTTATTGTAACGAGCAGGAACAGACGTTCCAAACAGGAAGGATTTCGAATTTCTGTAGATGTGGACAGGGCCCGATCATCACGATATTGGGCCCTGGGCAAATACAAATTTTTGGGCCTTTGAATTTACGAGAAATTACATAGTGCGCATTTAAGTTGTTTTGGGCACATATTTATCTGCAGAAATATATATCAAGTTTAGATACTAAATATATGCATACATTGCAGTAAAGAATATTAAATGATTTTTGCATACATGGATACAATTTATTTTCACAAATGATGAATATCTAGACACATACTACATATACGTACACTTCTATACTAAATGCGCATTTAAAATATAAATGAAAAGAATCGAAAAACTTACAGTACTTATCTTAAAACTGATGAGACTTTCTCATAATAAAATTTGCAAAAAGAGGCTCAAACACTGGCTCACGGATTTTGATCGAATGCTCATGGGTTTTAGAGGACCCTTAGTACAGTAAAATGTCAGAGAATCAGCTTACGACTCAAGATAATGACAATCCAAATTTTGTACAAAGTTTTTTCTGAATTAATAAATAACAATCTGTGTTGAAAAGTACAAAAATTTGGGGCCCTTGAAATGGGTGGGCCCAGGGCAAGTGCCCCGGTTGCCCTGCCAATAAACAGGCTCTGGATGTGGACTCATTTTCCAAAAGAATTTCTAACGAGCTGATAAATTATCCGGCGAAAATGAGCACGGCAAATCTTTTGCATAAACGAGCCAACTCTGGAAAAAAAGAACGAACACATAGAAGAAATTGCTTTTTGTTTTTCCCTGGATATGAAAAATACGCAACACGGAACAAAAATTAGAATGTTCGCAGCGAAAATGTCCAACCCACCAGCAAGTTGCACAGTGCACAGATTCAGCGAATATTCCGAGGATTTCAATTTGACTCGATTTGTATTAACTGTTCTGTATTCCGTGATATTTAACATAAAAGCTTTACCGGTGGTGACTTGATTTCAAGAGTAAATCAAATCAAGCTTCTATAATTCAACTTCAAAGTTAATTTAATGTAGGAGGGGAAATGATTAAGAGCCCGCTTTTACACACCCGTGATATACACTTCATAATGGGTTTAAACCAGGTGTTCTAGGTATGCTCGCTCACAGATGAAGTAGAGGCTGAACATATATAATCTAAAACGGAAAATTATTTGTCTATCGAATTATTTTTGATTCGATTATTTTTGACCGCGCACAGCGATTTCGACAGCTAATTTAGCGCTCAAAAATTATCTGTTTGCTCATTACAATAAGCTAATAAGAACTTAATATTAGCAGGTTCTTACACGATTTTTAATGTGAATCATTATCTATCCGTCGGCCCTTATGTGTTTTTCTAGTTTAAGTTTTATATAGTTATCATAATCCATGCGTCTATCCTATTTCTCTGTAATTTGTTTCATTATGTTTTAAGATTATTAGTATTAAACATTCTTGGTCAATCGCGCCAAACCCCAAACTCTACAGGCTTTGTCCCTGCTTTTCCCCAGCGAGGGTCTCTGAATGATGGGAAACAACATAGGTCACAGAAGGAGGGTTTGTGAATTTCAATATCTATTTTTGTGAATTTCAACATCTATTTTTTTTTAAATTTCCTTACCAATTTTTGTAAAAGTGTCTTTTTTTTAAAGTAATTTTCAAAACTAATTAAAATATGCGGTAAAATGGCAATGAAGGGTTGTTTTAATCTATTGTATTTTTGTGGGGCCGTTTTAATCGATTATAATTTTGTGAATGGGCCGTAAAATCATCGATAGGCTTGCTAGAGATTACTTGAGTAGTAATTGTGCCTTGCGTGACCTACAATTTGCCTATCAACCTGGCAAATCTACGGAAACAGCTTTACATGAGCTTATCTCCAAGATTGAAGACTCTCTGGATAGTAAGGAAATAACTTTGGCTGCTTTCCTAAATATTCTAAAGAGGTTTTGATAACACTTCGGCGCATCTCTCTATTCTTAATGCTTTACAAGATATAGGGATCAGCAACATTCTTGTTAAATGGATTGAAACCCCACATATAGATAGAATTGTTCAAATGAATATCTTCGACGAATCACTTGAAAAAAAAAAAAAAAAAAAGAAGAAGAAGACTACTAGGGGCTGTCTACAAGGAGGCGTTTTATCATCTTTACTTTGTAACCTAGTAGTTAACAGTCTCATTAAATATCTTAATGACATGGTCTACTGTACGCCAAGTCTATGCATCTAACATTGTCATTCTCATCCTTAGTAAAGATTTCAACATAACTTCTCAATTAATGCAAAAGGCTTTAAATTATGTTAGCAAGTGATGCACAGAGAGGCATCTGATGGTAAGTCCTCAGAAAACCAATCTTGTACTCTTTACACGCAAAAGGAAATGGGATGGTTTTATTATTCCTAAACTCTTTGGCGTTCCTATCAATGTTGCTACGGATGTGAAGTTCTTAGGCTTATTTCTTGACCAAAAACTCACTTGGAACAAGCATGTTGATTTTAAAATTAACTGAACTAAGAAATGCATTATGATATGCAGAAAAATGCTTGGTAAAAACTGGGGTCGTCAACCGAAAGTGATGTTTTGGATGTACACAGCAATCATCAGTCTTATTATTACTTATGCCTCTATTGTCCAGTGGTGCAAGGTGGAACAGAGAACTGTGAAGGACAAGTTAGCAAGTCGTCAAAGAATGGCCTGCCTGTGTATCACAGGCACAGGAGTTGTGCCCTCTGCGCCCACCAGAGCTTTAGAGATTATTTTAGATCTGACTCCTCTGGACATCTTCATTTGCAACACTGCAAGAATGACTGCATATAGAATGATGTTGCAAAACCAATGGTATGTGAAGCCTATGGCTAAAAGTCACACCAGAATTACCAAGAAAATAAAGGATCCCATTTTTATGACTTCTGACACTACAGAAATGACCTACGTGAGACTTTTTGAGCTTCTTTTTCCAACCAGGGATGAATGGAAAGAGAACACGATTAATATGGATAAAAATGATCTTGTCTGGTTTACGGACGGATCTAGGAAAGATAACTTCTCTGTACTCGGGGTGCATGGTGTATCACCAAGAGTCAACCTCTTTAGAGGCCTTGGTAAGTACGCCATTGCATTCCAAGCTAAAGTTCCAGCTATCTTTGACTGTCTTTTGCTAAATATTAGAAAAGGCTGCCACGGTAATCGGATTTTGATTTTTAGCGACAGTCAAGCTGCCTTAAAGGTTCTTAATTCTTTACAAGTTACATCCAAGATTGTTCTGGAATGTAGAAACATTCTTAGGGAACTGGCAACCAATAATAAGGTGTCCCTTTTTTGTGTGCCAGGACATATTGGAATCGAAGGCAACGAAAAGGCGGATGAACTGGGGCATCAGGGGTCGTCTTCTAATCCTATTGGTGCGGAACTTTTTTGTGGCATCAATATGAAGACCATAAAAGGCATCCTTCTCAAATGGGAAAAACAGGAGATGAATGAAACTTGGAGTAACTCTTCTGGACTGAAACACACCAAAAGTATGATCACTGCATCATCGGCGAAAGTTGCCTCTGAAATTCTTAGTTGTTCTAGAGTGAAGACACATATAATTGTAGACTTAATTACTGGACACTATTGTTTCAGTAAACACCTCCATACTATGGGACTTACACAAGACCCTAAATGTAGGAAATGCCTTAAGGATGAAGAATCGGCGCATCACATCATTTTTGATGGTGACGCTCTTGCCTCCAATCGTTTTACTACTTTAGGAATCATTAACACTAAAGAGTTACACCTTCGTTCCATAAAGGGTTTTGTACGACTTTATAAGCGAAGTGGGCGACCCAAATTATGGGAACTAGGAAACTTTTGGCTTGAGGCTAAGGCACAAAATGCTACTAAGCAGAGGTGCCCAGGACCACACAAATCCAATCTCAAGAAGAAGAAGAAGAATGGACCGTAAAACGGACCCAAATTTTGTCTGGATTCATCCCTGATCTTTTCAATAATTAGAGTGAAGAGGTGACACATGGGTTCTTGATTAAATATTATCAGAACAACGAAGAAAGACCCATCTCTCATGAAACGCTTTGTGATTACTTATTGGAAACTTGTCTGCATTTGTTACTGCTATAAGAGAGTCATTTCAGAGGAACACGCAACACTCGTTAAATGCAAATGGATGGGCATCCAAATCACTGCAGATGAAAAGAAATAATCCCATTGTTTCACAGCTCCAGTCCTGTCGTATGCCTCCTCCTATACCCATTTAGTGCCACGTCAGAGGCAATAACTTGCGCGCCCCCAACTAACTGGGGAAAGCAGGAAATTCCCTTGCTTTTCCAGCTCGGGAAATTTCATCAACTCGGAGCTGCAATGACTGGGCATCGGGAATTGAAAAGTGGAAAAGGGACGATGATGAGGTGTTTGTTGTGAGAGAATGGGATAGTCAATAGGATGGGGGGCGCTCTCTCTCTCTGTGTGCAGGTCGATTGAGATGCAAGGGATCGCTGGGAAATGAAAAGAGGCTTGTCATAACCTGGAAATAGGAGAAGAGAGGAAAAATAAAAAAAAACAGCGGTGAGAATGGAGTGTGTGCATTCCGGATGTATTCTGATTATTTGAAAGATTGTATATTGTTTTTTTTTTTAGAAACTCCCAAATTTTTCTCTGAGGTTGATAATTAATTACATTATTGACATTCATTCTGTATACGAGTAAATTACAGGGTTGGAAAGTTTTTGACGCATGACAGTTTTAACCATGGTTTAAACTGTCACGTCAGAAACCCTATGTCAAAACATTTTGTCAAAAAGCCTCAAATATTGCACTTGTAGTATTACAAATATTAATTGATGTCTTTAACATTGCATGCATTGTATAAGCTATGAATATTTGTGAAATGTTAATACTAATTTTTAAGAAATAGGGTCATCTTTTACATATTTTTTATGAAACATTGTCTAGAAAAAGGAAAAGAAAGTGGAGAGAAATTTAATTCTGTATCCAATATAGGCAAAAGAATATTGTAGCTGATATAATATTAAAATTATAAACTATCAATTTCAATAAAAAGGTTAGTTATGCTTTATAGAATGCTGAGTGTGAAAAAAATGAACGTAACTAATAAGTATTATTTTATTGTAAAATATTTTGTTCTTTGTATCTGTAATTAATTAATCAACCAATATTTAGAAAAATAAAATGTGTGCTTTTTTACGCATTAGATTTAAGTACTGAAATTTTTTACTAATTCTATTTTGAATGCGAAGCTTTAGTATACTGATAATTAACGGGGTGTTGATCTTTATTTTATTTAAATGACTGAAATTACTATATTATTGCCTGTTGCTTAAAACCCTTTCAATTTATGTTTTTGAATTAAATAAAAAATAAACTTAATATTTGCTTTTAGGAAATGTTTAGCCGTACCTTAATTTGAAAAGTTTAAAAAACTGCAGACCGTTATTTATCTAACTATATACAGTGCCCTATTGAAAATGATTTATATATACTATTTATAGTTCTTTTACAGGAGAAAAAAAAATCCAATACATTACACTCTATGGGCAGTCATATTAACTAATTATTAATGATGAGCTCAACTTGTGTGTTAGCATAATTGATATTTTTAAATATAATTAATTTTAACTATGTATTTAGTTTCATGCAAAATGCTGGCTGTGCGGCACAGCCAGCTGTCGCCAAAAAAAGGGTCTCTCGATGTGTGGCACGCGATGAACGTTTCGATCGTCCGCCCTGTTGGTCGTTCAGTCGAGCGATGACAACAGCTGCCCTTTTTTTCAGCATTGGGAAAGGGTTGCGCCTCAAAGGGTTAAAGAAACTCTGCTTAGCCCGAACCGGGCTCGGGCTCTGTAATTCACAATTGTATTCGGGCTCGGGCGGGCTTGGGCTCGTGAAAAATTTCTCCTTAATTGAACATACTGCTTAAAATAGATTTTAAAAAGTGATTCATGGGGAAAACAAAAGTACTTATAAAAAATAAATACATAACTAAAACAAAAAAAAAAAAAAAAAAAAAAAAAAAAAAAAAAAATAGCAGCACGGGCGCCTAGATGTTGCGTGGAGCTCTTTGTGTATTTTAGAACGACGGTTTATATTCCTTAGTCATGAGATCCGACATTTTTTGATAAGGGATGGATACAAAAAATTAGAAAGTGCATTGGGAGTTTGCAACTCTATTTATCTTTAATTTGCACAAACGGCAAAATTTATTGTATTCTATCAATGAACTATTTGATTTTTTTTTTTTATCTTTAGCTGAAATTTCGGGCTCGGGCGGGCTCGGATGAAAAGTCTTCGGGCTCGGGCGGGCTCGAGCTTCAAAAAATGAACTCGAACTCATCTCTAACTCTGCTGTAGAGCACATTATGAAGTGCCGATAAAATACTCGCTCGCCCTACACGCAGGATTCAATTTATCTTTATGAAGAAAGAAAGAAAAAAAGAAACCAGCGGGCAAAAGAAGGAGAGGAAATTGAATGACGCACATACTTCGCAAGCGTGTCGTGTCTCGCATTCTCGCGTCTGACATCGTCAACAACAACAACAACAGCAAAAAAAAAAAAAAAAACAGCCACCGCCCGTAAAACAGGGAAAACGATTTATACCCACTAAATAGCGGCGAAGACATCTCAATTTGCCCGAGTATCTCTCTCTCGCTCTGCAAGCAACAACTGGCACCAGACCTCCCCATGCCCGAGCCGCAACAAAAGGGAATCGAGAGGGACGGCAATAATTAATGGAAGCCGGTAAAGAACACAGGGGGGGGGGGAAAGGAAGACAATGGAAGCAATAAACAAGAAACAAAAAAAATTGCCATTCCTTCATCTTAAGTAGACACAGATGGATAGGTTAGTATTTCAGATGACAATTCCCCACCACCACTCATTCTGTGGCGAGACGTCGATTTCGTTCATCTACGAGAAGTGGGGAGGGGTAGATTCTTCTTTTTTTAATCTATACATCACGGTCTTAAATGAAGCGAAGACACTGGCTGCCTTCATTAAAGAGCTCCCGAAAACAAGAGGAGTTAAGAAACGGGGATCGTAAACATGAGGACGCCAAGTAGTTGTTGTTAAAGGTTCTTGCATCGAAGAGACTGTATTGCAATGGATGACAGGCCGTTTAGTAACGGCTTCATTCGTGCGCTCATCCAATGAGAGACAGTCAGGGCCAGGCCCGGACTGGCTCCTTTGGGGGCCCTGGTTTAGAGTTTGAAAAGGGGCCCCCGTACTGAGGAATGAAGAGGGAATAGAATGTTAGAGTATCTAATACTCGAAAATTTTAAGCTTCTTGAAATAATACGTGCTAATAATACGTGCATAATACGTGCAATAATACACGGTAATAATACGTGCACGGTAATAATACGTGCTTCTAATACGTGCCTGAAAACCACATTTAAGTGTTTTAGAGCTGTTGGGCCCCTGACTCCTCGGGGGGGGGGGGGCATGAGACGCGGGGTTTCTGGGGTCGTCCGCTGTGCCACTGCGTACAGACGTAAGTTACTGAGAAATGAATAATCAAGTTACTCTGGTATATATATCAAATGACTCGAATTATAAAATAATATACCCACTTTTGTGGGCTTCTCAGGGGCCCCCTTGGGCCGGTGGCCCTGGGCAATCACCAACCATCTGACCCAGGGTTTCGGACCCGCCCACAAACCCAAAAAAACCACTTAAAAAAACCCACACAGAAGTGGGTTTTTTTGGGTTTTATTAAAAATTATCAAATTTTTTCCTTTCTTTCATTTAAATCATTTGTTATTTGACATTAAATACATATAATAGTATCTACATAACTTAGTGCATTATATTAGATAAATATAAATATGCCAGTTTAATTTTTTTATAATTATTTTTCCAACTTCAACATAAAGAATAATAACCTTTTTAAAAATAATACCTTGAGCCAATTCTAGCTGCAATATTTGTTTTGAAATGAACAGGTGTAGAATGCAGGCAGCGATAACTTAGTAATTTATCTCTTTAATGAATAAGTTTTTAAATACGAATAAAATATGTAATTATCAGTATAGTGACCCAAAAAAAAAATCCTTTCCCAGATAAGAGAAAAATGGGACATGTCTCTCTCTAACAGCTTACAAGCATGCATCTCAAGAATGAATTCAGGTCCAAGAAACCATCCTGTATTCTATTAGTTGCTGCATTACTTTAGTACTGAGAAATATAAATCTGATTCATTACACATTGTTTATGTGGGATTTAATATCAGACATATTAATTCTAGATTTTTTAAAGTAAAAAGGAATATATATTCAAAGCAAAAATGAATAACTATAAAGAAAATTATTAAATAAATAGTGGTTCTGCAGTAACTTGGCCTGCAAAGGCAATACTGACTTATATTCTAACTAGAAAATATAACTATGACTTAAAAAACATAAAGGTAAAAAAAATTAAAAAGTTAAATTTAAAAGTAATAGAAAACAGCCAATCAAAAACAACATATTTTTCTATATGAACAATAATATACTTTTATCTATGGTCATAAAACAAATTAGGAGCCCTTTATAAATGTCAGCAGAAAAAGATAGTACTGCATTAAAGTTGAAATTATTTTTACATTTTAATTAATTAATTATTATTTTGTAATGAAAGTTTTCTTTTACACTAAAACTATTCTGTTTTGAAATAAAACCATAAAATTAAAATCCGAAAAGTGTTATACTATGAAAAAATCTTAATAAAATCCAAAAAATCCAATAAAACCCATAAATAACCAATAAATCCCACCCGGGTTGGTTTTTTTTTTAAAAAACCCGGGTTTTTTAAAACCCTGAACCGACCTGGCCATCCCGAGAACCGTCAGAGAGTCCTCCATTTTCAGGAGAAAAAATTACTAGCAATAGTAGTCCCACAAACGTAAAAAAAATTCAAAAATAGCGTACTTTTCTTAATTTTAGTAACCAAAATAATAGCACTTTTTGAAAAGATTACTTCAAAAATATGTTATTGGCATCATAACATTAAAAAAAGAATTAAAAGATAAAATAATAAAACTAATTTTTCTCCCACATATACACAATCACATTTCTAATGCATCATACACTGATTGAATATAGGTACATTAATTACAGGTAACTTTCTATAGTGATATAAGAAAGAAATAATAATAATAATAATAATCGAATTTAAAAAAAAATATTTTCTAGTCTTTTTGCTTATATAATACTTTAAATAAATACAAAAAAATCAGGTTGACCAAATTATCGTTTTGGTGAACCTGTAACCAATTATAATTGGTTGTCTGGAACAGCTAGGACAAACAGACATTCCTTGGGAAACCTCTAAAAGTCATTCTGGTAGCAGATAAAGATAGAAAAAGCAAAAGAAATAATAAAAACAAAACCTGTTCATTCAATTACCAAATGAGTTGCCTGGAACAACGGAAAAGCCGCCGAATACCGGATGTCCGAAATGAAACGAGCCTATTTTAAAGTTGCCTACAGACGAAACTATAGTTGAGAAAGTTACGAAGTTTTTTTGCAGGGCACAATGAAGGTAGGGGAATTTTGTTTGAGGGAATACAAAAAATCAGTTCAAATGTTCGCCACCAGGGGGCGTTTTTTAATGAGTCATACACTTACGACTGGAGCTTTATTTATATTTCCCAAAATTTTTAACCATAAGCATAGCTGCCAACTCTTCCGGTTTTTCCGGAAGATTTTCCACCACTAATTTTTACTTACAAATTTAAGCTTAAAATAAGTCCCAAATTTTATTGTAAAATAAAACTGTTTCAAGATAGTGGCGAAAAATCCGAATAATGGCGAAAAATCCCGGGGGCCGGATATGGCCCGCCACGGCTTTTGATCTGGCTCGCGAAACATATTAAAACCCATACAGACCATTTAAAATCTCTTATAAATACCAATTATACGGCCCGCGACTTCGCTAACATCCTGAAGTTTGGCCCGCAACTTCACTAAAGTTGTCCATACCTACACACATTAACGAATACTCATTAAGTAATAAAAGCTTTAAACTGAAAAAGAAGAAACAAAAATGCATATTTTTGTTCATGTCATAGGTCAGCTATGGAACATGCGCTCATACTGCGGAACATAATCCAGATGGTAGCTGACCATTTGTACATTTTTTCCTCTTAAGCAATGTTTCCCAGCCTTTTTACATCTGCAAACTGACTTTAAAAAAAAAAAGGAAATATATTTCGCCAATCAGCGTCCGTCAAAAATAATACATGTTATATAAACGTGTGTTTTATTTAATAAATTAAATATATATATATATATATATATATATATATATATAGATAGATAGATATGAATGATTACACTATAATTTTTGCAATTTACATGCTGTACACAGCACGAATCCCGACTTGGAAAAATTGAATGTACAAGAAAATGTTCAATATCAAACACATACCTGAAATTAGAAAATTATTCCAATAAAATACACTTATATCCAACTAAGTACATCCATTACAGAAATACATACCTGGAAAAAGAGAAGAAAGAGATTTCAAAAACAGAATTTATAAAACATACAACACAGTATTCATTTTGATAAAACATAACTATAATTATTACACGATATTATAACTATATTTTGGATCGAAAACGTGCATGCAGTATTTATTAGTTCATTTAAAGGTGTACATAAACGAATTCTTATACATTGCTGCCGTTAGCAGTTTGGACACATTATATCATAAGCAAATACACTATAACGGACTTTGTGGCAGCTTGTTCTATATCGGTAAGAAAAAAAAAAAAACATTATGTAGCACTTAAGGGAGGTTAACGAAATGACATTAATATTAATACAGATTTGAGATTACAGTCAAAATCCTGCCAAGCGGCCGCCAAGTTAAGCGGCTATCGATGACATATCGCCAAATTTAATGAAGTCTCAATACTTAGATTTACATCCAATAACAGGGGCGTAGCCAAGGGGGGGGGGGGGGGGGGTAGGGGGTCATAAACCCCCACCATGAGAAATTTTTTTACATACAAAATGCATATTCTTTACTCGCTTATCACACACATGTATTCATATATGTGAGTTACAGTAGTCGTAACCCCCCCCCCCCCATGAAAATTTTCTGGCTACGTCCCTGTATACAACTTTCGGTTATTTTTCAAATGGATTTTTCTTTTCTGCCTAAATTAAACATTACTGAGCATTTTTTAATGCAATTTGTATATTCAAATAAAATATAATTATGTTGGAAAGCGTTTCATAAAAAGTTCGTTTGGCATGATTTAACTTTATTAAATTTTCAACTAAAAGGTTTTGTAATTTAAAATATACGTAGGCCAAAGCGGAATCGATTCACTCCAACAACGCATTCGAAAATAAAATTCGACCACACAATTTTGACTGACCATCAGTTTAACTATTTTTTTTTTTTTAATACTTACCAACCGTCAAAATTAAACACATCGCATATAATCACAATATCCCATTTTTGTAATTCCAGGAAATTTCACTCAGCTAAAAACGGATCAAATCAAAATATTCTAATGCATTAAAAATATTATTACACAGTCCATCATTTCATGTCTCATTTTATTTCTTAAAAGTTAAAATTTGAAAAAAAATGTCTTTTCCGATAGAACGTTATGGAGATTTTTTTTTCTTTTTTGAAAAATAATCGGAAGAAATTCATCAGACTTTTTCCCTCCCGCTTTTATTACAAAAGAGAGAGGGAAAAGCTTTTCTGATTTAAAATAAGAATTTTTCGTCTCCCTTTTCCTGCATGAAATTATTAAAATAAAGTAAAAAATCCGAGGCGATAAAATTATTTTTACAGCTTTTTATTACTGCCCCAAACGCCAGCGATAATTTATTTTGGGAGTTACGTAATTTTAGGATTTTAATTTTGCATTGAACTTCTGAATAATAAAACAGATAACTGAACGGAATTTTAAAATATTATTGGATTTAAAACAGTATGATAATTTATTTTAGCTGACTGCAAGTTTTTGTGGCTCTAATAAATATTTTAAAAAACTAATATTTTTTATGTGATGTTTATTTTAGATTAAAATTATTAATCAATATTTTTTAATAGAAACTTTCAATAAACTAAGCAATTTCGAAGTTAAAATGTCTAACTTAAACACAATACACACACACACATGTACGCATAAAAATAAATTAGCAAATCAATAAATCAGTTTGAGTTTCTTAACTGACAGTCAAAAGAAAGGTATTGTTTTTCTTTGCTAAATATGCTCTGTTAATCTATACATAGTAAAATCAATTTGTCGTAAGAGACCATTTACACATTAAAACAAAACTCTTGTTATGAAGCTCAAAGGCGACCAATGTTTGAATTTTTTTTTTTTCAAAAAATAAAAAAATTAAAGAAACAAAACTGTTACAAGATCAAAATACAAATTTTTAATAATTTTTAACGAATAGTGTATGAAATACAAAGCTATGAAAATTGATCACTCTTAAAGTTTAAAGAAAATTACACATTAGCTTTAACCTTTAAAATTTTGAATCCCTTTCATTATACTCTATTCCGAAATTTAATTTATGAAAGATAACAATAACGACTTTTTTGGATTTTTAAAAATAATAATTTTTAAAAATAATAATTTTTAAAAATAGCGTTGTTATGTTTGTTTTACATAAAAGAAAGACCTTAGTTGTTTATGTTATGTTCTTATTATTCAATTTCTGCAGTTTACTTACTTATGTATTGTAATTATTTTATGTTTCTATATTTTTGTTCATTTGCTTTATTAGTTTATTGCTTTATTAGTTTAATGTAATTTTTAGATTCCTATTATCTTTATGTAAATTTCTTCTCTCCTCCCCCTCTCACTCCATTCAACTTTTGTTCTTTCTTGGTTTTCTTACCTTCTCCTTCTTTCGAATGGCAACCCCATTAACAAAGAAACATTTACAAAACTGGTATTAGAATGTAAAATTACTAAAAATTTTGTAAAATAACATGCATAAATGTACTTGTCAATACATTTTCAATACAGTGATCATTTCGGCTAGTACAAAATACGCATTTGCAAATGAGGAAGGGAAGGGGGGGGCAGCCATTTTGTACTGGCCGAAATGATCATATTGTTGATACATATTTTTATGTGTTATTTTACAAAGTTTTAAATCGATTGTATATTTAAACACCAGCTGGTTTGTTTTAACCGTTCTTATATACATTGGTCCAAACAGCCTATTTAAAGTGCAAATTTGAATTCAAAACATAGCAGAAGTTTGGCATTTTATTCATTTATTTTTTAAACATAGGAAGCAATTTGATTCCGTTGCGTCACAACTTGTGCACCTGAGTTAATGCTATTTTAAAAATGGTGACACAAAATTTATATGAATCACACTTGGGATTGCATAACGAAGAACTCTGAATAAAGGTGTAGGAAGAACGATAAATTTCGTCTGTTATTTTAATGAAGTTTGTATATTTTTATCAGAAACTTGGAAACACATAAATGACACAGGATTTTTTTTTTTTTTTTTAATTCTAAAAACTTGATTTCGGCCGTCACTCAGTGTGCAACAAAAAATTTTTCTCTTTCTTGTTTCAGAATGTTCTTTTTTCCTCTGAGAAAAGCAGACTAAAAATGATTTTTCACTCGAACGCTGTGTTTGCTCTGAGAACATATTCTATAGATTTTCCGGAGAAACTTAGGTGTCGAGTCAGAAAAAAAATCGAATTTAGGGTAGGGGGGGGGGAAGAAAAGGAAACTAAGGCGCTTTCAGCCACGTTCGATGAAGAGGTTTTATAAAATCGATACCCATCTACTTCGGAGAAAAGGGGTGGGGGCTGTTTGCTTAAACCACACACAGATACACTATTAAAAAAAAAAAAAAGAAAAGAATTGTTGGAGAAGTTCAATAATCAACACTCTGTAACTCGATGCAAGACTAAGTAGGAAGAAATAAATAAAAAAAAATTTTTTTTTCAATTATTTTCTTGAAAAAAAAAATGTTTTGCATATGACGTGAATATTTTTTTGAGTTACAAATTGTGGTGGTAAGGGAAAGATTTTTCAGAAACGGAAGATGAATACTGCAGTGAAAAGCGAAAGAATTTTTATTTTGGTATAAAATATTCCTCCTTAGCTTCCTTTAAATGTTGATCCAATACATCGATATAAACTCGTTGTACTAATTTTAAGAATCTAAGTGAAATCTCTCTACTGCTACCAGAGGCCCTATTCTGTCACGTTCGTTTAAGCGAACGTTCGGATATGTGACATCAAAATGACGTTTTTCGCATCCTGCTAACGTATGTTGGTATTCTGCTAGGTACGGTGGAGCTTTAGGTGCAGATACTTCAAACCGAATGTTTACATTAGAATACGTCTCGAAATGCGTCACAAATCCGAACGTTCGCTTAAACGAACGTGGCAAAATAGACCCCCTGGTGTTGTTATGCAAAATATGGCACAGGGAGAGAACCTTCGGATAAACAAATTAGCATTGAAACCGACTATACCTAAATTCAGATCCGCATAAAAAAACTGTCACAAGTGTTGTAATTATTATTATTTTCCGAACATGTACCATGTAAGGAAAGTATTGTCATCATGAAAAAATTCGACTTCGAGATTTTGGTGTTTTTACACGTTTTGAGGGCTTCTGAATCCATTTATGCTCTTTTTACGAGATGTATGTATGTATGTGTGTATGTGTGTTTGTGTGTGTATGTGAGTGAACACGATAGCTCCTGAACGGAGCATTCGATTGAGCTCAAATTGGATATATATGTCATAAACCACCGTCGCAAGACCGGTATTGATTTGGGTGTGTATAGGACTTATAGTTTTTCTACAGGGCTACCACAAAGATTTCTTTTACATTATGGGCTATGGGGGGAATTTCTTGAAAGTGCGCTAGCGTTTAAACGGTCGATTCGATTGAGCTCAAATTGGGTATATATGTTATAAATCACCGTTGAAAGACCGGTATAGATTTTGGTGTGTATAGGACTTATAGTTTTTCTACAGGACTACGACAAAGATTTCTTTTACATTATGGCCTATGGGGGGAATTTCTTGAAAGTGCGCTAGCGTTTAAACGGTAGATTCGATTGAGCTCAAATTCGGTATACATGTTATAAACCACCATCCTAAGACCGGTATTGATTTTGATGTGCATAGGACTTATAGTTTTTCTACAGGGCTACGACAAAGATTTCTTTTACATTATGATCTATGGGGAGAAATTCTTGAAAGTGCGCAAGCGTTTAAACGGTGCATTCGATTGAGTTTCAATTGGGTATATATGTTTGAATGATTCATCGATTAAAATTTATTTAAGTGCTTGGTCATGATCTTAATCGTAAGTGTTCGGAAAGTCGAGTGGAGTCACTCTAGATTTTTTTTGCTAGTTATATAAATTCCAATCTGCAAGTATTGTATTTATTAATGTATGCTAATTGTATAAAATTAACCCTACAGTGCATACTGTAGCCAACTGGCTACATTCTAATTTTTCCGATGAAAATTTCGCAGTTTTTGTCTAAACTATACATTTAAGATACAATGGAAATAATTTTAAGTTTTTAAAAATGTATTGCAACATTATTTTTTGAGCAAACAAGCATGAACTCGTAGCGTATGCATCCAGATCGTGGAACAAATTTTTGCCCGATTTTTTGTTCGATTTTAATTTTTATTGCTGAATGAAAATAAATAAAAAATTATTAACTATAGTAGTATTAGGACTCAATACAACAGAATGAGGCTGTATTCATTTATTTTGTTTTATGGGCACTACAGTGTGGACATTTTAATACTTCGAATTTAATTTTTTCATGGTTTTTCTGGAAAACTACACGCTGAAATTTAAAAAAAAATATTTTTTTCCTAGCCAAAGTAAGCCTAATTGAAGTTACCATTTTATTTTCATCCCATTAAAAAAATCTTGCACTTTAGATTTAAGCTCACAAGTATTGTATTTTTTAGTTTATGACAGTACTATAAATTTAGCATATGTTCAGTATATTATTTATCTAAATTCAAATCCGCAAATATTATCTTTTCGATGTGTGCTTATTGTATAATCAATAAATATTTAAATTTAAATGCGCATTAAAACTATTACAAGTATTATTAGGTTGTAACGAAAGTTTCCCGCCACCGCAAACATCGTCAGTACACAGTTCGCGTTGGCGCATTGGCTCCTATTTTGTCAAACGATTTTTGGCATTTGAAAGAAAGAGGTTTACTTTATAACACTGTGTTGTCAAATCTGTAAAAAATAGAGTTATCATTAAGTATAAGGTGTCCCAAATGGAACTATCACTCTAGAGGATTAGAACCATCCTTTACTTCCAGTTGTGTTGCAAAAAGTCAGCTACAGAATATCAACGAATTATGAGTACAGCTTTAAGTACTATTGTTGTATCATGTGACACTGTGCAAGTTTGGTACCGGAAGTTCAAAAACAGTTACCTAAGGAGTTAGAAGCTAGTTTTTCAGGCAGATAGGGCGGAAAACTTTCGTTACAACCTGATATATTTATTAATCTACGCTAATTATCTGCATTCAAAGCATTTAAAAGTATTGTAATTATTATGCTTTCATTATGTTAATTCAATTTCGCATTCAAAACTGTTATAAGTATTGCCTTTGTTTGTTTACGATATTTATCTATAGCAATATTCAGTATATTATTTAGATAAATTCAAATACGCAAGTATTATCTTTATTAAATATGTGAAAAAATGATTAAACACAGATTTTTCATGCACCAGCTCCCGTTCGCGTTCAGGGTCCCGCAGCCATACAAGTCGGGCGAGGCTGTCACCCTCCCAAGCAGTGACCCCGATCGACGCTGCTTCCCTTTCGGTGTTCTGACGGAAAATCTAGCTGGGGAACTGCGCGCTCTTTTAACCCTTTAACGCGCAGTGTTCCCACTCTGGGAACACCCAACTCCGACGTTTTGACTGTTGCCAGTCACGTAGAATAGATTTGATTTTTATGAAAATAGTTGCGGGTGACAGAGCTCCACGAGAATCCTTCACTTTTTAAGCACATCATTTCCCGTAAAAAGATTCTTTTTAACAGCACTGACATCTGCTGAAAAATGGAAGAATGCGAGAACAGCTGAATCGATTGCCCAATGCTGAAAAAAGGGCAGCCGTTGTAATCGCTCGACTTAACTACCAGCAAGAGGGCGGACTATCGAAACGTTCATCGCGTGCCACAGATCTAGTGACCCTTTTTTCACGCAGCTGGCTGTGTCAGCGGGCGTTTCGATCGCCCGCCCTCTTGCTGGTAGTTAAGTCGAGCGTTGGAAACGGCTGCCTTTTTTTCAGCATTGGGAAAGGGTTGCACCTCAAAGGGTTAACAGATATTTCTGGAAGGAATAATAAAAGATATTTCACCGAGAAATACCATTTACACAACAGTCTAGCTCACATTCTAAAAACAGCACAGCAAATTAAAAAAAAAAATATATATACCACTCGATAACAAGTACAACTGTCTTGATACGATAAAACTGGCAAAACATTCGGCGATAGGGATTTCTCGTTATCATTAACTCATTCCAAAGTTAACACCGTAAGAGAAAATGCAAAGTTGAAAAAGAAAAAAAAGAAAATAAAATAAAGAGGACGGGGGGGGTGTGTGCGTGAAGTTCTGAGAATAGATTAAACGGGGCGAGTGAAAAAGAACATGGGGTAGTGGGAGGAAGGAGGCGATAAAGAGAAGCCCCCTTTTCGAATAAAATATTATTTCGGGAAACCCATCTCCGCACGCTGGGGTCGTAAAACACAGGCATTATCAGGAGCTGAGCGATATAATTGGATGCAGCTGCCGCTCATCGGAATAAACGACTTGCCCGCTGACCGAGAAACGTTTTGGAGTTGAGAAATATGAAGTATCGACATCGACACTCAAAAAAGAATAAGAGAAAAAAGAAGTCTGAAGAGCGCTCGCTGTATATTTATTAACCCTTTAACGCGCAGTGTTCCCTCTCTGGGAACACACAACTCTGACGGTTTGACTGTTGCCAGTCACGAAGAATAGATTGGATTTCTATAAAAATAGTGGCGGGTGACCATAGGCGTAGAGTTATATGGGCCCGTGGGGCTCGAGCACCCCCAATAAATTGTGAATAGGGGCTGAGCCCACCCAATAATTTATCACTCAATACAGAAAACTAATTTATACTAACATAAAAAAATCTGATGTGTCCAACACATGACTTCCTTGCACGTCCATTAGATCAAAAATATTTTCGACGGACTTCCTCTAAATTTATTTGTTTGAAAGAGATAAAATATCAATAATAGTAAGGTTTAGCGATTTCTAGCCAAATATTTCGATATCGCCAAGCTGAGTTCAATTCGAAAGATTTCCTTCTGACACTTTATTTGGCGATATTTCACCAAAAGCCGACAAACTTGAGATAGTCAGCGAGATTTTGGGGATAGCCAAAGTAGTCATTGACCACAGACTTTCAATGAATTGAATGCATCTATACACCTCAATGGCTCACCATGTAAATAAATTCTCAGTCGATTGCTGTCAAAAAAGATATTGAAAACAGTTAGGTATTACAATAGTTCTAAATATAAAGTTAAAAAATCTACGGGTTAAAGTTTTAGAGTTATACAAAATAGGAAATAATTTTTGGCGCCAAATTTGGCGATATTTCGGCGAAACTCGTCAATGTCGACGACATTTGGCGAGATTTTAAGCATGAACCAAACAATGACAGATTATCGCCAAATTTGGCGATATTTCGCCAAAACTCGCCAAGAACGATGACAAATGGCGATACTTTGGGCATGGACCAAATGACTGACTATCGCCAAATTTGGCGATATTTCGCCAAAACTCGCCAAGGTCGAGGACAGACGGCGAGATTTTGGGCATGTACCAAACAATGACTGTCTACAGTTGTATTATATTGAAGATGTCCATAGACATTAAGGTACTGAAATTCTTTTCGGTGGTCCTGTAAATAAACTCTCCAGTAAATTGGAACCAAAAATCGGGATGCACAACTAGATGTTACAACATTCTTATATATGAAATTTCATAATAGTTTTTGAGATTTGAGAGTTAAATATGCACAAACATACGCCAAAAGTCGCCAAGCTTGGCGACTTTTGGCATAGTTCTTGAGGGAGGCACGTGACCGTGGTCGGACCATTACCTAACTTATGTGGTAGGACGGTATTGTGCTTGAAATGGATGAATGCCCCTAAAATTGCTATTGACCGTAATGTATTGGAAATCTTTTGAGTGTTCCTGTAGCAGAACTATAAATGAAAAAGACACTTTTATTAATGGAGAAATTCATTTTCTAACTCTTTACAGCATATATCACTTCTGAGTCGTTTGAAATAGCCCAATACCTCTAAAAAACGCTTTGATGAATTTCGGCCCATAGAGCGTAATGTATTTCGAATCTTTTGGGCGGTCCTGTAGATAAACTATTCAGTCGAATGGAACCGAAAGGGGAGGTGCACAACTAGATGTTACAACAATCCAAAATATGAAGTTTCGACATTCTACGCCTAATAGCTTTTGAGTTAGGCGAGTTTAATGAATTTCGGCCCATAGAGCGTAATGTATTTCGAATCTTTTGGGCGGTCCTGTACATAAACTATCCATTCGATTGCCACCAAAAGGGGAGGTGCACAACTAGATCATAGAACAATCCTAAATATCAAATCTCAACATTCTACGACCAATAGTTTTTGAGATATGCGAGTTACATACATACGTACGTACGTACGTACAGACGGCATGGAAAAACTGGCCACAGTAGACTCGCCACTGGTCAAAATGAGTTGCAGACGCGTTAATATGATCGTGCATGCTAGCCTACGATGAGATGCATCGAAAATTTTTTTTTTAATTAAATTTAGAGGTAGTCAAAATCGGTTTTTATGTCGAAATTTGGCCCCCAAAATTTTTCGGGATCACATTACTTCCTTATACTACGTACAAGGAAGTAAAAAGTATTCACGCCATTTACAAACGTTTAAAAAGAAACTTTACTTTTAAAAATTTTCTTCTTTTGATTTCAATCATGATTTAGTATTCATTGTGACGCCACGTAACACACAACGTGACTATAAGCTGCCCTCGCCAGGCTCTGGTTCATTAAAATCAGATTATGCAATGTAAAGTATGAAATGAAGAAAAGTTCATATGTGTCTAAAATGCACTATCTCATCGAAAATATTTTTTTTTCCTCCGTTGGATTTTTTACTTTGCTTCTATTTTTAACTTTTAACATGGTAGGAAGATACCAACATGGATATTTACTTTACATTGGTGTAGAATTCTATGGACCCATAGAGCTCGAGCGCTTCCAATAATTGACACTTATATATAGTAAGTCAAAGCTACCAACTACTACGGAATATAATTAACCACTTTTTGTAAGCAGTCTATTTTTTAATTATTTTTTTCAAAATAGTAACCAGTTCGCGCGCGCAGCACAAAAATTTTGCTATATTTTAAGCCGAAAAATCATGTAGAAAAAATGGTTAAATATATTCCGTAGTAGTTGGCAGCTATGAGTAAGTTATATATACGTGAATCAGTGGCGTAGACAGAAATTTTTCAGGGGGGGGGGAGTTACGACTTCTGCAACTCACATATATGTATACGGATGTATGATAAGGGAGTGAAGAATATACATTTTGTATGGCAAAAAATTCCTCATGGGGGTGGTTATGACCCCCTAACCCCCTCCCTTGGCTACGCCACTGACGTGAATATATGTGGTTGTGGGGCCCGGACCCCCAATAATTTTGAAAACTCTACGCTTATGCGGGTGACAGAGCTCTACCAGAATCCTTTACTTTTTATAGCACGTCACTTCCCGTCAAAAAACGGTCACGATTCTTTTGAACAGCACTGACATCGGCTGAAAAAAAATGGAAGAATGCGAGAACACCTGGATAGATGGCCAGATGCTGAAAAAAGGGCAGCCGTTGCCATCGCTCGACTGAACGACCAGAAAGATAGCGGACGATCGAAACGTTCATCGCGTGCTACAGATCTAGAGACCCTTTTTTTTTACGACAGCTGGCTAGGCCGCACAGCCACTAACTAGACCACGAGATTTTTGATTAAAAAAAAAAAAAGTTGGAATTTTCGCCATCTCTGTAAGCCCATATTTGGAGTAAAATAGACGCAGGAATTGCAGAAAGTTAACACTTTACAAGCATTTCGATATTGGCACCACATTTTACATTCACCTTTGCATTTTACATTTTATTAAATACTTTTGGCAATGGCTATATATGCAGTAGTGCATTGTATTGAATACGCAGATTTTCACGGAGGTGGTGATGCAAGTTTGGTAAATCATAATAATTTAGCCACTTGGAACTTTCTACACTTCCTATGCCTACTTTGCTCCAAAAATGGACCTCACAACGCCATTTTCGACAACGGTGACGAAAATACGAACTATTTTTTTTTTTTCCCTTTTAATCAAAACCTCATGATCTAAATAGTATTTACTGCCAATTTGGTTCAGTTTGGCCCAACCATTTTCTCACAATCGGGCTTACACCTGTACTCTCATCGCTGTATATTAACCGCGCTTGTATCGTTTATATCAAATACATCCATTTCATTTCATTTCCAGTTTTTTTTTTTTTTTTTTTTTTTTTTAAGATTCAAGAGGTTTTTTTTAAGGCGCGTTTCAATTAAGTTATTGTGTATTTTGCTAATTCTGCATTAATTCGGTTTTTGTAATTTTGTGTTCTGCATTTTGTATCATTTATCTGCATATTGTTATAATTTATGCCTTATTAAAATACGGACTTAAAAAAAAAAAATCAAAGGTTGTAAATATACATTGATTGGATTGTTTGTTAGATATGGTTGACAGTGCTGGTGAAGCCATTGTGGAGGTTGCTCTTTTTGTTCTTATTTTTATTATTTTGACTTTTTATGTTCTTTTGTTGTTTGTTCTGCCGCAGGCTTCTGAGTTCTGCCTGCGGCATAGTTTGTATTTTTATGATTCTAAATAAATGTTTCCCCAGAGGGATTAAAGACGTAAACCCTTGGGTCGGCCCCTCTGGTGGATTCCTACATTCCTACACCTGTACTCTTAATTATGGCCAACCTGACCCCTGTATTCTAAACGAATAGTTAAACTTCGCAGTCCACATCATCGCAGAATCCCCGGCGCGGCAAGGATACCTTTTCTGCGCCCATCGTTGCTTCCTGGCACGCGTCTTTGAACACCATCCCACTGCAATCCCCCCAGCAAAATCGCACTAAAGCGAACAAGCTAATGGAATTATGTCCCAAAATAAGATAGATTCTGCTGGAAAATGTTTCATGATAGCATTCAGCATTCTTGCTTTGCCATTCTTGCTTCAATTTAAATTCGAATTTATTCATTTTTTCTGGTTTGAGAAGTTTCGAGCGACGCCCCTACTAAGTGAGGGCGCCTATTCTTTTTCTGCCGTTGCGCCCTCGTCCGGGGCACAACTTGTACAAGGACAGCCCCCCGCCCCCCACATCCTTCTCACCATCCAAAATAAATAAATAAATAAATAAATAAACACTCCTTGGGAACCTGGCTGCATGCACCGAAGAAGGAACGGCCAACAGGTGACGAGACTGTCGACTTCGGGAAATTTGATTTGTTTGATCGTCATGGCAACACCATTGTCATGGCAGCAAACGACGACGGGGCAAAGCTGACGTTAAGATACTAAAATTGGACGAAAAGTGGAATGGGATATGTCGACGGGTTTCTGTGCTCGCACATGCTTGCAAGAAAATATCATTAGACTGCCTTTTTTTAGATACGCTTAAAATTACAGGTTGGATTATGATCGATCTCGAATCGCAGGAACGTAACAGGGTCGGCTCGAGGTAAAAATAAGGCTTTCCCGGGAAAAACCGTTTCCATGAATATGTTTGATAATTAAACAAGGAACAAGTTTCCTTCTTTATTGCGTTGTTAGGGCTGCGATTGCTAACTGCTACTTGCTGGGATAGCATTTCAGTGTGGCGTTGCAGGCACGCCATTTTGGAGACAGCGCATGCTTCTGCGCAGATAGAATAGCCACCGAACTATTATTAGTGACTCCCTAACAATTCCTTGTTATCCAAAGTCAGAATAACTGGAATCCACCAGACTACATTTAGCTATTACTCTCTATTTATATTTTGAGGTAAACTTTCACATGAACTAGAAATAGAAAAATAAGCAGAAATGGAACAACTGAGCAATTCGATTTATTAGGATTCCAATGTGTTACAATTTAGAAATCACAACTCACAACTGTTTTCGCTAAATAAATATCCTACTATACAGTTACGCCGATCCCTGACTCACTGTCACAATTCCGGTTTAAACCGCCCCAAGACATAACAATTACCGTCCAAACTAATTAACAAGTTACTGTCTGAAAACATAAGAAAATTCACAGCGTTCGTTGGTGCTATCGCCTTAAAAACTTTCAGAATTATGGAAAAAAAAAAAAAAAATTGCTCTACTTTTAAAATCTCCAAAATCCACCCTTACCCTGATTTTTTACGCGATTTTTCGCTATTTTCGCATCCAATTTATTTCCAAGTGTAAAAAAAAAAAAAAAAAAAAAATATATATCTTTTGTGTGTCCAAATTAGGTGTCACAAGTGACATTAATGTCCTATTGAAGTCACGGTTTTCAGGCTTTGAATGGAAAATTACGATTCCAGTTCGCTTAAAATAAATAATTTTTCTCTAGATTGCCCAGTTTAACTTTTTTTTTTCACAAATGAAATGATTTTTTTATGTAGGAAGCACTGATAAAAGGGAAGATGGTTCCCACCAATAGAAATCTTTTGAATGCGAAAAGTTTACACAGAGTATGCAATTCCGATTTCGGTATGTAATAAAAATTGCAGTTATTTATTTTAAGTGGGCAAAGATTAAATGTACTGAGTGTCGACATATTTTTGTCAAATGTTATTCTTTTTTCTAGCGCTTGTCGTAATTGACCCCACTACGGGTTTTATCCCCTGTATAATTTTAATGATAATCAAAGTAACACTATTATTTTAAAAAGTAAAAGTAAAACACACCGAAAAAAGAAAGCGAACCCCTCCCTGGAAAAAAGAAAAAAAAATCTCTTGCTTCAATGCCTTGCTTTTTAAGCACACTATGAAAAGGAAAATGTTATTTTCGCGTCGTACTTGTTTCGTCTGTGACTGTATATGCGAAGTGTGTAATAATGTAAAACTTATTGTATTTGTGAAATATATTACGTGCATCCACTACCCCTCCAACAAGCAGACAGAAATTCCAGACAGCAAGAACCTGGACACAACTGGTTATTTCAAGGTTAGCCTTTTAGTCAGTTCTTTACCTATAGTAAGGGCTGAATTAAGAGTACCGCTAGGGACGCGATGGTAATAATTGGGAGTTTCCTTATACTCATGTGATAATCCTTTATGGTATTGAAATAAAATTTAACGTTTAGAAAATAAACGAAATTAAAAATAAATAAATAACTCCACATTTAGGCCTGATTATTTCATAAATGATACTTTTCAAACAATAATTTTACACGTTTATTTTTAGTATCTGGAATTCGGTAATAACGATTTTCTACAGCCCTATCATTTTCCCATTGCTGAATTCATTTATGTATTTTTACTAACATTCATAATAATTTTTGGGGCGTTATTAGCAAAATTTGTATGCATTTTTCAAACTTAATTACTTTCAAAGAATAATGAAGATTAAAAAAAGGGGCGGTTTTAATTTATTTTATAATTATCATTAGTAATAGATTTAAAAAATTCAGTAGATAATTAAATTTAAAATTTCCACGATAACATAGTTGAATAAAAATGTAGAAATGACATTCATTACTGTCCTTTTTATGAAAATGCATTCAGTTGAATTTTCATTTATTAATACGGTATTGCAGTAAACTTACCTGTATTTGTATACTTTTAAGTTTTCGGTCATTCAAATTTATTTGTTTTAAAGAATAGCCAGGCTACGATAAAAAATTTTATAACTATACGTCAAAAGTAAAATAAAAGAAATGAAATATAAGTTCGGGAACGTATACAGAATTGGGGAACGAATAATTTAGCACTTAAATAATATAAATCATAACAAAAATAGCTAAAAAAGAATTATTCCGTTACTTAGCACATAAAACCTTCTACCCCTCCCCCCCTCCCTTTTCTTTAACCCTGAATTTCTGCAGCAATCTATTTTTCTAATCCTTTTTCCCGAAAGCAGTGGTACCCTCTCCTGGATGTCTCTTTGAGCACAAAAAAAAAAGGGCGCATTCGAAATATTTTTCTTCTCAAATGATTCGATCCACTTTTCCAGCTTTTGCTCCCGGAATTCCACCATTTTGCACCGTAAAATCTGCGCCATTGGGATGTCTCCAACGATCTATCAAAGTCACTCTCTCTCTTCCCTTCTCTTCAAATTGCTTTCTCTCCCACTTTTTTATTTTTTTTTTTTTTCTGATGCAGGGAGAGCGATGCAAGAAATCCATTTGTGGATTGTAATCGCATCTGCATATTATTTTTCTTACTTAAAAAAAAAAAAAAAAAAAAGAGAGAGAGAGATAGAAAAAAAAAATATTATATATAGTTTTGTTTTGTTAAGTCGTTTTATTTAGTGTCTAAGATATCATTCGAGGAAGAGATTTTGGTTGCCGCTGCATAATTTATGTACTGATTGCGCAAACATTTGCCAGACGTAATAAATGAAACTGAAATCCTTCCATACGCAGGTGATTATTTAACCCTTTGACACCCGGTTTTCGCGCTGTGAAACCACATTATTCCAGCGCTTTCACTGCCAGTCGCAAAAAAATAGGGTTTGATGGTCCTAACGCTGAAAAAGTACAGCCCTTACCACCGATCCATTTCACTACCAACTACATCGCGGTCGATCGAATACTAGAGATGAGTTCGGGCTCATTTTTTAACCCTTTAACGCACAGTGTTCCCGCTCTGAGAACACCCAACTCTGACGTTTTGACTGTTGCCAGTCACGAAGAATAGATTTGATTTCTATAAAAATAGTGGCGGGTGACAGAGCTCCACGAGAATCCTTTACTTCTTAGCACGTCATTTCCCGTACACGATTATTTTTAACAGCACTGACATCTGCTGAAAAATGGAAGAATGTGACAACAGCTGGACAGATTGCCCAATGCTTAAAAAAGGGCAGCCGTTGCCATCGCTCGACTAAACGACCAGCAAGACGGCGGACGATCGAAACGCTCATCGCGCGCCACAGATCGAGAGACCCTTTTTTGACGCAGCTGGCTGTGCCGCACAGCCAGTAATTAGCCAGGGTAAATAGCCGTCCACTAAACAGCCGGATAGAGGGCCCCATGCTGGAAAAAGGGCAGCCGTTGCCATCGCTCGGCTTAACTGCCAGCAAGATGGCGGACGATCGAAACGTTCATCGCGTGCCACAGATCTAGAGCTGGCTGTGCGGCACGGCCAGCTGTCGTCAAAAAAGGGTCTCTCGATCTGTCGCACGCGATGAACGTTTCGATCGTCCACCCTCTTGCTAGTAGTTAAGTCGAGCGATGGCAACGACTGCCCTTTTTTAAGCATTGGGAAAGGGTTGCGCCTCAAAGGGTTAAAGCCCGAGCCCGAGGACTTTAACGTGATACTATTAGAGTCGGGGCCCGAGCCCGAAATTTCAGCTATAATAGATCCATAAAAGTCAATGACTTCATTGATAGAGTATCCTAAATTTTGCCGTTTGTGTAAATTAAAGACAAATAGAATAGCGAACTCTTAATGCACTTTCTAATTCTTTATATACAAGTTTATGAAATAATAATAATGATGTTTCAATTTTTATTAAAAATTCCGTTGAGTAGTCTCATCAGTGTCAAACATTTGGATGTACTTTGATATGTTTGATACATAAAAATTCGAGTCATAAATGTAATATAATAGTGACATTAAAAAAATGTTACATTTAAAACACGTTCAGAAAAGAAATTTGGCATAAGTTTAAGAAATAAGAAGAAATTTCTTACTAGTATTCGAGCCCACCCGAGACCGAAAATAATCGCGAAGTACGAACCCCGAGCCCGGTTCGGGCCCGGGATCGATATCTCACCCCGTTCCTTTCTATCGAATAAGCCATCTGGCACAACAGAGGGTTTTCTGACACGGCCTTAAAGCAATCTACAGCTTTGTTAACACAAGCGATTGCCGAGTGGAATTTTGGATTTCGCGCGCTCGTACACCGTGGTCTTCAATCACAAGAGAATAATTTCATCGCTGATAGAATCTTATGCAAGTTGAATTTATTTTCCAGAAGTTAAATAAAGGAAGGCATAACTTTAAGCGTAAAATTTGCGCATATGTCAAAAGATCCCGAAGATGGCTACAAGAGATATTTTTACATCTACCATTCAACACGCAGTATGATACGGATCCCAGCACTTGATTGATGCTTTCGCGATTGAAGTAATTCTATCCGGGAATTTGTCACATTCCTCAATATTTTCACTGAGATGCTGCGAAGGAATTTTGTGAGTACCCTGCCCGAGTCATTCCAATCTAATTAAAATTTTGAATTGGAATCCTTCAGTATAGAATTTTATTTGTTACCATCATACAGACTTTTTAAGAAAAGGAATTGAAGACTATCCGTTTGAAGTTTGAGAGACTTAATTTTCAATAAAGTATGGTAAAGTTTTATTATTTTTTAGAAGATAACTCTCGTAAAAATTAACCATTAAATAATTAATAAATGAATAATATGAATAGCAATGTATCAGAAGCTACTAACGTGAGTGCAGTTTCTCATTCTGACGAGCCATGTTTTACATGAAAATGAGTCTATTTACTATTAATTAATGAAATTTAAGTAATAACACGGCATACAAAACATTACTAGTTACAAATAGTAAAATGCATTTCCATATAACGAAATAGCATACGTTTAGAATTCTCGTTCAAGTATTAATAAAGAATGACTATGTGTTGTGTACGAGCAAATTTTCCTTATACCTTTATCTTCCATACATCTACCGGAAACGGGGGAAAAAAATGTGGACTGCATTTATATTCTCAAATTAAAGAAAGAAAATCGACGTTTTTCATTTTTGCTTCCATGTAGAAGCTTAAACGAAAATATATGATGTGAACACCACTTCCTCGTACGTCTATTACATCATTTTCGATGTACTTCGTCTAAACTAAATGAATGCGAGGCTGGGTGGCTCTTAATATCTGATCTAAATTATACGATATTGAGTTACAGTATTTAAATAGTATTAAGGTTTAGTGATTTCTCGCCCAATATAAGAAAGAGTTTTCTCCAAGCAGGGTTCAGTTTTGAAGATTTCTTTTTGGCGCTTATTTTGGCGATATTTTCCCCAAAGCCGCCAAGATTGGCGATTGTTTGCGAGATTTCGGGCATAGCCTAAATAGAGATTAACCACGGACTTTTAATGAATTGAATATATCCGTAGATCTCAATGCATTGAAAATGTTTTGGGTGACCCTGTAAATAAATTACCCATTCAACTTCAATAAAAAAAGGCGATGCACTGCAAAACTAGACTCTATAACAGTTCTAAATACAAAATTTCAATATTCTAAAGGTTAAAAGTCTTTAAGTGATGCATCATTATTTATTTATTTTTATGCTATTTAGAGTCGCATTACATTTCATGTCTGATCGGGATATCGTATCGAGGAGTGGATTTCGATAAGCTGTTATGTTACGTCATTCTCGAGGAAGTATACCTGAGCAAACAAGCGTGCCTCATTTGAAAAATAAGGATTTTTGCGTGTTTTATTGCGTGCACAGGCGGCTTTTTTAAATATTCATATTATTATTTTCGATATCGTGTAGGGATTACACAGGCTGTGCGTATATGCATATATTGGTTGTGCAGACGCTGGGGATTGGGCGAATGTGCTTCCTTTCAACAAAATATGGAGGGGGGGGGATAACTCATGCATTATAATGCACATTATTCCACTTGCATAAATCTTAAGCGACAAGAGGCGATGTTTGATTTGCATACACAATAATCCAGAATGCATTATAAGTGGAATATTTTCCGGCAACGAAATAGCATTTGTATGCAAAACTGATTATTCTTTTTAATTTATTTGTGCTTACATAAAAATACTGCTTCTCTACAATGCCAATTAAATAAATCCCCCTGCGAATACCTTTTAACCTTTAACCGATTACTTTAAAAATAGCATAAGAACACATTTGTTTTGATAAATGTTTGAATTTGTTTGTTCATTACTATCGTTTATTTTAAGAAATTTGCCGAATACTTCATATAATTTCTTTAGAGTAGAATGAATTAAAGATAATAGAAATTACACGCAAATTGCTTCATGAATCCAGAAATGTTTTGAACTGATATTATTTAAGGTTATTTATAACCACATTCGATCCTCTTACAAAAGAAAAAAAAATTTAAATAGGAAAATTTTAAAATCTGCTCACAGTTTTAAGATTATACCTCAAAAAATGTGCATATAGCTGTATTGGATTATATCAGTTTTGTCTGTGATGCATTTATTTCTCTTTCAATATTAATTAATTGATTATTAATCATTATCCAGCAAAATTTAATGAAAACTCAGCAATTAATTATATCTCATATCGGAATTTTTTTAGAAATCTCATATAATAGTGATGCAAATTTAATGATAAATAGTTTTGTGGGAGGTTATTACGCTAAAATTGGATGACACTGCACTTATGAAAGTCAAGACTCAAAATATTAAAAAGCGTGTTGCGTCATAAAATTTGAAATGAAAGCATAGTGAGATTACAATAGACTATCCGAAAATAATAAATAGCATGATAGTGCAATAATAAAGTAAACACGTTTTGTGATATGTTAGCAAACTAGAGATTTTGTTCATTTATTTATTTATTTTAAATGATGAATTAATGATTTTCCTTCTTCATTTAGTAAAGTAATAATGTTTAACAAAACAAAAATTAATAGAATACACATACACAAAAATACTTCTCAATTTCTTTTAAATGATGACCTGGGTTTAATTTCAAGGAACATTTGATGGTAAGATAAATTCATAATTTAATAACCTCTTCCAACAACAGTGAGCTTTAAATTTCTATCCCTGTAAAAACACGTACATTTACTTAAAAAAAAAAAAAAAGCAAAGCTCGAAAGCAGAATGTCACGAGAGTCAATTAAGGATCTCGTTTTATTTTATGTACCTCCACAGAGAAACAGAAGGGAGGGGCAATAAATGCCTTACGGGAGTCTTTCATGTGAGACTGCCCCGAATTTGCATATCCAATGCAAGGAAACTCGGCAAATTCTAACCAGGCAGCTGGACGATCGATACGAGACTGACCGTCAACTCATTTCTAAAATAGAGTGACGGTTTATAGCAGATATGAGCAACCTCCGGTCCGCCCCGGCTTTTGATCCGGCCAGCGGAACCTATAAAAATCCCATATAAACCATTAAAGAATCCCATAGAAATCCCAATTATACGGCCCGCGACTCCGCTGACATTTAGTAAAAAGAGCGATGAACGCGCAGAATTGCAGAAAATAATTAATATGGAGTGAACTTTTATTTTAAAGACTTTCATCTAAATAAGATTAGCATTGAAAATCTGCTTAAGACTCGCAGATTTGTGAAATAAACGCTAATAGAGACCTCATTAAAACTATGACTCGCCTTAAAACAGGCCACTATCGAAGATCCAAAGATCCAAAGAGATGGCAATAGAAACTACCGTCTCTGCAATAATTGTGATAATATTCCACTGACTCCAAAACACATTTTTGACTGCCCTGCCATTTCAAGATCTCTGGCTCAGCTTGGGGGATTCTCTCCTCTTTGACACCGAAAAGAGTCTAAACTCCGATAACATCAAGGAGATAGCCAGCTGTGTTCTGTACACTCATGGTCACTCTATAGATCTCCTCATGGACACGACACCAACCAGCCATTGAAAATCTGCCGTGATCTAGGGTAATTTGCCCAGTGGCGGTTTTCAAGCGTGGTAACTTCTGCGGTACAGATGAGACAGGCTACCCGAATTGGGCTCGGGCTCTGTCATTCACGATTGTGTTCGGTCTCGGGCTTCGTGATAAATGTCTCCTTCATGGAGCATACTCCTTGTAAACAGATTTTAAAAAGTGATTCATGGGAGAAATAAACTAATTAAAACTGTTATTGAATGAACTTGAATATAATGAATTAGAAGAGAACATTAAGAGTTTTCGTATTTGTCTTCAATTTGCACGAACGGCAAAATTTAGGGTATTCTATCGGCAAAATTTAGGGTATGAAGTCATTGGCTTTTATTGATCTAATAACTGAAATTTCGGGCTCCGACTTCAATAACACCGCGCGGGCTCGAATTCAAAGTCCTCGGGCTCGGGCTTTAAAAAATAGGCCTGAACTCATCTCTATTCTGCGGCCGTCCGGAAAGGGTTAGAGTGAAATGACTTTCCCGCTCTATTATGGACTGCCCATCTAACTATTCATATTCAATCGGTAATCGAGTGAAAAGTCACTGAGTGCACTCTGGTGTACTTTACTGAGCGATCATTTTGGACTTTTTAAAGAAAAGTAAGCTCTCCGCTGTTTTCAAGCAGCACACTGCTTTGTTTATTTTAGAAAATTTTCCGTTCCATTTTTATACTAAATAGAGAGTAACAAGATGAAAATAAAAAGGTATACGACTTAAAACTGTATTTTCGACTTCCATTTTAGGACAAAACAAAATCAACCGAATTTTTAAAATGTCGCCCCGTTATATTATTTAGCAATGTCTACTGAATTTTTGTGACCTTTTCTAGATTATCAGAAAATAATATATGGTGTTCAGAGTAGTTTGATGCTGAAGAGCCAACTATCGTAAGTTTCCTTCATTAAAGAAGATTATATTTTAACGCTAAAGTTGTACAGGGAGCTACTGTTACTGCTGTACTAGTCAACGATTTGCCTTGGCCTTTGTACTAAATTGTGTATTTTTGTGAGTTATTAAATCTCCGTGGAATAAAATGTCACATTCGTTATTCGGATTTGCTAGATTATTTTATCGTACGCCCCCTTCCAGGTTTTTGTAACATTGGTGTCAGAAGTGGGATTTGAACGGTACATCTTCACAAATCAGTGAGGCGATTGTCACAATTAGCAATCCTTTTACACAAGAATGGTGTCATTTGCCAGTTCGTAAATCAAGTAGCCTAAGCCTTGAACATCGAACGGCTTCCCACAACTTACTGGGTTAAGCATGATTTAATGCAATAATTACGCACGAATTAAATCAATTTAGTACAGAATTTTACGTTTTGAACTGGGTATAGGAGGAATTTATAGGCAAAAAACTAATCTAACTCAAACAAGAAATAAAACTGATGGCTGCCAGACTTTTAATTGCCCCGACAGGGTGCACGAAGAGGCAGCAGCAATGCACACGCAAAAATTTATTGCATCTCCTTAAGCCCCATATCCTGTCTGCCAATCCTAATATTGGAGAGGAAGTCACGTGACAGAGGAAGGAGGAAGTGCATCCACGATGACGTCACCGAGAGGGAACATGTGGCGTACTTCTTCCATACAGGACGTTATGTTATAAGGAGGCTTTGATCTCCTAAACAAACTGATAAGACGAGGAACTGTGTTTACATCATTTTCATCGGACTCCGTTCGAGAGTGGATTCAAGTAGACAACTTAATAATCTGGGAGGGTTTTTCTTTTTTTTTTTTCCTTTAAAAAAGAAATTCGGCAGAAAGTGGAGTGTGTTTAAAGTAGATGAATGGCTTAAGGACTCGAGGTTATTTTCCATCAGGTCTTGGTTAAATTATATAAATATGTTATGTATATAAATATAATGTAATTACAAAAGGCTCAGCTAAAGCACTAAAGGGAAAAAAGAATCCACATTATTTGTGCATTTTATGCACACATATTCGCTGTTCCTAAGGCTGTAGTTCGAAGAAAAGCAACTCTGTTTTTAGACTTGGTACACAAATTGAAATAAACTAACAGCACCATGGTCTAAAAAAAAATTCCAGGTGGTTTTTCAGAAGCTGCTTTACATGCTGTAATAAACGAAAAAAATGTGCCTTTTTGTGAAATTTTCAGAAAAAATTCTTGGATGAATGGATCTGAGCTGCAAGATTTTTCGAAAAGTGACACGTTTTGCGGAAATTTCGAATTTTCAAGAATTTTTTCTAAAAGTTTTGCAACTGATACAGGTTTATTGTTTATTTCAGTATATAGTACAGCTTGTAAAGAGACAGTTTCAAAACTTTGAAGTGCCTGACATAATTAGTTTATTTGTACTTATGTACCAAAATCACAGAATTTTTTCGAACTACACCGTTAAGTAAAAAGGTGGAGCTGAAAGTTAGTTTTTTTTTAAATTTTTTTTTTATGTCAGGATCTGGAGTAACGTAGTTTTCAAGTGGCTTGTTCTAAATTTAGGAGCTATAAATTTTCGATCAGTTGACCACAAAATTTTAGGTGTCAAATTAGACATTGAATCAAAATCGAATTTTCAGGCAAAATGTGTGTTGCAGGTGCACAGAGAGAGCATTCAAAAACGCATTCTTGGAAGTGACAATTTTTGCAACGATTAACGATGGCAGAATGTTACATGTAACAACAATATGTGCAACTGACTCAAATAAATCTCTTAAAATACCTTTGTAGAGTAAAGCAATCATCTCACAAATAATGTAGCAAACTTATTAATGCTCTATGAGATTTGTCACAAAATCTAATGACATTGGATCTTTTGAAAACAAAATATAAAACAACTATATGGGGCATTATTTCCAAAGTACCATTGGTTTGAAAATTTATTGATTTCTAGTACAATTTTTTTTTTAATGTAAATTTTCAATGCACATTATCATAACTTCATAAACAATTTAAATATGTTTCTACACGAACTAATTTTTTAGTGCAGAACTTCATTTATTTTCAACATGTGTAAACATTATTTCGTAATGATGAGATTTTTTAAAAGTATAAACACATTCTTGGCGTGAATGCTATACGATTCTAATTTATAAGCCACATTAATGGGAAAAGTTCATTCGGTTAAATACTGAAACTTTTTTTTTTATCCGAACAAATTGCACATAATATAGCACGACCAATGTTTTTCGTTGAAGCATTTTTTGCAATTGAAAATGTATGTCTAAATGGAATTCCTCCAATTACACACAATCCAGATCATTATTTGTAATTTGTAACAATATATATATATATATATATATATATATATATATATATATATATATATATATATATACACTCTTTTAATTTTTGCACTAAACCGCCCGGATTGTGTAGTGGCTAAAAAACATTCTACCACACCACGGGTACATGTTCGATTTCCGACTAGGGCTGCCATTTCGTTCGTCCCTTCATAGGAGGCAACGCAACGCTCGTCCAAATATTAGGTGCCTCCATAATAAAGCGACTAGCAATTGCGGATTTATACGTTAGTAGTGGCCAATAGAGATGAGACGGGCTCAGCCCGAGCCCGAAAGCCCGATCCCGACTCGGGCTCTGTAATTCACGATTGCGTTCAGGCTCGGGCTCCTGAAAAATTTCTCCTTTGTTGAACATACTCCTTGAAACAGATTTTAAAAAGTGATTCATGGGATAAATAGACGTACTTATTTTAAAAAATAGCGGCACGGGGGACTAGAAGGTGTGTGAAGCTCCAAAATTTATTGTATCCTATTAACGAAGTAGTTAATTTTATTTGTCTTTAGCTGAAATTTTGGGCTCGGGCTCCAACTTAAATAATATTGCTCGGGCTCGGGCGGGCTCGGATTAAAAGTCCTCGGGCTCGGGCTTCAAAAAATGAGCCCGAACTCATCTCTAGTGGCCAACGCCTATAAGTGGCAAGTAAATGCCATTAAAAAAAAAAAAAAAAAAAAAAAAACTTGCTATCTAGTCCATATAATACAGATTGCACGTATAAAGCATTGTTTGAAAAAATAATTTCAAGAAAATATTACAATAAACAAATGGCTTATTACCGTGTATGTTCACTTTATGAAGCAAATTGCTATGAAAATATCCCTATCTGTATAAACGGCATACAAAAGCAATGCACTTACCTAAAAGAAAAAAAAAACAAACATGTAATTAAAATTAAACGAATATATACATTAAATAACAATGCATTCAGTAGATAAATTAATGTAAAGTCTTGAGGAAAATCTCTTTTAAATTTTAAAACACGAGAATTTTGATTGTAGAATGTCCGCAATTTCTGTTTTTACCGTGCGCCATTTCCACCTGTACATGTTTTTTCCCCTTCATGTGCGTGTTATTGTTGGGGAAACATTTTCTGGTAACAAAATAACGGTGGCGTTACGCTGGAAACTGCGATTTTAACCCCTGCACAAACGGCGTTACGACACGGATGTGAAGAAGATAGTTAACATATAAAACAATTATTTGATATAGGTAATCTTTTGTATACTTTCTAAACATTCATATTTCAGAAACTACTAGGAATGGTATTCATTTCAAAAATTCGAAAGTGTCATTTTAGTTAGTGTGTTGCCATTTTTGAAAAATAAATTAGATACTCGAGCACGACACACCAATGGTTATTCCTTAATTCTACTAAGTTGTTTTATCACCGTTTTTACGTATTTATCGAAAATATATACGTATGAGAGATCGGATATCGCAAAAAATTAGGGCGTGGGGGATGAAAGTAATGTCTTTCACTTTACATAAAATTAAAACAAATGATTTTTCAACAAGTTTTATTTAATTTTATGTAACTAATCTTTCATCATGAAAAAAAATGACGTTGACAATCTGTATTTGTATTACACTTTCTCATTAAATTTATCAAAATGAAAAAGTACATATGTGTTTTTATAAATTCTTTAGTTTTTTTTAACTTATTTATACATTTTTTAACTAGCCACAACTGGGGAATAGATGGGAAACAGGCTCCATAAGTGGGGAAAATGTCAGAAAAATACTTAATAAATCATATAAAATAAAGTATGTTCTTAAAAATAGTTCTGATTGCACAGAATTATTTTGCACGCATAAAAAATATCTTGTATTATTATTTTCAGTCTTTCGATAAACTTTTAACACAGGAAAAAAAATCCTCAAATCTTAAAAAATGCTTCAGGTGGTCATAACTGGGGACACCATCCTACCCGTAATTTTTTTTTCTTTGATATGACGCTGGATATGTAAAAAGAACGTCTTGGACCCGTACCTCAAATAGGTTATGAATTTTGAAAATTGCTGTCTAGCCTAGAACAAGTTAAAAAAAAAACCGCGCACATGCCAAACTTCGTATGATTAGTTTCAGTAGTTTTGACTAGGCGAAATATTGGCATACAAAACAAATTATTGCTTTCAATTTCACCCTGATAAAAGCATAGGCTGCGTTTGCAAAATCTTCCTGAGATTCAGCACACCGTTTCGTGAACCTTACACTTATTTCAAAATGTTCATAAAACTTATAGAAAAAGAAAAAAAAAATCTGGAGTGACTCCACTCGACTTTCCGAAAACTTACGATTAAGATCATGACCAAGCACTTAAATAAATTTTTATCGATGAATAATTCAAACATATACCAAATTGAAACTCTATCGAATGCACCGTTTAAACGCTTGCGCACTTTCAAGAATTTCTCCCCATATGCCATAACATAAAAGAAAGTTTTTGTCGAATAGGAGAACTATAAGTCCTATACACAACAAAATCAATACCGGTCTTAGGATGGTGGTTTATAACATGTATACCGAATTTGAGCTCAATCGAATGTATCGTTTAAACGCTAGTGCACTTTCAAGAAATTCCCCCCATAGGCCATAATGTAAAAGAAATCTTTGTCGTAGCCCTGTAGAAAAACTATAAGTCCTATACACACCAAAATCAATACCGGTCTTGCGACGGTGGTTTATGACCTATATATCCAATTTGAGCTCAATCGAATGCTCCGTTCAGGAGCTATCGTGTTCACTCACATACACACAAACACACATACACACACACACACACACACACACACACACACACACATACATACATCTCGTAAAAATAGCATAAATGGATTCAGAAGCCCTCAAAACGTGTAAAAACACCAAAATCTCGAAGTCGAATTTTTTCATGATTACAATACTTTCCTTACATGGTACATGTTCGGAAAGTAAAATATCATTCAATAAAGCGGAATATTTTTACTTTCCGAACATGTACCATGTAAGGAAAGTATTGTAATCATGAAAAAATTCGAATTCGAGATTTTGGTGTATTGACACGTTTTGAGGTCTTCTGAATTCATTTATGCTATTTTCACGAGATGTATGTATGTATGTGTGTATGTGTGTGTGTGTGTTTGTGTGTATGTGAGTGAACACGATAGCTCCTGAACGGGGCATGCGATTGAGCTCAAATGGGTATATAGGTTATAAACCACCGTCGCAAGACCGGTATTGATTTGGGTGTGTATAGGACTTATAGTTTTTCTACAGGGCTACGACAAAAATTTCTTTTACATTATGGCCTATGGGGGAAAATTCTGGAAAATGCGCTAGCGTTTAAACGGTACATTCGATTGAGCTCAAATTGGGTATATATATTATAAACCACCGTCACAAGACCTGTATTGATTTTGGCGTGTATAGGACTTATTGTTTTTCTACAGGGCTACGACAAAGATTTCTTTTACATTACGGCCTATGGGACGAAATTCTTGAAAGTGCGCTAGCGTTTAAACGGTGCATTCGATTGAGCTTCAATTTGGTATATATATTTGAATTATTCATCGATTAAAATTTATTGAAATGCTTGGTAATGATCTTAATCGTAAGTGTTCGGAAAGTCGAGTGGAGTCACTCCAGATTTTTTTTATAAAAAGCTACTGAAAATTCGTTATTTTCATTCGCAATGAACAACAGTCTTTACAAAGATCGATAAAACTCAAGTAAGTCACCGTTTATTCAATTAACCTCTGAAATTTCCGGAATGTTTCATCGCATTCATTTCGAAAGGATTGGAGGAAAAGTTGCCGACTCCGGAATGTAGTTTGTTAAGAAATTAGCCTTGTGGGATCTGCAGGTGGACTCATCGGACGGGAATTAGAAAGCATTAATCCTAATTTAAAATCCTAAGTAAACGAATTGTGAGGACTGTAACTCGAAGATAAGTGTTTCTTAACAACATTAATAGGGTTAATTGGGTAGTGCGTTAGGATTAGCAGGGTGGACTTTTCGGACATGGACATAACACCTTAACCGTTTGAGGCGCAACCCTTTCCCAATGCTGAAAAATCTGGAGTGACACCACTCGACTTTCCGAACACTTACGATTAAGATCATGACCAAGCATTTAAATAAATTTTAATCGATGAATCATTCAAATATATATACCAAATTGAAGCTCAATCGAATGCACCGTTTAAACGATAGCGCAATTTCAAGAATTTCGTCCCATAGGCCGTAATGTAAAAGAAATCTTTGTCGTAGACCTGTAGAAAAACAATAAGTCCTATACACACCCAAATCAATACCGGTCTTGCGACGGTGGTTTATAACATATATACCCAATTTGAGCTCAATCGCATGCCCCGTTCAGGAGCTATCGTTTTCACTCACATACACACAAACACACATACACACACATACACACATACATCTCGTAAAAATAGCATAAATGAATTCAGAAGACCTCAAAACGTGTCAATACACCAAAATCTCGAAGTCGAATTTTTTCATGATGACAATACTTTCCTTACATGGTACATGTTCGGAAAGTAAAAAAGGGCAGCCGTTGACATCGCTCAACTTAACGACCCGCAAGAGGGCGGACGATCGAAACGTTCATCGCGTGCCACAGATCGAGAGACGCCTTTTTTGACAACAGCTGGCTGTGCCGCACAGCCAGCTGCGTCAAAAAAGGCGTCTCTAGCACGTTGTGGAAGCAAATACAACGGGAAGCGCTAGAAAAATCATCTTACGAAAATAGGTCTACACTCATATATTTTATCTTCGTCCACTTAAAATAAATAACTTCAGATTCAATTTTCATTATCGCATGAAATCGAATTTCATGCTCTTCCGGAAACGTGCGGAAACTTTTCGCACTCGAGCAATTTCGTCTTGTGGGAACAGCCCTTTTATATCAGTGCGTCATGCATGAGGAAATCATTTTAACAGTGAAAACTATGTAAACAGTTAAACTATGTAATCTGGGAAAATATCTTAAACGAATTGGAATCGCAATTTTCTCTTCAAAGACTGACGACCGTCCATGTCCATTCCGACAGCTCATTTTGTCACGCAAATGACGCTTTTTGGACTCTCAGATATAAAATAAAGCTGAAAATACCGAAAAATCTCTTGAGAATTGGGGAAAGGGTGAATTTTCGGATTTTAAAGTAGCGCGATTATTTTCTTTATTTTTAATTCATCATTGTGAAATTTTTCAAGTGGATCGTACAAACGATGTAGATTTTATTACGTTTCCGTGCTTAACTTTTTCATCTTCTGGGAGTCATGGTGGTAAAAGTTTTATCTTGGATTGGTTTACCCGGAATCGTTACAGAGTCAGTGAGTGAGGGATCAGCCTAACTGTACAGTAGGATTATAATCTGTAAAATGATACTTTAAAAGAAATTTGTTAATACAATGATTTTTATTCAGTATGGAGCAGAGTTTAAATCGACTTCTAAAATCAAAATCTTTTTGAGCATTGTATCTTGCATTTCATGAACACGTTAAACCTCTCTGATTATAAACAGAGTAAACATAATCTAAGAAACGTTTGGAACAATATTAACTTTACCATATTTACCAGACTACCAGACTACTAAGTATTTTTTTTTCCTTTATGGAAGGAAACACATTTTTCTAACATTTCTGAAGTTTGTTCGATCGGAGCAAAATCTTCCAAAACTACAGAGACTGTTTCACTCCTAACGTTAACATTTGGCATCGGAATATCTAACCTAAACTGTAAAAGAATAAACATGAGGGTTTTTTTTCTTCCTTTTTTGGTAGAATTTTGTATTTTGTAGTAGTTTGTATCTTGTGCTGCTTAGAGCTTCGCGCTAAAACAATTTTTTAGATGCCAGATTCCAGAGGAAGGAAATTCATCCAATAAAAGGAAAATAAAGAGCGAATTGTTCAATATTTTCGAGCAGCAAAAAGCAACAAATACAAAGAAAGGAGGAAGAGAAAAAGCGAGGCAGAAACAGTAATCCTGCGTTAATAAATCCCGCAGTAGTTTAACAGACAAGTCTATCTTAACGCTTTTTTTTTTCAATATATAAGATTTTCATCCTATCTTTTTGTAAAGCATTTAACCCTTTAACGCGCAGTGTTCCCGCTCTGGGAACACCCAACTCTGACGTTTTGACTGTTGCCCGACACGAAGAATAGATTGGATTTCTATAAAAATAGTATGAGTGACATAGCTCTACGAGAATCCTTTACTTTTTAGCACGTCATTTCCCGTCAAAAATGGTCACGATTCTTTTGAACAGCACTGGCATCTGCTGAAAAATGGAAGAATGCGAGAGCAGCTGGATAGATTGCCCAATGCTGGAAAAAGGGCAGCCTTTGCCATCGCTCGACTGAACGACCCGCAAGAGGGCGGACGATCGAAACGTTCATCGCGTGCCACAGATCGAGAGACCCTTTTCTGACGCAGCTGGCTGTGCCGCACAGCTAGTCCAAATAGGGTCTCTCGATCTGTCGCACGCGATGAACGTTTCGATCGTCCGCCCTCTTGCGGGTCGTTCAGTCGAGCGATGGCAACGGCTGCCCTTTTTTCAGCATTGGAAAAGGGTTAACAGACAAGTCTAATTTAACGCTTTTTTTTTTCAATATTTTTTCCATCCGATCTTTTTGTAAAGCATTTAATGAGAATGCCTCCAGCTATTTATCAAACTCGAATGAAGTTTATTCTTCCACTCAATAAACAAACAGAATTTACAAAAATACATATCGTCATAAATTCATTTATCCGTACCCTAACCGAAAGCGATGACGACGACCCCATTATTAATGGGGAGTTGTCCAGAGCCTTCTCGCAAAATGCTGTCGATTTTCGACGCCCATATTATAAAGGGGGGTGGGGGTGGGCATAACAAACTAACATCCGCGCTCACATGAGACAGAAAGTTAAACAATTCCGTCGTTCGCTCAGGAAGTCCCCACACCATAAATTCCAAGGCCGATAAATCTTCGTTATTTTTCAGAGATGGGAGAAAACTAACAAGAAAGCCCTGTGTTACGCATTTTTCAAGTTACTTGATTTTCTTCAGAGAATAGCAAAAACGTTTTTTTTTTTTAGCGTACCTAAATACTTTTCGAGATGTGAGAGGGCGGCAAACTCGCAAATAGCGGTTTTTACTTGACGAAGAGTATAAAAAGGAAGATAAGCATGCGAGATGCATCGATTATGAAACGCTTTCCAACACCATCTTATTTGCTCGGGTACACTGTTTAACTCTTTTAAAGATGTAGTCAGCGTCAGCATGTCACCTTTTCACGTCATTTAAAAGTAAAAAATTTGCATTCAATAAACTACTAATTAAGAACTTCGCTGTTTGTCACTCACTTTACTGATAACAGATGGCGCCACAATAGTCTAGAAGCGTTCTCCATCACTAAATGCACTTTATTTATTATCACAATAAAAATGTATATTCAATAAAAATGTGCATTCAATAAACTACTAAGAACTTCGCTGTTTGTCACTCGCTTTACTGATAACAGATGGCACCACATTAGTCTAAAAGCGTTCTCCATCACTAATATTTATTTATTATTATAATTTAAGTAAAAAGATGAAGTACTGAAGCTGACATCAACTGAATGGATGAGCGGATAGCCAGCCCATCACTGCTTCCATGCATTATTCTGCACTGTGTTTATCATTTAATATGCGGCATCCCTGCTGCGAGGACTAACAAACGGACATTTCGACTATCTCTCGCAAAAACGAGCAAGCATTTGTTAAATCTGATTTCGAGATTTAAGGGAGTTACACGAGTGCATTGAGTGTTTGTGTTTTAATAAGCCTATTCAAGGGGCAGCTTCCTATGGAGACGGAGTGTCTGTGTTCTGTGTTATGGCAAGCCACGCGAAGGTTGTCAATCAACGATGGTTGGTGCCTTGGTCAGAGGACTGTTTATGGGGTCCTAACGCGTATTCCCGTTACATCTGGAGAAAACCGATCAAAACTCCAGACCGTTAGATCGACGGCCGTGCGGTTGGACCCCTCACGCTTCGGTCGTCAATCATGTTCAGTGACTTATCAGATGGACATGGAATAGTTAGAGGAAATGGTCCCCTGTAAAAAAAAGCTATAAATGTTGCGTACTCTATTTCCGACGTACAGCTTTCTTTGACAAACTTCGCAAATCTGTACTCGCTTTGCTTGAAAGAGGAGATGAATATCTCCAAAATGCAATAAACAAAGACTGCCACGGAGATTCCTATGTATTGTGAAAGTCCTTCTGATGTCTCCATAAATAAACTAGTCACGTTCTGGACGCCATTTTAATTGAAGTGCAATGTGCACAATTCAGTATAATAACATATTTTCAGGAATTTTTCCAAGGTCCCATTTTTGTGCAAACTGTTTATTTTTGTGAATTTCAGTATCTATTTTTGAGAATTTACCATCTATTTTTTGCGAATTTTCATACAAATTTTTGTAAAAGTCACTTTTTTTTGTTAATTTTGTTTGTTGATGTCATAATTTACAAAACAAAATAAAATATAGGATACACTTACAATAAAGGGTTTGTTTTAATCGATTGTATTTTTCTGAAGGGGTCGCAAAACGGACCCGAATTTCGTCTACATCGATATTAATTGCGGTAGTTAGACGCCTTCTTAACGATAGTTAGACCACCAACAGAGATAATAAACTTGCATTGTTAAGTTTTAAAAAGAACTACTACTTTTTCTTTTAATTTTTAACAGTTGCCATTGAACACCGACACAGAGGTTTCTACATCAGTGAGATAAAAAGCTAAACAGTCCAAATTCTAGAGATAAAAGACTTAATCTATTAGAACACTGATATTAAAAAAAAAAAAAAAAAAAAAAAAAAACAGTTAGGGAGAAAGAGAGAACTACATTGAACATGAAATGATCTTTACTGAACAACAACGTCTAACTACCTGACAAATAACCAGGAAAGACGACACATATATTAATTACAGAGTGAAATTTTAACGTACCTTAAATTTGCTGCCATGCGCTTTAACGGCGGATAAAAGAACTGAGTCATCTAATCTGACGTCAAGGCATGTCTTATCGCGCGCGTGACTTTTAGAGCAGCGCTTTTATCTACCACAAAGTCTCAAGCCAGCTATTAATATTTCACTCTACGTGTACACACACAAAAAAAATACATAATAAAGCCGTATATTAAACGGGCTTTTATTTTCTTTTTGCGCTTAAGCGTCCAAGTATACGAGATATAAGATAATAAATGGCACTAGAGTTGGAAATGAATTAACGCTAACCCTTTGAAACGCAAGCATTTTCACATCAATATAAAAGACCCACTGTACAGACTGCCCAACGCTGAAAAACTGCAGCCGCTGTCATCGGTACATTTAACTACCAACAAGATGGCGGACGATCGAATCGCCCATATGGCACTAGAGAGCTCAAGAAGTTTTCTGGCAGAGCTGGCTGAGTGTGACAAACCAACGCCCCCTAGAGGGGAAAGCCGCGGCGCTTACTTGTGACGTCACACCGAGTAGGTAAAGCAAAGCGTTTCCATTGGGTTTCTCCTCTCTCCCGCGCCTCGGGAGAGAGGAGAAACCCAATGAAAACGCTTTGCTTTACCAACTCGGTGTGACGTCACAAGTAAGCGCCGCGGCTTTCCTCTCTAGGGGGCGTTGGACAAACACGGGATGTTGCTGAATGATGCAGCAGTGTCATTTCTCATTAGGTGACTTTCATGATGGTCACCCCGTGACGTCACGGAAATTGTCTCAGGCAAACGCTTGTGCATCACCACAGCCTCTCGGTGACGAACCCATCACATATACATATTATCATCTGAAGTCACAAAGACATATTGCGACGTCACAATGCTATCCATACAGGTGGCTCCAGCATGACGTCTTAATCTAATAGGCACGAAGAGGGACACTTTCTCTCTATGAACATTTTCGGAAATGGAAAGGCCCGAGATGAAATTATGCATGCGTTACTGGTCACCATGTGTCTTTGTGACTTCTGATGATAGAATGTGTACGTGACCCGAGAGGTTGTGGTGATAGACAAAGGGTTGCCCGAGACAGTTTCCTTGACGACATGCGGTGACCCTCACGCACGTCGCGTAATGAGAAATGACACTGCTGCGACATTCAGCAAGACGGCATGCTTGTCACACACAGCCAGGTGTGTCAGAAAACTTCTCGAGCTGTGTCGATCAACAGCCATGTCGTTGGTAGTTCGGTGGATCGATCGTCTACACGTCGTATCATATCTATCGTTTAGCGTCTTGAGCGCTATTTAAGAACAATAACTAATAATGATAGTTTGAATAGAAATAATAGTAATAATAATGCTTACTAAAACAATTAGTCAAAGCTGAAATGGCGGCCGTTGCCATTGTTCCATTTAACTACTACGACCATAGGCGTAGAGTTATATGGGCCCGTGGGGCTCGAGCCCCCCCAATAAAATGTGAATAGGGGGTGAGCCCACCCAATAATTTATCACTCAATACTAAAAACTAATTTATACTAACATAAAAAGAAGTATTTCACGCCATTTACAAACGTTTAAAAAAACCTTTACTTTTAAAAATTTTCTTCTCTTGATTTCAATCATGATTTAGTATTCATTGTGACGCCATGTACACACAATGTTACTATAAGCTGCCCTCGCCTTGCTCTGGTTAATTAAAATCAGATTATGTAATGTAAAGTATGAAATGAAGAAAAGTTCAGATGTGTCTCAAATGCACCATCTCATCGAATTTTTTTTTTTTCCCCCTCCTTTGGATTTTTTACTTTGCTTCTATTTTTAACTTATAACATGGTAGGAAGATACTAACATGGATACTTACCTTACATAGGTGTAGAATTCTATAGACCCATAGAGTTCGAGCGCCTCCAATAATTTACACTTATATATAGTAAGTCATAGCTGCCAACTACTACGAAATATAATTAACCATTTTTTGTAAATAGAATATTTTTTAATTATTTTTTTTCAAAATAGTAACCAGCTCGTGCAAGCAGCACAAAAATTTTGCTACATTTTAAGCCGAAAAATCATGTAGAAAAAGTTGTTAATTATATTCCGTAGTAGTTGGCAGCTATGACTAAGCTATATGTACGTGAATCAGTGGCGTAGCCAGAAATTTTTCATGGGGGGGGGGGTTACGTCTTCTGAAACTCACATATATGTATACGGGTGTATGATAAGGGAGTAAAGAATATACATTTTGTATGGCAAAAAATTCCTCATGGGGTGTGGTTATGAACCCCCTTGACTACGCCACTGACGTGAATATATGTGGTTGTGGGGCCCGGCCCCCCCAATAATTTTGAAAACTTTACGCTCATGACTACGACATGGCGGCCGAATCGCCCATCTGGCACTACAGAGCTCAAGAAATTTTCAGACATACCTGCCTGCGCGGATGCACAGCAGTGCGCCACTGAGTATGACCACGAGCTAAAGATAATAATAGGTTCTCCGGAACTTCTTTTTTGCTAGAGATTAAGCCCTGCCCTACCCAGTTGTGCATTACTTATTCTTCATTCCGTCTAGTTCAGTCAGGGAAGAAGAAAGAAAATCTAATTAAAGGAGATTCCTGAATTCAGCCCCGTGACTTCACGATACGCAGGCATTAGAGATGAGTTCGGGCTCATTTTTTGAAGCCCGAGCCCGAGGACTTTTAATCCGAGCCCGCCCGAACCCGAGCAATATTATTGAAGTCGGATCCCGAGCCCGAATTTCAGTTAAAGATTAAAAAAATCCAATGAGTTCATTGATAGAATACAATGAATTTTGCCGTTTGTGCCAATGAAAGACAAATAGAGTTGCAAACTCTCAATGCACTTTCTAATTCTTTATGGATCCATATGTTTATCCAATAATGTCGGATCTCATGACTCACTCATGAATATAAGCCACCGTTCAGAAATATCTAAAGAGCTTCACGCACCTTCTAGGCGCCAGTGTCGTTTTTTTATAAGTACAGTCAACTCCGGTTATAGTGAACCCGGATATAGCGAACCATCGGCTATAGTGAACGCAAACCATGAGTCCCGATTCACATACAGTATCTCTATCCATCATGAAGACACTTGGGTCTAGTGACAATTAGTGAACTTCGGATATAGTAGACGAAATTGGATGATCCACAGAAGTTCACTATAACCGGAGTGGGCTGTACTTTTATTTTCCTCATGAATCACTTTTAAAAATCTCTTTCAAGGAGCATGTTCAATAAAGGAGAAAGTTTTCACGAGCCCGAGCCCGCCCGAGCCCGAACGCAATTGTGAATGACAGAGCCCGATCCCGGTTCGGGCCCGGGCCCTGGCTCGGGCTTTCGGGCTCGGGCTGAGCCCGTCTCATCTCTAGCAGGCATACAAACACATGTGCGTCCCACAAAAATTAAAAACCCAAGAAACACTTTATTCTTTACCGCAATTCAATCCAGGAAGAATTTCAATATATATCCTACTTTTCGTCTCTCCAACTAAACTCCGTGAGTCCAATTCCCGAAAGAAGCGTTTTAGAGAACCGGGGTGGGCAAAAGAAAGAAAGAAAGAAGAAACAGAATTCCGATCAGAAATAGGCATAAGGCGTAGCTTTTGCAGGGCATTTGCAAGCTGCGATTGCCACTTAGCTAATTGGTTGATACGGGAAGAAGCGCTGGGGCTAAAAAACTCTTTATTGGCTCGGGCGACGGAATAAGTTTTAACTTAACGTTCTGTGCTCTTTAGGTATGGCCTCCAGTTAGTTGTTTCGAATGGAGTGTGTCTGGCCCATTCTTTTTTTTTTTTTTTTTTTTTCCCAGACCACAAAACAATCGTTTCGCTTTTTTTTTTTTCAGTGGAAGAGGGGGGGGGGGAAGGGAGCAGAAAGACAACACTTAAGTTGATTTGTTTTATAATTATTCAGTAGTTTGGGATCTAGACTTTCTACGACGATTTCTTTCGGTTTAGAATCTGGTAAAGCGTAAGAAATGACGATGATATTCGTGCAGCACAGCCGTTTGCATTTAACACCTTCAAATATCTTTGCCGGGAGCTCTAACTTGAATTTAAAAAGACAGAGTTAATGAAATTTAAAAATACATTAATACTATTTATCAAAACGTATTCTTTACTGAAAAATATCCCAAAATAACCCAGAACTTATCACGCACACTGGATACGCGACGGACGAGTGTCAATTGCACCCGCGCCATCAGCTGTCAATGAAATTGAAGGGAGAGTTGCACCGGAATCCTTATGTAGCTCCCCTCCTAGAAAATAGGCCACCGCTGGTAATTTGCCAGACCCAGAAAACATCGCCGGACCCCTCCCCGGCCCCTCGAAAATAGGCTACCGCTGGCCCTTTGCGAGACCGCAGGTTCTCCTATGATTTTCTTTCTCCCTTCCATTTCGTGGGTGCGACCGGGGCCATCGTGATTCTAGCGGGCCTGCTTGTGCACTCCGGTGAGTTATCCGAAGAGACCTACGGATGCTCACCTATTGGTTCCAGCAGTTAGATACGTCATCTAACGGCCGAATCTAACCAATGAGGAAACGCCCGTAGGCCTCCTTCGGAGTGCACAAGCAGGCCCGCTAGAATCCCGATGGCCCCGGTGCAACTCGTCCGTGGATTGAATTCATCAGCGGTGCAACTCGCCGTTTTCTCCCTTCGCCCGGTGCGACTGACCCATTCCCTACTCGACTTCTAAAATTTGGAATAATTTTCCTTCGGTACGCGACTTTCAGAAATGCAGAATAATTCTGATTCGACGTATGGATTATGAGTTCATCGGCTGTCGAAACCATCCGGTCATAACATTCTAAAATGACGTCGAATGGCCGATACCCGCAGAGATTTTAATCTAATCACTTCTCCAAAGGAAAATAAAAAAGTCGACGAAAAATTAATCCTCACACACAAGACTCGAGTGTTAATGAGGAGAAAGATAAAGGGGCTTTACTTCTTTACTGAACGCTAACATTCTTTATTATTATTTTTCTTCATTGCATTAGTCGCGCCCGTGTACGTAACAGAGTATAATTCTTTAAGTGCAGCCGGTTTTCGGCCTATCCAACATGCCCGGAAATTTAGCTCAAACAAAGTCGGTCTTATGGGATTTGAGCGTAAAAAAAAAAGGGAAGAGACGTGTTTGAATAGTTCCAAGTTCGGCGCGATAGAGAAATCTCTCGGCCTATATCCCGAAGTAAGTACGGCGCCGGTGCGTTACTGCGCCCCGTCGAAAAGTCTAACAGCATCCAAAGGGGCGCTCCCGAGATATATCTACGGAGGGATTAGTAAAGACTTTTCGTTGTATCAGAGCGGAAGCGAGAGGAAGGAAGAATGTGTGTGTGCGTAAAGCTTTCGCCATTTGCTGGAGCTGTGTTGAAAAGTCTGTGATAAAAATGGACTGCCAGATGAAAGAGTGCGTCACGGATTTCGCATAATTGTATTAACCCTTTGAGGCGGCAACCCTTTCCCAATGCTGAAAAAAAGGGCAGCCGCTGCCATCGCTCGACTGAACGACCCGCAAGAGGGCGGACGATCGAAACGTTCATCGCGTGCCACAGATCGAGAGACCCTTTTTTTATTTGTAGACACCTGGCTGTGCCGCACAAGTCCGCTGTGCTTCGAAACGCTGACAGCCATGCATGAAAGAATGCTTTTTTTTTTTCGGCGTAGGCTGACAGAAAGTATAAAGAAATTTCCTTCTGTAGGGGAAGTTTCTGTCACATTTTATTCTCTAAAGTATAAAAGAGAACAAAACGTGAAAAATATTCCGGTGTTGAAAGTAATCGGTAGCGCACGCCAATAATACATTTATTTTATTCTAAATCTGCCTCTTACATATTTATTTTGAGCCTGAACCTATTCGGAAGTAACGTACGGCTGCATGTCCCTAATATTTTAGGCGGTATCATCGGGTTACCACATATAAATTCAGGCACGGCATTTCTTGTCTAAATGGATGGTAATACGTCTCATGAATCAGTTTGTGGATGAGAGACGAGACAAGGATTTGCGGTTATTAAGCGACACGATATATGTCCACTTCTCACCGCTACGTAGGAATTTTGCTAACCGAAACAATCGTTTTTCTCGTTTCACAAAAGCTATATGAAACAGAAATCGAAACTGTATAACTTCTGTTTCATATAGCTTATACCAACAGAATTGTGGATGTCTAACCGCATGAAGCCGATATCGCGATGATGTCAACGTCCAAAAAAGGAAGTGCTGATTGCAAATCACTTTTAATGTTGAAATAAGTGTGTCTACTATTTTTTTTTTTTTTTTTGGTACAATAGTATTCAAGAAAAAAAGTTACTATGAAATTTAAAATGTTAGTATATTTTCTCTGTTTTCAGGATCGGAATTTCCAATATTCGCAATTTTAGTAATGGAAAATATGCAAATACGCTACGCGCGAATAAGATAGGATGTAATATTTCCCCTGATCTCATTTCACCCGATTTTCACCTAAAGAACTGAGATTTTCAAGATTAAGTGAGTCGATAGAAATTCGTCAAGAAATTCAAGCGTAAAGTAAGAGCAAAAGATTTCTGCAAGCTGTTATGAAAATGGCGACAGCACAATGATGCTTCGCTCTAAAAAAAAATGTTTTTTATACACCTAGCCCAAAATAATTAAAATTTAAAACTTTGTTTCAACACACAGTACAGAAATAAGGTATTATATGTGTTTAAACAAAGTTTTTGTTTTAAATTTGTACTTAACACCTGCTTTTTTTTTGGGGGGGGGCGTGTTTTTCATTACTTAGTATTCCTTTGAGCGGTAGTTCATACTGATTTATAAGCAACACATTGAGACCGCCTATATAGAAATAAATATTAGGTTGTAACGAAAGTTTTCCGCCACTGCAAGTATTGCCTGCACAAGCAGTGCGCGTTGGTGTCTTTGCCAATATTTTGCGAAACGATCTTTGTTATTTGAAAGAAAAAGACTTGTTTTAGAGCACTGTGTTGTGAAATCTGTAAAACAATATCGTTATGATTAAGTATAAGGTGACTGAAATGGAACTATCACGCTACCAGATTGAACCCTCATTGACTCTCAGTTCTGTTGCAAAAAGTCAGCTACAGAATGACACCGAATCATGGGTACAGCTTAAGGTACTACTGTTGTATCCTATGACACTGTGAAAATTGGGTACAGAAAGTTCAAATACGAGGAATAGGACATTAAAGAAGCAGAGCGCTCTATCTGTGCCTACGACAATCTGTGGAAGAAGATAAAATATTCATCCACTCGAGAGCTAGCTAAAAGAGTTAGACTTTAGTGCCATGTCCATGAGTCGCGCTAAGCATCGCATAAACTTGACATATAAGGTCAATAGCTGGGTACCGCGTGAGCTGACTCAAGCAAATCTGGCGGAAAACTTTCTTTACAACCTGATACATTCGATTATAAAACAACAAAAATTATGCTCCCTTAAAACTATAAATTGACGTCGTTTGGCTCATCCAGTATGAACTTGAGCATTTCGTAACTGACACAACGGTAGTTCTTCCTGAAGATCTTCCAACCTGTACATGTTTCTTCTCCTTCTAAAGAGTATCTCTGTTGGGGAACATCTTCGACTAGCGTATTTTCCCCCAATACGCCAAGTCATATACTTCACCCTCCAAAATTTTGAATGCGTGTTCTGCGGCATTAATATCCCAATATTTTCCCAAAGGCGCTCTTTGTCGCTGGAAAACCTCAAACATACACTTTAGCTGAGTGCCTCGCCTCGCCAGCAATGAATTTCACTTAAAAGCCTTGGAGCGCGTACTGCTAAGTCACAGGCACAGGGTTCGTTCCCACTCTAGTCAGATTTTTTTTTTTTTTTTTAAGGCTTTTTAGGGACTTTATAACGTCTATTTTTGAAGAATAGTAAATTGTTCCAGGACATAACTATCGAGAAATACGCCGTAGAATTACACAGGGTCGATCCAGGGTCCCACTTTTGTGAAAATTGCTTATTTTTGTGCATTTCAATACTTAATTTTGTAAATTTGAACACTTATTTTTGTGAGTTTTCATGCGATTTTTTTATAAAAGTCACTTTTTTGTTAAAAAATAATTGATAAACAAATTAAAATATAGGGTAAAATGCCAATGAAGGGCCGTTTTAATCGACTGTAATTTTGTGAAGGGACCGTTTAATTCGATTGCATTTTTGTGAAGGGGCTGTTTTAATTGGTTGTAATTTGTATATTGTAATTGTTGTACCTATTGCTGTGTATTGTAATTGTTGTATATATTGCTGTATATTGTAATTTGTATATTGCTGGATTGTATTTGATTGTAATAATTTTCGAAATATCAAACTATTAATTACTTTTAGTGAATAATAAATAAAACTTTAAAATGAGTAATTTTGAATTATTGTCATAATTCTATTTCGGAAATTCAATCATGGTTTATAAATATTTCATTTTGAGCTTAAGATTACACAGTAAAAAAAAAAAAAAAAAAAATTCTACATTTTACATATGCCGTTAAGATGCACTATTAAAATCCCGTGCGAAAATAAGCTTTGTAGTCTTTAAACGAAAAACATCTAAATTTTGAAAGAAAACTATTTCTTTAAAGAAACTATTTCTTTTTGAAAGAAAACTATTTCTTTAAAGTTTTGAATAACGGAGTTTAGATTATGATGACACACTTGCTTGAATTTCAGTTCTTTCCTGATCACCCAAGGTTTACAAAGCCCCATAAAATAATATAACAGACAAATTTATAGTTGATGTTTGATTAGAATTACACGCTGCTTTTCTGATCTTCAAACGGTTTACGAACAACATAAATAATAGGCAAATCTATACAGCGGGGCTTTGGTTAGGATCACTCGCTTGAATTAAACACAGAGAAAAAATATTCCACTGACATCTAGAAAATAATGGGTGGAACTAAAATTTATGAGTCTATGTACTCCCTATAAATACTAGATCATAGAAGAGACACGTCTGAACCCACTTACCCAATTTTTAGGTCTCTCCTCTATAAGCTGGTGATTGTACCCAGATGAAAATATCCGTTAGTCGAAGCGTATGCTATCGGGTAGACTCGCAAACGGTCATCCTAGTGCATACATGTATCGTACGATCCTTTCTCGCTACACAAACGGGTCATTCTGCAGCGATGAACCAGAATGCTACGGACTAGAAATTTTCGACCCTTTAACCCTTTGAGGCGTAACCCTTTCCCAATGCTGAAAAAAGGGCAGCCGTTGCCATCGTTCGACTGAACTACCAGCAAGAGGGCGGACGATCGAAACGTTCATCGCGTGCCACAGATCTACGAGACCCCTTTTTTGACGACAGCTGGCTGTGCAGCGCATCCGTTACGGATACACGGATGGTACAGATTTCATGTCACACTAGCTACCTAGCTCGTACAAAATGCAGAATGGGAACAGTACTAACGAAGTAGTAACGAACGGCATATGAGGGTTGCCGTTGAGGCGCAACCCTTTCCCAATGCTGGAAAAAGGGCAGCCGTTGCCATCGCTCGACTGAACGACCTGCAAGATGGCGGACGATCGAAACGTTCATCGCGTGCCACAGATCTAGAGACCCTTTTTTGACGCAGCTGGCTGTGCGGCACGCGATGACCGTTTCTATCGTCCGCCATCTTGCTGGTCGTTCAGTCGAGCGATGGCAACGGCTGCCCTTTTTTCAGCATTGGGCAATCTATACAGCTATTCTCGCATTCTTCCATTCTTTCAGCAGATGTCAGTGCTGTTAAAAATAATCGTGACCATTTTTTTAAGGGAAATGACAAAAAGGGGGGGGGGAGTAAGGATTCTCGGGGAGCTATGTCAACCACCACTATTTTTATAGAAATCCAATTTATTCTTCGTGACTGGCAACAGTCAAAACGTCAGAGTTGGGTGTTCCCAGAGCAGGAACACTGCGCGTTAAAGGGTTAAGGCTACGCCAGTTGTGTGTATCACCTACATGCATATATCTACAATCTATTCATCTAGTTCTGGGGATAGCAGAAAACAGCTATCTATTCGTTATAGATGAGAGCGTTTTTTTTTTTTTTTAAATCTCTGTGCGGTTCTTTTTCTGACCTCCAAAAGGGTTAGACTTCAACAGAAACAAAAAATCGACGAAGATATCACACCAGCATGAGTATGTCCCAGAATTTCCATGTTCAGAGCAGGATCTCAATCAGAGGGCACTACGCAAGATTAATGGCACCTGTCCGATATTTTTAAACCTCTCTCGCATGGAACTGCGTGTGCGCGCTTCTTACCCCCTATCATTAGGGCCGCTGTTCTCCCCTCTTTTCGACGTCCGAAATCGCCATGGATGGAAAACGATGACACACCCTTCTTCGACGCTCGGCCCACAACCGCGAGCATATGAATAATAATTTGGGAATTACAGATACATTACCGTCTGTCTGACTTAACGGTGAAAAATGATCTGCCTCGCAACTCTATATCGCCCCAATTAGGAGAAAGCCGCAGAAACCGGCCAGTGCCCGGCTGCGTTGTGTTGTGCGCTTGCATCAGTGTTGCCAATCCAGAATCTCGTTTTTACCCTCATGTTGATCTGAAAATACCCTCAATTACCCTCAGCCTTAACGATAGTGGCGCCATCTACTGGTACATATAATAAATTATGATCAGAATACTAAGTTTTCTTTATTGATTAGCAAATTACACACACTTTTTCCTTTGTTTCAAGAAAAACAGAATAAAAATGCACTATATAAAAAAATCTTGAAAATTTGAAAATAAAATTTTAATTTTAATGTATATAAAATTTGATTCACATCTTTAGCTGAATTCTTAAAATTATTTCCTCCGTACGTGCAGAAATTATCTTATCAAAATTATTCCTGTAAAAAAAAAAAAAAAAAGTCTACAAAAATTTCTAATATTTCCACGTTAATTGTGCACCCCCTTCCCGGCGCCCTTGGTATTAGAATGCATAGTCAGGGTCCGCCATACTATGTAAGAAAACTAGGCGAATGCGTAGGGCGGCACACCGAGAAGGGCGTTCTAGCCAGGGGCGGACTTTTTTTAGTCCCGCTTACGGGTGGAAAAAAGCTATTTGCCTTATCTTTCAGTCAGAAAATTCAGCATGGGTCAAATACAATTTTGGCCGTTTCCAGTCATACTCCTCAGCCAGTCCACATCCTCCGCGACCTCATGAAATTCGTGTCGTTTTGAAAAATACCCTCCCCCATCTTCCCATTTCCGGAAAAATCCTTAACACTCAAATTTACGGGCCTCTACGCCTCTGGTACTATATATATATGTATATAACATGTAGCTCAAACGGGCGTGAGAAATTCGAAACAGGACTAATCTCCGGCCCAGATATTTTTTCCTCTCAATTCAAGAAAAGTCATTTCTATTCAACCCCCCGCCACCCCGCCCCCCTCGTAAACCAAAGAGACACCTGAAACCTTCAACGAAGCACTTATCTTTATCAGCCGCCCGCATCTCCCCGAACTCTCTTTGACAACGTCATAAATTCGATCCCATCCCCTGATCCCCCCTTTTGTATACAAGGCGCGAACGTTTATGTGTGTGTTGGGGAGGGGGGGGGGAAGTAAGGCGAGGTAAAACAGGGAAAAGTGAAAATAACATGTGAAACACGGATTTCCATCATGTATGTTCGACCGGTTATCAAAAAATTACAAAATCAAAAATTTCAAAAACTCAAACTGTAATCACCCTCAAATACCCATTTTTTAAAATTACCCTCACAAATACCCTCAAGCTCAAGAAATACCCTTTTTTCGGGTAAATACCCGCAATCTGGCAACACTGGCTTGCATTATTATCGCACCTTCATTTATTGACTCAACTGAAAAGCAAATGCGCTTTGTGCGTAGATTTAGGAATACAGCGGACCTTCTATGAGCGGCCGCCTCCACTATGCGACCCCCTACTCAAACGACCCATTTTTCGAGGCACCTATTTTTTACCCCAGCTACTTAACCCTTTGAGGCGCAACCCTTTCCCAATGCTGAAAAAAGGGCAGCCGTTGCCATCGCTCGACTCAACGACCCGCAAGAGGGCGGACGATCGAAACGTTCATCGCGGGCCACAGATCCAGAGACCCTTTTTTGACGGCAGCTGGCTGTGAACCGCACAGGCAGCTGTTTGAAACGCGCTCGCTGTATATTTATTAACCCCTTAAAGCGCAACCCTTTCCCAATGCTGGAAAAAAGGGTAGCCGCTGCCATCGCTCGACTTAACGACCAGCAAGATGGTTCGGAACGTTCATCGCGTGCCACAGATCTAGAGACAAAGATCTGTGGCACGCGATGAACGTTTTTCGATCGTCCGCCCTCTTACGGGTCGTTCAGTCGAGCGATATGGCAACGGCTGCCCTTTTTTCAGCATGGGGCCATCTATCCAGCTGTTCTCCCATTCTTCCATTTTTCAGCAGATGTCAGTGCTGTTAAAAAGAATCGTGACCCTTTTTTGACGGGAAAGGACGTGCGAAAAAGTAAAGGATTCTCGTGGAGCTACGTCACCCGCAACTATTTTTATAGCAATCCAATCTATTCTTCGTGACTGACAACAGTCGAAACGTCAGAGTTGGGTGTTCCCAGAGCGGGAACATGCGTGTTAAAGGATTAATGTTAAAAATTCTCCAGAAGGGACCACGCAACCCTCTATAAGCAACCGGACACGATACCCAGACCCGAAAATTGTCTTGCATTTTAGTCTTTAGTCTTATGTCTTGAAGTAGAGTAAAATAAAAAATGCACTGCAAACCAATTGGAATGCGTCAGGGGACATAGCCAGGGGGACGGGCATCCCCCCCGAAAGAACTCCCAGGAAAAAAAAAGAATGAAAAATTTCTAAACATGTTATTAAAACTTTCGATAACTATGTTTGTAGAATTAATTATGTATTAGTATTCAATTTCATTAATAACAAAAGAAACAATATTTTTCCTCGATCTTTTGGTTATGTCGCATGTTTATACTTCTTGAGCGACCACCTCTCTTAAGGACCGATTTTTCGCGGAACGGAGGGTGGTCGCTCCCTAGAAGTTCTACTGTACCTAGACGAAGCAGCCCGTTCTTCTAACCGTGACCTTATTTTATGTCAAAAAACACATCCCACTTCTGACACTAGTATAATTGCGGTAATGTAACATCAAAAAACTGCATTATGTTAGGAAATTGATAAATTCGAAGAAAAATAAAATATTTAGAAATAAGTACTTTTTAAAAGACTGATTGTCCTAATTGAAAAAATATTATCATTTAAGTAACTGCCATCCTGCGCATGCGCATGCCACTACTATCACTAGCTAAGAAGTATAAAGCTTTCCCCTTTTATGCTCGAACTAGAGATTCCTATACTTAACGTTCCCATTTCTTATCAAAAATTGCGGGAGTTTATACCAAAACGGACGCTTTTTGTTGAGAAAAAGAACATTTTCCTGTCACCCAACCTTCTGATTATTTCTCTGTACAGCTAGTGTTCCTTTACAAAGGCTCTTTCTTTACCACATACTTCTCCTTGCAATACATATTATGCATAGAATTATAGAACAACTGCTTAGCCGGTTTTTTAGTAGCCACTTTCTTAATTTTAGTTACCGAAATAGCAGCATTTCTGATAGATTTTGTAGGTAAGAAAAAATATAGGCAATTTGGCTTCATTTACCAAGGAATGAATAAAATGATAAATTATAAAGCTTCATGCGTTATATAACAGAGAATATAGTACATTTATTTTTATAGTACGATTAAAAAAAACAGATTAGAATATTTGAAGAATGGCCCATCACATTTTTGAAAATGAACGGGAGTTTACAAAAACCAAAATCTGATTTTCAAATGAGTCGCTTGCAGTAAGGCATAAGTAGCCAAAAACTTGAAAGTAATACTGAAAGTAATTTCATAATACTTGAAAGTAATTTCATAATGCTGAACGGCTGGTAAAAGCTTTCAGGATGATCCATCATCGAATGAAAAAGACCGATTCCTAAACATCAATCTATTGTTATACTGTCAATACAATTGTTTTCCGTACACTTTGCTAGTGTTCTTTTTAATCCAATGAAAACCAGAGATCGTATTAATTGCTTATATTCAAGAAGCGAGTATTAACTGATATGCGAGAATGCTTCCAGTGCAAGTCATCAAGGACCGTGTTTGAAAATGATTCGTTTTAATCAGGTATTAATTTGAAATTTACCAATGGGCCCCCAAGCGATCGATATTAAACGATAATGCAATAAAAGACTTCACTTTTGTAACTGCGAAACAAGACTTCACTTTTGGTATCGCTCTGCTCTACGTTCATGCGCAATTGATTTGCCGTAAATTTATCACACCTCCAGTACTCAACAAATAAGCGAATTCGAAATCATAAAAATCTGGAGTGACTCCACTCGACTTTCCGAACACTTGCGATTAAGATCATGACCAAGCATTTAAATAAATTTGAATCGATGAATCATTCAAACGTATATATCAAATGGAAGCTCAATCGAATGCGCCGTTTCAACGCTAGAACACTTTCAAGAATTTCTCACCATACGCCATAATGTAAAAGAAATCTTTGTCGTAGCCCTGTAGGAAAACTTTTAAGTCCTATACACATCAAAATCAATAGCGGTCTTACGATGTTTGTTTAAAACATATATACCCAATTGGAGCTCCATCGAATGTACCGTTTAAACGGTAGCGCACTTTCAAGAATTTCTCCCCATAGGCCCTAATGTAAAAGAAATCTTGGTCGTAGCCCTGTAGAAAAACTATAAGTCCTATACACACCCAAATCAATACCGGTCTTGCGACGGTGGTTTATAACCTATATACCCAGTTTGAGCTCAATCGAATGTACCGTTTAGGAGCTATCTTGTTCACTCACATATACACACACACACATACGTACATCTCGTAAAAATAGCATCCACGAATTCAGAAGACCTCAAAACGTGTCCATACACCCAAATCTCGAAGTCGAATTTTTTCATGATGACAATACTTTCCTTACAGGGTACATGTTCGGAAAGTAAAAATAAACGAATTCGAAATCATAATAAGTAACATTTATCTTCGCGCCAAACTTGAAGGGGGAAAAATGAATACGACGCACAAATTAACCACAACGGTATGGAACATTAAACATAACTATCTATCTCATTTAATTTGTAAGGTAAATAATTAAGCTCACTTTTATCCACTTTCACCTTGTTCCTAGCGTAACCCAAGCGTTGCCGAGCACGAGGAACGTAATACACCGTATCGTATTCTGTATCTTCTGGTTCAGTGATTGCGAAACCAAACAAAACTCCGAACGGACAGTGATTGACTGAACAACTGCTGTCATCCAGTGAAAACAAGACGACAGAAGACAATTTCCAGCACACACGTTCAGATAATTATTCGTTATTATACACAGGCTGATTGATACAAAACAAGATTAAAAGAAGCCCGATCGACAACTGATAATGCTCGACCTTGATACACGCTTAAATATGCAAATGGTTTGTTTTTAGTTCTTTATCGCAGTACATCGAACTTTGACATTCGTGCGAGATATTTCTCAAGATCGATCCATGTTATCAACGCTCTCATAAAGTCACTATCAGTAAAATTACGATCTTGATGATTTTTTAACGACTTATGTCCGTAAAATTTATATTACTTCAATCACTTAAACACTACGTGATCCAAAAATATCGGGAGAGTTTTGGATTTTACATTCATGTTTCTACCCGTACTCAGAAAAAAAAATAAAAGAAAGAAAGAAAAATCATAAAAAAAGAACGGATTCTAAAATACTTTACAATACAACTAACATTTTTGTTGCGCCAAACTTGGGAAATTCTGGGCGTAACCTCAAAAAATCTGTATCAATGTAAACGTAATTTTGTGTGAACTTTGAAACAAGAGCCATCAAGGCTCTTGTTTTTATTTCCATTCTTTGTATTAAGAGTATGCAATTATAAACGTCTATATACTTATTGTATTGTGCTTGAAATGGATGATAGCTCTGAACTGTCATAAATGTATTGGAATTCTTTTGAGTGCTGCTGTAGAACTATAAGTGCTACATGCTACTGGTGGCTCGTGACCTGTTTCAGTGGTGGGGCCGGGTATATAAAAAATAGACCCAGTTCAAATCGGGAAAAAATATATTCATACAGACCAACCTATGTCCCGTGCACACTGTGTAAATATTTTAAATTTTTCAAACGGAAAACGATTATCAAAATAACTATAAAGCTTTTGCTGTTTGTACCTAATTATGTTAATATTAAAAAGTTTACTCTATTACTAATTGAGAAAAGCCATTTCCTCTCAATAAGTTTAATTTTTCTTTAGTATTTATGTTCAGAGCAGCTCGTTTACAATTTTTAAATGATCTCTCTATTTTAAAAACAATTTTTAGCATATAAAATGCATTAAGACATCGCACTTCGAACGTCAAGAAAAGAAAACAGAAAGAAACATCTGACTGCAAAGAATACAAAATTACGCAAATAATAAAAAAAAAAAAAAAGGTTTTCCCACTGAGAGGGAAAATTTCACCAATAGTTACAGATTGGTGAAATTTCCCCTTTCAGTAATGAAGAACACCATGCCAGGGCCCGAAGATCTATGTCCTGAAGACAGTGTACTGCAAGGAAAAAAAAGTCCGTTAAACTGACAGAAAAAAAAACTGTCAGCCAGGACGCCAGTTTATTTCCATATATTTTACAGAAGTCTTCCGTATTTTTTTTTCCTTATACGGAAGATTTCTGTAAAAGAAACTGAGAATCTGTAAAATTTATTTAATACTTCTGTTTAAAAAAAAAAAAAAAAAACGGAAATAAAATGTCGTCCTGGCTGACAGTTTCTTTTTTCTGTAAATTTGACAGACTTTTTTTTACAGTGTGCCAAATCCGACATTTTGAAGCAAAATGAATGCCGTACCAATATAGTTTTTGTGTTAAATGCCAAATGAGCCGATCCAATAAACGGAGGAAGACGTCAAATTCAGGGCACTCAAGCCCATGGGCCGTGCACGGTTTAGACAGGGAAAAACATAAGTGTTTATGGATAGTATTAAAATAGAACAGAATGTGTGCATTTTTTCAATAAATTATTTAAAGGAACTGTGCTGAATAATAGGTTTTGCGCGCACAGCCGGCTGCGTGAAAATGGTCTCTAGATCTGTGCCACGCGATGAACAATTCGATCGACCGCCCTCTTGTTGGTAGTTAAGTCGAGCGGTAGCAGTGGCTGCAATTTTTTTCAGCAATTGACAGTCTATCCAGTTGTTCTTTCTTCTATATCTGTTGCATTTCCATTGTATTCTTCCAGTTCTTAGCAGATGCCAGTGCAGTTAAAAATAATCCTGACAATTTTACAAATAATCGACATATTTTTACGGGAAATGATGTGATAAAAAGTAAAGGATTCTCGTGTTACTGTGTCACCCTTCAGTATTTTAATTAAAAAAAATTGATTCGTGACTGACAACAGTCGAAACGTCAGAGTTTTGCGTCCTCACGGCGAGGACACCGCACGCTATAGGGTTAACCCTTTAACGCGCAGTGTTCCCGCTCTGGGAACACCCAACTCTGACGTTTTGACTGTTGCCAGTCACGAAGAACAGATTGGATTTCTATAAAAATAGTGGCGGGTGACAGACCTTCGCGAGAATCCTTTACTTTTTAGCACGTCCTTTCCCGTCAAAAAATGGTCACGATTCTTTTTAACAGCACTGACATCTGCTGAAAAATGGAAGAATGCGAAAACACCTGGATAGATTGCACAATGCTGAAAAAAGGGCAGCCGTTGCCATCGCTCGACGTAACGACCAGCAAGAGGGCGGACGATCGAAACATTTATCGCGTGCCACAAATCGAGAGCCCCTTTTTTGACGCAGCTGGCTGTGCGGCACAGCTGGCTGTCTTCAACAAAGGGGTCTAGATCTGTGGTACGCGAGGAACGTTTCGATCGTTCGCCCTCTTGCTGGTCGTTAAGTCGAGCGATGGTAACGGCTGCCCGTTTTTCAGCATTGGGAAAGGGTTGCGCCTCAAAGGTTTAAAGAAAAAAAGAAAGATAAACTATGCCTGAGAAATCGATTGTAAAATGCTTTTCAACACCATCTTACATGCGCTTGCGTTCTTGCTTAATGCATTGTTAAACTGTTAGTTCCCATCGATTCAGAGACGAGACGGCGACCCATCTCTTCTCTGTGCACATTAGAGATGAGTTCGGGCTCATTTTTTGAAGCCCGAGCCCGAGCAATATTATTGAAGTCGGAGCCCGAGCCCGAATTTCAGTTAAAGATTAAAAAAATCCAATGACTTCATTGATAGAATACAATGAATTTTGCCGTTTGTGCAAATTAAAGACAAATAGAGTTGCAAACTCTCAATGCACTTTCTAATTCTTTATTGATCCATATGTTTATCCAATAATGTCGGATCTCATGACTCACTCATGAATATAAGCCGCCGTTCAGAAATATCTAAAGAGCTTAACGCACCTTCCAGGCGCCAGTGTCGTTTTTTTATAAGTACAGTCAACTCCGGTTATAGTGAAACCGGATATAGCGAACCATCGGCTATAGTGAACGCAAACCATGAGTCCCGATTCACATACAGTATCTCTATCCATCATGAAGACACTTGGGTCTAGTGACAATTAGTGAACTTCGGATACAGTAGACGAAATTGGATGATCCACAGAAGTTCACTATAACCGGAGTTGGCTGTACTTTTATTTTCCTCATGAATCACTTTTAAAAATCTCTTTCAAGGAGTATGTTCAATAAAGGAGAAATTTTTCACGAGCCCGAGCCCGCCCGATCCCGGTTCGGGCCCGGGCCCGGGCTCGGGCTGAGCCCGTCTCATCTCTAGTGCACATCGTTGCTTCCAAACATAGGTTAAAATTGTTCGGTTGATCTGGGGAAAATGTGAAGCAAGGTCAAGAAAAAGACAGACAAGTCCCCTCGTCTACGTAATCAGATGACTCGCACCATTTTGGACCATCGGAGTGAGCTTGCAGGAAGAACAAAGAGTCTGTCCTTCGAACAAAAGTCGGCTTTCCATTGATTATTTTCATTAATGACGTACGACCCCATGCTCGGGAACTCTCAAATATCGATTTTAACCCGTGAGGGGGGAAATTGAAATTGTCTCTTAATTTTTCCTCTCGCAATGCCGTTCTCAACAAGCATAGACAGTCCTTTTCATTTGTGGAAGAATTGAAAAAAAAAAAAAAAAAAAAAAAAAAATTCCAAGCATACACAGTCTTCCCTTACACAGGCATTCCGAAATCACTCACAAATGTGACTTTGGGTATACTTTTTTGCACGTGAAGTGTATAGGAATATTGCAAGATTCGGATTTCTGCTCTTTTTTGCTTGCCCTTTGAGGCGCAACCCTTTCCCAATGCTGAAAAATGGGCAGCCGTTGCCATCGCTCTACTGAACGACCAGCAAGAGGGCGGACGATCGAAACGTTCATCGCGTGCCACAGATCTAGAGACCCCCTTTTTTGATGACAGCTGGCTGTGCCCGCGCACAGCCAGCTGTCGCCAAAACAGGATCTCTAGATCTGTGGCACGCGATGAACGTTTCGATCGTCCGCCCTCTTGCTGGTCGTTCAGTAGAGCGATGGCAACGGCTGCCCTTTTTTCAGCATTGGGCAATCTATCCCGCTGTTCTCGCATTCTTCCATTTTTCAGCAGATGCCAGTGCTGTTAAAAAGAATCGTGACCATTTTCGTTACGGGAAATGACGTAAAGGATTCTCGTGGAGCTCTGTCACCCGCCACTATTTTTATAGAAATCCAATCTATTCTTCGTGACTGGCAACAGTCAAAACGTCAGAGTTGGGTGTTCCCAGAGTAGGAACACTGCGCGTTAACGGGTTAATGGCACAAGGTCCAAAAAGGACATACTGCGCCAGACCAGGTATAAAAAATGTTAAAAACAAGGTTGTTCTAGGTAAAAAGGTTTTGTATAAAACAAGTGAAGCTAAAATCCATGATATCTAAAACAGATAAAAGCGAGCTGTAGAAAGGTAAAAAGTAGATAAAAAAAGAGTCAAGGACATCTGAATGGGGTACTTAAGGTTGCACTGATTAATGTTGTGGGATTAAGGCCAATTATCTGCACGAGGGATCTAGGCCTGGGTGCGGTGCCCTCCGTGGGGGGTCTTTCTAATGGATCCTAACCCGAATTTCGCTAAGTTTCGGAGAAAACCACGGAAAACTCCGAATGGTTAGGTCGGTGGACGTGACCTAGTTTCGAACCAGGTACCTTCCAGTACAAACCAGGTACCTTCAGGTACCTAGTTTCAAACCAGGTACCTTCCAGTTTAATGCGCTATGCCACTGGTGGGGCTTGCACTGATTAATACCAGCTCTTCCAATTTTTCTCTGAGCATTAGGAGTGCCAAAATAAAGCTGCGATTAAATCATTTACACCACAATTGAATAGATTATTTCGAAAAAAAACTTTTTTCCACAATTTTTCAGAAATTAACGAGCGCGATATAGATATAGCATCTTCTTTCACCTGCTTCTGGACAAAAATGCAAATTTTGTACTTCAAATACGTAAGCGTACACGCGTGTGTAGGAGGGGGCCAGTAGAGAAACAGGCTTTATAAGCGCGCGTAAGTTAAGACGCATTTCGTCCGCTAGCACACCTCGGCGAATTTTTTGGGTGTTATTTTGCAGCAAACGGTTCATTTCAAATTGTAACAGTAAAAATGAGTAACCACCAACGTTTAGAGGATGGAATAGAGGTGACGAATCGTGGGGAGGCTAGAAGCAGGCCAATCTTGAGTCCAAATTCAATTGAACGCCCAGCGTCGTGTGTAACTTATGGAAACAGTTCCAGGATACCGGATCCATCGAGAGAAAGCATGGGCAAGGTCGTCCAAGAGCCATGACGGCCAGAGAAGATCGCCATTTGTCCATTAAAGCGAGGCGTAACAGGAGTGCTGCAGTTTCTCAGCTCTCACGTGACTTGTATGCAGCCACAGGAACCCGTCTATCAAGGGTGACTGTTATTTTGCAGCAATCGGTTCATTTCAAATTGTAACAGTAAGAATGAGTAACCACCAACGTTTAGAGAATGGAACGAGGTAACGAATCGTGGGGAGGCTAGAAGCAGGCCAATCTTGAGTCCAAATTCAATTGAACGCCCAGCGTCGTGTGTAACTTATGGAAACAGTTCCAGGATACCGGATCCATCGAGAGAAAGCATGGGCAAGGTCGTCCAAGAGCCATGACGGCCAGAGAAGATCGCCATTTGTCCATTAAAGCGAGGCGTAACAGGAGTGCTGCAGTTTCTCAGCTCTCACGTGACTTGTATGCAGCCACAGGAACCCGTCTATCAAGGGTGACTGTTATTTTGCAGCAATCGGTTCATTTCAAATTGTAACAGTAAGAATGAGTAACCACCAACGTTTAGAGAATGGAACGAGGTAACGAATCGTGGGGAGGCTAGAAGCAGGCCAATCTTGAGTCCAAATTCAATTGAACGCCCAGCGTCGTGTGTAACTTATGGAAACAGTTCCAGGATACCGGATCCATCGAGAGAAAGCATGGGCAAGGTCGTCCAAGAGCCATGACGGCCAGAGAAGATCGCCATTTGTCCATTAAAGCGAGGCGTAACAGGAGTGCTGCAGTTTCTCAGCTCTCTCGTGACTTGTATGCAGCCACAGGAACCCGTCTATCAAGGGTGACTGTTATTTTGCAGCAATCGGTTCATTTCAAATTGTAACAGTAAAAATGAGTAACCACCAACGTTTAGAGGATGGAACGAGGTAACGAATCGTGGGGAGGCTAGAAGCAGGCCAATCTTGAGTCCAAATTCAATTGAACGCCCAGCGTCGTGTGTAACTTATGGAAACAGTTCCAGGATACCGGATCCATCGAGAGAAAGCATGGGCAAGGTCGTCCAAGAGCCACGATCGCCAGAGAGGATCGCCATTTGTCCATTAAAGCGAGGCGTAACAGGAGTGCTACAGTTTCTCAGCTCTCACGTGACTTGTATGCAGCCATAGGAACCCGTCTATCAAGGGTGACTGTTATTTTGCAGCAATCGGTTCATTTCAAATTGTAACAGTAAAAATGAGTAACCACCAACGTTTAGATGATGGAACGAGGTAACGAATCGTGGGGAGGCTAGAAGCAGGCCAATCTTGAGTCGAAATTCAATTGAACGCCCAGCGTCGTGTGTAACTTATGGAAAAAGTTCCAGGATACCGGATCCATCGAGAGAAAGCCTGGGCAAGGTCGTCCAAGAGCCATGACGGCCAGAGAAGATCGCCATTTGTCCATTAAAGCGAGGCGTAACAGGAGTGCTGCAGTTTCTCAGCTCTCACGTGACTTGTATGCAGCCGCAGGAACCCGTCTATCAAGGGTGACTGTTACCAGAAGACTTCATGAGAGAGGGTTGTTTGAAAGAAAACCTGCTGTTTGTGTCCCGCTCACTTCTACGAACAGGAGAATCCGTTTAAAATAGTGTATGGACATGAGCGCCGGCAGAATATTTCCCAGGGGGGGCAAAGACATGGGCGCCGGCAGAATATTTCCCAGGGTGGGGCAAAGACTACTTTAACGTATGGTTATCATGTTGGAAAGAGCAAAAAAAGCAAGGGAAAACACTGCATACAAAAATCCAGAGGGGGTATGGCCCCCCTTGCCCTATGCTGCCGGCGCCCCTGTGAATAGAGCATAGAGATTGGTGTATGGATCAATGGGCGACCGTTCTCTTCGCTGATGAGTCCCGGTTCCGCCTAAACACCGATTCTCGCAGTGCGTTCATATAGAGAGAACCAGGGACCGGCTCACTACCTTCCAATGTCTGCGGGGAATCGAATCCGAACCGAAGGTGTGATAGAATGGTTCTTTAGTCACTACACCACCTGAGTGGTAGAGCGTAATGTATCGGAATTCTTTTCGGGGCTTCTGTAGAAGGACTAATAAATGTTACATCCGCCATTTATGTTACAGTACATAGGATAACCTACATGAACTTCGTAGTAATCGATCCATATTTAACGGCAGTTGGACTCCGGCCAGATAGACAGACAAACCAAAATCATTTTCAACTATATTGGAAAACGTTAAAAAGCGTTTTTTTTTTTATAAGGAATCATGCAGTTTTTGAGACAGCGGATTCAATTTTGATTCGAATGAGAAATAACAACATCCAAAAATTTCGAAAAACTCGCTCGATACCAAATAATAAAAATGAAATAAAAGAAATAAACTGTTCAATCAAAACCATACCAAATAACAACGGTTAAACACGAAAATGGAGTATTAAAAAAAAAAAAAAAAAAGTAAAACCACCAAAGCAGAGAGTTTTACGCCACGCAGAGAAACAAACATTCTGCGTATAATTTCCCAGACTGAGCAATCTGCTGGAGGGAAAAATAAAAAAGCAAGCATATGGGTCCTCTATATCATTAACAGGGAGAGCATTCAGCAGCTCAATGCGAGGCATTAGTCTTCTATATTTCCACTAAGTGGTAGCACTAATGGCCGGAGAGTCCCCGAAATAGACGCTTATAGGGGAAAAAAGAAGGGATTTTCCCTTCTTTCTCTGTCATTCACATGTTGATTCCGAAGAGAGACGATGCATTATACGCAGAGTAATTGCGGCTATAAAAGAGGTGTTTGAAAGAATCGGTAGGGGGGGTAAGAAAAATGAATAACTTGCATTCGCTCAATTTTAATATAAATAGTATAGATTTTTTTTTTTTGTGTGTGTGTGTGTGTGCGGTTAGATCACGAGCGCAATAATACTAACAGGTAGTTTCCCTAGTAGCACAACTAGTTCATAAACACGTTCAAATAACGTTTCCTAAACGTCTTTTGAACGTTTTTTGAACTAGTTGTGCTACTAGGGTTAACAACCCTCTTTCAGTCAGGGCCCGCATGTCACAAGGGCAACATTTCCTATGTATATTGCATTAGCGAACGTGTGCAACAACGCGAACGTAACTAGTTTCCCCACCCTGTTATGTTTAGATTGTTCTCTAGAACACTGGATGGCAGCACTAGTTTGAATACGACGTGCTATGAACCAGTAACTGTAGAATTCAAGAGATCGGCACGTAATTTTACGTGTATTTTTTACTTTCCGAACATGTACCCTGTAAGGAAAGTATTGTAATCATGAAAAAATTCGAATTAGAGATTTTGGTGTATTGACACGTTTTGGGGTCTTCTGAATTCATTTATGCTATTTTTACGAGATGTATGTATGTATGTGTGTATGTGTGTGTGTGTGTGTGTGTATGTGTGTTTGTGTGTATGTGAGTGAACACGATAGCTCCTGAACGGGGCATGCGATTGAGCTCAAATTGGGTATATAGGTTATAAACCACCGTCGCAAGACCGGTATTGATTTTGGTGTGTATAGGACTTATAGTTTTTCTACAGGGCTACGACAAAGATTTCTTTTACATTATGGCCTATGGGGAGAAATTCTTGAAAGTGCGCTAGCGTTTAAACGGTACATTCCATTGAGCTTCAATTTGGTATATATATTTGAATGATTCATCGATTAAAATTTATTTAAATGCTTGGTCATGATCTTAATCGTAAGTGTTCGGAAAGTCGAGTGGAGTCACTCCAGATTTTTTTTTTTTTTTTTTTTTTTTTTTCCTGATCGGCTAGGGAAATCCACAGTAATGGAAATGAATAAAGTAAAGGTGCTCAGTTTTGAAGTTTTTTCCTTCCCACAAAATGTTAAGGCTATTTGCATAGAGAGAGAGGAAATGGGGATGATTTGAACAAACTACTATGAACTGAGGTTTAACCTGTTCCCTCTCGTAACTTCGCTACGGCAATCATCCCTTTCCCGTACCCAGTGTTGACTACCCAGCATTTGAAGAAGGCACAAGAAAGATGAAATATGCCAAGAGCTCCGATTAGCAAACATTTTCCAACACAATTTTTATTTGCCAAAACACTAGCGCAAACGGACGCTTAATCTGTTCACTCACACCATAGCAAAGGCAGGATGGGAGCGATTCCACCTTTCCGTGACCGTCGTTGCTTCCCTGCAAGGGTATTTTGAATGCTCCCGCTGTTGCCCAACGTCTGCGCTGGGCCGCTAAACGCTGGTACACATCCGGGGAGCAAGCAACGGAAGTTGAAGCAATTATTTTTAATCACTACCTTTAGAGCACTGGCCATTCGTTTCTCGAAACGAGATAGTTAAGCGTTCAAGCACATTTTCGACCAATAAAGAGAGGTTTCGGTAAAAACATTTCAAAAGAAATTGCAAAACTGAATAACTCACCACAGAGAGTACAAAGAAAATCGCAACACTTACCTAAAATAGAAAAGAAAAAACAATTAATACAAGGTATTCTCAGACTATCTATAGAGCATTCAAGAATAGAAACAAGCTATATACAGGGTGTCCCAGAAAGGTGGTAACATGCTTCATCTGTTAGAAATAATCGCAAATGCAAATTGAAAAAGTGTTCAAAATAAGATAGGAAAAAAGACTACGTTACGAACGAATTTCTCATGTTCAAAAAGTTACAATTTTTAAATTTGTATACGACTCCCGTACGTAAACATTCCCAATCAGTAAAATGAGCCTCATTCACTCATCAGAGGATGCACAAATTTTCAGCCTTTTTTCATAAAACGTTTCAGAGGTATCTTTAAACAACGATGGTCCTGACTCCGGATGTAAACGCTTATTTATTGCAAGAGCGCAAAACATGGTTGTCTTTCAAAATTCTTACAAAACCCCCAAAACGCGGATATCCGACCAGATTTTTTACCTTCGAGGGCCATTGAAAAGTGGTTTAAGTCAGCTCATATTTATCGTCCTATTTCAGACACTTTTTAGGATATAAGTGTGAAAAAATTTTGTACGTAGCCTGATTAGTGTATGAGGCACATTTTACTCTTTTTTTTTTTTTTTTTTTTTTTTTTTTTTTTTTTACGAGGATCCTTACACAAATTCTAAAAGTGCCACTTGAAAATGAACAAGAGAAATTTCTTTATAAAGCAGTCTTTTTTCCTACCTTATATTGGACATTCTTTCAACTGACACTGCCCACTTATCTCTAATAGATGAAGAATTGAACCGTGCTACCACCTTTTACGGACACTTCCCCTTTTTGGTATATAATATATACCGAGTGATTCCTAATTAGAGGTGCAAACTTCTACGAGATGCAGGATATACCAAGAGTGACAGAGCAATGCAGGGTCGGTAACGTCGTCTTCATGCGCCAGTTAATAATCACTTTAGATGAAATGCTGGAGTCATAGTGAAATTTTCGACTATTGTTTCTTCATTAACCGATGCATTTTTCAGAGAAGGCACTCGACTAAAATGGATAGTTTACAAATTCTACTTCATTACACGGATGAAATTCTCGGAGGAAGGACTGCTGTTTAAGGAACTCGGTTAAGAAATTAGACGAGTACGTCGATGCTTTTCCCACAGTGATTATTAGCAGGTACGTGAAGACGACGTTTCCGACACCACACAAGCCATCTGATTGTGAATCGTGTTGGTGTATCCAAACCTGCTATAACTTTGACAGTCTAATTTAGAATCACACCGTATGCGTTATACATAACGTGACCATTTATTTTTTTCCTTCAAAACGGGACATCTACTGTTTTTAAGGTAATAGTGTAGGGAGACTGAATTGACAGGTCTGGGTATCTTTTAGTGGTTAAGAAAACGCGCAAAAAAGCTTGTCTTGATGCTAATTTCAAAATAAAATGAAAAGAATATATATACACATATACTATAAATTCACATATGCTATAAAAAATAGTGCAAGACGTACGTTTCAGGTGGTACAATGGGTAAGGCCCTACTTCAAAAACACCCTCCGACACAAGGCAGGAAAGTAGGAAAGTGAGAAATATAAACAAAAGGACACACAGAAAAAAGTAAGTGGTCATTCGGAAGGAAAAAAATTCTTAGAAAACCAGAGTGAAAAGGGGAAATAAAGTGGAGATCGGGAATAAGCAAAAGAGGAACATGACTTTAAAAAAAGAAATAAATTGAAATAGTTGACAAAAAAAAAAAGAACATTGAAAGAACAAACACAAAAACAACACATCCCCCCCCCCCGGCGTTTCCTTTGCTTCTCGAGAGGGGAGGAAGAAAGGTCAGGTTTTTTATTATTATTTTTTTTTTTTTTTTACAGACACTGCCGTTGGATGATTTTAGATTTTGAGCGGCCTTTATTGAAATCGTTACCGTGGGTTGATAACTTAATAAAAACGGGACATTGCAGGGGACATTTTCTGAAAACGGGACATTACGGTGTCCCGAAGCTGTGCTTGGGGACAACGGGACAAGCCACCAAAAAACAGGACTGTCCCGTTCAAAACGGGACGTACGGTCACCTTAGTTATACACATACAACAGAATAAAACGCTGCAACTGAAATACGCATTACATTCGCTTTCATTTAAATCTGCGAAGTCATTAAAATCAGTAATCTATTCCCGGTGTAATTTAATAGGAAAACTGAAATCTTTTATTCCCCTGTTCATTCGCTTCAAATGCAGATTCTTCTCCCTGCAGATAACACTTTGTAATGTTTCGAAGGCTTTAAGATCGAACAATGCGGAGCGGGAACAACGCTTTTATAAGCTCCGAAGAATCCGAGCATTGTCTGCTATAGAAACCGCTTTCCTTTAGTTTTTAAGACATGGAACGAAATTTTATTTTCACCCAGGTTTTGTAAATGTGCTTTCGGATTTCGATTCCTTTGATTCGAATTTAGAGGAACTTCCTTCCGTTCAATGTAACGGTGGATCCAAGCGGGTGGGCGGGGATGATCTCCGTACTCGATCCCACTTCTGAATCCACGTTTAACCAGCTCATTCGCGCCATTGAACACTTCGAAGGGCAAGCTTTTTCAGATCGACATAGAAGATCCACTGGATAGACTGCCCAACGCTGAAAACGGGCAACAGCTGCCGTCGATCTAACCCTTTGAGGCGCAACCCTTTCCCAATGCTGAAAAAAGGGCAGCCGTTGCCATCGCTCGACTTAACGACCAGCTAGATGGCGGGAAAGTAATGCATGCATAACGTTCATCGCGTGCCACAGATCTAGAGACCCCTTTTTTTAAAGGGTCTCTCGATCTGTGGCACGCGATAAACGTTTCGATCGTCTGCCTTCTTGCTGGTCGTTAATTCGAGCGATGGCAACGGCTGCCCTTTTGTCAGCATTGGGTAATCTCTCCAGCTGTTCTCGCATTCTTCCATTTTTCAGCAGATGTCAGTGCTGTTAAAAAGAATCGTGACCATTTGTTTGACGGTAAATGACGTACTAAAAAGTAAAGGATTCTCGTGGAGCTATGTCACCCGCAACTATTTTTATAGACATCAAATCTATTCTTCGTGACTGGCAACAGTCAAAACGTCAGAGTTGGGTGTTCCCACAGCGGGAACACTGCGCGTTAAAGGGTTAACTACTAACAACATGGCGAATCTAATCTGGAACCGCGGAGTTCAAGAAGCCTTCTTCAGCAGCTGGTTGTGTGCGACATCATTGTTTGACAAAACACGTAATGTTCCTGAATGGCGCAGCACTGTCATTTCTCATTACGTGACGTTCGTGATGGTCACTGTGACGTCAAGGAAACTGTCTCGGTTAACCGTTTGTCCATCACCACAACCTCTCGGCCGCGAACGCATCACTTTACACATACTATCACCTGAAGTCACATTGTGGTCAGTATGCATATCTATTGCGACGTCACAATGATATATAGGCGGTTCCAGAATGGCATCTTACTATAATAGTCATGAAATGCCGGAGGGATGAAGAGGGACACTTTCTCTCTATAAATATTTTCGGAAGTGGAAAGGTCCGGGGTGGGGAATATCTGCCGGGCCCTCCCCCCTTCTACCATAAAAAGCTTCAATGAAATGTTTCATTAGCAATAAGATAATTTTAACCTCAAATGTTTGCTGTGAGAAATTAAGCCTATTCATGAAGCACTGACGAAATAATCATACTTTATGACTAATAATTATTTAAAAAAATAAATAAATAATCACTGTGATAATAAGAAGTGTAAAAGGGTAAGTAAACTCACCGCAAACAACTAACTAAAAAATCCACATTCCGAGAGCAATTCTGAACAATTTTATTCCAAGAACATTTTGGGGATGAATGAATTTTCCTGCACTTGCAAATTAACAAGTTTGTATCTGCCGGCCTGGAGTTGTCATGGTGATTCCCTGCGTATGAGAGCACAAAGGGTGGTGCGTTTGCCCCCTCCCCCCCCAAAAAAAATAAAAAATAAAAGAGCGTACATGACGTCAGCAATCCAGTTTCGTTTAGGACCTCGTCTCTTCTTTACTTATTCCAGTCGGTGTTGGTTTTCGCGAATTCTATTTCTGTCTATACAGAAAAATACTAGCCCGGGCCCCCAGAAAATACGGGCCCCGGGGGGGGGGGGGAAATCCCTTCTCGACTGGCTAGCTGGTCACCATGTGTCTTTTGTGTCTTCTGATGATAGAAAGTATATGTGATGGGTTCGTCTCCGAGAGGTTGTGAGGGTTGCCCGAGACAGTTTCCGTGACGACAAGGGGTGGCCATCACGGACGTCACGTAATGAGAAATGACACTTCTGCGTCATTCCGCAACATGACATGTTTGTCACGTACAGCCAGCTGTGTCACAAAACTTCTCGAGCAGTGTGGTGCCGGATGGACGATTCGATCGACCGCCATGTCGTTGGTAGTTAAGTGGATCGACGGCCTACTAGTCGCCTCACGGCTGACAAGACACGTGACACGTCTACTTTCCGTCTCGCATCCATCCCTAGTCGCGTCTTTGCAACGATGGGAGGCAGGCTTGCTCATTCAGCAGGGTGGACCAAGCGCGGATAAAATCGTCTTGGAAAGCGCTTCATAATCCTTGCGTTTCGATTTATCTCTTTCCAGTTTCCAGATCACCAGGGAGAAATTCCTCCGAGTCAGCTAGCCGCGTTTTCCGAGATAACCCGAGCAGGCCGAAAGAAAATCCCCCCCACGCCCCTTTTCAACCCTCAAAATAAAAAAAAATAAAAATGACAGAAGAAAACGTCGCCCTAAAAGTTCGCTGCGAGAACTGACCATCCAATTAATTTTTAAGACCATGCATTTCTGGAGCCAGCCAGGCCACCTGCAATCTTGAGGGAGGAGCCCGCCCGAAATGGGGTGGTGGTGGTGAGGAGGATATCGATTAATTAAGTGCTGGAAAAGTAGAAGCCCTCCCTCGCCCCACCAACCCCCCCCCCCTCACACACTCACACAAAGAGAGGGGGGACTCGGGCGATCAATAGCGAATTTTTATTCGCCGCTGTACAAAATGCGTTGACCTCGTCGCGCAGTTCTCCCGGAGACCGGAAGATGGCGCTCGCGGCGGCGCCCATCGAACCCAACTCCGTGTTGCCAGATTTCTTCCCCCCCCCCCCCGCTGCCGCGCGCAGTCGCGGAAAATGTGAGAACTTGCTGCATAATTGCTGGGAATTGGAAGAAAACGCCAATTGCATTAAGTAAAGTAAGACAAACGAAATGCAAATGTTTGTATCGATACTGCACCAGAAAGCGTGAGCGGCATGGGTTTTGGGAAGGAACACACTCTTTAAAAAAACTAGACGACCGAGAGGATTAATAAGAATGAAAATTCAAACGTTCACGGACCCCCGACTATGGCCGAGTGGATAAGAGACACTGAGGAGGGTAGATGGCCGAAGTGTGGAAGTCCCGGCCTGGGAAGGTCTGTCGATCTCTAACGGTCAGGAGTTTCGGAAGGTTTTCTTTAGATGTAGCGTGAATATGCGTTTGAATCCTTTAAAAAAGTCCCCCGTTCAAGGCATCCCCCTATAGGCAGATTTTACACATGTGTAGACTTGCAATACACAAAACACGTTGTTAAACGTTCAACAATCTAAATCATTTTATGCGGTCCAATATCGACAAGCATGGAAACACGATGGTGATTTTTTTTAAAAGTTCTTTGTTAATATCTTCTAAAACAATTCAAATTTATAAATTTAAATCACCTGACTGACGGGGGGACTATCACGTGATTGCACGTGCTCTAGTTTGAGTCATTCGTAAGAAAGCATGCTTTGAAGTTACCCTACAACCTGAAGCTAGAAGATTTTTTTTTTTTCCCTGACATAGAACCATAATGAAAGAACGTAATCATGTGTTAACCCATTTATGCCTAGTGTCCCTTTTTTGGGACGGCATTTTCGCTATTAGTCGAAAACGTTATTTATTTTTCCTAGGCTTTATTCATGAGTATTGAGCCTCAACTCTACAAAATATTTTAACAGGACCCAGAAGGATGTTGATATTTCGATTTTTATGCATAATGATTTTAAAAGAAATCATCCCTTGTTCAAGAAGTTGACATCAGAAATTTATCTATTATTTCTGTTATCAGTAAAAATCGAAGAAAGTCGCAAAAATATCCAGGCACAAATGGGTTAATAAAATACAATAAACACCTCCATGTTTTAAATACGCCATCCAGGTGGTATAGTGGCTTAAGAGCCATTCTACGACGCCTTGGGTGAGAGTTCGAATCCCGGCTTAGGCATGGATGCTAACTGTCTGTTCCTGCATAGAGAGTAACGCTGGCCGCCCACTGGGTCGCCCCCAACCCCCCGTAATCTTCGGGCAAATGTAGTGGATAATGCCTAAACGGCAAGGGCCTCAGCATTGAAAAAAAAAAAAAAAAATGTTTTAATTACGCACTAAACGTTATAACGGGCGATGCATAACTCTTGTAAGAAACATATAGGGTGAGGTAGAGGAAACTATAAGATGGTTCGGAATTCCATAGCAGTGCGAGGTCGGAATCGTCGTCTTCATGCACCTGCCAGTACTCACTTTCAAATAATAGAGAACTTTCCGAACATGGTTCGTCAAAAACTAATGGATCTTTCACAGAATGACCTTGACAAGAACTGATTACTGTAATAATGGGATTGATTATTAAAGTAGAAATTATACATTGATTGCGGTATTCACAGAATTCATTATTCAATTGATTATTAAAGTGACTATTAACAGATCAATGAAAACGACGTTTCCAAACTCACATTGCTATGCGATTCAAAACCGTAACGGTTCCCTCTACCCCGCCTTAGATGTTTTTATGCAAGAATTACGAATCACCCTGTTAAAATGTATTATAGTCTATGCCTCGGCCGTATTCTTGTTTCTTGCTTCATTATGTTAGTAGAAAATAAAATGTATGTGTCACAATTCACGTATCGCAGTCCATGCTTTTTGCGTTTCTTGCTTCACAGTTATTTGAAAGTACATCATAACCCATGCCAGTGGCGCACCCAGGAATTTAGTTTAGGGGGGGCTGAGCTGAAAATACTGCTGAATTCGGTTACAGTGAGATCAATAATAGTCACAACCCTCTTATAACGTCAAAATATTCTGTACCACTTGATTTGCCCATACAACACAAGCCCATAAGCAAAAACTCATTATAGAGTCATAAATAATTATCTGATTTTTTCAGTGATATTGTAACCGACTTTAACAGTGTTTCATAAACTCTCTGTAAGTATTTATTGAAAAACTAACATTTTTTTTAGGTAAAAAATACTTTAGAAATAATTTGAAGACAAAAATAATAATAATAGTAATAATTCATTAGTGACAATTTTCATTTTTTTTTAATTTCTAACTGTCCACCTTTAAATGTCCACCTTTAGGGGGGGGACTTCTAACTGTCCACCTTTAGGGGGGGCTTGAGCCCCCATAGCTCCCCCCGTGGGTGCGCCTATGACCCATGCGTTGGCTGCATTAGCCTTCCTTCTTCGTTATGTCGAAAAGTGCATCATAATCCACATGTCAACGCTATATCACTCTTACAGAATTAATTACAGAATTTGCTGCGAAAATATCAGTTAAAAATTCTTTACAAGTATTATAAAATGCCATTTTTGGTTGCACTCGATTGAGTAGTTTACAGGGTCACCCGAAAGATTTTCAGTACTTTAAAGTCTATTTATAGCCATTGTTTGGACTCGATTTAAAATCTCGGCAATTGTCGATAAGCTGGGTGATTTTTTGGAGAAATGTCGCCCAAGATAACTTCGGCAAAACTGAATTCAGCTTGGCTGATTTCCCCTACGGGGACCTTAATGTTACGGAAGTATCTATCTGGATTTCAAATGAATTAAGTTAAAATGAAGTGGATCAAAAATGTGTATAATTTAGCAGATGTAGACGAAAGCCTTGCGATGTCCGTATCCGATTATTTGTACTCAAAATTTCACGTTGCAAGCATTAACCTAATCCATTACATTGCACACCTGTTACAATTAACCCTATAACGCGCAGTGTTCTCCCTCTGGGAACACCCAACTCTGACGTTTTGACTGTGGCCAGTCACGAAGTATAGATTTGATTTCTATAAAAATAATTGCGGGTGACCTAGCGCCTCGAGAGTCCTTTACTTTTTATCACGTCATTTCTCGTCAAAAAAGGGTCACGATTATTTTTAACAGCACTGACATCGGCTGAAAAATGGAAGAATGCGAGAATAGCTGGACAGATGGCCCAATGCTGAAAAAAGGGCAGCCGTTGTCATCGCTCGACTTAACAACCAGCAAGAGGGCGGACGATCGAAACGTTCATCGCGTGCCACAGATTTAGAGACCCTTTTCTGACGCAGCTGGCTGTGCCGCACAGCTAGCTGCGTCAGAAAAGGGTCTTTTTTGACGCAGCTGGCTGTGCTGAGTCAAAAAAGGGTCTCTAGATCTGTGGCTGGCGATGAACGTTTCGATCGTCCGCCATCTTGCTGGTAGTTAAGCCGAGCGATGACAACGGCTGCCCTTTTTTCACCATTGGGAAAGGGTTCGCCTCAAAGGGTTAAATGCTATGTGTCACCGAAGTGGATTTGCTAGAGAAAACTACTTCAATTAATCGAAAAGGAGAAATTTATTACGCCAGTGCGATAAATATTTGAATATCACTGCCACTCATTTGATTGATTAGCTTAGGTACTACCAGCCGTCTGCCTTCCAATTTTTAAACATCCCTCTAGTTCCAGTTTTATATATTTCGACGATGAAATATTTCACTTTGGTAAAATAGATTTTTATCCAAAACTGTTGTTGGAAACTTTAAAAGCCCCCTTTTCCTACTTTTGTTTCTCTCGGAAAAACACGGGTTTTCTTCCCCCCCCCCCCCTCATAATCGATAAAAGAGGGGGAAAAAATGATAACTAAAACTTCTTGGGATGGAAAAGTGAAATGCATACAGAATAGTTTTTGATTCCATCGACAAAATAATTTGCATGTCCCCTCGAATTCAGACAAAGAATGCCCGCTGATCAATAAAATTACTCTCAGGAAAAATTTTAAAGGAATCACCAGAAATTGTTTAGAGCACGTTGGTTCATAAAGAATTCATGCTTATATTGTGATGTTTTATTAGATTTAAGAAAAGACAGAGGGGGGGGGAGAGAAAGAGAGCAAAGATGAATAAAATGAATATTTAAAAAGCATCTCAACACGACCCATTTCAGAAAAAAAAAAATGTAAATTGTTTGAAAAAAGGGAAAAAGGAGACAGTGAAATTCTAAATAGGCACTATAGGCATAAATTTTTAATGTACACATTTTTCACAAATAAAAAACAGGCAAACAAAATCTTCATTCAGCTTTATTTTCTTTTCGTTCCGTGATATGGGATTTCAAAATTGACTGAATAATTTGTGACGTCATTTTTGCGTCACCGCAGGCCTGTTAACCTTTTACAGACCGAATTAAGATCCAGGTATATTTTATTTTATTTTTTGCATATTTTGTCTTCTAATGCGTTAGCTAAAGGATATTAGTCATCTAAATGCGGAAAAAATTTGCATACAATTTTCACTGTTTTCACAATTGGGAGCATGGGTCATTCCTGACTCGATTTTTACACCGGCTTTAAAAACTCAATATACTGATGGGTAGTTTAAATCACCGAGTCAACAACTTTAAAAAAAAATTAAATTGGGGGTGTTTCTGTGCTTATGCTTAAATTCTGATTCTAGACATTGAAAAGCACTTAAATTTTCATTTTTAGTTCTTAAAGTTTGCTTTTGTCTGATTTACGTCGATCAGTCTATTTTAATTTATTTCATAAACGAAAGAGGGCAGCACTTTGATGAACCCGAAAGTAAACTGTATTATTATTTGCAACTCTGTAGTACTGCTTGTAGTATTAATTATAGTATTATTTGTAATATTATTATTTGTTTGTATTACTATTGGCTCATACGAACATAAACGAAATACGAAAAATAGTCACTTTTAGACATTCATTTCTTATTATTTTACATTTCTATGTTATTGTTTATCACAAATCTTGAATAAAAAAGACTTTTAAATCCAGCAAAAACATTTCTGATCATAATTTAGAATGGAATTATAAAAAAATATATATATATAAATAAGTGATTTTTGCCAAAAAATTGAAAAATTGCTTTAATTTCTACCAAAGCAAACTTTCATTAAAAAAAAATATATTTTCCTTAGTTTTGGCGCAGGAGAAACTAAAATTTAACATGTCAGACCCAAAAATCGTGTTGACCGGTGTAATAAGTGAAATATTAAGAGTTAAAAAAAAGATTTATTTTTAAATGTAAGTAAACAGGGCCATACCCAGAAAAAATTTCGAGGAGGGGGGGCAAACTGTGAAAAAAGCCAAATTTTTCACAAAAAGACTTAATAAATATTATTTTGTTAACATAATTATAAATTTTCGGGGGGGGGGGGAGACCGGACCCCCCCCCCGGGTACGGCCTTTTAAGTAAAGATTTGAATTAAGTTTGAAGGGATGGAGGTGTATTAAGATAGTTCTGTATAAATTTAAGAAAATGGCTATTTGTATGATTTTTTGACCAATTTCCCACTCATGATAGAAATGCAACTACTATTTCAAGAAATCAAGTCATCTTTTAACCTCATCTGCTCATTTTGTCAAGTCAATATTGGTAAAATTTAATCTTCTCTAAAAATTTAATGCTCCGACTTCTTCTTCGTTGGCCTGTAAAAGGTTAAAAAGATCTGACTTTTAAATGCAGTATTGGAACAGCACTTAAGTTACAGATGATTTAAACTCAATAAAATATGATTTAAGCTGAAGCAACGAATTGTGACTTTAAAAAGTCTTTAAGTTTAGAGCTAATGAAAATTAAAAATGTGTCAAAGATAGTCCAACTGATGCAATGAAGATGTGAAAGAGCTTTAAAAAAGTTAGCTGAATGGGGAAAACTGCTGAGAGAAATAATGGTTGCGACACATTTTGACCAAGCCTCGACTGGTCACAGGTGCATTTTCAACCTTAGTATTTCATTTCTAGTGTCAATTTGCGCCACATATTGCTAATCTGCATTTGCATCCAACAACATTTTAATACCCGGACAAGCGAAAGTCCTGTCAATAAGACTGGCACAAAACCAAGGGGAAAAGCTAAAAAATTATGGCTTTTGTGTTGAGATTAGTAAATTCTTCTTGGCACAAACTAAATTAAATAATAATAATAATAGTAATCTCGACATAGAAATGTTGTTCCCTAGCTTAACATCACCAAATTCTTTTGAAAAATAGAAAAGCAACCCCTTTCAAAACAAATGTCAATCACAGAGGAAAAGTAACTTGTTTCAGGGATCTTAGTCATTTAATTTAACGTTGGTGTACAAAAGATAGATAATTACAGATTCTCGGGAACAACTACTCCAGTCGGATATTCCTATTATCTTGTCAAAGAGTAATTTTACGGTACAAAACACAAGGGGGCTGTATCGATCTTTCGATTCGATCAGTCCCAAGAACATGCTAGCATTCCGAGAGACGCTGGAATAATGCACTTTGATCCTGGAAACTAATTTTAAAATTTCTCCGACTTCTTTCATAGTACTTATTCGTACTTTTATTTGCTTCAGCTGATTCTTTGTCTCAATAACACAGTCAATTCCAACATTTTTACACTGTCAATCCGCATTTTTCTTTATATTTCATGCAAGGTATGATAGCTAGAATTGGAAAACAGAATTTGACAATTGCAATGATTTTTATGAGACGTTTATTAAAATGACATTACAGTTATATTACGGAAATGCGATGCTAAAATTGCCACCCATTATTCTCATTTATTTATTTTACCAGGCAGAAGTAGTTATTTAAAAGGTGAGCAGAATTTCTTTAAAAATGTTCGTTGGCATATAGTGAATCTTGGCTCAATATTTTTACGATATAATATATATGATAGGAATGCACCGAATACCATATTTTGCCGAATAACGAATACTGCAATATACCGAATACCAACCGAAAATCACCGTGGTGCATCCCTAATATATGAAAACCTTTTCGACAACATAGTATTAATAAAACTACGGTATAATCTTTTCGATGGTTTAAGCTTTAAAAAAAAAAAAGTTAAGCTATTTCCATTATGCAATTATTTATCTATACGTTTCTGATAATATATATATATATTTTTAATGTTTTCTAAGTCTTGAATTTCTGGCTTTTGAGCTAGAATCTGTTTTACGAAAGTTGTTTTTAGAGTTCGGTGAATGAAAATTAAGTCTCAGCCACAAGGAAGAAGATGGGTAAAAATCGAACAATTACAGTAGAGTCTAGCTTATCCGACATAAAGGGGCCGGCCCAATGTCGGATAAGCGAAAATGTCGAATAATAGGGAGGCGTCAAGAAAAAGCTTCTTAAACGTTAAGCAACATAGTATGTTGGAACACATAATACATACATACATACACATGTTATATTACACATTACTATCTTGTAACATAATCATGCTCTGCAAATATAAGAAAACAATGGAAAAAATTAATTGTTAAAACGAACCTACAGTTACAGAATAATCTATTGTCTGAATTTGCGAGTGCCATATGTTACACTTAAAAGTTCAGTACTGTGAGGATTTCAAGAAATTTCTTATGGTAGTCTGTTTTTCTGATGCAGAAGCGTAACCAAAGGGGGATGGGGGGGGTCTTAACCCCCATGAGGAATTTTTTGCCATGCAAAAATGTATATTCTTCCCTCCCTTATCACACACACGCATACATATATGTGAGTTGCAGTAGTCGTAAAACACCCCATGAAAAAATTTCTGGTTACGCTACTGTCCTGGTGAGTGCCGTTTCTTCGCTGCCAAATCTCGCCATCTTTGCAGCATCATTATTTAAATTCTTATAGGTTTTGCTGCTCAATGTATTGAATTGCAGTCTTTAGAGCCTTCAACTCAATTTGTCAATCATGTCTCGCTCTTCGTAAATTTTATGTATCACTGTAGACAGTAGCTTCCCGCGGTAGTTCTTTTTAATAGCTCGCCGTCGCATAATACGGAATGTCGGATAAACGAAGGTCGGATAAGCGAGATTCCACTGTAATGGAAACTGACACTTTGTTTATTTTGTTCTGTATTACGCCTATACGACAGGCATCTGCCTGCTGGGAGGGAGTGCCTTGGTCAGACGACTTTTTAAGGGGTTCTAACGAGTACCTGGAGAAAACCGACCAAAACTCTGGTAAAGTCTCACTGAAAAGATTAATAGAAACCTCCTTCTTGAAGAAGACTATCAATATATTTTATTTCTAACTAATATTATCATATTTTATTAATTTAAAAATAAAGCTTAAATGATTATCAACCCGGAAAAAAAAATGGAACGTTACTATTTTCTTATTTAAAAAATTCACGGTTTCTTTAACAGACTGATAAAACAATCGAGGCTACATCGAACGTGCCCCCACAACAAAGAGCCTGCCTAATAATGGGATTTCGTTACCTCCGCTTAATCAGTCCGACGGAGACTACCTCACTAATTAGAAAGTTCTCCCGGCTCACTCCGATAGATCTATCTCTCTTCCGGCATTTCTCTTTTACACACACAGACAGACGGGAAGGTCACGGTGTTCTATCCGCGTACGTCTTCCAAGTACCCAGTCATTAACCGCGCCATTTCTCTCTCTCTATCTGCCTTTAATTCACTTCAACTCATCAGTCTTAAAACTATCATCGCAACTGCATTTCGTCACAGAGGGGGACAAAACGAAAAAGAACTTCCCTTCCCCCCCCCCTTTCCCGGACAATGCACCTACTCATGATAATGCAACGAAGAAAAACTGAAAAGAGAAAGAAAGGGAACGAAAAAAAAAAAAGGTGAGAATGCTTTTTCAAGGATGAAATGAAAAAAGAAGAGCGTTCCTCGTTAACAACAGCAGACGATTTTTTTTTTTTTCTTCCCTCAAACAGCTCCAAGGAGTTAAAAATCGGCTAAACATCATTTCTTCTTTTTTTTTTTTTTTTTTTAACAGCCCTGCTCTTGGCCCTTCTAAATGTCATGCGCTTGATTGACGACATACTGATAAATAAAAAATAGAGGATGAAGAAAATATATAACCCCTCAGTGATATGAAAGAAGAGAGGAAATGAAAAATTTTTCTTAATTTTCCTCTCGCCTCACAATACGCTGCCCCTCCCCGCGTATATTGACAGTCTGAGGAATGAAAGAAGACGGGTCACGCCCTCCCTCTACAAGGGCTGTACAAATTGTGCATCGCGCACAAGGGCGCAAGAATAAAAGAGGCAAAGGCGGCTCCAGTGAGGAGGCCATAGGGGCCATGGCCCCCTCCGAAATTTTGTTTTACAATTTTAGATTCGCATACTTCACGATTTCACACGTTCAATTTGCATTTTGAACAATTTATAGGTAAGTAAAGACCTAAGTAAAAAGTTCGATGGCCCCCTCCGAGAATTCAGTCTGGAGCCGCCCTTGAAAAGAGGGTGCCCACACTATACCTCGAACCTGAACTGAACTGAAATAAGGAGGTAAATAACGACACATGCATAGATTATAGAGCACTTTTCAATGCAATCTTATTTGGGCACCTTCTTAACCTGTTCGTTTCCTTCGGTCACAGATTGCAGTGATGACCTTTTCTGTGCATCCGCGTTGCTTCCTGGCTTGGGTTTTGAGTGCCCTGCTCCCGCCCAGCACAGCGAAGAAGGATAATGAGTTGGTTGGAACATTGAAATGTACAAGAAAACACCCAACTCTGACGGAACACCTCTCTGGAGGAGGAACACCCAACTCTGACGTTTTGACTGTTGCCAGTCACGAAGAATAGATTTGATTTCTATAAAAATAGTTGCGGGTGACATAGCTTAGCTCCACGAGAATCCTTTACTTTTTAGCACGTCATTTCCCGTAAAAAAAAAAATAAAAAAAAAAATAAAATAAATGTCATACGATTATTTTTAATAGCACTGGCATCTGCTGAAAAATGGAAGAATGCGAGAACAGATGGATTAGATTGCCCAATGCAGAAAAAAGGGCAGCCGTTGCGCCATCGCTCGACTGAACGACCAGCAAGAGGGCGGACGATCGAAACGTTCAGCGCGTGCCACAGATCGAGAGACCCTTTTTTGACGACAGCTGGCGCCTCAAAGGGTTAAAAAAAACCCAACGAAATGATGCGAAACTGCTCAACCCCAATCCCAAACACTAAATACAAATTACGCAACCCAATTAAACATTCGTTTACCAAGCGCCCGATGCCTTTCGAAACGAGTTTAGTAGTAGTAGTCGGCACGATATTTAATCGGCACGGGAAAAGTCGAACCGACCGGTCAATGTTTACGATTCGACATCCATTCCCAAAAGGTTTTCATCTTCCTTCTCTCGATAAACATTCATTCCTGATGACGAATGAATGGAAGAGCGGGCGAGAAAACGGTGCGGGCGCTTAGCAGCAACCGGCAGAAATGTCCTGTTTAAATCCACTTCTCTCAGTCGGTAAGTTTCAGATGGATGGTCAGTTCGTTACATATGTATGATGTCGCTGAAAAGGTCCCGCTATTTTCCGCCTCGCGTATTTTAGAGAGGATCAGCGGATATTTTAAACGCGCCGAGCGAGTGTTTTGAAAGTAGACGTGTGAGTAAGCTGGAACGACAGTTATTCAATGTTAATTCCAATTGCCAACTTTAGAGAGACGCCATCGATGTATTTATTGGGTTGTTTGGAATGTAATTCCGTTTTTTTTTTTTTTTTTTTTTTTTTTTGACCAACAGAGGACTTAACTTGTATTTTTCCCGCAGCCAATTTCACAATCATTATATCATTTCAACAGTTTATACATAAACCTTACTTGCGAAAAAAAAGTTCGATGCATTCTGAGCTGTTGTTATTGGTTGATAATCTTTCAAATAGGGAAAATGAAAAGTGGCATTTTCGACATGTTTTGCTTTATCGAAAAGGTAAAAATACTGTTTCAGAAAAGAAAAAAAAAACTATTCGATGTGTGTGGAGAACGCCCGTGCCAAAACTGGTTTTCCAAAATTTTGATCTGGCCATTTTGATGTGCAAGACGAACCCCAAACTGGAAGGTCAATGGAAGCTGATGAAGATACAATGAAGGCATTCATGGATGGAAACCGGCGAATAACAACTTGTGAGATCGCTGAAAGAATCAATGAATCGAATTCGACCCTTCATGATCATTTATAAAACGCCGCATATGTGCGTGCCTCACCCTAGTAGCATAACTAGTTCTAAAGGCGTTCAGAACGTGCCTTTTGAACGTCAAAGAACGTGTTCAGAACGTTTCTTGAACTACTTGTGCTACTATGGCATGCTCTTAAAAAAAAGAAAGGGCTTTCCGAACAACCCGATAGCCTGCTGAACGGTTATACAGTGCAGTCGTAGCCATAGCTTGACTTAACTACCAGCAAGATGGCGATCGATAGAATAGTCCATTGCATGCGACCGAGTCAATGAACTTCTTTTTTTTTTTTGACATAGTTGACTATACGCCTGGGCCAAAATGATACGATGAAGGAATATTATAGAGAGAAATCGTCCAGACTGACCGGACAATCCAGCTAGCCAAGGAAGTGCTGGCGATATGAGCTTCTCTGGTACCGCTAATACTTTTTTTTTTCTCTAGTAGCTATCTTTTCTCATCTACCAAGTGTCACAATCAAATGTTGGTTAATCAGATACTTAAAAAGGATACGTAATTTAATGATATAATTAGTTTAAGAGGCAAAACTGAGGTTTATCTAACTTTTCAACGACCATCCATAGATTTTTATGCGTCGGAATTCTTTTTCTAATTTTATTTCATTTTATTATTGTTGTTGTTGTAAAAAAGCTGGCCATGCTCTCTCTCTCTCTGCATTGTTTTAAAGGGTATATATTAGCGAACGATTTCAGGACACAGGATCGCAACTGGCGGAGGGGGGACACGCACCCAGGGCGGCGTGCTGAGGAGGTCGGCACAATCAGTTATGGTTTTAAAGAAGGGGCATCCATAATGTGACCATTTATTTTTTCCTTCAAAACGGGGCATCTACTACTTTTTTGGCAATAGTGTATTTATTTTATTCCTCAAAACGGGGGATCTAATGTTTCTAAGGTAATAGGGTAGGTAGACTGAATTTACAGGTCTGGGTATCTTTTAGTTGTCAAGAAAACGCGCAAACAAGCTTGTATTAATGCTAATATCAAAATAAAATGAAAAACAAAAAACAAAACTTTGTTAAAACACACATATACTGTAAAAAATAGTGCCAGACGTACGCTTCGGGTGGTACAAGGGGTAGGCCCTTCTTCGACTTCAAAAACACCATCCGACACAAGGTAGGATGGCAAGAAAGTGAGAAATGTAAAGAAAAGGACACTCAGAAAAAAGAAAGTTGTCATTCGGAAGGGAAACAAATTCTTAGAAAACCAGAGTGAAGAGGGAAAATAAAGTGGAGATCGGGGGAGGGGGAGGAATAAGCAAAAGAGGAACATGACTTCCAAAAAAGAAATAAAAATTAAATAAATTGAAATAGTTGACAAAAAAAGAACAAACACCAAAATAATACATCCCCCCCGGCGTTTTCTTTGCGTCTCGAGAGGGGAAGGAGGTCAGATTTTTTTTTTTTTTTTACAGACACTGCCATTGGATGATTTTAGATTTTGAGCGGCCTTTATTGAAATCGTTACCTCTCTTTCTAAAAACGGGACATTGCTGTGTCCTAAAGCTGTGCTTGGGGACAACGGGACAAGCAACCTAAAAACGGGACTGTCCCGTTCAAAACGGGACAAGCAACCTAAAAACGGGACTGTCCCGTTCAAAACAGGACGTACGGTCACCTTAGGCATCCAACTTAAGGTTTGCCCGGATGACGTAGTCCCTAGTTTTTTTTTGCGACACAGCGACGCCTACTGATATCAGTTACAGAAGCAGGGGCGGCCCGACATGGTAAGCAAAGTAAGCATTGCACGGGGGCGCCCTCTTCCAAGGCGAGCCATTTCCAACTCAAACACTGACAAAAATCTTGGATCTATAGCATAAAAGAGGGGCGCCTTTTTTTACGTTTGCAGGGGGCTCCTCGTACCCTACGGTCGCCCCTGTAGAGAATTGGCAGACAGACAAACCAAACCTATAAACACTTTTCACAGCTTTTAAAAGCAAGCAACTTATAAACACACTTAGCGTTGCCAGGCGTCCGGATAAAGCCGGACATAGTTTAGGCTTTTTTGATTGCGTGTCCGGCCAAACTGAACGGTGTCCGGCTTTTGTTAGGCTTTTTACGGGTGACTTTGGCTGATGAGTCATAAAGTACTTGAACTGATTGGGCATTCGATGTTATTTATATTTCATTAGAATTGAACAAGATTCAGGGTAATAATCAAAAAAGCTTGATTTTACATACAATTTGTTTTGTCGTAATTATAAATACTGAGACAAAATCCTCAATAGTGTAGGCTGTCCAGCCTTTTTACCCAAATATCCGGCCAAACCGGCTGGTCTGTCCGGATATTTGGTTTGGCGACCTGGCAACCCTAAACACACTAATACAGACGTAACTCTGGGTACGGATGTTTCGATCGGTACAAAACACCCACCCTTCCTTTAGGGAAAAAAAAAAAAAATTGGAAGAACAAACATTCTTTTAATGGTATGCCGTTTTCCCGCCTTTTTTCTGTAAAGCCGTTCCATTGGTTTCCTTTCTGCCCCCTTTGTCTCTTGTCTAATGGGCAGGCGTTTAGAGAGAGAGAGAGAAAAAAAAGAAGTGACACGGATCTGGAAGAAAACTGTTCTGTGGCGCAATCGAATCGACCTTCATCGCAATTTCGCCCGTGACGTCATCGCCGAAAAGGACCCAGCTGCTCGACTGTCCCGGAGATAGATGAACTGCGCCCTTCACTCAACATCCACAGGGATGCGGGCTGCTGTACGAACTCTGGGCAAAACTCGCGATATCTGCCCCCCAAAAGTAGCTGCGTTTTTACTTCCGAAGAAATCGCAAAAATTTTTGGTAATGAGATTTTGACATAAAAATCGATTTCGATCATTTACAAATTCAAGTCGACAAGTTTCCATTTCACCGTACGTATGTACTCGTAAACGTACTTACACATTTTGACAAACCGTGAATCCCGTTTGGCAAGTTTAACCCTTGAACGCGCAGTGTTCTCGCGCTCTGGGAACACCCAACTCTGACGTTTTGACTGATGTCAGTCACGAAGAATAGATTGGATTTCTATACAAATAGTGGCGGGTGACATAGTTCCACGAGAATCCTTTCCTTTTGAGCACGTCCTTTCCCGTCAAAAAGGAACACGTTTCTTTTGAACAGCACTGACATCGGCTGAAAAATGGAAGAATGCGAGAACAGCTGGATAGATGGCCCCATGCTGAAAAAAGGGCAGCCGTGGCCATCGCTCGACTGAACGACCCGCAAGAGGGAGGACGATCGTAACGTTCATCGCGTGCCACAGATCTAGAGACTCTTTTTTTGATGACGGCTGGCTGTGCCGCACAGCCAGCCGTTTTTGTAAGGCTAATCTTTGGTAAATTGATTCGCCATACATATTTTTCTTCCTTGTTCCATAAAACACTGCTTTGAAATCGAAATCTACATTAAAATCGTCAACTAAAATTGTACTGTATATATTTTAGCTTTATAAATACTATTATGCCGTTTGTGTCTAGGGGATGTGACGTATTCATCTTACTTGTTCCGTAAAATACTTCTTCAGAATTGAAATGTATACTACAATCGACCACTAAAACTGTTTTACAATCTTGGTCAGACTTGTTTCTCACCCAATATGGAAAATATCGCCAAGCTATATATAGGTTCAGCTTCCAGGATTTTTTTTTTTTTTTTTTCCGGTTGGGTAGGGCGAGCCGAACGTGGCGATAAATCATCAAAAATTGCAAACCTCGGCGACCTTCAACATTATATTCTTCCTCCCGCCCCCTCGTCCCCACTCTCTTGTAAAGTGCAACAAGAACGTGTCAACGTAATCACAAATCGGTCCACAAAAATTGGTCGACAGGGAAAACTCGGAATAAACGAAGTAGCACCTACATATCCCATTTTATTTATTTATTTATTGACCGATTAGCTATCGAGGTTTGACTGATAAATCCAGAGAGAAGAGATATGAATACAAGGAGACGGCATTAGCTATCTTCAGCACTGGACGAAATGAAGTCGCTGTGTTTGGTCAAAGTACTGCGGAACATCTAGCTGGTTTCTTTTTAAATAGCAGTTGAAAGATGTACGATTTTACGGATTTTAAAGTGAAGATGCACAATTATATGTCACCGTAGTTCTAAATGCACAATACCAGCATTCTACAGTTAAAAGTTTTTACGATTATGCCAATTACGTCATGATTCTTGGCGCCAGCTTTGGCGACATGACGTCTTTAAAATTGGAACTGTCACCGCAGAATAACGCCCCAGCAAACACACACAGGTTCTCTGAACGTCTACTAACGTTCAGAAAACGTCTTCTGAACGTTAATAGACGTTCAGAGAACCTGTGTGTGTGTTTGCTGGGGCAGTCCTATTGCAATGGGGGTCTAGTCTCTTAACCCATTTGTGCCTGGATATTTTTGCGACTTTCTTCGATTTTTACTGATAACAGAAATAATAGATAAAGTTCTGATGTCAACTTCTTGAACAAGGGTTAATTTCTTTTAAAATCTTTATGCATAAAAATCAAAATATCAACATCCTACGTGGTCATGTTAAAATATTTTGTAGAGTTGAGGCTCAATACTCATGAACAAAGGCTAGGAAAAATAAATAACGTTTTCGACTAATAGCGATAATGCCGTCCCAAAAAAGGGACACTAGGCATAAATGGGTGAAGCAGAACCCCTAGGGATCAGAACAATTTCCCAGATAGCACACACAGGTTCTCTGAACTCCCATAATCGTTCGGAAAACGTTCTCTGAACGTTAATAGACGTTCAGAGAACCTATGCGTACTATCTGGGTTCCAAGTTTTCGTATTCAGTTAGCGATTCAAGGAAAGAAAAAAAAAAATAATTCTTCAGTTTGAGTCAAGTTATCGCACAATAAAGGACGACTTTTACTGCACGTGATTTTTTCGAACGCTCGTTTTAGAAATGAAAACTTCGAAGTTGTTGGTTTTTTTTAACACCTCTATTTGTAGTTTTGGCTTGCCGGCGAATTAACTTTTCTAACTCCGGCAGAAAATACAAACGAATTATCGTGTATAACAGACAAAAGGAAAGGTCTCGTCGTTTGTTATCACACGAGTGGCCAACAAACTGTTACGGTAGCGACGTGGTCTGCCACCCGAAATAATTGCCTGTTACACACTGTGCAACAAAAATAAAATAAAAGCGAGTTCCCTCACGAAAATGCATTCACCTCGAGTATTCTGGTTCGGAAGTGGCGGAACGCACGTTTGATGTGAAAAGAAGTTTGCGAATGCTCTTTCAGTGCAGGGTTAGCAAGTTGTTTGGCAACAGTATACTGAACCGCAGTAAAAGCTATTTAGAAAAAAAAAAAAAAAAAGGATTTCCCGCCATATTGAAAAACGAAAAAAACAGGAATGGATTATGCCGAACCTGTTTTTAAAATCACGGACAACTTATTAACCCTTTAACGCGCAGTGTTCCCGTTCTGGGAACACCAAACTCTCACGTTTCGACTGTTGCCAGTCACGAAGAATAGATTGGATTTCTAAAAAGACAGTTGCGGGTGACCTAGCTCCACGAGAATTCTTCACTTTTCAGCACGTCATTTCCCGTAAAAAGATTATTTTTAACAGCACTGACATCTTCTGAAAAATGAAAGAATGCGAGAAGAGCTGGATAGATGGTCCCATGCTGAAAAAAGGGCAGCCGTTGCCATTCGCTCGACTGAACGACCAGCAAGAGGGCGGACGATCGAAACGGTCATCGCGTGCCACAGATCGAGGGACCCTTTTTTTTTTACGACAGCTGGCTGTGCCGGCTCAGCCAGCTGTCACCATCTTGCTGGTCGTTAAGTCGAGCGATGCCCTTTTTTCAGCATTGGGAAATCTATCCAGCTGTTCTCGCATTCTTCGGTGTCAATGCTGTTAATTGTGACCATTTTTTTTACGGGAAATGACGTGCTAATAAAAAGTAAAGGATTCTCGTGGAGCTCTGTTACCCGCAACTATTTTTTTTTTTTATAGAAATTAAATCTATTCTTCGTGATTGGCAAAAGTCAAAACGTCCGAGTTGGGTGTTCCCAGAGCGGGAACACTGCGCGTTAAAGGGTTAAAGTCGTAAGTAAGTTTCAGTTTCTGATCCTTGTGCGGCACATAGATACAGAAAATTATTTCAACGAGTTTAAAAAAAAAAAAAAAAAAAAAAAAAAAGAAGTTTCCCATACTACGAAGGAGCAGCACGACGTACAACTAAACACGAGAATTACGACAAACACAAACGCGGGAAGATGGAAGTCGGGTGGAAAAGAGCCAGCGCGAGGCTTTTTCCCAGCGACGCGACTGATGTGGCAGAGAAACCAGTTTTACAGGTTAAAACAAGAGATCTTTAAAGGATTCGCTGTTTACCACTTTCCATCAAAATTGGATAAGTTCAGGATAGGGTTTTGTACGTCCGTCTAATACCTGTAATGATGACTGCCACGAAATGTGCACCTGTCATTTATACGTACGTCATGTGCCTAACTAAAAATGGTGTAGAATGTGTGTGGGTGGCATCGTGAGCAGTTTTTGACATGACATTCGCCCGTTAAAAAAAAAAAAATCCCATCAAGATAGATCTACGGACATTAAATTTTATTTGGGAGACGGTTATGCATTTAATAATTATTATTAAGAACACTTTATTATGTCGGTTGTGCGAATTGTGAGACGCCCTTTCAATGCTTAAAAATTTATTTTGTAAACTGCAAAAAACGCAAAGGTTTATTACATATAACGAAGAATTTTTAAATAACGCACACCTATAAAAAATAGTACAGTTAGTACAGTACATTCGTTTTGGGTTGTACAAAGCACACCCACCCATACTTCTTCATACGCAAAAGATTCTACAGCCAGAAAAAAAAGTAATAATAGTAATTTTTGCAGCTGAAAAAGGAAGGACATTTTTTGTTCCACCCGAAACATATACTATAATGTATTTTTATGTGTGTTATTTCACGAAATTCTTTAATGTTTTAAATCTTTAAAAAAAATTTCTTTAATGTTCTTATTGTAAAGGTTTATTGTTTATAAGAGTTTATGGTACGATTTGTGAAGAAATATGTTTAATTATATTGGTTGGTGCTTCTACATAATTACATCGTTGTCAACTTTTTGTTGCCGTTATGTTCACTTTTTGGAGATTTCAACGTTTCGACTATGCTGACTAGTTTACTAACGAAATTATCCTATAAGAAAAAGACTTCTATGTGACTCTAAGCATTGTAAACTGTGACCTCTAAAAATAATATGCCATGTGAATTATCCAGAATATTGTCAAATAATAACAGCTAATAAAAACTGGTAATCTTATAAATAAAAATGAAATTCTGTTTGTTTGTTTGTTTGTTTGTTTGTTTGTTTGTTTGTTTGTTTGTGGATTTGATTCGTATACAAATCCACAAAAATGGACCTATCGGCCTGAAATTTAGCACAGATGTGTAAAATAATATAGAATAAACCACTGTCCACTTTAAAACTTTGAAAGTCCACCCGTTCCCGGAATTTAAGAGATTTTTTATGCTCTTCACGCAAAAATCTTTCAGTAATAGTAACCCCTGTAGTGAAAAAAGTGTTAAATAAGGATCGTGGTTGCCATGTGTGGCGATTTTGCCGAATAAAATGTCGTTCGTATACAAATCCACAAAAATAGACCTATCGGCCTGAAATTTAGCACAGATATGTAAAATAATATAGAATAAATCGTAGTCCACTTTAAAACTTTGAAAGTCCACCCGTTCCCGGAATTTAATAGATTTTTTATGTTCTTCACGCAAAAATCTTTCCGTAATTGTAACCCCTGTAGTGGAAAAAGTGTGAAATAAGGATCGTGGATGCCATGTGTGGCGATTTTGCCGAATAAAATGTTTTAAATTCTCAAAGTAAAAATAAAAGAATAATAATGATTTTTTTTTTGTTAGTTTATATTCGTAAGGTTATTTTTTTTTAATTATATTATCGTGTGCATGGGAAATCAGAGCAGGAATGTAATGCTTTACACGCAAAACAATAAGAATTGAAGATTTCCGAGGCTAATGTGTAAATTTTTTTAGTTTGGCGAAAAAATAAAATGGCTGAAATATAGATTTTGAGTAAGTGAGTTCTAGCGGTTTGCCCAGTTTTCGGCTTGGCGCAATTTATTGAGAGCTTAAGGAAATAGATTTTTGAAAACAAGTGCAAAGGTTTTATTAGAATACAAAGTTTAATGATCCGTGAAGAAATAATGCAGTTATTAAGGGATTTCAAGCGATCTAACTTCAGAATTCTCGCCAATTGAATACATTGATTTAAGTTGGGGGAATTCCGCCAAATTTCAGAAAATTGAAATCTTCTCATTTAGTACATCGGAGTAACGATGAATAAAACACATTATAGTTGATAATTAAAAAAAAATCGGCTGTATTAAGAGATTCCACTTTTCAAATAAATGCCTGGCGGTCGAACCATTTCCCATTTTGATTGCTGCTAAGTCAATGCTTCGAATGATTCCCTGAAAAAACTCTTGCAAAATGGCGTATGTTGGCACTTTGGCGAGGCTTAGATTTAAAACTGGATTTTATTTGAGACTGGTATATATAATAACACTGGTTATAGATAAAAATGAATGTTGGTATGTGTTTATGAGGTTGAAAAAATCCAGCACCGTTGAGCACCGTTGCACGATGAAATTTGGTTCACCTAAGTATTTTATCATGGAGAAGGTTTTTATGCTATCCGTTTTCCTTAACTTGCTACTTGGTGCCGCAGCACAACGTTGAATTCTATTCCGTTTAACCGTTTGCTATGCGAATATCGTCCAACCGATTTCGATGAAATTTGGTACACGCGAATATTAGAACACGGAGAATATTTTTCACTATCCATTTTGCTGTAACTTGCCGCTAAATGGCGCTGCAAAGCATCAACTTCTATACCGTTCGACCAACCAGCATAAAATTTTTTATATTTACACATTTGAGCACGAAGAATATATTCTAACTGCGTTCCTTTTGATGTTACTCACCACTAGATGACACTGCAATGCATTATTATTTTAACTCGCCACTAGATGACGCTGCAGCAGGCCAAATACTTGACCATTCAAACGGTCGCTATGAAAATCAGTATACATAGCTATTTGAACAATGAGAATATTTTGGCGTTATCCATTTTGCTATAACTCGCCACTTGACGGCGCTGTAGCAAATCATTACTTTAATTAACTACTAGATGGCCCTGCAGTGTATCACTTCTTGACTGTGCAAATGATCGTTATGAAAATTGGTATACATAGATAGTTGAACACGGTCGCTATGAAAATCAGTATACATAGCTATTTGAACAATAAGAATATTTTGGCGTTATCCATTTTGCTAAAACTCGCCACTTGACGGCGCTGTAGCAAATCATTACTTTATTGAACCACTAGATGGCCCTGCAGTGTATCACTTCTTGACTGTGCAAATAATCGCTATGAAAATAGGTATACATAGATATTTGAACACGGGGAAGAGTTTGGCGCTATCCATTTTCCTATAACTTGCCACTAGATGTCGCGTCAACACATGAACTTCAGGACTGTCCAGCCGATAGTCATGAAAATTCGTATACATCAATATCTGGATGCCAAAAATATTTTCGCCGTATCCGTTTTGCTAAAACTCGCCACTAGATTGCGCTACGCCGCATAGCCTTCTGCACCGTACAAACGATTGCCTTGCAATTCGGTATGCATGATTATTGGACACAATATAACGCGATATCCACTTTGCTATATCTGTTTATTACAATGAATAGTAATCACCACAAATCGTAATATCAAAAAGTCCATTCATTCCCGTGCGAAGAACGGGTACTTCAGCTAGTAATAAATAAACTTTACGCACACAGCAGATATTGTTTTGACAACGACAATTGGTTTGTTTGTTACCCAAGAAAGGACAAATCACGTCACCGAATGTGTCGTTTAGAGCTACACAGGCCCTTCCCGGAGTTTCCCACCAAAATTCGGATCCTCATCCGATGGCGGGGGACTTCTGAATATTGGCACCCCTAGGCGACTACCCAGCGATCGCCGAGTGAACTTTCGGAACTTCGGATTGCACGTTCACGCCCACAGCATGTACAAGGTGGTCTTTAGTGGTAGGTCGCAGTCGAACCTGCAATGTTCCGGTTACAGGTCCAATATCTGAACTCTTTGACGCGCAGTGTTCCCGCTCTGGGAACACGCAACTCTGACGTTTTGACTCTTGCCTGTCACGAAGAATGGATTTGATTTCTACAAAAATAGTGGCGGGTGACAGAGCTCCACGAGAATCCTTTACTTTTTAGCACGTCCGTTCCAGTAAAAAATGTTGTCACGATTATTTTTAACAGCACTGACATCTTCTGAAAAATGGAAGAATGCGAGAACGGCTGGATAGATGGCCCAATGCTGAAAAAAGGGCAGCCGTTGCCATCGCTCGATTGAACGACCCGCAAGAGGGCGGACGATCGAAACGTTCATCGCTTGCCACAGATCTAGAGACTTTTTTCTGGCGACAGCTTCAAAAAAGGGTCTCTAGATCTGTGGCAAGCGATGAACGTTTCGATCGTCCGCCATCTTGCTGGTCGTTAAATCGAGCGATGGCAACGGCTGCCCTTTTTTCAGGCTTGGGAAAGGGTTGCGCTTCAAAGGGTTAAACAATGGGCTACCACAGCCCTCAATTTGTTTGTGTAACTAAATAAATGAAACAATACAAACAGTTATAGACCCATGCAGTGATTGTGGATATTTTATTTACCTTTAAAAAAAACAGCCTTCCTTAAATTAAAATTACACTCGACATTTGTCGGACATTACTTTGAAATTCTAATTAATGAATACGATATCAACCGAGTATAAGCAGACAGCAATTTATTTATCCCTGAATTTTTTCGAAGATAACACCGAAGCTAAACTAGAATGATTAATAAAAACTCTGATCAATAAATGCAAGCAGTTAAAAAAAAAAAATCTTCGTCTTTAAAGAAAACCGATTCGCAAAAACGATAAATATATTTTGTTTATTCCAAGGGAGATTGTGAAACTATTTATTCTCTTTCAAACTCCGAATTTCGTGGTATTTGTTTATCTGATGCATTTTACTTTTTTTTTTTCCTCCTTGCTTTCAGCAGAGTAATCTTAGAGGAGAGAAGATAATGATGTAGAATCCTCCCCGAACAGTCAAAATAAATATCAACGTTATTGGAAATGGGACGCATTTTGAAGAGAAAATGACGGTGGGCGTACACAAATTTCCCCGAAAAGAAAAAGATTACGCTCTTTTTTGTAAGAAAATAATAAAAATAATAATTTCAAAAGCATTTTAAGCATTACTTTATTTCTAGCATAAAAAATAGTTAGGCAGACACTGCTGAAAAATAATCGACTAGTGGACAGTAACGTAAATTTCCAACTTCGTATATTTGAAAAGTTACGTAATTTATACGCAATTCGTGCACAGTCCCTGAAACGCGATCCAACTATGCGATTTTTCCCCCCTTTCAAGAGCCATTGAAAGAAAAGTGGCATAAGTCAGAATGCACTTATTTTCATATCTCCGAGTTTTTTAAGGGTGTATGTCGAAAAAAAAAAGAACTCTGTTTTTAGTCTTGGTACACAAATTGAAATAAACTAATAGCGTCATGGTCTCCAAAAAATTCCAGAGGGTTCTTGATTAGCTGCTTTACACACTGCCATAAGCGAAAAAGCTGTGACTTTTGTGAAATTTTCAGAAAAAAAAATTCTTAAACATGGATCTGAGCTGTAAGATTTTCGAAGACTGACACGTTTTGTGAAAATTTCCGATTTTTAAGATTTTTTTCTAAAAGTTTTGAAACGGATACAGATGGATCGTTTATTTCAGTATGAAGTACAGCTTGTAAAGAGCCAGTTTCAAAATTTTGAGGTGCCTGACATCATTAGTTTATTTGTACTTATGTATCAAAATCAGATGATTTTTTCGAATAGCACCGTTAAGATGCAGGACTGAAACTTAATACATCCACTTATTAATGTATGGGGTACATTTTACAATTTGGGAATTTTTAGAAACAGGGATGCTGTATAAAAAAATTTAAATTTCGTATTTATTTAGATTTAAGTCTCCAGAAAACTTTAATCGATACCATACGATTCTGTACCTTTGTTTTACGTAACTTTGTAATTGATTGTGCATGTCTGGAATTCAGGAATAAACGTCTAGTTCATTGTTTTGGGACACCCTCTATAGTATAGGAATTATTTTGTGCGCCCCTGTAAAATAAGTGCAACTGAATTACACAAAGGGGTACATACTACTCCCAATAAACAGCGACAAATCTACATCAGTTTAATAAATATCGGCGCCTCTTATCAGGAATTACAGCGAGAAAACGGACATTTCGGAATTATCAAATCTTTTAAACTCGGCTGAAAGGAGGAAGCAGTTGTTAAAAATGTAATTGAGAGGAATTTCGAAAATATTCTCGCAGTTTCGAAAGGTAGCCATCTTCAGAGAGAGAGAAATAAAAAAATCAAGCGTGGTGCAACAAAAGAGAAATATACTGTTCGACCCGGCAAAATACTTAAATTACAAAAACTAAGATTTCATCAACTCAAACTTCGCGACGCGACACCGAGGGGAAAAAATCTGGAGTGACTCCACTCGACTTTTCGAACACTTACGATTAAGATCATTACCAAGCACTTAAATAAATTTTAATCGATGAATAATTCAAACGTATACCAAATTCAAACTCAATCGAATGCACCGTTTAAACGCTTGCGCACTTTCAAGAATTTCTACCCATATGCCATTATGCCATAACATAAAAGAAAGTTTAGTCGTAGCCCTGTAGGAGAACTATAAGTCCTATACACACCAAAATCAATACCGGTCTTAGGATGGTGGTTTATAACATGTATACCGAATTTGAGCTCAATCGAATGTATCGTTTAAACGCTAGCGCACTTTCAAGAAATTCCCCTCCCCCATAGGACATCATGTAAAAGAAATCTTTGTCGTAGCCCTGTAGAAAAACTATCAGTCCTATACACACCCAAATCAATACCGGTCTTGCGACGGTGGTTTATAACATGTATACCCAATTTGAGCTCAATCGAATGTACCGTTTAAACGCTAGCGCACTTTCAAGAAATTCCCCCCATAGGCTATAATGTAAAAGAAATCTTTGTCGTAGCCCTGTAGAAAAACTATAAGTCCTATACACACCCAAATCAATACCGGTCTTGCGACGGTGGTTTATGACATATATATCCACTTTGAGCTCAATCGAATGCTCCGTTCAGGAGCTATCGTGTTCACTCACATACACACAAACACACATACACACACACATACATACATACATCTCGTAAAAATAGCATAAATGAATTCAGAAGACCTCAAAACGTGTCAAAACACCCAAATCTCGAAGTCGAATTTTTTCATGATGACAATACTTTCCTTACATGGTACATGTTCGGAAAGTAAAAAAAACAAAATAAAACAAGCTTTTTGAGATCAAAGGAAGACGACACTCAAACGCCGCTAACTAGCTGCATCTCTCCGGGAACCCCAATTGGAAGTCGAAATACGACTTGGAGTGTGCCCGCTCGCAAACTACACTTTATTAAACTAAACCGAGCGAGAAATCCCCGCCGTTGTTTGTCGAGCTCTGTCTGTCTCCGGAGTGCCATTAGTTTAGTTAGTTCAGCAGGACGTTATTATTCGACTCAACAAAGAGGGGGGGGGGGAGAATCTGGAATATAGAGAAGACCTTAATGACAGCGCACCACGAGCTGGAGCTCCAGACCTTCTAAACCGAATCAGGGCCGCCGCGTGCTAACACAGAAAGCGTAGGTGGCCCTCTCTTACTGGGCGGTTGTATATGTACACACTAGAGATCAGTTGGAACTCAAGCCTGAGCCTTTTAATTCAAGCCAGAGCGATATTATTTAACCCTTTAACGCGCAGTGTTCCCGCTCTGGGAACACCCAACTCGGACGCTTTGACTGTTGCCAGTCACGAAGAATAGATTGGATTTCTTTAAAAAATAGTTGCGCGTGACAGAGCTCCACGAGAATCCTTTACTTTTTAAGCACGTCATTTACCGTCAAAAAATGGGTCACGATTCTTTTGAACAGCACTGACATCTGCTGAAAAAGGGAAGAATGCGAGAATAGCCGGATAGATGGCCCCATGCTGGAAAAACGGCAGACGTTGCCATCGCTCGACTAAACGGCCAGCAAGAGGCCGGACGATCGAAACGTTCATCGCGTGCCACAGATCAAGAGACCCTTTTTGTGACGACAGCTGCCTGTGCCCGGGCACAGCCAGCTGTCGTCACAAAAAGGGGTCTCTCTATCTGTTGCACGCGATGAACGTTTCGATCGTCCGCCCTCTTGCTGGTCGTTAACGGTGTTAATCGAAAAAATCATGTGATTTTGGTACATAATTACAAATAAACTAATTATACCAGGCACATAAAAATTTTGAAACTGTCTCTCTACAAGCTGTATTACATACTGCGAAGACAGGCCAATCTGTATCAGTTTCAATACTTTTAGAAAAAATTCTTAAAAATCGGAAATTTTCGCAAAGCGTTTCACTCTTCGAAAAATCTTGCTGCTCAAATCCATGTTTAAGAATTTTTTCTGAAAATTTCACAAAAGCCACAGCGTTTTCGCTTATCGTAGTGTGTAAAACAGCTTATGAAGAACCCTCTGGAATTTTTTGGAGACCCTGGTGCTATTAGTTTATTTCAATTTGTGTACCAAGACTAAAAACAGAGTTCCTTTTTTTCGAAGAACAGCCTTAAGCCGAGCGATGGCAACGGCTGCCCTTTCTCCGGCATTGGGAAAGGGTCAACGGGCAGAAAGACAGACAAAACGAAATCGACGAAGACACTTCTCGAATGTGTTGGAAAATGTGTTTTTAAAAAAAAAGCAAAGCAATAAAGCAGTGAAAGCACCTAGCTCTTTTCCAGGCCTGCTGAGCACGTCTTTCTATGACTTTCATTTAAAGGAGAGAAAGACGATTTCCCCCCCGCCCCCTTACAAAAAAAAAAAAAAAAAAAAAAAAAAAAGCCATGCTTAAGAGCTTTTGAAGGAGCAGCCATACCGGAACACATCACACGAGGCGTAGAATTTTTATCGCCTCTGTGAAAGTAGAAGAGGCCAACTCACTTCAAAACAGGTCGATGCAGATAAATCCATTTCGCACCATTCTCCATCGTATATCTTGCGCATACTAAAATACTTCTTAATCACAATATTTCTCCAGACTGACCTTCTGCATTTTTCAGCACCTCACAGTCAAGCCGATCCGACAGTAAGGATGGATATAAAGCACGAGTGCTACTACGGTTTCGGGGTTCAACTCCCGTCTGTCGAGGGTGTTCGATCTCCGAACCGGGCGTGGCCAGTCATCGTGTCCGTCCCTTCATAGGGGACGACGTGGGTCCACCTACTAGGTGCCCCTATAATAGAGTGACCGACAACTCCGGATTTCGTTGCGGCCGATGCCTCCAAGGAATGGTTAAGGCCCGCCATTTCGAAAAAAATAAAAAAAGAACAGTGTATGCATATCACATCCCATAGAGTACCGCCAGTGGCGTAGCCAGAAATTTTTCATGGGGGGGTTTACGACTACTGCAACTCATATCTATGTATATGTGTGTGGGATAAGGGAGTGAAAAATATACATTTTGTATGGCAAAAAATTCTTCATGGGGGGGAGGGGGGGGTTATGACCTCTCTTACCCCCCCCCCCTTGGCTACGCCCCTGAGTACTGCACATTAGAGATGAGTTCGGGCTCATTTTTTGAAGCCCGAGCCCGAGCAATATTATTGAAGTCGGAGCCCGAGCCCGAAATTTCAGTTAAAGATAAAAAAAAAAAAAATCCAATTACTTCATTAATAGAATACAATGAATTTTATCGTTTGTGCAAATTAAAGACAAATAGAGTTGCAAACTCTCAATGCACTTTCTAATTCTTTATGGATCCATATGTTTATCCAATAATAGCGGATCTCATGACTGACTAATGAATATAAGCCGCCAGGGGCGTAGCCAGAAATTTTTCATGGGGGGGGGTTACGACTACTACAACTCATATATATGTATACGTGGGTGTGACAATGTAGTGAAGAATATACATTTTGTAATGCAAAAAATTCCTCATGGGGGGGGGGTTATGACACCCCCTTACCCCCCCCCCTTGGCTACGCCCCTGTAAGCCGCCGTTCTGAAATATCCAAAGAGCTTAACGCACCTTCCAGGCGCCAGTGCCGCTATTTTTTTTTATAAGTACAGCCAACTCCGGTTATAGTGAACCCGGATATAGTCAACCTTCGGATAGAGTGAACGCAAACCATGAGTCCCGATTCAAACACAGTATCTCTATCCATCATGAAGACACTTGGGTTCTAGTGAACTTCGGATATTAGTGGACGAAATTGGAGGGTCCCCAGAGGCTCACTATAACCGGAGTTGACTGTACTTTTATTTTACTCATGAAATCACTTTTTAAAATCTGTTTGAAGGAGTATGTTCAATAAAGGAGAAATTTTTCACGAGCCCGCCCGAGCCCGAACGCAATTGTGAATGACAGAGCCCGAGCCCGGTTCGGGCCCGGGCTCGGGATCGGGCGGAGCCCGTCTCATCTCTACTGCACATATATAAACCAAGGTTAAAGTGAAAGAGAGCAGACATACTCTTAAAAGTTGGACAGCTATCTCCTTAGAACGCGATCTAAGCAAAACTTCAGCATTCGTATTCTATTCGAAAATACCTCAAGAATGATGCCACAACGGTCAACCCCTAATCGTTTCTCTAAATTCACCCCGCCCCCCGTTCCGTCTACAGACATTTATTTTTTTTTTCCATAACAACGGGAACAACCCTCACGCTAGGATGACAATTAGCACGGGCGAGAAAAATATTCAACTGAAAAAACGTGCTAAGCAGAAATAATAATAATAATAATACTAATAATAATAATCATCGCAGCATCCCTATCCGTCAATTAAGGGGGCGAATTTCCCCTTTCCATTCGTCCAATCCGAATAAACTATTCCCTGGAAACGGACATGACATAACCGAGAGAGACAGGCTGCAATTCTATTTTTTTTTTTTGCTCCTTCCAGGAAACTGGTTTCTGAGAAAACCGCCAACAGCAGAAGGAAAGCAAAAATAATAAAAAAAAGTTTTACATGCATTATTACTCTCTCGGCTTTTCTGTGTGTTCTTTACCCTTCCTTCCCCTTCCTTTAATCAACGACCTATTTAGATCCTAGTGCCCCTCCCCCCCCCCCTCTCTCAGCCGGCCAACAGGTTTCGAGAAACTTCCAGACGGGTTGAATTTTTTGAAATTCGGGTTCTACAGTTTGGGAGGTCTTTTTTTTTTTTTCGTTTGTATAGTAGACGCCGGTTATAACCATAAGCGTAAAGTTTTCAAAATTATTGGGGGGGCGCGGGCCCCACAACCACATATATTCCCGTCAGTGGCGTAGCCAAGGGGGTGTTAGGGGGGTCAACCCCCCCATGAGGAATTTTTTTCCATACAAAATGTATATTCTTCACTCCCTTATCATACACTCGTATACATATATGTGAGTTGCAGAAGTCGTAAATCCCCCATGAAACATTTCTGGCTACGCCACTGATTCACGCACATATAACTTAGTCATAGCTGCCAACTACCATGGAATATATATAACCACTTTTTCTACATGATTTTTCGGCTTAAAATATAGCAAAATTTTTGTGCTGCACGCGCGAGCTGGTTGCAATTTAAAAAAGAATAATTAAAAAATAGACTGTTTACAAAAAATGGTTAATTATATTCCGTAGTAGTTAGCAGCTATGACTTACTATATATAAGTGTCAATTATTGGAGGCGCTCGAGCTCTATGGGTCTATAAAATTCTACACCTATGTAAGGTAAGTATCCATGTTAGTTATCTACCATGTTATAAGTTAAAAATAGAAGCAGTGTAAAAAATCCAAAGGAGGAAAAAAAAAAAACATTTTCGATGAGATAGTGCATTTTAGACACATCTGAACTTTTCTTTATTTCATACTTTACATTGCATAATCTGATTTTAATGAACCAGAGCCTGGCGAGGGCAGCTTATAGTCACATTGTGTGTTACGTGGCATCACAATGAATACTAAATCACGATTGAAATCAAAAGAAGAAAATTTTTAAAAGTCCAAGTAAAGGTTTTTTTAAACGTTTGTAAATGGCGTGAAATACTTTTTTTTTATGTTAGTATATATTAATTTTCTGTATTGAGTGGTCAATTATTGGGTGGGCTCAGCCCCTATTCACAATTTATTGGGGGGGCTCGAGCCCCACGGGCCCATATAACTCTACGCCTATGGTTATAACGTACTCTTACGGGACCTAAAAAAGAGAGTGGGCTCATCATTTCATCGTAATATGTGTTTTAAACAGGTCTGATTTTTTAAAATTTAAATTAAACAGAGAAATTTCTTAGCAATTTTTATTGAGATAAATAATCTAATTTTCTTTTGTTTTAAATGGGCAGATCCTACTTTAAAAATACTGTTTTGGATATCCATAATAGACTTTTGTAGAGTGTCTACATCATCACTGCGGCATTCAAAAAATCGTGATGCTGTTTTTGCAGCATTGAATGCTTCGGGTATGCTGGGTATCAGGCTCCTCTGTTTCCTCTTCACTATCCTCAGAATCATTATAGATAGGGCTTTTCAGGAGGCATTTGCATGGATGAATGACAAATAAAAAACAGGGTCTTGTTCTTACCCCTACCTAGCAGGCGAAAAGATCGCTCCCTTCATTCATGCACAATCCATCTCGCTAGAGAATCTCAAAACTGAAGGTACTGAAATTTCCGAGAACAAGGAAACAAAATTCTTAAGAAAAGCAACATTTTAATTTTGGCTTTGGTATAAAAAGTACGTTATAGCCGAAGTACGTATTTTTGTTAAGTACGTTTAACCGATGTGAAATAGCATTATAAATAGAGGACTTCAATCGGGACCTACCTTCTAGGTACGCTATAACCCTTTAAAGCGCAGTGATCCCACTCTGGGAACACCCAACTCGGACGTTTTGACTGTTGCCAGTCACGAAGAATAGATTGGATTTCTATAAAAACAGTGGCGGGTAACATAGCTCCACGAGAATCCTTTACTTTTTTAGAACGTCCTTTCCCGTCAAAAAAGGGTCACGATTCTTTTTAACAGCACTGACATCGGCTGAAAAATGCAAGAACGCGAGAACAGCTGGATAGATTGCCCCAATGCTGCAAAAAAGGCTGTGCACGCACAGCCAGCTGCCGTCCAAAACGGGGTCTCTAGATCTGTGGCCGGCGATGAACGTTTCGATCGTCCGCCCTCTTCCTGGTAGTTAAGTCGAGCGATGGCAACGGCTGCCCTTTTTCCAGCATTGGGAAAGGGTTGCGCCACAAAGGGATAACCGATAGTACGTTATACACCAGGTCCGTTATAATCGGGGCGCAGGTACCTGAGTACCTTTTTAGCTGCCATGGTGGATACCTCGCAGATACACCACTGAGTATTACCTTTGAAAACGGAGCACGGATGCATGCTAGAGATGAGTTCGGGCTCATTTTTTGTAGCCCGAGCCCGCGCAATATTATTAAAGTCGGAGCCCGAGCCCGAAATTTCAGCTAAAGATAAAAAACAAAAAATTCAATTACTTCATTGATAAAATACAATAAATTTTATAGTTTGTGCAAATTAAAGACAAATAGAGTTGCAAACTCCCAATGCACTTTCTAATTCTTTGTATCCATCCTTTATCAAAAAATGTAGGATCTCATGACTCACTAAGGAATATAAACCGCCGTTCTAAAATACCCAAAGAGCTTCACGCACCTTCTAGGCGCCCGTGCCGCTATTTTTATTTATTTATTTATTTTTTATAAGTACTTTTATTTTCCTCATGAATCACTTTTTAAAATCTGTTTCAAGCGGTATGTTCAATAAAAGAAAAATTTTTCACGAGCCCGAGCCCGAACACAATTGTGAATGACAGAGCCCGAGCCCGGTTCGGGCCCGGGCTCGGGCTTTCGGGCTCGGGCTGAGCCCGTCTCATCTCTAGTGCATGCACTACAGCTAAGAGTTAGAGATGAGACGGGCTCAGCCCGAGCCCGAAAGCCCGAGCCCGAGCCCGGGCCCGACTCGGGCTCGGGCTCTGTAATTCACGATTGCGTTCGGGCTCGGGCTCGTGAAAAATTTCTCCTTTGTTGAACATACTCCTTGAAAAAGATTTTAAAAAGTGATTCATGGAATAAATAGACGTACTTATTTAAAAAAATAGCGGCACGGGGGACTAGAAGGTGTGTGAAGCTCCAAAATTTATCGTATCCTATTAATGAAGTAGTTAATTTTATTTGTCTTTAACTGAAATTTCGGGCTCGGGCTCCAACTTTAATAATATTGCTCGGGCTCGGGCGGGCTCGGATTAAATGTCCTCGGGCTCGGGCTTCAAAAAATAAGCCCGAACTCATCTCTACTAAGAGTCCCATATTTGACCCACAGATAACATTTGAGGCACAAAATATTCGTTTAGTTGAACCAACACACACACACGCCCACGCACTGCTCTCTCTCTCTCTCGTCTGTCCACTTCCTGATATTCCAAGGTGACTCCCCCGAAATTCTGGTCGGATCAGGGAAGCCAGCCGCATTCTTTGTTTTATTTTTCTTAAATCAAGAAAAGATTTACGACTGGGCAAAGAGGATGCGGTTTCCTTTTCTCAGATAAAAGAACACTGGAGGAAGATCTTCTTCCTAACTGGAACTCTCCCACTCACGCACGTTTTAGTGAAACAAAATTAAAAATCCTAATATGGACACCTCATAACTTCTTCGTACGTCGGTTAAATTATACGCAACTTGCTGAAATACCCGTTCTTCGCACGGAACACATACAAATGCAAAATAAATAAGGTAACGTACCCATACTACGTGACCTATTTTTTAAGATTTTTTGACCCCTCCCTCCCCTCGGTGACCACTCGTAGTATATGTCAAGACCACCCACCCCTCCCCATTAAGTTTTTTCGTAGTATTGACAAGCATGATTTTTTATTATTCCGCAGGCAGAAAGTGAAATAAATGAAAATAATTTGACTCATATTCGTCTTTATTAATACGGCGTTTATTGCATAAGACTGCATGCATGCTTATAATTACTAGTAAATTAAATATTATGAAAAAGAAAAACTTATGTAAGAACATATTGCTAATTTACAACAAATTTCTCTCGGCGAAATCGACTACATAATAAAAATCTAAGCCACCCCCCGCCCGCTCCTGTGAATGAGCGTAGTATTTTGAAGATCTCCCTCCCCCCCCTAAACTGGTCACGTAGTATGGGTACGTTCCCTAAATAATAAACATATTTTGGTTACAGATTTAATGACCTACAAAAACTGTTTTACAATATACGTTAGGCATGTTCTAACTATACTTGATCTTTCTAAATACTGTTTGGAATGTGAATCATAATTCGCGAGTGTTCCGTATTTGTTTTTCGTGTTCTATAAAACACTTCTTCAAAATCGAAATGTATATTAAAATCGCCTACTAAAACTATTTTAAATCCTCGGCAGACATATTCTGACGTCACCTTTGTTTACGCGAATACAGACACCAATATCCCAATTAAATAAGTAAACAGTAGGATTAGGCAATTTCTGGGCAATTACGGAAGAGATCGCCAAACTGGCTCCAATTTCGGAGAGTTATTTTTTTATGCCAAATTTGGCGATAAATCACCAAATAGTGACAAAGCTGGGCGACTTTTCACATTTAATCTGATAACCATTATAAAGTGATTCACCCTTTCACCAGGTAGACAAAAATCTTTGAAATTAACGGCACTCAAGAGCTGAAAATACGTGAAAAACACCTTTTTTAAAACTAATCCCTATTGAGGTCGGAAAATCTTGAAAGCGATTTTTATAAATTTGTGTTCTTTACATTTTAATGAAAGATTTTTATGACTATCTTAATTTTCTTTCGACAAATATGAAACCAACGTTTTGGGCCCGTACCCCCAGTTAGGACAAGAAAACTAAAACATCCTGAAAATGACTTTTCGAGCGAGTAATTTGAGTTCGCTACATTTTAAAGCAAGAATTTTATGGCTATCGCTTATTTCCTTTTGAGATATCAAGGGAGACGTGGAAAGAACGCTTATTTATGGTTGCAGGCTGTAAAAAAAAAAAAAAGAAAAAAATCACACTACTGGTGAAATATTTCCCCTACTTTTCATTTTAAATATTCCCTTTTTTTTTTCAATGCGAAAAAATTCTCAAGAATAGTTATTTTTGCGGTGGTTTAAAATATCGTCTGCTGGGAATCAAATGCTGAGAATTTCACATTTTATTTTTCTTCTGTTGGAAGCATCTTAATGAAGTTCCACAAAGCGAAGTGATTTTATTCTTTTTAAGTCAGCTATTCTGATGCAAACATTATCATTAAGAATGAAACAATTTCGTAAATTTTTAAAAATTCTACTCTCGTCGAATATATTAGCTGTATACAGTAATGCTATTTTTTCGTATGTCAATATTTTGCCTAGACAAAACGAATGAAGATAAGAATACGAAATTTGGTGCGTGTGTGACTTTTTCAGGGTAGGGGGCCAAAACATTCTTTTCACATATCCAGGGCGATTTCAATGAAAAAAAAAAAAAGAGAGATCCATAAAATTCTTGTTAAAAAAATACAACACTTATGAATACTTGAATATCGATTTTAGAACAGTGCGAAAATAACCCTCCAAGGATGGTAGACGTGAGAAAAAAGATAAAGAGCCACCATTTTTTTTTTTTTTTTTTTTTAAGGAAAAAAAATATAAAATAATGAAATTTAATAAATAAATGAAATTTTACGAATACGAGTCTTGTGCTTAGGCACAGCTAATTTGCGATTCAATACGCGTTGAAAATTTATTTGTTTGAATTTTATATAAAAAAAACGGAACCAATTCCGGTACACATAATGCTTTAATTATGAGTGTCAGAAAAACCTCTTCTACCTAACGAAGAACGGGTACTTCAGCTAGTACTTGGCTAGATTCTGACTACAAAACTGGTATATAAATTCCGGAAGATTTAGAATTTGGAATCATTTCACTTCCCTCTTGCACTCCCTTGGCATTTGCAACATAAGCTTTATAAGCACTTAACAAACATTCGCTTGTGTAAAATGTTATCATCTATCTTTTTCGGGCGCATGCGCACTTCCTCTCTACTCAGAGTTTTTCCGTCATTAGGCGAAAAGTAGACATCCGCTCTCCATCCATATTTAATTACGCAAAAATGAAATACAGTTACTAATGCACAATTAAGATGAATAAGAGAAGGCCTCTTTCATTTATTTTATTTATTTATTCATTTTTTTTTTCCTCCCCTAGGAAAGAATGTTTCAAACGCTTCATCACCTCGTTCCTTAATTATAGACATTATCCGAGGGATGGATATGAGCTCTCTACAAGAAATATTTTCTCTGTTTGAATAAGTAAACGCTGGTGTTAAAATAATAAGAACAATTAACGGTATAATTACGAAGGTTTCGTTTTAGATGGCGTACTTTACATTGTTTCTTTCACTTTATGCATGGCCTTGTGTGGCATTTATTTTACTCTCCCGATGTTGTGTCAAATGCAGAATTTGTTCAAAGGCCGAACACAAGTTCGAAAGAAGAAATTTCCACTTTAAGAATAATACTCCACAGACTTATTAGAACGGTCCTATTAGTTGCGGCTTATCCGTGTGTTAATTGCTTCAATTATATGCTTTTTGGCATGCTTTCATCGTTTAATTACTAATATTTATTTATTTATAGAGTGTAAAAGGTATTTAAAAAGTCATATAGAGTGTTTAATAAATGAATGCATTTACTAATAGATTCATTATAAAATACATTCACTAGTCTACGACTACAGTGCTGAGGGCTTCACAACTTAGGCGATTGTAATTAATTTCTAGTTATTAGTTAACATTACTACAGTAGGTTCGACTCCGTGATAAAACATCCCAATAGTGGAATCCTGAGATAGCGAAATTTTTAATTGAAGCGCAAAATTAGAGCTTAGATAGCATTGCAAAATTTTTTATATAATGTGAAATGAGTTAGTTTTCTCTACTATTGTAACTAACGTTTTCGAAGAAAGTTCCTAATTTCCCCTTTGTTTACAAATTCAGGATTCCTGATGACCTAATCCAACGTCAAATTAATGTAAGATTAAAATGCTAGTCTTGAAATCATTAGCAGGCTTAAAATTGGGTAAAAAAGAAAAATGAGCAGTTCTAGAAGTTTCTTTTAAAATGTGAAAATTTTTATAAACGATGCACAAAAACAAACTGTGTTGGGAAAATAACAGAATTTTCCCAATAAAATAAACATGAATATAAACTAAAATATTTGTTTAGAAGGCATTACATGCATACAAATTGCATATTTTATGACTCCCTTTCACTTATAAGTCATTAACTGTACATTATGGTACAAACTAAAAGAATTTAGAATATTTTGAAGATCGAATCAAGTGATTTCGTTAATCACTTGATTTTGGTTAATAAATGTAGGAATACAGCGTATCTACTGTATTTCCTTTCTTTTTAACACTCTGAATTTATGAACAAAAATTTGTTAATATATATATATATATAGTATATATATATAGATAGATAGATAGATTGACAGACAAATTTAAAAATCCCAACTATTAAATAAATTTGTCTGAATTCACAGTATAGACAATTAACATTAATAAATAATCTCGTCTAGTAAAGTATTCTCTCGTCCAAATAAAAACGGTTTGTCATTTTTCTTTCTTTCTTTTCTTTTCCCCTCTTTCTAATTTATTTATTTATATTTTTTCCCCAACATCGTCGCATAGGAATTCCCTATTATAAAACCGTCATTATCACCAATCTAAGGAATGTAAAAATGAAATTCTGTAAGAAAGCAAAAAATGCGACGTTGGGAGGGAAGTTTTATTTGTAAAAATATTATTAACGAATTTCTCTCTTTATTGAATTTTGCACGGTTTTAAGTTGAAAAGAAGGGAAAGGGAAAAAAAAAAAGATCGTGTATGGTTCAATTTGAAGAACTATATCTTCGACGGTCGTTGCTAAAAATTTTTAAATTATACAAGTAAATGTTTAATTCCCTTAAACCTTTAACGCGCAGTGTTCCCGCTCTGTTAACACCCAACTCTGACGTTTTGACTGTTGCCAGTCACGAAGAACAGATTGGATTTCTATAAAAAAAAAATAGTTGCGGGTGACAGAGCTCCACGAGAATCCTTTACTTTTTAGCACGTCATTTCCCGTCAAAAAAGGGTCACGATTCTTTTTAACAGCATTGACATCCGCTGAAAAATGGAAGAATGCGAGAATAGCTGGATAATTGCCCAATGCTGGAAAAAGGGCAGCCGTTGCCATCGCTCGACTGAACGACCAGCAAGATTGTGGACGATCGAAACGTTCATCGCTGTGCCCGCGCGCAGTCAGCTGTCGTCAAAAAAGGATCTCCAGATCGTCCGCCCTCTTGTTGGTCGTTAAGTCGATTGAGGGCAATGGCTGCCCTTTTTTCAGCATTGGGAAAGGGTTAAATTATAATAATTTAAATTCGAGGCGATAAACAAGGTCCGAGGCTGCATGTCCAGTTTATAAAGATTCAATAAATGATAATGGATAAAGCACAATATAATTTCAAGAATTTCAAAAAATTCTATAGAGTGATACAGCTAAAATAATTCCATGTTCCCTTTCCAAACAAAGGAATGGTGTTAAAAAAAATAAAATAAAATAAAATAAAATTTTAAAAAAATTTCTCAGAAACTTAAATTTACAAACAAATTACGGAAACTATTTTCAAACACGATGCGCAATAACAACTTTTCAATAGGCTGAAAGTTCCTGCCCCTGGCACCGCCCTTAGAGCACACAATAAGAATATCGACCCACGCACAACAGCAAAAAAGCGAATGAGTCCATCACAAAAAGCGAATGAGTCCATCACATCAATGTCTTATTTCCCCGCTCTTTTACACGAGCGGAAAATAATGGATACTTGCCGGCTTCCAGGAGGACATGATTACGAGGGGCTGGGCGGTAGAGAGATATATATTAATATAGATTGCCGTAAGGCACCCGCGAGGACATGAAAATCTCCCGTCTGTATTAGAGCTATCCCATGCGGACTAGCCCCGAATGCACTTGTAGTATTATTGCTGTGGATCTGTCTCTAAATAGGAGGGGAACAGAATGCTGCATATGCATATAAATGGAGAGCTTATGAACGTGAATGGAATAGGAATGTTAATTCAGAGATGCTCGTGTTAATAGTTCTATTGAAATCGAGCTTCAGTTATGCGGACGACAATAAGCGGAGAAAGTCGAACTTCTACCACGTGCGTGTTGTCTTCTTTCGTTGGCCAGTTTAACCCTTTGAGGCGCAACCTTTTCCCAATGCTGAAAAAAGGGCAGCCGTTGCCATCGCTCGACTGAACGACCAGCAAGAGGGCGGACGATCGAAACATTCATCGCGTGCCACAGATCAAGACCCTTATTTGATGACAGCTGGCTGTGCAGGGTCTCTAGATCTGTGGCACGCGATGAACGTTTCGATCGTCCGCCCTCTTGCTGGTCGTTCAGTCGAGCGATGGCAACGGCTGCCCTTTTCTCAGCATTGGGCAATCTATCCAGCTGTTCCATTTTTCAGCAGATGTCAGTGCTGTTAAAAAGAATCGTGACAATTTTTTTTTTTTTTTACGGGAAATAACATGCTAAAAAGTAAAGGATTCTCGTAGAGCTCTGTCACCCGCCACTATTTTTATAGAAATCCAATCTATTCTTCGTGACTGGAAACCGTCAATACGTCAGAGTTGGGTGTCCTCACGGCAAGGACACCGCGCGTTAAAGGGTTAAACTAGAAACGACTGTATGAATAACAATGGGTCCTTTGAGCTTATTTCAACAGCACTCGCGTTAGTTTACCTAGGGAGTGCCAGTTTCAGCAAGACAATACGCCCCCTCACATTCGGCGAGAAGATCGCGGGATTTCATTCTCTATCGCATGAGAGACCCCAGCAAACACAGCCCTATCGGATAAGTTTTGGGCCGACATCGGCATGCCGACGCAGAATGTGCCGGGGCGATATCGCTCAGCCGGTGCCGAAAACGACAAATTTGCGTCCGCCTGGGCGTGTGTCGGGCCGGAAGGATGGGGTGGTTTTGGATCGGTGTCGGCTATAACGACAACGATATCGGCCCAGCTTTACGCCGGCCTTAAAGTGATAACTTTCCGCAAATGGTATGGTACCGGCAACGATAAAAAAACGAAAAAAAATCGCTGTCCCATTGAATTCTCAAATAAGCTTATAATTAGTTTCCAGGGGCAAAAACTATATTATATATATATATATATATATATATATATTTAACTAAATTAACGACTGTATGCCCCTAGGACTGATTTTGCTGAAAGTACTTATGAAATAATAAAAATTTTCTTTAAATAAACTGTTTTGATTAATTTAAAAAGTGTTTCATTTATTTACTAAATTATTTTGTCAAATCAACCACTTAATTAGACATTTTTCATATTTAACCAAATATTTAATTGCTTTTAAGCAAGGTTTTCGTAACTGACCAAATATTTGTTTATTTCATTCGTTTTGATAGTAATATACATATATTTTTAATATTTTAGAGTCCAAGAAAATAGTACATGCAATCAAACACATTAAAAAAGATAAATAAATAAGTTTACATTAATTATATTGCAAGTTATGCCATAATACAAGAATAAAGTGGACTTATATCATTATGCCTTGAAATAATGAAACTAGGTTTCTTATGAGAAAATATACAGTATGTTTCTGATATGTGTCTATATTTATGTTCTTCTACCTATATCACCTACTGTAGAGAGTTTTTTTTTAAACTTTTTAACAATATACATTATAATTTTTTGCGTATTATTAGCAAGATCCTTTTCAATACAATATTGATGTTTATTTGCGCAAAAGAATAAAAAATAATATCCTATTTATATTTATGCATGTTCCTCCTTTTGTATAATAATCAAGCTTAGTATGCTTATTAGTAATAGGATATACAGACATGAAAGTACATTGCTAAATTTTTAAATCGTTCAAAGATATGAAAAAAATTAAAGTAACAATTAAACTAGGAATTCATCTGAGTAAAAATATAAACAAGCATAATTTACAAGAAAATTAAAAAAGTTGAAAGTTGTTACCCAATATACTTTACAAAGAAAAGGCAAAACAATATTTTATACAATAGTTAAGTAAATATTTAACTTACCATTTTTTTCCTTACTTTTTGGATCTTCATTATAAGACAACCAAACAGATTAAAACATTGTTAATGAACTTAATTATGTCATTTAACAAATATTTTAATCCAGCTGGTCTATAGCAAAAATATTTATTCTAATCTTTTCAGAAATAATCACACCCTGGCATCTCACTAGTATCCGTGCAAATAAAGCTTTTCAACGTATTTTTCAGTGAAAACACACGAAGCGCCGAAGTCTTTTTTTTTTCTTTCTTTTTTCCCCAACAGGCTGTGGGTACGCACTAGTATAATAGGAGAGTTTTGAAAGGCACTCGCCCCGATGAATCACTCCGCCCCTCAGTATATTGGCGGGAATTTAGTTTAGAACAACCCTTCCCCTTTCGCCAACGGAGCAAACAATATATGCCTTTCCCACGCTTTTCTGCTGACCCTCAGGCTGTGTGCATTTTTTAAGATACTGGCATCTGGATTAAGATGGGGCGAAATAAGCAAAAATATTTGGATTTCGGAATCAATTTTGGAACAGTACGGAAAACTTGCAAAATGGGATAGTTAGAAAGTTAGAATTCGCAAACAGCTCCAACAATATTATTCACTATTTAGCCCTCCCCCCCATCCCCCCAATTTGCGACACCGTAAAACAGAAATAAGAGGGGGGGGGAAATCAAATTTTATGAAAAAATATCTTTGGAAAAAAATGTGAATTTTTATACTGGCATACCACGAAAATGTTACATAATAGGTCAGTTAGAGCCTACCAAAAATAAATAAATTTCTCTCAATATTTTACCTCACCACTCTGACCTGAAAAATTTGAGAAAAGTGAAAATTTCGAATTTTCTAAAAAGCTGTAGTACGAAAGTTATTTTTCGAAATTACCATCGATATTATTTGATTGATTAAATAGTACTTAAAATAATAAGAACGCATAATTATTAGACAATTTAATTTATTTTTTTACCAAATTAGTACTAATATGTTGTTTTTAAATACACGCAGATAGAAAACAGATTAAAACAAAAGTCTACAGATGCTAAACCTGTTCGCTTTTATAATTGAAAGACGCAATGGAGAAGACTCTCCTTCTGTGACCAGTATTGCTTCCTAGACCAGGCCTTTCAATGTCCAGTCGAGCATTGAAAGAAATTCCCGTTCTGGGAAGCTTAGTCACAGAGACAGTGTCATATTACTGGCAGGGCAAACGGGGCAACTGCACAGAGCCCCAAGATTTTAGGGGCCCAAAAATGTTATATGTTACACTTTTTATAATTTCACAATAAGATAACAAAGGAAAAAAGCGTCAAAAGTTTGTATTCTTTTTCAATTATAAACTATGAACAATGAAAATAATTCAATTTTACATCTGTATAAATTAATTTAAACTTCTTTTCAATTCGTCAAAAGGCTTAGTCGATATATAGCATAGCTGACAACATGGGCGCCAGCAGAATATTTCCCAGCGGGGGGGGGGGGGTGCAAAGACTTCTCAAGGGGGGTCAAAGACTACTTTAACGTATGGTTACCATGTTGGAAAGGGCAAAAAAGCAAGGGAAATCACTGCATACAAAAATCTAGGGGGAGGGCATTGCCCCCCCCTTGCCCTATGCTGCCGGCGCCCATGGCTGCCAACATTTGTAGAATCTGATTAACTACCTTTTCGTAAACAGTATTTTTAAAGTTTGAAAGTAACAAAATTTTTGTAATTAAATCTGTTGGTTAACTGTTATTAAAAAAAAATATTTTTTTTTAAATGTGATTTATTATATCCCGTACATTTTGGCAACTATGATATAGCAGTTGCAGTTATACGTAGCGTTTCACTGACGTTATCTGTTTCATTGATGTCATATATATTCGTTCATCATATTTATATTCTTTTATTTCACTTTACTTAAAATAAAATTTCTCGTGTTTGGAGAGAGGGGGAAGATATTTAAAATTTTTCAGAATAAACCAATCGTAATTGGTTTTTTAGAAGGGGGAAAGTTATCGCGTGGGGCCCAATATTTTTCTTTTGCCCAGGACCCACAGATGCCTTGATCGTAATCTGCGTAGAGAGAGACTTTAATTTGTGTTAAATTCCCACAAGAATATCGAATAAATACATTAACCCTTTAGCGCGCAGTGCTCCGTCTCTGAGACTACCAAACTTTGACGTTTTGACTGTTGCCAGTCACGAAGAATAGATTGGATTTCTATAAAAATAGTTGCGGGTGACATAGCTCCACGAGAATCCTTTACTTTTTAGCACGTCATTTTGCATAAAAAATTGTCACGATTTTTTTTAACAGCTCTGTGCCGGCACAGCCAGCTGTCGTCAAAAAGGGGTCTCTAGATCTGTGGCACGCGATGAACGTTTCGATCGTCCGCCATCTTTCTGGTAGTTAAGTGGAGCGATGGCAACGGCTGCCCTTTTTTCAGCATTTTTCAGCATTGGGAAAGAGTTGCGCCTCAAAGGGTTAAATGAAGCCCCCTTCCAAAAAAAAAAAAAAAAAAGGGGCTTTTGTTGATGTAGAAGCATTGTTGTGTATCTGCATTAACTAAGATGTTTGTTTTGCTCGTGCGTTATGACAGGTCTGCCACAGGTTTATCTGTCTAGGGAGGCTTCCTGGAGCGGAAGACTTTTTAAGGGGTTATATTTACAGAAGACTCAACCATGACATTGCATTCGGAAATGATATGAAATGCTCTAAGATAAAATTTAATATGGAAGTTTTAATTCGACGTGCCGTTCGGGTTGTGCAGTGACTAAAGAACCATTCTACCATATCACGGGTCCGGGTTCGATTAACGCTGGTCCACTTAATAGTTGCCTCCGCAATAAAGTGTCCAAGAATTCCGGCCTAGTGGTTCCAATGCTTATACGGCAAGTGGCCGCCATTTGAAAAAAAAAAAAAAAAAAAAAATGTTTAAACAGTTGTAATGACCCGATCAGTAGCGGATCCAGGGGAGGGGCTAGGGGGCTTCAGCCCCCCCCAAAAGAGATTGCTCAAGGGCAACATTCTGCTTTATTATACACTTTAAATAGCTAAAATGATCATATTTTATTACTTAGCCCCTCCCAAAAGCCTAATACATTGGTTTAGACTAAAATTTTGATTTAAAGTACATTTTAATTGGGTGAAATAAGCTTTTTTAAAAATTTAGCCCCTCCCAAAAAAAATTTCTGGATCCGCTACTGGACCCGATGTTGTAATAACCCGACAGTTTATGCTAACCATATCATCTGTGCTGTTTCAGATAGTCAGTTTTCAATAGCCGGACATTTTTTTTTCAATTATTGGTCAGTAATCTCAGCAATAACAAAAATATCCAGTACATTTACATTTTGGCTATGAGGAATTTTCTTGAAGAATTATAATGAATGTTAAAAGTCTTGAAAACTATTTAACTAATTTCATCAAAAGTTGCTATGTATTCAAAAATGCACCTCTTTTAATAATCGTCGTCTCGTTAATAAGAGTAATCGTCAGTTCGAGGCCGTGGGCGGTTGCCCACGTCGTTCGCGTCTCTCCCCCTCAAGTATTGCACATGGTGACGTTTCGAATTTAAAAAAAAAAAAAATGTGTTCCTAGTCCACAGCCTCTGAATTCATCAGTCGCCAAATCTGGCAGGTACGATTGTCAGAGCGATACATGGCTAAAACCACTCTTCCCTCCCCCCCCCTCACAATAGCCTTCTCTGTGTTAAGGGAAGGGGGGAGAGGCAAGGGAAAAAAAACACTATCTGGACGTGCCTGGCTGTGCCCTTGAGCATGAACTCTGACCCGCAAAACAGAACAGTGACCAATGTGTTGCGTCGAAAAACAGGCTATCGTTTCGGTAGGGACGTTCCGTTTCGGTATGGGATCTTAAGTACTGCAATTTCTTAAGAGCTTCAACGAAATCAAAAATTACATTATACTGAATTAAACTGTATGAGAAAATAATATTTTGAAGACTCAATAGTGTCTGTACAATTATAGAATATTTCGCTGAAAAAACAAACTGTTTTCAAATCTAACATAATGTTACAAAAGAAACACCATAAAGAAAAAATTAATGAACAGTCACGAAGTGATATTTTCATTTACATTTTATAAAAAATTGTTAAGGGACCTTCCAGTAGGGTGCGGCAATTTATTGGCATAGATTACATTTTAAATCCCCCAATACACAACGTGAAATGTGTACTATTCCATAAGTTTCTTATTTTCGTTTTCTTTTTAAGGCATTCAGATTAAATTAAAGCTCATGTATGAGTACTAATGCTTCCCAGCTTAAATTATTCAACGCTCCGTTTGAACCGAAAATCAGAGCAATGTCACACAAAAAAAATTAAACCAGTGCATATTTTCAATGATCAGAGCGATCCTGTTAAACCCGGGTTCAGATGTGGAATAAAATCGGACAAAGCGCAATATGGCGGATCCTAGGAAGGTGTTTGGGAACTTGACACCCAGCCCCCCCCCCTCAATCCTTCTTTTCACTGTGCATTTTGTTTTAATCAAATGAGCTTTTTCATTAAACTGGCTCCTCCCATTAAATTATTTTGTTTTAATGTGATATTTTTCTTTATTGTACACTTCATTTCAACCAAATTAGCAAGTCTCTTTTTTTGTGACTCGAAGACCAATTTTCTGATTTGATTTCATATGATTTTGTAGTTATGGCAAAGCTACGCGAAGGCTATCTGCTTAAATGGGGATGCCTTAAGCGGAGAAACTTTTAGAATGTTCAAACGCGTATTTACGTTACACCTGGAGAAAATCGCCCTAAACTCCAGACCATTAAATCGACAGCCTCGCGGTATACCAGTAACCTTGACCTTCACTCTTCGGCCATCTACCATGTTGGGTGTCTTATCCACTCGGACATGGTCGGCAACCAATTTTTCTGTATCCGCCACAGGAGGGTTGGGGTAAAATAAGTAAATTAAGCTTTAAAAAAAAAAACTATAAATTCCAAACTATAAAACAATTAATAAACAATAAAATTGGGGTTGAACATTAGTTATAGTAATTATTTATTCCCTAATTTTATAAAAATCAATCATATTTCTTTCATTTTATGAATATTAGATAATCTTTTGAATTTATAAAAATTTTATAAAATTCCCCCAAATTCTGTTCTAGAATTGGGGATACAACGGTGATTTATCCTCAATTATATGTTCAAAAATCTGTTTACGTTGTCTAACGCACATTCACATTACATTTGGAGAAAATCCTCCAAAATCCAAACTGTAGATTGGCAGATACGCGGTAGACCAGAACCTTGCACCTTCACATTTCAACCATGTTCAGTGCCTTATCCTCTCGGCCACGGTGGGATAAATAGTAAGCATCGAAACATAAATTAAAAAGTATTACTATAACAATATATATGTGCTGCTTGCTGGTTTTGTACCGTTAAGTTTAGAAATTACACTTCTGGGCCGATATCGGTTATGCGGTACAACGCCGAAATCGCATGTTAACCCTAAAAGACTTGCCGCAATCGGACCGTTGCATGACCGAAATCACCTTTCTTTTGCCTACGCCAACGCATTTTGCCGACACAGAACCGACACCGCTCCAGTTACCATCATGCCAATGCCGACATCGAAACGGCACTGCCGATGTCGGCCCATCCCTTACCCGATACGGCTGTGTTTGCTGGGACAGGGTCGAGCACGAGCTATCTCCGTTGTATATCTCACAAGCTCAGGTTCCACAGTTAATTGATTTACAGCCTCAGGCAGCCACATATGTATTCCATTTGATGAACCTACCAGTCAAAACTAAACACTTAATCCAGTTTGGAAGAAATAAACCAATGACATACTATTTAGATATGTTGTTGTGCTGTTGTTTCTGACGCCCCCTGACAGCCGCAAACGGCGGAGCCAGATACCCCCCCTCCCCCTCGAAGGGAGGCGATGGGCAGAGGGGGGGCGCGCCTTCCATAGTGGGAGGAAGCACGATTGAGCCCGTGGTCCCCTCATTTTGAACCCATTCCAGACGAGGGATCCACCCCCTAAAATTGGCACCCTCGGAAGTATCCCCGTTAACAACTTGGAGGACATTGGAGCCACGATAGATTTTACGTCCACCCGCACCCAAGAGCATACACGGTCCCCCAGTAGTCGAGCCGAGAGGAAGTGGACCCTCCCAAGCACTGGCCAAGCCGGATGCTGCTTCACTTGCCGTGTTCTAATGGGAACGGTGTTTAGCGCCCAGACCACTGCGGGACACTATTTAGATATATTAGAGCAGATTGGTAAAGGTCACCCATCGTCGAAATACTAGGCATGCATCTAAATGTTTAACATTGCTTTACGAACAGAACACAGAAATTTCGGGTTAGAACTGATACACTATCGCACCTGGGCCACAAGAATGAACAAAGTACTCGATTCACGCGTAAAAAACAAATAATTAAAAAAAAGGGTGCATTTCAGAAAAATTGACTGCAAATGTGAATGTAGCAGATACGTACACAGTAGAAAATTTAAGGGGAGATAAAAATGTGGGAGGGAAATGTGGAAAAAGGTAAAATTTCTAATAAAGAGGTTTTATTATAATCACTAGCCGCCTCCGGCTCGTCATCTTAATAAATCTCGTCCATGGGTAATCCATGGGTCTTCCCTATTTTCGTTCCTTATTTCATTAAGCTGGAAAGTATATCATTATTCATGAGTGTGATTACACAAAATTAAAATTGATATTTCTAGCATCCTTTTTCTGGATGTAATACATTAGAAATAGATGGAGAAAAGCTGCGCAGAAAAATGCACAATTCCAACTGAATGAAAATTTCAAAAACTTATTCTCAGGTGTATTCAGCAGACGATAAAATTACGATAAATTGCGCCAAGCGTTAGAATCATCTCCTCAAAATCGCACATCAACCATTTTATTTTTCGCCAAATTAAAAAGTTGCACATTTTAGTCTCGGAAAATTTCCAAATCCTATTTTTCTTTTGAGTATAAAACATTTCATTCCTGCTCTGATTTCACATGCACACGATATTTTAATTAAAAAACAACCTTACAAATAATCTAAACAAAAAAAAATCGTTATTCTTTTATTTTTACTTCAAGAGTCTGAATCATTTAATAAACATGCCAAATATGGCAACGTAGATATGCTTAAATTCTCACTCATTCCACTGCGGGGTTACAATTGCGAAATGGCGAAGCGAAAAAATGAGCCTTTTGCGACACGTTTTTTATCGATATCTCCTAAAATAATTCGAATTTCGAAAAAATCGCTTCGAGGTATGTCGGGACCCGTCCTGGAGAATTTCCATACAAAATTGGGTAAGTATTCGATCACCCGTTTCGGAGCTACGCGAGACACAGACAAACAAACTAACTAACTAACTAACTAACCAACCAACTAACTGACAGTTTACACACTCTTTTATTTATATAGATTTTGCCAAATAAAGAACAACACGCCGTTTTTCTTCATCACTGACGTGTAATCAAAAGTATCACGTGCCGAACGTAATTTCCACACATATGAAAGACCGAAATTACGATCCATTATTTGTAGAAAACAAGACTATTTAACCCCACCCCACCTAATAAACACCGGGCAGAAATCCATTTGCGTAATGCGGTTGGTTGGTTGGCAGAGTTAATTGTGACGCAGCTGATCCGAGATCCATTTTGAATGCTTTGGTTTTGCGATACGGAGTCATTCATCCGGGTATCATGCAGTGAAATGCAAATCTTTCGTGAGTTGATTACAATGAAGATGGAGAGAGAAGCTTCCATTTTATTAATGACGGGGGCCAATCATTAACAACGTGGCATCTCGAGAGCCAAGCGAAATTGACCGCGGAAGAACGCTATGGGCGAAAGATGCGTATATAACCAATCGCGTACAGATTCGCGTATTCCGAGTGCCATGGTTCACGTATAGTCCCGGGATGGGATGAGCAAGAGGTTTTAACCCTTTGAGGCGCAACCCTTTCCCAATACTGTAAAAAAAGGGCAGCCGTTGCCATCGCTCGACTTCACGACCAGCAAGATGACGGACGGTCGAAACGTTCATCGCGTGCCACAAATCTAGAGGTGCGACGCCGACGCCATGGGATTAGCATTAGGGATGGACGCGAGACGAAAAATTGGTGTCTCGCGTCTCTCAAAACAGCCGAAAAGCTTGTCTCGTCTCGCAAAAATCCCTATATCATAATGTTAAAAATTTTTGTCTCGTCTCGCAAAAAAGCTGTAAATCTCATGTCTCGTTTCGCAAAAAGTCGTCTCGCGTCCATCCCTAATTACCATGGTGCCAGTTCTGAGGGGTTCTGAAAAGGGTCTCTAGATCTGCGGCACGCGATGAACGTTTCGATCGTCCGCCCTCTTGCGGGTCGTTCAGTCGAGCGATGGCAACGGCTGCCCTTTTTTTTCAGCATGGGGCAATCTATCCAGCCGTTCTCACATTCTTCCATTTTTCAGCCGATGTCAGTGCTGTTCAAAAGAATCGTGACATTTTTGTTACGGGAAAGGACGTGCTCAAAAGTAAAGGATTCTCGTGGTGCTATGTCATCCGCAACTCTTTTTATGGAAATGAAGAAAAAGATGCAGAAAAAATATTTTGGTCTTAGAGAAAAAAGAAATATAAATAAATAGTAGATGCATTGAAAAAAAAAAAAATTACACCCGGCGATTTTGTTTAAGACTCACTTTACCGTACTAAGTAAACTAAAAATAAATTAATTTATTAATAAACAGTTGATGAGTTCAATTTTATGAAAAAACGAAAATGGATAAGTCAGAAATTATTCGAAAGAAAGATTTAGGCATTTGAAATTGCAGAGAAATTTAACTTCATACATATAAGCTGGTTAAAGAGGAGGAACTATAAACTGTGTTGTGACGAAAATTAGAAAAGTGAAAGCATATATTCATTTACAGAAAGCGAGAATTTAAAAGTGGTACGCAATTAGCAAATGGATAAAATATACGGGGGGAGAATGGAACCCTAAAATGGAAACTGCCAACAAAACGACCTCGGAAATAATATGTGTGCAAAAATCATATTACTCTTGAAAAAAACTTTTATTATAACTAAGATAAATTCGAAACTCTGCTAAGAAAACAATACATACCCCTTCTAAAAGCACACTTTTATTCTTGTTAGAACGTTTATCCAAGAAAACAAATCAATCACAAAAAAATGATACGTACCTAGAAAGAGAAGAAAAATAAAATAGGTTAAGTGTTATGCATACAACTCAAAACTTTTTGAACACTTTCCAACAAGGTTGAAAAGTGCTTATGATTTCTGTTGGTCTGTCCGTGCTCCAACTCTCGTCAGTATTCATCGATTTCTACGAAATTTGTATACGTTATTTTTGTAGTGAAAATAAAATAGGTTAAGTGTTATGCATACAACTCAAAACTTTTTGAACACTTTCCAACAAGGTTGAAAAGTGCTTATGATTTCTGTTGGTCTGTCCGTGCTCCAACTCTCGTCAGTATTCATCGATTTCTACGAAATTTGTATACGTTATTTTTGTAGTGAAAATAAAATAGGTTAAGTGTTATGCATACAACTCAAAACTTTTTGAACACTTTCCAACAAGGTTGAAAAGTGCTTATGATTTCTGTTGGTCTGTCCGTGCTCCAACTCTCGTCAGTATTCATCGATTTCTACGAAATTTGTATACGTTATTTTTGTAGTGAAAATAAAATAGGTTAAGTGTTATGCATACAACTCAAAACTTTTTGAACACTTTCCAACAAGGTTGAAAAGTGCTTATGATTTCTGTTGGTCTGTCCGTGCTCCAACTCTCGTCAGTATTCATCGATTTCTACGAAATTTGTATACGTTATTTTTGTAGTGAAAATAAAATAGGTTAAGTGTTATGCATACAACTCAAAACTTTTTGAACACTTTCCAACAAGGTTGAAAAGTGCTTATGATTTCTGTTGGTCTGTCCGTGCTCCAACTCTCGTCAGTATTCATCGATTTCTACGAAATTTGTATACGTTATTTTTGTAGTGAAAATAAAATAGGTTAAGTGTTATGCATACAACTCAAAACTTTTTGAACACTTTCCAACAAGGTTGAAAAGTGCTTATGATTTCTGTTGGTCTGTCCGTGCTCCAACTCTCGTCAGTATTCATCGATTTCTACGAAATTTGTATACGTTATTTTTGTAGTGAAAATAAAATAGGTTAAGTGTTATGCATACAACTCAAAACTTTTTGAACACTTTCCAACAAGGTTGAAAAGTGCTTATGATTTCTGTTGGTCTGTCCGTGCTCCAACTCTCGTCAGTATTCATCGATTTCTACGAAATTTGTATACGTTATTTTTGTAGTGAAAATAAAATAGGTTAAGTGTTATGCATACAACTCAAAACTTTTTGAACACTTTCCAACAAGGTTGAAAAGTGCTTATGATTTCTGTTGGTCTGTCCGTGCTCCAACTCTCGTCAGTATTCATCGATTTCTACGAAATTTGTATACGTTATTTTTGTAGTGAAAATAAAATAGGTTAAGTGTTATGCATACAACTCAAAACTTTTTGAACACTTTCCAACAAGGTTGAAAAGTGCTTATGATTTCTGTTGGTCTGTCCGTGCTCCAACTCTCGTCAGTATTCATCGATTTCTACGAAATTTGTATACGTTATTTTTGTAGTGAAAATAAAATAGGTTAAGTGTTATGCATACAACTCAAAACTTTTTGAACACTTTCCAACAAGGTTGAAAAGTGCTTATGATTTCTGTTGGTCTGTCCGTGCTCCAACTCTCGTCAGTATTCATCGATTTCTACGAAATTTGTATACGTTATTTTTGTAGTGAAAATAAAATAGGTTAAGTGTTATGCATACAACTCAAAACTTTTTGAACACTTTCCAACAAGGTTGAAAAGTGCTTATGATTTCTGTTGGTCTGTCCGTGCTCCAACTCTCGTCAGTATTCATCGATTTCTACGAAATTTGTATACGTTATTTTTGTAGTGAAAATAAAATAGGTTAAGTGTTATGCATACAACTCAAAACTTTTTGAACACTTTCCAACAAGGTTGAAAAGTGCTTATGATTTCTGTTGGTCTGTCCGTGCTCCAACTCTCGTCAGTATTCATCGATTTCTACGAAATTTGTATACGTTATTTTTGTAGTGAAAATAAAATAGGTTAAGTGTTATGCATACAACTCAAAACTTTTTGAACACTTTCCAACAAGGTTGAAAAGTGCTTATGATTTCTGTTGGTCTGTCCGTGCTCCAACTCTCGTCAGTATTCATCGATTTCTACGAAATTTGTATACGTTATTTTTGTAGTGAAAATAAAATAGGTTAAGTGTTATGCATACAACTCAAAACTTTTTGAACACTTTCCAACAAGGTTGAAAAGTGCTTATGATTTCTGTTGGTCTGTCCATGCTCCAACTCTCGTCAGTATTCATCGATTTCTACGAAATTTGTATACGTTATTTTTGTAGTGAAAATAAAATAGGTTAAGTGTTATGCATACAACTCAAAACTTTTTGAACACTTTCCAACAAGGTTGAAAAGTGCTTATGATTTCTGTTGGTCTGTCCGTGCTCCAACTCTCGTCAGTATTCATCGATTTCTACGAAATTTGTATACGTTATTTTTGTAGTGAAAATAAAATAGGTTAAGTGTTATGCATACAACTCAAAACTTTTTGAACACTTTCCAACAAGGTTGAAAAGTGCTTATGATTTCTGTTGGTCTGTCCGTGCTCCAACTCTCGTCAGTATTCATCGATTTCTACGAAATTTGTATACGTTATTTTTGTAGTGAAAATAAAATAGGTTAAGTGTTATGCATACAACTCAAAACTTTTTGAACACTTTCCAACAAGGTTGAAAAGTGCTTATGATTTCTGTTGGTCTGTCCGTGCTCCAACTCTCGTCAGTATTCATCGATTTCTACGAAATTTGTATACGTTATTTTTGTAGTGAAAATAAAATAGGTTAAGTGTTATGCATACAACTCAAAACTTTTTGAACACTTTCCAACAAGGTTGAAAAGTGCTTATGATTTCTGTTGGTCTGTCCGTGCTCCAACTCTCGTCAGTATTCATCGATTTCTACGAAATTTGTATACGTTATTTTTGTAGTGAAAATAAAATAGGTTAAGTGTTATGCATACAACTCAAAACTTTTTGAACACTTTCCAACAAGGTTGAAAAGTGCTTATGATTTCTGTTGGTCTGTCCGTGCTCCAACTCTCGTCAGTATTCATCGATTTCTACGAAATTTGTATACGTTATTTTTGTAGTGAAAATAAAATAGGTTAAGTGTTATGCATACAACTCAAAACTTTTTGAACACTTTCCAACAAGGTTGAAAAGTGCTTATGATTTCTGTTGGTCTGTCCGTGCTCCAACTCTCGTCAGTATTCATCGATTTCTACGAAATTTGTATACGTTATTTTTGTAGTGAAAATAAAATAGGTTAAGTGTTATGCATACAACTCAAAACTTTTTGAACACTTTCCAACAAGGTTGAAAAGTGCTTATGATTTCTGTTGGTCTGTCCGTGCTCCAACTCTCGTCAGTATTCATCGATTTCTACGAAATTTGTATACGTTATTTTTGTAGTGAAAATAAAATAGGTTAAGTGTTATGCATACAACTCAAAACTTTTTGAACACTTTCCAACAAGGTTGAAAAGTGCTTATGATTTCTGTTGGTCTGTCCGTGCTCCAACTCTCGTCAGTATTCATCGATTTCTACGAAATTTGTATACGTTATTTTTGTAGTGAAAATAAAATAGGTTAAGTGTTATGCATACAACTCAAAACTTTTTGAACACTTTCCAACAAGGTTGAAAAGTGCTTATGATTTCTGTTGGTCTGTCCGTGCTCCAACTCTCGTCAGTATTCATCGATTTCTACGAAATTTGTATACGTTATTTTTGTAGTGAAAATAAAATAGGTTAAGTGTTATGCATACAACTCAAAACTTTTTGAACACTTTCCAACAAGGTTGAAAAGTGCTTATGATTTCTGTTGGTCTGTCCGTGCTCCAACTCTCGTCAGTATTCATCGATTTCTACGAAATTTGTATACGTTATTTTTGTAGTGAAAATAAAATAGGTTAAGTGTTATGCATACAACTCAAAACTTTTTGAACACTTTCCAACAAGGTTGAAAAGTGCTTATGATTTCTGTTGGTCTGTCCGTGCTCCAACTCTCGTCAGTATTCATCGATTTCTACGAAATTTGTATACGTTATTTTTGTAGTGAAAATAAAATAGGTTAAGTGTTATGCATACAACTCAAAACTTTTTGAACACTTTCCAACAAGGTTGAAAAGTGCTTATGATTTCTGTTGGTCTGTCCGTGCTCCAACTCTCGTCAGTATTCATCGATTTCTACGAAATTTGTATACGTTATTTTTGTAGTGAAAATAAAATAGGTTAAGTGTTATGCATACAACTCAAAACTTTTTGAACACTTTCCAACAAGGTTGAAAAGTGCTTATGATTTCTGTTGGTCTGTCCGTGCTCCAACTCTCGTCAGTATTCATCGATTTCTACGAAATTTGTATACGTTATTTTTGTAGTGAAAATAAAATAGGTTAAGTGTTATGCATACAACTCAAAACTTTTTGAACACTTTCCAACAAGGTTGAAAAGTGCTTATGATTTCTGTTGGTCTGTCCGTGCTCCAACTCTCGTCAGTATTCATCGATTTCTACGAAATTTGTATACGTTATTTTTGTAGTGAAAATAAAATAGGTTAAGTGTTATGCATACAACTCAAAACTTTTTGAACACTTTCCAACAAGGTTGAAAAGTGCTTATGATTTCTGTTGGTCTGTCCGTGCTCCAACTCTCGTCAGTATTCATCGATTTCTACGAAATTTGTATACGTTATTTTTGTAGTGAAAATAAAATAGGTTAAGTGTTATGCATACAACTCAAAACTTTTTGAACACTTTCCAACAAGGTTGAAAAGTGCTTATGATTTCTGTTGGTCTGTCCGTGCTCCAACTCTCGTCAGTATTCATCGATTTCTACGAAATTTGTATACGTTATTTTTGTAGTGAAAATAAAATAGGTTAAGTGTTATGCATACAACTCAAAACTTTTTGAACACTTTCCAACAAGGTTGAAAAGTGCTTATGATTTCTGTTCGTCTGTCCGTGCTCCAACTCTCGTCAGTATTCATCGATTTCTACGAAATTTGTATACGTTATTTTTGTAGTGTAGAAATGAGTTTGGGCTCATTTTTTGAAGTCCGAGCCCGCCCGAGCAATATTATTTAAGTTGGAGCCCGAGCCCGAAATTTCAGCTAAAGATAAATAAAATTCAATTACTTCATTGATAGAATACAATAAATTTTGCCGTTTGTGCAAATATAGTTACAAACTCTCAATGCACTTTCTAATTCTTTATATCCATGTTTGTTTGAAAGGAGAGGACAGCTCGCGTCACTGAATGTGTCGCTTAGAGCTACATATATGTCCTTCCCGGAATTCCCCGCCACAATTTGGAGCCTCATCAGAAGGTGGAGGGCTTTTGAATATTGGCACCCCTCGCTCGGAAACTGCTAGCGACCGCCGAGAGGACTTTCGGAACCACGGATTGAACGTACACGTACACCGTATGTACACGGTGGTCTTCAGTGGTCCGCCGGTATCGAACCCGCAACCTCGGTTACGAGTCCAACGCCTTAACCACTGGGCTACCACGGCCCTTATATCCATGTTTATCAAATAATGTCCGATCTCATGACTCACTAAGCAGTAGAAGCCGCCGTTCTGAAATACCCAAAGAGCTTCACCCACCTTCAGGCGCCCGTGTCGCTATTTTTTAATGACTGTCGTTTTATCTCTCCCCCCCCCCCTTTATTGAAAATTGTCCAAAAAATGTGACATAAAAAGCGACATAAAAGTGCGACATAAATTTACATATATACAACATACTATTAGTTCACAACAGCTTTAATCTATTGTTAAAATATTTCGTAAGTTGTAGAATATGCTCCCCATGTATTTTTCTATAAATAGGTTACAATCCTAAAAATTTCAACATAGGGTTACCAGGCGAAATACACGAAAGATGAGAGATAAAATGACATAGTCAATTAATATCGTTTTAATAGGGCAATCATGAAACTAAAAAGTTTGGGGGTTTCCGGGGGGTCACCCCCTGACAAGGCTCGAACAGCAGAGTTTTTTTATACGCATTTTTATTTTCCCCATAAATCATTTTTTAAAATATGTTTCAAGGAGCATGTTCAATAAAGGAGAAATTTTTCACGAGCCCGGGCCCGAACACAATTGTGAATTACAAAGCCCGAGCCCGGTTCGGGCCCGGGCTCGGGCTTAGCCCGTCTCATTTCTATTGTAGTGGCAAGCACTTGCCGTTTATAGACATTGGCCACAACTACGCCGGAAATACTGGTCTCTTTATCACGGAAGCACATAATAGGTAAACCAGCTTTGCTTCCCAGGAAGGGACAGACGAAATGACACCCAAGCCCATATCGGGAATCGAACCTGGACCTGCGGTGTGGTAGAATGGCTCTCTGGCTACTACGCAACCCGGGCGGCACAACTAAAACTAAACTAAACATTGGTGCAACAGCCCACGTGGGTCCAACGTTTGAGCTGAACATCCACGCCTTCGCGACTCAGGGGGTGCACAAACACACGCGTAGCCCCCAGTGTTTAGTCCCCAAGAAAGCTTGCTTCTCATTTTATCGATCCACTCTACTGAAAAACGACTGAGCCAACTTGGCTCAGGACGGAAATCGAAACCCGGAACCTGTGGCACGGCAACGCAGTGAGCTAACCATTATACCATTGGGCTTTGTGCATGAAATAAAATCAAGAAAGATAAATCATGGCAAACGCATAGGTTTGCTTCGTTAAGAATTAAGTCTTTTTCACTAATCGTAATCTTTTATTCTTATTCTTTTATTTTATTTCTTTTTTTTTATTCGTAGTAATCGTATTTCATATCAACTAACCACCCCTTACTTTAGTGCTCTTTATACTGAGTACAAAATTATTGGCACTCATTTTAGTCGCCCAAATGATTGGATTCACTACAACGAAAATCATGTTTCTAAGTTTTAACGGTATTTGTCATTAAATAACATCAGTGTTAACATCATCGCGCCATTAAATAACATCAATACGCCAGTTAGCAACCTGGTGTTTTTATATTCGCATTATTTAATACGCATGCTTGGTTACAATAATATAAAAAAATCTGGAGTGACTCCACTCCACTTTCCGAACACTTACGATTAAGATCATTACCAAGCATTTAAATAAATTTTAATCGATGAATCATTCAAATATATATACCAAATTGAAGCTCAATCGAATGCACCGTTTAAACGCTAGCGTAATTTCAAGAATTTCGTCCCATAGGCCGTAATGTAAAAGAAATCTTGATCGCAGCCCTGTAGAAAAACAATAAGTCCTATACACACCAAAATCAATACAGGTCTTGTGACGGTGGTTTATAATATATATACCCAATTTGAGCTCAATCGAATGCACCGTTTAAACGCTAGCGCATTTTCCAGAATTTTCCCCCATAGGCCATCATGTAAAAGAAATTTTTGTCGTAGCCCTGTAGAAACACTATAAGTCCTATACACACCAAAATCAATGCAGGTCTTGCGACGGTGGTTTATAACCTATATACTCAATTTGAGCTCAATCGAATGCCCCGTTCAGGAGCTATCGTGTTCACTCACATACACACAAACACACATACACACATACATACATACATCTCGTAAAAATAGCATAAATGAATTCAGAAGACCCCAAAACGTGTCCCTACACCAAAATCTCGAATTCGAATTTTTTCATGATTACAATACTTTCCTTACATGGTACATGTTCGGAAAGTAAAAATAGGAAAATGTGCTTTTGCCCACTGCACGGCGACATTTTATTTGAAAGGAGTATGAGCGATTAACACGCCAAGTATCGCCAATTCGATATTCCAAGGCTGTGAAAGATCCGAAGTATCTTGCATTTTCGCGTGTATGCAGTATTGTTATTGTGTAATCTAGCTAGTGCGCCAAGTACGTCGGTAAAAGTAACCAGTAACGAATAGTCTTGATCCATCGGACGTCAGTGAACTGTTCATTTAGATTTTTTTCTCCTGTGTTATTTTCAACGCTAGAGTTTACATCTAGGTGTTGCCGTTTGCAGCATTCGATTGAAGTCTGGCTAGAGCTCGGACAGGCTGACCCAAAAGAAACAGTAACGACGCTTTTCAACTCAGTTGAAATACGTTCAAAAAATGAATTATTATGTGTTTGGGATAAATTAAATGTATGACGAAAATATTCCTCAGTACTTATACACGAAGCTGAAACATTTCCCATTCCCCCCAGTATAGATTCGACTTGGGGGAAACGTAGAGAAAAATATGCTAATGAAATGGAGAAGCCTCGTCTCCTTTATGGGGTGTAATAACAGCAAAACGGCCGCGCATGCAAATGAATAACGTTAAGAGAGGGTCTATCTATGTACGGTTATGAGTTGACCTTTAGCGCGCAGTGAACCATTATTTACGCAATTAAGTTAAAATGCCCCTCACCGAAGCGTAAGCCGTGATGTTAAGGCGTTCGACTTACAGTACAATAACAGCGCCCCCGATGTGTACCGAGGCTGGTATTAAAATTAAGCTCCATGTATTCGAATAGTGTGTCATGGAGAACAGTGCATGAATGATTATGAGAGAATCTCTGTATTGATCTCTCGGTAAAAATTTACCGATATATCGGTATTGAAACCTGCAAGGAAGCATTTTTTAAAACCTTTTATTCCGATTTTCTGTTAATAAAATAAAGTAAATAAAGTAAATAAAATAAGTGGTATACAAGCGAAATTTGAAAATTTGCCTATCAGCTGCTGGTCCCTAAAATCTAATTGAAATACTTCGCGAATGCCATATTTTCAAATATGTCAAAATGGATTCCGTCTTTATCTTTCATGTGTTGCATATTTATAAGCATATTCTAACGGATTCCGATTTCTTCTAACAAGATATATAGTATAGGGCAGTGACGGCTCGTGGGTTATTTTAAAGGAGGTTCAGAAAACAAATTTCGAAAATTAAATACGCAGATATGACGCACCTTACAAGATTGAAATAGATTTGCGCTTCGAGCAGTTAAAGGAAACCACTCCAAGACGCAACTGACAGAAAACAAGCACTCTTTGGTCTTGCATTTCGTCGCCAAGATACGTTTTAGCAAAGGTACTGTCGGGATTCCTTTTATTTCATTTTTTTTTTTTCAAAGGATACTATTGAAAAATACCAATGCTTTCGCTTCGAAACACGTCTTTGACTCGTTGACACTTAATTATTGGCACTTGTTTGTAAAAAAAATGATGTAGTAAAAAAGGCTAGAAATAAAGGAAATATTAAGACAGTGAAATAAAAATTAATTAACCGACCGAACGATATCTCAAAATATGGCCCTGTGTGCACCATGAAAATGTGCGAACGGAATTATTTCATCAGTGCCTTACTTTTTCCCAGCTTTCTCAGTTTCTGATCCCAGAGAGAGGTTCAGAGGGGAAATTTTGCCGTTCGCACGTGCGGTTGATTCAAGACTGTGCTGTAGTAACCTACACTACATCGCGTTAGCTATAATAAGCATATTTAATAATGGGGGGGGAGGGAGGAGTGAAACTCGCGTTTTGAAATCACATAAATCTAGAAGTGTGCTTAATATTTGTTTTAAATTTATTTTGTTAATGTGTTTATTCTTTAGTTTTTCCTTTGGGGGTTCACGGGCTCATGTGCTCAAATGGAAGCCCCCCTGGTATAGGGATACATCTATAGTGAAATTAGAGGAAATATATATAAAGCGGCAGGGGCGTAGCCAGAAATTTTTCGTGGAGGGAGAGTTACGACTACTGCAACTCACATATATGCATACATGTGTGTGATAAGGGAGTGAAGAATATACATTTTGTGTGACAAAAAATTCCTCATGGGAGGAAGGGGGTTATGACTCTCCCTAACCCCCCCCCTTGGCTACGCCCCTGTAAAGCGGCTATATGATTAAACGCTCCGTTATTTAGAGTATACTATCGAAAAAGTGAGATCCATTTGTACTGTCAGGGTGTCCACTAGAGATGAGTTCGGGCTCATTTTTTGAAGCCCGAGCCCGCCCGAGCCCGAAATTTCAGATAAGATAAAAAAAAATCTAATTCCTTCATTGATAGACTACAATGAATTTTGGCGTTTATGCAAATTAAAGACAATTATAGTTGCAAACTCTCAATGCACTTTCTAATTCTTCATATATCCATCCATGTTTATCAAATAATGTCGTATCTCATGACTATACTAATCAATATAAGCGGCCGTTCTGAAATAACCAAAGAGCTTAACACACCTTCCAGGCGCCAGTGCCGCTATTTTTTTTTTTTTTTTTTTAATTGAACGCAAAACAATTAATTCCGATTCACATGCAGTATCTCTATCCATCATGAAGACACTTGGGTTTTAGTGAACTTCGGATATAGTGGACGAAATTGGAGGGTCCCCAGAGGTTCACTATAACCGGAGTTGACTGTACTTTTATTTTCCTCATGAATCACTTTTTAAAATATGTTTCAAGGAGTATGTTCAATGCAGGAGAAATTTTTCACGAGCCCGAGCCCGCCCGAGCCCGAACGCAATTGGGAATTACAGAGCCCGAGCCCGGTTCGGGCCCGGGCTCGGGCTTTCGGGCTCGGGCTGAGCCCGTCTCATCTCTAGTGTCCACCATTATCAGGAGGCACCAAGAGCAGCATTAGTAGCCTCAACAACATGAAAAAGTAGCCAAAAAAGTATACTTTTCTTAATTTCAGTAGCCAAAATAATAGCTTTTTTTTTTAGTTCGAAAATTCATTATTGGCTTCATGGCATAAAAAAAAGCACACTATGAAATAATCAAATTGATTTTTCTTTATACTTGCTCAGAATATTTTCATGTTCTTCATACATGCTCACACACACTTGTAGTACATCATAGACTGATTAAATACAAGTAACTATTACAAATTTCGAAGTGACATTATTAGGTTTTTAAAAACTGCATTAAATGGAATAATTAAAAGAAAAATCTCCCTATCATCATTATTTTCCGGCTTTCTCGCGTGCTTTTACTGAATACAAAATGTATCACGATGACCAAAACCACCGCAGAACTGCACATAGGACTTTTAGTTTCTTTGGCTACAGAAAAGAATTCTTCTACATTATGGCTTGTGGACGGAAATTCTTGAAAGTGCGTTGGCGTCTATAATAAAAGACTTTACATTTACAGGGTGGATTCGATTGAGCTCAAATGAGGTGCACATATTATATAAGTCATAATCTTACATGTACAGATTTTGGTGTGTGTTAGGCTTACAGTTTTTTTGCAGGGCTACAAGAAAGCAGGGACATAGCCATGGGGTGGGCCGTGAGCGCCTGGGAAACACTTCGAAATTTTGAATTTTTGTAAATTGGATGCCAATAAATCGAACGTTTTTGGTGAGAAATTCTACCTTTTTTTTTTTCGTTTGGGCATCTCCTGATTCCCCCCCCCCCCCTTATGCAGTCAAATTAATTTGAAGCGAACTAGCGTCTAAATACTACATCCGGGTGAGTTGAGTCAAATTCATTTTTTAAACGCTCGGTAAAGATCAAGTATTCGGTAAGTCGAGTGGAATCAACCCAGATTTTTTTTTTTTTTTTTTACTCTATAAAATAATTTCCCATGATCTAAATAGTATGTAATGTGGCACTGAGCTTACACAAGCACCATTCGTGTACGCTCTAAAGTATAAATACTAGCCAACTACTTTTGAGCCAGTTACAAATAAATAAAAGACAACAATGCCTATTTTAAACTAAACTAAACTAGAATCCCACGATTATACGTCACGCACGTCTAATGCAATGACTCTTTTCGTCGTTGTTAGGCAGGAAAGGAACGAAGCAAAACAACAATCCACGCTAGTACCCCTATTTCGGGTAAAAATATAAATATTAATGCCGAAAAACAACTGCAACTTCTACCCCATCCATTACAGAGGCCGATATTTATTTATGTTAAAGGATTGACTCACGTAAGTCTTTTGCTTCCCCCCTCCCGGCCGAGAATTCAAAAGCATAATGCAGCAGGGAGTGGGGGGGGGGGAAGGAAAGCTTTCCTCGACAGGACCGTCTGCCAAATTTTTGTCGCATTTCATTTGCATTTGGAGTGACTTTTTGGAGCACGAGAGAAGGACTGCAGCCTCACGACATATATACTGAATTTTCACGCCCTGGCGACACGCTGCCCGTCTGCACTGCAGATGCGAACTTTTTTTTTTCTGTTTTCCTCTTTACTGTTTTTTCCTCTTTAGTCCAGTAGTTCAAGAGGGCACTGTTACTTCGATTTTGGCCAGGTCGGATGTTCGGCAGAGATGAAATTCGGGCTTATTCTTTTAACCCTTTGACGCGCAACCCTTGCCCAATGCTGAAAAAGGGGCAGCCGTTGCCATCGCTCGACTTAACGACCAGCAAGCTGGCGGACGATCGAAACGTTCCGCCCTCTTGCGGGTCGTTAAGTCGAGCGATGGCAACGGCTGTCCTTTTTCCAGCATGGGGCCATCTGTCCAGCTGTTCTCGCGTTCTTCCATTTTTCAGCAGATGTCAGTGCTGTTAAAAAGAATCGTGACCCTTTTTTGACGGGAAAGGACGTGCTAAAAAGTAAAGGATTCTCGTGGAGCTGTCACCCGCCAGTATTTTTATAGAAATCCAATCTATTCTTCGTGACTGGCAACAGTGAAAACGTCAGAGTTGGGTGTTCCCAGAGCGGGAACACTGCGCGTTAAAGGGTTAAGGCACTTTCCAATTCTTTATATTCAAATAAGAATGGGGAGTTTATCACATAATAATGGGAAATTTCTCACGAGCCCGAGCCCGAACACAATCGTGAATGACAGAGCCCGAGTCGGGTTCGGGCTTTCAGGATGAGGCCATCTTATCTCTAATGGTCGGCGATTGCCGATGACTCTCGGAGAGAGTCCCGACAAAAATGATATACTACTTCATAATTAGAGTACTTCGATATATGTCAGAGTAAGTAATACATGAAAGTAATTTGATTATTTCCCACTAATCTTACGCTTTTACGCAGTGGCGTAGCGGGGACCCCCTAACAGCTTAAAAAATAGTTAAATGTGGTTTTTAGGAACGTAAGCCTAATTTTCAAATATTAAATATTCTAATAACCTAGCAGGGGCGAAGCCAGAAATTTTTCATGGGGGGGGGGGGTTACGACTACTGCAACTCATATATATGTATACATATGTGTGATAATGTAGTGAAGTATATACATTTTGTATGGCAAAAAATTTCTCATGGGGGGGGGGGTTATGACCCCCCTAACCCCCCCCCCCTTGGCTACACCTCTGAACCTAGTCTCTCTCACTAGAGCTCAAGAAAACTTCTTGAGCTCTGTGACGCCAGAAAGGCTCTTCAATCGACCGCCATGTCGTTGGTAGTTAAATGGATCGATGGCAAGGGCTACGCTTTTTCAGCGCTGGGACCATTTAACGCTATTTTTTTTTTTGCGACTAGCAATGAAAGGACTGAAACAAGGTGGTTTTTCACGGCGCAACTAAAGTGCGTCAAAGGGTCAATCGATTTAACAACCATAATCGTGGCTAGTAGAGAAGTCATACCTCTTTGATATAAGGCATGGCCAGATGCGATTGTTAACAGTTTGAGCATTTGGGCAGTACTTAATTATCAGAAATAGTTTAGAAGAATTACGAATAATTAATCATTTAATTGTTCCTATCCAGAGTATTAAAATGCTTCAGAGTCTGAGATAGATAAAATCTAAGCATCCTAGTTAGCACTTATACTTTAGAATTATGAAAAATTAATTAATTGTACTTAAGTAGTGTGTTGAAATGTTTCATCATCTGAGATAATATTTAAGCATGACAGTGAGCGCTTGATTTAGAATTAGGTATAGCTAGTTAATTAAGTAATCGTAACATAATGTATCTAATTAATAACTTTTAAATGAATCGAGAAATATTCGTTTCTTGCTTTGAAATGGGCAACTACTTTATGGGATAATATAGAAACAAAAGCAACATGCACGGAAAAAAATTATTCAGAGTTAATTTATAGCTATACAGAAATAATTATTTAATTATCTGTGGCCATGTAACCATGGCCAGTTGATTGACGCAATCAGATAATCAACGGACTTCATTTCATACTAAGCTGAACTTATATTACTTCGACTATGCGGCTGAAAATTCTGAAAACTCATTTAATATTTTGACTGCCATATACTTATTTAACACACAATTAAACTGTAAGACGGGAAGTGCCATGTTTAAACCCCGGTCGCATTTGTAGACCTAGCCGTTCGGAGTTTACCGTAGTTTTCTCCGAAACCTTGCATAAATGCGTGCTGGGATTCCTTAGAAAGTCCCTCAGGGAGGGCATTCCCTCTATAGGCCGAGGACCCTAGTGCCGCCAATCGGCCTTAATCCACAAACAAACAAACAAATTAACACACAATTGAAAATAAGTTTTCCCTCTTACGCGAGCTGCTGCTAATAATAGCATTAATATATGACCCCAAATTTTAAGTATCACCTTACTATCTTAAACATCAAACGCAATTTTCATAAAAAAAAAAAAAAAAATACATTCATTTTACTCACGATGTGAAAAAAAAAGGGGGGGGGGATGAGGTCATCTACTTACACATTCAATCACCGGTTATTAAAGAAGCTCTCAACCCAAAATATGAAAACAACAACAAAAAAAGAAGGAAACAATTCGAATTGGGTGTGGAGGATAAAAAGTATCATAAGAGAGCTCTAGGATGGCCAGTTGCCAAAACGACATTAAGAAAATATTTCATTTTTTTTCTCTCCCCTCTCTCACTTTTCACCGCTCTTCAAAGTTATTGCAGTTAAGGACGGGGGAAACACACACACACACACACAAAAAAAAAAAGCTGCTCGCGAAAACACGCACCTCCTTGAAAAGTTTTTCGGCAGCACCCCTTTCGCACTTAATTCAAAGGAGAATTTACGCACGCTCACTCCAGAGATTAATCTGCGAAGAAAGAAAGAAAAGAAGAAAAAGAAAAGTAGAAGAAAATCAGATCACATACACACAAAAAGAAAAGAAAAAAACAGCGCCATTTTTAAAAACAAAGACGCGAAGAGACACAGAGTAAAATTTATGAAGTAGGCGACACTGTTCTGGAACCAGTGTTTTAATGTGAAAGCTGTCTCTACACAGGAAAAGAAGAATGTCAGTGTTGCCAGACTCTCTCAGACATCTCCCCTTAAAACGGATCGAATTTCCCCCAAAAAGTTCACCCCCCCCCCAAAAAAAAAATGTTTAAAAAAAACTTATTTGTTAGAACAATTTGAATATTTGAAAAGAAAAAAAAACTTTTTAAGCCTAGTTATACAGTATTAGTATTTTTATAATTTATTTTTTGAATTCTTGTAATATCTCAAAAGGGTAATTAAATTACGTAGCAAAAAATGCTTAATATTTTAATTAAAACAAAAACACAATATATTAGTATGTTCACGGTATGAAATCTTTTTACAGAAAAAATACATAATGGCAATTTTACCTAGGCGTAGGTAGTTATTTTAAATAAAATTTTTATTTGAAAAAATTAAAATTTTTATTTTTATTCGATGTTTGATGAAAATTTTTATTTGATATTTTATTTGAAATATTTTAGTTAAGTGTCATGCATATATATTAATTATATCTATATAATAGTTGAAACAAACTTTATTAAGAATTATTAGGAATATATATAACTTAAATCAGAAGAGCAATGTGAAACAAACTATACATGGAATAACAATGTGAAAAATGGTAATATACAGTTAGGGAATATAAAGAATTTTCTATAAATAAATCACTATCATAACTTCATAAAAATTGTTCATAGTAATTAAAATTCATTAGAATAATACAGAAAACAAAATGATCACCCGAAAAGCGTTCACTACAACAGCAAATAAAGCCATTACGAAAAATTAAAATTACAAGAAAAATTGTTGCCATATTTAGAATCGAAATTTAAAAAAAAAACAGATAAATGGCAATCGAAAAATTGAATAAAAAGTTAGTGTAATCAAAAATGCGAAATGAATTAATAAATTTTAATATTAAAGATAACAAACCCACATTATGAAAGGCTAGAAGTTTAAAAAAAATAAATGGCTAAGGAAATAATTTTCAGAGACAAATATAGTAGAAAATGACTAAAAGAACAAAACTTTTCAGATGTAAAATAGGTAAATTACTAGCCAGTCTAGAGCTCTCACCGCGGTAAAAATCTCGATTTCTTCAAGTTTTGAAAATGGAGGAATAAAATAACGGGAAAATGACACTCAGCGAAATTGGGAGATATTAGAGGGAAAAACAAGTAGACACACACAACCTTTTCGAGCATTGAAAACGATGACAGAAAACAGGAGATCGTTTTAAAGCAACCCATTGATTCAATAAACGTTAAGACAGCGCACGCGGGAGTAGGGGAGGGGGGGGGGGGGACGGCGTAAGATGAATGCCTCTGGAACCGATTTAGAATTCATCGAAAATGTCTTATAAAAGGTCATTTTCGTCTCGTTTGATGGATCGTCGAACAGCACGTCATAAGGATACCATTTATTACGTCGAAGTGCTTTGCATAGAGGAACTAGTTGAGAAGCGGACGGAATTAATTCTTGCACAGCTTTGACATCATGTTTTCAAAATATTCAAAAAAAATTTATTTATTTCATTTTTTTTTAATCTCTGCTTATCCCGTCATGGTGTTGAAGCTTTGCAGCTCAATGAAAATAAAATATTGTTACGAATTTTCGTGGCAACCCGCTGTTCTGGGGCTTAACCCTTTAACGCGCAGTGATCTCGCTCTGGGAACACCCAACTCTCAGGTTTTGACGGTTGCCAGTCACGAAGAATAGATTGGATTTCTATAAAAAGAGTGGAGGGTGACAGAGCTCCACGAGAATCCTTTACTTTTTAGCCCGTCCTTTCCCGTCAAAAAATGGTCACGATTCTTTTTAACAGCACCGACATCTGCCGAAAGATGGAAGAACGCGAGAACAGCTGGATAGATTGACCCATGCTGAAAAATGGGCAGCCGTTGCCATCGCTCGACTGAACGACCCGCAAGAGGGCGGACGATCGAAACGTTCATCGCGTGCCACAGATCCAGAGACCCTTTTTTGACGACAGCTGGCTGTGCCCTTTTTTCAGCATTGGGAAAGGTTTGTGCCTCAAAGGGTTAAAATAGTTCAAAATTATTATTCTACGCGTCCAATAGATATATTTTGCTATATGTTACATCAAAATTGGTCAACCAGAACCGGTGATACGAAGGTTTCGGTTTCCCATTCAAATGTATGCAGTTTCTAGAAATCTCGAGAAATAGGGGTCCTAGCCCTTCGGTCACTTCATTTTTGGGGACTTATTTTTGGCGCCCAATTTGGCGATATTTCGTCCAAACGTCGCCAAGCTTGGCGACATTTTGGTCATTGGGCGCGATTATCTCAATGAAGGCTGTAAAGTTGGCTTTGCTGCATAAAAATCACATCATAACCTAACATTTCTCTTCTATGACGTAATCAGAATTCCCGCTTTATGTGGAATCCTTGAGAAATAGACTCTTCAGGAAGTTTCTCGTAGCTTCTGCTCACCTATAAATGCGAGTGTTTCAGAGGCCCCCAGTTCAGTGTAGAGAGAGCTCCTGCTCAGCGTGGATCTAGCGGCCGGTGTGAACGGCGCTTTGCTCTGTGATAGAAGCGGTTTTCCGCACATGTTTACGAAACTGATTTTTAAGTGCTGTGTGTAAATTCTTCACTGCTGAGTCTTGGGTGTTAGTGTTATCCCTCTTCTATTTCCACTGAATTTTACCTGCGGAAGTGTTTTATTTTATGTGAGAAATACAGCATTTCTGAAAGCTTCGGTACTGAGTGGACATAAAATAGCTACTGGCTGTTAGTGCCTGTGAATTTTGCACAGCTGATTGTTCTACTAAGTTCAAGATGCAATAAAGTTGTGTTCCATCCTGACAAATGGACTCTTTACTAGAACGTTCTACACCAACTGGACTTTAGAACCACGAACCCAGGAAACTGGCAGAGTATTTCTGCAAAAATATGTTCTTTAGTTATCTAGGTTAGACATTCTTAGTATAGAACAAAATTATGTTAAAATACATAAATACATAACTGACTGCGCAGTCCGTTGTTTCACGGGTGTATTTTAGGTTTTAAGGCAGGGATGGGCAAACTACGGCACGCGGGCCAAATCTGGCCCGCCGGAAGGTTTTATCCGGCCCGCGGATAGAATTTTAATTTGCCGGGCCGACGGAAATTAAAAGAAAATATATATTTATATATTATATATACATCTCCTTTTCTACTTTGTTTAAATATTAATTTTTTCTTCCTTTTTTTCAAAGGACTGATGATCTTTTTACTTTCTCTATTTTTGTTCTACAAAACATAAACCGACGGAAATAGCAAGCACACACAGCTTTCAATCGGTAAAATATTAAAGGTGAAAGTTCTTTGTTAGTTATAGCTGTAGACTGGCACCAACAAGCGTTATTATCATTTTTAAAAACACTATTCTCTTATGAGATTTCCTAAATCGCGTATAGTTCTATCATCTAGTGGGCAGAAAAGTAAATAAAAGTGTTTGAAAGCAAAACGAAATAATTCAGGAAAGATTATGTGAAAAAGAAAAAATTTCCTAATGCTCGAGCTACACTCGGGATAATACAGAATGGAACGTTTTACCTGCCCGAGCTCAGCTCGGACAAATCCAGTAAGGGGCAAACTTAATTGTAATACTTGTATATTGTTTTTAAAATTTTCGAAAAAATTATCTTGGCCCGCCAATTTTTTTTTTTTTTTTTCCTATTTTGGCCCGCGACCGAAAAAGTTTGCCCATCCCTGTTTTAAGGCATACCTTGCCTAAAAAAATTATCAAGCGGAAAAGTCAGTTTTGAAAAAACCTGGTATTTTCGACCTGCTACTGAAAAAACCTGGGTATTTTCGAAATTTGCTATTCAATTACATTTTGGTTTCCTCGTGTTATAAAATTGGCAGATCTGATAGCTTAACAAAAATTCAAGAAATCCCCCCCCCCCAATATCAATCTGCATCAATCGTGTGTCGAAAAGGAAAGTAATTAATTATAGCATATATAAATTTTTAAGCGAAGCTCTACATCAGAAACTGGCATTAGCAAATTTTTCACCCAAATAGCATTCTTTTCATACCCAAGAAGCGTGGCTACGTTTAATTACGGCGTTAAGTTTGTTGAAAAGCTGATAGCAACAAGAATTTTGAAGCATCGATAATAATTGGCTGATGGATGTTCAAGGATTTCTATCAAGAAACACCGTCGTGTTTCTCAATCAAAAATTAACGAAAGTTTAATCCACAAAATCAATAAAAAGAAGGATGGTATTTTAACCCTTTAACGCGCAGTGTTCTCGCTCTGAGAACACCGAACTCTGACGTCTTAACTGTTGCCAGTCACGAAGAATAGATTGGATTTCTATAAAAATAGTGGCGGGTGACATAGCTCCACGAGAATTCTTTACTTTTTAGCACGTCATTTCCCATCAAAAGATTATTTTTAACAGCGCTGACATATGCTGAAAAATGGAAGAAGAATGCGAGAACAGCTGGATAGATGGCCCAATGCTGAAAAAAGGGCAGCCGTTGCCATCGCTCGACTAAACGACCCGCAAGAGGGCGGACGATCGAAACGTTCATCGCGTGCCACAGATCTAGAGGCCCTTTTTCGACAGCCGGCTGTTGACGACGGCTCGTATTTTCAAGTGACATCCGAAGAAATAAAGCTTCATCAGTAGCATCTTTGTCCCATAAATACCCATCACATTCGTAACTAATATATGACGTCAACTGCGACTGTGACATCATGGGCAGTAAACATTATGGCCACAAAGCCTTAACGACCCGCAAGATGGCGGACGATCGAAACGTTCATCGCGTGCCACAGATCTAGAGGCCCTTTTCCGACAGCCGGCTGTCGACGAAAAAGGGCCTCTAGATCTGTGGCACGCGATGAACGTTTCGATCGTCCGCCATCTTGCTGGTCGTTCAATCGAGCGATCGCAACGTCTGCCCTTTTTTCAGCATTGGGAAAGGGTTGCGCTTCAAAGGGTTAAAGTTTGCCTGCCTTCAAAAGCATGTTCACGGAACGTTGAAGTACAGCAAACGGTCTGTCTCTACTGGAGAAAAAATATTAATCTGAGAAGGGCGTTTGGGAGCAGGGATTTTCGATAAATGAAAAACAAACACTAAAGATTTCGTAAAAAAACTTCTAATTTTTGCAATTAGATACATCAGGCTATTTTTTCCACATAGTCACCTCGCACATTTAAGCATTTATCATACCGTAAAACAAATCTTTTTTAACCTTTAGTTTCCTTAAGCTTTTTTTTTTTTTTTTTTTTACACACCAAAATTATTCTCCCCAAAATTCTTTCAATTTTCTTAAAAGATGAAAACAGCTGTCAACCAGTAGGGTGAATATTCAAAAACCTCCCACTTGAAAATTTGTATAAGATGTTAATCCTGAGGTGGACGGGCATTATCGTGCAGGACGATCATACATGTTTGGACAATGAACATCTCCAGCGAAGTTTTGTGAAGAAAAAAATTGGTGAGTGACAAAGAGATTAAAGAAACATTTCTTCCCTTTCTAAATGAGCTGGCAATGGGAGTGAACGATGAATCTATACAAATCTTGTCATACAGTACGATAATTGCTTGAATGCAAGTGAAAAAAATACTCTAGTAGATACAGTTGTAAATATAAACAGTTTTCTACGAAATCTTTAGTGATTACTTTTTATGCATGAAACGGGTATTGCTTTCCGAGCTTGCTTCGTACGCATAGTATACATTAGAGATGAGTTCGGGCTCATTTTTTGAAGCCCGAGCCCGAGCAATATTATTTAAGTCGGAGCCCGAGCCGCGCCCGAGCCCGAAATTTCAGTTAAAGATGAAAAAAATCCAACTACTTCATGGATAGAATGCAATGAATTTTGCCGTTTGTGCAAATGAAAGACAAATAGAGTTGCAAACTCTCAATGCTTTCTAATTCTTTATATATCCATGTTTATCCAATAATGTCGGATCTCATGACTAATTAATCAATATAAGCCGCCGTTCTGAAATATCCAAAGAGCTTAACGCACCTTCTAGGCACCAGTGCACTATTTTTTTATATGTACAGTCAACTACGGTTATAGTGAAATCGGATATAGTGAACCATCGGCTATAGTGAATGCAAACCATTAGTGCCGATTCACATACAGTATCGCTATCCATCATGAAGACACTTGGGTTTTAGTGAACTTCGGATAGAGTGGACGAAATCGGATGGTCCCCAGAGGTTCACTATAACCGGAGTTGCCTGTACTTTTATTTTCATCATGAATCACTTTTTAAAATCTGTTTCAAGGAGTATGTTCAATAAAGGAGAAATGTTTCAGGAGCCCGAGCCCGGTTCGGGCTCGGTCTTTCCGGCTCGGGCTGAGCCCGCCTCATCTCTAGTATACATCAATTACACCGGTCAACACGATTTTTGGGTTTGACTTCTCAATGTTCCATTTTAGTTTCTCCTACGCCAAAACTAAGGAAAATAACTTTTTTTTTTAAATGAAAGTTTGCTTTTATAGAAATTAAAGCAATTTTTCAATTTTTTGGCAAAAATCACTGATTTTTATATTTTTTTTTATAATTCCACTCTAAATTATCATCAGAAAAGTTTTTGCTGGATATAAAAGTCTTTGTTATTCAAGATTTGTGATAAACAATAACCTATAAATGTAAAATAATATGAAATGAATGTCTAAAAGTGACAATTTTTCGTATTTCTTTTATGTTCGTATGCCCCAATAATAATACAAACAAATAAAAATATTACAAATAATACTTCAAGCAACACTACAGAGTTACAAATAATAATACAGTTTACTTTCGGGTTCATCCAAGTGCTGCCATCTTTCGTTTATGAAATATATTAAAATAGACTGATCGACGTCAATCAGACAAAAACAAACTTTACGAACTAAAAATAAAAATTTAGTGTTTTCCAATGTCTAGAAACAGAATTTAAGCATGAGAACAGAAACCCCCCCCCCAATTTTTTTTTTCTTTTGTTGACCGGTGTTATGCATCTTAATCTAAAACTAAGTAACATTACAGAAAAGCAAAGTCTACGAAAGACATTATCTCTTTTCAAGAAGTGGCGGGTGGCACAATTGTTCCCAACAAAAGATCTGCCTAAAGCAAAAAACCAAATGGAATCAAAGTCTCTGTCCGTAATGCAGAAGCCCGGAAAGTGTTCTTTTTCTGTTTTTAATCCCTCGAGTGCGAATCTTCACAAGTGCTAGATTCGTCCTCGGAAACAGCAAAATAAATAAAAAAAAGACTACTCAACTCAACTCAACTCGGTGGTGTCGTACTTACGGGACCGAAGACACACACACATACAAAAAAAGAAAAGCGTTTTCGCTGACCTGAAATGCGTTACGAGGAAAGTTGAGCTGCACATCACGTACTGCTGCGAGAAAAAGAGGCAAGGAAGAAAGCGAGTTAGTGCATCGGATTCACTCAATAAAAAAAGAACTCGGGTTTTATAAAAGAAGGAACAAAAACAGCCAAAAAAAAGGAGCCCATTTTACAGAGAGGGTCTATTAAAAGATTTCGATCACGAACCGCAAAACTGCCCGTCAGACCCGTTTCCAAAACTCCCTTGATGGAACGTCCGACAGGGAAGCGGTCAGTACTTTCCGAGAAGTTTTAACGCTGCTTGAAATGACCTTTTCGGTCGTTTTATAATTAGAAAAGAAAGTGCATGGGCCTTTTTCTTCTTTAATTTAACCTCCGCCTTTTATTCACCTATTTTCGTGACATCAGCTACCCGTTTTGTGAGAAGGAAATATTTGTGCTTCACGTTTTGAATAATGAAACAATAAATAAGCAGCCTGTTAAGAATGGTTTATTAACACGTCAGATTCGGTTGTATTGGAGGAGGACTTTTTCAATGAAAACTGCCTCGTATTTTCAAGTGACATCCGAAGAAATAAGGCTTCGTCAGTAGCATCTTGGTCACATAAATCCCCATCACATTCGTAACTAATATATGACGTCAACTGCGACTGTCACATCATGGGCAGTAAACATTATGGCCACAAAGCCTTAAGTAATCACCTACAATAATAATATGAAACATGTTTCATAATACGTTACCAGAATGAGTTCCGAGTTCTTGACTTAGCTTGAGGAATGGCGCGGAGACGTCGCTGTGTGTCATTTGTGACATTTCAGCGACAGTTTATAACTTGCTTGTGACGTCACTAAGATATACGTAACGGCAACGTCCATTCCGGTCATGGGATGAATGGTGTTCGGACAATCAGACAAAAGTTTCTTATACTAACAGTAATTTTCGAGTTACAAAAAGCACCAGACAAAAACGACCTCTGCTCGGTCATTGATTGACTACCTGCCCCTTAAAAATTTCCCCCCAAAATTAACCAAGATATAAAATAGAATGTGTATAATTCATTTATTGACATTCAATTATTTCCCTGTTCAAAGTAAATCGGGTGCTTGCGTATTATCCCGGCGATCCGCCAAGACGAGCGATTTTACGCCAAGGTAAATGCCGGGACATATGAAATTATGGATGGTTCAGAATACGATTGGCAACAGTTTGCCAGTATATTTGACGAAAAAATGGTCTGGCGGAAATCACCGCCTGGATAATATGTAAGTACCGTAAATTTATTCGCCGTGGGAGGGGAAAAAAAAAGCTATCCACTTTTTAAAGGCCAGCACTTCCACCCTTAGTAGTGGTCCAGACAGCAATTGTCCACCATTAGGGAAAAGGGAATGCGCATTTTATTAATGGCCAATGCAGTCAGCCTTATGATATTTACCAATATCTGGATGGTAAATGCGCACAATTTTTTAAAAATGCGCAGTGAATTTTTACATGGCCTACACTTTCAGCCATAATAGTGACCAATGCAAGAACTGCAAATGCACGCCATTGGAAAAATGAACGCCTATGCACTTTTTTAAATGGCCAACACTTTCAACATTAAAAATGGTCAATACATGGATGGCAGACGGCCGCCAGTGGAAAAAAAGGTGGGGCTGTGGCAAATTTTTAAACGGCAAAACTGCTCGCATCACATCTTAAAATTGATATCGAATTTTCCCTCCACTGTTATTATTATGCTATTTCCCCCAATGTGAACGTTTAATTTGATCAAATTATAATAGTAATAATACGGCATTTATAATTATTTATATGTAGCCGCCAATTCTGTCGATAGCAATAATATTTCTTCAGCTTATCTATCATCTCCTCCAACAAGATTCCTTAGTTTCCATTATACGTTCCTACATCATAATGAGTTATGAGCTTTTTATTTTGGAAATATTTTCCAATATTATAATATATCTTCAATAGCTATCAAAATCTACATCTGTCTAATATATTTTCAAAATGTTGACCGTCATCAAACGGTTAAAAATGACGGGTCTGTCTGACAGAGCAAACTGGAGAGCAGAATTGCCCTTTCCGAGAAGCTTCCGATAAAATACAATTTCTAGTTTCAGATTTATTTATTTATTTATTTAATTTTAACTTCAATCTGGATTTTTCGAATAAATTTTTGATCTCGGAGTTACAGTTTAATAAAATGTCGGCACTTTTATTTGATACGAATTTTTGGAAATAAAACATTTCTTAACATATATAATAATTTTCATAACGCTTTAGAAATTTGAAGAAAGTCGAACGGGCAAGAACAATGTGGTTCGAATACTAAGGTTATAAATCTTTAACTTCCAGTGTACACTAGCATCAGACATCTAAGTTTTATGCTTCCAGCAAAATGTCGAGGAAAATAAATTTTATTCGAAATTCGGGCTAGATGCAGGAACAGGAGATAAAAAAAAAAAAGAAACAAAAGAAAAGGTAGAAACCATAGAGAAAACGACTTTGTATCTTTTATAGAGAACGTATAATGGAATCTTTTACTTAAGATTACTTTATTTTATTACTATTAATTTTTAGTTTTACCAAACAGCTAATTTTATTTCACAAATAAATAGATTTAGCAACCATTTCCTTTTTCCGGATATTCCATTCAAGTTTTTGCGTTTTTATAAGTTTTTTAAAAACTTTTTTCCCCGTGCGAAGAACGAGTACTCAGCTAGGTTTATAAATAAATCGCATAACCCTTGGTCCCAATTAAATCATAAAACAAACCAAGTTAACTGAAACACATTCTTAACTGCAGTGTGAAAAAAAAAAAAATCATACACAAGTAAACTGGTCTTCTATACCTTGATATATGTTGGGTCAAGGTTTCATAAAATACCTAAGTCGAAAATTTCGTAAATCCGGAGCCGGAAATAACCGGTTTCGATCTTTATAACGACTGCCAAAGAGTTGAGAGGATAGGGAAAAAACAAAAAAAAAAAACCTACACATACACAATAATACCTTCCACTCAACTCCTCAAGGGCTTTTTTTCAGTCTTGACCCAGCCGCCAGCAGACTCGTAAGCAAATCGAACAGCTCCTCAGTCGATTAGCAGACGATTGCAAAGTGAAACTGCCATCACGGAAGAGTAATAATGATCATAATAAAAGAATACTTCACAGCGTTATTTTCACAATCACAGTTTCTCGGGATAAACGTCTCCATTAGCTGGGTGGGATGCATGTCCCCCCCCCCTCCCCCGTAACTCGACACATTTCAAATCTCGCCCCCCCCAAGCGGACGTATTCCCATTTCCAATTGAATAGTAAAAGGTGACGAAGAAACTGAAAGATTTCCGCGGTCCGCTCATGAAAATGCATGTGTGCTAGAGATGAGTTCGGGCTCATTTTTTGAAGCCCGAGCCCGAGGACTTTTAATCTGAGCCCGCCCGAGCCCGAGCAATATAATTTAAGTCGGAGCCCGAGCCCGCCCGGGCCCGAAATTTCAGTTAAAGATTTTTTAAAAAATCCAATGTCTTCATTCATAGAATACCATGAATTTTGTCGTTTGTGCCAATGAAAGACAAATAGAGTTGCAAACTCTCAATGCACTTTCTAATTCTTTATTGATCCATATGTTTATCCAATAATGTCGGATCTCATGACTCACTCATGAATATAAGCCGCCGTTCTGAAATATCCAAAGAGCTTCACGCACCTTCTAGGCGCAAGTGCCGATATTTTTTTATAAGTACAGCCAACTCCGGTTATAGTGAACCCGGATAGAGTGAACCATCAGATATAGTGATCGCAAACCATTAGTCTCGATTCACACACAGTATCTCTATCCATCATGAAGACACTTGGGTTTTAGTGAACTTCGGATACAGTGGACGAAATTGGAGGGTCCCCAGAGGTTCACTATAACCGGAGTTGACTGTACTTTTATTTTCCCCATGAATCACTTTTTAAAATCTGTTTCAAGGAGTATGTTCAATAAAGGAGAAATTTTTCATGAGCCCGAGCCCGAACGCAATTGTGAATGACGTCTCATCTCTAATGTGTGCAACATTTTGATGAGGATGTTCGTGCCGTGAAATCATCTTTTACTTCAGCTTTTTCATTGCTAGTCGCCAAAAAAAAAAAAAAAAAAAAAAAAAAAAGGGTTATATGGCTCCAACGCTGGAAAATGTGAAGCCATCGATCCATTGAACCAACAACAACATGGCGTTCCATGGAATATATATTAGTTTCCCGACACAGCTGGATGTGAGCCCACAAAGTCAGCTATATCAAAAAACTTAATCTCTGTGACCCTTGATGCGCTATTCGATTGACCACCCAGTTGGTAGTTAAATGAGTCGGTGGCAACGGCTGCACTTTTTTTCCAGCGTTGGGCAGTCTATCCAATGGGTCTTATACTGATGTGAAAATGCTTGCACTTTAAAGGGTTAAAGTTCTATTTGAATGAATATACAGACTTCCAAGGATTTAATATGCGGAAATACATTTATTATTATTATTATTATTATTATTATTAAATTATTATTATTATTATTATTATTATTATTAAAAGACTCTCCAACTATGCTGAAACTTATTTTATGATTTCAGTTTATCGGTGTCTGTCCTTCCTAACTGCAGCAAATAAGCATCACCAAATTCGTACATGTTTTTACCGTGCACACTGAAAAAAAAAAAGTCTGTTAAACTGACAGAAAATAACTGTCAGCCAGAACGCCAGCTGTCGTCAAAAAAAGGGTCTCGAGATCTGTGGCACGCGATGAAAATTTCGATCGTCCACCCTCTTGCTGGTCGTTAAGTCGAGCGATGGCAACGGCTGCCCTTTTTTCAGCATTGGGAAAGGGTTGCGCCTCAAAGGGTTAATACCTCGATATTTGTCCCCAGCCTAACCGTAAGCTTCATTTTCAACCTTGTTCCCAGTTCAATTAATCAAACTATTTTTCGTGTTTTTGAGGTTTGTGTTAAGTTCCTTTCTTGCCCCCAGACTATGGCCTCTTTCTTTTTTACTTTATTTTTACGGTCATGTTCCATTTTTTCTTCAGAACGATCAGACATTCCGTCTCCAAGAGAGTACACGGTTGATGAGGGGGGGCGTTTTCTCTCTTGAGTATAGGAGTAAAGTCGTTTAGGTCATAATGTATAGATATAGGTCAATTGCCTTAGACATACACGCTTTTTTTTTTTTTTTTTTTTTTTTTTTTTTTTGTCAGGCTGTGAAGGCAAATTTCAAGTGAAAGCACACGTACCAAGTGTTATGTAGCAATATTAACTGCTAGGAGTTTATAAGCAACCATCATAAATTTATGACAATAGTAAAATGAGTAAAAGTTAGATAAGTAGCTTGAACGACGCTTAAATTTAATTACAAAACAGAGTAGTTTTTTAACTGTTGAATTAAAAGATTTAGCTAATTCCAAGAAGAATTTTAATATAAGGAAAAGAGATGGAAAGAGCGATTATGGGGAATGACTTAATTGGAGAAAAGATTGAATTTAGTATGAGGGACTAGATATACCATCTATCAGTGGTGTAGCGAGAAATTTTTCATGGGGGGGGGATTACGACTATTACAACTCACATATATGTATACGTGTCTGTGATACGGGAGTGAAGAATGTACATTTTCTAGGGCAAAACATCCTCATGGGAGGCTTATAACTCCCCTAGCCCCCCCTTGGCTACGCCACTGCCATCTATCTATACGTACATTTGAGATTATATATGATAGTTTTTACAATAAGCAGTGCATTTCTGGAATATTTAAAAGGTTGTTTCAAAGGAAATAGTTTATATACTTAATTTATACACAGCAAGGTGACAAGGAAAGAGTTGCACAGCGCAAGAAAAAATAAACAGTAAAACTTACTTTTTTTTTTTTTTTTTAAAGAACCGTTGGTTTAAAAGTGGTGTATTCAAAACTTCTAAACTAGACCAAGGTCGCGTTCACTAAATGATCCATTCACAGACAAATTTTTCAGGGTTTTCCCCCTTTTTTTTAAGTCTTGTACAGAAGGCCGGCTGCATTTTTATACCTGTATAAGTATTTTTCTTAAACACAAGGGTGTATGTTGAAGAAAAAAAAAACTCTGTTTTGAGTCTTGGTACACAAATTGAAATAAACTAACAGCACCACGGTCTCCAAAAAATTCCAGGTGGTTCTTCATAAGCTACTTTACACACTGCAATAAGCGAAAAGGCTGTGGCTTTTGTGAAATTTCCAGAAAAAATTCTTAAACACGGATCGGAGCTGCAAGGTTTTTCGAAGAGTGAAACGTTTTGCGAAAATTTCCGAATTTTTAAGAATTTTTCCAAAAGTTTTGGAACGGATACAGATGGATCGCTTATTTCAGTATGTAGTATAGCTTGTAAAGAGGCGGTTTCAAAATTTTGAAGTGCCTGGCACAATTAGTTTATTTGTACTTATGTAACAAAATCACATGATTTTTTTCGAACTACTTGCCGTTAAAGCGGAATCCTTCTTATTACCACACATTAACCCGTACGCAGGCGCGTCTACTTTTGTAACTTAAGCACTCGCATGGGGTAAATCTTACCCCATTTTGTCTTCTTTATATTTTTGACTAAAAACGTTTGAAAAACAAATTTGTGGACTTATAACGTAAAATGCATCAGTTCTATTACGTTTCATGGAAAGAAATCGTGCTTTTCATATTTATTAAGAGATTTTCTAGCAGTTCCTTTAAATGTCATGCTTTCTCAGAAGAAAATTTCATATGATATGCTTTATACCTAAAAACACTCATTACTTTATTAATATGATATTAATTTCATTTAATAGCCTTTTATCAATACGTACCAGTAGTATAATGTCCATTTATAGTTAATTTACATTTAATTTATACTTTTTTTACGTTCACAACGTAATGAAACGTTAGTCGCGCGTGAGTATTTAATCCCAAAGTGGAATTTTCTTCCCTTCCGGATAACAAAGAAACGAAATTCCTTCACCCACCCCAACTAGACCTTGACCTTGAAAGGTAGAAGAGGGGGGCAAACTTATTCTCAACAAATTTCTCCCATTTTACTAAGAAAAAAATGTCACTGGGGTGAAATTTACCCCAGCGCGCCTGCTTACGGGTTAAAAGAAACTGAAGTGATCAAACTTCAGCTCCGAAACTTAATTTTGAAGAAAGCTTTATTATTATTATTATTATTTTATTATTATTAAAGAAGAATTCGCGTCTTCCAAGCAAACTCCGAGTTGAAACTGAATTTCTGTCTTGTTTGCCTCGACATGCTTCCGGTAGCTCATTAGCAATTATGCACTGTATCATGTCCAGGTAAAATTAAAACGAGTTCCAAAACCCATGTCCCAAATAACGCGAAATTAAATCCATTATCCGCAATAAGCAGTCACTCTCGTCTTGAACTCGGCACCTGACTGCCTGAAACACGCAAACCGCTGCCAACAAAAATCTTTTTAAATTATTCAAAAATAATTTTCCATCACAGAATGTGTCGACAGATTCGTGGCCTTCTAACTTCATTTTCTGAGCTAATGAATGAACGCTAACGAATTGAGCTTCCCCTCCCCCCCTTTTTTCGGGGGGCGGGGGGTTATGTGTTAGGCACACCTCAAGGGAAATTAACACTTTTGCTATTTTTCTCCGCTTGAAAAGTCCTCTTAATCCTTTGAGGCGCAACCCTTTCCCAATGCTGAAAAAAGGGCAGCCGTTGCCATCACTCGACTTAACTACCAGCAAGAGGGCGGACGATCGAAACGTTCATCGCATGCCACAGATCAGACAGCTGGCTGTGCCGCACAACCAGCTGTCTTCAAAAAAGGGGTCTCTAGTCTGTGGCACGCGATGAACGTTTCGATCGTCCACCCTCTTGCTGGTAGTTAAGTCGCGCGATGGCAACGGCTGCCCTTTTTTCAGCATTGGGAAAGGGTCGCGCCTCAAAGGGTTAACAGTTACATGAGTTAGCAGGACACTACGAAATTCGCTTTTCGTCACCTAAGCACCACTGGGAAATTAGCAAATGCAATTCATTTTCCGCAGCGTCCACTCGCTGGAGTGTGTTCCAATGAATATTCCATGCACCACGCACGCGCACAACGGCTGCGTCCTAATAAAATTGAATATTTATGCAGCTGGAGACGCATTGTTAGTACTTCACAATTCCACGTAGAGGGGACGTAATACGAATGTCGGCGCTTGAAGGCCGGCCGTTCATTCCACTCAGCTCGAAGTAATGCGAGCTTTTATTAATATTATCACTTTTAATTCCGGCGCGCCTGGAAAAATGCCAAAAGGACCCTCTCTAAATTCTCGTTTTCTTTCGGAACATTTTTCTCTTTCGTACAAGAAGACTTTCTAACAAATTGTCGCACGAAATTCTTCGAAACCAACATGTACAATAAGTGCAAGCTGAAACAATTACTTTAAAAAAAAAAAATTAAAAAAAAATTCAAATTACTTCACCATAGCGAAAAATTATTCCCATTCTAAATGATGTAGGGTTTGGCAAATTCTCGCCAAATATAGAAGGTATTGTCAAGTTGAGTTTAGTCTTGGGGAGACTTATTTTTTGGCACGAAACTTGCGATAAATCGTCAAAAGTGACCAACTTAGGAGACTTTTGACATATACCGGTACCGACAAACCTTTCCAAGCTTTACGATTATTCCAATCGTAAAATAATAGGGTTTCGCAAATTCTCGCCAAATATAGAAGATATTGCCAAGCAGACATTCATTTTGGGAGCTTATTTTTTGACGCCAAACTGGGTGATCCATCGCTAAAAATGACCAATATTGGCGCCTTTTGACATTAAGACCACCGCCGTTACTGGCAACCCTTTACCAAGTAGTTTAAAAACATTGTTTTTTTGCCGATTTTCGGAATGATAATAACATCAGAACGTGGCCTAACTAATATTGGACCACCCCTTAGATACCCCCTTTCCAATAAAAAAAAAAGAATTTTCGAAATCAGCCAACGCAGTAAAAATTATCGCTGTCATAGTACCTCCTCCTTTTTTCAAGTCGGCAGAAATATTGTAAAATAACACACATAAACGGTACTTATCAATCAGGACGCTCGTTTCGGGAGGAAAATTTCCGTCTTTCATCAACTGAAGTCCCCACACACTACGAGTTGTCCGTTTACATTATTGAATGGGTTGCATACTAATGGCTGAAGCAATAAGAATGATCTACATAATGTAATGTTAGAAAGATTGTACTGTTACGCACGGTATGAAATCGTTACACTGTTGTGCAATGCTGTCGTTGCATAGTGATAAGGTAATCAAAAATCTATCATTTATACTGAGTACCTAATTATACAGGGTGTCCCCCAAAGTTAGTAACGGGCTTTAATTCTTTATCTATTAGAGATAAGCGCGTAGTGTCCATTGAAAAAAAGTTCAAAATAAGGTCGAAAATAAGACTAAGAAAACATTTACGCAAATTTTTGGTTGTGCTTTTGGACAGCGTGACACCAAAAGATAAATAATTGAAATAAATTCATTTTAACACATAATATAGGCTCAGTGGAAGTGTGATATATTTGATAATAGGAGGATTGACAAGCAAAAATATGCACGTATTTTAGACCCTTGCGGTTTCGCATTTTACGATCAAAATAATAGTGGCACTATAATTATTTTTACTTATTCATTTTTAATAATAAAACAGTGTAGTACATCATATATAAAACTTCAAATAAAACTCCACTACCTTTCACGGATGTTTCAATATTTATTTATTTATTTTTTTTTTTTTACCAGGCACGTAGCCAGGAAAATTTTTCGGGGGGGGATATGCGCCTGGAAAATATTTCGGGGGGGGATATGAACTTATATGTGTACAAATAGACAGAATTTCATCACTAATACAAAAATTTCGGGGGAGATATATCCCGATTTCCCCCCCCCCCTGGCTACGCCCCTGATTTTTACTATACATATAATTTTCATAAGTGTGTGTCACTATCAGTAAAATAAGTTCATTTAAAATACACATATAAACAAAACTTTTGTTGCAAAATTAAGTAAAATGCATATGTTATACGATGAGTTAATATTTAGGAAAATTTTATAAGCTACAATTAAAAATAAAACTTTTTCCTTTGTATTATGTCTGTTAAAAATTTCAAAAGTTTTTCTCTCTCACTTTTAATATTAATTCATTGTATAGATACTGATACCAGTTATAACTCTTTAAAGTTTCGCGAAGATAGGAATCATAGATATTTTGTTATCGTGCGGACAGTTCGTAAAAAATGTGTTTCGACAAAACGCAGTTTAAAGTTACCTTATTGTGTTCAAATATAAGACTTTGATGAAACGTTTTTTTGTTTGTGTATCTCCGGTCCTAATACGAATAATGCCATAAAATTGGGATCAAATGTTCAGAAATAACTATTTCAAATAAAATAAAAATTGAAAAATCGATTTTTTGAACCCTTAATCCTACTATGACCCCCTTGAAAGAGCTGCTTGGATATTTAAATACTCTTTAGAAAATAAAATGAAAGTATGTGTAAATAAAGTCACACGAGGGCATCACTCAAAATTTGATATCATTATTTTTAAGACCCATATGTTAACCCTTTAACGTGCAGTGTTCCCGCTCTGGGAGCACCCAACTCTGACGTTTTGACTGTTGCCAGTCACGAAGAATAGATTGGATTTCTATAAAAATAGTGGCGGGTGACATAGGTCCACGAGAATCCTTTACTTTTCAGCACATCATTTTCCGTAAAAAAAAATGTCACGATTATTTTGAACAGCACTGACATCTGCTGAAAAATGGAAGAATGTGAGACCAGCTGGATAGATGGCCCCATGCTGAAAAAAGGGCAGTCGTTGCCATCGCTCGACTGAACGACTCGCAAGAGGGCGGACGATCGAAACGTTCATCGCGTGCCACAGATCGAGACCCTTTTTTGACGCAGCCGCCGGCTGTGCGCGCACAGCCAGCTGTCGTCAAAAAAGGGTCTCTTGACCTGTGGCACGCGATGAACGTTTCGATCGTCCGCCCTCTTGCTGGTTGTTCAGTCGAGCGATGGCAACGGCTGCCCTTTTTTCAGCATTGGGAAAGGGTTGCGCCTCAAAGGTTTAAATTCATATAGCTATAAAGTAAAATGCTGCGTCCCAAATTTTCATCCCAGTAAGGTTTTTTTTTTTTTTTTTTTTGTACGGGGATACAATTTGCAATCCAAAAGCTCCGATGTCATCACAGGGGACACGATTTCCTTCGTAAGAGGGAGGGGGGGGGGTTGAAAAGATACACAGGCTAACTCCTCGACGACAGGCAAATTCTGCGCGAACGCAACTTATTAATTTTGCGATCTGGTCAAATGCCAGCTCTCTCTCTGAAGTACCTCATCGAATATTTTTCCTCCATATTTCGACAGAATGCCAGCTCTCGGTTCTAAATTTCTCTCAAATAGAAAGTCGCCATCCATCAACACACACAAGAGGGGGGTGGGTGGGGGGTTAGTAAATAAAAAGCATATATTAAAAGGGGGTCAGATTAGCCTAAAAATAGATGGGGGTTTTTTTTTTTTCGCTCTCAGAGAAGAGAAGAAAAAAAATAAATGATTTTATTCTAATTCTGGTTTATTCAAGGGGGGGGGGGGGAATCGAAAGCGAAATAGACGAAGAGGCTTTTTACTGCATTTTTAGAGGAATTATAATTTTTTCCCCCCTTTTGGACGAAAGCCCAGGAGAAAATAATCTAATAACCATCGTTTTAACGAGCATGCATTCGCTGTTCCATTTATGTTTTTTTTATTTATTTATTTATTTTATTTGCTTATTTAATTTTTTCCCTAAGGGGCGAATTCTCTAAGTTTCAAGTTTTTGAATTGGACAGCAAGTATAAATAAGAGTGGGCTCTGCGTAGAGTTCAATATTAACAATAATAATTCCGAATGGCCCAAAACTTTTAAAAGGCTGTTCACGAAGAAGAAATCGGTAATTGCGGAACTATTTTAAACGATAAATGTAGGGTTGCCAGGTCGCCATACCAAATAGCCGGACAGACCAGCCAGTTTGGCCGGACGTATGGGTAAAAACGCCGGACAGCCTACAATATTGAGGATTTTGTCTCGGTATTAATAAGTACAACAGAAAAATTGTATATAAAATCAAGCTTTTTGATGATTACGATGAATCTTGTTCAATTCTAATGAAATATAAATAACATCGAATGCCCAATCAGTTCAAGTACTTTATGACTCATCAGCCAAAGTCACCCGTAAAAAACCTAACAAAAGCCGGACACCGTTCAGTTTGGCCGGACACGCCATCAAAAAAGCCTAACTATGTCCGGCTTTATCCGGACGCCTGGCAACGCTAGATATACGTGTATATGTGCGTTAAAAAATATAGCGAAAAATATGCGCAACTGTAAAAATCTATAAGTACACCCGTTTCCAGGTTTGAGATAAATCAATGTTGCGAGTTTTTTTTGTTTATGAAAAATACTTCGTTTCATCAAATTATTTTAAATTATTCTGAAGTTTTCATGGCATATTGTTCACTCGAAGGCAAAACCCGTTGTAAGGCAGTAAAAAAAAATTAAAAAAAAAATTGCTCAAAACAGTTCGTTTGGAAAAGCTATTAGAACTTATCCAGATTTTCGCGCGCACGAAGCCTTAGAGCTAATGGAACAACTTAAGCGGCAATAATGTTTTTTCGGTAATTTAAATACTATAATAATAAAAACATAATATGAAGTTATTTATTTCAAGTGCACTAAGAATAAATATGTTAAGTGTAGACTTCTTTTAAAACTTTTTTTCTACTGCCCTACGACGGGATTTACCTTCGAGTAAACAATATGGACATAAAAACTATGATTTGATCAAACAAAACGTCTTTCATAAACGCAAAATCTCGCAACATTCCTTATTTGAAAAAATATTTCTGATGTCATGATGACGTCAAAACTGCAGGGTGCTTAAATAACCCAACGACAAAAATATATCCCTTTATTTGATTTTATAAAGGAACGCACAGTTTTAAATGATTTCATTGAAAAAAGCATGTGTTTCTTTTTTCTTTTTCTTTTTTTTTTTTTTTTTAAGATATGAAAGAAAGTTCGTGACGTCTGATTCTACCAGAAGGAAAACAGGGGAAAGAATCACGCAGGAAGTTCTTTCTTTCGTTCTGTTCAATACTTTCACAAACATACTTCAAGCTATAATTACAATTAACTATCCACTAATAAAATTCCTTAGCCCAGCCGCAGCAACTCCACTGGCATAATTTCGTTCGAATACTTATGTCAAGTTCAAGGCGGAAAAGCGAAGCTCATAAATCTAGATTGCTCCAGAGGACAGGAAAACACAATTTTATTCTTTTTTTTTTTTTTTTTTTTTTTTTTTTACGACCTTAACTATGCGGAAAATTATCACAAAGAATAAAAAATTCTGGAAACCAGGCACGTGTAGAGAAAAGAGAGAGAAAAAAAAAATTACGCCTACTTTCATTTGAAGCAAAAATGATGAAATTCCTCCTCGACGTTATTCGTTATAAAATATTTACTGCTCGGATTAAATGACCAAAACCAGCCTTAAAAGTACTCCAATAAATTTTTACTCTGGCATTTTATGCCCATGAAAACCACACAGTTAATCAAAACATAAGTAAGATGTGCTTTTTATAGCTCTTAAAACAGTTTTAATTGGAAAATTTGACGTATTTTTCTGCGTAGTTGTTTTATTTATTTATTTTTTTTTTCTCTTTTTATCGTGAGAGACAGCAAATCAGTGGAATTCAAATTTTCCGGCAAAATTTCTGTATATACACGTAATTTTATTCCTATAAATTCTAGAAGAAATTCCGTTCCAGAGTGGTATAAATGGCGGATTTCCGCAAAATTTAACGGAGTTTCCAGTAAATGTACTGTTATATTTTAGAGTTGTTAAGCGAAATGCAAAAAATGTTATGGTTTTATGGTATGTACCTATTCACTCAAAAAGGTTGTTAATAATAACGTATTTATATTTAATTAAATTTATTTACAATTTTTTAATTCACCTTCTGCCTTCAAATTATATTTTCGTGATACCAATTTGGACCCGTTACGAGCTATAAATTAAATACCACTGTAATAAATCAACTCAATTTATTTTTAAAAATATTTTTTTAAACCTTACAAAACGGTGCACATAACAAAATATTTTTTTATTACATTGCACATAAAAAATTGTCTGAAATCATTAATATCAAACCGAACACATTTTATCCAAATTCATGTACTACACTTATAAATTGTTCAAGATTAATATCATGTGCTGTATAATTCATGGGCCTACTTTTAATAAACTTGAAAATATATATAACCAATGAACTTACTTTTAAAATCAAAACATTATATCCGTCATTCAATAAACCAATAATTGAAACACTTACCTAGAAAGAAAAAAGAAAAATAAAACGCATTAATATACAACAAAAACAAGGAAATGTAATTACAGATATGAATGAAATAAACAGCGCATTCTGAAAACGAAAAACGCAGAAAATGTACCTAAAAAAGTGAAGCAATTTTCTAGATCTTTTACTTCCCATTGAATTCAAATTTATATGCAATAAAATCCTCAGAAAAAAGAAATTAAATTTTATCTGCAATTTTTACAGATCCTAAAGAATAATAAATCTCAGGGTGAAGTGTAAATGTGGTAGAGAACTGAGAGAGAAAAAAAAATCAACCCTTTTGTTATTATAGGTAAACAGCCGTTGGCAACAACATTCAGAGCATCATGACGACAATTAAGGTAATGTTTCCTAAATGGTCCGCGAATTCGTGTTTACGTGCAGAAAAATCGTGAGGCGATAATACTCAGATATTTAGTACGGAAGAGTGGCAATTACTCTAGGAATCAGTTTGAGTCAAGAGTACATAAAAAGAAGTTTTGGAACACAAGTAAGGGTTGGTGCTAGGAGTTATTTTGCCCAGGGACAAGCCGACTACCCCCCCTACTCCCACCTGCAAATATTTTTTCTTTTTTTTTTAACCCATTGGAAAACATTAAAATACAATAAACAATTTGTATATCAAAAGCAGAGATGCGAAGCCCAAGTTAAACAATTAAATTTTTAATTTGAAATGAAGACGGACATTTTTTTTGTAATTTAGTGCCAAAATCTGAGCCATTATTAATGTCGCATGTCACACGCATTGATTTTGTCACAATGCTATGTGTGGGATTGAAGTTATTGCCTACTTGCAGAGCCTTATTATCGCATGGGCAAATCGGGACTTTGCCCAGGGCCCCCGGCTCAAAAGGGCCCCCAATATCAAATGTTGTTCTGAAATATTCTTTTTTATATCAAAATTTTATGAAAAATAAAACAAATTTCCTAGATGGGGGCCCCCAAATTCATCAATGCCCGGGTCCCCTGTTGGTCATAATCAGGCTCTGCCTACTTGGTCTTTACTTTATTACTTTGTTTATTTTAATTACAACAGGTGCAAATAATTTAATTTGGCGGAGTTGGCGATGAGTGGTGTTATCAAAATGGAAAAGTAATCGCTAATGTTTACATCTAGTTGTTGCCATTCGCAGCATAGAAATATCGTCGATTTGGTACCGCATATGTCAGCTTAATACATAAATAGATTATGAACTAAAAAAAATAAAGGGTTCTCGTGTAACTAAATAAACTCTTAAGCATCTTATTGAAATTAAATTTATTGAATCAAAACTTGGAAATTTGACTAAAGCTCGAATATCTTGCGGCCGTCAAAATGTCAGCCTTTTGTGTCCTCACAGCGAGGACATGGGGCGTTAAAGAGTTAAAACTGCCGTTTATCATAAGCAGACATTCACGTTTAACGCTAAGCAAACATTTGAATATTTTGATTTTTATTATTTTCAAATGATATCCGAAAGAAAATAAAAAAAACGAGAAATGTTATAAATGGAAAATTCAACAAAACATTCATTTAATTACTCGAAACTTTCCAAATGCAATTTCTTAAAATAAATAAAACTATTTCACGTGCGCTTTGATGCAACGTGTCATTAGAAGCAGAATAAATATTTATGAAACCCAAGTTTGTAAATTGGATATCAAAGGAGAAATAGTCTGTAATATCAGATTTGCTCTCAGTGAAAATTTTTGAAAGTATTTTTGTAAAAGCTTATGGAAATTAATAAGGCGAAAAGATTTAATTTCGCTATTTACGAGAAATATACGACGAGAATTTTTAAAGGTAAGTAACGTCGATGCATATTTTTGACTTGGATTTTGCCTGGCTTTATGTGAAATAAAATGTATTTTACTTTACACACAGTAAAACAGTTTAAGGCTTGTCATAAATTTTAAATATTATGCGATATTGTGAGATTTGTATTTATTTCCACTGCCTAACGATTTAATCTTTTAAAAACAATATGTATGTAACATATTCTAATTTAATTGGGATTATAATCGAGTATTTTTTTATTTTACCTTTTTAGTAGATAATTTATTGGGTTTTTTTTCCGAAAATAACTTGCTTAATCCAATTCTTTGTTAAAAATGTCTTCAAGTGTTATTCGTGGGAGTTGTGTTATTAGTTTCAGTAGATTTTCTTTTCTTTTTTAAATCAAAATTCATATTTTTGCCTCATATTCGGCGCAAACGTCATCTGAGTGACATCAGTCATTAGAAAATAAATTTGTTTCCGATTTACAGCCACAAAAGCGGGGACTTGAACTTCAAAGGTGATATATTGAAACCTATGGGCAATTCCAGTGAAATCTAAGGTACAGCTTATATATGTTCGTTTTATTTGGATTGATCATTATAAATAAATAAATAAATAAATAAATGACCGTTTCGTAAAACTTTAAAATTATAAACCTGATTTTTTTTTTAATTTTTATCCATGCAATTTTGAAATTCATAACAATCCATGGTAAATAAATAAATAGCAGTTTTGTTATACTTCCAAAATCATTAACCTGATTTTTAAAAATATTTATCGATGCGATTTTCAAATCTGTTTAAAACTCATTATTACACGAAAGAACTTTAGCTTTGTAATGTTTCGTTTCCTTGGAATAAATAGATGAATAAATAACGTTTTCAGAACTCCGAAGAATAATTTTACTCGTAGTGTATGGGAGAAAAATAAAAACAATTAAAATATAAACAGCCCGATCCACCACCAGAAAACAACTTGTCCAATTCACTAACCAAACAGACAATTAAAAAAAATCTTAGATAAATAAATAACGTTTCCCTTTTTTTCTTCGTCTACGTTTTGTTTTGTTTTTGCGTTCGGTCGCTCACAACAAATTAGGTTAAGTGAAAGTAACTCGCATTGTTTATTTGATATAAATATTTAATATTCCACGATTAAATATATGAAAAGTCTGGAGAGAACAACTGGAAAATAAAAAATCCAGCAAACAAATAAAAGATGAACTACTCATTCTATTCCGTATGAGAGAATAAACAGATAAATAAATAAAATTTGTTTGGAAACACTCGTTTGCATTCTGTTGGCATAGAGAACTTATTTCCGTTTAAAATAAACAAACACCAGTTAATCAACTCTGAAGGAGCATGCACAATAGGACATGAAACGCCGCTCTTCCACTGGGCGATCAAAAATATAATTTATATTATATATGATGTATTATAAAAGAGACAGTATAAGGGGGAAAAATTTAACTCTCAAAAAAAAAAAATATTCGTTTTATTTTCCAACAATTTTCACTTTAAAAGAAATAAAAATTGCAATATAAACGGCACTCCAGGATAATTGGATGTTCTTAGTGGAAAATTATTTGCTATTCCATTATTTGAGAAGGCAGTTATTCGGGTTTATTGGGTTAAAGAAGAAATACAAGAGTCTTCGGTCTGTTTTCATTTTACATTTTGACTTCGACAAAGGGATGACGGTTCAAAATTTAGAGAAACATTACCACAAAAAAATCTCAGGCATTTTATATTTCATGCATTGTACAGTTTTTTCTAATGCTTTATAATGATAATGTCATTGACTTTTTTGGGGTACTTTTCACCAGCCGGAGTTGCAAAATTTCGCATATGCCATTCGTTAGTACTTCGTTAGTACCGCATCCGTTACGGATATACGGGCACTAAAAATTTGCCGGCTGGTGAAATAAATGGTCAGCCGGCACACCATGGGGTTGGGAAATTTCGCATACGCCATTTCGTTAGTACCGAGCGATTTTCGTTAGTACAGCATCCGTTACGGATATACGGACAATGCAAGTTTCCTGTCACACTAGCTACCTAGTCCGTACAAATCGCAGAATGGGCATTTCGCATAGGCCGTTCGTTACTACTTCGTTAGTACTGTTCCCATTCTGCATTTTGTACGAGCTAGGTAGCTAGTGTGACATGAAATCTGTACCATCCGTGTATCCGTAACGGATGCGCTGCACAGCCAGCTGTCGTCAAAAAAGGGGTCTCGTAGATCTGTGGCACGCGATGAACGTTTCGATCGTCCGCCCTCTTGCTGGTAGTTCAGTCGAGCGATGGCAACGGCTGCCCTTTTTTCAGCATTGGGAAAGGGTTGCGCCTCAAAGGGTTAAAAACAGACCTTACAGACACGCTAACTGACAATTTCGAATATTTATTCTTTCCATTCACGACTATAAATAGAGAGGTACTTCACATCCGTGTTTTTCAAACGAATAGGTTTGTTTCTCTTCATAAACACAAACCAAATGATCACGAGAAACGAAGGGAAAAGCCGATTCATCCACATGGGATCCTAATAACTATTTACGGACCGTATAGTTATACTCCGCTTTGTTCTGTAATCAGGGGAATTAAAAGGGGAAAGGGGACAGAATCATTCTACATATCTCCTATTACAAAGATCGAATCGCACGAATCATCGCAGAGCAGAAGATGCATGCATCCGTTCGCTGAAAATGCAAATTACTTTTTGAAGACTTTGGGAACGAGATTGCTTCGGATGTGGGGGTGTGCTTTCATTCTAGTAAGAAGAACGATTACAAGCTCGTTTTGTGAAACTCAGATTGTATGTCCGTGGTGACAGCAGAATTTCCTTTGGGAAGGGATTTCTGGTCATATAGAGTGCAATAACTATTCGAAACAATATCCCAGATTCATTATTTTATTTCATTTCAGTTTATTGTTCATTGCTTTATTTATTTATTTATTTATTTTTTACTTTTTTGGGAGGGGGGGGGGGAGATGTCCGTATGTCCATGTCATTTTCCGTCCTTCTGTATGTCTTTCTGCCCGTGCTCTAGCAGCCGTGCACTACGAAATTTATACATGGTTTTCCTAAGCATGTACCTAATCTACTGAAACGGGTGTCACGCAACATATGTAGTTCTTTTAGAAGAGGGAGAACCCAAAAGAACTCTCATACAATACACCCTATGCGCGGTTATTGTTTATACTGTAATTTAGAATAATTTAAGGTCGGCATTTCTTTTCTTTTTCTTTTTCTTTCTTTTTTTTTTTTTTTTAATTAACGTGAAGGTCCGAAATCTGTAGAATGTTGACTTTCACCAAGCAAGAATGGTGAATGTTGAACAGGTCGGAAATTTGCATTTTCTTCTCCGTTTTTCAGGGGCGATAATACGTTCCTAAGGTGACGTCCTGTTTTCGCCCCTCTTGCCCAGATTATAGTGACCCATGACGGTGAGGACAGGGTTTCGTCAACTCTGTAGAGGCGTTTTCACTGCGGGACTTACCCGCAGTGCGCCGCGGTAAATTCAAAGGGCAGTCAGGGATTGGGTGTTTTTGGTCCTGCAGCTTTAGATACTATAGTCTGTTCGCGGAAACGAGAGAACGAAAGTAAACAAACGGGTTACCAAAGAATGACATTTTTTGGCACCCATCCCTAGTTTGGCGAATTGAACCTTTCTCAATTCCAAACAGCGTAAATGGAAGAAAGCAGAAATTCACACTGTATTGGGCGCTTTGGCAAAATGCCAGGTGTTTACTCTTGACCAGTTTGCACGTGCAATTGTTTAGTTTCGTTCTCTCGATTCGGCGAACAGACTATAGTGTGAGAGGAAGAAAGGATGCTCGACAGTACTTGGCTTCTCAAGAAGTTGTACACGGACAAATGTTGATCATTAAGGTTTTAGTTTTACATTTGGCTAATAAAGAAAGACCTCGACTTTTCAATGAAACTCCCACCAGTGCCTATCGGACTCTGTCGACATATAGAGATGGGACGGGCTTAGCCCGAACCGGGCTCGGGCTCTGTCATTCGCGATTGTGTTCGGGCTCGTGAAGAATTTCTCCTTCATTGAACGTACTCTTTGTAAACAGATTTTAAAACGGGGTTCTCAGGAGAAATATACTATAATTATTATTATTGGATAAACTTGAATATAAAGAATGAGGAAATACATTAAGTGTGTGCACATAAAGATATGTGTCTTTCATTGGCACAAACGGCCAAATTTATGGTATTCTGTGCATTAGGTCGTTGACTTTTATTGATCTATTAACTCTGATTTCGGGCTCTGACTTCAATAACATCGCTCGGACTCGGGCTTTAAAAAATGAGCCCAAACTCATCTCTAGTCGGCATACCTCGGCGGTAGTCCGAATGTACTAGAATATAATCGAACATTCCATCTTCAACCGACGTATTGGGTCTGTGTTGACACTCACCGGTGAAAGACGACATTCTGCAATTTCGGTCCTTCGCAGTAAGATATGCATTGCAGGTCAAATGCAGCTGAGTCAGTCCTGTTTTGTTTTGATTTTCTAACCTTGTCCCAATTAAAAAGTGTTTACCTACGATTACAGCCATTTATTTCGACGAGCCTGGTAACTTTCAATGTCACGAGTCATTGGCTGCCATCCTCGCAATATAACACGAATTGCGTGTCTCCAAAAATCTGCCTCATATAAAAACATTAAACCACATCGTCCGGAAGAATTTCCTAGCTATGGTCCTTTCAATTTACGTCAATATTTTTACTTTCCGACCATGTAAGGAAAGTATTGTAATCCTGAAAAAATTCGCCTTCGATATTTGGGTGTATTTACATTTTTTGAGGTCTTCTGAATTCATTTATGCTATTTTTACGAGATGTTTGTATGTATGTGTGTGTGTGTGTGTGTGTGTGTGTGTGTGTGTGAACGCGATAGCTTTTAACCCTTTAACGCGCAGTGATCCCGCTCTGGGAGCACCCAACGCTGACGTTTTGACAGTTGCCAGTCACGAAGAATAGATTGGATTTCTATAAAAAATAGTGGCGGGTGACAGAGCTCCAAGAGAATCCTTTACTTTTTAAAGCACGTCATTTCCCGTAAAAAAAATTGTCACGATTATTTTTAACAGCGCCGTCATCTTCTGAAAAATGGAAGAATGCGCGAACAGCTGGATAGATGGCCCAATGCTGAAAAAAAGGGCAGCCGTTGCCATCGCTCGACTGAACGACCAGCAAGAGGGCGGACGATAGAAACGTTCATCGCGTGCCACAGATCTAGAGACCCTTTTTTGACGCAGCTGACTGTGCGCGCACAGCGGCAAAGGGCAACGGCTGCCCTTTTTTCATCATTGGGAAAGGGTTGCGCCTCAAACTGTTAGACGGTACATTCGATTGGGTTCCAATTGGGCATATATGTCATAAACCACCATCGTAAGACCGGTATTGATTTGGATGTGTACAGGACTTAAAGTTTTTCTACTGGGCTACGACAAAGATTTCTTTTACATGATGGCCTATGGGGGAAATTCTTGAAAGTGCGCTAGCGTTTAAACGGTACATTCGATTGAGCTTCCATTTGGTTTATATATTTGAATATTCATCGATTAAAATTTATTTATATACTTAGTAATGATCTTAATCGTAAGTGTTCGGAAAGTCGAGTGGAGTCACTCCAGATTTTTTTTTTCTGGGACACATTTTTTAAACTGACAACGCACTAATAGTATGAATGAACATATAAAAGCAAAAGGAACAATCTGAGGCGGCAGATTTAATTTTGCCTATGGGGCGGAGTGGATCTAAACGAGACCCTACGTGTGCAGAATTTACTGTTCTTTCACAGGAGCATTCCAAGAATTTCTATACATTACGGTCTAAGGCAGTTTAGAGACATTCACACATTTGAAGCACAACATAGTAAATATATATCCGATTATAAATAATAGCTTCCATTCAGTGGCGTAGCCAGAAATTTTTCGTGTGTGTGTGTGGGGGGGGGGGGAGGGTACGACACTGCAACCCATATATATGTATACGTGAGTGTGATAAGGGAGTGAAGAATATACATTTTGTATGGCAAAAAATTCCTCATGGGGGGGTTGTGACCCCCCTAACCGCCACTACTTCCATTTCATATGAAGCATTGAAATAAAATTTTATTCAGTAAATGTTCACTCTTTTATAGAGTCTCGCAAAATTACACAAAAAGTCAAAACAAAAAACAGGACAATCTAATTTTCTCTGAATTTTAAGAACTATCAGGTTGTAACGAAAGTTTTACGCCATATCTGCCTGAAATACTAACTTCTAACTCCTTAGATAAGTGTTTTTGAACTTTCGGTACCAAACCTGCACAGTGTTACATGATACAACAATAGTACTTAAAGCTGTACTCCTAATTCGTTGATATTATGTAGCTGACTTTTTGCAACACAACTGGAAGTCAAGGATGGTTCTAATCCTCTAGAGTGATAGTTCTATTTGAGGCACTTTATACTTAATGATAACTATATTTTTTACAGATTTGACAACACAGTGTCATAAAGTAAACCTCTTTCTTTCAAATGCCAAAAATCGTTTGACAAAATAGGAGCCAATACGCCAACGAGAACTGTGTGCTCACGATGTTTGCGGTGGCGGGAAACTTTCGTTACAACCTAATAATTTTGAAATAGTCGTTTCTCAAATGAAATACAGGTCTATATTGTTATTTACAGTTCGATGTCAACACCGCAACACCAAACCAACTTTTAGGGGATCGCACCTCCCTCAAAAAAATAAGTGGGAGGGGAATAACTTCTCACAAAGACATTTGATTATTATAATTTTCTCAATAAAAATGCAGTTATTTTTAGCGGGGGAGGAGGGCATTGTTCTCGTGATCCTCCCCACCCCCTTGTTACGTCCCTGGAAGTCGTAGACGGTTTCGTGGCATCGCAAATAGTTTGAAAAAAACCTTGGCAAGCGAGGAAAGAAACCCCTTTGACCTTTGCCGTCAAAGCCTTTTTTAAATTTTCTTTTTTTACGGGCTTAAAAAAGAGAGAGACAAACTGTTAAGTTTTGAAGTAACTTTTGGAGAATGTCTTGAAACGTGGGAAAAGGTGAACTCAATGGTATTTTTAGCGGACAAAATAAATGCAGATGATACATATAAGGACCGAAAAATTTGCTTCTTGTTAAATCTAACAATACATCCGAGCTCTTGTGCTTTTAAACGATGAGACTAAAGTAGAACACGTTGTGTGTCACACGGGACTATTTCGATGCTAATTAGATAGCTGAAAAGACGGGGGCAGGAGAAAAAAAACTAGAAAGATTATGCAAGAAGCAGAACATAAAAAGTGTCTGTTTATTACAAGAGAAATCTTTCCACTTCTCCTATTTTTAACCCATTTATGCCTAGCGTCCCTTTTTTGGGACGGCATTATCGCTATCAGTCGAAAACGTTATTTATTTTTCCTAGCCTTTATTCACGAGTATTGAACCTCAACTCCACAAAATATTTTAACATGATCTAGTAGGATGTTGACACTTCAATTTTTATACATGAAGATTTTAAAAGAAATCATCCCTTGTTCAAGAAGTTGACATCAGAAATTTAACTATTACTGCTGATATTAGCGAAAATCTAAGAAAGTCGCAAAAATATCTAGGCACAAATGGGTTAAGTGCGTTCATCAGACAGACATAAATATTTTCTACGCTCAAATTTTTTTGACCAGTGACCACTCTTGGTAACAACATTGGTTAAAAAAAAATGTAAATGCGTACAAAAGATAAAGGGATATAAAAGGAACAGAATATAGAGCTGTGTTTGTGTTCGATATCGGAAAGGTATCAGTTAGTCATCCAATCTGTCGAATTTGTTCTATATCCGAGGGTCGATGCGGGCGAATATTGGGTCCATTTTGTGGCCCCTACACAAAAATTACAAATAATTAAAACGGCCCCTTGACAAAAATACAATCGATTAAAACGGTCCCTTAACAAAAATGCAATAGATTAAAATGGCCCCTTTATTGGCAGTTTACCCTACATTTAAAGTTGCTTTTCAATTTTTTTTAACAAAATAAGTGATTTTTACAAAGATTAGTATGGGAATTCACACAAACATAGATTTTGAAATTCGCAAAAACATACAGTTTTGGCAAAAATGGGACCCTGGAAGAAATTCCTGGATCGAACCCTGATATCGATAAAACATCATCTTGCCAACCTAAATATAGAATATGCAAAAAAATCTAAGCTTTTGATCTTAACCCATTTGTGCCTGGATATTTTTGGGACTTTCTTCGATTTTTACTGATAACAGAAATAATAGATAAAGTTCTGATGTCAACTTCTTGAACAAGGGTTAATTTCTTTTAAAATCTTTATGCATAAAAATCAAAATATCAACATCCTACTTGGTCAAGTTGAAATATTTTGTAGAGTTGAGGCTCAATACTCATGAACAAAGGCTAGGAAAAATAAATAACGTTTTCCACTAATAGCGATAATGCCGTCCCAAAAAAGGGACACTAGGCATAAATGGGTTAAGTCAGGAGTGCGATTGTCAAGTTAATAAACAGAATGTATGTTTGTATGCGGTGTTATTACCCACTAAAAAACAGTGATTCTTTGGGTTTAAGGCCAAGTATCTTTCCTGGTTAGACCCCCACGATTTAAGGAATCAAACGGAAAGGGATGATTCCCGGTTTCACACGTCACGCCCACCAACCTATTTACAGGAGATACGGCCCCACAGATTTAACGTGCTCGTTTGCCGCAAGTTGTCTTCGATCAGCCAGGAGTCCTTTGACCCACACTTCAGTGCTAGAGATGAGTTCGGGCTCATTTTTTGAAGCCCGAACTCTCTTTTAATCCGAGCCCGCCCGAGCCCGAGCAATATTATTAAAGTTGGAGCCCGAGCCCGAAATTTCAGCTAAAGACAAATAAAATGAAGTACTTCGTTAATAGGATACAATATATTTTGGAGCTTCACACACCTTCTAGTCCCCCGTGCCGCTATTTTTTGTAAATAAGTACGTCATTTATTCCACGAATCACTTTTTAAAATCTGTTTCAAGGAGTATGTTCAACAAAGGAGAAATTTTTCACGAGCCCGAGCCCGAACGCAATCGTGAATTACAGAGCCCGAGCCCGAGTCGGGCCCGGGCTCGGGCTCGGGCTTTCGGGCTCGGGCTGAGCCCGTCTAATCTCTATTCAGTGCCTGCCAACCGGGCTTAGCGCGACTCTACCCTAGTAGCACAACTAGTTCAAAAAACTTTTAAATTACGTTGGAAACACGTTTTCTGACGCTAAAAAACGTGTTTTAAACGTTTTTTGGACTAATTGTGCTACTAGGGTATACGTTATTAGAAATGATTTCGTTCGGAAATGAAAGTTCATTCATGTAAGCAACTAAATAGCGTTATTGATTTTTCTGAAATTGTTAGTTTCGTAGAGTGCAAAACAATTAAGAAGTTAACAACGCCCTTAACTTATGAATAAAAGAATTCACGAATAAAACTTTTCAGAAAATTGAAAAATAAATTTTCGATCTTTATTTTGCAATTGTGCTATAAATAATGAAACACATATTCCATCCAATAAATCCAGAATTTTCAATTCCAGAATAATTTTGAACCACTAAATTGTCCGTACAGACAACGCGTATTAAATGTAATGGAAAGTAATATCGTTTTATTAGATAAAATTCAAATAAATAAATTTTTAACAAGTTCTTCATCACAAACAGGTTAAACCTAGACAACGTGTTACACTTTACATACATGTTACACTTAAAAAAGATTTCATAGATATATAACTGTTTTTTTTTTTCTTTCTTTCAAGAGAAGTATGCGAATAATGGGAAGGATCTATTTCAAAATTTCCTTAAATTTATTTTTTGGTATTCGTTCATATTACATTTTAAAGCAAGAATTCGATAGATATTTCTCACTCAACTTCTCTCTCTCTTTTTTATTCTGGTATAGAGAGGGATATGTAAAAAGTGTGTGTGTGTGTTTGTGTGTGTCCCAATGAGTAACGAATTTTTTAAAATATTTCCTTATTGAGCACTTACATTGCAAGCCAACATGCATGGCAAATTTCATATTGTTAAGTACAATAGTTTCGGCAAGGCGAAATACTCACACAGGGGCCTTAACCATTTTTAGTTTATCGCTAATAAATTCTCCGAATTAGATTTTGCCGGACATCATTGAGAAGAGAAATCGCCAATACTTTCGCCAAGCTATTTTTATTTTCAAAATTTGTGACGTCGGTGATTGTCAGCGCGACCCCCCCCCCCCCCGCTGAATTATACAAAAATTATATGTGCTCGATCGCCCTAACATTTTTTTAATGTATAAATAATGCTCTTTAGTACGAATTACATAATATTACTACGATGCATTAACTTCTTTATTTCTACGTTCAAAACCCTTCAACGTAATACGATAGTGCAATTCAAATTAATTTATGAGCAGTAATAATGGAGAAATATTTCCTTACTGCAAACGACCGAAATACTTGACTCAGAAAAGGGGGGGGGAGAAAAGAAAGGGGGGAAGTAAAAGAGTGACTTGTCTGTCATACTCAAGGTTACTTTTTGATTTAAGATCGTTTAAAAAAATAAAAAAATAAAATAAAATAAAATAAGCGCCACGCTATGCTAATGACTTCAGAGGCTGCTGAGCCAGATAGTTCACTTTTCGGAAAAGGTTTACAATGTAATATGCGCCCAAGGAAAGTGGAGATATTTGCCGCCGGCGCAAAGGAAAAGCAAAAATTTAATGAGCTGTAAATGCCCAGAACACTTACATAAAAAGAACAGAAAAAAAACTGCGCGCAGATAAATTAAAAAGAATTCTCAGGTGCATATAAAACTAGCATTTTAAGATCATTACACTTCCCGTATATATCTTTTATATCCGGGGGTTTTTTAATAAAAAAGAAGCTGAACCCTTTGAGGTAAAACCTTTCCCAATGCTGAAAATAAGGGCAGCCGTTGCCATCGCTCGACTTAACGACCAGCAAGAGGGCGGACGATCGAAACGTCCATCGCGTGCCACAGATCGAGAGACCCTTTTTTGACGACAGCTGGCTGTGCGGTCGTCAAAAAAAGGTCTCTCGATCTATGGCACGCGGTGAACGTTTCGATCGTCCGCCCTCTAGCGGGTCGTTCAGTCCAGCGATGGCAACGGCTGCCCTTTTTTCAGCATTGGGCTATCTATACGGCTGTTCTCGCATGCTTCCATTTTTCAGCAGATGTCAGTGCTGTTCAAAAGAATCGTGACCATTTTTTGACGGGAAAGGACGTGCTAAAAAGTAAAGGATTCTCGTGTAGCTCTGTCACCCGTAGGGATGGACGCGAGATGAAAAATAAGCGTCTCGCGTAATAGCCTAAAAGCTTGTCTCGTCTCGCAAAAATCCCTATATCGTAATGTTAAAAATGCGTGTCTCGTCTCGCAAAAAAGCTGTAAATCTCTGTCTCGTCTCGCAAAAAAGTCGTCTCGCGTCCATCCCTAGTCACCCGCAGCTGTTTTTACAGAAATCCAATCTATTCTTCGTGACTGGCAACAGTCAAAACGTCAGAGTTGGGTGTTCCCAGAGCGGGAACACTGCGCGTTAAAGGGTTAATATGCTCCAATATAAATTGGAATATTAAGTTCGTCTTTTTAAAAATATTTTCTTACAAATTTCCAGTGTTTACTTTTTCTCTGATGGCGGGCACTTGGACATTGACCATTACAAAGGCCAGAATGAATGGTCACTTTATTATGGAGGCACGTCATAGGTGGACCAGCGCTGCCTACTATGAAGGGACGGACGAAAGAACACCCCCCAAGTCCGTGCCGTGAATCGAACCCGAACACGCGGTGGGGTAGAACGGATCTTTAATCGCTACACAACCCGGAAGGCAATTGTAATTAGTAAGAAAATGTTTAAAAATAAAAAAACTCAAAAATCCACTGTTAATGAAAATATTGAAAAAAAGAAATGTTACAATAAACAACGAGTATGAAAAGACCAATACTTTTTTTTTTTTTTATATATCATTACAGTATGCCGATTTCTTTGACCTCATAGAGAAAGATAGAAATGAAAAGAAATATATAATGTATAAATATACATGCATATTAGAGGGACTGGAAAGCAATGTCGTTTTGTTACATAAAATTAAAACAAATAAATTTTTAACAATTTTTTTAATAACAAACAAGCTGTGCTTAAGCATAGGATTCATATTTGTTACATTTTTAAGCAAGAATTTTAAAAATAATAGATCGATACTTATGCATACACTTTCCAGTTCCTCTAATTTATATAGATAGACAGATAGGATAATATTTTTTAACAGTTCAAGGCAACTAACATAAATGCCAAACAGTATTATCACAAGGCTTCCATTAAATGAAGAAAACACACCTTAAAACGGCGAAATCTTAAGTTCAACGATATGAGGTTTAGGAAGCGACGAAAAGTATTAGCAAAATACACGCATTCAGAGGGGGGAAAAAATAATAATAATAGCAGAAGCATTTTAATATAACTGCATAAACGTGATTTCCCGCTGTCAGTTTTCCTGCGCAGCTATCACACATTAAACAGACACGTACAGAATAATGAAGAGGATAAGGCAGAGCAAGAAGTAGAAAGTCATGCTCGTTTCAGATCAAAGGCCGCGTTTCCTGGAACAGTCCGAACGGGCACATCGCAAGATGCGAAAATTCCACGGAGTGGGTTTTTCAGGGAACTTACACTTCAACACGGCAGCAATACTGCCAGTAAAATTACTAAACTTACAATTTTTTTTTATAAAAGTGGTTTTTTTTTTTCCCCTCAAGGGAAAAATAAATATGTGTGAAGGTCACGCTGAAAATATATCAGGTTGTAACGAAAGTTTTCCGCCATATCTGCCTGAAAAACTAACTTCTAACTCCTTAGATAACTGAAAAATCACTCAAATTACTGGTGTTAAACGATAAAGAAAAAAAAATATGAATTAATAATATTATATTAAAATAAAATTAAAAAAACTTTTTATGTGCGTTTTTTACAAAGTTTTTTAATTACTTTATCCTTAGATAACTGTTTTTGAACTTCCGGTACCAAACCTGCACAGTGTCACATGATACAACAATAGTACTTAAAGCTGTACTCATAATTCGTTGATATTATGTAGCTGACTGTGTCACATGATACAACAATAGTACTTAAAGCTGTACTCCTAATTCGTTGATATTCTGTAGCTGACTTTTTGCAACACAAGTGGAAGTAAATGATGGTTCTAATCCTCTAGAGTGATAGTTCCATTTGAGACACCTTATACTTAATGATAACTATATTTTTTACAGATTTCACAACACAATGTTATAAAGTAAACCTCTTTCTTTCAAATGCCAAAAATCGATCGACAAAATAGGAGAAAATACGCCAACGAGAACTGTGTGCTGGCGAAGTTTGCGGTGGCGGGAAACTTTCGTTACAACCTAATAGTTTATTTCAACGCATGAATTTATGAAAATTTTATGTGACTTAGACTTTTATTAACAAATGTTAATAATCAAGCCTTTTTGCTTCTTTGTGCGAAAATGAAAGGAAATTAGGGAATGCAATCCTGCACTGTTTTCCGTCTTGCGGGATTTCGGGATTGAGATTTATTAATCCAGCGGGATTGACATTTCATTTAGCTGGGACTTCATTTCAACAGGGAAAAGTAGAAAAAAGTAAAAATTTAATCCCTATGAAGTTTAACTTTAACAGTAATAACTAATATGAGATGATTAATACAATAACTTACAGAATTATGAAAATTATAATCATAATATTCATAATTAGATGCTGAAAAAAGAACTACAAAATCGAACAAATCCAACGAATTATTTCCTAGTCTAGATTTAATTTTAGTAAAATAATTAAAAGTGTGAATTTAAATTAAAAACTAAAATGAAAACTTATAATGAATTCGTGACATTGAGATTTATTAATCCAGCGGGATTGACATTTCATTTAGCTGGGACTTATTCATTTCAACAGGGAAAAGTAGAAAAAAAGTAAAAATTTAATCCCTATGAAGTTTAACTTTAACAGTAATAACTAATATGAGACAATTAATACAATAACTTAACAGAATTATGAAAATTATAATCATAATATTCATAATTAGATGCTGAAAAAAAGAACTACAAAATCGAACAAATCCAACGAATTATTTCCTAGTCTAGATTTAATTTTAGTAAAATAATTAAAAAGTGTGAATTTAAATTACAAACTAAAATGAAAACTTATAATGAATTCGTGACTGTTCGTTAAGAGATAAATTAGTATGAAATATTCCAGTTCATTTGGAGATGGGAAGTTTGCGAAACATTGACACTACGATGTTTACATTGAGATGTTTGATCCAGACTCTCATTGGAAGATAATTTTTAAAAAATAAAACTTTAAATTAAAAGTTGTAATTATTGATTCGTTTATTGTTAGATAAGAGACATACATAGGCTCACCCACGGGGGGGGGCTATGGGGGCTGAAGCCCCCCCTAAAGGCAGAAAGTTAGAAGGGAAAAGTGTTAAAAAAGTGAAAATTGCCACTAATTAATTAATTTTTTTTAGTTCTTTCTTTCTTTTTTTTTAAATTTTCCTCAAATTATTTCTAACCAAAAAAGACATTTATTTAAAAAAGTTTTTAAATAAATCCTTACAGTTAGTTGAAACACTGTTACACAGGGTTGCATCGTCGCTCGAAAGATCAGATGATTATTTATGACTCTATAATGAGTTACATTGCTTGTGTTCTATGGGACAGGCAAGTAATACCGAATATTTTGACGTTATAAGAGAGTTGTAACTAACCGAGGTCACTATGACCGAGTTCAGTATTTGCATGTAGCCCAGCCCCCCCTAAACTAAAATCCTGGGTGCGCCACTGGAGACATAAATATGCAAAAATTCTCTGTCTATTAATTGGGAAAGCAGCGTGAAATTGTAATAAAAATAATTTATTTCTTAGTGTCAATCCCGCGGGATTAGGATCCTAATCCCGCGGGACTAGTCCCGCAAAAATTTGTGCGGGATCCCTCAGGATCCCGTTCCCGCGGGATCGGGATTGCATTCCCTAAAGGAACTATCATTGTAATAAAAATTTTGGTACATAGATTTTGGCGGGAAAAATAGATTTTTGACGGCACCTGATACCTAATTTTACTTTTGCGTCTTAGCGTACTTGTGTGTGTTCATATATTACTTACATAGCTTATGTACGTACATGTACAAGTACGGCCAATCTATTTTGGATGATCGCGATTTTGATAAGTTTTGTGGTGACATCTCTGAGGGTACGCATGTACGTGTATGACTGGCATCGATCAAAAATGACTAACCGTCGAAAGTGGAAATTTTGTGCATGCAGAATTGACGTAACACCTATTTGTGCTACTCTCTTTTTCACAGCAATCGGCTGGGCAATTTGTTTACAGGGTCATCAGAAAGAATACATTAAAGTCTATGGGCATTTTCAATAGGGTCAATCATTATTTGGGCCATCCCCGAAATCTCGCATCTTAGCGACTTTAAGCGAAATATTGCCAAATTTGGCACTCAAAAAATAAGTTTTCAGAACTAAACCCTGGTTGAGAAATCTCTTCTAATATATTTGGCAAATAGCCTTCATACTTAAATGACTTCTTTCAATATAAATTTGATTGAGATCAAAGCAGTAATAAACAAGTTCATTTGTTATTTTATTATTTTTAACATAGTTTATCATGCATGACAATGTTCATTCACAGCTGAGAGTATTAATATAGTTAAATTGCAAAGAAAGTTAAAAAAAGAAATAAATCTTGTGAATCTGCGAGGCATTTTACGATGAAAATAAATTTATAAATTATACACAAATAAATTATACATACTTTTTTTTCCAAATTAATTTAAAAGTGACGTTTTAGAAACGTGGATGGAGTACATCCTTTTTAAAGTGCGTAGACCGAACACTGCAATTATTTACAAGTAATACTTTTCGAGCAATAATTCAAAAGAGAAAATAAATAAATAAAAATAAACACAGAAGGAATGAGCACAATAAAATTCTTCCCCCGCCTTTAAATAAAATTTACGACCTTCAGTAATCCATTTATTTCTTTTTGCTATGCAAGATAAATAACTTCTTCAGGTGTGACATATTTAAGTACCTAATGAATTAATAACATCATATTATGTAACATTGCTTCGTACTTCAGAAAAAAAAAATACATTTGTATAAAAGAATTAAGATATAACATGAAATACATGAAAGAGACTAATTTACTCTCTTTATTTATATATGTTATTTTCCTTTTTTGTTGTAAATGGGGGAAAAAATTATCAATCTAAAGAAATATGTCTAAGTATTAATGCTGCAACTGTTTTAGTGCGATATTTTGCGGAATTAATTTCTACTTTTGGCACTTAACTAAAAGGAAAGAATGGAGATGATTAAAAAGAATAAAAAAATAAAGGAAAGGAGAATCAATCGAATTGTTTTTAAAATGCCTTCTGTAATTTTGCCAACTCATTTTAGTGAAACTTATTTTTAAATTTATTAAAAAGAAAAAAAAATTCTTCAAAACCCCCATGCTTAGTTTTTATTAATTTATTTTTAGATTCTTGTTTTTTAGAGATTAAAGAATTACAATTGCAAAGAACTAAGTAAGGAGATTTATTTGATTGAATCAGAAATTGTTGAAAAGCAGTGAAGCAATGAAATTAGTTTTTTCCGAAAAGGCAGAAAATATTCAAAGCACGATATTTATTAGCCCGTTTTATCTTTGTAAAACGCACTCAGAGAGACAAAAAATAAAGCATGATGTTGCTGTGAAGTGAATATAAAACGGCTAGAAATAAACATGAAAGAGAAATAAAACACTTTCAGAGAGACATAAAAGTTCCCTCTTCTTCAAAAGTTATCACCAAATTTCAAAATTAAAAAAAAAAATGTATTTTTGTGTGGGAAAGAAAATTTAATCTCTTCACACCTGACAAAAGTATCATATCTCAAATAAAAGAGCCATCTCATTATTATTTTTAAAAACTTATTACACTTCAAAATGACAAGTAGAAAGCGTTTTTTCAAATATTTTTTTTAAATAAAAACCTCGTTCTCAGTTTAACTGATGTTTCATTTGATGATTCAGTTCGAAATTGAACTGATGTTTCATCGTTGGTAGTTCGGTAAGAGTACTCAGGGATGTGCCAGCTGAAATTAAATTTTGGAGCAATTTGTGGAGCAAGAAAAAAGACATTTTTGGAGCAATTTGGAGCAAGAAAATCAGATTTCTGGAGCAATTTGGGCAAGAAAAAGTCACTTTTGCTGCACAAGAATGTCAATTTTGAAATGCAAAATTTATTTTTGGAGGGAAAGGGAAAAGTCATTAAAGAAAGCCAATCTAAAAAATGAAAATTAAGGAGGGTCTTAAAAACTCTTAGCTAATAACAAAAACCAAATTTTTTTTTGGGGGGGGGTGGAAGAGGGAGGAGAGTCAGAAGCTTACGAAACAAATAAAAAATTCAGTTATTTTATACAATGCTGTACAAAATATCCATTTTAAATGAAAAATACAATATTTACTAAACTATATTAACTACCATCAGCCGCTTATAAAAAATTTGGTAACAAAAAATTACCCATTTACATAAAATTAAATTTAAAACATGGGTCAATTTTTACTCTTAAGGCATTGGCGGTTTAAACAAAGGGATGCCAAAGAAAAACATATTTGTTTTTAACATTATTACAGAAAGATTGAAATTAGAATGTGTGATGATTTTTGTAAAAATTCAGGAATTTATAAACGCTTCCAATGCATATGGAAAATTAAAAATGGAGCAGTTTTGCTGAATTTGGAGCAAAAATGTCTGAAAACGAACTTTTTGGAGCAATTGGAGCAGCTGGCACATCCCTGAGTACTGTTTATGACTACTCATTCTTGCAGGGTGTACTGTATTTTATCTAAGTGAATGGTTCACTTACTATGTCATACTGCAATTGTCCTCACACGATGGCCGTAATTCCGACTCCCCTCTTTCGGGGTTTTCAAATAATGCAAAGTTCAGATAATAGCAATAATAATGTGGCGAAAGTGATCATAATCTGTCCTCTCGATGCGGTAACCGGATTTTGGAGGGACAATCGAATCAAGCCGCAACTAGTCATTGTGTTAATCAATTGAGCGAAATGTTCGAATGGCCTGGGCGATTCTATTAAAAGAAGAAAAAAAAACTCTACACACCTCTGAAAGAACAATGAGGGGCACGTTCAAAAGTTTTCTACGTTCAAGTTCAGATGTTTTTCCCCGATAACGACTCCCGTCTTCCTGGACAGAGATTTTACACTCTGGAGCAGCCCCTTCGAGATTGCTGCTCGAGCCAATCAAATGGGTGGGTGGGAAGACGTTACGAAAGACTTAGCATGGGAACAAACACCGTCATTCACTAAGTTCTATTCTGTTTGTTGGAAGAGACGATTATGGAAAATAGGAAGCGGGCAACGGGTGATATCGAGTAACAGATGTGAGATAGCAAAAACACAGTCAAACCAATGAGCGGATAAATATGTTCGTGGAACCCGGGGTTGTTCTCGCTGTGGGAACACCAAACTCGGACGTTTCGACTGTTGCCAGTCACGAAGAATAGATTGGATTTCTAAAAAAAATAGTTGCGGGTGACAGAGCTCCACGAGAATCCTTTACTTTTTAGCACGTCCTTTCCCGTCAAAAAGATGTCACGATTCTTTTGAACAGCACTGACATCGGTTGAAAAATGGAAGAATGCGAGAACGGCTGGATAGAGGGCCCCATGCTGAAAAAAGGGCAGCCGTTGCCATCGCTCGACTGAACGACCCGCAAGAGGGCGGACGATCGAAACGTTCATCGCGTGCCATAGATCGAGAGACCTTTTTTTGACGCAGCTGGCTGTGCGGCACAGCCAGCTGCTTTCGTTTTTTCTTATTACTAAATACAGCTCTAAGCATCTAAATGATTCCAGTAATCAATGTTGTTGTTGTTTTCGTGTCCAGGGATAGTAGACTGCACTATCCCCGGAAGATGGGTGGCATTGCCCCCCCCCCAAGGGGTTGGACTTCGGCTTGTCGGTCCCTCATTTCGAACCCATTGCAGAGGAGTGACCCTCCCCCTGAAATCGGCACCACCAGTGGTATCCTTTAACAACTTGGAGGACATCCAATAATCAATAAGATTTTTAAAAAATGGACAGAGAAAGATGATGATGATAATAATAATAATTCAAAACTTTCGAACTAATGTTTTATTCTGAATTAAAAAAAAAAAAAAAAAAAAAAAAACTTCATTCATTTCAATTCAAGTGATAGACATAAAAACTTTCTCTAGAAAAACTTATTCTGAACTTTTATTTTCCCCTTCACTGTTGGAAATGGGACGGGCTTGGTGTACTGATATTAAGAAATATATCAGCTCAGGGGCGTAGCCAAGGGGGGGGGGGTTAGGGGGTTCATAACCCCCCCATGAGGAATTTTTTGCCATACAAAATGTATATTCTTCACTCCCTTATCACACACATGTATGCAGGGGCGTAGCCAGGGGGGTGGGGGATATCGGGATATATCCCCCCCGAAATTTTTGGATTAGTGATGAAATTCCGTCTATTTATACACATATAAGTTCATATCCCCCCCCCCCGAAAAATTTTCCTGGCTACGCGCCTGCATGTATGCATGTATGGGAGTTGCAGTAGCCGTAACCCCCCCCCCTCCCCATGAAAAATTTCTGGCTACGCCCCTGTATCAGCTATCTCATTTCACTAAAGTTGATATCTTAAATAGAGCTTTGAAAGAAAAAGGTTCTATTTAAAGTTGGGTTTTAAAAAAGAAAACCACTGTTTTTTTTTCCCCCCTGGGTTTCGTATAATATGGAAATTAGCAACACCAACAAATTTGCACAACAAAAGCAACCCGAAGAATTTCCTTCCGCACATTTTTTTAAAAAATGAAACATGCAAAAGGATTCAAGCACTAAAATTTAACAAATCAACTTACGCAATATATCCGTGAGACATATAGCATAGGTCTTTTCAAAAAAGGAGGGGGGGGAGGCAGGGGCGTAGCCAGAAATTTTTCATGGGGGGGGGGTTATGACTACTGTAACTCATATATATGTATACGTGTGTGTGATAATGTAGAGAAGAACATACGTTTTGTATGGCAAAAAATTCCTCATGGGGGGGTTTATGACCCCCCTAACCCCCCTCCCCTTGGCTACGCCTCTGGGGGGGGGGTATCTCACTTCAAAGAGAAAAAACGACTACAAAAAGAACTTGAAAAAGTGACACAACAGAAAAGAAACGGACACGACCTATAGAAGAGGAATCGAAATGCAGTTAAGTCCTTTGGGCCAAAGAAAAAGAAGGAAATCGGGGGTGGCCAGTGCATGCAGTATCCATCTTGGACACTTTCCAAAAACGTCACACGGAAGAAAAATAACAATGCCAATAAAGGAGAAAGAAATAAAAGAAATAAAAAAAAAATGGCGCAGAAAAAGAATAATCTGATTATGGCGTGCTTCCTCTCGAAAGGGTCCACGAAACGGAGATGGAAAAATGGAAACTGGAGTTTTAATTAAACGTAATTGCGAGCGCTGGCGAACCGGGAATGAATATTGTAATCCGCTGGGGGGAAACGCTATGGAGATGGTGTTGCCTCGCTTTCATCACTTATTCATGTTTTATAAATGTCGTGTGAGAATTCATTTTCAGTATACCGATATTCATTGTTCTGTTGATCTGTTTTGGGTTGTGGACTGACACCTCAGCTTGGATAAAGCTCTTCGGCAATGCCACACGATAAATCATTTTAGAATTGTTTCTGGGAGAGAAATTTTATTTTAAAGGGAAGCGGGGGGAATTAGTTCTGCTGATATGGAAACTACTCACTCCACTCAGTTTAAATGAATTATTATTAGTGTTATTAAAGTTTCTTCACTCGATTTTAAGAATATTAATTATCATTCATCTCTCTCTCTCTCTCTGAGAAATGACAGGTAAGCGATAAACAATTTCGTTTCCCCTCCCCCCTCTTCTTAAAAAATAAATAAATAAATAAATTAGATAGGTCTAACAGCAGGGTTTCTAGAGATTTCACAGCTTTTGCTTCCCTGACTTTCCCTGACATCTATCATGCTCTTCCCTGACTTCTGCGTTTCTATTTTTAATATTACATCCTTTAATTAATAACTTTTTATAAATTTTGCTCCTTTTTTAGAAATAATAATAATAATAAAATCAATAGACACGAAAATATTATTTGACATCACTGAATTCTAACAAAAACCATGTTTGATAATAATTTAGGATTAAAAGGATTTTAGGATTAAAATTAAGCATATTTCAACTGAACAAGATATATTTAAAAAAGGAGCACTTTAAGATTACTTATAAGGTTAAATAAGAAATTGAAAATAAAACAATTCCTACAATTAGGTTCAAACGGGAAGTATTTTCTTGATTTTGCCTCAAAATTCAAATAGTCTTGCATTTCCCGACCTTTCTCCAACTTCTTCAAATTTTCCTGACTTTTTTCCCAAATCCTTGAGTTTCCCTGGTATTCCCTGACTTTCCAGGTCTGTAGAAACCCTGAACAATATCGACAAGTTTTTGTTTTGAAGTTAAACTTCGAAAAACCGTGAAGCTGATGAAATTTCAGGTTTTTAAAGCTGGTTTGCTCTTATTCTTAACGGCTCTCTGCGCAGATTTTGAAACCGATTACGGTGTCCGGGATGTTTTTTAAATTTAAAAATAAAATTTAGTAATTCTTTAAATCGGGATTTTTTTTTCTTTGAGCATATTTGTACAAAACTTCATGTCGGTTGCTCTAATGGTGTACATTAGTACGCAATGTGGACGAGCCCTGCGGTACGGGATTTCTGTCAAAATCTGAGTATTTGGTGCGTGAATCATCACTCCGTACAATACTTTTTTATGTGACACTTAGAATATTTTACTTATTTTATCTGATTCTTTTTTCTGCATAGTTCGAGGAACGATAAATCGATTATTCATAAACTCAGAATATTCACAACAGTTTTTAATTTTTGTAGTTGTCTACGAGCACTACTTATGTTGTGATGTTGTAAAAGAGTAAAAAAAAAAAAAAAACTATTAAAATTCAAAAATCAATGCTTAAGGATAGTGTTTAAAACAAATATTACTATACAGATAACTTTTAAAATCAATTTTTGAATTAAAAACTTATTTTTTCTTTAGTTTTGCAAAAACAGTCATTCAGTCACTCGGGACATCTTCCTTTATATAGAGAGATTATCAGCGAATCTGATTTTCGGGTGTGTAACTGAAATATTCCATCTATATTTCTCCCTCATGTAAATAGATTTGTCTAGTGCCAACTTAATAAATAAATTAACTAGTTAAATTCGAACGAAATTCGGCAATGTGAACTAAAAAAACTAAATTTGAACTAAAATAAATTAAAATAGCAAGTTTTTAGTCAGAAACGAAGTAAAATGATTATTTTTTCTTTACAATTTTTTTTCACATTTTTGTTAAAATTTTTAAATGTTAAAATCATTTACAATCTTCCCAAAGAATGCAAAATCAGCTCTTAACTACGCAGTTCTAAGTAGTGTTACACATTTCGTCTGGAATTCATTAAATTTAGAACGTTTAGACGGGGAAGAAAAACGTGCTGGAAGACAGTGCATTGTTAGCGACACTGATAACAGGTTCCTAACAAGTGAAATTACTTCATGCGTAATTAAAGCAGGCATTATACCAAAGCAGCACAAAGAAATACCTTAATCTGCTAAACTAAAATTGTGGTCATGGTCATAAACGCTATCTCTCTTAACTGAGGTGTTTCGAAACTCTTTTTATTCTAGTTATATCACGAATAAATTGCAACTCTTTAATTTGAGGATTTTGAAATGACGTTGAAATTATGTTTGACAGAGAGAGAGACAAGTTTTAAGGGGAGAGAAAAACTACGTTCATGTAGTTTCTTCTGTTGAAACTATCGCGGGGAATATATACTAATGTAGGATTATTTATCGTTTAGTTAGTCGTATGGTGCCCGTTGGAAAATGATAACTATAACAAACATTTTTAGTTTAGTGTACAAAAAGTGTTTACTAACACCGTATACTTTAATTTATATGATCGCAACAAATTTCTTATTCTTAAAATTCATAATCTAATAGCAAATCTTGTCAATGGTGCCAATGATTGCCAAAAAAATTTACACCCAGAATTTTTGCAAAAATCTATACAAGATTATGAATTTTAAACATTTATTGTTTGAGTTACAACTAATATCGCAACACGGAATTTCCTTTGCTTTTTCATCACCATGCCGATTTTCGTCTACAAGCCAAGGAATCAATTGTTTCCACACTAAAGCAATTAGAAGATAATGTCTAAAAATTAACAGAGGTTCATGCGGAATGCTCAACTTAAATACTTAAATCCCTTTCGGTTCAGCACAAATGGAAATGCGGATTACGGCCAATCATCTACGCTAGGGTTTTAGTCCGGGGGTGGGATTGTCCTCCGTGAGGAACTTTCTAAGGGGTTCTAGCCGTATCGACGTGAAGTTTCGGAGAAAACCAAGGAAAACCCCGAACGGTTAGGTGTGCGGACGCGACCCGGTTTCCAACCAAGCACCTTCCGTCTCCGAGTTCAAAGGGCTAGTGCTATACCAATGGTGGGGCCTTTTGGTTTAGCACATCTAGAGACCCTTTTTTTGACGACAGCTGGCAGTGCGGCACAGCCAGCTGCGTCAAAAAAGGGTCTCTAGGTCTGTGGCACGCGATGAATGTTTGGATCGTCCGCCATCTTGCTGGTCGTTATGTCGAGCGATGGCGACGGCTGTCCTTTTTTCAGCTTAAAAAAATCAAAGGGTTAAAAAAATGTTTTTATACAGTAGAATCTCGATTCATCGTCTTTTATGGGATGCGTAGGAAAAAACGATGAATGCGGGAAAACGACAAATGCGGGTTCAAATCAAAATAGTAGAAAGCAATCTTTATGCATACACGCAATGACTGTATAACAACAAATACTAATTTGTTACAAAATTGTAAAAAAAAATAAATCGAAAATGAAAATTAAGTGATACTAATTTTAAAAATTCAGTAATTTTATGTGGGGTTATTCATCATTTTTTAAAATTAAACAGTAAATTTTCAAGATTTACTATACTGGACCTTTTATGTGATTTTATGTTTGTATAAAAAAGTTCATACAGTTTCAAATACCATTATTGCTTTAGACAAGCTTCGTACTAGTGTACTCTCAGCCTCATCGACATGAATATTATCCTCTGCTTTGCCATTGTATTCATTTTTTGCATCATCACACGTTTTTCCTGGTTAGGATACCGCATGCCTCACCGTCTTGATTAATGGAATTATAATCATTATAATTCGCGCTATGTATATTCTCTTCAAACAACACGCAACCACTGTTCATCTGATCATCAAGGAACCAAGAAATCATATCAAGAAGCAATTACAGTTCGTATGCCATATGAATTCACTTACTGTTCAATTTCATTTTGGTCAGAAGAAATATTTTACAACGACGAATGCGGGAAAGTCACTTTTTGGCGAACGATACATGAGGGTTTCTTAAACGTTATTCGAATACAATTTGTGCAGGGACCATAGATGGAAAATGATGAATGCGGGAACGATAGATCGGGGTTCTACTGTACCACATTATAAACATAAGCAGCGTCAAGTTTTAATTTATTGAACATCGCTTATTTTTCCAGAGGACGGAACAATCGGCTAACAACAAAAATTCAACTAAAGTTCAAACAAAATTGAAAACGAAATTTTTCTCAATCTACTTCGCCAGTCAGTAAACACTTCATTTAAAGTGTTTTCCAAATATTTAAAAATTCAACGTGCCCCGTCATGATGGATGACGAAGAACTGAATGCTCGAGTAAATTAAACGAAATAATCAGTTGTTAATAACGTGAATATTTATAAAAGTGAAGACAAAAAGTCATTCAACACGAAGAGAAACATAATTAACGAACCCGGTTTGTGTGAAGCGGTTATCATCGATTAGACGGGTTTCAGACGCTGTATATTTTTTTCGTCACTAACAAGATGTAATTAGCTCGAATAGAAAATTAACGAATTTTTGAATTTAAAAATAAGACAACGGACAGATAAATTGAGAAATTTCTCCAGTAGAGTTATCTCTTTGAGAATGGCAATCGAAATAAATAAATAAGTTAAAAAGAAGTTATCGGTGCATTGCATTACTTGTCTTTCCTTTACAATGATGCGTGTTTGTGAATTCCTATGATCCGCCAAATTGATTCCAAACATTCTTTTTAACTTTTACGTTAGGAAAAATTCTTAAGAAAACTCCAAATTACCACTCTAGTCTTTTGATATTCCTAAAAGTGCTACTGGAAAAGAGTGGTATCAAAGACATCCAAATTTTTTAAAAAACAATTTATACATGCGTGTCAATAGATACAAAAGGTTTTCTTTATAAATTACAGTTTATAACGTTCTCTGTTCGGCTCCAGGGTTTTTTTTTAGTAAATTCCCTTACTATTTCTAGAAACTACAAATTTCTAGATAATTCCAAGTTGGCGGCCACCCAGGTTAACCAGTCGCTGGGTGGAGTATGTGCAAATAAAATATTCTGTTGAAAGTTTATAAATGCGTGTTGTGTGTATGTAGCATTTGTACTCCTTTTACAAGGGCGTACAAAAAGCTCTCATACATTTTGCTGCATGAGGACTGATTTAAATAAATAAATTAGGGATGTACCGAATACCATATTTTGCCGAATACCGAATACTTGGTTAAAGTTTATTAAACTTATTTAACCGTTATTAAACTTTGATTGCAATGATTAATTTGTTCTTAAACAATATTTCATATTGTGTAAAACTTCATAAATTAAAAGGCTGCAAAATTGAATATCCAAGTACTTCCTTTATATATTATTAATAACTTTTTAAAATATTAGTGTAATGCTGGTAATATTTTTACCTGCATATTTTATTTTTAAAAATTAGCAATTAATTGACTTTACATATTTATAAACACTTAATGTTATGAGGGTTTTTTTTCCCCTGGTTACAGTTTTAAATTTAAATGAGTTAGTAATAGCAAGGTTAATGTAATGTGTCATAATATTTTTAAAAAACTGAAAAGCAACAAAATTTAAATTTAGCATCTGAGTGTTTTCTCTTACATTAAAACTAATTTTATTGTGATATTAGTTTTTGGTGTGATTGTGGCAACATTACGCTAGGGCGATCTGCCAAGGATGGGGTGGTGCCTTGGTAGGTATACTTTCTAAGGGTTTCTATCGCGTATTCACATGTCATATTAGTAAGTAACAACTTGAATTAATTTAGTACTATGGTATTATACCATATCTTTCATTCATGATATAAAAAGTATGTATTTGCTTTCACCAATTGGTGAATACTTAAATTTGTTTACTATTTGGTTGCCGAATATTTAAGTATACTGCCGAATAGGCAGTACACCGAATACCAACCGAATATTCGGTGCATTCCTAAAATAAATACATAAGCACCTCACTTTACTTAAATCCGTGTGCTTCACCAGAAGACCATAAAATTCTTTTCTGTAAAATATATTAAACATGAATAGTTAGAAATTAATATCAGGACTTTTTGAAATTCCCGCTTCAAGGCTAGTGGACAGCCAAGTTCTCCTTCTTGTCGCATATCTTTCTTGAAAGAAGAAGGGGAAAAAAAAAACAGTAATCTATGATATTCTTGCTTTAAAACGTAACAAATAGGTATCCATTGTTTAAGCACAACTGCTTTGTTTCTAAAAATATGTTGAAAATTTATGATTTATGTGTTTGAATTTAATACTAAAAAACGTAACAGAATCAACCTATATATTGCCTATATAATGTTCAATGTTGCAGTATTGAACACGGTGTTTTATACAATCAATGCATTTAGCATATTTATTATATACCTATATACCTTAGAATAGTTAAAAACCATTAAGTATGTTTATGAAAGCGCATACTTTTATAAAAACCAACAATTTGAGTCACGTAAAAGGGAGTAAAAACGCAATTTTAACGTTAGTAAAATCGAGACACGTAATCGACTGTAGCCATCACAATAACAATAACAGTTAGGTCCACTAAAGATTGCCAAATTTCTTCACCACGTGAATGTACATTCATATTATTACACTAAGTAATGACTCTTAAATAGCTACATTACGATAGTTAGCTTCAATAACATTATTCACGTTGCTATGGAAATTTCAATAAAACAATAAATTTTCTGTTACGGAAGTGACCTAGAAAACTAAGAGTTCACATACTACCAAAAAAAAAAAAAAAAAGAAAAGAAAAGAAAAGAAAAAAAAAAAAACGTGTTTTGATTGTAAAAACGCGACAAAACTATTTTTAAGCATTTAGTAGAGAAATTAGAAGGGATCATTCTGTAATTAGACGCGAATCATTTAGGAAGCATTTTCTCATAACTAGATTCTCTCTTTTGATGACAATATAATCAAATAAATAATCAATCAATAATGCATTTTAATACTTAGTTAATTTAAATTGAAGAAGCGACGATGATTTTCTTAATTGCCAAGTTTTTTAAAAATAATTCTGCGAATTAAGTGTTTCCTTGTATGTTTTCTAGGGCTATTAAGGTGGTCGGTTATGCATAAGAATAATCTTTCAAATCGTGCTTATTAGATACGGTTACTAAAAGGACGAAAAAAAATTCTAATTTTCTTGTTATTTAAATATAAGAGAAGACTAAAAATTGAACTACCCTAATTATGAAATTGAATCTTTTTTTTTTTTTCCGCGATAAAAGTATGTCCAAAACGTTTAAAAAAAATAGGCACTTTTTATGACCTTCACTTGAAAATAATACGACCTTTAAGGGGTTAATATTCCGGTTTTGTGTCGACATGTTACCGAAGTACGGTCGCACGGACACAATAAAAATAAATACCCCTACTGTATACCTTTATCGATGTCCACTGCACGGTGAAATGGTTTCTTTCCTTTCTAAACAAGCTCCGCGAACGGGCTATTATCGGCGCTCTACATACCCCTCAATAAATCAATTACAGCGTTCAAGGAAATCCAAACAACTTTTTTTTTCATTCATGTTTATTTATGAAAACAAGGAATGGAGCGATTACCGTTGAAGATAACATAACACACAATGAAAATGAACCTACACACATATACAGCCCACAGAAATCAGAGTGGAATAAAAAAAAAATAATAATAATACTTATGATTCTAATTTCAAGGAAATGCTTTCGTCACATTTTTTTTTTACCTTTCTTTTGACATGAGATCTGGCATCTTACTGACATCCATTCCATATTTGTTCAGCGTACGAATTTAATAATAATAAAAAAAACTTAAAAGGAAAAACTTATCAAAATGCATTGGTAAGGTAAGTCTTTGCATAATAATGCGAGCGCTTTAAAGGGCTACCTCCACGGAGTTATGATATGTAAATCCCTAATAAACGTTTCTGTTTTGTTGTGGAATAGATTCAGTTTCTGTTTTTTTTTTTTTCACCCATTGTTCTCGTTTTATTTATATACATAGTTTGTTCTTATATACGTATTTTTTTTTAAGATCGGGAAAGGATACGCACTATCTATGGGGAGCGTGAACTGAGAATCCCCGACTGATATTATCTCTGTGTATGAGGCGCGAAATATAAGCAATTTATATGCAGAAAAAAAAGGGTTTTTTGTTCGGTTATGCATTATGCGAAGAATTTATCTGAAAAGGAGAGACTGCCTTAATTTCTTGAGCTAAAATTTCGGATTTAAATAAAGAAAAAAGATGAAAGATAAAAAGATACTTTGTAATCGAATCTCTCTAGGTTGAAGATAATGAAATAAAATTTATATTAAATGAGCGCAGTCTAAATGTATCTTTTATAGAACTTAGACAGAAAAAAATATGTTTAACGATATGTACAAAGCAGACACTTGATTTCTTAAACTGAAATGTATTAAAGTTAGTAAAAATTCAGTGTCGTAGTATAGCTAACAGGCATTTAAATGTAGTTATTTGTACGCATTTAATGTATATGTATTTATATTTTAACTTAATCAGCCAATCACTTAACAACAAAAAATATTTCTATCATAAAATTCACACTATGTGCATATAAAATATTTTATCGTATTTTGTTAAACAAAAAAACTATTTTTTTTTTCTCACAAAGAACAGACATCCCAAATAAAATAATAAAAAAAAAATTCCAATGGCCGGCCACTGCTTCGGAAGGCTTTGGCCGCAATCATTGGCCGCTTTATTATGGGGGCACCTAATAGGTGGACCAACGTCGCCCCCTATGAAGGGACGGACAAACGACAACCACGCCCAGTCCGGGATCGAACCCCGAGCGCTGGGCAGTAGCGTGTTAGCAGCTAAATTTCTTAATAACAAAAACTAGTATGCGTGTAAAACTTCATTTAAAAATTTTTACACAACATGAAAATAAACATGTCAAAATATTTATTTTATTTCATTTAACTTCAGCGTATATAAATATAAGTATACATTGTTTTTCATCCACATTGAACTTTAGAGCGACATGTTTACTACATTCATAAGTTTGTTTTTTTTTTTTTTTGTTTTTTTTTTCCCCTTCTCACAAGATTTACTGAGGAGAAAAATCGAACGTATGCAGATCTCGTGCCTCGCTTCGTTATCTTCCAGAATCTCAATTCTGGAAAAGTCGCAGTTACGGAACATGAAATGGAAAAAAAAAAGAAAAGAAAAGAAAAGAAAGGAAATAAAGTACTGGGTGTGGATGTATAATTTCCCTTGCAAATTATGCCAAAATCCTTTCACATTATCGATTGGTCTATCAGACCATTTCCAAACGCACCGAACGACCTTTAGCATGCACACACTCAAAAAAAGGTGTCTTATGCGTAGCTTTTTTTTTTTTTTTTTTTTTTTTTTTAATCAGCTTTTGGGTAGAATTATGCATTAATATTGTCGTCGTACAGGAGTTATCTTTCTTAAAGGGGAATGGAATTTTATCGATTGGCACACTTTGAAGTGAATTTTATTTTTAAATGCGCATTTAAATTGAAGTTATTTGACAAATTATAGGAATAAATTCAAAAAATTTAGACATGCTCACTATCATAGGCGCACCCACGGAGGGGGCTATGGGGGCTGAAGCCCCCCCTAAAGGTGGGAAATTAGAAGTGAAAAGTATTGAAAATTGTCACTAATGAGTTAAATGTTTTCTTTTTAAAAATTGTCTTCAAATTATTTCTAAATGTTTTCTTTTTTAAAATTGTCTCTTCAAATTATTTCTAAAGTACTTTTTACCAAAAAAGGTGTTAGTTTTTTAATAAAAACTAACAGTTAGAGCATTAAACACGATTCAACTTGGTTACAACCTCACTGAAAAGATCATATAATTATTTAATTCTAAAATGAGTTACATTGCTCGTGGGGTTGTGTTCTACGGGCAAGTCGACTGGCACAGAATATTTTGACGTTATAAGAGAGTTATAACTATGATTGAGGTCACTATAACCGAGTTAAGCAGTATTTGTTGCCCAGCCCCCCCTAAACTAAAATCCTGGGTGCGCCACTGCTCACTATCCTTTTTCCTTTAAGTTGAAATAGTGCCACGCATGGAGGGGGAGGGGGAAGGTGGGTGCAAACTGAGGAAACGACCAGGGCCACTCAAAAAAACTGTCTCGTATGTTTAAAAAAAGGTCAAATTTTCCCAGTTCCAACAAACCCTTATCAAAAAAGTATGTAAGCAAAGTCGTCACGACTTTAGATTTGAGTGATTATGATTTGCGCGGGCAGATAAAAACCATTGGTAGAGAGTGAACTCTAGTGCAGAAAGTAGATTCCTTTTCTGTAGACAGAGCTTATATTAGGGTGGTGTAGTCTCACGTTCAAAAATGAAAACAAACCTTTGGAGAGTCAGCAGTCATAAGCGTAAAGTTTTCAAAATTATTGGGGGGGCCGGGCCCCACAACCACATATATTCACGTCAGTGGCGTAGCCAAGGGGGGGGGGGTTAGGGAGGTCATAACCCCCCCCCCATGAGAAATTTTTTTCCATACAAAATGTATATTTTTCACTCCTTTATCATACACCCGTATACATATATGTGAGTTGCAGAAGTCGTAACTCCCCCATGAAAAATTTCTGGCTACGCCACTGATTCACGTACATATAACTTAGTAATAGCTGCCAACTACCATGGAATATATATAACCACTTTTTCTACATGATTTTTAGGCTTAAAATATAGCAAAATTTTTGTGCTGCGCCTATGTAGGGTAAGTATCCATGTTAGTATCTTCCTACCATGTTATAAGTTAAAAATAGAAGCAGTGTAAAAAATTCAAAGGAGGAAAAAAACCATTTTCGATGAGATAGTGCATTTTAGACACATCTGAACTTTTCTTTATTTCATACTTTACATTGCATAATCTGATTTTAATGAACCAGAGCCTGGCGAGGGCAGCTTATAGTAACATTGTGTGTTACGTGGCGTCACAATGAATACTAAATCATGATTGAAATCCAACGAAGAAAATTTTTAAAAGTCCAAGTAAAGGTTTTTTTAAACGTTTGTAAATGGCGTGAAATACTTTTTTTTATGTTAGTATAAATTAATTTTCTGTATTGAGTGGGCTCAGCCCCTATTCACAATTTATTGGGGGGGGCTCGAGCCCCACATAACTCTACGCCTATTTCAGCAGTAATACAGTTTTTCTCTGTACCTACGTTCAGAGAATAGAACTTAGAAGGGTGATATCCTCACTCCAAAGATTTAAGAGAGTACTACACACAGAAGAAAAGAAATGAAATCATACAGAGCTTCCAACTCAGCTGGAAAATACTGATGAACAAGCCGGAAGGTTATTTCTCCTTAACCTCTAGCTCCAGTTACGCTGCCGGGAAGTGCAATGAGCAGGAATGGCCCGCGTCTTTGCAAAGATGTTAGAAGAAGCATATAGGATGAGTTCATCCTATATCATGGATGCAGCAGGGGAGTGACGAATGGCCCAACAGCGTTTGTGAATCCCCAGTTTAACCCTTTAACGCGCAGTGTTCCCGCTCTGGGAACACCCAAATCTGGGGTTTTGACTGTTGCCCGTCACGAAGAATAGATTGGATTTCTATAAAAATGGCTGCGGGTGACAGAGCTCCACGAGAATCCTTTACTTTTTAAGCACGTCCTTTCCCGTCAAAAGAAGGTCACGATTATTTTTAACAGCACTGACATCCGGTGAAAAATGGAAGAATGCGTGAACAGCTATCTAGATGGCCCCATGCTGAAAAAAGGGCAACCGTTGCCATCGCTGAACTTCACGACCCGCAAGATTGCCGACGATCGAAACGTTCATCGCGTGCCACAGATCTAGAGACCGTTTTTTGACGCAGCTGCACAGCCAGCTGTCGTCAAAAAGGAGGTCTCTAGATCTGTGGTACGCGATGAACGTTTCGATCGTCCATCCTCTTGCGGGTCGTGAAGTCGAGCGATGGCAACAGCTGCCCTTTTTTCAGCATTGGGAAAGGGTTGCGCCTCTAAGGGCGCATCTGTAAGAGTGAATTTTTACAAGAGTGAATCTGTAAGAGTGAATTTGTGCAAGAGTGAATCTGTAAGAGTGAATTTGTACAAGAGTGAATCTGTAAGAGTGAATTTGTGCAAGAGTGAATCTGTAAGTAAGAGTGAATTTGTACAAGAGTGAATCTGTAAGAATGAATTTGTACAAGAGTGAATCTGTAAGAGTGAATTTGTACAAGAGTGAATCTGTAAGAGTGAATTTGTACAAGAGTGAATCTGTAAATAGTCGACAGGTAAACACACACACACGGATGAACAGAGACGCAGAAACAAACAAAGAAACAGTTTTTTTTTCCCCCGTTTCTTCCAGGTAGACACAATGACACAGAACGAGTTCGCAACAACAGGTTTTTAAACTTGATTTCTGGGTCCTAAAAAGAAAATTGGGTTACCAGAATGAGCAAAGGTACCTGTTCTCTGCAAAAAAAAAAAAAAAAAAACGAAACAAGAAAGGTTACCGATAAAAAAGTAAATAAATAAACACACAGGCGAAGACGTCTTCCGTTTTCACTGTGCAAAGTTTTTTGCGGGCTCCACGATCCCGTAACGAAAGTACCGTTACCGAACCAGTCACCGTGACCAGACGGTCGAAAGTCCCTCCTGATTTTAACAATCCTGCTCACAAATAGCGGAAAAGATTCCGTGTGACCACTCTCTGTCACGGTTACACTTTTTGTTGCTGTTTCAGTGGCATCTTAACAGTGACACAATGCGGACATTCACTGATGAATGAATAATAATAATAAAAATGCATTCTTTTTTTTTTCTTTTCTGTTTCGTCGCGTGCTGCAACATACAGAACTTATGCTGCTCGGCAAGTGAAGCTATATTCTTAACCCTTTGAAGCGCAACCCTTTCCTAATGCTGACAAAAGGACGGCCGTTGCCATCCTCGACTTAACTACCAGCAAGATGGCGGACGATCGAAACGTTCATCGCGCACCACAGATCGAGAGACCCCCTTTTTGACGCAGCTGGCTGTGCGGCGTCAAAAAGGGGGGTCTCTCGATCTGTGGCGCGCGATGAACGTTTCGATCGTCCGCCATCTTGCTGGTCGTGAAGTCGAGCGATGGCAACGACTGCCCTTTCGTCAGAATTGGGCAATCTATCCAGCTGTTCTCGCATTCTTCCATTTTCCAGCCGATGTCAGTGCTGTTCAAAAGAATCGTGACCCATTTTTTACGGGAAAGGACGTGCTAAAAAGTAAAGGATTCTCGTGGAGCTCTGTCAGCCGCAACTTTTTTTTATAGAAATCCAATCTATTCTTCGCGACTGGCAAAAGTCAAAACGCCCGAGTTGGGTGTTCCCAGAGCCGGAACACTGCGCGTTAAAGGGTTAAAAGAGTGCAGCCATGGGCCCTGTTCTAGCACAATTGCATATATAGTTGTGTAACAGGCAAGGGCGGGACATAATAGGTGATGCCTGCTCTCAGCGCAGTACATTCGCAAAATGTGTCAAAACTCGGGGGGTGGGAATTAATAATTGGAGGGCCGTACGCTCTCAAAAATTATTTCTTCAATTCAGGGAAATTTTACTATCCGCAGTGCTGCCGGAATATTTCCGTTATTTGACGAATATCCGATTATTTTTTCTCCGGTCAATTGAAGGAACTTCTTCAGATTCAATGAGAAATCGTTTCCCCTTCTTCAGATTTTCGGGAAGAATTCACGGAAATTGTAAGTTTCCATAGAGTACGAAAATTATTTGCCGAAAAATGAGGGATAAATTAGTGTATAACAAGGTGTCAGGTGCGTACCCAGAAATTTTTCATGGTTGGGGGGGGGGGGGTTACGTCTACATCAACTCATATATATGTATACGTGTGTGTGATAATGTAGTGAAGAATATACATTTTGTATGGTAAAAATTTCTCTTGGGGGGGGGGGGGTTATGGCCCCTATCTCCCCCCTTGGTTAAGCCCCTGCAAGGTGTCCAAAAATGTCAGGCGGCAAAAATAATATCATGAGTAGCCTGACCGACATTAAAAAAAATCGTCAATTTAGTAGCCGTTTCTTAAGTAGACAAAAGTCGCATTTTTGCATGATTTTGTAGTTCAAAAATAAACAAACGTCACTTAACTTCATTTAAGAAGAAATGAATAAAATCATAAATTAAAAAACTTCGTGCATCACATAACAGAGCATGTAGAGTTATAAAACCAGATTAGAACTCTTTGATGGGCGAACCTTAGAAAAGAAAAGAGAGTTGACAAAAACCGAAATCTGATTTTTAAATCAGTTCACCTAAGCTACAAGCAGCCAAAAACTTGAAAATAGTATGAAAACGGCTAATTTGATTCAAAAAAGTCGCCCAAGTCGCCTTAGCTTTAAATTAGCAGCAAAAGTCGCCTTCTAAGTCGCCGGTGGACACCCTGAAAAGTGTCCACCACAATCAGGAGGAGTAAATGGCAGCATCAGCAGCCTCACCAGCATAAAAAAGTAGCCAAAATGGCATGCTTTTTCTCAGTTTTAGCAGCCAAAATAGTAGCACTTTTTCTGTAGTTAAAAAATGTAGTAATAACATTGTAGTGTGTATTTTTTTCTTCTAACAGCTGATGTGAACACCACATGACTTGCTTGGGAATCTACTAAATTTATATAAATTTTGTATACTGCAAACTTCTACCATTAGAAACTGCGATACAATATTTCAATAATATTATCATTTATCGATTTCTTGCCAAAAAGACGAGGTATCACCAAGCTAGGTTTCGGAAACTTAGTTTTGGTGCCAAATTGGGTGATATTTTGTCAAACATCAAACGTGATGACAGTTGACAAGATTTTGGGCAGGGGCTAAACAATAATAATAGTTATGATAAAAAAAAATTTTTTTTTTAATAAATAAATTTAAAAAAACTTGTCTTCTGATCACCAAATTAGTTGCCTAAATTAAAGAAAAAGTTCCCGAATATTTGAAAATAGAATGAAAATATGCATTATTTAATCCAAAAAGTAGCCCAAGTGACCTTATCTTAAATTTAGTAGCAAAAGTCGCCTTTTTAGTTACCAATGGACGCCCTATAACAAGGAAGTAAGAAAGCACAAAGACGCCTTGTACTCTGGTAAGAAGCACACTCACTGGCTGTGACATAGCACTTAAATGCCCGACACAAATGAATTTATTCATGATAAGAGTGAATTAAACACTCGCAAGGCACAGATTACAATGGAACAGGAATGGAATAGTAAAGAAAGTGACAAGCAAATAAACAAAACTGCAACGTGTACAATGCTTTTCTCGCTTTAAGCATCGCCAAGAAAAGAGTGACGTGAATAGCAAACGAGAACGATCGCGTAATCCGAGATTAGGCTAGTGTTTTATAAAAGTTGAATTCGCCTGTAAGATCCTAGAACTCACAGCAGCCGGTAGTTAATGGATTTGCATAACCACAATGGTTCCTCGGATGATATTACGGTGATTTCAACCTTCTCGGCTTCTTTGCAAAAAGGGGGGGGAATCGTCAGATTGTTTTCCACTTTTAACAATGGGTTCAGTGGCGGAATGAGTCATTTTCTTTTTTTGTTTTCCTGTGCATTGCTTTCCCGATTCAAAGAGAAACCCCAAGCAGCACACACACACACACAGACTCTTTGAACGTTTAACCCTTTGAGGCGCAACCCTTTCCCAATGCTGAAAAAAGGGCAACCGTTGCCATCGCTCGACTTAACGACCAGCAAGAGGGCGGACGATCGGAACGTTCATCGCGTGCCACAGATCTATGCCCAATCCCTTTCTGACGACAGCTGGCTGTGCCACACAGCCAGCTGTCGTGAAAACAGGGTCTCTAGATCTGTGACACGCGATGAACGTTTCGATCGTCCGCCCTCTTGCGGGTAGTTAAGTCAAGCGATGGCAACGGTTGCCCTTTTTCCAGCATTGGGCAAACTATCCAGCTGTTCTCTCATTCTTCCATTTTTCAGCCGATGTCAGTGCTGTTAAAGAGAATCGTGACCATTTTTTGACGGGTAAATGACGTGCTAAAATGTAAAGGATTCTCGTGGAGCTCTGTCACCCGCCACTATTTTTATAGAAATCCAATCTATTCTTCGTGACTGGCAACAGTCAAAACGTCAGAGTTGGGTGTTCCCAGAGCCGGAACACTGCGCGTTAAAGGGTTAAGAATAGGTTCAGTGGCCGAATGAGCCATTTTCTTTTTTTGCTTTCCTGTGCATTGCTTTCCCGATTCAAAGAGAAACCCCAAGCAGCACACATACACACACACAGGCTGTTTGAACGCTTAATGACGTTCAAAGAATGTTCGGTAATGTTTTCTGAAACGTCTACTAACGTCCAGAGAACCTGTGTGTGTGCTGCCTGGGACGCGGGAAAGCAGGGTTGGTGATTTGTCCACTTTTTTGTAAAAAGTCGGGGACGCTGAACGAAATTGGTCAAAATTGGACGAAATGGGACAAAGAAAAAAATAATTGAATTAGATTATTGTTATCATGCATGTTTTGTTGACATGCACAAAAAAAAAAAAAAAAAAAAACTGTGTTCCTACATTTTAAAAGATATTAATATAATATTTAAACAAAAATAAGAATATATTTTTTTAATTATTCATTAAATGTCATAACATATGAATCATACATAACCCAATAAATTCACTAAGAAAAGATAAACTACATAGTAAAGCAATTAATTTTAACGGAATACTTTGCTGAAAAATTAAACTTAAGAAATAAATAATTAATTAGTAATTAAATAATTGATTTAATTACACTATTCATGAAAAATGGGGTTTAACCTTAATTTAATGCTTCAATTTTGCGAATAACTCTATTAATCTTTCGAAAAAGGGCCGTTTGAAAGAAATATCTGATATTTTTATTATTCACAACATGAAGCATTTATTATCAAAAACTATGTTTTATGTGTAAGTTCGACAAAAGAATTTTGGCTCGTACTCTAATCTGGTAGTGAACGTGTTTTAAACATGCGATGTAAATATCCATCAGAATGAAATGAAGTGTTAAAATTATACACAACAGCAAGGTGTTATCTAAACATTTCGAGACATTCTTTGCAATTAAATGCAACTCACCCTTTTAAAGCAAGAGTAACAAATTTCAATCCAATGCAGACTTACCTAAAAAGAAAAAATACACACGATTAACAATGGTCCATTTCTTAACAGGATGATGAAATTAAAATTTACAAATGCAAGATCACTACTTTATTTTGAGCTGTATGGTTCAAAACATTATTTTCAGAATGCAATTAAAGTTACTTAATGGGAGAATAAAAGGCAAGAAAATGCGAATGAATGAATAAACATACCGAAGACTAAATCAGAAAAAAAAGCAAAATTTTATTATTAAATGCAGCTGGCAGATCTTGAAATGCTTGACGAAATTTTCGCAGAAAGAGAAACCAAACACAATGAATGGAATTATGACATAAGTCGGAACGATTTATTCAGTTACGTCAACTGTGAAAGCTACTTTAACAGAGGAAAAAAAAAAACCCAAAAAGCAGGGGAGGACAGAGAGAGTTAACTGGTTTCGTAACGGCAGGCAACTTGCAGCATTTTTCAGAAAAATAAAAGTAATCAATTTTGAAATAAACAGATATATATACAGATAAATAAACAGATATATATATATATATATATATATATAGTTACACATTATTTAAAATTACAACAAAATTATAGTTGCCTCACATGCTATCCAGCGCTTAAAAAAGCAGCATAAAAGAAAACATGCGTTTAATAATACATAGAAAATTAAATAGAAAACGCCCCCCAAGCCAGTCATTGTTAATACAACAAAAAAATTACAAAAAAATGTAAAATGCATTGTCCTCTTCAGAGGGGGAAATGCACAATGTACTATGGTGTACTATTGTGCATTTCCCCCTCTGAAGAGGACAATGCATTTTACATTTTTTTTGTAATTTTTTTGTTGTATTAACAATGACTGGCTTGGGGGGCGTTTTCTATTTAATTTTCTATGTATTATATATATATATATATATATATATATATATATATATATATATATATATATATATATATATATGTAATGTATAAAAAGGTAATTTGGGTTTTACTAGTTTGGGTATTGTTCAAGCGGGTACTTTCACTGTAAGTTTTGCTTTCCTGTCATACTTGCCACGCGCACTCTGGAGCTATGTTTTATTTATTTTGTTATTTGCCAGACATCAGGCCGTCGATTCTGAGTTCTTTAGATGTACACGTTAGAGATGAGTTCGGGCTCATTTTTTGAAGCCCGAGCCCGCCCGAGCCCGAAATTTCAGCTAAAGACAAATAAAATTAACTACTTCATTAATAGGATACAATAAATTTTGGAGCTTCACACACCTTCTAGTCCCCCGCGCCGCCATTTTTTTTAAATAAGTGCGTCTATTTATCCCATGAATCACTTTTTAAAATCTGTTTCAAGGAGTATGTTCAACAAAGGAGAAATTTTTCACGAGCCCGAGCCCGCCCGAGCCCGAACGCAATCGTGAATTACAGAGCCCGAGCCCGAGTCGGGCCCGGGCTCGGGATCGGGCTTTCGGGCTCGGGCTGAGCCCGTCTCATCTCTAGTACACGTGTCCCCACGCCTTTGTAGCCCCGGATGCGGGTCATGTTGGTCAATGTGTGTGGTTCGATCAGAGATAAGCGAGAGGAGGAGTTGTGTCTTCGCAGACCACGTGGTGTGGTAAGCGTAAATACTCCCGCACATCGAAAATCGGGGGACTTCTGCCACTGGAACTGCTTCATGAGTCCACGCTGATTCTTGTACCCGTCTCCCCTCCCCTCTTCTCATTCTAAATTGTAACTTAAATTGTAATGTTCAATAAACCATACTACCTGCCTTAACTCTGAAGCTTACTTGAAATATCTGACGTCACACATATATATATATATATATATATATATATATATATATATATAATATATATAATAGCTTACTTACGTAAAGTGAAATCCCAAGATAATCCAATGATAAAGTGAAAAAAATATAAAAAAATAAAAAAGTAGATAGCACATGGTGCCAATTAACGAGCTTATACCGGATAAGTGTTTAAATATAGCCTTTTAAGGCAATGAAAGAGTGGAAAAATTGAATATAAAGCGCCAAATTAGAACTGGTGTGCTTTTAAGCCTAATCACATGTAATCAGAAATAGTCGGAAAATGGAATTAATATTGAAATGGTGTGCTCTATCATCAGGCGCCACCGCACACACATTTCAATTTAATCGAATGCGCCGCACTCAGTGTACGGCGCAAGTAGGGTTGCCAGGTCGCCAAACCAAGTAGCCGGACAGACCAGCCAGTTTGGCCGGACATATGGGTAAAAAGGTCGGACAGCCTACAATATTGAGGATTTTGTCTAGGTATTAATACGTACAAAAAAAAAAAATTCTATGTAAAATCAAGCTTTTTTTATTATTACCATAAATTCTAATGAAATATAAATAACATCGTATGCCAAATCAGTTCAAGTACTTTATGACTCATCAGCCAAAGCCACCCGTAAAAAGCCTAACAAAAGCCGGACACCGTTCAGTTTGGCCGGACACGCCATCAAAAAGCCTAACGATGTCCGGCTTTATCCGGACGCCTGGCAACGCTAGGCGCAAAGTATCTAGTAAAGATGAGATGGACTAGTGCTCTGACATTCACGATTGTGTTCGGGCTCGGGCTCTTGAGAAATTTTCCCTTTATTGAACCATACTCCTTGAAAACAAATTTTTAAAAATTGATTCATGGGAGATGAAATAAACTATCATTATTGTTATTGGATAAACCTGAATAAAAAGATTTAGAAGTGCACAAAGAGCTTGCTATTCTATTTGTCTTCAATTTGCACAAATCGCAAAATTTTGGATCAATCCTAACTTTCTATATTACCTAACATTCTATTACCTAACTTTCTATATTATTATTAACTTTCTATTGCTAACTATTTTATAATGAAGTAATAGAGTTTTATTTATCTATTAGCTGAAATTTCGGGATCGGGCTCGAATTAAAAGTCCTCCTGCTCGGGCTTAAAAAAAATGAGCCTGAACTCATCTCTAGTGTCTAGTGCTCCACGAAGTGGTACCTTCTTGCCTTAACTCCGAATTTATTCCTAGTCAGATTTAAGTAAAATGTTCCGTGAATTTGCACAAGATGCTCTGTCAAAATTCAAAGAAACTCCATTCAAGATGTGCTCCTTTTGAGAAAAAAGTTCGGGATACCAGGGTTAAAAACACTTTAACCCCTTGATACGCAGAATGCTTACCCAAAATGTACGTAATATACCAGCGTTTAATGTAATTTTGTATTTTTATATTCCACACGAAATGATCTGAGAATAGGGTTGTTATTTGCATTTTACTTTTTAATCAAGGGAGAAAGAAATTTAAAAAGAAAACTTACAAATTATTAGTGTATTAATTGTTAATTAGTATCAAATTAGTGAGTAGGTGTTCTCAAATAAAAAATGAGTGAGAGACAGGTTTAGCATAACCAGATGTCTCTTGGAGAAGGAAGAATCTTCACAAGGAAGTGAAAAACGGAAGCTCAGATACGAATAAAACATCGTGTAAAAAGAAATAAAGTCATCCATAAAGCAGTATTTAGGTAAATATAGATACATCTTATAGAAATAGTCAAAAAACTTGCGGTATTTCTATTACACAACGTACATTGAATAAAAACACTTATTTATTTATTTCAGGTTTTGCCAGTTTTTTACCCGTTATTGCCATTTTTCTGGAATAAATTTCCTTTTGCCAACAAATTTTTTAGCACACTGTTAACCCTTTAGAGCGTAGTTTAGCGCATATGCAAAAATACGTATCAAAGCACCCTTTCAAAAAGTTTTCGAATGCAAGTCCTATGTCGATTCATTATAAAGTGTTGTTCTTTATAATAGGTAGATTATGCATTATATAATAACAACTTCTAATGTTTCTTATCAGCTTCATTCTTTTATCAAAAATTATTCACTTACTCACAAAATTAATATAGGAAATGTCTCTCATACTCGAATACTTTTTTAAGTGGGTGTACTAACTATTGCTATTTCTAGAAAAATATGCGCATTAAAGGATTACGCTCAGAAATAGGATTCATCTATTAAAAACACTAAAAAATAAGTTATTAAATTCAAAACAAAAAATAAATAAATCGCTACACTAACGACTTTTCTTTTTAACCCTTTGAGGCGCAACCCTTTCCCAATGCTGTAAAAAGGGCAGACGTTGCCATAGCTCGACTAAACTACCAGCAAGATAGCGGACGATCGAAACGTTCATCGCGTGCCATAGACCCTTTTTTTACGACAGCTGGCTGTGCGGCACAGCCAGCTGCGTCAAAAAAGGGTCTATAGATGTGTGGCACGCGATGAACGTTTCGATCGTCCGCCCTCTTGCTGATAGTTAAGTCGAGCGATGGCAACGGCTGCCGTTTTTTCAGCATTGGGCAATCTATCCAGCTGTTCTCGCATTCTTCCATTTTTCAGCAGATGTCAGTGCTGTTCAAAAGAATCGTGACCCTGTTTTGACGGGAAATGACGTGCTCAAAAGTAAAGGTTTCTCATGGAGCTGCGTCACCCGCAACTATTTTTATAGAAATCCAATCTATTCTTCGTGACTGGCAACAGTCGAAACGTCCGAGTTGGGTGTTCCCAGAGCGGGAACACTGCGCGTTAAAGGGTTAACCAAAAGGAAGGGGGGGGGAATCATCCCCACCCCATAAACTTGTTGCGGGGGGGAAAAATAATAAATTTATACGAACATTTACACTAAAAGTATTTTAAAACCGAATGCATTTGCCTCTGGCTTTCAGAGAATCTGATCAACACTTTATTCCGCTACAGGTGAGCGGCTAATCTGTTGCGCTATAGATATATCTCTTTCGAACAAAAAACCCCCAAGATGATTGCTTTTGACATGTGGCAGCGCAAACAGGAGGGAAGCGCCCTGATTGACAGGTGTAGAAATAGAAAAATCCCAACGAAAAATAAAGAATTCGCGAGTATGTGATTCCCATCTTAAAATAAAAAGGGCGTGGAAGATACACGCAGCAAGCTTTTGCTGTGAATGCTGGTAAAAATAGACAAGGCACGGCTTCATCTAGTTCGATATTGCTCTTGGAGAGTATTCAAATCAACAGAAACGACAAGCAGCCAGATAAAAAAAGCAGGCCATGTATATATATTGAAAAAGATACAGACGACGGCGGGGGTGGGAGGGATATGAATTCTTATATCAACATGGCAACCCCCGCTGAGAACATTTCTAAGAGATGAGCCCACTTTTCCAATGACGTCACTTTTCCTCCCACAAAAGAGTTCTTGTCGTTGCCAGCCAAAAGCATGCTCGCTTGCTTTTGAACGGTACAAAAAGGATTTTTCAGAACATTTATTTATTTATTAGTTCGGGGAGGGTATTATTTCGGCAATTTTAGGTTGTTTAACTTCATTTAGCCTTTCTTGTGCTTTGGAAATATTTCATCCGTTTACAAAACCCTACTCCATTGTGCAGATCTGTACTTTTAGACGTTCAGTTCAAATTATGGATTCTACATCTCTGCATGCTCCCATATTGCAGATAAGGGAGGATCCAATCACGTGAATTTTAACTGTGTCGGCTATTTTGATTCATTCATCAGATAATACCAGTAAAATAACAAGCTTTGATTATGTTTACACCGACTAACTTCCTTATTGAATTTTGCAACAGTTTACCTGTAACAGTGTTACTAATAAAGCATAACACAGAAAATTTTTTTTAGTTTCTCTTCGTTTAAATCATAAGTATCAATTCAGCAAAATCGTACAGCCGCCCAGCTGGCACAGCCAGCTGTCGTCAAAAAAGGGTCTCTCGATCTGTGGCACGCGATGAACGTTTCGATCGTCCGCCATCTTGCTGGTCGTTAAGTCGAGCGATGGCAACGGCTGCCCTTTTTTCAGCATTGGGCAATCTATCCAGCTGTTCCATTTTTCAGCAGATGTCAGTGCTGTTAAAAATAATCGTGACCATTTTTTGACGGGAAAGGACGTGCTCAAAAGTAAAGGATTCTCGTGGAGCTAGGTCACCCGCAACTATTTTTTATAGAAATCCAATCTATTCTTCGAGACTGGCGACAGTCAAAACGTCAGAGTTCGGTGTTCCCAGAGTGGGAACACTGCGCGTTAAAGGGTTAAACATCAGTGTTCTTTCATTTTCACAGATTTAAAAAAAAAAAAATCGGCTTTTAACAACTGCAATTCCCTTGACTTTTCATGATTTTTGCAAATGTGCAGTCATCCATACATAAACCGAACTATGTGACATTACCCATAAACTTTAATGCATAGCATTGGACAATAAAATATAACGCATGATCATTTTTTTTTTTAATCTTCCTTTTTCCAAAACGTAAGCAAGAACTTAACGAGAAATCACAGACAATGTTCTTCGAAAACACCGATCGTGCTTCCAATGGTCTTAAAAATTTGTTCTGTTATTGAGAAACTTCAGCGATCAAAAACCATAAGCGAATGAGGAGGATTTTTTCATGAAATGCAAAGCAATAAGATGGCGATATTGTAAACACTTCTATAGGCAGAATCGGTGCTGCCTTCTAAAATTTGCGAGTGTCCCAGAGACTTAAAAGATTAACTACTTGGGAGCCCTTACTGAATTTTTATGGGTCCTTTACCAGTAAAATACATTACAAAATAAATAAAGTACTCTTAAATTTAACAGACTGAAGCAAAAGAATGTTCCCAAAAGGTTCTGTAAAAGTAAATCCAGAAAACCAGTTTTTTTTTTTTTTATCTTTTTCCAATAAACAAATGTGATTTTATTTGTGAAAGACATTATTTTTGACAAATTTTAAACTTTTTAAAATAACAAATCCTATAGTTATCGAAAATTTTTTATAGAGAGATCAGAGACGGCCCGAGGGGCGTGCGGGGCCCCAGGCGAAGCGCAAGAGCGGGGCCCCAGGCGAAGCGCAAGAGCGGGGCCTCTTCTCTATCATGCCTTATGAGATAGCAATAAAATAGCCCAGGAGCGGGGCCTCTATAAGCGCGGGGTCTTAGGCGATCGCCTACATTCGCAACCCCCTTGGGCCGGCTCTGGAGAGATTTATTCTTGTAAGTACTAACGAACCTAAAGTACAATACCTCTAACAATAAGCGATATGGATCTATCGAATCAGTGAAGAAAAGATATAATGAAACTAACAAAATATGTAATTCATCAAGTAAAACTCGAACAGACAATGAGCAAATCCAATTCATTAGTAGTGCTTCACTTAAATGCAGACAAAATATGGGAAACGTACTGGAAATGTTCTGCCTTTCTTTCCCTACAACAGCTATTTTCCGAAAGACAATAATTCTCCAAAAAATATATATCTCCAACTTCTTCCTTTGAACTAAATAATAAAAAAAAAATCATATTTATCATCCTTTGCATTGCCATATATTTTCTTAGGAAAGACGAAGTAAAAGCAAAATGGAAAGGCAATTTTCATACATTCATCGAATTGCCCTTGGGGCATCCAGTCTGACGTGGAGAAATCTTTTTTTCAGGTTTTCCAATTCGCACTCTTCCGAAGTTAGTTGCACGACATTTTGAAAAATGCCATGTAGAAGTACCAGTAAGGGAAGGGGGGTAGGCAGCATGTTTTTTGCACAAATTGGGGACGTGAGATTTAAATATGTGTGGATGGGATTTGGAATTAACACGTCAAGTTGACGTTGGTAGCTCTTTGGCAGCTGGCTTTTTCTACTACAGTCAGTCGTGACTGATTCAGTGAAAATCGCAGGATGAACAAATTAAGTCGTTATGGATTGATAAACGGAAAACGTGTTTTTTGTAGATGAATATATTTATGTATCATTTATAAAAGACGCGTTTTCTCCATTTTCTTCTCAGGTATTTACTATTCTTAAAACACAGAAAATGTCAAGGTGTTATTTGTTGATTTAAGGGAGTCAGGTTAATACTAGCTGTGCAGGCTGATTGGATAAGACACTAATCATGGGTAGACGGCTGAAGTATTAAGTTCCAGGATCCTGACCCACCGCATGGCTGTCGACCTAACGGTCTGGAGGTTTGGGTAGTTTTCTTCAGATGTAGCGTGAATACGCGTTAAAACCATTTAAAAAATCGTATGTCCAAGGTTTCCTCCCTTTAGCAGATAGCTCTAGCAGGCTCTGCCATAACAAAACAACAAAAAACATTGGATGCGCAAAGAAAATCAACATTAGATGCACGTAAAATAATAGAATTCTACATTCGAAACACTTGACCACAGTGAAGCATTTGAAGATTCTCGCCGGAGAGCAACTATGGGCAGAGAAAAGGGATCCATCTCTGCTGAAGCACTTTTGCAGTGTTGGAAGCAAACATGTTACCGTAAACAGCGGTTACTTTAGTCCATCTTATGATGATTAACTAGAGCAGGGGTGCCCAACCCAAATCGGTTGGTGGGCCAAGTAAAAATTTACTAAACTGAGGTGGGCCACACATATCAAAATAAAACAACAAATTATTCAAAATATTTTATTATCGTACAACATTCAAAATATTTTATTACCTTACAACTAATGTGACACTTGTTTTTGTATTTTACTTGAGATTTTTTTTAATATCAATCCAAATACCTAAAATAATATAGACACTTATAAACTTCAATTGGGCCGCATGCGGCCCATGTGCCGTGGGTTGGGCATGCCTGAACTAGAGGAAGGTGGTCTAGCTCCACTTTGTACTACAGCCAGGCAGAACAGGCGGTTATTATGCAAAGAAAAACAACCCTCAATCTGTGATTCTTTTTTTTTTTCATTTTCTATCATTTTTGTTTAGGAACACAGTAATAATACCCCGGCGTTAAAGAAACTGGAATTTACAGTAATTGAATTTGCAGAAGTACCAACGCAAATTTACAATCGATGCTTATTCGGCATGATTTATTTATTATTGCTGTAGTGCAGACTTTCGTGAAATATGCATGCATCCGTGGCGTTACCCTCTGGATTAGCTTGTCTGGCTGCGAAGCCCTACGAAAGCAGCTTCCATAAAAATATCAGCCTAACATTCTGTATTATGCACTTCAATATTTCCAGTAAGAGAAGACGATATCTCTGGAGAGGTGAAAATTCCCATCCGTTTCGTTAGTGGAATGGACAGCCCATCTTCGGAACCCAGCATCTAGTATACATGCCTTTCGGAAAATGGCTGTTGTAGGGGAAGGAAGGCAGAAAAGTTTTTTTCAAGTATTTCAGGTATTATTTTGTTACCTGATAAGCTTTTTGAAAAGAAAAGAACATTATATTCCTTTTAAAAAAATCCGAATACACGCAATAACAAAGAACCGAAATCGCCATACTGTCACCCAACCGCTGCTTGTGCAATCTTTTAAACGTCCTTCTGCATTTCTGTTAATCAAATATTCCATTTCTGAACAGGTTTCCACACCCTTTTTTGAATGTTTTTTACAAAACAATGATCACGGACTTCCGTGCCAGCTAGTGTGAGTAGCCACTTGCACATTAAAACTAAGGTTTGAAGAATTAATTCGAAAATTTCTGATTCGCAATGTAAATTGAGGTTTTTTTTCCTTTCTTTTTTTCAGAGACGTGACCTAAGGCGGGAAATTATTGCTTAATTTTGAAACAAAATACATACGTGGGGTGGGTATTCATACTTTTAAAATCATTTTCTCGTACAAATGTCATTGACAAATCTATTATGTTAATGGACAATGCTGGGAAAATATAAAACTTGTGAAGTGACACACAGAAAAAAAGAATCTAGCGAAATATGCAAAAAAATCCACCATCGATATAAGGAGGAAGGTTAAGACTCGTACTACGATATTAGAAGTACTGCGGCTGGAACAAAAGATCACCTCTTCTCCAGTTGCAACGAAAAATCCACCATCCACACAGCAAGAAGGTTAGACTCGTACTACGATATTACAGGTACTGCGGATGGAACAAAAGATCACCTCTTCTCCAGTTGCAACGAAAAATCCACCATCCACACAGCAAGAAGGTTAGACTCGTACTACGATATTACAGGTACTGCGGGTGGAACAAAAGATCAACTCTTCTCCAGTTGCAACGAAAAATCCACCATCCACACAGCAAGAAGGTTAGACTCGTACTACGATTACTACAGGCACAACTTGTGGTACAAAAGATCAACTCTTCTCCAGTCGCAAAATAAGTCCACCATCTACACAGGCAGGAATGTTAGGACTCGTACTACGATTACTGCAGGTACAATAGATCAACTCTTCTCCAGTTGCAAAAAAAGTCCACTACCTACACAAGGAGGAAGGTTAAGACTCGTACTACGGTTACTACAAGTGAAACTTGTGGTACAAAAGATCAACTCTTCTCCAGTAGCAAAAAAGTCCACCATCAATGCAAGCACGAAGGTTAAGACTCGTACTACGATTACTATAGGTACTACGGGTGGTACAAAAGATGATCTCTTCTCCAGTTGCAATGAAAAGTCCCCTATCCACACAGCAAGAAGGTTAGACTCGTACTACGATTACTACAGGCACAACTTGTGGTACAAAAGATCAACTCTTCTCCAGTTGCAAAAAAAAGTCCAGCATCTACAGAAGGAGGAAGGTTATCCTACGATTACTACAAGTGCAACTTCTGGTACAGAAGATCAACTCTTCTCCAGTTGTCAAAGAGTCCCCCATCCACACAAGGAGGAAGGTTAGACTAGTTCTGTTAAGTATCTGTTTCTGTGTGTTATTTTGGGAAGCTTTTAACTAATTTTACCTTTTAATATGAGGTATTTTAGTTCAGTGTTCTTGTTTTTAAGCAAATGTATTATAGTTTTCTGCAAAAAGTAATTTATAAGTTTCTTCGTAGGTCTTTCTGGCTGGGCTTACTACGCTCGCCAAGCTTATATACAGCTGCCCAACAAGAAAGAAGAAAAAAAGTTAGAGAGTGTTATTCTCAATGCTCTTCATTCGATTCGATTACACATGGAGGTTACATAATGGCCTCAGGCTGACAAAAATTTTCCATGAAGACCACTGCCACAGCTATGAATATAACATCGCTCTTGCCCTTTGAGAAACTAGCATTCTGATCATCATAAGCTAGGCAAAATTTTGGTCGCTTCACCTTACACCGGATCGGCCGTTGAACGAGGAAAAAACGTGGCACCTGTTCCTCCGAGCCGGCAAAAACTATGATGATGAGTTGACTTGAGTAGTCGGTTACCTACACACACACATAACAGCAAACAAGAACAAAGTCTAGAGCGACTAACTATTCATCAAACGTCACGCAAGGGCTCGTTATTGATTCAACCTATGTGACCAGACGCGCCCGGGAGGTATAATGTAACCTGGTTATGTGGGATTATAATAACGTTGTATGGAGGGTTAAAAGGGAAAAAGAAAAGAAATGTTGTTGAATAAGATTGCTGTCGGATTTTCGTTTCACTTTCTCTATCGCGTCCTCGGGCTTTAGGTCACTCGATGAAGAACGGAGGTTGACCATTTCCAAAAAAAATCAGACTAATCCCGCACGCGTAATGAAACTGCTTAAGGTGGAATTAGGATTTAAGTAGCTGCACGTTTATTTGAATGTTATGCATCTTCGGTAGTTCCGCTCATGTCCTTTAGGGATTAAATACCATTTAGAGAAACGTTGAAAGTGAATAAAATGGTAGAAAACTGTTGCTTACAATATCTTGTCTTTCAAATTTAATAAGTTGTTGCCTGTTTTTGTTTATGGAAACCTTTTACGAGTTTACGCAAGTGTTAGGTCTGCTTTGATTAAATCGAAATACAGGTGTATATTCAAATCGGAAAGTATCACAAAAGACATGGCACCTAAAATTGGACTCAGATAAGTATCCGTGTCAGCACCTTAAAGAGTAGAAGCATCTTCGATTGCTAGAATTGTCTTCTACGGAGAAAATTTACAATATTAATTTTCAATCTCAGTTAAAAGGTCTATTTCTATAAAGAGTGCTGGATTCTGCAAAGCCTATTTTCTAATAGCATTTGAGAGTTAGTTCCCTCAGCACCCCAGAAATAGTTACATCGGAATAGTTTATCGATATAAGCCCAGAATAGAGATGGATTACTTTAGACGTTATTTTTAAACCGATGATCCTGGAAAAAGGGGCTCTGATATACAGTACTGATCTCGTTCATAGCAGAAGAATATCGGGCGAAGGAGAGCACTAACTTCTCAGCTATTTAAAATACTAATAGTAGTCAATTAAAAAACAATTATTCAGAAATTGAAGAGTCTGCTGAAACCAAAGAATTCCAGTTTTCAATGTCTTATTTCAAGCACCTGGAATGGGTTGGAACATCAGAAAAATAAATAGTTCGTTTTGCTAAATGAAAATAATTCTTTTTTGTTTGTTTGTTTGTACCCAAATGCCGTGATATATTAAGTTTTCAAGTGCGTTTTCCTCCGTGCACAGAATGAAATGTTGAAAATGACCAATTAAACGTCAACAACACTGTCCTCGTCTTGTAAAGAGATAGGAGAATTCTGCTTCCCAAGTCACAACGTATCGCAATGTTTAGGAACATGGTCGGTCCACAAGATACTGGTCGACAGTACCCAGCGGTGGTTATGATTGGAAATGCGTACAGAATTACATCGTACAGAAAGTAAAGAACACGTCTTACAGGTGGTGTAGAATCCCCATAGTCACCGGTATGTTAGGTTGTTGTTTCATGTCCTCAGAGACAACGAGGGTTGGACCAAGTCTATGATACTGTGTACCTCAAGAATGTCAGAACCAATTTTGGATTGGTAATAAGATCCTGCTTGGAGAGTCCCAAGCACTCAAGAATATCATTAGGGGAGGCCTGGTCAGTGGAACAACTAGCTGCAGACTGCAAAACACTCCGGACTACCGGAGAATGTCAACGTTCTAAGATGTCCCCTAAGCAAGATAATCATAGTAGTTCGGTTCTAACTGCTGGTAAAGATTGGCTCTTTCTAAAACTCTAAGCCCCACCAGTGACATAGCGTTAACGCTTTGAACTGGGAGACGGTAGGTGCCTGGTTCGAAATCAGGTCGCTTCTGCCGACCTAACCGGAGTTTTTTGTGGTTTTCTCCGAAATTTTGCGTAAATACGGGTTAGGACCCCTTAGAAAGTTCCCCAAGGAGGGGTATTCCATCTCCGGCCTAGATCCCTAACGTAGATAATTGGACGTAACGCACATTTCCATTTCCATTGCTAAAACTCTAATATCAATGATGCAAAAAGCGAAGTGGTAAAAGTAAGTTTGTTTCTGCATTTAGTTATGGAAAATAGTTACATACTGGTAAAAGGAACCAAAAGAACTGAGGTTCCACAAGCAGCCGCTTTGGCTAAGATGTCTGCCGTTTCAGCTTTTTTTTAGACTAGTCACTTTCGTACCGTTAATCAAACTGGGTTAAGTGTTGGATTGAACTTTTATTAACAAATAAAATCCAGATTTCATTTCCGTCAGTGAGTAAGATAATCGAATTAAGGCTTTCCTAGGTAGAGTTGTAACGAACAAACCGCCAAACGATGATAAAGAAATCGAATGCAGCTACGGAGAATGAATGAACTGAAAGAAAACATTATTCTAACCTCTTTTCGTTACGGATCAAAGGGGTAGAAAGAGAAGACTAGTTAAAACCCCCCTTTTTTTTCTCTCTCTCCTAGTGTCTTTTCACTATCTTTCACCCCGAAGCTGTAGGTCGTAGTTTGACAGCAAACCGGTGTTACACGTTTTGCCGGGACGAGTGGAGTGAAAACGAGAAACCTGGCTCTCGATTTTCTTGAGTACCCATAAATGTGGGTCATCCTATCCGACTCGCCGAATTTAGCATCCGAAACATCAAGGTACAAGTTCATTCAATCCGAAGAACGAATGTGTTTGTACATACTCCGGAGGAAGGTCATTATTGCAGTCGCCGTAACATTACAAGCCGAGTTCCGTCACGCGTGAGTGCCCACTGGATGACCATAAATGTTATATTAAATTAGTCGTATCCCGCACCGTTCTAGGGGACGTTCCACGGAAACCGGAGGTAGACAGTCATAGCGGTTTGCTTGCATTAAGTGGAAATTAACGTAGGTCATAAATCCTTGCTCGTGGCGCTAGGGAATTCGATGCCATATGGAAAGACAGTAGAGCAGTGGCGCACCCAGGATTTTAGCTTAGGGGGTCTGGGCTTCAAATACTGCTGAACTCGGTTATAGTGACCTCGATTATAGTTATAACTCTTTTTAACGTCAAAATATTCGGTACTAGACTACTTGCCCATAGAACACAAGCTCACGAGCAATGTAAATCATTATAGTGTCAAATAATTATCTGCTCATTTCAGTGATGTTGTAGCCGAGTTTAATTGCATTTCATATACTAACTGTAAGTTTTTACTTAAGAACTATCATCTTTTTTTGGTAAAAGGTATTTTAGAAATAATTTAGAGGCAATTTTAAAAACGAAAACAAATAAATCATTTGTGACAATTTCCAATTTTTAATGCTTTTCAATTCTAACTTTCCACCTTTAGGGGGGGCTTGAGCCCCCATAGCCCCCTCCGTGGGTGCGCCTATGCAGTAGAGGCATCCAGGAGGGAGGCTACATCTCCTCCCCTCGAAATATGACCCTTTATTTAGCTTACAATTGAAACTTGGCTTACAATTTCACATACAGCTCCCCTCCCGATATAAAATTCTGGCTACGCCACTGAAGACAGTGTTCCGAAGAGCGTCGATCACTTAATCATTTGAAATTATTTAAGTAAACACGAAGAAAAGGAACCTTTATATACATTTGATTTTATTACGCGGACATTCATATTTTACATCATGGGACATTCATATTTTACATTCGTTTTTACCTAAACGTCTTTGAGTTCTTTTCAACTCAATTTGCCAAAACGTACACTGAAACTGGCATTTTACAAATGGCACAAAATAAATAAATAAATTTAAGACGACAAGCAAAATTTATATTTCTCCTGAATGTAATAAGATGACATTTAAACTGATCGATCTCTTAGGCATCGTAAATGCTATATGAATTTCTTAAGCGTTATCATCAGAACAAGTTTGACTTCTTTTTGATGGAATATTGCGTTTCAAATATTTATTTTATTAACGAAATATTTTTCGACATGCTCTTAAGAAGAAATTAAAAGTTTTAGAAAAGTTTAGAGTGAAAAAAAAAACAAGAGTTGAAAAGCGACGTATGCTTTATTATTAGAGCACGCATATATTTGGGCCGCCTCATGCAATAACCTTTAAATTAAAATATGTTTTTAGAACACGATGAAAGCAAGCCGAGTATATAAAGGACTGCAACAGCGACCAGCAGAGGCGGGTGGCTATTTTTACACGCCATTTTCAGATTTGCATATTGGTTCTCGACCTTTGACCGTGTTGGCGGATTTGAGGTAATTTTGCGATTTGCATGATCAATGCAGACAGGGAAATTAAAACGTGAGAACAAACTTCCTTCACAGTCATTTATCTTTCGCCCGTGTCTCTGTTTCTTTTTTTTTTTTCCTTGCATGTCAAGATATTTGTTTACATGATAATTAAAAGAAATGGATCTACCAGGCAACCTACTTAAGACAATTTCCTGAAATTATAAATATGTATTACAGAGTGAGCCAGTTAAAAGTCACGAATAAGAGAGCATCCAAGGGGAAAGAAGCCATTTTCTAGAGACATAAATATAATGAATGCAATTTGAGAATCATCACTAACCAACTTCGCGGTGTACAGAAGGTGGATTTTCTCCACTGTACTTGCAACCTGGTGGAAAGGCCGATTACACGATTCCGCCAATTTTTCGTTACGTGGCAAATTAATACTCCAGGGCTAAATATTTTTACAGGGCCCGTATTTACGGCATGCTAATAGGGCAATGCACCAGAGCCGGCCAAAGACGTGTGCGGTCGCACACATGCGATTTAGATTTTGAAAAACTGTAAAAAATAATGAGGTGAAATCATGCATTTTTATGTAATTTTGAATGCAAGTTAGCCATTTGAATAGGTTGTAAACGGTTGTACAGCAAATAAATTGTTATGCGTTTTCCCCTTGCACACAAATTCAGTACAGTATGCCTATCGATTTAAATATACCGATATACAGGGTGTCCAGCCTTAATGTGACCCAATAGCTAATTCCCGAACCGTTCGGATTAGATAGGCACTTTCAATTTGAAAAATGTTTTTAAAAAGGTAAAGAATGTTTTTACGTTCTTTTCGAACCAAAAAACCCATTTAGAAAAAAATTACAAAAATTAATTTTTATACGGCCCCCAGGTCCTATCACTTATATTTAGGAAAAGATGCAGTACACAAAAACAAAGTAAACGCAAAAAGTTTCATTTTATTACGATAAAAACTGACCGAGTTATGGAACTTTGAAAATCATACATTTCGTGCATTTTTTCGGCTATTTTCAAGACGGTCCCTTACTAGCTTCTTGAAAATGGCCAGCTTCTTGAAAGCTTCTTACTAGCTCCTTGAAAACTTTTTGTGTTTACTTTGTTTTTGTGTATTGCATCTTTTCCTAAATATAAGTGATAGGACCTGGGGACCGTATAAAAATTTATTTGTAATTCTTTTCTAAATGGTTTTTTTGGTTCGAAAAGCACGTATAAACATTATTTACCTTTTTTAAAACATTTTTCAAATTGGAAGTGCATATCTAAACCTACTAACGTTTCAACTAAAACTTTTTCAGTTTCGTGTCTAAATTAATCACACTGAACAAAAAAAAAATATATGAACTCTAAAAAAATCAATATATAAATTGAACTCTTGGAGCAAAACGGAAGCAAAGCGCGTTCTTAAAAAAAAAACTACGTTGTACTTTCTGAAGATTTTTGAAAGGATTGCCCATTGTTCGCACTTGTAATGAAATAAAAATGTAAAATAAAATAAGCGACTTAACGCAAGCTCAAAAGTGGCAGGGAGGGAAAAAAAAAAGTACAAAACAAAGAAGCGAACAGGAATTACAGGGAACTACATCCTTCAGCTGAGAAAAACTACAAAGAAGAAGATACATGCATACACTTCCTTCTGAACAGTAAAGCACTTTTCATTTCTCTCTCTCCTATGCAGCTTTTTACTACTGCAGGAAGAAATTGAGAGCAATGTGTGTAAGTGATTACGCAATAATACGACGACAAAGATAGGGAAACAGATGAAGCCAATTCTGGAATCCAACTACAGTAGAACCTCGATTAACCGAGCTTCGGTTAACCGAGGTTTCTGTTAACCCAGGCAATAGCGAAGTGTAATTTTATTTTTTTCCATGAATGTTTTGTGAACAGTGGTCATGTGACCCTATTGAATACCAGGTGCAATATGTTATTGGACACTTACACCCCCCCCCCAATTGTTGGGAAAGGGGATTGGATATTCTTACAATAGGCAGTTGTGTTTCATAACATTCTGTTGAACTGTGAGACATAAGTTCATATATGTTTATTTTTATCATTTAAAAAACGTTCTATTGTTTTTACTTTAAAAGTTAGATTAATTCCCAAGCACGGAAAGTTTTTATACATAGTTTCTATTAACCGAGATTTCCGATATCCGAGGTACTAGCGGTCCCAATTAGCTCGGATAATCGAGGTTCTACTGTACAAACAAGAGAAACAACAATGGAGAATAAGGTCTGATTCCTTTTGCGCTCTCACCATGTTTGCACAAAACGTACAAATTCCGTATTTTGTCTATGATAACGCTGATCCCTGGAATTACATTTGATACTTCTACGGATACTGAAAGCACACAAGACAATACTGCAGGTGAATTAAATACAAATTACTTCTTGCGCGAATGACATGTTTCTGAAAATGACCAGAACACCTTTCATTAATTTTTGTTCGCGTAGTGATGATTCTGTTTGGAAAAGTTTGCAGATAAAAGCAGCTTTTTATTTTTACTTAAAATTTGATCTTATATTTTGTCACATGTTAGGAAAGTGGCACACGCTTAAACCAAACGAACGAAATTCTATCAGTCGGAGCGATTTTTGGAGCAGTTTTCAAAAGTGCGCTTCTCCTTTAGGAGCGTTTTTCGATCACAAGCGCGGAGCGAAATATGCGTGAATCGAACGTCATCAGTATTTTGGAGAACGATACGCGAGGAGGGGAATTCTCAGAAAAAAAGACTACTTAAAGAGCACTTTTGCAGAAATACCGGTAGATTTCGATGAAAACGGATCGCTCTTCAGTGTATCGGTTTTTTTTTCTTTTCTTTTTTTTTTTTTTTTTTTTTCTTCGCTCTTTGGGCTTAAACGTATATATGCAACATTCAAATGCCTTTAAAGTAAGCATAAACACAAATTTCCTTCATAAACGAATGATAAAATTACACGACACATGTTCAGTTTGAATGGTCCAAAATTCAATCGATTGAAACGACTTCGTAATTTGAATCACTCAGGTTTTGAGTTAATTATGACATTCTGACACCCTAGAGACAACTTTTTATTGACATAAAATTTCGAAATGTTTTTAAAATAGCAAGTTGAAAATGTGATTATCTACAGCATCGCCAAGCTTATCCACGCAATTTTCTGTACCTCCAATGCAAAAGGAGGTAAGACTGATAGCCTCCCCCCTTTATTCGGGCATTCATAAATTGACCAGCATATTCATCGGCTCGAACCTCATTCCGGGAGCACCTCCTCCGATTCCGTGTACTACTTCCTTGTCAAACTCTTGAATGAATGAAGAAATGTTCTCTCTCTCTACTACAGCCACAACTGGACCGACAAGAGAGAAAGGGGGGGATGCAAGTCCATCCATATATCTCTGGCTCTTCCACTCTCGAAGCAGCAAGGCCAGGAATGTGAACTTCGGATCAAGCTGGGAGAATGTGGACGAGGTTAATGCGCGGAAATGGCTCGCCTCTGCACTGCACACAAAGGAACAATCCGATGCGAAGACACTGCTGCCAGACGAGGAGAATAATAAATAGGGAAAGCAAGCGGACGATGGGGTGGAGCGACGCGGCACAAACACTCACGTGCGCCCACATCGGGGCAGTCCCCTTGCTAGAACTCTCGATGAAGAGAAATGAATGAACGAATTAAGTCTGGGTGGAAGACGAAGTATCGAGGGAAATAAATCATGTCCAATACACTGATGACAGAACACTTTCCAAATAGAATATTCTCTTCGCTCACGCCTCAGGTAGCAGCAAACACTGGTTCTCTGAACGTCCATTAACGTTCAGAGAGCGTTTTCTGAACGTTAATGGAGGTTCAGAGAACCTGTGTGTGCTGCCTGAGACACAACTGGGCGAAGACGCCGACTCCATGGGGATTAACACTTTAACGCGCAGTGTTCCCGCTCTGGGAACACCAAACTCTGACGTTTTGACTGTTGCCAGACACGAAGAATAGATTTGACTTCTATAAAAATAGTTGCGGGTGACAGAGCTCCACGAGAATCCTTTACTTTTTAGCACGTCATTTCCCGTCTAAAAATGGTCACGATTATTTTTAACAGCACTGGCATCTGCTGAAAAGTGGAAGAATGCGAGAACAGCTGGATAGATGGCCCAATGCTGATAAAAGGGCAGCCGTTCCCATCGCTCGACTTAACTACTAGCAAGATGGCGGACGATCGAAACGTTCATCGCGTGCCACAGATCGAGAGACCCTTTTTTGACGCAGCTGGCTATGCCGCACAGCCAGCTGCTCTTACTAGTACTAAGAATGTGCATTTTAAGAATTGAGGCCCCCTCAATATTTTTTACGCCAGTACTAATGGATGACGATTAGATCAGGTGTGTTGTAACAATTTATTTTTATTTTTGTTTTAATACCGGCTTTTTATCATTCATTCACCTCTTTGCAAAGAGAGCTGACAGTAAATGTTTCGTCTATGCCTTTAATGCCTAATCCATGAAAGCTATTTTGCTTGTATCTGCAAAAAAAGATATGAATGCATACTCTATTTTTGACGGAGAAAACATTATTTCATGAACTTTGGTTATATATATTCATTTTTTCTAGTTTGAAATAGAGAAAAACTTCATCAAAATGCACTTTAAACCGTGACTGCCTATGTTCATACACAGTTAATAGAAATAGTTCAACCTTTCACGCAAGGGCGGATCCAGAAACTTTTGTCGGAGGGGGTGCAAATCATGAATACTCATTTTATCTAATGTAAAGCCCACTTAATATTGGTGAAAGCCCCAATATATATTTCTAGGAGGGGGGCGCCCCCTGCGCCTTCCTCTGGATCCGCCTTTGCTTTCACCATACAATAAGTGCTGAATTATTTGCCGCATCCTTTACATATGATACAGCTAATTCAGCACTATGTAATGGTGTGTGAAATGTTAACTATTTTTATTAACAATATAGACCTTAATATATTAAAAAAAGCTTTTGGGTGTCCCTTAAAATACAAAAAAACCACTCTTTCTAGTAAAATTCAAAAAAGAAAAAATATATATATATTTATAAAATCCATTCTATCCTTTTCGATTCTATGTTTTATCGCAAGCACAAATAAATACAAAATAAAAATTTGAAATATAATTTAACTATTTCATAAAATAAAATGGCGAAAAGTCTGCATAAAAAATAGAGATTCTATCCCAAAAGTTTTGAATTTCACTTCCCGCAAGACACAAAAAAAAGTGCATTTTCTGCCGGTTTATTTTACTACCGAGATGAAATGGAAATCATTTCAGAAGAGACGCTGGCAACGAGAAATCCTGCTTTGAATAAACCATTCGAAAATAGATACGCCTGAAAGAATGTATTCACATATTCTTTTACACGACAGACAGTTCGAGAAGAACGAAATTAAAACAACAGTAAATGTATCATCTACAGTTTATGTGACGTGCGCCCCTTTTGTTTCCGCATAAATGAATAAATTTTCACTCTTTTTTTTTTTCCCAGAAACTAACGAAATGGCAAATGGCGACGAGAGATTTCCTATTGAGCGTTAATTAAAGCTGAAACTGAGATTTAGGGAATAGGAATTTAAATTTATCAGAGATTAATTTTTTTTTCCGTGAGACATTAATTATCAATTAATTCTCGTTAATAACTTCGAAATATAATTGATGATTATTTTAGATACAAATACAGAAGTATCCTTTTGATTAGCGAGGCATAAAGTTGGGATATTAATTAAATTCGACTTTTAAAAAAATACTCGCTATAAATTTCGTTGCGAAAATTAACTGCATTTGTGTATTAACCGAAATTAAAATTCTTCCTAATATGATATGAACAGTTAGAAAAACAATAAATAATTATAAATCTACATCCTCTCTCACTGTTTTTTTTTTAATTTAAAATTAAAAAGAACATCGATACACAGAGAAATTCAAATTTTTTAAACACAAATCAATCCGACATTTTTTGATATGTCCCGTTATGTTAATGAAAGGTTATTGTGAGACAAGCAGGTAGTTAAACTAATTAATCATGTAATTAGATTTAATTAGGAAGCTCAAGACATACTTTTATATATCAGTTAATTATCAATTAGTGACAATACAAACTGAAGTCAAACACAAAAAAGTGCAAAATTTTTTTAATTTGCTGACTAAGCAATTTCAATCCAATTTAAATCATACAACAGGATCCATTTACTAAGCGGGAATTTTTTTTAACTCAAAGTCTTCAATCCCAGTTGATTAATTATTTAATTACAAAAGGTAAAAATTAAAAATAAAAATGCAACACATAATACACTTTTAACTTTTAAGAAGAAATTATATTTATAGTCCTTAATAATAGTATGTATAATTAAATTAACTAACAAAATATCCTATCAGCTACTTATTTAATTGATTATTGTTTACATTACCTTTATTCGATACCTAAGATTTTAATTTAATGACATCTCAAATTATCTTCAAACTCACTTTGACAATTCCCCCAACCCCCAATCATTTTCACGTGAACCAATATATGACTTAGGCGAGGCATTTGTTTAATATTAAATCAAATTATTAAAATCACTGGCTCACCTAATCTGATGCAGTTATTATAAGTGCTTTCAAGTGTATTACCCAAGAGAAGCTCCAAGAATGCTCGGGTATTTTTCGGAACTTTCCAGCGAAAATGGAGCTTGCAATAATATGTCCGGCAGCAGAAAATATATAACACAATAGTTTAACACTAGACAATGGGCCTCTCGAATAGAAAATCTGATGGGGACAACACATGACTTCCTTGCAAGTCTGTTAAATGAAAAATTATTTCGGCGCACTTCATCTAAACTTATTTTGTTTGCAAGAGATAAAATACTGTAGTAACACTAAGGTTTGGGGATTTCTAGCCAAACATTTCCGACATCGCCAAGCTGGGTTTAATTTGAAAGATTCGTTTTTGGCACTTAAGGGGATAGCCAAAGTAGTCATTGATCACTGACTTTCAATGAATTGAATATATCCATATACTATTTAAAGTCATTTGGATGACCCTATCAATAAATTAGCCAGTCGATTGCAATCAAAAAAAAAGAGATGCACAGTTTGATGTTACAGTAGTTCTAAACACATTTTCAAAATTCTACAGTTAAAATTTTTAGAAATACGCGAAATATGAAATTATTTTTAACGCCAAGTTTGGCGATATTTCTGCAAAACTCGGCAAGGTCGACGACAAATGGCTAGAGTTTGGGCATGGACCCAACAATGACTGACTGCAGAAATAGCATATTGAAGATTCCCATAGACATTAATGTATTGAAATTCTTTTAGGCGGTCCTGTAAATAAGCTCTCCAGTAGATTGGAATCAAAAATCGAGATGCACAACTTGATGTTACAGCAATCTATGAAATTTCAAGATTCTACGGCTAACAATTTTTGAGATATGAGAGTTAATGCATGGGCACCAAAGGCACCAAGCTTGAAGAATTGGGGGGGGGGGAACCGCTCCCCTGTGAAAGATTATTCCAGAACCTTCCACAAATCATGATTTGCCCCCCTATCCAGAGCAGCTATGGATGCTTCTTAAAAATAGAACAATGAAAACGGAAATGAGCGCACTGGCCGCAAATGCTAGATAGAAAACTAAGACGAATTGGATGCGCAAGAATGATGCGCGTAAGATCTTACCACCAAGTCAGGTGGTGTTCTATGATTTGAACACAAGTGCCGTAAAGTTCATAATAACTCCTTTACGCATGCAGCTATCTGAACTCGTTGTGGCGACAAAAAAACTTCACATTTTTCCCCCCTCCGTTGCCCATGACATTTGAGTAACAGATCACAGTGTCAGTGAAGTGGACGCTACAACCGACTACAATTGGCCAACAACGTGAAACAGGAAAGTAAAGCTAGACCGTTGTCTGCGTGACGACATGTTACATAATCTACGTAATTGCACAGCTGCTCAATAAACTTAGGCGGAAATATTCAGCGGCAATTTAACTGCCTATATCTAGACAATAATACTAAACAAATATTAAATAAATGCAAACTGAAGAACGTATTTAGGAAAATTATCACAATCCGGGACAAAAGTTTTCTAATTTGTCGGAGGTACAATGTGCAAATTTTTAAAGTAAACGAAAATAAAGCTCTGTTCTATTTTGTTGAATTCGTGGTTATTTTATGAGACTTGAAACGATCGTAGGAAGAATATAAAAAGTTTTTCTTCGTTCAAATACAGTTAACTCGGTGAAGAAAACAATCTATCTCATTTTTGCTTTCTAGGAAATTGGTTTTTACACTAATAATGAAATTAACTATATGTTTAGTACAGTGTGAAAACACCGGCAATAATGATAGTCAGATGACAAAATGGCATAAATAAAGACATACAGGGTGACCGAAAAGTCCTTGACACATTTCATAAATTCACAGAAAAGAAACAAATTGTTGTATGGATATACGGTTCGCACATTAATGCTTCACAGAATCAAGAATTCGTTTTTCCATCTTGAAACGAATTACTTCCAAAATGTGTTCATAGATGGCGCTGCATCTCCAGTTTTCAGGAATGAGAGCCAATAGGTATTTTGCGTGAGTTTCAAACGGCAATGACGGTGAGAGAATATTCTTTCAAGCTATGGCGATTGCAACTGAGAAAGCGCATTGCGTAGGTTGGTATTTCGAATCAATATCCGTAACTACAGTTCAGAGAAAGTTTCGTACCATGTTTCAGAAAAACCCTCCGAGTCGAAACAGCATTTCGCCTCGGAATGAAAAGTTTTTAAGAGATTAGAAGCGTTTTAGATAAGGAAAGAAGTGGTCGGCCACGAAGATCGGATGAGATTATGCAAGACATGGACATGGATGACTTGAGTACCGTTTACATGTGGTTTGAGCAACGAAAGGTGCACACATTGAACTCTGTTAAAGAAAGGTATTGCTTTCGGCTTAATAAAATGATTATACACATCACATTACGTTTGTATTTTTTACATTGACGTACAGCGCCACCTACGAACACAATTTGGAAGTAATTATTTTTTTACAGCGTCAAAAAAAAAATCGAGAACCTGAGAAGTACTGTTGTGCAGACTGCATATTCATACGACAATTTGTTGCTTTTCTATGAATGTTTTAAATGTCTAAAGGGCTTCTTGGATACCCTGTGTTAAAAATAAAACTGAACGGCATTTCTTCATAAACAATCAGCATTTAAAAGTAAAGCTCGAATATTTAAAAGAAAGAAAACATAAACTAAACAGTATTCTCACATAAACGGTGTCTATTAAGCTCTTCATGACGCATTATTAGAGAAGAGCATAGAATAGAATGAGCCAGTTTTACATATTAAGGGATATTTTAAGAATATGGACTTTTCAGACAATAATCCATAATGGCGAGTACTTAAGTCGAAAATGCAAGAAAACGATTATGACAAACCTGTTAAATCGTAAAATGAACGTTAAGTATTCAATTACTTTAGACAGAGTCGGGCTCGCAAATCTTCGTTTGTCGAAATTCATAAAAATGAGGGAGCTGCAAAAAGGAAAGGAAAATGTGGAATTCCCTCAAATTATGGGCCATAAATTATTCATTAAATAATGCTTCGGTGGGGAAGGCGAGAATTGTTCGCTCAACTAAGCCGACTTGAAAGCTTCCAAATAATTCGAACAAATTTTCGAAAATGCAGAGCCATAAATGAAGGAAAAATTAGCGTGCAGAATTTTTGATTGGCTGTCAGATGAATTAATGGTTCGATGTCTATGATTTGTCACGTGCAGTTAATTCAGAATTGAAAATGTATTTAATATGTGTAGTCAGTTATAGAAATGATGGCTGAAAATTCTGTAATTTTGGTTACTAACAAAAAATTTGGCAGTGACTTAATAGTACGAAAGCGATATCTGTACAGTCATAAAATAAAAACGTATTCGTAATTTTGAATATGCATTTATTTTTTTGTTAATAATTTTATTTTAAATGTCATACTTTTAATTAATAACTAATAATTATTTTTAACACATTGAAATTTTTTAAATGCTTATGTAAACTGTATATAATTTTGCCGTATAATCCAATAATAATCAGATGGCAAAAATGAAGATGTACTAAAAGTAAAACTAAACGGCATTTCTATAGTCAGATGTATTTTAGTCTTATGCAGCAAAATTATACACAGTTAGAAAAGAGACGCATAGATATCAAAAGTACATGTATTAATTAAACACTAGACAGATGAGTGCATCAATTGTTAGCATCAGCTGACATTTTTTTTTTTGGCAAATTATGCTCTAATACACAAGGTAAGGCCAAGCTACTTAGATAACTGTAAAAGACAAAGTAAAATTATTGTTACTAAATAAAACTATTAACTATTAGCAGATATATTAAAGACGTAGTAAAATTATTTTTGCTATTTTCACCATACAGGCGTAATTTTACTTCACGTAACTTAAGGTATTGTTGTATACAGCAGAAAAAAAAAAAGTTACGGAGAGGGAAAGCACTTTAACTTGCATACTAAAACTAAAAAATAATTTTACCCTTAAACAAAATAACAGATAGGATAAACATACGTAAAAGATAATATCAATAATTATCTTTATAATATAAATAAAAGATAGTCGTTTCAAATCCTAAGAATAAAAATGCTACACAAATACTACTGCACAAGTTTTTTTCTTTTTTCACGAATCTAAAACATGAAAAGAATTAGGAGGCTGTCAAAAGCTATAGTTAGCGCACTTAGAAAGTACACGTGTTATGACAACTGAAGAAAATCATTGTTCTCTCAGCCAAGAGGTTTCAGAGTTGCTTTCTAATTCTGGTTTTTTTTCTTCCTTTTTATTTCCTTGGGTAAAACAAATATTGATACGGAGCATGAGATGTTATTTGTAGCAATGCTTTCAATTAGAAAATAAATACAAATAAACATTCCACATTTGAAAGGTTTTTTTTTTTTTTTTGTTGTTTTTGTTGTTGCTTGTTTGTTACTAAGTAAGAAATATACTGGGTGTCTCAAAAAGTTGGTAACACGCTTTGGTGCTTTATCTATTAGAGATAAGACTACAGTGCAAATTGAAAAAAGAAACAAAATAAGATAGGAATAAAGATAACTTTAAGAAAAAAATTGCTACCGTTAATTTTCAGAAAGTGGCACGTCTTAAATTGGTATACGAACCCCGTACAAAAAAAAAAAAAAAATAACAGTTAGTAAAATGGTACTAACTGGTTACTACTACCATACACTAATAAGGTGGTAAAATTTCAGCTTTTCATCCTAAAACGTCTCGGAGAAATCTCTCAACAAAAATGATGAGGGGTGCTATACATGGATTTGAACGTAGGGGCCTTAGGAGGTTTGAGAAGCAAATATACACGTATTTTAGACCCTTCCGATTTTAAATTTTAGAATCAAAATAACAGTCACAGCATAATGATTTTTTATAATAATAATTCAGAATAGCACATTATAAAAATTCAGATAAAACTTCATTACCTTTCACAGATGTTTCAATTTTTTAAATTCACTTTTTACTATATATATATATTTTTTTTTTGATAGTACGGTTCACTATCTGGAAGATAAGTAAATTTAAAATACACATATAAAAGAAATTCGTTGCAAAATAAATAAAATATGTATTTTATAGAATGAATTAATATTTAAGAAAAAGTTTTAAATTTAGAATTTTTAAACTGAAATTTGAAAAAATGTTACTTTTTCCCTTATATTTCAGTTGAAATTTGAAAAAATGTTACTTTTTCCCTTTTATTTCAGTTGAAATTTGAAAAAATGTTTCTTTTCCCTTATATTTCAGTTGAAATTTTAAAAAGTTTTCCTGTCTCATAATCATTCATTGTATCTCTCTAATATTCATTCATTGTATGGATATTGATACCAGTTATAAGAATACGAAGTTTCGTGAAGATAGGAATCATAGAAATCTTGTATCTTACGGACAGTGCATGAAAAAGGCGTTTCGAGAAAACGCAGTTTAAAATTATCTTATTGTGTTGAAACATAAAGCTTCATAAAAAAATTTTATGTGTATCTCCGGTTCTAGTCGGATTTATTGCGTGAAATTTAGGTCAAAATGCTCAGAAATAACTAAGGTTTCAAATAAAATTAAAACTAAAAAATACATTTTTTAAAACTTTAACCGTCCTATGACCCCTTAAAGAATGCAATGCCCCCTTAAAGAATGCAATGACCCCTTAAAGAATGCCGTCCTATGCCCCTTAAAGAATGCTAGAATGCAAAAATTTTGGTTTTTGTTTCTGCGAGACCCCTGAAGCGCGATTATCTGACGTAATTTTTTCCCCTTCCGAGAGCTACTGGAAAGTGGTTTAAGTCAGAATTTAATATGTTCGTATCTCTCTCGCTGATTTTTTTTTTTTTTTTTTTTTTTTTTGGTTTTCCTTTAGATCTCGCGGTTAACACCGGGGCTGCTGAATACGGTTGCGCAAGACTGTTTACAATTTAAACCTCATTCCCTGAATACAGTAAAGCCCGTTAAATGAAGCAACACCCATAAAAAAGTTAGGAGACCGTTCAAAAATAAATATCTGATACGTTACTAAACGCTTTTTATGAACTATCAAGGCTCGTACATGAGGAAAAGTGCATTTAGAAACAGCAATTATTATTATATATATATATATCATTACGACTAATAATGATGATTGATAATGCAAGAGGTGGAGAAATTGTGAATGCGGTAGTTTTGTGCAACCTCTCCAAGACCATAAGCTGGGCAAAATGATAGGAGGGTTGGCATCTTTCCAAGGACCCACTTCCAGCACCGATAACCGATGTAATAAAGGAGATTACACCGCAAGGTCGAATAAATTAAGCCCCTCATTTATTCGTCGAAGGCATGTTTAAAACACTAACATACACAATGCTACGGAGAAGAATCAAATGCCATTCAATTGAGTGTTTACAGTTCAAAAGGACTCGTGTTTTATAAAGTGGAAAGGACCAGTGTGCTGGAGAGTGGAGGTGAAGTCCGGCTCATTTTTTAACACTTTAACGCGCAGTGTTCCCGCTCTGGGAACACCCAACTCGGACGTTTTGACTGTTGCCTGTCACGAAGAATAGATTGGATTTTTATAAGAACAAGGGGGGGGGGACAGAGCTCCACGAGAATCCTTTACTTTTTAAGCAAGTCATTTCCAGTCAAAACTGGTCACGATTCTTTTCAACAGCACTGACATCTGCTGAAAAATGGAAGAATGCGAGAACAGCTGGATAGATTGCCCAATCCTGAAAAAAAGGGCAGCCGTTGCCATCGCTCGACTGAACGACCCGCAAGAGGGCGGACAATCGAAACGTTCATTGCGTGCCACAGATCGAGAGACCCTTTTTTGACGACAGCTGGCTGTGCGGCTGTGCTTGACGCAGCCAGCTGTCGTCATGCGGGTCGTTCAGTCGAGCGATGGCAACGGCTGCCCTTTTTTCAGTATTGGGAAAGGGTTGCGCCTCAAAGGGTTAATTCGTGTCCGAGCGATATTATTTAAACGGAGCCCGAACCTGGTCCGAAATGTCAGCTAACAGATCAATAAAAGTCAATGACTTCATTGACAGATTATCATGAAGTTTTGCCGATCGAGCAAGTTAGAGACAGATATAGTGGCAAACGCTTAATGCACTTTCTGCTATTCTTTATATTCTAGTTTATGAAATAATAGATAATTAATGTTTATTTCTGCCATGAATTGCTGTTTAAAATATGTTTACAAGGAGTCTGTCCAATGAAGGATAAATTGCCCCGGACCCCGAACGCAATCGCGAATGATCCGTACTGAAGCAATATTTCGGAGAAAACCACGGAAAACTCTGAACGGCTAGATCGACGGGCACGACCTGAGTTTGAACCAGGCATCTTCCGTCCACCAGCTGAGAGCGAAAGCAACGCACTCGGCCACTGATCGGGCCAGTTCTGTTGGAAAGCGCTTTCAGGGGTCGATCCACGAATTTTTTGCAGGATCTCATTTTTGTGAAAACTGCTTATTTTTTTTGTGAATTTCAATAGTTCATTTTGTGAATGTCAACACTTATTTTTGTGAATTTTCATGTCAATGTTTAACAAAAGCCACTTTTTTTTGGTAAAATAATTGATGAAACAAATAGAGTGTATGAAGAAAAAAAACTCTGCTTTTAGTCTTGGTACACAAATTGAAATAAACTAATAGCGTTATGGTCTCCAAAAAAATTCCAGAGGGTTCTTCATAAGCTGCTTTACGCACTGCAAAAAGCGAAAAAGCTGTGGCGTTTGTGAAATTTTCAGAAAAAAAATCTTAAACATGGATCTGAGCTGCAGGATTTTTCGATGAGTGACACGCCTGTGCGAAAATTTCCGATTTTTAAGAATATTTCCTAAAAGTTTTGAAATGGATACAGATGGATCGTTTATTTCAGTATGTAGTACAGCTAGTAAAGAGACAGTTTCAAAATTTGGAAGTGCCTGGCAAAATTAGTTTATTCGTACTTATGTACCACAATCACATGATTTTTTCGAACAACACCGTTAAAAATTAGGGTAAATTGCCATTGAAGAGGCCGTTTTAATCGATTGCAATGTTGCGAAGGGACTGCAAAAAGGTAACCCGTTTTCTTCTGCATCGACGACTGGTTTTACAAAACAAAATACGACTTAAAATTTACCTTTGCCGCAAGGCTAGTGGCGGTGCGTTCTTGTTCTTCTCCATGGACCAGAAGAAAAAAAAAAAAAGACGACGCGAGTTTCCCGTTCGACGATATCCACTCAACTAACGAATGGCCGAAGCTACACGAATCCAGACGAAAGTCCGAAAAAAAGATTCGTGGGGTTGAGGGGAGGGGGATGGATTAAAAAAATAAAACATCTTATCGTAACGAACGTAACTGTCGATGGTTACACAACACTTCCAATCAAAAAGAAAAAAAAAAAAAAAATTGGCGAGTAAACAGAACGCACACTATTAACCCTTTGAGTCGCAACCCTTTCCCAATGCTGGAGAAAGGGCAGCCGTTGCCATCGCTCGACTTAACTACCAGCAAGATGGCGGACGATCGAAACGTCCATCGCGTGCCATAGATCTAGAGACCCTTTTTTGACGCAGCTGGCTGTGCGCTCGACTTAACTACCAGCAAGATGGCGGACGATCGAAGCGTCCATCGCGTGCCATAGATCTAGAGACCCTTTTTTGACGCAGCTGGCTGTGCGCGAGCACAGCCAGCTGTCGTCAAAAAAGGGTCTCTAGATCTATGGCACGCGATGGACGTTTCGATCGTCCGCCATCTTGCTGGTAGTTAAGTCGAGCGATGGCAACGGCTGCCCTTTCTCCAGCATTGGGCAATCGATCAAGTGGTTCTCGCGTTCTTCCATTTTTCAGCAGATGTCAGTGCTGCTAAAAATAATCGTGACAATTTTTTACGAGAAATGACGTGCTAAAAAGTAAATAATTCTCGTGGATCTATGTCACCTGCGACTATTTTTATAGAAATCCAATCTATTCTTCGTGACTGGCAACAGTCAAAACGTCAGAGTTGGGTGTTCCCAGAGTGGGATGACTTCGCGTTAAAGGGTTAACGCCACAATCTACATAATTCTCCATGCCCGAGTCTGAGTTCGGGCTCGCGAGAAATTGAAACATTATTATTATTATTATTATTATTTAATAAACTTGAATATAAAGAATTATAAAGTACGCTAAGAGTTTACTACTGTTATTTGTCTTTATTTTGCACAAACAGTAAAATATACTGTTATTCTATCCATGAAGTCGTTCAATTTTATGGATCCATTAAATGAAATTTCGGGCTCGGGCTTTAAACAAGGAGCCCGAACTCGTCTCTAAAAGGCAGCCAAAATGTGGATAGTGTTTGCACTACTAGGAAAACTGGTAAAAGTAGAAAAGGGAAAGGGGGCTCGGAAAAGTGAAAAATGCAGTGGACTCGAAGTACCTTACGCGAATGGTATATTACGCGCGTTTTTCACGAGATGCGTATCTCACACGTGGTTTTCGTCAACAGTGAGGTGTTTGAAGGGGAAGTATCGTCTTCCTGATTGGCTGATGATTGAAGATGAGAGCCGATCAGTGAACGGTTGTTTCATCGCTCGCGGCATCGCTGAAGGAGGAATCACACAAGCCGTTCCAGTCTAAACGTGGCTTAATTTATTGTTTTATGTAGGAAATAGTCACATATATAGTTAGGTCATGGTTTAAAATGGTTTGAGGGGTGTTTATAGGTGTCTAAAATAAGGGTGTATGTGTTTCAAAAAGTAGTCTGTCTATGCCCTATTTCACAACGCGAAATTTTCACTAACGCGAGGGGATTTTGGAACGCATCGCTCGCGTTAAGTCAAAACTTACTGTTATGTGACGTTGTAACTTGAATGCTCTGGTCGTATCAAAGACGCAAAGATAACACTCAAAGACTCAATGATGCGAGGCAACTCTATGCATACTACAAAGGGAATCGCGGATGCATCGTCTCTGCGACGATTGGAGCCCAAAAGATTAAAGCAATTAATACACTGATACACATAGGTCGCTGCTTTTACACTCAAAACCTTTTAGATCGATTTTGCTTGTCTCTGTAAAAGAACTAGAAAACGTTACATCCACCCTTTCTGACGCGCAGTTTCGTTAATTCCAGCTTTATATATAGCATTTCATTTGTTTGTGGAACAGATGAAAACACCTAAAATGCATTTTACGAAAGAGTGCCCATAGCTTTAACTATAGTTATTTTGTGAGCAACTGTACATGAAACACCTATGTTACATGCGCCATTTTCGGAAAGAATAATAGGCGCATTCCATAACAGCCTATTTAAATGTCAGGACAGTGGATGCACATTAGTTAAGATCACGGGCATACAGACAGACACACCAAAATCATGACCAGTTGTCAACTTACAGTTGTAAAGCACTGTAAGAAAATAAGAGTTAACTTCCTAAGCGTGACATGTGACTTCCTACCGATGATAAATATTTCAGAGCTATCCCTTTCCTCTATCTAATACATAATTTAAAAAGTAACAAAGCGTGAAAGTCTCTCGAATTTGCGTTTCCTGTTTAAGAGAGAAAAAAAAAAAAAACTTTTTAAAACGAGCAGCGTTCAGTCGGGCTCCATTTTAGCAAACTATAAATTTGATATCCCGTCGAAAAATGCGATCGCAAAATATTTCACGTAAGAGTCGTTATCGTAAAAGTGAATGGGGTCTAAAAGGATTTGCCGGGAGAAAAAATAAATAAATGAAAAGAACAATAAAATAAAAAAAGGGGGTAGGATTTTTTTTAAGGGGGAGGGTTATGTGTGTGTGAATGTTCGGGAAAAGCGTGAGTGTAAAATCAGAATTGTTACTCACTGGTACGCATAAAATGGGTCGAAGAAGAAGACCTATATTGCTGAAGGATTACCGAAGTTTACGTCTTTTTAATTATGAAGGCGAACACATGAAACATGGGTTAAATATTATTAAATGAACAACTATTTATTTATTTATTCATTTGTAAGTGACCCATCGGGGGGGCTTAAATCTCACAGGAGCTCACCGAATACCATATTTTGCCGAATACCGAATACTTGGTTAAAATTTATTAAACTTATTTAACCGTTATTAAACTTTGCAATGATTAATTTAATTAGTTTGTTTTTAAACAATATTTCATATTTCATATGGTGTAAAACTCCATAAATTAAAATGCTGCAAAATTTAATATCCAAGTACTTCCTTCATAAATTATTAATAACTTTTTTAAATATTAGTGGAATGCTGGTAATTTTTTTAACTGCATATTTTATTTTAAAAAATTAGCAGTTAATTGACTTTACTATTTATGAATACTTAATGTTATGAGGGTATTTTTTCCTGGTTACTGTTTTAAATTTAAATGAGTTAGTAATAGCAAGGTTAATGTAATGTGTCGATTTAAGAAAAATTGAAAAGCAACAAAATTTAAATTTAGCCTCTGAGTGTTTTCTCTTACATTAAAACTAATTTTATTGTGATATTAGTTTTTTGGTGTGATTGTGGCAACGTTACGCTAGGGCGATCTGCCAAGGATGGGGTGGTGCCTTGGTAGGTGGACTTTCTAAGAGTTTCTAACGCATATTCACATGTGATATTAGTAAATAGCAACTTGAATTAATTTAGTACTATGGTACTATACCATATTTCTCATTCATGATATAAAAAATATGTATTTGTTTACCAATGGGTGAATACTTAAATTTGTTTACTATTCGGTTGCCGAATACTTACGTATTCGGCCGAACCGAATATTCGGTTTGTCTGCCGAATAGGCAGTATACCGAATACCAACCGAATATTCGGTGCATTCCTATCATAAGCATTGCGCCCCGGACCCCACCAGTACATTCACTAGAAAATTTCCCCATTTTCAGACACAAATCCACTTAAGTTGGACAGACCAACACTTCCAATATAAAGAAAGCCTAACAACTGCTACGTCACCAAGGTCTGACATCATCATTAGGCCTGCATTTAAAAGTTTTTATTTTCACAAAATAAAACTATTAAAACTTTCTAGTGAATTTACTCATGCATTGTAACATTTTAATAATTTGAGATAAAAAATTTAAGAGACAAATGGCAGATTTCAACTATGACTAATTAGGTAATGTGATAAGGAAATAGATCATAATGAATAATTTTGTATAAGAAAAGTATTTTAATGTTTAATTTAAGATATTTTCTAATATTGTAGCAATCACCAGAAATTTTAAATAGTTTTACTTTGTGAAAAATAAAACTGTGATGACGTCATTTTCATAGGCCTAGAGATGACGTCAAAGCTTGAGTTGCTAGGCTTTCTATATGCAGGAGGTGTTGGACAGACCCGTCAGGACTCGTTTCGTCTCAAACCGATCTGAGAGTCCCGAAACCGACAGATCACAATTCTCAGATCTACTGCGCATTGTTTAGATTTCTTCGTGCTCATTTCAGATTATTTCATGCCATTTGGCTGTTCTGTGAATGAACGAAAATAGGTCCAATACTACTACACGGGAAAGTCCTTGAAGGATCATTATTTTAACCCTTTATCGACTGAATTACCTAGAAGAACTGCCTAGAATATCGCCTTGAGTCTATTTGTTTTCTGGTGTTATAATTAGGCAATGAAGGATCAATACCGATTCATGTAATAAAAAAGAAAATTACCAAAAAATGAATAAGCATAATACTATGCATTGGATGACTGGTTTTATAAACAGTTAACCTGTCTTTTGCAAAAGAATATACGACCAACCAATCTGAAAGACTCGGATAATACTTTGATGGACACACTTTTAGAAAATCGAATCCTTTATTAATCATAAAACAGATGTCTGAATTTAAAAAAAATCTACTCTAATAGAACATGCAATCGTGATGTAAGCTGATTTAATAAAGTATTGGGTAGTGATTTTTAAAAGGAATGGTTACAATGAATAGATTTTTCTTTTCTTTTCTTTTTTTTTTTTTACAATTTTAATTTAACGGTGCAGTTCGAAAAAGTCATCTGATTTTGGTACATAAGTACGAATAAACTAATTATGTCAGGCACTTCAAAATTTTGAAACTGTCCCTTTACAAGCTGCACTACATACTAAAATAAACGATGCATCTGTATCGGTTTCAAAACTCTTAGAAAAAATTCTTAAAACTTGGAAATTTTCGCTAAACGTGTCACTGTTCGAAAATCTTGCAGATCAGATCCCTGTTTAAGAATTTTTTTCTGAAAATTCCACAAAAGACACAACTTTTTCGCTTATTATAGTGTGTAAAGCAGCTAATCAAGAACCATCAGGAATATTTTGGAGGCCATGATGCTATTAATTTATTTCAATTTGTGTACCAAGACTAAAAACAGGCGTTTTTTTCTTCGAACTGCAGCCTTAACGGTACTTCTTCAGTAGATAAAGGATACCGTCAGTAGATAAAGGATTAGCAGAATGTACTAATAGTCGGTAGTATAGTCGGTATCCGTACGGCAGGGAGTTTACAGTGCGCGACTGAGTATGAACATGAACTCTAGTGACTATCAGGGCTCCGGCACTTATTTTTTTTTTTGCTAGAAATGAAGCCCTGCCCGCTCTGGAATCTTTCTGGTAATCAAGGCGAAGGGGGGTCGGTTCATTTCTGTTTCTTTTTGCTCGAAAACGATCGGGGTCTAGGTCTACCCCCCGGCCGGTTCGTTAAGTTGTCGTCGAGCAAGTAAATCTGTCTCGTGGACGCCCACAATAAGACAGAGAGAGGGAGTCATCGAGCCCCTTCCCGTCGTAAATACGAAACACGCAAATAGAATTTTGTTGAAAAGAGAGAGCCAAGTTTTTCTCTTTCTTTTTTCCACGGGAGCGGCAAACTTTTCCAACTTCTTGCGTTACTCTTAATGATATTTATTTTTAAACTTTCGACAATCCTCCCACACCTTAGAGCGCTTATAACTGTGTGTGTGCCGTTTTCGCTTGATTTTGCCAGGGAATCATTTCAATTTCTTTTTTCTTGGATTTTTCTTTTTTATCACCCCTGTCTATCGCGTGCGCGTAGCTTCGAAGCAAAGCGAATGTCGGAACGTGCATTCTTTTTTTTTTTTTTTTTTTTGGCAAATATTCCCGTTCCATTACGAAGGGTCTGGAAATTCCAGAGACTGGAGGGAAAATGTCATTAAGCAAAGGAATACTCCAGCATAAACAATATTTTCTCTTTTTCACGGGAAATTGTGTGTTTAAAAAAAAAAAAAAAATCTGACGAAGTGGAAAATTGTTTACGATTTCTTGTTTTGTATGCTCGTCCGTCCGTGCTACAACTGCCGTGAATGGTATCCACCGCCATGAAGTTTATTATACACTGGCATCTAGAACATAATAGGCGTAAGTTGAATGGATGAGTCTATGGACTCCCTCTAAATACTAGATCCTAGAACGAGAGACTTGTGAAACCGCTCACCCAATTTTTAGATCTCTTCTCTATAAGCGGGTGCTTGTACTCGGATGAAAATATCCGTCAATCGCTGCGTATGCTAGCGGGTAGACTCACAAAGGGTCATTCTAGTGCTCCAAATATCGAACGATCCTTCCTCGTGACACAAACGAGTCATTCTATAGAACCAGAATACCATGGACTAGAAATTCTTGACCCTTTCATCTAAACTACTTGTGTGTATCACCAACATGCTTGATTCTACGATTTATTCTTCTAGTTTTGAAACACAGAAAACAATCATCTGTTCGTTCTAGATGAGGGTTTATTTTGTTTCTCTCCGTGTAGCGTTTTCTTTAAAGTTTAGTTCAAAAATACATTATTGACATCGTAACATTAAAAAAAAATTCACGAGATTAAATAATCAAATTCATTTTTCTATTTACTCACTCATTATATTTTTTTTTGCTGTCTCTTACATATAAATTCATATTTCTCACATACCACACACTGATCGAATACAGGCAATGTTATAAATTTTCTAGTGACATTAAGTAAAAAAAGAAGAATGAACAGAATTAATTTTTTAAAAAAATTAAGTTTATATTTTATAGTTTTTTCATGAGCATAATACTTTTAATGAATACAAAAATGTTTGACGATGATGAAATCATTTCTTGGTCCCTTAGAATAGCTATTTCAAATAAACAGTCCTAGGGAGGCTATTGGGATAGCAGATAAAGCTTGAAAAAGAAAGAGAAATACAATGAACCAAACACCCCATCAACAAACGAATGACCCGAATTAAAAAGCTGCCAGATATTGAAAATAGTATAAAAATGGCATTTTTGAACCCGAAAAGTATCCCAGGCTGCCTCATCTTAAATTCAGTGGCAAAAGTCACTTTCTTAGTTGCTGGTGGGCACCTTGTGTGAATATAAGATAAATTGTAGAGCCCAAATTATTCGCTACAACGAATTTTTCAGAATAACAGATTTGATCTTCAGTCCCTTGAAAAATGTTATACTGAGATTTTATTGAATGGGATTGGCGGTGCAATGTTTGCAGGCGCGGAAGGGAGGGGGAAAGGATGCCAAAAGAGGTGTGGCTCTTATTAAATGACTTATTTATTGACACGACTTCCCATCCGCGGCACCCTACACGTAACGCATATCGGTCCATTCTCAGTTAGCAAGCCGATTCATCCATCTCCGGCAACATCCTAGGCTGAAACTGAAACGATCGCGTTTGCATAACACCGCCCCGTAGCGGTCACCGTTTGCATTTCCGGACACACGTTCCTGTGTAGATCTTGTTTGTCATAGTGTGACAGACTAACAGGATAAGCTTGGCAACGACCTTATAAGACAACTTGTATAGTAACATGCGCATCCATAAAATACTGGATTACGAGGCAAATGACCCAGATAGCACAGTTGTCCATTTTATATCCATTTGTGATCCATCTCGCCCATATTACGTCCATGTCTATAGAAAGACATCCAGAAGACATCTATTTATGGACACAATCTGGAAAATCCAGAAAATGTCCATGAATAGGCCAAAACTAGACATGGAATTTCCAGAGTAAGTCTTTAGACGTATCCCAGATAATCCATAGTACCTTAGTGAAATGGCAAGAAGACATGGATGAAGATGTTCAAGACTTGACCTAAGTAGGTCCATATATAGACATTGATGTCCAAAACTTGCGCATACTAAGTCCATAACTAGACAAGCACGTCCATAATTACGTCTATATGGATGTCTATAAGACGTCATATGGGCGTCCTATAGTGCCATACTGACGTAAAATGGACGAGAATCCGACGAATCCTGTATGTTTAATGGACATGTCAGCTTGTCTATAGGACGTCTTCTAGGAGTGTTCTGGACAAGTTTGTGCTATCTGGGGACGTATATTTAAGGTAGTTACAGCCCAGGCAGACATCCGCAGATAATAGTAACTTTTTTGGACCTTTAACTGTTAGTTATTTGATTAGAAATCGCTTCGGAATGAAACTTTTTGTTTTGTTTTATGCACTACCAGTTTATAACTAGCAGAATCTGTCTACACCCGCATGTGCCCCCCCCCCCACCGAAAAAAAAAAAAGATTGATTTTCTTTCTTTCGCTCGAAAGGACACAGTCCTAATTAAGACATATATACACCCTTGCAGAAGTCTCTCTCCTTATCGGGCACTCAAAATAAAACTCTTATCACTGGTTTATGCCGAAAGCATCCTGTTAGTTTAAGATAGAGACAGAGAGAGCTCCCGAGATAGGGTCTTGCGAGACGTCCTGTAAAAGCTCTCTGCCCCAGATATTAAAATGGGCGAGGAGGTAAATAAATAAATGAATATCTATCTCCACGATGGAATGAAGTCTGGCGAAATGACAGCCGATCCCGGATAGCTCGAACTTGTGATGAAGGAGTTTAACCTTCACAGGGAAATGGCGTGACTTGGAATTTAGCAAAAATCGAACAAAAAAATCGGAAATTCTTAGTCTATTTATGAATTTTATTAAGGGTGTATGTTGAAGAAAAAAAAAATCTCTGTTTTTAATCTTGGTACACAAATTGAAATAAACTAATAGCACCCTGGTCTCCAAAAAATTCCAGAGGGTTCTTCAGAAGCTGCTTTACACACTGCAATAACTCAAAAAGCTGTGGCTTTTGTGACATTTTCAGAAAAAAATTCTTGAACATGGATCTGAGCTGCAAGATTTTTCGAAGAGTGACACGCTTTGCGAAAATTTCCGATTTTTAAGAATTTTTCCTAAAAGTTTTGAAGCCAATACAGATTTGTCATTTATTTCAGTATGCAGTACAGCTTGTACAGAGACAGTTTCAAAATTTGGAAGTGCCTGGCATAATTAGTTTATTCGTACTCATGTACCAAAATCACATGATTTTTTCGAACAACGTCGTTAAATCTGATCCCAAAAAATGCATATAAGCTAATTAGTAAAATTGTTGCAAGAGTTAAAAACATATAAACACGTAATAAAAATATTTTATAAATGCCTGTTTCGTAAAATCAGTATTTTTCGGAGTTCCATACCTTTAAAATGTTTTACGTGTCTCCGAAATACATATCATAAGTAATTTTTGAAGAAATCTTATAAAATGTATTGTAGAGAGTCCTGGGGGACACAACAGTGAAGTTATGTATTCGTAAGTTTGAAAGAAAAACACGAAATTCTTGAGAAAATGAAGGATTAATGCATAGAAATATTTCTTTAAACTTATGAATAATTTTCTAAAAGAATATCTAATTATGCGCGGAATACATTTTTAAATAATAAAACGGTAAAATTGAAGGAATAAGTTAAGTTTAATTTTTTTAATTAAAAAAAAGTAAAACGGTGATTTTTTTAATTTTTTTTTTTTTTTACTGTTTAATACCGTAAGGCTTCAATGCATATTTATACAAAAATTCATGACTTTTGGTCAAAAATTAAAAAAGAAATTTTTATAATTTCAACTGCCCCTTAACGTTCAGAGCTTTTACTGTGAAACACCACCTAGAAAATTTAGGTGGTATCTCAATAGTTTTAACTGTTTATCGAAGAAATATATGAGTTAAAAATTTTAAATCAAATTTCACGATGGGTGAACTAATTTGACTTCCACAAAACATTTTAAGAATAGCTAAATGGCGTGTAAATGATCTTAACACTTTTTAATTAATATTTTTTTAAATTAATACTACGTAATAATTATTTATTTTATCTCTCTTTCTCTCCCTTCCTCTCTCTCTTCTTTCTTTCTTTCTTTTTTTTTTTTTTTTTTTTTTTTGTCTAGTTTTTACTGTTCTCCAAAAATAGCTTTTTGACTATCTCAAGAAAGCATTTCACCATTTACAAGAATTCATTAGAGTCAATCTGAATTTTGAATTTAACTTGTTAACTCAATTTTGATGTAACTGCAGCAGTACGTGGTATTTAACAATAAATATTACGCAAACAGTTTTTGGGTTTGTTTGTTTGTTTGTTTTTTACTTGTCCTGGAAAGAAACGTTATTTGCTTTGTCCAAGAATGGATTTCATTGCTAAGAAGAACGCATAGTACAGCTTTTAAGAGTGAATCTGAATTTTTTTTTACCTGAATTATTAATCCGAATTCGGAATTTGTAACTAAAGTGGTATATGATATTTAATAATGATTTAATAAATATTTTTAAAAAATTGCTTATTTCATTTTTATTTATTTATTTATTTTTATTTTATTTTATTTTATTTATTTATTTATTGGCTGACATTTTTGCCAACAAACTGCTCAATAAAGGATTCTAACATTAACAAGAATCCTCAATAAAAGTTTTCAACAGTTCATCTGAAATTTTTTAAAGCCCTTAACACAATTTAATTTTGTTAAAAATCTGTTCAAAAGTTGTTCTATTTCTTACAAGAATAGCCTCGAGCACTCAACGCATCGATAACAATTTTAACATTCAATAAAATTTTCGCACTCAACTCGTAACCTAGATGAAAAACAACACCAATCGAAAAGAATTCTCGAGAAATTTCAAATCAAACAACACTTGAACCTGTTCCGAACTTTTCCTGCCCTGAAATTCCGAATAAAAACTTCCCAAAACAATCTAGAAACATCGCAAAAATCGTGCAGAACTCACAGAACACGGGTGCAGTGCTTAAAAAAAAAAAAGCACATAATACTCACGGGCACTTGACGGGGATTTTTCCATGCAGTCCGGAGAACAATGCACGGGCGTAAAATGAAATATGGCCGACGAAAATCCATCGAGTGGTTACCATTGACAACAGACTTGTGACATTTTTCAGATTGAAATGCTTTACTCAAAACTGGCAGCACTTGTGTGCTGCACTTCAAAATAAAACAACAACAAGAAAAAAATAGAGAAGAGAAAAGAAGTCCGATATTTTGGCATTCTTGTCTGGAATCGATTTTGTGTGCGTGCAGACGACTATTTCGGTATTCAACGCATGGTGATATACTGTTTACGCGCTGGTAGAAGTACAGATAACAGCGTATGAAAGACTGCTTTGTCTCACTGTACAGGTAATTGTATGCAGGTCTGCTCTACCCCCCCCCCCCACCCACCAAAAAAAAAAAAAAAAAAAAAAAAAAAAACACTTTCCAATTGTATTCAATACTGTCTAACCTTCTGGCTTTTAGTATGTCAGTGTGATAGTGACCATCTTTCTCAATTTCGAATCACGTAAGCCGAGTTGGCGGGGAGTAGAGAGGAGTTCGGGCTCCTTTTTTAAAGCGCGAGTCCGAGGACTTTGAGGCGCAACCCTTTCCCAATGCTGAGAAAAGGGCAGCCTTGACTGTGCTGAAACAGCTGACTGTGCGGCACAGCCAGCTGTCGTCAAAAAAAAAAAAAAAAGGTTTCTAGATCTGTGGCAAGCGATGAAAGTTTCGATCGTCCGCCCTCTTGCTGGTCGTTAAGTCGAGCGATGGCAACGGCTGCCCTTTTTCAGCACTGGGCATTTATCCAGCTGTTCTCGCATTCTTCCATTTTTCAGCCGATGTCAGTGCTATTAAAAACAATCGTGACAATTTTTTGACGGGAAATGACGTGCTTAAAAAGTAAAGGTTTCTCGTGGAGCTATGTCACCCGCAACTATTTTTATAGAAATCCAATCTATTCTTCGTGACTGGCAACAGTGAAAACGTCAGAGTTGGGTGTTCCCAGAGCGGGAACACTGCGCGTTAAAGGGTTAATTCGAGCCCGAGCGATTTTATGGAAATCGGAGCCCGAGCCCAAAATTTGAGCTAAAAGTCAATGACTCCATGGATAGAATATCATAAATCTTGGCCATTTGTGCAAATGAAAGAGCAAATAGAATAGCAAACTCCTAAAGCAATTTCTAATTCTTTATATTCAAGTTTATCAAGTAATATTAATTAATGTCTACTTCTTCCACGAATACCTTTCAAAATATGTTTAAAAGAAGTATGTCCAATTAAATGGAGCCCGAACACAATCGCTAATTATAGAGACCAAACTCGTCACATCTGTAGCAGGGAGGGGGGGTATTAGAATTTATGAAAATAACAGTGCTTTTTTTTTTTTTAATTCCGAATGGATTTTTAATGCAAATCCATATTCACTAGATTATAACATTGCCAATCACACGGACTCAAATTTACTCGCACAAATTTCATTTTTAGCGCTTCTCTGAAAAAATAAAGAAAGAAAGAAAAGAAACTGAGTGGCCTCCAAAATCGAAATTTTTAACATGGGACAGCTATTTTCTGGTGGTAATCACGGGGATGAAAATACGGGACACTACGGGAATGCTTTTCAATACGGGACAAAGGCTTAAAATAGGGAACTGTCCAGTACAATACGGGACGGTTGATCACTTTAGATGCAGTTAAACCTATCTCAAACGGAAATATGTTTAACTTTTGGTCTTTGGTTAACCTCTGGTGACGTCACAAACCTCACCGCACACGATTCACTCGAAAATCGTGTCAGAGAACGTGTAAAAGACTGACAACTGGATATTCAGTCCTTTGACAGCCTATTTTTCGGTTAGCTTATGCGAGATCTAGCGGGAAGACTAGAAAATTCTTGGAAGAACTGCATGAAAGAGAAATTCTGTTTTCTGTATTTTAAGATTTTTTTTTAACTCCAATACCTTCTTATTATTTTATGATCTGTACACACACACACACTTTTGTAACTTAATAAAATTTCAGAAAATATATATTTTACCTATTTATCGAAAATTCATTTTCGTAGAGCAAATTTTTAAAAATGTCACTCACCTGAAAAGAAAGAAAAATAAATAAATGCCAATTCTCAAAAAAGAAAAAAATATATTAAATTTTAAACACATTAGGAGATGCATAAGAAGAATAACATACATGCATTCTTAACATATACCCCGCTCACATAAATGCTAGAAGGTTAGCTACATTTCTCTACACATAATTATCAGAATAACGAATATGAAAATTGCACATAACTGGAAAGAATCTAACAGGCCTATCTTTATGATGCACTTTTTATAAAGAGCAACGCTTAATCAGGGGGTTTTCCTTGCCTTTTTTTAATTTTCGCCAACCCATTTACCAAATTTGATTTTGCCGGACGTCATTATGAAATGCAATCGCCAATATTTTCGCCAAAACGTATTTTCTTTAGCCAAACTAATTTTATTTCCGCAATTTGCGCCGTTGGCGATCGACAACGCGACCCCTGCTTAATATAAATCCAATTTTCCCTTACGCTCCAGTGCTGTTTTCGAATGTGACAGCGATGTTAATTAAACGGTCTGTTCATTAAATACTAAATCTTCTCCCTCCTGTATTGCGTCTTCTCACACAGAATCTGTAATTGCATTTATTTCTGACGTTAACTGGAATTTTTTTGAAAAATGATTTAAAATAGCCTCTGCAGTGGCACATACACTGGGCTAGCTAAGCTAGTGGCGAAGCCCAACAGGTATCAGTTTCCGTAAAAGTTTTTCCCCAACAATATATATTCTGATACAATAAGTCCAATGTGAGACAAAGAGATCTCTGAACAGAAATCAGAGAAACACCATACTTATACAGTTCGAACACTTACTGGAATAAGACATCCCACTTCTGAAACCCAAGATATGCCAATACTCTAAAGCATTATTAAAAGTGCATTTTTTAAAGGGAACTCAACACCACCATAATAAGAAAATTTGATGAAAATATCGATTTGGAGATTTACATACTAAAATAGAATATATATCTTATACATCTTAAAGTTCATCTTACTAAGCTTTAAGCCTTACTCTAATTACATTGCCTACTAATTACTACAGCTGCTTATATCAACACCTGTCCCCGATAACTTATAAATGAATGAAATCTTTAATGGTTTTCATCTCCGTTTATTTTTCATTTTTTTATTTTTTTATTTATTTATAATTCTATCACCTCAGAAATGCCAAGTCTTGGAAAATGTTGAAATTGTCTGATAATTTTCCTGCTTGAACCTTACGTGACAAGTGAGAGATTTAAAGATCGCATTAGCTACACGTTGAAAACTTTTTAAAAAAGAAAGAAAGAAAATAAAATTTAATACTTCTCGTGATTTTTTTTTTCCATTTTTCTGTACATAGCTGCCGCTTAATTTTTCTTTTTCTGAAACTAATTCAATTAGCAAATTCCTATCCTTAAATTTGTTCGAAATATTACCATTTACAACTTAAAAACACTGAAGCAAAATTAAAAAAGGGATAGCATTTTAAAACTAGTGGCAAAGTTGCGACTTTTTAAACAGAAAACTAAAGAGGTTATCGATAAGCTATGAAAAATGACCCCTTTAAGAAATTTTAAAAACTATGTTTTGTGAATGGCATGGGTCTTATACCTATGTAAAATACAATTCATCTACCAGAAACATCTTTTAATATTTTTTAGTACACAACTCAAATAAGTATATAGCATTATAAGACATTTTGAATTAAACTTACATTTGTAGGTTCAGCATACAACAAACTCTTAACTTATAACAAAAAATGAAATGTTTTATTTTTATACGAGTGCATTTTTTTAGCATGGTGGTTTTCTTATATGTTATTCTTTAGACGTCAACAAATATATACATACAAAAATTAAACTGCTAAAAAAAATGCGATCCTGTCTAAAAAAAACTCGATATATTTTTAAAAAAAAGATACAATTTTCCCAAACAAGCCATTTTGACCTAAGTTTGTCGATTTTTCTTGTGAACGAAAGTAGTTATTACTTTCCGAACATGTACCATGTAAGGAAAGTATTGTAATCATGAAAAAATTCGACTTCGAGATTTTGGTGTTTTTACACGTTTTGAGGGCTTCTGAATCCATTTATGCTATTTTTACGAGATGTATGTATGTATGTGTGTATGTGTGTGTGTGTGTATGTGTGTATGTGAGTAAACACGATAGCTCCTGAACGGAGCATTCGATTGAGCTCAAATTGGATATATAGGTCATAAACCACCGTCGCAAGACCGGTATTGATTTTGGTGTGTACAGGACTTATAGTTTTTCTACAGGGCTACGACCAAGATTTCTTTTACATTATGGCCTATGGGGGGAATTTTTTGAAAGTGCGCTAGCGTTTAAACGGTAGATTCGATTGAGCTCCAATTGGGTATATATGTTATAAACCACCATCCTAAGACCGGTATTGATTTTGGTGTGTATAGGACTTATAGTTCTCCTAAAGGGCTACGACAAAACTTTGTTTTATGTTATGGCATAATGGCATATGGGGAGACATTCTTGAAAGTGCGCAAGCGTTTAAACGGTGCATTCGATTGAGTTTCAATTTGGTATATATGTTTGAATTATTCATCAATTAAAATTTATTTAAGTGCTTGGTCATGATCTTAATCGTAAGTGTTCGGAAAGTCGAGTGGAGTCACTCCAGATTTTTTTTACTTTTAATTTATTGTAGCGTTAAGTTTGTGTTCTGTATTTTACTAAAATAATAGGAAACATGAAAAAAAAGAGTTACAATTTTTGTCATACTGGGGTCTATTTTCTTAGCTTATCGGTAGCCTCTTTTTGGTACATGTTGCGCTAAATGTGTTTAACATTGACATAATAATAACCAAAAATTATTTTTAAAAAAATTGGTGATTAAGGAATTCCCTTAAAAAATAATATAAATTTTGTTCAAAGCTTTTTAAAATAAAATAGAATGCTTTATTATTAGTATAGGTATCCGATCCTGAAATATTGAAATTTTCGAATGTCCAGCACATAAGAAGAGTAAGTTGCTTACTGAAAAATAAAAAATCTGGAGTGACTCCACTTGACTTTCCGAACACTTACGATTAAGATCATTACCAAGCACCTAAATAAATTTTAATCGATGAATCATTCAAATATATATACCAAAATGAAGCTCAATCGAATGTATCGTTTAAACGCTAGCGCACTTTCAAGAATTTCTCCCCATAGGCTATAATGTAAAAGGAATTTTTGGCGTAGCCCTGTAGAAAAACTATAAGTCCTATACACATCGAAATCGATACCGGTCTTACGACGGTTGTTTATAACATGTACACCCAATTTGAGCTCCATCGAATGTACCGTTTAAACGCTAGCTTACTTTCAAGAATTTTCCCCCATAGGCCATCATGTAAAAGAAATCTTTGTCGTAGCCCTGTAGAAAAACTATAAGTCCTATACACACCCAAATCAATACCGGTCTTGCGACGTTGGTTTATAACATATATACCCAATTTGAGCTCAATCGCATGCCCCGTTCAGGAGCTATCGTGTTCACTCACATACACACAAACACACATACACACATACATCTCGTAAAAATAACATCAATGAATTCAGAAGCCCTCTAAACGTGTCAATACACCAAAATCTCGAATTCGAATTTTTTCATGATGACAATACTTTCCTTACATGGTACATGTTCGGAAAGTAATAATATAAATAAATAAATAAACACCCCTTCCCATTAATATATTCCACATTATTTCATCAGAGATCCGTAACAAAAACCTAATGAATACGAGGTTACCTATAACGTATCCAATAACACAGGATATATCTACCCCATTATTTTTAGGGTTCCGATGCTCTGACAGGCGTACAAGAAAATAAGCATCTATAGGGTAAGGGATAACATCCGTTCTCTGTCATGTCTCATATATATATAAATACTTGCGGAAACTTCTCTTTAGGAAGTAAGCTACCCCCGCGACAGGATGAATGGGAAAAGGTATTGGGTAATTCCCACGGAGGCGTATTCATTTAGAAAAGTATGGATATCCATTACGCATTACTCATTTCCCTTGCCGAATTTATTAACCCTTTGACGCGCAGTGTCCCCACTCTGGGAACACAAACTCTGATGTTTTGACTGTTGCCAGTCGCGAAGAATAGATTGGATTTCTATGAAAAGAATTGCGGGAGACAGAGCTCCACGAGAATCCTTTACTTTTTAAGCACGTCATTTCCCGTACAAAAAAGGGTCACGATTATTTTAACAGCACTGACATCTGCTGAAAAATGGAAGAATGCGAGAACAGCTGGATAGATGGCCTAATGCTGAAAAAAGGGCAGCCGTTGCCAGGGGCGTAGCCAAGAAAATTTTTCGGGGGGGGGGGTATATGCGCCTGGAAAATATTTCGGGGGGGGGATATGAACTTATATGTGTAAAAATAGACGGAATTTCATCACTATTCCAAAAATTTCGGGGGGGGGGGGGATATATCCCGATATACCCCCCCCCCCCCTGGCCGTTGCCATCGCTCGACCTCACGACCAGCAAGAGAGCGGACGATCGAAACGTTCGTCGCGTGCAACAGATCGAGAGACCCCTTTTTTGACGCAGACTGGCTGTGCCGCACAGTCAGCTGTCGTCAAAAAAGGGGTCTCTCGATCTGTGGCACGCGACGAACGTTTCGATCGTCCGCCCTCTTGCTGGTCGTTAAGTCGAGCGATGGCAAAAGACTGCCCTTTTTCCAGCATTGGGAAAGGGTTGAGCCTCAAAGGGTTAACCCTTTGACGAGCGGTGGCAGCGAAGTGAAAAACAACCATGCTTTGGCGGTTTCACTGCAAGTCGCATTAAAAATAGGGTTAAATGGTCCCAATGCTGAAAAAGTGCAGCCGCTGTCATCGATCCATTTAACTACCAAGAGCATGGCGGTCGATCGAATTGCCCATCTGGCGCCACAAAGAAGTTCTCTGACACAGCTGGCTGTGTGGATGGGCGATTTGATCGTTGGTAGTTAAATGGATCCATGGCAACGTCTGCACTTTTAACAGCGTTGGGCAGTTTATCCAGTGGGGTGTGCTATATTAATTTAAAAATTCTTGCGCTTCAAAGGGTTAATGTGGAGTATTACTGGCTTAAAAACACAACAACAGCATGATTTTTTTCCAAAAACATTTTCAACTTTTTCAGGTCTAGAGATTTTGGTACTTTCCACGATTCTTTAAAAAGTACTCGGAAATTTACTTACTTTATCTTTTAAATTATGAACTCAAACAGTTCTTATTCATAATGAAGGTTAGGGCTTAGTTTCTAGCAAAAATAAATAAAATTAAAAATAAAGTTCTGAAGCCTTCATAGGCTTGTATTTCTCTAGAGCCCATGTTCAAATTGAGTAGCGTACTGTAATTCCCTCGGCCCCTGCAATGCTGGTAGTCGATAGTACATTCTATTAAAATAATGATAATTCAAAGATTTTTTTCCATTCAACAGTTAGACATATTTTTATTATTTCACATTTTATTATTAGAAATAAGCCCCCCCCTCCCCCCTATACACAACTGAACCTTACTGTTTTGTGTTCAGATGTTATAATTATCATCTTTGTTATATTTTCTGAAAATAACTTAGATATTTTCGAAGTCGATCTCTACTTCCCAAGATGGATTTATACTTACTTATTATATATTCTCAGGAAGCTTAAGAAGTCTTTTGAATATTAAAGCTGGCGTCATCAATTCGAATAATTTTAATAACCAGAAGAACATATGAAACATAAGGTGTTATCCGGAATGAAATAACAGTGAACAGTGTACTTTTTAGTGTAACCAACGCAACATACACTTAAAAAACATACACTTAAAAGTGTAACCAACGCAATCACTTAAATAAACATAGAGCAACACTGCATCTACAAAGACCCCTTTCTTTTAGCAAATCGTTCCAAACGTAACTAACATTCTGCAGATTTCAATGACAGGCTCAGTTGACAAATGTATAATTACTTCACGCCTCTACAACGCACACAACTAAACTCGATCTAGTTCTTTTTTGTGAGTGTGTGTGTGTGTCGTAACTTTTCTCTTCCACCTCCTAAACCAAATTACATCTACGCAGACGACCAATAACACACTGATGACTGAGTTTCGAAAAGGCAGGATGTATGTATGGAACACGCCAGATCGAGCAGATAGCGGCAGTTTGAAGAGAAGCAGTTAGTTAGTTAGTTCGAACTTTCGTTTTTATTTCTATTCACATGATGCACGCGAATGTGCCCGGCCGTTATTTTAAAGAGCGGCGATTTGCATTGCGAAAGCAAAAACACTGCAACTTTCGTAAAAGATGGCGTAAAACAGCTTCAAAAATATCAAATGAGAAAATCTGAAATGGTGCAATGAAAGTTATGCACGTGCGGAAGGCTATATTAGTAACACATAAAAATGAATTGGAGTGGTTAATTTACTGTGCGAGGAAGGGGCGAAATAATAAGTACATTTTTTTTTCTTTTCGTTAACTTTTTTAAACGTTGATGGTTGTTATACTATTTAGATTAGTTTTTATTGGTTTGAAAATTACGTTACGTAACGAGGTAGAACAACGTCCAATGTTATTTTAGAAAAAATCCCAATGAGCCATTACATTTACAGTTAGAGGTTAGGTTTAGAGACAGATATCATAGAAAAGACGGTTCTACGGGTGACGCAGTCTACACCAACCAACTAACTGCGGCAGGTGCGTAGCCAGAAATTTTTCATGGGGGGGGGGGTTACGACTACTACAACTCATATATATGTATACGTGGGTGTGATAATGTAGTGAAGAATATACATTTTGTATGGCAAAAAATTCCTCATGGGGGGTTATGACCCCCATAACCCCCCCCTTGGCTACGCCCCTGAACTGCGGCACTCTATATATACACGTAGTTTGTGGAACATTTTGGTGTTCAAATTTTTTCTCGAAATCTGCTCTAACGATTTTTTTTAACACTAATATCAGGGTTGCCACTCAATTTCTGGAAAAAAAAATTCCCTGATTTTTCCGGGTTTTCCAGACCATCATGTGACAAAAATCCAGACTATTTTTTATATGTTTATGGCTCCAACTTTGCATATGTTCTTTAATATTTTTGGCTTCCCAAAGTAAGGTTAAACATTGTTTGTTTACAAACACTGATTTTCCAGTCCAAATTATATGATTTTCCAGGTTTTGGGCCAAAATTTGCAATTTCCCCTGACTTCTCCCCGACTTCTTTTGCCAAAATGAAATTCCCTGACCTTTTCCAGGTTCTCCCTGACCAGTGGCAACCCTGTAATATATGATTTTAATTGGTTTTTAAAATAAATCTTATCAAGTCACACCAAGGCGTCACTTAAAAATTTGATATCATTATTTTTAAGACCCATATTTAAAATTCATATGTCTGTACAGTAAAATACTGCGTCACAAACTTTTAACCCGGTAGAGGTATTTGTATGGGGGGGTCCGGGTTATACACGCATACGCAAAATCATACACAATGCCTAACCTCCTTCATTGGAATTGAGCTAAAAATCGGTGTAGTCGTCCGCACATTCTCGTACATAAAAATCCCGATGTCCACCCACTGCTACTATCAACTGCTTTCATGGTGACGAGAAATTGTGCAAGTTACGACATCGTGTCTCACAGCTGGAGTGACAGCTGTCATTTTTTTTATCATACGGAACGCAGCACGGAACACACGGTCACAGTGAATGAACATGCATTCTTAATCCAGGCACACAATCATTGTAGTACAATCGCATAATAAGCTGCTGCATTCAAAGCATAATGGACGATACAGACCGTACGGACGATAACAGAAGTCGTCACGCGTCTGATTATTGATCTACCTCTTTTTTTAATAAGTTGGCTCACTCAACCCTTTACGTATCAGTTTATGAATTATAAGAGCGTTTCAATAAATTTTAATCGATGAATAATTCAAACATAAATACCAAATAGAGGCTCCATCGTTTAAACGCTTGCGCACTTTCAAGAATTTCTCCCCCTATCCCATAATGTCAAAGAAATCTTTGTCGTAGCCCTGTAGAAAAACTGTAAGTCCTATACACACCAAAATCAATACCGGTCTTGCGACGGTGGTTTATGACATATACAGTGAAACCTCTCCAAACGGCCACCCCTGTATAGCGGTCACCCCTCTAAACGGCCAATTTTTATGGCACAGATTTTTCGGCTCATAGACTTCATGTTAAAATAACCTCTATCAGCGGCCACCCGACCCCGCTCTAAACGGCCACCGAGTGGGATCGCCCATCTCATTTTTCGGGAAATTCCACTCACTCCATGCCGTAATTTTGAGCTTAAAAACTCAAGGTCAGGTTTATGTGAATAGCCAGAATATGAAGCCTCTCAGGAATAACTGGGAATCCTTGGACAATCAGGTGTTGTCCTACAAATGAATTTTTTACAAGTGAATTTTTGTCCCATTAAGGCTCTCATTCCGTCCCTGACGAGGAATTTTCCGATGTTTGTAATGGCGAGCAAGCTAAACTTTGAACACAAGCGACTTTAGGGAAAATCGATGAAATTATCGAAAATTCCGACGTGGTTATAAACTAATCGGTTAGAGATCTGCTTTTTAAAGTAAAAAAAAAAATCAACTAGAAAGAATGGTTGTTTCAGAGAAAAGTAAAAACTTAAAACAGACACAAATAGTATCCTTTTTTCAAAAAAAAAAAAAAAAAATGTAAGAAAGCATTCAATAAAGTACTATTTTCTCTTTAGATAAATTTCAAATTTCATGTTAAATAAGGAATATGTGTCAGACTTGTTTATATTACTCATTATAGCAATTACCTTATAATAGTCAATAAAAACCTTGAGAGCGGCCACCCCCTCTGAGCGGCCAATATTTTCGGTACGGTGGGGTGGCCGCTCAGAGAGGTTTCACTGTATACCCAATTTGAGCTTAATCGAATGTACCGTTTAAACGCTAGAACACTTTCAAGAGTTTCCCCGCATAGGCCATCCTGTAAAAGAAATCTTTGTCGTAGCCCTGTAGAAAACCTATTAAGTCCTACACACATCACAATCAATACCGGTCTTACGATGGTGGTGTATAACCTATATACCCAATTTGAGCTCCATCGAATGCCCCGTTTAGGAGCTATGGTGCTCACTCACATCACACATACACACATACATGCATACATCTCGTAAAAATAGCGTCAATGAATTCAGAAGACCTCAAAACGTGTCCATACACCAAAATCTCGAAGTCGAATTGTTTCATGATTGTAATACTTTCCTTACAGGGCACATGTTCGGAAAGTAAAAAACAAAAACAATATATGTATACAGTAAGTTGTACGCATCGATCGTAGAACACATTCCCATTCAGCTTTATTTCGCACATGCAAAGCTGCATCACGATCCGTTGCGCCGTAATTATCACTGAAATTGCAATGAATTTCACTTAAATTTATCGATGGTTTAATAAAAACATTCCTGAATATTTTGCCAATATTAATGCTGTGCATTCAAAGACATTCACATTCATGATTGAACTAGTACGCACTGTATGTTCCAATAAATGCAGATAAATAATAGTAATGATGATAATAATAATAATAATGAAAAGCGACAAATATTTAAGTTAGTCTGAAATGTCATTCTTTTTTGCGGATTTTATTTTCTGGATAATTTTTTTAAAAAGAAATTTTGTAATTGCATATGCTTTGAAATATTAACACACACACTACGTATTTTAAGAAGTAGTACATGGGGGGGGGGGGGAGAGAAATATTTTATTTGTCTGAAATGCCGTCCATTATTATGTATTTCTTTTTAACACAGTTTTCTCAATTCAAGGAAATGCACATACAGAAAATGAGAACAACAGACAGTTCTAAACCAGCATTTGTAAAAAATCGAAAAGGGGAGAGGGGGGTGCTGTAGTAGCATTGACGCATTTTTTGTTGTGTGTGATTAAGGCAAGCCTGCGCGAGGGGTATCTGCCTAAGATGAGGGATGCCTTGACAGGAGGACTTTCTAAGGGGTCCTAACGCGTATTCACGTTACATCTGGAGAAAACCTACCCAAAACTCCAGACCGTTAGATCGACGACCGCACGATGGGACCCGAACCCGGGACCTTCACACTTCGGCCGTCTACCATTTTCAGTGATATAACCACTGTACCATGGTGAGGCTGACGCATCTATTCTATCTAATAAATAAAACAAGATGTAAACTGTCCGTTTGTCTGTCTGTCTGTGTCTCGCGTAGCTCCGAAACGGGGTGATCGTAGACCTACCCAATTTTGTGCGGAAATTCTCCATGACGGGTCTCGACACACCTCGAAGCGATTTTTTCGAAATTCGAATTATTTTAGGAGATATCGATAAAAAACGTGTCTCAAAATGATCATTTTTGTTCTCGCCATTTCGCAATTGTAACCCTCAGTTTTGTGTACATAGTTATTCTTAAGCAGACGATTTCTTTGCTGGCTCGATTTCTTATCAATACGATTATTGTGAGAAGAAAAATTAAACTGCGTAATCTAGAAAAACAATTTTAAAGCCTTTATAAATAGCGCAGTCTTATCTCTTTTCTTTTTTGTAAAGGGTTGCATGACGTAATTTTAAAATTTAAAAAAATGTCCATTTCATGTAGTGTCTGAGGTATTGAACGCTAAAACGTGAACCTAAAAGACAGCATGATGCAGAAATAAGACATTTTGAAAATGAGAAGTTCAATGTAAACGGTCTAACTTTTCACTTTTTTGATACCGAATGACGCTTGCATAAGCTGATATATATATATATTTTTGTCATTATGTTGCAATGATCTCAAGTTAGTACATATATGATGCAAACTTTAAGTCAAGTGAAATAATTTTGCTTTTTCTAGTTTCCACTTCATTGGAATTAATTCGAATGACACATGTGAGGAAAACTTTCGTTTCCTACCGTGCGAAGAACGGGCACGCAGCTAGTTTTTTATAAAACACTCTACATTCCAACAAACTCCATAATTTTGCTTTTTCTAGTTTCCACTTCATTGGAATTAATTCGAATGACACATGTGAGGAAAACTTTCGTTTCCTACCGTGCGAAGAACGGGCACGCAGCTAGTTTTTTTATAAAACACTCTACATTCCAACAAACTCCATTCTTCCAACAAACTCCAATCAACCGAAATCGAACGACGGAGATATCAGTCACTTAAATGACTCAGTCGAATGAAACTTTTTAAATCCTGCCGACACCATTTCATTAATGAAAAGTCCCTCCATCCCGCCCCCGCGGAATTGAAATTCACAGACCAATCCGTTTCGGTGCAGCCTGGCGAAGAAAGACTACTACTACTAGGCATTAGCCAATCATTCGGCTCCATCACAATTTAAAGACTCAATTTCGGCGGACATGTTTTAATCCCGATTGGAGTCAAACACGTCCATTAGGTGCTCTCTCTCTATCCGAGGGATTAAATATTCCTGATTGCAGAAATATTTAAATCTGCGTAATGGAATCGCTGAACCGGTATATCGTCGACTAGGACCAGCGAGAGGGAAAGCAGGTGTTACGCTTGTCATTTTTTTTGCAAAAAATGAACAAGGAAAGCTAATCGGGCAGAACGCATGGATTGTGAATCACTTTCCGACATGATTTTAACCCCTTTTTGGCGCAACTCCTTCCCAATGCTGAAAAAAGGGCAGCCGTTGCCAGACTGAACGACCCGCAAGAGGGCGGACGATCGAAACGTTCATCGCATGCCACAGATCGAGAGACCCACAGCTGGCTGTGCGGCACAGCCAGCTGTCGTCAAAAAAGGGGTCTCTAGATCTGTGGCACGCGATGAACGTTTCGATCGTCCGCCCTCTTGCGGGTCGTTCAGTCAAGCGATGGCAACGGCTGCCCTTTTTTCAGCTTAGGGAAAGGGTTGCGCCTCAAAGAGTTAACCCTTCGATGCGCGGTGGCTGCGCCGTGAAAAAACACCTCATGTAAGCGCTTTCACAGCTAGTGGTAGAGGAAAGGATTAAAAGGGCCCCAAAGCTGAAAAAGTGCAGCCAGAGACTCCTTGAATTTTTTGTTTTTTAACTTCTTCAGTCTTGTTTATGTCTGCTTAACCCTTTGAGGCGCAACCCTTTCAAAATGCTGAAAAAAGGGCAGCCGTTGCCATCGCTCGACTGAACGACCAGCAAGAGGGCGGACGATCGAAAGGTTCATCGCGTGCCACAGATCTAGAGAAACTTTGTTGACGACAGCTGTACAGTCAGCTGCGTCAAAAAAAGGGATCTCTAGATCTGTGGCACGCGATGAACGTTTCGATCGTCCGCCCTCCTTGCTGGTCGTTCAGTCGAGCGATGGCAACGGCTGCCCTTTTTCCAGCATTTGGGCAATCTATGCAGCTGTTCTCGCATTCTTCCACTTTTCGGCAGATGTCAGTGCTGTTCAAAAGAATCGTGACCCTTTTTTGACGGGAAAGGACGTGCTCAAAAGTAAAGGTTTCTCATGGAGCTGTGTCACCCGCCACTATTTTTATAGAAATCGGATCTATTCTTCGTGACTGGCAACAGTCAAAACGTCAGAGTTGGGTGTTCCCAGTGCGGGAACACTGCGCGTTAAAGGGTTAATTGCGCGCCCATCGTTGTTAAGATGCAAATGACGGCGGAAAAGTTTTACTTTTTGCTCACTGATGTTTCTCAATATGAGCTTTTGCGAACACTGTGGCAAAGACCCATGCCGTGTAGCAACGGAACGGACACGGGGTATCGCTGCCAAGTTACGTCTTTGTAACGATGGGAGAGAACTATCCAATATGAGTCACTGTTTGTTTTTAATATGAGTCACTTTGTTTTTAATCACTGTGCTCAAAACCTAAATCTATCCGATTTCTTTTATTTTGTCTTATAAAATAAACTATTGGCACTGATGGGCTACCACTCAATTTCAATCGAGCTATGCTGCCAGGAGGGTGGCCGTGGTTCCCAAACTTTGCTTCAGCCTGTCCATTCTTATCTTTTGTGAAAAAAAAAACCAAGGCTGAAGAAGCTTCCACTTCACTGTAAATGGTTGATTCCAGTATTGGGACTTTGAACTAATTGTTTGTGCAAATTCGGCAGCTAAGACAAAACTCATTTCAGAATTAAATTCATTTAAATGAATTATGATACAAAAATTTATCTAGTTATTAATATTTTTTGTTCTCTAGTTATTTCTCTTCGTATTTCTCTAGTTATTAATATTCTTTATCGAGTGCTTAATTAATAGTTTGATTGCACAGTCTAAAATTTAAAATGAGCACAGCTAATCCATGAATTTATTCTGTGATTTTCTGGGCTTTTACTGAATTAACGACGCTGAAATGAAGTACACAATACAAAGCAGGGTTGGCTTTTTACCGGTAAAAACTGGTTTTTACCAAGGCATGGTAAAAACTAGGTTTTTACCGGTAAAAACCTGGGGAAAAGGGGTAAAAACCTAATGATACAATAAACTCCCCGAGTCATAAATTGTATATTAATGCTATTTATAAAACTGTATTCTCATGTAATGGATGTGGATATATCATCATCAGGACATCATGATGATGCAAACTACATTATATGTGATTGTGCAAACTACATTATGTAACAAATAATATTTGTAAGCATTTAGTTTTCATTAAAATGATTAAGATAAGTTAAGTGTAGTAAAAGTGTATTTGCAATTTTCCTTTAAGTAAAAATTATTAAACTAGCCTGCATTACATAATTGTAATAAATAGTGTAATGTGCCTTCTCATAATAATAGTTTTAATAAGTTTAATAATGATAAATGTACATTATCTATAAATTTGAATTTCTTGTAAGATGAAAACATGGATGAAAGTTTTCTGTGTTTATTATATTCCTTAAAATGAACTATTTTCGTATAGCATTCTTTTACGTACCCAATCAGACACTGAATTAGGTGAATATTGTTATATAGAAATGGAAAATAGTGATATTAAATGTCCTGAACTTTTATCCAGAGAAAATGAAAAAATAGCAGATAAATCTTCATTGGTTGCTTGTGGATTAAGGCCGATGACTGCACTAGGATTCTAATCCTATACGGGAAGTACCTTGCGGGCTATTCCTAAGGGATCCTAGCCAGTATTCATGTGCAATTCTGAAAAAAAATCCACGGAAAACTCCGAACAGCTAGATCAACAGGCACGACCAGGGTATGAACTTGGCACCTCCCACCATCCAGTTTCGATAGCAGAACCTCTCAGCCATTGATGGAGAGATAAATCTTCAAAAAAGTGACAAAAAATAGTCAAATTATTAAGTTTTTCTCAAAGGTTGTAAAAACCCTGGTAAAAACATGTTTTTCCAAAGACGGTAAAAACCGTAGTAAAAACCGGTAAATACCATCAGACGGTAAATACCGTCCAACCCTGATACAAAGACTAACAGTGAGTCGCATTTGCTTTGAAAAATACCCCGATATTTTTATGATCATACATGCAGTCCGCGAGAAATGTGCCCTTTTTCAAATTTCCATTATCCTTACAGATCCTCTCTTTGTTTTATCATAATCCGTAGAAAGAAAGAAAAGCAGGAAGAGACCGAAGTCAAGATGTGTGCACGCAATCTGTCTTGAGAAATTACATGCGGCATGTAAGGAAATGAGTTTCTTTTGAAAGTTTAATGCACCATCTCGAAGACATTGTGAATATTTAATAGCAGGACCGGGCGCTTTCTTTGAAACAAACAATAATTAAAAACGTACTTGATGCCGCCATAAATGGCCAGGGTCAAGCACCTTTTAAAGAAGGTTTCCGACCTTATGCTCAACAACATAACAATAATGGTCCGCAAGGGACTTCAAATAAACTCCTTTACCATTGTTAGACTTAATTCCGGTTCAGATTTTACACTATACGCATACAGCACTTGGATAGTACGAAGAACCGGAGACAAAGCGATGCTCACGTAATTAGCTAGAAATGTTAAGAGAACGGGGGATCCACATAGACACAGAGGCGCAGAGAGCCAAGTCGGGGCCCCGGGGGATAAAATCTTATCTGGGGTCCCTTTGCTATCCAGAAATCCCTTTGATGTCGTATTAGATCAATCATTTATTCCTTATTAAAATTATTAATCATTTAAAAAAACTTTAAATTAATAGTAATTGGCAATTAATTAATAGAATTAAAATTATTCATTTAAAAGAGTATTATTCTTTAATAAACATCCATTCTCTAAAAAATACCGACATTTTGTTTTGAAGGTATCGTCACCTCCATAGAGAAACAGTATTTGCAACGTTAACATTTTTGCATAGCATGTTTCCTCAGTATTGAAACAAATAATATTTTTATTCATACTTCCATGCAAGCAGGCAGCAAAAAAATTTCATAAGGCCAAAAAAGTGGAAATTTCAAAATTTCGGATGTTGGTTGATCCCCATAGTCTCTCCTCTGGCTAAACCCTTTCTTCCATTATTTAACACCGTGTCTCGGAAAAAAAACAATTTCTTGTTAAATAAATCTTTTCTACTTTTAGTCATGGCAAACCGTTGAATAATACCGTCAATCTCTATACCTTTCTTGCAAGCAAAAAAAAAAAAAAAAACTCAATCAGAAACACTTCTCGTTTTTGCCAAGTGGATGGTTTTTGCTCTAGCTGGCTTTTTGTAATTTCACTCAAAAATTAATTTGAAGCATACGGATAATCTAAATTTGGACTTTTTTATTTTACGACACACAAGTATCATATAAACAACAAAAGGGGGGCCCCCTTCACAAGCTGAGGCCCAGGGGATTTTTCCCCTGCTCCCCCTCCCTCTCTGCGCCACTGCATAGACAGACAAACCGACATCCTAACTAATATTATAAATGCGAAAGTGAGTTTGTTTGTTTATGGTGCTTTCACGCCTAAACCGCTGAATCGATTAGGATGAATTTTGGTTTAGATATGGATGGGACCCTGGAGAAGGTTATAGGCTACTTAGAATTTTAGATTTTTAATTACTTTTTTAATTATTAATTAAAAATCGTTTTTACATTGCTATGCTTGGCGAGTTTCGCCCGTATCAAATGATTCATGTTTGGAACTAACAAGAATGCTATTACTTCAATGAAGAAACGCGTGCATCTGAAAAACATTAAATACCACGGAAATTATGCCAGTTTTATGCCAAATCTATCTAGCTATAATAATAAAAATGAATGTTCTCCAGACAAATCTAGAGAAAGCAGAGCATATAAGCCCATGACTTCGGTAAAGTGCACCTGAGGCTCAGAATTTTGAAATTTTAATTACTTTTCTAATTATTAATTATAAACCGTTTTATTGCCCGCTCAAAATGATTTATGCATTTGAAAATAAAGCAGAAATTCTATTTGCAGATTCAGATGCATTTGAAAAACATGAAATGGTATGGAAATTATGTACGCCAAATTAAAAAGATTTAGAAAGAAAAGTCCAAATGTGTTTCTTAAATTCATAAATTTCCAAATCCTACCAATAATATAAATGTGTACGATTGTGTGTTTAGATGTTTTTGACTAAATCACACAAACCTGATTGAACGGATTTGGAAAAATGTGTAATGAAGATAGCTTAGGCCCTGGATTAACATACAGGCAACCTTTCATGCATATAGCATAAATAATTCTTTTACAAAAACACTCAAAATAATTGTAATGCATTGCGTTCTATGGAAATTTTATAGCTACTAAACCGATTGTAAAACTTTTTTCACTGATTGAAAGTTACACTATTTCTGAGTATTATTGTTTATTTGTTTGTGGATTAAGACCGATTGACTGCACTAGAGTCCTAGGCCTTTACGGGGAATTCCTCTGTGGGGAACTTTCTAAGGGATCCTAGCCCGTATTTACGAGAGGTTTTGGTGAAAACCACGGAAAACTGCGAAAAAGGCGAATAATATTTAAATGCAAGTTCTTTTGTCGCAAACATGTGTGTTATTCACACATGCTTCATTTCTGTCGGGACCTAACTCTAAAGCGGATGCGGACGAAGTCGCGGGTAGCAGCATAATTTCCAACTCAAATTAATGGAAAGAGCGTAATTTTCTTTAAAAAAAAAAAAAAAAAAAAAAAAAAATTAATGCTGAAAAATTCTTTAGATTTGTTTTAACTCCTTTCGTGTCACTCCTGTGCTATTTCCGGACAGGAGAGTAAAAGTTATGGGCCAGAAAGATTAGAGCATTTCAATTCTTATGCACGGAAATTTTTTTATATCAAAATGCCCAAAACATTAAACATTAAAAGTGAATGCATATATTGTGCATTAAATTATTTACGTATAATATTTTTTAATTAAAAAAAACAGGCACTTTTATGAACGTTTTCTTGAAAATGATACGACCGTTAAGAGGTTAACTTAAACTACTTGTGAGTTATTAAGTTCTTAAGTAGTTAAATAAAATAACTTTGTATATAGCATGCAAACGAATAAAATAAACTTTTTTTTCATATACAGGGTGTCCCTAAAGTGTGTTCACGCGCTTTAATTCTAAAAATGGATGTATAAATTAATTCCAAGCATCAACAAACCAAAAAAAAAAAAAAAAAGATAATGTGGTGAAAATGGTTGTTCTTTAGAAGGTTGAATCCCACCTGCTGATTAAAAGTTATTTTAAAAAAACCCTCCTCCATAAAAACAAAACATAAATAAAAGTCTGATAATGCTTGAGCATCCAATTTAGAGAGCTTTAAACTTTAAAGTTTCTTGTGTCACGATAAATAAGCTTTTCAACTCGATGCTTTTTTTTAAGTAAAAAATCTGATGTGTCCAACACATGACTTCCTTGCACGTCCATTAGATCAAAAATATTTTCGACGCACTTCCTCTAAATTTATTTTTTTGAAAGAGATAAAATATCAATAATAGTAAGGTTTAGCAATTTCTAGCCAAATATTTCGATATCGCCAAGCTGAGTTCAATTTGAAAGATTTCCTTCTGACACTTTATTTGGCGATATTTCACCAAAAGCCGACAAACTTGAGATAGTCAGCGAGATTTTGGGGATAGCCAAAGTAGTCAGTGAGCACAGACCTTCAATGAATTGAATGCATCTATACACCTCAATGTATTCAAAGTCATTTGGCTCACCATGTAAATAAATTCTCAGTCGATTGCTGTCAAAAAAGATATTGAAAACAGTTAGATATTACAATAGTTCTAAATACAAAGTTAAAAAAATCTACGGGTTAAAGTTTTAGAGTTATACAAAATAGGAAATAATTTTTGGCGCCAAATTTGGCGATATTTCGGCGAAACTCGTCAATGTCGACGACATTTGGCGAGATTTTAAGCATAAACCAAACAATGACAGATTATCGCCAAATTTGGCGATATTTCGCCAAAACTCGCCAAGAACGATGACAAATGGCGATACTTTGGGCATGGACGAAATGACTGACTATCGCCAAATTTGGCGATATTTCGCCAAAACTCGCCAAGGTCGAGGACAGACGGCGAGATTTTGGGCATGTACCAAACAATGACTGTCTACAGTTGTGTTATAATGAAGATGTCCATAGACATTAAGGTACTGAAATTCTTTTCGGTGGTCCTGTAAATAAACTCTCCAGTAGATTGGAACCAAAAATCGAGATGCACAACTAGATGTTACAACATTCTTATATATGAAATTTCATAATAGTTTTTGAGATTTGAGAGTTAAATATGCACACACGTACACCAAAAGTCGCCAAGCTTGGCGACTTTTGGCATAGTTCTTGAGGGAGGCACGTGACCGTGGTCGGACCATTACCTAACTTATGTGGTAGGACGGTATTGTGCTTGAAATGGATGAATGCCCCTAAAATTGCTATTGACCGTAATGTATTGGAAATCTTTTGAGTGTTCCTGTAGCAGAACTATAAATGATAAAGACACTTTTTTTAATAGAGAAATTCATTTTCTAACTCTTTACAGCATATATCACTTCTGAGTCGTTTGAAATAGCCCAATACCTCTAAAAAACGCTTTGATGAATTTCGGCCCATAGAGCGTAATGTATTTCGAATCTTTTGGGCGGTCCTGTAGATAAACTATTCAGTCGAATGGAACCGAAAGGGGAGGTGCACAACTAGATGTTACAACAATCTTAAATATAAAGTTTCAACATTCAACGCCTAACAGTTTTTGAGATATGCCAGTTTAATGAATTTCGGCCCATTGAGCGTAATGTATTTCGAATGTTTTGGGCAGTCCTGTAGATAAACTATCCAGTCGAATGGAACCAAAAGGGGAGGTGCACAACTAGATGTTACAACTATCCAAAATATGAAGTTTCGACATTCTACGCCTAATAGCTTTTGAGTTAGGCGAGTTTAATGAATTTCGGCCCATAGAGCGTAATGTATTTCGAATCTTTTGGGCGGTCCTGTACATAAACTATCCATTCGATTGCCACCAAAAGGGGAGGTGCACAACTAGATGTTACAACTATCCAAAATATGAAGTTTCGACATTCTACGCCTAATAGCTTTTGAGTTAGGCGAGTTTAATGAATTTCGGCCCATAGAGCGTAATGTATTTCGAATCTTTTGGGCGGTCCTGTACATAAACTATCCATTCGATTGCTACCAAAAGGGGAGGTGCACAACTAGATCATAGAACAATCCTAAATATCAAATCTCAACATTCTACGACCAATAGTTTTTGAGATATGCGAGTTACATACATACGTACGTACGTACGTACAGACGGCATGGAAAAACTGTCCACAGTAGACTCGCCACTGGTCAAAATGAGTTGCAGACGCGTTAATATGATCGTGCATGCTAGCCTACGATGAGATGCATCGAAAAAATTTTTAAAATTCAATTTAGAGGTAGTCAAAATCGGTTTTTATGTCGAAATTTGGCCCCCAAAATTTTTCGGGATCACATTACTTCCTTATACTACGTACAAGGAAGTAAAAATATATTATTATAAGACGTAATATGGGCGTAAATTATACGTAAAGTTTCTGATCAATAACGCGCGTTTTTCGAGTCGGGAACGGATGCCATATTAAAGAAAGAATTTTTTTTAGTGTGGCATAAAAAAAAATATAAAAAAAAACATGTACGGGAGAAGAAACTTCCTGAAACTTAAGATAGGAGTCTTGTAGCATCTTACAGGAAGAGGCTAATGAAAGCGAAATTACACAATACTACGAAAAAGGATCTGGCTATTACTCTCTCTCTTCTTCTTTTCTTCTTCTCTTTTTTTTTTTTTCTCTTTTTTTATTTTTTTTATTTATTTATTTTTTTTTTTTTTAAGCGCTTGGCTCTCTACATTGAAACTACTGTCTGAAGTCATTCATGTTGCAACCTTAATATAACGATCGAGCAAATAGAATAAATGGAAAGGGTTATAAGCATGAAAAATTAGAAACGACACTTAACCCTTTGAGGCGCAACCCTTTCTCAGTGCTGAAAAAAGGGCAGCCGTTACCATCGCTCGACTTAACTACCAGCAAGAGGGCGGACGATCGAAACATTCACGCGTGCCACAGATTTAGAGACCCCTTTTTGACGACAGCTGGCTGTGCGAAAACTTTTTAAGCTTTGAGGCGCCCCATGAGCTATTCGATCGACCGCCGTGTTAATAGTAGTTAAATGGCAACGGCTGCACTTTTTCAGAGTTGAGAAGTCTATCCAGTGGGTCTTGTATATTGATGTGAAAATGCTTGCGTAAGTTAGACCTTTTTACTATATATATATGTATTCTAATGGCAGAGAGCTTGATAGTTCATATTTTAGATTGTTTCGATTTAATAATTTTAATCGCGTTTAAACATGTCTTCAAAATTGTATATTATTTATTGTTCAATAAAATTTGATTAAATATTTTTTATTGTGTTTAAACATGCTTTCAAAATAAATATAATGTATATTGTACAATTAAAAAAAACTTGTTTCATTTATTTATTAGCACCAGAGTGCTATTAATTTCAACCTTACTTTTTGTGTAGACACGATTTTGGTACAATTTCCGAGTCGAGTCACTTTTAAAATGGGTTTGCCATAGATAACGTGGAAGGGGGGGGCGCGCTAATAAAATGTTGAAAGTCGCACAAGGTTTGCAATTTTTGATAAAGGATCGCTAAACTGGGTGCCAAAATGCGACAATTTATCATAAATATGTATCGAATATAGTTAGAAAACGCCTGGCGAACATTGTAAAATAGTTTTAGTCGGCGATTTCAATATAGATTTCAATTCCGAAGATGTGTTTGTTCTATGGATGAGAGAAGACAAATACGGTACACTCATAGATTATGATACACTTTCTAAATGGTATTATAAAGGTGAAGTACAGTTTGACTATGCCTGGTGAAAATTGTTAAACAGTTTTGGTACGCGATTTAGAATGGATTTCAATTTCAAAGAAGTGTTTTGTGGAACAAGAAAGGAAAACACAGCACATTTGGAATATGCTTGGCGAAATTGGAGGATAGTTGGAATATGCTTGGCGAAGATTGTAAAACACAGTTTCAACATGCGATTTTAAGATAGATTTCGATTCCAAAGATGTGTTTTATGGAACAAGAAAGAGTGGGTTCCTATTTTAACACCCCCACTCTCGCCAACTTAAAAAATCGCCGCACTTTGGCGAGCTTCGCAGTCATGGGTCTCTAGGAGTTATGCACGTTTCAACGCTCCCAAAAGAACTAGATGAAAACTACAGTGAACAAATGAGCGATCAACGCACCCGTTAAGGAATTTGAAGACACTTAATTACTAAAACTACATTCATTGGCAACCCAAAATAAATAAAAATGTACCGGTATGCTGTACTTACATGTTTCCGAAATCGCCATTTTAATTCTAAATGACGATTGCGACATAAATACAAAAAATCGTCGTGGTAGCTCTATATGTTTAATGATCGCCACCTTAGCGAGAGTCTGGGCATTTCAGTAGGAATCAACCCACGAAAGACAAACACGGCACACTCATGGATTGTGATGCACATTCGAAACAATATTTAAAACGGTGAAGTATAGTTGGAATATACTTGGCGAAGATTGTAAAATAGTTTTAGTAGGCGATTTTAGGATAGATTTTGATTCCAAAGATGGGTTTTTCCAAAGAAACATACTACTCACTCATGAATAATGATACCCTTTCCAACCTCGGAATAAGGAAGAAAATAGGGACGACGCATAAATTATGATACGCTTTTAATCTATAGCACTTTGGAGCGTATTTAAAATCTGAAAGGGTTTCAGATTTTTTTTTTTTTTATTATTTATTTATTTTTCAAAAAGGGCATTTATTTTCAATTTTATGACTGCAATTTTAATTTAAAATTTTCAAATGTTATATAAGCAATAAACTAATTAAAAACAGTTACGAGATTTCTTCTGTTACAATGGTTAGAAATTATCACAAACCTGAGAGCATCACAATGAATAAAATGGTAATTAATTGAACGTTCCCTGGGTGTTGGGGGTCACTGCAACAGGGGTTCGGGAAAACAAGGTTAAAAATAATGAACGCATTCATTTTGAATAAAGATTTTGCAAAAAAAAAAAAAAGAGAGAGAGAGAGAGAGGGGGGGGGGTAACGCGAAGTAGCTAAACGATCTGATTTAACCCTTTAACGTGCAGTGTTCCCGCTCTGGGAGCACCCAACTCGGACGTTTTGACTGTTGCCAGTCACGAAGAATAGATTGTATTTCTATAAAAAAAATTGCGGGTGACCTAGCTCCACGAGATTCCTTTACTTTTTAGCACGTCATTTCCCGTCAAAAAATGGTCACGATTCTTTTGAACAGCACTGACATCTGATGAAAAAGTGGAAGAATGCGAGACCAGCTGGATAGATTGCCCCATGCTGAAAAAAAAGGGCAGCCGTTGCCTTTGCTCGACTGAACGACCCGCAAGAGGGCGGACGATCGAAACGTTCATCGCGTGCCACAGATCGCGATGAACGTTTTGATCGTCCGCCCTCTTGCTGGTCGATAAGTCCAGCAAAGGCAACGGCTGCCCTTTTTTTCGGCATTGGGAAAGGGTTGCGCCTCAAAAGGTTAACTGGAGATCCCACAGAACTTGAAAGAATTCCTGCTTCCTTAAAAAAAAACAAGTAAGTGATGCAACATGTCATGCATTCATTACAACCATAGACAACCCAAGAGCCCAGGTTAGACAGACTGCCGTTCTACCTCAGGAATGCTAACAATATGCAAAATAAATCAGAATGAAATATTACACTCGGAGAAAACAGATTCCCCCCCCCCCTTTCTTCTTCCGAGAAAAGAAAGAAAATGAAAAGATGAATGGGAACCCTATTATGACTGCAAAGTTTAGAATTACGAAATGACGCAATACGAATTCCTCGCTGCACAACACTGAAGTAGAGAATTAAAAAATTAAAAAAAAATAACACGGAGTAAGAGTTGGCTGGGCTGAAACCAGACGGCAGAGAGAGAGAGAGAGATTGGAAAAGGAAGATCAGTGCAAATCGCTTTGAAAGTACAAGTGTTTTATCAAAACATGTTGCTTGTAAGAAAAGATGAAAAGCGAAAAGGTAAATCATGAGGGAACGCATCGATTGCAAAACATTTTCCAACAGTTTTATCCGTGGTTGTACATGGTTTCTACAGATTTCACAGCTTTTGCTTCCCTGACTTTCCCTGACATATATCATGCCCTTCCATGACTTTTTATCTACCGTGCTTTCCTGAATATTGCGTTTCTATTTTTAATATCACATCCTTTAATTAAAACTTTTTATATATCTTGCCCCTTTTTTTTACAAATAATAATAATAAAATCAATAGACACAAAAATATTTTTTGACATCACTGGATTCTAACAAAAACCGTGTTAGATAATAATTTAGGATAAAATTAAGACTATTTCAACGGAACAAGATATGTTAGTAAAGGACACATTTTAAAATTATTTCTAAGGTTAAATGAGAAAATGAAAATAAAACAATTTCTACCATTAGGTTCAAACAGGAAGTATTTTCTTGATTTTGCCGCAAAATTCAAATAGTCTTGCATTTCCCTGACCTTTCTTCCATTTCTTCAAATTTCCCTGACATTTTTCCCAAATCCCTGACTTTCCCTGACTAAAACTCATTTCCCTGACTTTCCTGGTCTGTAGAAATCCTGTTATATATCTATAAGTCTAAGGATGCGTATTATCTTTATTATTACTTTTGAAAACTTTTCATTTTTAATCTTGAACCATAGTGTTCAACTTGCTCGCTCTCACCGTTAGAGCAACGCTGACCCCAATCAATCAAATGATCAATCTGGGAAACAGCATCTGTCGAAGAAAGACAAGTCTTTTCTGCTGTATCTAGTGATATACTATTCGAACGAATTCCAAAATGCATTGCTACTAATCGAACTTAATCAAAAATCGATTAATAGAATAGTCAGTATTCATAATTTTTACAATTCGAATAGCCCTCGCGATATACTATTCGAGATTTCGATTGCCATGTGCTATTCGAATGCTATATGACCTGAGCGTTCAAATTAATTTTGCAAGAACCTGTACAAGAGCTTTAAATGCCAGTTCCATTCTTTAGGCCATTATAGTGGGGTATATATTTATTTCATTGTGCTAGAAATAAGAGTGCCTAGCCTCTGAACTGCCACAGACCGTAATGTATTGGAATTATTTTGAATATAAAAGAACTATAGATGCTAATTACTTTGCTTTTAAAAAAATGCGAATTTTGTTTTCTCTAAAACAGATGAACGACTCAAAAAGAAACGATTTCAAAAATAAAAGCCCACAGAGTGCAATAAATTGGAATTTTTTTTATGCTCCTGAAAAACAACTATAAATATGCTACGCACGCTATTTTCGATGGACAACATTATTTTGTAGATATGAATTAGCACATGTTGATTCTGTTTTGTTTGAAATAGGTCAGTGCCTCTAAATAAGCTTAAACAATGAATTTTCATTGAACGTTAATGTATCGGAAATTTTCTGGATACTCCTGTAAAAGAATTGTAGAAATGCTGCATACAATATTTTCTATAGGGTAATGCCAATACTCAAAATGGCAGGAGGAACATTTCTACCATCTAAATCAGGAATGGGCAAACTTTTTCGGTCGCGGGCCAAAAATCGAAAAAAAAAAAAAAAAAGTTTGGCGGGCCAAGATAAATTTTTCTAAAATTTTAAAAACAATATACAAGTATTACAATTTAAATAGGTTAATGAGATGAATGAAATTGCGATTTCATTTTTAAAAGTTCCTTATATTGAGGTTCGAAGTGAGATGCACTGATTCTAAGGAACGAGGCTCAATGCTCATCTGTCATACTACTACTGGAAGAATTCTCTCTAAGGTTCATAGTTGAAAACACTTGTTCACATATATAAAATGAAGCAAACGTAGCACTGATTTCCTGGGGGGTGTGATATTAAATTTGGGAAACTAACTTTCGATAATGATTTGTAAAACTCTAACTTTGGCATACTGAGAAACAACTGCTTGAGATGATTGTTAGATTGCAACTCAATTAATGCAAGCTGCAAATCTGATCTCACTGCTTCATAATTTAGGATGAAAGGCATGGTCAAAATATCCTATTCTGTTTGAATGGCATTGAAATCTTGAAATCTGCGTTCGAACTCAAAATGCGGGTTTTTTCAAGCCATCTTCATAATTCTTAATATGGATATATAATAAATAAATATATATCTTCTTTTAATTTCCGTCGGACCGGTATATTAAAATTCTATCCGCGGGCCGGATTTGGCCCGCGGGCCGTAGTTCGCTCATTCCTGATCTAAATCACATTAGAACTAAATTTTATGAATTCAAAATTTCTGTATTCAAAATTTCTAGAACTAAATATTATGTTTCAAATTTTTATGTATTTTTTAAAGTTGATTTTTTTTTTGTTTTTGTTTTTTTTAAATTACGTGTCTATTGATCATACTACTTTTGCTCAACACGGGCCCAATCTAGTTCGCAGGGGCCCTGGGGATGCGCCCCGTCTCGTCCCTCTCTCATAGGGCCTGGAAATAAAATACAGTACACTCTCGATAATCCGGCCGCCGGTGAGTCCGGCACGTTCAATCATCCGGTGCTGTTGTGGAGAACACACGTGCCATATCGTCTTTCGATTCACCGACCACCACGCGCATGCGTAAGACAAGCATGCCTGCTCTCGTGCTTACCTTCTTCGTTCGTATTTGTCTGCAAACCGAATCGCTAATACTATCGCTTAGTTGCGAACAATGATAAAAGCAGAAAAACTCATTACAGGTGAAGACTCGCCCGGACTTTAAAAGATTTCTCTCGAAACAGCTCGAGTCGAACAGTACGTTGACCGAATAAACAATATTTCGAAGTTATGTCATTTTGTTGTGTTCGTTTTTAAGCTCTTGTAGGTAGCGGAAAGCGTGGGTTTTATTTTCAGCCTTTCTTTCTATGTATATTTTAGAAACTTAATTTAGCTCACTATTTGATGCACAACGTGGTAGTGTTTTCAATATTCTGCGGTGGGTTTTTTTTTTTCTTTTAAATGATATATATGTACAGGGAAATACAGGCTCATATTTATATGTTTGGCGCTTTTATTGAAATGAATTGAGGGCAAAAGGAAGTAACAGTTATACGTTCATTAATGCTAATGAGGTTCATTAAAAAAATAAGACATGCTAAGTTACCAGCCAAAAAGCACGATATTTCTTGTGCATCTATTTTTATGATGTCGTGCATTCCTATCACGCAAATTCAGCACAATTATTATTATTTTTTTTAATGTAAATAAATATTTCTTTGGTGGACTAAACAAATTAAAATTCAAAACTTACAAAACGAAAACGTAAAGAAGGTGTCCACTCATATCAGGAGACAAAAATAGTATCATTAGTATCCTCATCGACTAGAGATGAGTTCGGGCTCATTTTTTGAAGCCTGAGCCCGAGCAATACTATTTAAGTCGGAGCCCGAGCCCGAAATTTCAGTATTTTCAAGATTTAAAAAAAAATTCAATTACTTCACTGATAGAATACAATAAATTTTGCCGTTTGTGCAAATGAAAGACAAATAAAGTCGTAAACTCCGAATGCACTTTCTAATTCTTTGTATCCATCCTTTATCAAAAAATGTCGGATCTTATGACTCACTAAGGAATATAAACCGCCGTTCTAAAATACTCAAAGAGCTTCACGCACCTTCTTGGCGCCCCGATGCAGCTATTTTTATTTATTTATTTTATAAGTGCTTTTACTTTTCTCATGAATCACTTTTTAAAATCTGTTTCAAGCAGTATGTTCAATAAAGGAGAAATTTTTCATGAGCCCGAGCCCGAACACAATTGTGAATTACAGAGCCCGAGCCCGGTTCGGGCCCGGGCTCGGGCTCGGGCTGAGCCCGTCTCATCTCTATCATCAACATAAAAAAAGGCGGCAGTTTAGTAGCCATTTTCTTAATTTTAGTTGCGAAAACAGTACAGTTTTTACATAATTTTGTAGTTAAGAAGTAAGCATACGTCATTCTATGATTCTGAAATGAATACAATGACAAATTAAAAATCTTCACAGCAGAGTATGTAGTACATTTATTTTTATAGCACGATTAAAAAAAAAAAAAAAAAAAAAAAAAAAAAGATTAGAATGTTTCATGAAAGATCAATAGCAAATTTGAAAAGAAAAGGGAGTTGGCAAAATCCGAAATAGGAGACGCCTTGGAGAAAAGTATAAGTAAAAGAAAAATTGAAGAGAGTATGAAAATGACATTTTATATCAAAAAACTCGCCCAGGTCGCCTAATCTTTAAAAGAGTAGCAAAAGTCTCCTTTTTAGTCGCCGATGGGCACCCTGCGTAAAACATCAGTAAAAGTAGGAGAGAGGCGGATCATGCGTTTCCCCCACGAACTGGAAAATATGTCCCCTTATTAAGGAGTTCAACCCACTTATTGAGCTCCGATTTAACCCTTTGAGGGGCAACCCTTTCCCAATGCTGAAAAAAAGGGCAGCCGTTGCCATCGCTCGACTGAACGACCAGCAAAATGGCGTACGATCGAAACGTTCATCGTGTGTCACAGATCGAGAGACCCCTTTTTTGACGGCAGCTGGCTGTGCGGCACAGTCAACGGAACAGTTTGAACGTTTGAACAGTTTGACAGTTTGACAGTTTGAACGTTTCGATCGTCCGCCCTCTTGCGGGTAGTTAAGTCGAGCGATGGCAACGACTGCCCTTTTTTCAGAATCTATCCAGCAGCTCTCGCATTCTTCCATTTTTCAGCAGATGTCAGTGCCGTTAAAAAGAATCGTGACCATTTTTTTACGGGAAAGGACGTGCTAAAAGGTAATGGATTCTCGTGGAGCTACGTCACCCGCAACTATTTTTATAGAAATCCAATCTATTCTTCATGACTGGCAACAGTCAAAACGTCAGAGTTTTAAAGATCCATTCCGGGAAGCGACGTTGGTAACAAAAGGAATGTCTTCTCCAGGGTGTATTTTCAATTCATGATAAGAGCGAACAGGTTAGACCAGGATTCAAGACTAAAATGACGTGCCATAGCTACACACCCATACCCCGTCTTTGAAACTTTCCCGAATCCGCCAGAGCTCTTAACCCTTTAACGTGCAGTGTTCCCGCTCTGGGAGCACCCAACTCGGACGTTTTGACTGTTGCCAGTCACGAAGAATAGATTGGATTTCTATAAAAATAGTTGCGGGTGATAGAGCTCCACGAGAATCTTTCACTTTTCAGCACGTCCTTTCCCGTCAAAAAATGGTCACGATTCTATTGAACAGCACTGACATCTGCTGGAAAATGGAAGAATGAGAGAACAGCTGGATAGATGGCCCAATGCTTACGAAAGGGCAGCCGTTGCCATCGCTCGACTGAACGACCAGCAGGATGGTGGACGATCTAAACGTTCATAGCGTGCCACAGATCTAGAGATCCCTTTTTTTGACGCAGCTGGCTGTGCAGCTGCGGAGCTGCTGGATAGATTCTGCAAAAGGGCAGCCGTTGCCATCGCTCGACTGAACGACCAGCAAGAGGGCGGACGATCGAAACGTTCAGTGCGTGCCACAGATCGAGAGACCCCTTTTTTGACGACAGCTGACTGTGCCGCACAGCCAGCTGCCGTCAAAAAAGGGGTCTCTCGATCGGTGACACACGATGAACCTTTCGATCGTCCGCCCTCTTGCTGGTCTTTGAGTCGAGCGATGGCAACGGCTGCCCTGCCCTTTTTTCAGCATTGGGAAAGGGTTGCGCCTCAAAGGGTTAAGCAGACATAAACAAGACTGAAGAAGGAAAAAAAAACAAAAAATTCAAGGAGTCTCTTTAAGGTATCAAACTAAATTTCCGCCTCCTCCAACACACAAAAGAGTGAACCGAGAAAACAAGGGTCTCTTTATTGTCTTCCCCGGGTGTGACACATTTTTGAACCGTGTCCAGGGCATTTCTGAAAATCCAACAACTCCAGAGAACGAGGGAATTTTCGCGAAAAAAAGCCCCCCACCACACCACCAACACTTTTGCTTACTTATTGCCTACTCACACTCCCAGAAACGAATTGTTCTCGCCTTTGATTAATTGCTCCGAGATGACAAAATCCTGATAACACAAGTCGGTTGCAGTTAGGGATCGCTTCTTTTTTTTTTTTTTTTTTTTTTCGGGTCCTGGCAAGCATCGTCTGCTGCTGCCACATTAGTACACCACCAGACAATGAGGGGGGGGGGGGGAAGAATTGAACGATTTCTAATTGGCCGAGACGCCGCGACTTAATTGTCAAGCCACGTCTTTTGTCACGCCTAATACCGTTCACTTGTTTTGGGGGTATGTTTGTGTTTTTTTTTTTTTTTTTTCACCGAGCAATTCTTTTTTCAACACTCTCCAGCATACTTGAAAAGTGTCTATGACTTCAATCATACTGTCTGTTCTTCCACGTTCTCACGATAGATCTTCTTCTTGCAATGGGGGAGAGGGGGAAATTGCCTGACAAACTATGAAAAAGAGTTTTTTTTTTTTCAACAGAGCCATTAAAGGTCTATGGGCATTCATTGGCTGCATTCGTAAACGCCAAACGAGTTACACTCGTGCAATGAGTTTCCATCTAAGGCGTTCGTAAAGGAAACTGGGTGCATACAGTTTTTAAACTAGAGCGTTCGTATACAAAACTGAGTGCGATTCGTTTCAAACGAAATAAACCGATCTCTGCTAAGGTTTCGTCAGTTGTTTAGAAGATACACTTGCTGCACGTTGTTGTTGTTTTCAAAATGGCGTCCGTTGTTATGGAATAGTATGTTGTTGCGAAAAGTATTTTACGGTTTCTAAAGCTGCAAATATTATTTTTTTGAGGAGGAAATTCATGCGTACGTTAGAAAATGCTACGAAGGTAGATAATTTTTCAAAGGTAATCATTTTCTTGTACTTTCCATTTTAGTCAATTAAAAAATGCATGTTTTAGTGTTGAGATTAAAGTTGATTGAATCCATTATTAGCGAAATTTGAACTTCTCTTGCTAAATACTTTTGAAAAAATAAAGTTGAAATTTCTAAATTTTGATTTGGGCACTTCAATGATGGCCCCTCTTTCTTTTTAAAATCCTGTTGATTTTATATTGAGTATGTACTAAAAACTCTCCTCAAACTATTCATATCTAAAAATGAGTATTTCAATTCTTGTAAAGATGGCTTTACATAACTTTGTGAGGTAAGCTTTATATAGCTTTTCAAAGTTTTAGCGTGATTCAAATAAATAATGAGCATTGAAAATTGGAGAAAGGTGCAATTTCAGAATAAGCTCTTAAAGAAAAATCCCGAGGCCCAAAATAGGATCTAAAAGCCTCAGACTCGGGCCAAAATCCTAAGACCTGGCACGCCTGTACTAATAATGATAACTCTAATACAAATTAATAATGCATTTTATGTTTAATTTAAGATGCCAGAAAGCAGTCGATAAAAATTGTCAGCAGTAAGACGAACACCTATAACTTGAATGCATACTGCTGTAATGCAGGGCATGGGATATAATGCGCCGTCGCAGATGCTCTACTAGATTTTATTATAAAATAAAAAAACAACTTAATTATTTTCCCAGAGCAATAGCTTCTACCAAGAAATGCAACTTAATCTTTTATCTTTTAGATGTCCACTGCAATATTTCATCCAAAATGCATTAAGTAAAATATATGGGAGACTCTTTTCGAGCCTTAAAATATCAAAGATTCAAATATTTATTCCGATAAGTGGACTGGTTATTCCATTGCCGAAAGCATTTCACTTCCATACTCGACGTCTGCAATTTGGGAGACAGCAATATTTTTCCTGAAGCAGGGGCGTTCCATTATCCAATATTCCATTAAGCGGTAACGTCTGAATCAATACGTTTATTTAACCTTGATATTTTTTATATATTTTTTTTTCAAACTATAATACTTGCACTCTCTTTTTTTTTTCTGTACAACTGCATTGCTGTATGCAATGTCGAATATGCGATGCTAATAGACAAAGGAGATTTTTTTAAATATATATAATAACATAATGAAAGCTGGCAGAGGAAATTTTCAAGCAACTTTGTAGGACCGCATTTTTACAAAAATATGAAAAATATTGAATAATAATTAGTTATGTTAAAAAAAAAGAAGAAAAAGGAATCGTTAATATTGCTGTTTTGGTAGGGGGGGGGGGGCTTACAATTATTGTTTCATGATATACGAAAACCTGGAAATTCTCAGAATAGATGTGAGAAACTTTTTCTTTTTTATAAATATCGAATTTTGATGGCATTAAACTCTTTACCAATCCGAGCCTTATAGCCTATAGTGAGTGCATTACAGAAATCGTAAATAGGTGGAATAGTATTTAGTTTTATTCTATAAAATTAAAACGCTTACATATTATTAACATACTTTTTCAAAAAACATAATAACAATAATAAAAAAATATTAGACGACTAAAAAATATATTATTATTGACTTTTATTTGAATAACATAAAAACTGTACACTTTGTCTTGCATATGTAACACAATAAAGCTTCACAAAAAGAAAGGGCGCGCGGGGGGGGGGGGGGTTGAATGTGCGAAATTTGAAAAAAAAAAATTTACTTGGAGATCTACAGTGGCATTTTAAATGCCTATTAAACGGCAGAAACATTTTTATTTTTATCATCATCGCATATTCTTTATGGCACATTTTATTTTTGGGGAACAGCTTAAAAACAAAGCCATTCGGGCGTTGGCTACTTACCCGTATGCGATATGCACACAAGATCATTATCTAATGAGCAGGTTTACCAAAATAAAAAGCTGGCAAATTAATCATCCGAAGGGGAAAACAGCAGCTTAAAGATTCAATTTCTCAGAGCATGGAGATAAAGAGGAGAAATTCATGATTTATATGGGATATAATAACGTGTACTTATATGGGCTGTAATAAATGCGAAAATCTGACCAATAACCCGAAACAATTACAGAGAGCAGCCTCTTTGATCATTATCATAATTATTATTATTATTAAATCTTTGTTAAAAACAACAATCAGCCATATCTAACTGAGCATTACATTTCGTAATTATTGGATAATGCTCAGAAAGGTTAAGGTAACCCCACCCCCCAAAAAAAAGAAGGAATTCGTTGCTAATCGTGTCTTGATTATTTTACTATTAATTACAAGCAAAGCCGTAAACATTTTGACTTTTTTAGAAAAAAAATCTGGAGTGACTCCACTCGACTTTCCGAACACTTACGATTAAGATCATGACCAAGCATTTAAATAAATTTGAATCGATGAATCATTCAAACATATATACCAAATTGAAGCTCGATCGAATGTACCGTTTAAACGCTAGCGCACTTTCAAGAATTTCTCACCATAGGCCATAATGTAAAAGAAATCTTTGTCGTAGCCCTGTAGAAAAACTATAAGTCCTATAAACATCGAAATCAATACCGGTCTTACAATGGTGGTTTATAACATGTATACCCAATTTGAGCTCAATCGAATGTACCGTTTAAACGCTAGCGCACTTTCCAAAATTTTCCTCCATAGGCCATAATGTAAAAGAAATCTTTGTCGTAGCCCTGTAGAAAAACTGTAAGTCCTATACACATCAAAATCAATACCGGTCTTGCGAAGGTGGTTTATAACATGTATACCCAATTTGAGCTCAATCGAATGTACCGTTTAAACGCTAGCGCACTTTCAAGAATTTCTCCCCATAGGCCATAATGTAAAAGAAATCTTTATTTTATCCCTGTAGAAAAACTGTAAGTCCTATACACATCAAAATCAATACAGGTCTTGCGACGGTGGTTTATAACATGTATACCCAATTTGAGCTCAATCGAATGTACCGTTTAAACGCTAGCACACTTTCCAGAATTTTCCTCCATAGGCCATCATGTAAAAGAAATCTTTGTCGTAGCCCTGTAGAAAAACTGTAAGTCCTATACACACCAAAATCAATACCGGTCTTGCGACGGTGGTTCATAACATATATACCCAATTTGAGCTCAATCGCATGCCCTGTTCAGGAGCTATCGTGTTCACTCACATACACACAAACACACATACACAAACACACACACACATACACACATACATACATACATCTCGTAAAAATAGCATAAATGAATTCAGAAGACCTCAAAACGTGTCAATACACCAAAATCTCGAATTCGAATTTTTTCATGATTACAATACTTTCCTTACATGGTACATGTTCGGAAAGTAAAAATAAGAAGAAGAAAAGGAATTCGGGGCTAACAATGTGCTGATTTCTGTAACTATTAATTACAAGCAAAGCGTCAAACATTTTGATTTTATTCATTTTCAACGTTTGAATAATTTAATATAAAAAGAACTTGGATGAGAATTATAAGTAATGAAATCTAAAATTTACTTCCCCTCCTTCACAAAATTTTAATGAATAGGTCTTCTTTTGCCTGTTATTCAAAAAAAAAAAAAATATTTATATGCATGAAAAAAGACCGATTTTCAACCCAGCTCCTAGATAAATATCTTCTCGCTGCAGACCCAGATCCGTGCAGACCTCTAGTAACGTTATGCTTTTCTTCGTTCTCTTTGCAAAAAAAAAAAAAAAAAAAAAAAAAAACATACAACGCCCAACCAATCATACTTCCAAACTGATTATACGTTTCTGTTTCCCAGAGCCACAAATCTCAAGGGAGAGTTTTTAAGTATTTCGAAATTTATCTTCGAAAAGTGCATCATCATCCCCCGCATTCACATAAATTACATAAGCATATTCGAAGAAGACCAAAAGCAATCTCGGCCAAAGCTTAAGAACGGGCTGAAAGATGACTCATCCTTTGATGCATGAGTCTCATGACTTTTCCAGACACAAATTTCATTAACTTCCGTGAAACGAACAAACAAAAAAGGTTAGCAATTTTTGACTCTTTAAGAGAGAGTTCTGTGTTCGATCTTGTCTTGGATGCGTGCTTGAATGAGGAAACTGAAAATTAATTTTGAAATATAGCAGCTTGTTTCTATTATATCCAAGCAGGTGTTTTATTTATTTATTTTTCTAGATTGAGAAAAGGGAGGGGGGGATTTATATTACATGCAAGCTTATAGTAGTTAAAAAATAATAATCCCATTAAAAGAAAAATCATTTCTTTTTTTTTTTTTTTAGTTAAAAAATGATAATCTTGATCATTTTAGTTCCTTCAGTAGAATAGTTGCAAAAATGATTTAGTTGAGCAATATTTGAGTAGAAGGAAAACGATATTAATTCTTAGATTAGAATGTTGTCATTCATCAACAGAAAAATTATGAAACCGGCTGTAAAAAATGCAATATCCACCTATGATAATTCTCATTAAATACTGTATAGTTAAAATTGCAGATGGCTGTGTTTTATAATTATTATTAAAATATGTTGCATATAGAAAAGAGGTTTAAAGTAAATAAATAAAAGATGTGGCTATACATAAGCAAACTTTCTTACTATTTAAACAAAAACTATCGAAAATCTTTTAAGCTAAGTGATATTTATCTTGCGTTGTTATTAATATTATTTTGCAATTGCATGTCATTTAAAAAAATACTGTACTTTTATTAATAGAAGAAAGTTGGATTATTGTACAAATATACCCGAATTTTTTATTGTTATTATTACTTTATTTATTTAATATTTTTATGTTCTAAATTTTTTAATTGAATTTTAATCCTACATTACTTTCCACCAATACAGGGTGGTCAAAAAAAAAAAAAAAAAAAAAAAAAAAACTTATCCCACATATGGATCTCTATCCGCCGTTTAATTTCAATCAATGAAGACGCGATTTCACATGTAGTTATTCAATGCGTTCGTGATTGGGCAACAATCACAACTCAAAATCACGCGTGTCAACCGTTATTCTAAGATTTTTTTTTTCCCCGTAAATGTCCCGCAATTTTGAAAAGTAGCTGTTTGCAAGAGGGGTGCGTAAAAAACACTTGTGAAGAGACATCCTGGTGATTCCCCCCTCCCCCCCCTGCAGCAGCTAAAAGTCCCTTGATTTTTTTTGAGCCCTTTAAGCCTCGCCGCCGTCAAAATCACGGGCTCAGCTTTCTCCCTCTATTTTTCGCGCCCGTGATATTGCCGGGCGATAGTCTTCAAATGGGATGCGCCCGAAAGGTAAGAGCATTGCAATTCTTATGCACGCATTTTTTTTTATGCATTTCATTTTTACACAACAGACTGTTTTAGACTTAATTGGGATAACCAAAAATTAGGGGGTTTCAGGGGGGGTCTCCCCCTGACGAGGCTCGAACAGCCGAGTTTTTTATTTTACGAAGTCAGTATAATAAAATTCTCCTCCAGTGTTTAAAACATATAATTTTAATGATTTCCTGCTTATCACAAAACACACTTTCAGTCACAATAACCCTGAATGTTGGCTTTTCCTAGAAACTGAACTTTTTTTTTTTCTTTTCTTTCGCGCTCAAAAAATGTCCAAAACCTTAAAATGAATACGCATATTGCGCATGCACTTATTACTTTCCGAACATGTACCATGTAAGGAAAGTATTGTAATCATGAAAAAATTCGAATTCGAGATTTTGGTGTATTGACACGTTTTGAGGTCTTCTGAATTCATTGATGCTATTTTTACGAGATGTATGTATGTATGTGTGTATGTGTGTGTGTGTATGTGTGTTTGTGTGTATGTGAGTGAACACGATAGCTCCTGAACGGGGCATTCGATTGAGCTCAAATTGGGTATATATTAGAGATGAGACGGGCTCAGCCCGAGCCCGAAAGCCCGAGCCCGAGCCCGGGCCCGGCTCGGGCTCTGTAATTCACGATTGCGTTCGGGCTCGGGCGGGCTCGGGCTCGTGAAAAATTTCTCCTTTGTTGAACATTATCCTTGAAACAGATTTTAAAAAGTGATTCATGAGATAAATAGACGTACTTATTTTTTAAAATATCGGCACGGGGGACTAGAAGGTGTGTGAGGCTCCAAAATTTATTGTATCTTATTAACGAAGTAGTTAATTTTATTTGTCTTTAGCTGAAATTTCGGGCTCGGGCGGGCTCGGGCTCCAACTTTAACAATATTGCTCGGGCTCGGATTAAAAGTCTTCGGGCTCGGGCTTCAAAAAATGAGCCCGAACTCATCTCTAGTATATATGTTATAAACCACCGTCGCAAGACCGGCATTGATTTTGGTGTGTATAGGACTTATAGTGTTTCTACAGGGCTACGACAAAAATTTCTTTTACATTATGGCCTATGGGGGAAAATTCTGGAAAATGCGCTAGCGTTTAAACGGTGCATTCGATTGAGCTCAAATTGGGTATATATATTATAAACCACCGTCACAAGACCTGTATTGATTTTGGTGTGTATAGGACTTATTGTTTTTCTACAGGCCTACGACAAAGATTTCTTTTACATTACGGCCTATGGGACGAAATTCTTGAAATTACGTTAGCGTTTAAACGGTGCATTCGATGGAGCTTCAATTTGGTATATATATTTGAATTATTCATCGATTAAAATTTATTTAAATGCTTGGTAATAATCTTAATCGTAAGTGTTCGGAAAGTGGAGTGGAGTCACTCCAGATTTTTTTTATACAATTTTCTGGAATAAAAAAAATACGGCGACTTTCATAACCGTTCTCTTGAAAATAATACGACCGTTAAGGAGTTGCAGGCGTGCGTGTATTGCAGTGAAACAATCTTGCAGGCGTGCGTGTATTGTAGCGAAAACTGTTGGTGAGTGAACGAAATTTTAAGTCACTTAGGATGCGGGCGCCATTCAATACTCGCACATTCGGGTAATTTCAATGAATTCACTCGCGGCAAGTCGCTCAAAATGCATCTTGCGTCAAGAGCGAGAGAAACTTGTCAACCCTGACCCCCCGTTAAAGTGAGCTTTCCTCTCTGCCCCATATTCTTCGTTTACTGTGTCCTCGGTGTGCCGCCAATGCATTGCCGGTGATGGACTCCTGTTTCGACAACATCCCAAAGATCTCCTTCGCACAAAACAGAGCATGAATCTGGCGATTTGCGTGAACAAACCACCGTTCTATAAACGGAAACGTCGAATGTGCCAATGAGCACCCCCCAAAAGACTGACATGCGAAGAAGAAACTTCGCCGTTTATCCCTTTGAGGCTCAACCCTTTCCCAGTGGTGAAAAAAAGGGCAGCCATTGCCATCGCTCGACTGAACGACCAGCAAGAGGGCGGACGATCGAAACGTTCATCGCGTGCCACCGATCGAGAGACCCCTTTTTTGACGCAGCTGGTTGTGCCGCATAGCCAGCTGCGTCAAAAAAGGGTCTCTAGATCTGTGGCACGCGATGAACGTTTCGATCGTCCACCCTCTTGCTGCTCGTTAAGTCGAGCGATGGCAACGGCTGCCCTTTTTTCAGCATGGGGCAATCGATCCAGCAGCTCTCGCATTCTTCCATTTTTCAGCAGATGTCAGTACTGTTAAAAAGAATCGTGACAATTTTTTTACGGAAAATGACGTGTTAAAAAATAAAGGATTCTCGTGGAGCTCTGTCACCCGCCATTATTTTTATAGAAATCCAATCTATTCTTCGTGACGGGCAACAGTCAAAACGTCAGAGTTGGGTGTTCCCAGAGCGGGAACACTGCGCGTTAAAGGGTTATGCAATGAGTGAGTGTTGGTAGCAAGGAGGAGTGTTCATGCAGGGGCCGAGCCAGGAATTTTTTTTCAGGGTCCCATTTTTGTGAAAAATCTTCATTTTTTGTGATTGTCAATACTTATTTTTGTGAATTTCAGCGTATAGTTTTTGTGAACTTTCATTGAAATTTTTGTGAAAGTCAGTTTTTTTCTTTAAGTAATTTACGAAACAAATATAAGGTAAAATTTCACTGAAAGGTTGTTTTAATTGATTATATTTTTGTAAAGGAGCCGTAAAAAATAACTTATAACAATAAAATTTGAAATAATATCTATTTTCATATTTTAGAAAAAGCTGTTCTTAATTTCGTGAGGCTTTGAATATTTTAGCATTTTTGCACATAAATTACGAGCAGAACATAATGATAATTAATTTATGTAATTTTTTAGAACGACTTCCTATGCTTTATTTCAAATTAAATGTCCTCGTGTTGTTCAGATTCATGCAGCAACGTGAAAGAAACACGAACCGATTTTGCGAACCTGCTGTAGAAAATTGGGGAAGTCTCAATTTTTTAACATACTCTTAAAAACCTGAGAAAATGAAGAAAAATCCTGAGGCCCAAAACAGAATTAAAAAGCCTGAGACTCGGGGAAAATTATTGAAACTTGGCACGCCTGAAAAAGTCACTCAATTTCCACAAAAGTCACTACTTCTAGTTCAGGGTTTCTACAGATTTCACAGCTTTTGCTTCCCTGACTTTTTCCCCCCGCTATCACGCTCTTCCCTGACTTTATCTAGCTTGCTTTCCCAAATTTTGCGTTTCTATTTTTAACATTACATTCTTTATTTAATTAATATTTTTTTATATATTTTGCCCCCTTTTTTAACAAATAATAGTAAAATTAATATATACAAGAATCTTATTTGACATCACTGGATTCTAACAAAAAACCCTGTTTGATAATAATTTGGGATAAAACTAAGCCTATTTCAACTGCACAAGATACGCTCATAAAGAACACATTTTAAAATTATTTTATAAGGTTGAATGAGAAAATGAAAATAAAACAATTTTTATACTTAGGTTCAAACAGCAAATATTAGGTTGTAACGAAAGTTTCCCGCCACCGCAAACATCGTCAGCACACAGTTCGCGTTGCGTATTGGCTCCTATAACGGTTTTTGGCATTTGAAAGAAAGAGGCTTACTTTATAACACTGTGTTGTGAAATCTGTAAAAAATATAGTTATCATTAAGTATAAGGTGTCCCAAATGGAACTATCACTCTAGAGGATTAGAACCATCCTTTACTTCCACTTGTGTTGCTAAAAGTCAGCTACATAATATCAACAAATTAGGAGTACAGCTTTAAGTACTCTTGTTGTATCCTGTGACACTGTGCAGGTTTGGTACCGAAAGTTCAAAAACAGTTATCTAAGGAGTGAGAAGTTAGTTTTTCAGGCAGATATGGCCGAAAACTTTCGTTTCAACCTGATATTTTCTTGACTTTACGGCAAAATTCAATTTTTCTTGCATTTCCCTGACCTTTCTTCAATTTCTGCTAATTTCCCTGACTTGTTTCCCAAATCCCTGACTTTCCCTGACCAAAACTCATTTCCCTGACTTTCCCGGATTTTCCAGGCCTTTAGAAACCCTGTAGTTGGAGAGGCCACTGAATTTTCCTCCAAATCGCTCGTTCTTTTATTCTTTTTTCAATTTTTTGCTAATGAAGTGTGCCAAGATCAAACCGAAATGAAAAGTCGCTAAATTTAACCCGTAAGCAGGCGTGTCTACTTTTGTAACTTAAGCACTCGCATGGGGTAAATCTTACCCCATTTTGTCTTCTTTATATTTTTGACTAAAAACGTTTAAAAACAAATTTTTGGACTTATAACGTAAAATACACCAGTTCTATTACGTTTCATGGGAAGAAAGCGTGTTTTTTATATTTATTTAGAGATTTTGTGGCAGTTTCTTTCAATATCATGCTTTCTGAGAAGAAAATCGCGTATGATATGCTTTATACCTAAGAACACTAATTACTTTATTAATAAGATATTAATTTTATTAAATAGCCTTTTGTCAATACATTCCAATAGTGTAACGTCAATTTATAGTTAATTTACATTTAGTTTATACTTAGTTTACGTTAACAACGTAATGAAACGTTGTTAGTCGCACGGGAGTATTGAATCCCAAAGTGGAATTTTCTTCCCCTTCGGATAACAAAGCAAGGGCGGCTCCAGTGAGGGGGCCATAGGGGCCATGGCCCCCTCCGAAATTTTGTTTTACAAGTTTAGATTCGCATACTTCACGATTTCAAACGTTCAATTTGCATTTTGAACAATTTATAGACCTAAGTAAAAAGTTCAATGGCCCGCTCCGAGAATTCACTCTGGAGCCGCATTTGTAACAAAGAAACGAAATTCCTTCACCCACCCCAACTAGACCTTGACTTTGAAAGGTAGAAGACGGGGCAAACTTGTTCTCAAAAAATTTCTCCCATTTTACGAAGAAAAAAAGTCGCTGGGGTGAGATTTACCCCCAGCGCGCCTGCTTACGGGTTAAAGACAAATCACAAAATGTAATGAAAAGCCGCTAAATTTATCGGCTAATCCCCTAAAATTGGCAACACTATCACAAAGGGGCACTCGGTTCCTGTCTTTGACTTCCTTTCTTGCGCCCAGCTAGCTCACTGGGAGAGTTCTCTGGACTTAGGAAACGCGCGTAACCACAATGACGCCAGAACGTCTGATCCTACAGATGGAGAGGAGAATGAACCTCTCCATCAAAAGCCTTATATGGCAGACTGCACGGTGCCCTCATATCTTTTCTTGCTCCGGCACCAAATAACGCTGATAAAAACGGCGGAGCAGTGGTTTAGCAAAGACGGGTTCTCGTTCCTTCCAAAGAAACTAGAACAGTGCATTCAGGATGTCTAAATTATTCAAAGGAAGACTATCCTAAAAAAACAAATTGATGAAGTACTAAATCAAAAGTGGACAAGGAAGGAGAAAAGTGAATTTGAATAATAATATTATTAAATAGTTAAGTAACAAAGAAAAAAAAACTGCAGCCAGTTGTTGCTCTCAATTCATTTTTTATTTTTTATTATACAGTAGACACCGTTTATAACGTACTCTCGCGGGACCTAAAATAGTAGTACGTTATAGCCGAAGTACGTTATAAACAGTACCGCCGGTAAGATTCAATATTACACAAAAAAAAGAGAGTGGGCTCATCATTTCATTGTAATATGTGTTTTAAACAGGTCTGATTTTTTAAAATTTAAATTAAACAGAGAAAATTCTTTATTCCTTACAATTTTTATTGAGATAAATAATCTGTCATTTTCTTTTGATTTAAATGGGCAGATGCTACTTTAAAGATACTGTTTTGGATATCCATAATGGACTTTTGATAGAGTCTCTGCATGATCAATGCGGCATTCAAAAATCGTGATAATGTTTTTGCAGCATTGAATGCGTCGGGTATGCTTGGTATAGGCTCCTCTGTTTCTTCTTCACTATCATCAGAATCATTATAGATAGGGCTTTTCAGGAGGCATTTACATGGATGAATGACAAATAAAAAACAGGGTCTCGTTCTTAGCCCTACCTAGCAGGCGAAAAAGATAAAAGATCGCTCCCTTCATTCATACACAATTCATCTCACTAGAGAATCTGTAAACGGACAACGAGAGTTTTTGAAGGTACTAAAATTTCCGAGAACAAAGAAATAAATATTTTTAGAAAAGCAAAATTTTATACATTTTTTAGAAAGTGAATATATCAACCTTTCAAGTATATTAGGCAAGTTGGAGTGTATAGGCTGATTATTTTACCAACTATGCGAAAAATTCCAGAGCTGGGGCTCGAACCCAGGACTACCGCTTAACATGCGGGTGCTCTACCACTGAGCTACTCTGGGACGATTCCCAGATGAAATTTCTCGCTTTTGAACCTAGTTGAACCCTCGCTGTTGAACCCTGGAGTTGTCGTGAATTAATTGTTTCATCTGTTCCCTCTGTGGTTTGCAGAGGAAGATGATAAATGATAACGGTTCAAAAGCGAGAAATTTCATCTGGGAATCGTCCCAGAGTAGCTCAGTGGTAGAGCACCCGCACGTTAAGCGGTAGTCCTGGGTTCGAGCCCCAGCTCTGGAATTTTTCGCATAGTTGGTAAAATAATCAGCCTATACACTCCAACTTGCCTAATATGCAAAATTTTATTTTTGGCTTGGGTACAAAAAGTACGTTATAGCCGAAGTGCGTACTTTTGTCAAGTTCGTTTTAACCGAAGTTCAATAACATTATAAATATGGGACTTCCATCGGGACCTAGCTTCTAGGTACGTTATAACCGATAGTACGTTATATCCCCGGTCCGTAATAACCGGTGCGCACTGTATTATTGTTTTTGTGGGGGGGGGGGGGATATTTTTTTCGCCTGAAAAGCGACCTTTATACAAAGCTATGTAAAGTTGGGAAAGTTGGACAATTGGATTGCGAGAACACTGATGCACTGTCTCAAACTATTATTTTAAAAAAGAAGTTTTAGCCAAAACTAATTGCCAACGGTCAGGTAAAAAAGACAACTGTCAACACCATTTTATGAAAAAAATCAAGTTCATCGCATAAATGATTAAAATGAGATACAAGTGCTAAATAATACACCTTAAAATCGAATATAATGCACTTTTCAAAATGAAACTAGAGAATTTGACTTATATTTAAAGCATTTACAGGTAATATTGGGTGGTTGGTTGATTAAGTTTTAATTGCACAAGATCCAAAAAGGGATATGCTGCGCCAAACGATGCAATTTTGGAAAATATAAATAATGCAAACCCTCATAGGGCCAAATCATAATTTTTTTTTAGACTATTTTCTTCATACGAAGGTTTTTGTGGCTATTATATTTCATTTCTATTTAAGGATGTTTTTTTGCGAGTTTTTAAGATAATGATGTCTTTTCGTTGAAAATTAATTCAACTTTGAAGAAAAAAAATGGATCGAAATCTGTCAAGTTTAACCATAGAAGCAACAATGCTTTCACTCCGGTTTAAACGGGCATCGATATATTCATTGTACATATGCCAAACATTTTGGGATGTTGATCACTGTAAATTATGCATCGCTTTAAAAAACTTTCAAATAAAACGCTTTTAACTCTTTCTAATACAATAAAAGGCCTATACATCCCCTCCCCTAAACTCGAAATGGTCAAGCATCATACGAAGGTAGGTATGTGGAGATTGACTAATATAACCAATTCTGACGTCTGTAAGTTTAGATTGTTCTAATCTTATAGTGTTCAACAAATATCTTTTTTTCTGTGAGTGTGTGTATGGTTATTTAATAATTCATTCATTAATTTAAAGAAATTAAAAACTTTAACGTACGAGACGGAATCACAAAGTAATATGAATTTTGTGACTTACGCAATGGATTATTATCATGCAGCCGTGAAATTTAATTCCATTTATAATCAAACTCTAGGTTCAAGATATCCAATTAAAATTCGATAACAAAAATAATAATTTGCATTGAATATTTAGAAGTTTTATAAAGAAAGTTATTGTGATTTACTTGATGATTTCCCCGCGTATTATATAAAAGAAAAGTTCATTAATTCGTTAAATTTTAAACTTTTAAAAATATTTTTACTTAACGTTTAAAAGTATAAAGTGGTGAAAATGTAGTATGATTATACATTTTTTCCATAGCGCTATTTTTGCGTAAAGGTAAATTTAAAATTAAACGACAATTTTTCCTAACAGATTCATGAATATAAATAATTTATATTGATTAAATACGGATTTTAGTAATCATTGAAAGGTAAGCTTTTTCCACTGTCACATTGCCTTGTTTTCAGAAAACCACTTTCAAGAAATATGTATTTTATTCTCACATCAGCAACATATAAACATTAAAAATACGGGATATAACAATAATCGCAGACTATTTCATTTTCATAGTAAGTTTTCGAGTTTCATGCAAGACAGGACTTCAAAATAAAATAAAGAATTTTCCAGACAGTTTTTTGCGTTTATCCCCCCTTCCTCCCCCCAAAAATGTGCATAGAAGAAATTTTTTCCCTCAGTACATGTAGCTACAATAAACACACAACTACATAATGATATTGTGATGCTTCAAAACTAAAGCAAGTCAATACTACGAGGCCACAATCAGAAACAAGGAAAAGATTTTTAAATTTACCGCAACAGCAATATGATTATCGCATCAGTAATTAAATATATGATTAAGAAACCATGGGAAAATATTTGTCACATATACACTTAGTAGCAGAAAAGAACAAACTACGCACTTGTCATCGTTGTACAGCTGTGATCAAAACGCTGCGCGTACAGGGTTTGCTATAACGAATTGCACAGTATGAAATTAACGCTCCGTCAACAATTTAATCCTCTGTTTGCTCAATTTGTGGACCAAAATCGCTTCAAAAATTGTGTAATTTTATTTTTTCATTTTCAAATCTATATACATTGGAGATTTGAAATGTGCATTTTGTCTTTCTAGAAAAGACTTTTGATATAGATTTTTATCATGAGAAACTAAACTTCAGAAAAACCCATTTCAGATGTTATTACATAAAAAAAATTTTTTTAAATAAATTTCAATTGAATTACAGTTAACGTTTATTACATACTATAAGAAAATTCACCACCGCCCAACGCTTTGCAGGTTTATTGAATCAGGGTCCGATTCATCGCCCTCTGAGGAGAAGTCCAAAAAATCTAAATCACTATCACTATCCAAACTAAAATCTCTTTCAGAATCTCATAAATCATCCGTAATATACACTCTGTCCGTTGCTGAACGATTTCTTGCAGCCATTTCTGATTAGAAAAAGGCAGCAAACAAGTGAAGTTAGAGCGGTAAATACAAAGTACCTTCAAATGACAATATTTAGTAGATACATTTGTTCGTCAAAACCTAAATGAAACGTCTTAACACCGAATCTAATTAATTCCGCTGGTTAAACGGTGAAAACGCGGCACGCTCTCCTCAATAAAGGAAGAAAAACAATTGACCGCGAAAATCGCCGGATGAGCAGGCCAGAGGGTTAAACGCAAGCGCATGAACTCATACAAAAATGTTCGTAACTAAATAACAAAAAAAATTTTCACAACAGCAAATATTCGACAACTGCACTTTGCAACAAAAAATTTTCTTATTTAACGGATCCAGGTAACACGCATAAAATAAAATACATCAACGAGGAGAAAGCATGCTAAAACATTTCACTCGAGCCAATCAAAACAGGCGGTCATTTGGCAATATGAATTGATAACAGAAAATTTAAAAAACAATTATTTTCATGTACAGAGTGTCTCAGCACCGGGAGACGCATGACGCCGCGATATGCCGGGAGACGCCGTTGATATGCGTTTTTGCATATTGCCCGTGTAAAATCGTGGAAGTTTCACTACCTGCTTACTCATTGTAGGGGGGAAGATCGCGGACAAAATAGGTTCCAATCTTTATTGAAAATGCAAGATCCATCAAATTATGAGAGAAAGGTGAATCATGCCTTAAGCATCCATCATAAGACGCTTTCCAACACAATCTCATATTTGGGCATGCGGTAAATGGACAGTCCACCTGCTCGCTTTCCTCTGGTGACGTCAGAATTTCCCTCTCGGAGAGCCATCGATGCATCAAGGGAATATCCCCATAGTGATGACCCCTATGAATGGTAATAACGATTGAACCGATGCCACTCGATGCAACCAACACATTGTAAGAAGAGGAAATTCATAAGCAATTTTCTACAGGGTGTTTCAGGAGGCAAAAATAGTACGATTAGTAGCCTCACCAACACGAAAATGTAGCCAAAAATGCATACTTTTTTCACTACTCAATATAAAATGCATCACAATAACAAAAAAAAAACGGTGCTTAGTACCCCCAAGACAGCATTTCGACATGCTCTTAGACAGACTAGGGAAGCTTCTAAGAATGTCTGATAGCAGATAAAGCTTGGTAAGGAAGGGGAAATAATGAAGATCATAAGCTTGTCATTTTTGGATCGCCAATTGAATTAGTTCCCTAGACTTTAGGAAAAGTTGTCAAGTATTTGAAAGTGGTATGAACATTCAGTTTTTAACCAAAAGAGTATCCCAACTTGTCCAATCCTTAATTTTGAAGCAAAAATCTTCTTTTTAGTAGCCGTTGGACGACACCCTGTTTCTAAAATATCATCGCCGAAAATTTCTGTTGATCTTGGAGACGGGTTTAATACTTGTGAGAATACGACAGGGCAACCACTCTCTTTGAAATTGTACGGATCCTCAGAAATCCATCAACACAAGGGGGACGTTAGCAAACAGAGGAAGTAAATTCACTACAACAGTTACTTCCACACACTTCTTTTAGAGAAAAACCGCTATACTGATCCAGCAGGCAAACTGCACAACTCGTCGAGCATGACATGTTTTCATCATCGTCAAGGAAGTGTGAAAAAACTCCAAGGCCATGCTCTTTCAAAAAAAAAAAATAAATAAATACAAACGAGAAAAAATATAATAATAATAATAATAAATAATAATAATCCATTGCATGACAGTACGGACTACGCACCTACACTACTGGCCAAAAATATTGCAAGTTTCAGAAATCTAATCCTTTTCAAGATGAAGCCCCTTTTCCCCCCCGTCAAAATTAAAAATCAATATAATTGATATTTTTTAATGTCAGAAAGTTAAATTAATGACTTCAAAGACAAGATAGCACCAAGTTAAAGAACAAAAATAATTATTTAATTTATTGAAAAAATAGCATAAAAATATATAGGTTATTATAGAAATCATAATCCATTTTGGCTCGCCGGAATAAAATGAAATAAAGAATTAATTTCAAGTTACCCCGCAAAAAGAGAATAATAATTAAATGCAATTGAACTAAAGATCCTTTATTATGTTGCTGAACAGCCTTGACTTGGATCACAACAGCCGCTCTTTTAGATAGGGAATCCACAATGTTTTTCAACACTTCCTTTGGTGTTTCAGGGTGCCAACTTAAATGATGGTTTCCTGAAGCTCTCATTTTGATTTTTGGAGATTTTCAGATATTTTCTCTCCAATTAAACTACATAAATTCGCAAAAATATTAAATCTGGCAAACTTCCTGTCTTATTTTTTTTTCTGGGTTTATTCTTGAAACGATGGTTAGATTTCTCAAACTTGCAATACTTTTGGCCAGTAGTGTGTACACCTCAAAAGGCACTGTAAAAAAAAAAAAAAAAGCGAAACAGTCACTGAAACAAGTACAGCTCTGGAACGATTCTATGGTACGAAAGCTTGCAAAAAAAAAAAAAAAAAAAAAAATCAACTCAACTCGAGCTCAAATGAGAGAGGGAGGGGGAAAAAACCTCGTGCGCGTGTTTCCGTTGGGAAAAAATATTAAACCACACCCATACACCATCGCACACCCACAACTTTACTGAAATTCCTGGGCTTTTTCGGCAGCGAACGGGGACGTGACCCCCAGTGGTTCGTTCACAGTGCAAGGAGCTTTTTTTAAAAAAAACACACAGAGAGAAGAGAGTTGATATAAGAAGCGTCGTGCAACTTTACTTACCAGGTTAGAAAAGCGGCGTGGTGGCTGGCGGAGAGCGAAAGTTTGGCTTGGAGCAGAGAGGCGGTTCGGAGTTAGACTGGCGCTTAGCTCATGCGGCGACGTTCTGAGGAGAACTGTGCCACCGCCATCTTAACAGTGGTGTTGTTTTTTTCTGCGTTGCCGAGGTGTGGGTGCTCCTCGCGTATTCCACAAGTAGTGGCGCCAAGGCCCCACGCATGACGTCACGCCGGGAAGGGTTGCCGTAGAGGCAGCGTCGCCAAGACGCCTCTCGCAGGAGCGGGGGACCGTACTCCTGTTAAAAATATGATTTTTCATATCTTGCGCAGTTTCGGTGGTTGTTTTTTTCCCCACAAGGCGTGTGGATTTAATGGGGATTTAGCAGTTTCTTGGAAGATATTTTATTTTATTTGTTTTTACATAAAAGGGAGAAGTGCAAAGTCGGTAATAATAGCGTAAAAATATTTTATTATTATTATTATTATTAACGAGAGTGTAGAATTTGGATACTCTTCTCTGCTGAAAATTTTAAAATAAATACACAATATCATTATAATGCAACGCAAACCCGGAAAACATGCAATTGTCTATTACACTGAAGCTTATATCCACGTCTGCAAGAATGTCATAATTTAAAAAAAGAAAAAAAAGATAAGATAAGAAAGAAAACTGAAAATTTTTTATTGAAAAAAATTATACCCAAAAAGAAACGAACTTTTTAATTAGAAATATTTAATGGAAATATACAGTTCTGTACCTTTAATAAAATCTAGAAAACCAGGAAAGCGAACCAAAATTTATCCGCAAACTTAATGTAAATTTGGGTACATTATTCTGCAAGCAATAATATTATATGCATCACTTACTTGCTCCTACAACAACATCACATTGTACGCTGTTGAAAAAACTGTGCTTAGTTTTCAGGTTCGCAGCTTAAAGTCCTGTGTACGGGGAAAGTTTTAATAATCAATCCGTTTGACAGGACGTAACACATTTCTTACTGGTTCTAGGAATTCGACGAATAATCTTCAATACAAATTTCGCATTGCATAAATTAACAAGCCATAATTAACACGATTTTTAACCATTTGACGGTCGTATTATTCTCAAGAACACGGTCCTGAAAGTGCCTATTTTTTTTATTATTCCAGAAAAATTGTATAAAAATAAGTACATGTACACTAGAGATGAGTTCGGGCTCATTTTTTGAAGCCCGAGCCCGAAGATTTTTAATCCGAGCCCGCCTGAGCCCGAAATTTCAGCTAAAGACAAATAAAATTAACTACTTCATTAATAAGATACAATAAATTTTGGAGCTTCACACACCTTCTAGTCCCCCGTGCCGATATTTTTTAAAATAAGTACGTCTATTTATCCCATGAATCACTTTTTAAAATCTGTTTCAAGGATAATGTTCAACAAAGGAGAAATTTTTCACGAGCCCGAGACCGCCCGAGCATGCCCGAATTTTCATGAAAGAAAATGGCGCAAGATTCACAAAACGATTACCTATATCTAAAGTTCTTTAGTACGACAAAGGTATAAAAAATTGTTTTAAAATAATAAAATAATATAACATTTATAATACTTAGAATAATAAAATAGAACACTGTGACTGGGGGAAAACAGGCCTCAATGATAAACTCATTTTTAGTGATGGCAACTCATACGCAGGCCCGTTGGTAATAACGACGGCCCCGCTTCTAGGCGCCAGTGCCGCTATTTTTTTTATAAGTACAGTCAACTCCAATTATAATGAACCCGGATAGAGTGAACCATCGGCTATAGTGAACGCAAACCACTAGTCCCGATTCACATACAGTATCTCAATCCATCATGAAGACACTTGGGTTTTAGTGAGCTCCGGATATAGTGGACGAAATTGGAGGGTCCCCAGAGGTTCACTATAACGGGAGTTGACTGTACTTTTATTTTCCTCATGAATCACTTTTTAAAATCTGTTTCAAGGAGTATGTTCAATAAAGGAGAAATTTTTCACGAGCCCGAGCCCGAATGCAATTGTGAATTACAGAGCCCGAGCCCGAGTCGGGCTGAGCCCGTCTCATCTCTAATGTACACTAGAGTGGAGCGAAAAACACTTTTTCTCGAAATTTACATTGCCTGAGTCATGGGCGTCGGCAGAATATTTCCCGGGGGGGGGGGGGGCAAAGACTACTTCAACGTATGGTTACCATGTTGGAAAGAGCAAAAAAGCAAGGGAAAAGCACTGCATACAAAAATACAGAGGGGGCATTGCCCCCCCCTTGCCCTATGCTGCCGGCACCCATGGCCTGAGTCATTAAATGGTGCGAAACTGATAAGAACAAATTGTCTCCAAACTCCAGCTCAAAATATTGCCATCTTCAGGTTCCACACCTCAAGTGAATATATTCCCAGTGTCTTTTTTTTTTTTTAGTCTTTAATGAATTTCTATTGAAACAATTACGTTTAATTAATTATTTGAATTATTAATTCTCCGATACACCTGGCCCATCAAGGACAACGGCTAGTTCGGGCATTTGTTCTGTCTTAAGAGATCTGGGGGAATCTCATCGTCAGTCGTTTTCCGACATTTGGCCTCCTGACTAACGAAATTGTCATCCTTTTCTGAGATATATTCGATTTCTGAATCAAATCCTAAGTCGACTTTTGCTTCTAAATCTACGATTTCCAGCGCTGACGTGTGGTAATAACGTATTAATAAAGCAATTTAATAATGAAAACATAACTAATTATTCAATGAATTAATTAAACATTATTATTTTAACCCATTTGTGCCTAGCGTCCCTTTTTTGGGACGGCATTATTGCTATCAGTCGAAAACGTTATTTATTTTTCCTAGCCTTTATTCACGAGTATTGAACCTCAACTCCACAAAATATTTTAACATGATCTAGTAGGATGTTGACACTTCAATTTTTATACATGAAGATTTTAAAAGAAATCATCCCTTGTTCAAGAAGTCGACATCAGAAATTTATCTATTACTGCTGATATTAGCGAAAATCGAAGAAAGTCGCAAAAATATCTAGGCACAAATGGGTTAATAAAAATAAGGTAGAAATATATTCGCCTGCGTTGTGGAACCTGAAGATGACACTATTTTGAAGTGAAATTTGGAAACAATTGGTTCTTATCCGTTTCGTACCCTATAATGACTCAGGCAGTGTGAATTTCGAAATAAAGGTTTTTTTTCGCTCCATCCTAATGTATACTGTATATGTCTTCATTTTAAGGTTTTGGACATTTATTTAGCGCGAAAGAGAGAGAGAAAAAAAAGTTTAAATTCCTAAGAAAAGCCAACATTGAGGGTTATTGTGACTGAATGTGTGTTTTCTAGTCATATCAGCAGGGGCGTAGCCAGAAATTTTTCATGGGGGGGGAGGGGTTACGACTACTACAACTCATGTATATGTATACGCGTTTGTCATAATGTAGTGAAGAATATACATTTTGTATGGCAAAAAATTCCTCATGGGGGGGGATTATGACCCCCATAACCCCCCCCCCCTTGGCTACGCTCCTGGTCATCAGGGTATCATTCAAAATAGATGGTTTTAAACCAGGTATGGACAAACTTTAACAAGTCGCGGGCCGTATAATTGTGATTTACATGGTTTTGAGTGATTTATATGGGTTTTAATATGTTCCGCTGGCCGGATCAAAAGCCGCGGCTGACCACATCAGGCCCGCGGGCCAGCGAATGTCTATATGTGGTTTAAAAATCTCGAGGAGAATTTTACTAAACTGACTTCGTGAAATAAATAAATATTTGTAAAGCTTACTTGGAACATACATAAAAAAGGGAGTTAAGATGGCACAATGCCTATCAGAAATACACGTATTGGAGCACTGCTCTACCCTCTGTTTAAAAACAAGCTTAAAAAATCTAGAGTGACTCCACTCGTCTTTCCGAACACTTGCAATTAAGATAATGACCAAGCATTTAAATAAATTTGAATCGATGAATCATTCAAGCATATATACTCAATTTGAGCTCAATCGAATGTACCGTTTAAACGCCAGAGCACTTTCAAGAATTTCCCCCCATAGGCCATAATGTAAAAGAAATCTTTGTCGTAGCCCTGTAGAAAAACTATAAATCCTATACACTCAAAATACGCTAGCGCACTTTCAAGAATTTCCCCCCATAGGCCATAATGTAAAAGAAATCTTTGTCGTAGCCCTGTAGAAAAACTATAAGTCCTATACATATCAAAATCAATACCGGTCTTACGATGGTGGTTTATAACATGTATACCCAATTTGAGCTTAATCGAATGCATCGTTTAAACGCTAGCGCACTTTCAAGAATTTTCCTCCATAGGCCAACATGTAAAAGAAATCTTTGTCGTAGCCCTGTAGAAAAACTATAACTCCTAAACACACCAAAATCACCCAAATTGCGACGGTGACTTATAACATATATACTCAATTTGAGCTCAATCGAATACACCGTATAGGAGCTATCGTGTTCACTCACACACACACACATACATACATACATCTCGTAAAAATAGCATCCATGAATTCAGAAGACCTCGAAACGTATCCATACACCCAAATCTGGAATTCGAATTTTTTCACGATGACAATACTTTCCTTACATGGTACATGTTCGGAAAGTAATAGTCTGGTATCGTCGAATGTTGTGTAAAATGAAATATTAAAAAAAAAAAAAAAAAAAAATCCGTGCCTAAGAATTGCAATGCTCTTATCTTTCGGGGGCATCCCTTTTGAACACTCTTGCCCGACAATATCACGGGCACGAAAAATAGAAGGAGAAAGCTTAGTCCGTGATTTAGACGTCAGCGAAAAGGAAGGGGTTAATAGTCAACTCATCTGTGATCTGAGGTGCTGTATCTCGCACACAATAAAATCCTTCAACACGTTAAAAATTCGAGCAGACCCCCCTTAACCCTTTAACGCGCAGTGTTCCCGCTCTGGGAACATCCAACTCTGACGTTTTGACTGTTGCCAGTCACGAAGAATCGATTGGCTTTCTTTAAAAATAGTTGTGGGGTGACCTAGATGCACGAGAATCCTTTACTTTTTAGCACATCATTTCCCGTAAAAAAAAATGGTCACGATTCTTTTTTAACAGCACTGACATCGGCCGAAAAATGGAAGAATGCGAGGACAGCTGGATAGACTGCCCAATGCAGGAAAAAGGGCAGCCGTTGCCATCGCTCGACTGAACGACCAGCAAGAGGCGGTTTTTTGACGCAGCCAGCTGTGCATCAAAAAAGGGTCTCTGGATCTGTGGTACGCGATGTACGTTTCGATCGTCCGCCCTCTTGCGGGTCGTTCAGTCGAGCGATGGCAACGGCTTGCCCTTGTTTCAGCATTGGGAAAGGGTTGCGCCTCAAATGGATAACTGCTGTACAGAATGCAAAAGTACACAAATCACAGATAGCTTTGGAAATAATTTTCGGAAAACAAACGACAGAAACTGTGTTTCTCGATATAGTAGAGCAAGAGCCACCGGCCGCCAGACCTTCGTCATAGTATAAAAGCTGAAACTTTCTCTGCGCATACCCCCCCAAGAGAGGTAGGAACCATCGGCCACTCTAAAGTTTGGAGGATCGTGGCTTTGGCAGGTAGCAGGTGGCAAAGGTGTATAAAATGGCAGAAAATTTTCGTCATTTCATAAAGATTCATTTTTTTATAGGTTCTTCTTCGCAATACTAGAAATCACTTGATCCCTTACCAGATACTTTTCCATCGTGGCAAACCCCCGCCAGACAATCTCAAAGTCAACGGGAGTCACGGAAAACTGTTGTGTTCGTAAACTCCCGCGACGAAGTACGTCGAGCTGTCACAAAGTACCAAGCCCATTTTATACTGCTACTTCTGAACTTTCTTACGATGCTGCAGCGCGCTCGTCATAGAATTACGTTTTCCATGACTTTGAGGTTGTCTGGCGGGGGGTTTGCCGCGATGGAAAAGTGTCTGGCAAGGGATCAAGGGACTTCTAGTACTGCGAAGAAAAACCTATAAAAAAATGAAGCTTTATGAAATGACGAAAATATTCTGCAATTTTATACACTTTTGCCACCCGTTACCTGCTAAAGCCACGATCCTCCAAACTTTAGAGTGGCCGATGGTTCCTACCTCTGTTCGGGGGGATATGCGCAGAGAAAATTTCAGCTTTTATACTATGACGAAGGTCTGGCGGTCGCTGGCTCTTAGACTATATAGCTGTCAATGCAGTGAACTCTATGAGCAATCTCTCAAAACTGAAATGGCTTGGGCATGATCTGCCCTTCTTATATAGTCTCTTCTAACTCACGAGCGATATCCACGAGATTCCATTTCTGGACAATCCCCACATAACCGTGAACCTTGATTGCGTGGTACTAATACTGTTTCATAATACCTATATGTAGGAAAGAAAGCATTACAGGCCCGTTAATAAAATTGCGTCCAATTTCGCCTGACTTGGCGATTTTTTTGACGAAATATCGCCAAATTTGGCACCAAAAATGAGTCCAAATATAAGAGATGATCGCTGTAATATCTAAAAAAAAAAAAAAAAAAAAAATACAAATCATGTTCCTTCCATTCAATGGCACTCAACTTTCTTTTGCTTGTTTTAATAACTTTAGCATTAAAGCTTTTGAAAAAGAAGGTAGTCTTAAGGTATTATTCGTTTTCTTTTAAATATTGAAAATCATTAAAATAGTGTCCGAAATATACAGGGTGTCCAGCCTTAATGTGACCTAATAGCTAATTCCCGAATTGTTCGGTTTAGCTATGCACTTCCAATTTGAAAAATGGTTTAAAAAAGGTAAAGAATGTTTTACGTGCTTTTCGAACCAAAAAACCCATTTAGAAAAAAATTACAAAAATTAAATTTTTATACGCTCCCCAGGTCCTATCACTTATATTTAGGAAAAGATGCAGTATGCAAAAACAAAGTAAACACAAAAAGTTTCATTTTATTAGGATAAAAACTGACCGAGTTATGGAACTTTGAAAATCATACATTTCATCCATTTTCTCGGCCATTTTCAAGACGGTCCCTTACTTGCTTCTTGAAAATGGCCGAGAAAATGGATGAAATGTATGATTTTGAAAGTTTCGTAACTCTGTCAGTCCCTTGTCCCTCTTCATAAAGTTAAAAAATAAACAAAGTTATAAACAATACAGCGGTTTTCGATTCATGTGGTCATGAAAGATTGCATTTTTGCCTCTTTTATGGCCAAATAAATGACTCGATTTAATCAGCAATTTTTTTTTTCTGCTGTTTATTATATTTTGTCCCAAAGATTTTTTTTCGTTTTTATGTCCACTATTATACTTAATTTTTCATATCTGTATTTGCCAACATACTGTTCTGCCTTATTAAAATGATCGCATGTTAATATTAATTTCTTCCATGGTTGTCAACTGCGTCTAAATGCTTGTTTGTTTGGTTTTTTAAGTAAGAAAATTAATTGATTAAAGTACTAAAATGAAGCATTTCTTCAATGTGCACAATGTTACATTCTTTATGTTTAAAATGTTATGTCGTTAAATGGTGTATAAAGCCCTAAGAAGCTTGACGATAAAACGATATAAGTCAAGCCTGAAAAGAAAAAGAAAATGAGTAAATCCCAAGTGAAGTGTTTTTGTCCAGGGGGCGTAGCCAGGGGTTGGCTGATAGGGCTGCATCCACCCCCCCGTAATGAGTGAACGTAAGGTATTGAGAAAAATACGTATTCGTGGATAAATTTTAAAGCACCTCTTGAGAAATTTAACGTGCATCTACGGATCTGAGCCGAACTTTCTTTTCTGATTTTTTTCCCCCGAATTATGTTCTTTCAACAGGAATGAATTTAAACTCGATTTATAAACTTCTTTTTTTTTTTTTCAAAAAAGGGGGCCCATTCCCAACCCCTTAAGAAAAACAAAGATACATTATGTCGATTTTTATTAATTATATTGCTTTTCAGATTTTGAGTACTCAGCCACCCCAGAAAGAAAAAAAAAATCCTGGCTACGGTACTGTTTTTGTCCACACTATTAACAATAGCTTAAATTATGTTTTAACTTTTAGAGATACTTAAGGCAACATTGTTACAAACATTGTTAAAATTTATTAATACAAACATTGTTAAAATTTATTAACTAGGAGCACGATAAATTTATATTTGTAAAACTTTGTATTATTATTATTATTAAGGGATATTGTACTGGCTGGATTGAACGTTTTAGAGTGGACCTATACTGATAAATAATTTGAAGAAATGTAATTATGGGTATTTATGACGCTTGTAACCTGCCAAATTATAAGCACTAAATGGTTATTTTGACGGTAAAAAAAAAAAAAGGTATCAGCGAGTGGACTGTTTTCATCTTTCTAGGCAGCAAAAAAAAAAATAAATATAAATCAATTTTGCTCTATTTCCTTACCGTTAAGAAATGTATGAGTTTTGATTCATTTTATTATATGAACTTAGTTTACTGGCTTATAATAAGTAAAAATTGAAAAAAATAAAGAAAAATTTTTAACATCCTTGAACGGGGGAATTGCAGCATTTTAAGAGGGTGACTCATAACCTACTATCTGTGTCTGTATTGAGATTTTGGGTGGGTTTTATCAGCAGGTTGATTAAAATACAGAAATAAACCACAGCTAAATAGCTGGAAATATTTTTACTAAACTTTATTACAGTAACGAAATCCAAGGAGCATCAAAACCTAACTGCCTTTTTTTTCCTGTTTCCTTGGAGATTTTTCCAAATTGTTGCCACAAGATACAGTGCATTAAAAAGTATTTTCACTGCCGCAATGTTGTTGCATTATTGGGTCAGTGTTGCTTTAGCTCTGAGGGGAGTTCTAAGAAGAGAGGAGCTAAAAGAAAACATTTCTGCTCAAGAAACTCCTGTAATATGAAGTAAAAGAGTACTTGATCTTTTATAAACTGTTAAATTTAAAATACTTAAGTTCATCTTATGCGTTAACATTCACATTTTATAAAAAGCTTCTTCAGAGGCACTTAACTTCCATTTTCGGAAATTCAATTTGCATAGCATTTGCATCAGATTAGGTTCTGAATCCCCTAATCAATAGAGAAAAGCAAAAAAATAAACAATTTAGCAAAGAAAAGTTGAATTTTTTTTTTCCTTCCCTTAGCGAACACATAAAGAGGGCAATTAAAATTAAATGTGGATTTAACGCCTTTAATCAATTTAAGTAAAGAAAAAGAATAGTTTTGTGAAGTTCTATTTATAAGCGTGTTATAAATTTTTTTTATTATTTCATATTTTTTATTAAATAAGTAATAATAGAGGAGATTATTGAAGAATCTTTTTTTCACAGAATGAAAATCTCTCTCGAGCAGTGGTTGTCATTTAAATAAATTTTAATACTAAAACGGTGCTTTATTTTATTTGATAAATTTTTTTCTGGTTGGTACTTTGCAATTTTTTTGTAGTTGTTTTTTTTAAATGTTTTAAAAAACAAAAATTGTAAATGCATGAATGAAAATAAAATCCTGCTGTTTTAGAGCAATTGGCAGTATAACCTTCTTAACCCTTTAACGTGCGGTGACATTTTGTATGTTTTATTTCGGTAAATTTACTCATCAAATAAATCCATCATCAAGACGCTTAAACCCAAAGAGAGAAAAAAACGATACATTGCGGAGCGATCCGTTTCCATGGAAACCTACCGGTTTTTCCGTGAAAGTACCCTCTAAGTAGTCTTTTTTCTCAGAACTGCTTTCCTCCCTTCCTTTCTTTTCCGAGAATTTCCGTCCCCGCTTATTGTTATATTCCGCTCTGCTCTTGTGATCGAAAAACGCTCTTACAGGAGAAGCTCACTTTTGAAAACTGGCTCAAAAATCCCTCAGACTGATCGAATTTCGCTCGCTTGGTTTAAGCGTGAGCCCTAATTCGTCTGTTTTTTTTTTTTCCTTTGTATGCCCTTGAGTATCTGTTCAATTCGCTGAAGCTGAAAAAGCGCAGTTACGTTTGGCTCTCGTTTACCAATATCTTGGAGCAGTGGCAGATTCAAGGGGGAGGGGGAGCAGGGGAAAAATCCCCTGGGCCTCAGCTTGTGAAGGGGCCCCCTTTTGCTGTTTATATGATACTTAATTTTGTGTTGTCAATTTTGTAAAAAAAAAAGTCTTGTTAAATAGTGAAAGAAGTTGTAACGCCAGAGGAGAGATTATGGGCCGACCCAATCTCCGAAATTGTGAATTTTCCTTAACAAAATGTTAAAGATCAAGCCTTTCTTGAGAAATTTCGAAATTTTCACTTTTTTGGCCGTCTGAAATTTTTTTTGCTGCCTGATTGCATGGAAGTATGAATAAAAATATTATTTGTTTCAATACTGAGGAAAGATGCCATGCAAAAATGTTTCAAATACAGTTTCTCTACAGAGGTGACGAAACCTTCAAAACAAAATGTTGGTATTTTTGAGAGCATGGATGTTTATTAAAGAATAATATTCTTTTAAATTAATAATTTTTAATTACATTAATTATTTGCCAATTACTATTCATTTAAAGTTTCTTTAAATGATTAATAATTTTAATAAAGAATAAATAATTGATCTAATACGACATCAAAAGGATTTCTGGATAGCAAAGGGACCCCAAAGATTTTATCCCCAGGGCCCCGACTTGGCTGTTCCCTGACCCTGTTCACTCTCATCATTGAAGAGGGCGCCATCGCTGGGTTCATTCATTCAAGAAGATATTCTAGGGAGCAAAATCGTTTCAAAAGAGGGCGGTCTTTTCCGTTGCGCCTCTTCAATGATGAGAGTGAACAGGTGAAACACGGGTTCAAGATTAAAAAAAAGTGGGGAAAAAAGTTAACAAAAATTAGAACCACCCACCTCTGTTAACATAGGTATCACCAGACAGCGGATTATATGCAATAGCCTATTTGCATATGCAATTGCATATTTCAGGTGCGTTTGGTGATTTTGCATAAAATAACGTATTTTCTCTGTTGAATGCATATTTCAATCTCTTCAGCTTTGAATTTGCTCTTTTTTACTTTCCTTTCAGTATTTTATTAGGTTGTAACGAAAGTTTCCCGCCACCGCAAACTTCGTCAGCACACAGTTCTCGTTGGCGTACTGACTCCTATTTTGTCAAAAGATTTTTGGCATTTGAAAGAAAGAGGTTTACTTTATAACACTGTGTTGTGAAATCTGTAAGAAATAAAGTTCATAAGCAAAGTGTCTCAATGAACTATCACTCTAGAGGATTAGAACATCATTTACTTCCACTGTGTTGCAAAAGTCAGTACAGAATATCAACGAATTATGAGTACAGCTTTAAGTACTATGTGTATCATGTGAACTATCATGTAAGAAATATAGTTATCATTAAGTATAAGGTGTCTCAATAGAACTATCACTCTAGAGGATTAGAACCATCATTTACTTCCAGCTGTGTTGCAAAAGTCAGCTACAGAATATCAACGACAGTTAGTCTATGTGTACATGTGACACTGTGCAGGTTGGTACCGAAAGTTCAAAAACAGTTATCTAAGGAGTTAGAAGTTAGTATTTCAGGCAGATATGGCGGAAAACTTTCGTTATAACCTGATATTTTTTTTTAACTCATTAAGTCCCACAACTTCACAATTTATACTTCCCAGCAATTATTGCCTGGATGCTATATATAAAGAAGTACTCGACGAAATTCGCCAAGATATTGAAACAAGCTGCATATGGATTAGCGCTGAAGAAACGACAGATAGAAATGGCCATTATATGGCACATTTAGTTTGTGGAAAGCCAGATATTGCCCCCATCACGTCCACATCCCATTTCTTGCTAAGTGCCAGAAAAGAGTTGAACTCTTCTAGCACAGCAAGATTCGTTAAGGATTCATTGAAATTATTGTGGCCTGAAAAAGGCGTGACTGATAACGTGTTAGTATTCGTTATTGACGCAGCACCTTATATGATAAAAGCAGCATCAGCGCTTGAAGTTTTTTTTTCCAAGTTCGATACATATTACTTGTATAACCCGCACGCTTCAGAGAGTAGCAGAAAAAGTGTGACAAATATACGCCCCTGTGAATAAACTGCTGTCCTGCGTTAACCCTTTAATGCGCAGTGTTCCCGCTCTGGGAACACCCAACTCGGACGTTTCGACTGTTGCCAGTCAAGAAGAATAGATTGGATTTCTATAAATAGTTGCGGGTGACAGAGCTCCACGAGAATCCTTTACTTTTTAGCACGTCATTTCCCGTCAAAAAATGGTCACGATTCTTTTTAACGGCACTGACGTCTGCTGAAAAATGGAAGAATGCTAGAACAGCTGGATAGATGGCTCAATGCTGAAAAAAAAAGGGCAGCCGTTGCCATCGCTCGACTTAACTACCAGCAAGAGGGCGGGCGATCGAAACGTTCGTCGCGTGCCACAGATCTAGAGACCCCTTTTTTGACGACAGCTGGCTGTGCGGCACAGCCAGTCTGCGGCCAGACAGCACGGCAACCCTTTTTTTCAGCATTGGGAAAGGGTTGCGCCTCAAAGGGTTAATGAAGTATTCTTAAAAGCTCAATGGCTCACTAAAACATATAGAGAAATGTATCCCAACCTCCCACTTGCACCACAACCAGTCTTGACAAGATGGGCACTTAGTGAATGCCGCTGTGTTCTATATTCTGAAAATTTTGTCTCCATAAAAGATGTAATTAATGCTTTGGACAGCGCCGATTCTTCCTTTGTTGTCATTGCGAAAGAAATGCTTAGCGATATGTCCATCCGAAAAAGTTTGACGATGACCGAAACACGTTTTTCCTTCTTAACCAGGGTTGGCTTTTTACCGGTAAAAACCTGGGAAAAAGGGGTAAAAACCTAATGATACAATAAACTCCCTGAGTCATGAACTGTATATTAATGCTATTTATAAAACTGTATTTTCATGTAATTGATGGGGATATATCATCATCAGGACATCCTGATGATGCAAACTACATTATGTAATAAATAATATTTGTAAGCATTTGGTTTTCATTAAAATGATTAAGATAAGTTAAGTGTAATAAAAGTATATTTACAATTTTCCTTTAAGTAAAAATTATTAAACTAGCCTGCATTACATAATTGTAATAAATAGTGTAATGTGCCTTCTCATAATAGTTTTAATAAGTTTGATAATGATAAATGTACATTATCTATAAATTTGAATTCTTGTAAGATGAAAACATGGATGAAAGTTTTCAGTGTTTATTATATTCCTTAAAATGAACTATTTTTGTATAGCATTCTTTACTTACCAAATCAGACACTGAATTAGGTGCATAGTGTTATATAGAAATGGAAATAAGTGATATTAAATGTCCTGAACTTTTATCCCTGAGAAAATGAAAAAATGGCAGATAAATCTTCATTGTTTGCTTGTGGATTAAGGCCGATTAACTGCCCTAGGGTCCTAGTCCTATAGGGGAATACCTTCCTATTTCTAAGGGATCCTAGCCAGTATTTATGCGCAGTTTTTGAAAAAAAAAAAAAAAAGAAAAAACGGAAAACTTCGAACAGCTAGATCAACAAGCAAGACTGGGATATGAACCTGGCATCTCCCACCATCCAGTTTCGAGAGCAGAACCTCTCAGTCATTGGCTACTATTTGAGGTAGCCAATGGTAAATCTTCAAAAAAGTGAGACAAATCATCTGAGGAGAGGTAAATCTTCAAAAAAGTGACAAAATTGTCAAACTAATAAGTTTTTCTCAAAGGTTGTAAAAACCCTGGTAAAAACATGTTTTTCCAAAGACGGTAAAAACCATAGTAAAAACCGGTAAATACCATCAGACGGTAAATACCGTCCAACCCGGTTCTTAACATCAGCCATCACAAAATTAGCATCTCAAAATCTGCTACTGAGTGATGCTCTAGTCAGATTTAAGTCAAGATTTAAGTCAAGTTGTAAAAGTACAGGAATGCGTTGGTAAGATTCCAGAGTCATTAGGAGACGAAATCAGTGAGAAATTGAATTCTACTTTAAATAAAAATTCAGGATTTTCGGCAGTGAATAAAATAAATAATTTTATTAATGGTGAGGGGGTGGAATTACCGGAAAAAGTAGAACCCTCCAAAGCGAAATATTATAAGTACTCTCCAATGACATCTCTTGATGTTGAAAAAACATTTTCAGCATATAAAATGATTTTAGATGATAAAAGACAAAGGCTTACTAGTGAAAATTTAGAAAAACGCTTAGTTGTGTATTGTAAAAAAAAATTAGTGAAAGCAGTTTTAATTCATATTTCAAATCACTAAGGTTGTGAATAAAAATTAGTTATGCTTTAACCCATAAACAGTCTTCGTTATTTATTATTCTGTCTTTCATGATGTTTTCAAGTTTCAAAGAGAGAAAAAAAAATGTGTCATAATTGCAAGGTAAGTATAGAAAATAATTTTACGAATAAATACGTTTTTATTTTCTGTTAATATGTGCATGTCATACAAGCGCTTAAAAAAGGGGGATATGTCATACAAGCGATCGTTTAATTAAAAACATCTTTCAATTTGGGGGCATCTGGATTATAAGTTGTAATTTCAAAACATGGTGCAATACTTGTTGCCTAGGAGAGTCTAACCTGTCAATCATAAAGGTGTCTCTCCAGCAGGCGCCTCCCATGTCTGTTAATTTAACAAATGAGGATTTTGTTATGGTTTTGTGGACCAACTAAATGATAGAAAGACAGAGCTGCCGCCTAGCGGACACTCTGTGAACTTAACTTACAAAACCAGGAGACATCTACCGCAGTGCAGCTCTTCATCATTTCGAGATACTTCCAAACTCCTCTGTACATAAACTTGTAATGCCTTAACCCTTTAACGCGCAGTGATCCCGCTCTGGGATCACCCAACTCTGACGTTTTGACTGTTGCCAGTCACGAAGAATAGATTGGATTTCTATAAAAATTGTTGCGGGTGATATGGCTCCACGAGAATTCTTTACTTTTGAGCACGTCCTTTCCCGTAAAAAAAAATGGTCACGATTATTTTTAACAGCACTGACATCTGCTGAAAATTGGAAGAACGCGAGAACAGCTGGATAGATTGCCCAATGCTGAAAAAAGGGCAGGCGTTGCCATCGCTCGAGTTAACTACCAGCAAGATGGCGGACGATCGAAACGTTCATCGCGTGCCACAGATCTAGAGACCCTTTTTTGACGCAGCCGCAGATCTAGAGACCCTTTTTTGACGCAGCTGCAGATCTAGAGACCCTTTTATGACGCAGCTGGCTGTGCGCGAGCACAGCCAGCTGTCGTCAAAAAGGGGTCTCTAGATCTGTGGCACGCGATGAACGTTTCGATCGTCCGCCATCTTGCTGGTAGTTATGTCGAGCGATGGCAACGCCTGCCCTTTTTTCAGCATTGGGAAAGGGTTGCGCCTCAAAGGGTTAATAAAATATTCCAAGTGGACGTTGCCGTTTGTGCTGTTCCTGAACCACTCACGCACGACATGCATATACTTTCAATTATTGGGTGCCCATTTTTAGATTTTTAGATTTTTTGATGCATATTTGCGTGTATATTTTGTCATTTTTTAAGTGCATATAATCCGCTGCTAGGGTTGGAGGCGAGACGAGACAGAGATTTACAAGATTTACAAGATTTTTTGCGAAACGAGACCGAGATTTACAGCTTTTTTGTGTGATGAGACAAACATTTTTGACATAGGGACTTTTCGAGACGAGAAAGCTTTTCGGCTGTTTTGCGAGACAATTTTTTTTTTGTTGTCTTTTTATGTGTATTCATCTTTATATATAAAAGTCATACAATTTCAAATACCGTTATTGCGTAGGACAAATTAGGCACTCGTGTTGGCTCAGTCTCATCGGTATGAATATTATTCTCAGCTTCTTCGCGATTATTTTTATTTTTTGCGTCACATTTCTTCCATTCTTAAGATACCGCACGTTGCTATTTCTAAATCATAATCACTACATTTCTAATCATACTCTAATAATTCCTGCTAGATGTAAGCATAGGCGTAGAGTTATATGGGCCCGTGGGGCTCGAGCCCCCCCAATAAATTGTGAATAGGGGCTGAGCCCACCCAATAATTTATCACTCAATACAGAAAACTAATTTATACTAACATAAAAAAAGTATTCACGCCATTTACAAACGTTTAAAAAAAAAGCTTTACTCATAAAAATGTTCTTCTTTTGATTTCAATCATGATTTAGTATTCATTGTGACGTCCTGTAACACAAAATGTTACTATAAGCTGCCCTCGCCAGCCTCTGGTTCATTAAAATCAGATTATGCAATGTAAAGTATGAGATGAAGAAAAGTACAGATGTGTCTAAAATGCACTATCTCATCGAAAATGCTTTTTTTTTCCTCCTTTGGATTTTTTACTTTGCTTCTATTTTTAACTTATAACATGGTAGGAAGATACTAACATGGATACTTACCTTACATTGGTGTAGAATTCTATGGGCCCATAGAGATCGAGCGCCTCCAATAATTTACACTTATATTAGTAAATCATAGCTGCCAACTACTACGAAATATAACTAACCACGTTTTGTAAACAGTATATTTTTTAATTATTTTTTTCAAAATAGTAACCAGCTCGCGGGCGCATTACAAAAATTTTGCTATATTTTAAGCCGATGTAGAAAAAGTGGTTAGTTATATTCCGTAGTAGTTGGCAACTATGAGTACGTTATATGTATGTGAATCAGTGGCGTAGCCAGAAATTTTTCATGGGAGGGGTTACGACTTTTGCAACTCACATATATGTATATACGCCACTGAAGTGAATATATGTGGTTGTGGGGCCCGGCCCCCCCAATAATTTTGAAAACTTTACGCTTATGGATGTAAGAACTCTTCACCTATACCATCATCAACCCAAGATATCATATCAGGAAGTCATTCGATTTGTAAGCCATATTGATCCACTTCAATTTCATTTCGGTCAGAAGAAACATTTCACAACGATGAACGCGGGAAAGCGAATTTTTGACGAACGATACATGCGGATTTTGTTAACGTTATTTGGATACAGTTTGTCCAGGGACCCTAGAAATAAAACGATCAATACGGGAAAACGATGAATGCGGGAACGATAGATCGGGGTTCCACTGTATTTATAACGTTTAAGTTTACGATGTTGGAAAAGAACCTATCTTAGCAAAATCATCTTTAAAATGTATCCAGATTACTTTATAATTCCAGTTCGTTAACTGGTGACTAACCGACTGGCTGGATATTTATGTTCGTCGAGTGTACCACGTCAGAAAAGCCTTCATCTCCAGTTATGCGTACTACTTGAATTTGACTAAGAGTGCTTGTTAACTCATTTGCCTATGTATGGAATGAAAATACCTATGTATGGAAAGAAATCTATTCAAAAAGAAGTGAATTTTGAACCCTTTCTGTTGAAGAATCCCGTTAATGAACCAATGAAGTGAATTGCCCACAGGAAGAGACGATTCCCTATCACCACATAACTGCTTTATATAATAAAGTACGAGTTTCAATTTTTCAAAAATATTTTTTTTTATTCGAATGTGTGATCCAGGAAACTTTCAAATATTTGACTAAAATTTGGAGAACAAGTAAGAATTTATTTCTCTTTTCCAGAAAAAACGAGAGAGCTAAGCCAAAATTGAGCCCGAGGTATACCAGTATTAATGAGAGATTGACTTCTCAAAAAATGCCTTACCTATCCATGAAATACTGTTTGGGTCTCGATGGAAAAAAGATTCGGAAAAGAAAAAAGTAACATCTCAGTTTTGCATCCCATAAGCTGCTGGTTACTTTAATTTGAAAGATTTTCACGGATTAGCGGATGTCTTGCGACTTTGTCAAAAAAATTTGCGAGTTTATTTTTTTTTTCTTGGCGAACTCAGCTCATGCATAAATATAAACGTAAGTACATGGGACAGGTTGCGATCTATTTAACCCTTTAAGGCGCAGTGATCCCGCTCTGGGAACACCCAACTCTGACGTTTTGACTGTTGCCAGTCACGAAGAATAGATTGGATTTCTATAAAAATAGTGGCGGGTGGCATAGCTCCACGAGAATCCTTTACTTTTTAGCACGTCATTCCCCGTAAAAAAAATTGGCACGATTATTTTTGACAGCACTGACATCTGCTGAAAAATGGAAGAACGCGAGAACAGCCGGTTAGATTGCCCAATGCTGAAAAAAGGGCAGCCGTTGCCATCGCTCGACTTAACTACCAGCAAGAGGGCGGACGATCGAAACGTTCATCGCGTGCCACAGATCTAGAAACCTTTTTTTTACGCAGCTGGCTGTCGTCAAAAAAGGGTCTCTCGATCTGTGGCACGCGATGAACGTTTCGATCGTCCGCCCTCTTGCTGGTAGTTAAGTCGAGCGATGGCAACGGTTGCCCTTTTATCAGCATTGGGAAAGGGTTGCGCCTCAAAGGGTTAAACAAATCATATCATCTGAAGTAAATTTTATAAATTAAATGAATACAATCAAACTTCTACCTCTATTCAGCGACCCCCCTTCTTCAACGACCCACTTTTAAGGTACCGATTTTTTACCCTATATCTACTCAATGTTAAAAGATCCTCTAGAAGAGACCACACAACCCTCTATAAGCGACCAGTCCCGGTTCCCTGTAAGAAATTTTTTTTTTTTGCATTCTTCCAGAAGACAGGTAAACACAAAACCACATTCCGAACCAGTTGTTCCGCTAAAGATTGGCAGCAGTGTGCAACTATACACGTACCCATCACGTACAAATCTTGTAGGTTAGAGAAGAAGGATGTCTAAGAGACGCGTTATTTTGCCGTTGGAGCAGCAGCGCATGGATGCGTTCGCGTCACACGGAAAAGGAAATTCAGGGAGGAAGTGGGCGGTTACTTTTCGTTGTGGCCAAACCTAAAAGGCACATTTTAAAGCAAATAGATTTTATGACGGCGAATTCAGAATATCCGGATAAATGCTCTTTTGTCGGATGTAAAAAATAAAGAAGAGAGAGAAGCACTTTCTAGAGAGAAAACAGAATGAAACAATCTGAAATTTCTAAATACAGTAGAACCTCGATTAACCGAGGTTTCTGTTAACCGAGGCAATAACGAAATCTAATTTTTTTTTTTCTCCTTTCCAAAATGAGCTTGGAAAAAATTATACACATTTTAGTTCGCTGTCCGTGTTTCATTTATTGTTTTGTCCAAAAAAAAAAAAATCCATTTTACTTTTTAAAATTTACTACTAGAGTTGATTTCCTTTTTAAATATTTTTAGCTGTGAGACATAAGTTCATATATGTTTATTTTAATCACTTAAAAAACGTTCTATTGTTTTTTACTTTAAAAGTTTGTTAAATTCGCAAGCACGGAAGCTTTTTATAGATAGTTTCTATTAACCTAGATTTCCGATATCCGAGGTACTAGCGGTCCCAATTAGCTCGGATAATCGAGGTTCTACTGTATTTTATTAAAACTTAAATTTTAAAAATGGGTTTGTATAATTGTTTATGTATTAGCAGCAATTTCATAAATAACAAAACGAACACTATTTTTGAGCATTTTATTTTTCTTCCCTACCCAATATTTATACTTCTTTCAGAGACCCCCCTCTCTTAAAGACCGATTTTTTGCGGAAAGGAGGGTGGTCGCTCCCGAGAAATTTCACTGTATATAGAAATGCATTAGATATACGCTGATTCAAGACCGATTGGATGAGTACTATGCAGCGAAAATGGACCGCTTATTGTAGTCGTATTTCTCGCTAAAGAGCAAAGTGAGTTTTGTGATTTTTTGAGCATTTTTGTTGATAAGTTTCGAAACATTTTAACCCTTTGAGGCGCAACCCTTTCCCAATGCCGAAAAAGGGGCAGCCGTTGCCATCGCTCGACCTAACTACCAGCAAGATCTGTGGCACGCGATGAAAGTTTCGATCGTCCGCCTGCTGGTAGTTAAGTCGAGCGATGGCAACGGCTGCCCTTTTTTCAGCATTGGGCTATCTATCCAGCACGTTCTCGCATTCTTTCATTTTTCAGCAGATGTCAGTGCTGCTAAAAAGAATCGTGACGATTTTTTTTGACGGGAAATGGCGTGCTAAAAAGTAAAGGATTCTCGTAGAGCTCTGTCATCCGAGACTATTTTTATAGAAATCCAATCTATTCTTCGTGACTGGCAACAGTCAAAACGTGAGAGCTTGGTGTCCCCAGAGAGGAAACACTGCGCGTTAAAGGGTTAACCTACTAGTGCACCCGTGACTTGAACACATGGATGTTATGCATAATGTACACGAAAAGAATCCCGTAAAGTTTCCCGTAGTTTCTTGTACCGTGGCCCTTTTTGAGCCGACAGTGTTTTCCCCATCCGTTTAAAAGTCCATTTTCCTATAGAGCGTGTCAGGTATTATTATGGAATACTAGAATACACAAACTAATGGCAATATTGTAATGGATTTCATGCCATCCACTCAAGAACCGGAAAACAAAGATTTTGAATGCGCCCTCTGAATCGGAAACTTATGCGAATATCAACTTGGAGAAGGGTATGAAGGGACTTTTTTTTAAGGGTCAATCGGCACGTGCAGGTCGTCCATTTTAAAGACACCAGGAAGCGGGGGTTGCTCTATTTGGCTTGATATCTCTGTTACATTCGTCTCCATCCTACTCTTTTGGAAAATTTTGGCGATGGTTCTGAAAAATAGTGTAATCACGCCTGGGAAACACATTTCAGCGTTCCGCGTGTCACCCAACAAAGGATAATAGGTTATCATTTGTCATTCTACAGTTTTCAAGGCGATGTAGCACAAAGGATGAGCTGCTAAAGACTTGCTCCCGCAATACGGAAAGGGGATGCGGGAAAAATACATTGACCTGCTATGGAAACGGATCCCGTAAACGCACAATGTACGCCAGCCTTTATGCTGCATCAGTTGGAGATAACTTCATGCTAATGGGCGACAACTGCACAGGCCGCATCGTGCACGCTGGGTAAATGACTTCCTTTTCGAGGAAGGAATCGAACGGATGGAATGGCCAGCGTATTCCCCGGACATGAACCCAAAAGAACATGTTCGGGACAATCTAGGCAGACTAGGCTAGACTCTCCGAGAACTGGAAATAGCTCTTCTGGAGGAGTGGGACAGAATACCCCCAGTTCCTCGTTAATAGCCTCGTTGAATCCATGCCTCAAAGGTGTTGAACGTTGTTGGCAGTCCGGGGAAATCATACCCCTCTTTTGAAAACATTTTCTTTCAAAGAAAAACCTTTTTTAGCACCAGAGTGCTATTAAAATGAATCACGTTTTTTGTGTGGACATTAGCGCGTCGTATCATTTTTCAAATGTGTTTTTTTTTCCTTAATGAATTGTGTGGGGTTTTTTATAAATATATTTCGAGTATAGCTAGCAGTGGCGCACCCAGGATTTTAGTTTAGGGGGGGACTGGCTACAAATACTGCTGAACTCGGTTATAGTGACCTCAATTATAGTTATAATTCTCTTATAACGTCAAAATATTCTGTGCTAGTCAATTTGCCCATAAAACATAACCCCACGAGCAAGTAGAGTGGTGTCAGTACCTAGATCAAAAATAGTATACATAATTAATAAAAACATAAAAAATAAATGGCAAATATGGTGGAACGAGAGTGAAACCGGCAGATATACTTACAACTTCTTACCACATATACAAAATAATTATAATATCAATAATATAGTAGCCACTAAATTTATAACGGGCGGGGGCAGTTTCCCAAAATATTTAAAAAGAATCAATTATAGAACAACTGATCTATGTGACTGTGGTCAGACAGGGGATCCCCTGCATTATATCTTTGGGGACTGCCCCTAATGCCTAATAAAATAAGAAGAAATAACTCAATAGATCCATATAAAAATTTTATGCAAATTATTCAATTGCCAAACATAATGAATCTAATAAAAGTAAATTATAATAAGCTTATAGAACACTATAGCACTATTAAATTTAAATATCATTGATCTGCCATTCTCCTGTGGTACAATAGGTATATATATGTATATGTATATATATGTGTGTAAGTGTATATGTGTGTATATGTATGTTTTATCATGTGTATATGTGTGTATATATATGTTTTATCATGTCATGTGTGATATCATGTCTGTAATTTACGATTGTACCAATATTGTTTACTGTCTGCCGTTGGGGTTCTGCGTGCCCCAGCGGCATAGTATGTAAAAATAAGCGATAAATGAATAAATTCTTCCCTGGAGGGATTTTATGCCGTAAACCTTCGGGTCGGCCCCTCCAGTGGATGTCTCACACCTCTCTCACCCCACGAGCAATGTAACTCATTTTAGAATCAAATAATTATAGGATCTTTTCAGTGATGTTGTAACCAAGTTGAACCGTGTTTCATGCTCTAACTGTAAGTTTTTATTTAAAAACTAACATCTTTTTGGGGTAAAAAGTATTTTAGAAATAATTTGAAGACAATTTTTAAAAAGAAAACATTTAACTCATTAGTGACAATTTTTAATTTTCAATACTTTTCACTTCTAATTTCCCACCTTTAGGGGGGGCTTCAGCCCCCATAGCCCCCCCCCGTGGGTGCGCCTATGATAGCTAGTAAACACCTGGTGAATATTGTAAAATAGTTTTAGTAGGACATCTTTGCTGGAGCTTTATGCTGGGAATATTCTTGAAATTGCGCAGGCCGTGATCAAGGTACACGGATTTATATTTAAAACGACCATGATAGACACGACACAAAAAAATATAATAAAATAAAATAAAAGTTTTAGTAGGCGATTTTAAAATAGATTTTAATTCCGAAGAAGTGTTTTATAGAACAGCGAAGACAAATACGGTACACTGATAGATTATGATACACTTTCCAAATGGTATTTATTAAGGTGAAGCATAGTTTGACTATGCCTGGCGAAAATTGTTAAACAGTTTTGGTAGGCGATTTTAAAATAGATTTCTATTCCGAAGAAGTGTTTTATGGAACAAGGAAAAGAAAACACGGTACACTCATGGATTAGGATGCCCATTCCAAGCAGTATTTAAAATGTCTACGGGATACAGTTGGAATGTACTTGGAGAAGATTGTAAAACAGTTTCAGTAGGCGATTTTAAGATAGATTTCGTTTCCAAAGATGTGTTTCACGGTACAAGCAAGAGTGGATTCCTTTTTTAACGCCCCCGCTCTCGCCAACCTAAAAAATCCCGCACTTTGCCGAGCTTTGCAGTCATGGATCTCTAGGACTTATGCACAAGTTTCAAATCTCCCAAAAGAACTAGATGAAAACTACAGTGAACAAATGAGCGATCAACGCACCCGTTAAGGAATTTGAATACACTCAATTATTAAAACTACATTAATTGCAACCCAAAATAAATAAAAATGTAACGGAATGCTTTACTTACATGTTGTTCGAAATCGCCATTTTAATTCTAAATTACGATTGCCACATAAATACAAAAAATCGTCGTGGTAGCTCCATATGTTTAATGATCGCCGCCTTGGCGACAGCCGGGGTGTTAAAGTAGGAATCAACCCAGAAAGAGAAACACGGCACGCTCATGGATTAGGATGGACATTCGAAACAATATTTAAAACGGTGAAGTATAGTTGTAATATACTTGGCGAAGATTGTAAAATAGTTTTAGTAGAGCATTTTAAGATAGATTTCGATTCCAAAGATGGGTTTTATGAAACAAGGAAGAAAAATACGGCACAGTCATGAATCATGATACACTTTCCAACTTAATGGAATAAGGAAGAAAAATAGAGACGACGCATAAACTATGATACGCTTTTAATATATAGCACTTTGGTGCGTATTTAAAATCTGAAAGTGTTTCAGATTTTCTTCTTTTTTTTTTTCCTCTTGTAGACTATCACACGACTGTCACGTCTGTCGATTCTATATCAATCATCCAAACAATTGCCCAGCAGCAAGATCCATCCGTAACCTCACTATTCTTTAATTTTTTTTAAGCAGTGTAGTGTTTTTCTTTACAAGTGACTTTTCATTGCAATGAATTCAAAGTATGTACTCACGATGATTTGGGGGGGATTTCATTTAAAAACATGTAAAGTTATATTTAGAAGTGTAAATGGCATTCTATAACACCTCACCTCTGTTCCCGACATCTAATCCCCCACCCAATCACTAAAAAGCCATGCCAATATGCAATGCAACGTTGCATAAAAAATAATTCCGCGCCATTCAATAAAATCATTTTTTTTTTTTCAATGTTTCTATAAAAGCCATCTCTGTGCTTGTATATTTCTGTGTATCTTCCCTACCAATCAATAACTCCGAAGACTTTAGAAGTTCCCAAAATGCCGCTGTCAGGTTTTCGGACGGGATTAAAATAGAGGCTTTGACCTTTCAACGACGGGCAAGAAAATTTCGTGCCTCGCATGCAGCGACTTTTAAACGGAGTACCTAGTACCTCACAACACACGACGACGCCTTGTTAGGCACACATGACTCTTTATGTATTATCGATTTCGCTTTTCAGGAAAATCTACCTGAGGTGTGTGTGAGGAGCTTAAAAGTGCTAGAGCCAGCTCATGGGGGAATTACCCGCTACTTTGAATAAAGAATCGCGTGAGGATAAAAATAAAACTGCTACAGGGGGGGGGGGGGGTCGATCAGACAAGACAGGAGAGCGATTTTGACTGGGAAAACGTCCGATATCATGGGACACTAGAAATGAAAGAAATGAAACATGGGAAAAACCGCCTTGTGTGCGGCGTTTGGAAAGTATGTATAAATAAAACAAAGTGTAAACTGTCCGTTAGTTTGCCTACACCTCGCGTAGCTCCGAAACGGGTGATCGTAGACCTACCAAATTTTGTATAGATATTCTCCAGGACGTGTCCCGACACACCTCGAAGCGATTTTTTTGATATTCGAATTATTTTAGGAGATGTCGATTAAAAAAAAAAAAAAAACGTGTCGGAAAAGGATCATTTTTGCTCTCGCCATTTCGCAATTGTAACTCCGCAGTGGACAGAGCGAGGTTTGAGCATATCTAGGATGCCATATTTGGCAAGTTTATTAAAGGAATCACATTCTTGAAGTAAATATAAAAGAATAACGATATTTTTTTTTTGTTTATATTATTTGCAAGGTTATTTTTTAATTAAAATATCGTGTGCGTGTGAAATCAGAGCCGGAATGAAATGATTTATACTCAAAAGAAAAATAGGATTTGGAAATTTTCCGAAAATAAATGCGCAACTTTTTAATTGGGCGAAAAATAAAAGGGTTGATGTACGATTTTGAGAAGATGTGATTCTACCGCTTGGCGCAATTTATCGTAATTTTATCTTCTGCCAGTTGGATTATGAATACACCTGAATAAGTTTTTGAAACCTTCATTGAGTTCTGATTGTACATTTTTCTGCTCAGCTTTTCCTCATCTATTTCTAATGTATTACATCCAGAAAAAGTATGCTAGAAATATCAATTTTAATTTTGTTTAGTCACAATCATGAATAATGATAATACCTTTTAACGTAATGGAATAAGGAAAGAAAATAGGGAAGACCCATAGATTATAATACACTTTTAATATATAGCACTTTAGTGCGTATTTAAAATCTGAAAGTGTTTCAGATTTTTTTACTTTTTTTTTTTTTTTTTTTTTTTTTTTCCTTTCTGTTCTCTGATAAGGGCCAATATATCCAGAAGCTCTTCAGAATGAATATGGGACGAAAATAATTTGTTCCTTTTTGTAGGATTTTATCATTTAACCATCTTATTTTTGTAACCAGGGGCGGCCCGACACTGTAAACACCTCATCGGGGCGCCGGCTTCGAAGGGGCGTCATTTCGAACTCAAAAAACTAAGTAGAGCATAAAAGGGGGGTGTCTTATTTACGTTAGCAGGGGGCGACACTTAACGTTGGGCCGTTCCTGCTTGTAACCATCTTAATTTTAAATTCCATTCAGAATCTGAGAGATTTCAGTGCCAAGGAAGCCAGTGAGGAAGAGGATTCTCTCCGAACAAGATTTACTAAGATGGCGAACCAACAGGTCGCGGCTAGTAATAAATAATTCCGTCCATTCTGTAAATTTAGGATTTTTCATAATAGCGAAGTTTTGAAATTCGCGTTAAGTAAATATTTTTTTATGTCACAAACAAAACTATCTTCTTTGCTGAAGAAACGGCATCAGGTAGCAGTTATATCTGGACATGATGTCAGTTTGTGCTACTTTGACGGCTACTTTTGTGACATAACACAAAAAAAAATAGTCACTTTGTGTGAATTTCTTTGCAACTGCACAATTTCATGGGGATTTCACTTCCACTCTCTGCGTTTACATCCATTGAAGAACGGTGCTGGGGGAAAAAAAGAACTTGGCATATTTTCTCTTAATTTCGTGTATTACTTATTGCAATATATGTAATAGTTTCGAAAGTGTCAATAGTATTTAAAATCCGGTCATTCATTTGTGTTAACTCCGTATACAGCAATAAAATGCTCCAAAAATTCTGATGGGAGTAAAATGAATTCTGATTATAATAAAACGGATGCAAAGCAAAAAATTCAAAATATAATGTTTGAGCGAATAATGAAAATTAAATTAATATTTTCTATGATTAAAATGACATGGTGCACGATATACTCTAATTGATATTTTCATGTTTATAATAATTTCGCAAAAAAAATTGATTTCTTTCATTATTTACCTGATATAATAGTTAATCGAAGAAAAATGTAGAATAAAAGAACTAATAATATATATAATTAAAATTACGGATAAATTGCTTTTTAAGGATATTTCTTTTTTAGCCAATATCTTTTAGACGTTAGTTTGCAAGATTAATACTCAAAGTTTATTATTTTCATATGGAAACAAAATATAAGCTATTATCTTCTTAATGAATCCATGTTCTTTTCTTATTTTTCTCCAAAAAACTTTTTTTTTTAAACTAACATATTCCTGAAAATGTGAGGTGTTCTATTATCTTCAATTTAGAAAAGGTCTTAAAAGCTTATTATCACAAAGTTTTTAATACTTTTCTTGCTTGAAAGTACTTTTATTGCTATTTGTGTTTTACTGAGGCAGAATAAAATGGGTATGCAATTAGGTTTAGTTAATACAATGTTTCCGAATGTCCTAATAAGCATTTTAACGGGTATAAATGTTGTCTTCTAGTGTCTGAAAATATATGGTAAATCGATTCATTTTAAACCAAGCTGTTTATATTTTTGATGAAAAAGAAATATCTACCCCACCTTACCCCGCGACTGTGAGGTGTAGAAATATACAGTGTTTATCTATAACCCAAATGTAACAGTTCTGTCCACAATATTTTTAAATTTCAATAATTTATGTCATAGAAAATAAATAATGTTTGATAAACTGAATTCATTTTTTGGCTTTTCTTTTATCTGTTACTCATTTGACCCCCTTCATCTTTAGAAAAAACAGCTTTTCACAAAGTCTAGTGTATTTTTGCTGTTAAAACTAATATAACTGTATATATATATTATACATGTATGTATTTTTTTTCATATTGCATAAATAACATATGCACAAATAAAATAGTGCATAAAGTAACACAAAAATGTTTAATGTTTAACATTATAAGTAACAGAAAACTGCCCGTGGTATGTATACCCATTTTGCCTAATCATGTCCTATATTTGGTTTGATTTAGAAAGGAATATTTTTTTTTTTTTTTTTTTTTTTTTTTTTTACGGTAATAGACAGTAAAACCCGTAGAAAATCGGAAACATATTTCATATCCCATAATATTTCTATATCCCATAATTTCTGCCTAGCTATTATTTCATTTATAGAACAGTTTTTAAAAAATTAGATTTTTTTTCAATAGGTCTCTATAAATAGGTCATGACAAGGAAAGATCCATCCGTGATATGAACAATAGAATAGAAAGTGGTTAGCAAAATTTTCAGGCGGTGGGGATCGTTCTAATTTCGAAAAGATAGCAGAGCTTTCAATTAAACGAGAACAATTACGAGTGTATATATTTGACCTCATTCTCGCACTTTCCTGTATTTTTGACAGTTTGGAAGTTTTTCTCGGAAAAAAAAAAAAAAAAATCCTTCATTTTATACAGTTATCCGGAGTCTCTCTGCAGTCGCAAATAAATTATGAAAAACTAAAACTTTTCATAAGCAAAAGAGAGTTGATTTTCGAGTTCTGTGAAACACAGTTGCACTGTTTTATAGGTCACCGTGGGAAAAAGTTTCTTTTCGACAGGTTGGGAAAGCAAAATACCGGCATTTGAACCGACAATTTTTTTCTTCCACGTGTGTTCGCAAATGACAAACGGAGAGAGAATTGGCTTTCTCGCAGGGAAATGACCCGCGTTCTTAATTACTTCAAGTCTAGAATATGCATAAGATTGAAATTTCAAAGTATGTTTTTGGATTTTTAATTAACTTTTACATTCGTAGCACAGTTTCGACTGAGTCGTCCCATATTGTAGGGTGATCAGCTTATAGCTTAGCGCTGCTGGGCTGTCGTAACTCAATAGCCGCAACGTAACTGACAAGCCTTTCTCAGGAAATTTTTGTAGATTCTCAACCGTGTCAGTAAATGAAGAAAAAGCCAGACTTTCTAGATGTAACTTATATGTAACCCTTTAACTCGCAGTGTTCCCGCTCTGGGAACACCAAACTCTGACTTTTGACTGTTGCCAGTCACGAAGAATAGATTGGATTTCAATAAAAATGGTTGCGAGTGACATCATGGGCGCCGGCAGAATAATTCCCAGGGGGGGCAAAGACTACTCCAGGGAGGGGCAAAGACTACTCAAGGGGGCTGCAAAGACTACTTTAACGTATGGTTACCATGTTGGAAAGAGCAAAAAATCAAGGGAAAACTAGTATGCAGTCTTGCTGCTGCATGCAAAAATCCAGGTGGGATGGGCTCATTTCCCGTCAAAAAATTGTCACGATTATTTTTAACAGCACTGACAGCTGCTGAAAAATGGAAGAATGCGAGAACAGCTGGATAGATTGACCCATGCTGAAAAAAGGGCACCCGTTGCCATCGTTCGACTTAACGACAAGCAGGATGGCGGACGATCGAAACCTTCATCGCGTGCCACCGATCTAGAGACCCTTTTTTTACGACAGCTGGCTGTGCCCGGCATAGCCAGCTGCGTTAAAAAAGGGGTCTCTCGATCGGTGGCATGCGATGAACGTTTCGATCGTCCGCCCTCTTGCTGGTAGTTAAGTCGAGCGATGGCAACGGCTACCCTTTTTTTCAGCATTGGGAAAGGGTTGAGCCTCAAAGGGTTAAACTATTTAAAATTATGCACTGTAACTACACTGTTTGGGAAACAGCCTTTCCCAGGCTTAAAAACTTCGAGTCACAGCTCGACTCGTGAGCGAGATCTATTGTCATTTCTCGAGCGACCTCCTTCGAGTCCAAAGGTGATATGATGAATTTTTTTGAGGTCTCCCTCTCGGCTGCGCCCCTAGTGACGACAACCCTCCTTTTGGAGGACAGTCCCTGTCGTTCACCTGAATGGTCAGTTGGTCATTTTTCGCCCGGCACACCTCGTACGTCATTTCGGGCTGCACTGTGGCTGACGGGGAAAGACAGGCTGCGGTGCTGACATTTAGTCACACCCCTTTTGCCCTCGAAGAGTCACACGACCTGGGGGGTGTGGCCATCTTACTGTAGCTATCTCGGACCAAGATGGCCACACCTCCTAAGTCACATGACTCTGCGAGGGCAAAAGGTGCGTGACCAGATGTCAGCACCACTGCCTGTCTGTCTCGGGCAGGATTGTCGAGAGGGGGGGTTGAGAAAAGGGGGATTCCCCCGGGCCCGTGTTTTTTGGGGGCCCGGGCTAAACTTTCATACAAATCTTCTGGACACAGAAATAGAATTCGCGAAAACCAACACCGACTGGAATAAGTAAAGACGAGACGAGGTCCTAAACGAAACTGGATTGCTGACGTCATGTACGCTCTTTTATTTATTTTGTAGGGAACCCACTCAGTTTTCACCCTCTCCTTTAAACGATGGGATAGGATGACCCACGGTGATGCTCTCCGAACGAAGAGAAGAGAGAACGCGGGGGGGACAAAGCAAGGGGCTTGTGTCGTGTCCTGGGGGTCCGAGGGAAAGAGATCACTTGACTGGGAGCGGAGAGATGCACCGATGCGGACGCAAATTAGTGTAGCTCCCGTGACTCTCCGAGGTAATAACATCAAAAGGATGTTGTATGTCCAATGTATATATTAAAAAACAAGTTGTAAATCTTATAAATAAAAATGAAATTCTGTTTGTTTGTTTGTTTGTTTGTTTATTTGTTTGTTTGTTTGTTTGTTTGTGGATTTGAGTTGTATACAAATCCACAAAAATGGACATATCAGCCTGAAATTTTGCACAGATATGTAAAATAATATAGAATAAATCATAGTCCACTTTAAAACTTTGAAAGTCCACCCGTTCCCGGAATTTAAGAGATTTTTTATGTTCTCCACGCAAAAAGCTTTCCGTAATTGTAACCCCTGTAGTGAAAAAAGTGTGAAATAAGGATCGTGGTTGCCATGTCTGGCGATTTTGCCGAATAAGATGTTTTAAATTCTCAAAGTAAAAATAAAAGAATAATAATGATTTTTTTTTGTTAGTTTATATTCGTAAGGTTATTTTTTTTAAAATTATAATATCGTGTGCATGGGAAATCGGAGCAGGAATGAAATGTTTTATACGCAAAACAATAAGAATTGAAGATTTCCGAGGCTAATAGGTAATTTTTTTTAGTTTGGCGAAAAAATAAAATGGCTCAAATGCCGATTTTGAGAAAGTGAGTTCTAGCGATTTGCACAGATTTCGGCTTGGCGCAATTTATTGAGAGCTTAAGGAAATAGATTTTTGAAAACAAGTATAAAGGTTTTATTAGAATACAGCGTTAAATTTTAATGATCCGTGAAGAAATAATGCAGTTGTTAAGGGATTTCAAGCGATCTATCTCCAGAATTCTCGCCAAATGAGTACATTGATTTAAGTTGGGGGAATTTCGCCAAATTTCAGAAAATTGAAATCTTCTCATTTACTACATCGGAGTAACGATGAATAAAACACGTTATAGTTGATAATTTAAAAAATGTCGGCTGTATTAAGGGATTCCACTTTTGAAATAAAGGCTTGCTTTACTTTTTCGCGGTCGAACCATTTCCCATATTGATTGCTGCTAAGTCAATGCTTCGAAGGTTTTCCTGAAAAAACGCTTGCACAATGGTGTATGTTGGCACTTTGGCGAGGCTTAGATTTGAAACTGGATTTTATTTGAGACTGGGATATATAATGACGCTGGTTATAGATAAAAATGAATGTTGGTATGTGTGTATGAGGTTGAAAAACTCTAGCACCGTTGCACCATGAAATTTGGTTCACCTAAGTCTTTTATCATTGAGAAGCTTTTTATGCTATCCGTTTTCCTCTAACTTGCCACTAGGTGGCGCAGCAGAACGTCGAATTCTATTCCGTTTAGCCGTTTACTATGCGAATATCGTCTAACCGATTTCGATGAAATTTGGTACACGCGGATATTAGAACACGGAGAATATTTTTCAGTATCCATTTTGCTGTAACTTGCCGCTAAATGGCGCTGCAACGCATCAACTTCTATACCGTTCGACCGACCGGCATAAAATTTCTTATACTTACACATTTCAGCACGAAGAATATATTCTAACTGTGTTCCTTTTGATGTTACTCACCACTAGATGTCACTGCAATGCATTATTATTTTAACTCGCCACTAGATGACGCTGCAGCAGGCCAAATTCTTGACCATTCAAACGGTCGCTATGAAAATCAGTATACATAGCTATTTGAACAATGAGAATATTTTGGCGTAATCCATTTTGCTATAACTCGCCACTTGACGGCACTGTAGCAAATCATTACTTTAATTAACCACTAGATCGCGCTGCAGTGCATCACTTCTTGACTGTGCAACTGATCGCTATGAAAATAGGCATACATAGATATTTGAACACGGGGAAGAGTTTGGCGCTATCCATTTTCCTATATAATTTGCCACTAGATGTCGCGTCAACATATGAACTTCACAGGGCTGTCCAGCCGATCGTCCTGAAATTTCGTATTCATCGATATCTGAATGCGAAGAATATTTCCGCCGTATCCGTTTTGCAAAAACTCGCCACTAGATTGCGCTACGCCGCATGACCTTCTTCACCGTACAAACGATTGCCTTGAAATTCGGTATGCATGGTTATTGAACACAATATAAAGCGATATCCATTTTGCTATATCTCTTTATTACAATAAATAGTAATCACCAGAAATCGTAATATCAAAAAGTCCATTCATTCCCGTGCGAAGAACGGGTACTTCAGCTAGTATGATATATATCTATGTATAATAAAATGGTTAGTCTCGACATCAGGCTTGATTAATTGCATTCTCCACATGGATTCAAACCTGGAATGGTCAGCAGTTCCCGCTACCAAACTGCATGTTAAACACCAATTCGTCGGGCGGACACTACATATTTATTTATTTATTTATTTATTTATTTTGGGGGAGGGGCAAACGCAAATTTGATAATTTCCAAGGAAAATTCATTCATCTCCAAAATGTTCTTGGAATAAAATTGTTCAGAATGGCTCTCGGAATGTGGATTTTTCAGTTGTTTGCGGTGAGTTTACTTACCCTTTTACACTTCTTACTATCACAGTGATTATTTATTAAATTTTTATATAATTATTAGCTATAAAGTATGTTTATTTCGTCAGTGCTTCATGAATAGGCTGAATTTCTCCAGCAAACTTTTGAGGTTAAAATTATCTTATTGCTAATGAAACTTTTCATGGAAGCCCTTTATGGTAGGGATTCTGTAAAGATTTTCACATATTTATTTTTATATATTAAGAATTTATTAGATCGTTTTCTAAACTTACATCTTTTCCGTTTAGCACACTGCTAATTTGCCTAAAAGCCAAGTGAAATTGTTCGGAACATTTATTTTGCATATTCGTAATAGCTCATTAAATTTAATTAGAGCAGCGGTTCCCAACCTTTTAACGTCGCGCCTTCCCTCCCTCTCCATATTTTTCAGCACATATTCCGTTTTTTTATTTTTCAACAGTGAACATTTAGTTGCCGGTTTAAAAAAAATGACGTTATCAGTGAAGTTTGAACAAACATTTTTAAGCGAAAATGGGTATGTTTTTGAGTAAAAATGAGAATGAATAAGATGATTTTTCAAAACATGTAATTACTGCTTGCTCTTTGTCTATTTCTCTGGCGCCCTCCTTTGCAAACGCTCTACGCCCAACCTAGGGGGCGCGATCGTTTACGAAGAGCCTTTCACCACATTTGGATGCCATTTTCCCAAACATTTGCGTAGCTTTGGGTATTTTTTGTACTTCACCCGTTTCGGTTGCTATAGTGCTGAGCGTTCATTCAGTGCGTGCTGAAGAGAATAAAAAAACTTCCACCGCTCTTGTGCGACACAAACACGTACTTCCAGTTTAGGAACTCTTTTTGTATTGAGTCGGCACTAGCGAAAGAACAAGGATTTAAAATTATTATTGATGCTTTCGCCTCAAAAAAGCGAGAAAAGCTAATTTTTAATAGTTTTAATTTTGCAAAGAAAAAATCTGGAGTGACTCCACTAGATCATTACCAAGCATTTAAATAAATTTTAATCGATGAATAATTCAAATATATATACCAAAATGAAGCTCAATCGAATGTATCGTTTAAACGCTAGCGCACTTTCAAGAATTTCTCCCCATAGGCTATAATGTAAAAGGAATTTTTGGCGTAGCCCTGTAGAAAAACTATAAGTCCTATACACATCAAAATCGATACCGGTCTTACGATGGTTGTTTATAACATGTACACCCAATTTGAGCTCAATCGAATGTACCGTTTAAACGCTAGTGCACTTTCCAGAATTTTCCCCCATAGGCCATCATGTAAAAGAAATCTTTGTCGTAGCCCTGTAGGAAAACTATAAGTCTTATACACACCGAAATCAATACAGGTCTTGCGACGGTGGTTTATAACATATATACCTAATTTGAGCTCAATCTAATGTACCGTTTAAACGCTAGCGCACTTTCAAGAATTTTCCCCCATAGGCCATAATGTAAAAGAAATCTTTGTCGTAGCCCTGTAGAAAAACTATAAGTCCTATACACACCCAAATCAATACCGGTCTTGCGACGGTGATTTATAACATATATACCCAATTTGAGCTCAATCGCATGCCCCGTTCAGGAGCTATCGTGTTCACTCACATACACACAAACACACATACACACACACACACACACATACACACATACATACATACATCTCGTAAAAATAGCATAAATGAATTCAGAAGCCCTCTAAACGTGTAAATACACCAAAATCTCGAATTCGAATTTTTTCATGATTACAATACTTTCCTTACATGGTACATGTTCGGAAAGTAAAAATCCAATTATTCGTATTATAAAGACCAACATTAAACTATTTAATGAAAGTGTCTTTTTTAAACTAAAATTTGTAAATGCCAGATAGTGTAAAAAAAGCAGTTTATTTGTATTTTACAATGTGAATAACTTTTTTTTTTTTTTTTGGGGGGGGGGGGGGTCCGGCAGATATCCACCCGCCGGGCCCGAGCTGGTCTCTCGACGGGCCTGGCCACGGGGCTGCACCTGCTCTCTGGGCGTAAGTGGACGATCCGTCTAGATCTAGACTGAATGTCAATCTTCAGTCTTTTAGCTCAGTAGACAGACGGGCACCCATGTCGCACACTTTACAGATTTTTTACATCCCAAGGCACCGCCTGAAAACATACCGCTGTGTGATTTCGCACCTGTAGGCAAGAGGGCACGCTTTGCCACACTACATTCAGTTTAAATTGTTTAAAAATAATAATGGTTAGGTTTTGATGAATGTATGGACTTTAGAGAAAATTCTTCAAGTTCTCTTTATTTGATCTCAAGCAGTTACAAAATTGGAAAGTTTTCACGAGTTCAATTTATTAGCATGTGTGTTTGAACGTGCACTGTTCTAAAAATGCATCCGAGATTTAGAAAATCAGAGAATATCAGAGATTTAGAATAAATTTTAGACATTTCTTTATAAAAAATGCAACCGGAGACCAGTTTTATTTAGTTAATGATGATTACAAAGAAAAGACTTCAAGTAAAATATCACTCTACTGTATTTTGTTCAGTCGATTTTACATATTTTAAACTGCTCCCGCTATGAAGCGCAACTGCACCTTCATTATTATCACTAAAGTGACACTTGAAAAAAGAAATGCTTCTAAGTAACTGCTCTAAATCATCCTAATCTTATTTCTTAACTTTCGTCTTGCTCAGAACCTCTGAAAATTAGAGAGAATGTTTGCACAAGAGTGTGTCTGTCTCTAAATTTAATAGCGTGTTGCGTTTATGACTAAAAACCTCGGGTTCGGTGGAAATACTAGCTTTTTTTTTTTTTAAGTATGAAAGTGAAGAATATTTAGAAAGTTTCGCACTTAAGATCTTTCATCATTATCTCCACTAGACCAAAAATATTTCACGAGCTGAAGTGTGTATAAAAAGGGAAACAAACTTATAAGTAAAACGTAATTTCAAATAGTTTTTTTTTTTTTTCCTGGCAGCAATTCCCACCTTGTCCCGGATGCTCCTCGTGCGGCAACTGTGGCCACCTCTCAGGCCCGGACTGGCTCCTTTAGGGGGCCCTCCGTTAAAAATTGAAAAGGGGTCTTTTACTGGGGAATTAAGAGGGAATATAATACTAGAAAATCTAAGTTTTTGCTTAATCCATGTTGATAAAAATTACCTTTTTTTTTACAATCAACAATTAAGTTCTGAAATATTCTTTTATGTCAAAATTTTATGAAAAAGAAAACAAATTTCATAGATGGGGGCCTCAAATTCATCAATGCCCAGGACCCCTGTTGATCATAATCGGGCCCTGCCTAGTTATCCGCCTCTTTTGGGGCCTACATTTACATAAGAGTCCAGGACCTCAAGAAATCTTCAGACGTGCCTCGTCATGACCCCCCCCTCCAAAACTGACAGTCTGGAACCGCCCCTGCCCCAAAATAAAACAATTGCCCACTCCTTCTATACGCCATAGAACTGTTCAGTCCAGCCGAAAAGAGGGATTTTTAATTAGTCTAAAGGCCAGTTCTCACTTCCACGTTTCTTGTCGCAGAACAAGGTAATCAGTGCATTGGACACTGGCAGGGGAAAAAATCTGCCGTTGCTTTCTCCATTGTGACGGGGGTTGGGTTTGCTGTTTTCACTCGTTAGCTTTTGTCGGTGGATCCTGACTGGTCATTAAAAAGTAGTAATGTCGTGATAAGCTTCCAGCTTTGTAATTCGAAGAGTGTAATGCAGACGTCCACTGCTTTTCTTCTGATACTTATGTGTTTTTCAGTTATTCAGTCACTTCAATTCAAAGTGCTAATCATCACTGTACCCAGTTTTTATATAGTATGCGCTGCTTTTTCTTCTTTAATGTTGTTTTGTGTTAGTTTAAGTTGTATTTAGAAGATATACTGTAGTTCTTCGAGGCAGGACAAGCAAATCCTCAAAAATAAGGTAGGTTGCTTTAAAAAAAATAAATAAATAAATTACATACTGTCAAATGTTATTAACCGAGGGGTGGACCTCCACTTCAGTCTCTCTTTGCTATGCCACTTATTGCGATTTATTTAAAATGTTTAATGTTATAATTATTTCAAAAACTAAGAAAAGAAATTATAATAAGTTACGAAACCGGTTTTACTGTCACTATTACTTTTTTAATGGAAAACTTTGAGGTTGTTATTTTGAAAATTATCAGAAAATTGCTGTTGGGTATAAAAATAAGTAAAAGCAAAATTAAATAACAAGAAAACTTTTGCTGTTGATACTTGGAGAGTTCACAACTTAAGAATAATTAAATAGTAATTGTATTGACGAAAAACAAATTATGAAAAAACTTGACAATGTCATTTCTATTTAAGAATTTTTGTTACTATTTTTTTTATTTATACTTTATAGTTATACATTTTTAACAGTAAACAAAAGTAATAAAAATAAGCGAGTCAATAACATAAACTAGTATTATCTAAACGATTACCTCTATAATTGATTTTTATTATTAGCCATCGATACATAGAGCTTCACTGCCAAGGAAGAAGAAAATATAACTATTTTAAATGTAATTGAATGCTTGTAATAGCCTACTATTTTAAAACTCAATAATACCCCTCCCCCGGAAAATAAATTATGTACACAGATTTTTTTTTTTTTTTTTCATAACGATATCATAGAAACTCCATGTTCAAATTTGGCTTGCAAATTGATTAAAAAAATTTAAAGACTTTTTTTTTAATTTCAATTTTAAGTTATTATGATTTTTTAATTAGCCCCAAAAAAAGTTGTTTAAGTGATATGATCATGTTGTATACCTTATGAAAGACCTCAAATCGCTGAATAAAATGACTTAACCCATTTATGCCTAGCGTCCCTTTTTTGGGACGGCATTTTCGCTATCAGTCGAAAACGTTATTTAATTTTTCCTAGCCTTTATTCGCGAGTATTGAACCTCAATTCCACAAGATATTTTAATATGGCCAAGTAGGATGTTGACATTTCAATTTTTATTCATAATGATTTTAAATGAAATCATCCCTTGTTCAAAAAGTTGACATCAGAAAGTTATCAATTACTGTTGTTGTTAGCAAAAATCGTAGAAAGTCGCAAAACTATCCAGGCACGAATGGGTTAAATCTCAACTCTCTAGGTCAAATAGGTGCTGAGTTACAGACTCTTAAATAGTACTATGCGATACAAAATTTCCGACCTTTTCAAAATTTTAAACTTATACCTCGGAAAGAAATTGTTTTTAAAAATCTGGAAATTTGTATTCTAATGTGGTTTGTATTCTACTGTGGTAGCAGGGGCGTAGCCAGGAGGGTGGATATCGGGATATATCCCCCCCCCCCGAAATTTTTGGATTAGTGATGAAATTCCGACTATTTATACACATTTAAGTTCATATCCCCCCCCCGAAAAATTTTCCTGTCTACGCGCCTGTGTGGTAGTACCACAAATCAATCCAAAATCATCAATATCTACAAACATGATGTCAAGACCGTTGATAATTTTTAATCGCTTAATAAAACATTATCCTTATGTTTTAATTATTAATTATTATTGTTACTAATAGTAGAAGTATTAGTAATAGTAGTAGCAGTCATTTGGAATAGAACTCTGGAAGAATGAATTCTACCAGCACATTTCTGCAGTCAGTGGAAAGCAAATTATTGAAAGGCACTGACTTGGAAGGTTACTTGAAAATTTTATTTAAAAATGCAGAGCTGATTTTCAGAAAGTCGAAAAAGAAGTATCTGAGCTGTCAAGGGTTATCATTTGATAACGACAGTGAGCAGGGTTCCAGACTTAAGAAAAGGAATGCGTTTTTCGATGAAAACAGGGACGCAGGTTATGAAATTGGAAAAAGAGAAAATTTGTTGGTAAATTCATTGTAATATTTTGATAGTATACCAAATCCGAATAATTCAGAAGAATGGAAAAACGTAAAAATAGTTTAGAGCATTTTAATTCTTTTTTTAAGGGGGAGGGGCAAAAAATTATCATAAGAGAAAAAGAAAAAATCGATAAAAGCTCGAAAAATATTTATAAAAAATGACACAGACATTTAAAATTTTGTCGATGAACTGATTCAGTTTTTGCTATTTTTAGAAGAAAACAACGACCTTGACAGAAATGCACATGAAATGGCTGCACAAGAAATATCATCAACTTTTCCTAATGCAGAAATAACTTGAAAAATACTTTTAAATCTACCCATATCAAATGATTCGGGTGAAGTACCTTTTCCGGTTTTGAAAAGTGTGATCAATTATTTAAGAACTACTATAGGAAAGAACAATTAAACAATTCGGCTTTATTGCACATAGAACAGGAAAGTTGGGCAGACACCAAAATTATTGATTTTATCTCAAAACTTATTGATGAATTTGCAAAAGATAAATCAAAATGCAAATTCGCATAAAATAATTTCCTAAGCAGATGTGTAAAGTTTCTTTTTTTATTAAGTGTAAGTTTTATAAATTCTAGTTTTATAAATTCATAAAAGTTTTGTTGAGTTTAATTTTATTGTTAAAGCAATTGAGTGAAATCGTTCAGCGCTCCCCCTCACAAAAAAAAAAAAAAAAAAAAAAAAAAAAAAAAAAACTAATAGTGTCCTTAGTACACTTATGAACACTGTTAGAAAAATAGTTGAACGTTTCACAGAAATTCCGGTGCGAATTTAGCTGCAACCGATGTTTTGAAAAATGTGGTTCTAGGATTCACCATTTTAGTGGTGCTTCCTCAAGCACCATTTTTGCGGTGAAACGTTGAACCAGGATCTAGGATTTTTCTCTAACCGACTATATGGTTAAAGCTTGAACCAATATATAGGATTTTTCTCTAACCAAGTAACCTTAAGGTAACTTGGGCTTAGGGGACACCGAAAGTTTTACCGCTTGATCTATAGGCTTTAGAAATAGGCTTGATCCGCCTCTGCCCATAAGCTCGTTGTATTGAATGTCTTACGGATTCCTCAGAAAAGAACTATTTCCTTTTACGATAGGACTCAATACATTGTGTATAGTACACAGCAATCTGGTGTCAAACTACGTCTATGTACGACAGTTATAGCACGGACAGCAGAGAGGCAGTGGCATAAACCTAAAACCATAAACACTTTTCAATTTTTTTTTAAAATTGGGTGAAACAATGAAGGACAGACTCTGAATAATTTAACCCTTTGAAAGGCAAGCAGTTTCCTATCAATATAGAAGTGTAGACTGCTCAAAGCTGAAAAAGTGCAGCCGTTGTCATCTATCCATTTAACTACCAACATGGCGGTCGATCAAATCGCCCATCTGGCGCCACAGAGCTCAAGAAGCATTCTGATACAGATGGCTGTGCAACAGCACAGGCTGCACTTTTTCAGCTTTGGGGCCCTTTTAATCCTTTCCTCTACGACTAGCTGTGAAAGCGCTTACATGAGGTGTTTTTTCACGGCGCAACCACCGCGCATCGAAGGGTTAACCCTTTGAGGCGCAACCCTTTCCCTGAGCTGAAAAAAGGGCAGCCGTTGCCATCGCTCGACTTAACGACCCGCAAGAGGGCGGACGATCGAAACGTTCAAAGCGTGCCACAGATCCAGAGACCCTTTTTTGACGACAGCTGGCTGTGCGATCGAAACGTTCATCGCGTGCCACAGATCTAGAGACCCCTTTTTTGACGGCAGCTGGCTGTGCCGCACAGCCAGCTGCCGACAAAAAGGGGGCTCTCGATCTGTGGCACGGGATGAACGTTTCGATCGCCCGCCCTCTTGCTGGTAGTCAAGTCGAGCGATGGAAACGCTGCCTTTTTTTCAGCATTGGGCTATCGATCCAGCTGTTCTCGCGTTCTTCCATTTTTCAGCCGATGTCAGTGCTGTTCAAAAGAATCGTGACCATTTTTTTTGACGGGAAATGACGTGCTTAAAAAGTAAAGGATTCTTGTGGAGCTCTGTCACCCCCCCACTATTTTTTATAGAGATCCAATCTATTCTTCGTGACCGGCAACAGTCAAAACGTCAGAGTTGGGTGTTCCCAGAGCGGGAACACTGCGCGTTAAAGGGTTAATAACGTTTCCGTCGGTGTTCTCAGATCTCACGAGCCTCAAGATATACAACACGGATGTCAACAACAATGCACTTCGGTCGGAGAACAACAAAAGAGCGCTGAAGGGAAAATCGCACATTGTTTAGAACGTTATTATCGGAGGGAAAAGCGCCGGCCTACGTGCTCCCATCTGCGACGGTTACACCCATCCCTAAACACGAGCATTCGCATCCTCCTGCCCATCATAAAAAAGGAGAAAAACGCCAGGCGAAACAATTTTCGTGCTTTCCTTCTCCGAGATTTTTCACCTATAGTTATCTATGGAGTAAGCGTTCCTCTCTTCAATTTTCTTTTATGTATTGCCCAGGATGTATTGATTCTGGGAAAGAGAAAGATATTCTTTTTTTTTCTCTCTCTCTCTCTGCAGGGAAGTCTGTAGATTTTGCATAGCGGAGTCGGAAAAGAACTGACATGAGCAAAAAATGTATATTTTTTCGGTAGGTAAAAACCGGGCGAAAACAGAAACAAAACTGCAGTAGTGCGTCTGATGAGACGTTGCAGTTCCAGTTCTGCCTTGTGTGAAAGAGAGTTCGGGCTCATTTTTTAAAGTACGAGGAATTTTAACCCTTTAACGCGTAGTGTTCCCGCTCTGGGAACACCCAACTCGGACGTTTTGACTGATGCCAGTCACGAAGAATAGATTGGATTTCTATAAAAATAGTGGCGGGTGACAGAGCTCCGCGAGAATCCTTTACTTTTTGGCACGTCATTTCCCGTAAAAAAAAAATGGTCGCGATTCTTTTTAACAGCACTGACATCTGCTGGAAAATGGAAGAATGCGAGAACGGCTGGACAGATGGCCCCATGCTGAAAAAAGCGCGGCCGTTGCCATCGCTCGACTGAACGACCCGCAAGAGGGCGCACGATCGAAACGTTCTTCGCGTGCCGCAGATCGAGAGACCCTTTTTTGACGCAGCTAGCTGTCTTCGAAAAGGGATCTCTAGATCTGCGGCACGCGAAGAACGTTTCGATCGTCCGCCCTCTTGCGGGTCGTTCAGTCGAGCGATGGCATGCGGCTGCCCTTTTTTCAGCATCGGGAAAGGGTTGCGCCTCAAGGGGTTAATTCGAGCTGTAGATCAAAAAAGAGTCAAGGACTTCACTGACAGATTATTATAAAATTTGCCGTTTGTGCCAATGAAAGGCCCAATATAATTGCAAACTCTATTTATGAACTTTCTAATTAATTAATAATCTCGTTTAGCGATAATAAATCGTATAATGATGAGTTTATTTCTCCCACGAATCCTTTTTTGAAATATGTTTACAAAGGAGTATGTTCAATAAAGGAGACATTTCTCACGAGCTCGAATCCAAGCGTGAATGACAGAGCCCGAGCCCGGTTCGGGCCGAAGCTCGGGCTGAGACAGTCTCACCTCTAGTGTGCACTGCACATGGGCGGCCGAAAGAAGGGGGCGTTCAAAATCTACTCGCTGTTTTTATTCATTCGAGTGTGTAATAATTTTGTACTACATCGCTAAAACATTGCGGTTCTTTTTACTTTCGGAACATGTACCCTGTAAGGAAAGTATTGTCATCATGAAAAAAATTCGACTTCGAGATTTGGGTGTATGGACACGTTTTGAGGTCTTCTGAATCCGTTTATGCTATTTTTACGAGATGTGTGTGTGTGTGTGTATGTGAGTGAACGCGATAGCTCCTAAACGGGGCATTCGATGGAGCTCCAATTGGGTATATAGGTTATAAACCACCGTCGCAAGACCGGTATTGATTTCGGTGTGTATGGGACTTAGTTTTTCTTCAGGGCTACGACAAAGATTGCTTTTACAGGATGGCCTATGGGGGAGGGGGAATTCTTCAAAGTGTGCTAGCGTTTAAACGGCGCATTCGATTGAGCTTCAATATGGTATATATGCTTGAAGGATTCATCGATTCAAATTTATTTAAATGCTTGGTGATGATCTTAAGCGGAAGTGTTCGGAAAGTCGAGTGGAGTCACTCCAGATTTTTTATATTAGTGTATAGTTATATTTCCCTACATATATACTTGGTGATTCAGAACTCTTGTAAAAAACAAATAAGGGGTGGTACAGGAAACCAAGGGGGAACAGATCCACTTGGCGCCGAAAACGTCATCCTCGTGTGCTTGTTCTTCTACTTCGGGTTTGTCTCATACCGGGCCCCTCTGCTTAGAGCAGCGTTTTGTCCTAAACCCCCTAACGCAATGTTTCCTAGTTCCGTTTCATTGGATCGCCCACTTTGTTCATGAAGTCTTGACGAGCCTTTAACGGAAATAAGGCGATACTCTTTAGTATTAAGGATTCCTAAAGTAGCGAGACGATGGAGGGCAAAGGCATCACACTCGTGTCATAAGTGATAGGACGTGCCGCTTCCTCGTTGCATTTCTCGCATGTAGGACCCATAGGCGTAGAGTTATATGGGCCCGTGGGGCTCGAGCCCCCCCAATAAATTGTGAATAGGGGCTGAGCCCACCCAATAATTTACCACTCAATACAGAAAATTAATTTATACTAACATAAAAAAAAAGTATTTCACGCCATTTAAAAACGTTTAAAAAAACCTTTACTTGGACTTTTAAAAATTTTCTTCTTTTGATTTCAATCATGATTTAGTATTCATTGTGACGCCACGTAACACACAATGTGACTATAAGCTGCCCTCACCAGGCACTGGTGAATTAAAATCAGATTATGCAATGTAAAGTATGAAATAAAGAAAAGTTCAGTTGTGTCTAAAATGCACTATCTCATCGAAAATGTTTTTTTTTTCCCTCCTTTGGATTTTTTACACTGCTTCTATTTTTACCTTATAACATGGTAGGAAGATACTAACATGGATACTTACCTTACATAGGTGTAGAATTTTATAGACCCATAGAGCTCGAGCGCCTCCAATAATTGACACTTACATATAGTAAGTCATAGCTGCCAACTACTACGGAATATAATTAACCATTTTTTGTAAACAGTCTATTTTTTATTTATTTTTTTTTAAAAATAGCAACCAGCTCGCGCGCGCAGCACAAAAATTTTGCTCTATTTTAATTCGAAAAATCATGTAGAAAAAGTGGTTATATCTATTCCATGGTAGTTGGCAGCTATGACTAAGTTATATGTACGTGAATCAGTGGCGTAGCCAGACATTTTTCATGGGGCAGTTACGACTTCTGCAACTTACATATATGTATACGGGTCAACTCATATATATGTGTACTGACTTGAATATATATGGTTGTGGGGCCCGGCCCCCCCAATAATTTTGAAAACTTTACGCTTATGGTAGGACCTTGTTGAAAAAGTCCCATTGTGTAGATGTGTACCTGTTAATGATCACATTAGAATAATAATGAACTTCTCGACCATGGTTTGTCGAAAACTAATAACAAGAAACCACTAAAACTGGTTATTAATAGGACTGATTCTTAAACTAAGGATTATATATTGATTACAGGATTGATAAGCAATTGAAGAGGACGCTAGGCTCCCGACGTTTACCCCTATTTGGATCTTTAACAGATAGCAGGAGCTCTATCCAGTATCTGAGTGCATGGCCCAGAGTTTACGACAGAGCTGGTACAGCAATCCTGCAGGATCTTTGTAGACTTTCTGGGGAGCGTGACATCGACTTGCAATGGATTCCGTCCCACGTGGGCCTACAGGGAAATGAGATCGCTGACTCCCTTGTAAAACTGGGTGCAACTGAGCCCCTACCAGAAAATCTGAACCTTATCTATTCGGAACTTTATTCCATCAGAAAAAAAAAGTGTACAGCATGCCTGGAGATGTCCCCCAGTTCATAACTGGTACTCTGGCGATAGACCTGGTCGCGCTCTGACCTTTAGGGGAGATAGAGGTGATCAGATTGCGCTTGCCAGATTTATCAGTGGCCACATAGAGTGCATGACATGCGAGCAGCATAGAAAGGTCTTCCCTACTTGCAGTAGATGTCTCTCCAGTGCAGCTAGTCCTGACCATCTACACGGTTGTGTGAATTTTACAAATGAGGGCTTCCTGCAAGATCCCGTCTTATTTTTTGATTTTCTAGGGGTGAATGGACTCATGGACCTGGTCTAGCTCCTGTTAGACCAGTGGGGATCAGAAACAACAACAACAGGATTGATTATTATAATGATAATTAACAGGCAAATGAGAACAACGCTTTCGTCCCATTGCCACGAGATTCTGAACCGTCGTGGGACCTTCTACCACCTTCGATATGTTGAAGAGTTCCGAATCACCCTGTATATGCATGATCTGACAGTCTAATATGCGCGCTGTACAGCTCTCCGAACGTACTTCATGTAAAATAACACGATGATTTTTCTCTCCGTATGCTTTCGGTTTCCACCTTTTGCGCAGTTTCTTCCACTGATTTTAAAAACTTAAACAACGCCTGGCGCAAAACTCCACAAGAACTGAGTTATGCTACAACAAAAAATATATATACCGGTCTTCCGAAATGAAACAATCCTATATTAAGGTTGTTTACAGACGAAACTATTCTTGAGGTAGTCACGAAATTTTGTGTAGGACCTAATGAAGGTTTGGGAATTTATATGAGTGAATAAAAAAAAATCTGGAGTGACTCCACTCGACTTTCCGAACACTTACGATTAAGATCATTACCAAGCACTTAAATAAATTTTAATCGATGAATCATTCAAACACATATACCAAATTGAAACTCAATCGAATGCACCGTTTAAACGCTTGCGCACTTTCAAGAATTTCTCCCCATAGGCCATTATGCCATAACATAAAAGAAAGTTTTGTCGTAGCCCTTTAGGAGAACTATAAGTCCTATACACACCAAAATCAATACTGGTCTTAGGATGGTGGTTTATAACATGTATACCGAATTTGAGCTCAATCGAATGTATCGTTTAAACGCTAGCGCACTTTCAAGAAATTCCCCCCATAGGCCATCATGTAAAAGAAATCTTTGTCGTGGCCCTGTAGAAAAACTATAAGTCCTATACACACCAAAATCAATACCGGTCTTGCGACGGTGGTTTATGACCTATATATCCAATTTGAGCTCAATCGAATGCTCCGTTCAGGAGCTATCGTGTTCACTCACATACACACAAACACACATACATCTCGTAAAAATAGCATAAATGGATTCAGAAGCCCTCAAAACGTGTAAAAACACCAAAATCTCGAAGTCGAATTTTTTCATGATTACAATACTTTCCTTACATGGTACGTGTTCGGAAAGTAAAAATGAAATAAAATAAATAAAAACTTTGTGAAAAAAACACACATAAAAGTTTACTTCAAAGACGCCTTGAAGTCAAGGGCGGATCCAGAAACTTTTTTCTGAGGGGGCGCAAATCGTGAATACTCATTTTATCGAGCGTAAAGAACACTCAATATTGGTGAAAGCCCCATTTATTTAGTGTAAATATATTTTTCTCGGAGGGGGAGCGCGCCCCCTGCGCCCTCCCCCTGGATCCGCCTTTGCTTGAAGTAACCTTTGATGTGTTTTTTTTTCACAAAGTTTTTATTTATTTTATCTTATAACACCAGTTTTTTGAGTGTTTATTTTCATTTTAAAAAAATGAGTTCAAACATTTGCCACCAGGGGACGTTTCCGTGGCCTACCTGGTTCCCAAACCTCCATCCATGCGACTTTGGGCTGTGGGGGAGTTTGAAACAATGGGAAAAGTCGTGATAATAGCTTTGATCTTAAAAGAGAGCATTTCACAGCATATTCCTAAACATTTCCTCCGAACACATTAGCGGTCAGCTGTGGAACAGGCTCTCTTATACGATTAGAGAGGGTAGATGACAAGGATGGCCGTACTGTTGAACCTGTTTTCTTGACATAATATTGGTATCAAAAAATGTGCGCTAAATGTGTCATTCACTAAACAAACGCCCGCTGGTGGTGAACATTTGAAATAATTTTAACTTTCCGAACATGTAGCATGTAAGGAAAGTATTGTCATCATGAAAAAATTCGGCTTCGAGATTTGGGTGTATGGGCACGTTTTGAGGTCTGCTGAATTCATGGATGCTATTTTTACGAGATGTATGTATGTGTGTGTGTGTGTCTGTGTATGTGTGTTTGTGTGTATGTGAGTGAACACGATAGTTCCTAAACGGTGAATCGATTAAGCTCAAATTGGGTATATATGTTATAAACTCGCCATGTATCGCCACAATGTATCGCCATGAATATTGTAAGTAATAAAGAATTTCCTTTATTTAATTTAAATTTTAAAAAATCAAACCTGTTTAAAATGCATATTACGATGAATCGCATATTGCGATCTTAATATGAACATATTGCATCGTAATATGTTCATGCATCGTAATATGCGTTCATGCGTTGTTCATACGATGTTCATGCATCGTAATATGCGTTTGCATCGTAATATGCGTTCATATTGCATCGTAATATGAACGCAATCGATGATCGCATTGAGTCGGTATTGAGTTTGGTGTGTATAGGACTTATAGACCACCATCAAAAGACCGGCTTTGATTTTGATGTGTATAGGACTTATAGTTTTTCTACAAGGCTACGACAAAGATTTCTTTTACATTATAACCTATGGGGGGGGGGATTCTTGAAAGTGCGCTAACGTTCAAACGGTACATTCGATGGAGCTCAAATTGGGTATATATGTTATAAACTACCATCATAAGACTGGTATTGATTTGGATGTGCATAGGACTTATAGTTTTTCTACAGGGCTAAGACAAATATTTCTTCTACTTTATGGCCTATGGGGAGAAATTCTTGAAAGTGAGCTAGCGTTTAAACTAGGGATGGGCAAACTACGGCCCGCGGGCCAAATCCGGACTGCCGGAAGGTTTTATCCGGCCCGCGGGTGGAATTTTAATTAGCCGGTCCGTCGGAAATTGAAAGAATATATATATTTATATATTATATATCCATATTAAGAATTATGAAAATGGCTCGAAAAAAGTGCATTTTGAGTTCGAACGCAGATTTCAAGATTTCAGTGCCATTCAAACAGAATTGGATATTTTTACCATGCCTTTAAACGTAAATTGTGAAGCAGTGAGGTCCGATTTGCAGCTTGAATTATTTGAATTGCAATCTAACAATCATCTCAAGCAGGTGTTTCTAAATATGCCAGAGTTTTACAAATCATGATCGAAAGTAAGTTCCCCAAATTTAATATCTCACGCCCAGAAAATCAGTGCTATGTTTGCTTCATCTTATATATGAGAACAAGTGTTTTCAACTATGAAGCTTAGAGAGAATTCTTCCAGTAGTAGACTGACAGATGAGCATTGAGCCTCGTTCCTTAGAATCAGTGTATCTCACTTCGAACCTCAATATAAGGCTGAGCAGCACAACCAGCTGCGTCAAAAAAGGGGGTCTCTCGATCTGTGGCACGCGATGAAAGTTTCGATCGTCCGCCCTCTTGCGGGTCGTTGAGTCGAGCGATGGCAACGGCTGCCCTTTTTTCAGCATGGGGCCATCTATCCAGCTGTTCTCGCATTCTTCCATTTTTCAGCAGATGTCAGTGCTGTTCAAAAGAATCGGGACATTTTTTTTTTGACGGGAAAGGACGTGCTAAAAAATAAAGGATTCTGGTGAAGCTGTGTCACCCGCCACTGTTTTTATAGAAATCCAATCTATTCTTCGTGACTGGCAACAGTCAAAACGTCCGAGTTGGGTGTTCCCAGAGCGGTAACACTGCGCGTTAAAGGGTTAAACAAGTGACCTCGTTATCTTTATCCGTTCTCAGTCCTGCCTCATCATTCCAAGGCGGCAAAAATATTTTTCGAATTCGGATTCCCCCACTTCTCGCAAATATGCAAATTCCTTGATGATCCGAATAGTTTTGGATGCGGGGTGGGGGGGGGGGGGTGGGAGGATATCCCTACTGATTACATGCAGAGAACGAGGGTGGATCAATACTTTGGTTTAAAGTAAATCAGAGGAATGGAGGCGTTCGAGAAAATGCGAAATTTCGTAATCTCTCCCTTATCCCCCATCCCCCCCCCACTTCCAAAAAGAATATTCACCATCGAAGTTTTGGAAATTCGAATTTTTCCTCTAAGTTTTAAATTTTTTTACTGGTGTTTAGTGGTTAGATCACAAAACAGTGGTTTGGTGGGGCAACTTCACTGTCTTAGAATGAACTTAAACATTACTTTTACACAAAAAAAAATAGGAAATATCTAAGCAATACATTTTTTTAATGATATAAATAGAAAAAAATACTTACAAAACCTAAAACCAGGTTTTTACTCAAAAATTTAACTTAAGCTAGAAAATACAAAAATGTCTATCCTTTTTTCTAATAAGTGAGCCGCCTACTGTAGCTATAAAAGAGAATTACATTTAAATGCATTTTCAAAGCAATTGGTTTAATTGCTCCAACACATAAGGAAATTACCATAAACAAAATTCTTTAATTTCAAATGAAAAAAAATAAATAAATAAATAAACATCAGAATCACTCTAATAGAACGCTTTTTTTACATAACAGCACGTAACACCATCCATTTGCAATTCGCACTAAAGGAATTGTTTTTCAGCTGCCATGTGTAATTCATTTAGCAAATAACGATCATCAATAATGAAATGAATTTTCATTTCATTTTCGCTGGCACAATTACATTTACTGTTTACTTATTCAGACAGGCTCATAAACCCCCCCCTCCCCCCCTCCCACACACGCGCACACATATAATGCAGATTTAATTAAATTAACTCACAGTGTCACCAGCTTTTTCGCAAAGTGGTATGATATTATCTTAATTGCGCTTTTCACAAAAACATCTGAGGCTTGTTTTTCCTGCAGCAGTGCATAATTTATTTCATTCATGTAATGAATTTTTTCTCTTTCAACTTGTGCTAAAGCCTTCTACGCCCCTCGTATGGAAAGTTAAGCATCCCGTTTTTTCCCCTGCCCCCACTTCTTAAAATTTAACTCTTTGTGTGTCATAGACGCAAACTACAATATACCTTCATGTGTTGGGCATCTAAAATACGTTAATAGGTTATTTTCAAAAAAATATTGCGAAATTGCATTCAATCCAATTCAGATTTTTAACGTAAAATGACGTTCCTTCAGGTCCCGAAGTGCCCAAGTGACTAAGCTCCGTTCCCGTGTGGACACGTAAAGTGAAGCGACACCGTCTTGGCCAGTGCTCGGGAGGGTGACCTCCTCTCTCGGCTGAACTGCTGGGGGACCGCGTACGCTAATGGGAGAGGGTGCACGTAAAATTTGTTAGCGGCTCTAACGTCTTCCATTTTACCTCTAGGGATGCCGATTTCAGGTGCTAGGTCTCTCAACTGGTATCGGTCAAAATTGGGAGGTAGACTCATAGGTACGCTTGCCAGACGTCCCGGTTTGACCGGGACAGTCCCGGTTTGCAGACAAAATCCCGGTGTCCCGGCCGGTTTACTTCACGTCCCGGTAAAAATTAAATTGGATTATAGATGACCCAAAAAGTTTAAAAATAATGAACTGTGAAGGATTTTTAAGGATAATTATTTTGTCATTTGTTTCACTGTACCGTATAAAAAGTGAGAACTATCGAAGAGTGGAAGTGTGCCAATAAGTATGGTTCAAATTTTTATTCCTCATTCAAAGTGTTTCTTTTTACTTAAGCAACTTATAAACATGTAAGAAATAAAATGTTTAAATTTATAGGCTTGTGTCATTTATGAATACCCCTGGTTCAGGTTCTTAATCAGTAACCATTCATAGCATTGAGAATAAACTATCCTCTAAAAACACTCCAAAACCCGCCAAAAGTGTGTACCTGGAGGGGAAAATGTCAATTGTAGTGTTACGTCAGGAATCTGGACCGAGGGGAGGAAATTTCCCTCCGTGGTGGACTTTCTAAGGGATCCTAACCCGTATTTAAGCGAAGTTTCATAGAGAACCACGGGAAACTCCGAACGGTTAGTCGGCGGACCTCGACCTGTTTTGACCAGGCATCTTCGTCCAGTTGAGAGCGCAAAACGTTCAGCACGCAGGAGCATTAGACGCCGTTGCGAGGTCGGGCAATGTACCTTGAATACCCGTGAACTGCGTTTGCTAACACCTCCTAGATACAGGAAGCCTTAACCCTTTATCGCGCAGTGATCCCGCTTGGGAACACCAACTCTGACGTTTTGACTGTTGCAGTCACGAAGAATAGATAGGATTTCTATAAAAATAGTTGCGGGTGACATACCTCCACCAGAATCCTTTACTTTTTTGCACGTCCTTTCCGTCAAAAAATGGTCACAGCTGGCCGTGGCTGGGCCGCTTTATGTGATAGATGCACCTCTGCTGGAACAAGGGAACCTGAACGCCGTAGAAGCAAGCTGCGATAGATATGCCCGAATACTGAGAAAGATTAGTGGCACGCCTGTTGCCGGCATTTCGCTCGACTTGAACGCTACGCGACATCCGCATGGCGGAGCGACATGAAACGTTCATAAACTATCCTCTAAAACACTCCAAAAACCCGCCAAAAGTGTGTACCCTGGAGGGGAAAATGTCAATGTAGTGTTACGTCCAGGAATCTGGACCGAGGGAGGAAATTTCCCTCCGTGGTGGACTTTCTAAGGGATCCTAACCGTATTTAAGCGAAGTTTCATAGAGAACCCGGGAAACTCCGAACGGTTAGGTCGGCGAACTCGACCTGGTTTTGAACCAGGCATCTTCCGTATCCCAGTTGAGAGCGCAAACGCGTTCAGCCGCAGGTCGGGTAAATGTACCCTTGAATACCCGTGACACTGGGGGCATTCCGGTGTCCCGGTTGAATATTTCAGAAATCTGGCAAGCCTACTCATAGGGGTTAACGTTGGTCTGCTAGTAGGTGCTCCATAATGAAATGACCAACATCTGCGTTCTGGTAACACCTCCTAGATACAGGAAGCCTTACGTCACCAAGCTCTGACGTCATCATTAGGCCTACCTTTAAAAGTTTTATTTTCACAAAAAAACTATTAAAAATTTCTGGTGAATGCTACAAATATTATAAAATATCTTAAATATTAAAATATCTTTCGCATACAAAATTATTTATTATGATCTATTCCCTTATCATATTATCTAATGAGTCATGGTTAAAAACTGCCATTTGTCGTAAAATTATATTTTTTATCTTAACTTATTTTAAATTATTGATATTCATGGGTCATTTCACCAGAAATTTTTAATAGTTTTTTTTTTTTTTGTGTGTGTGTGTGTGTGAAAATAAAACTTTTAAATGTGTAGGCCTAGTGATGACGCCAGAGCTTGGTGACGTAAAGGTGACGTACTTGGTAAAGCTTTCTATATATAGGAGGCGTTGGTTCTGGTCAAGCCTCCAGTAGGCTGCTGACCCAGCCATTAGAAAGGGAAAGGTAAAAAAAAAAAAAAAACGTTTCCCCATAGCCGCTCTATGTAAAGAAAAGAAATTTTTTTTCATTGTCCTTACAATTTTCAATATCACTCCGTTTGAAAACCAACTGTGTGAATTAACCCGATAAACTCCGAGTTTCTTTTACGGCAGTCAGAAATCTGATGGTATTAATTAAAAATTGCTAGAGAGTCATACTACAGTTTGCTACAAATTTTACATAATTCTCGCAATATGCGCAATTCTAAAGAGCTTCTAGGAATCGCTAAGTTAGCTATTTTTCAAGAGATTGAACCGTGGATTATTTAAATATTTAACTTGAGTGTTTAAATATGTGTTTGTGTTTTAAGGCAAACCTGCACGCGGAGTATCTGCCTAGGCTGAGGGGTGCCTTGGTAGGAGGACTTTCTAAGGGATTCCAACGCGTATTCACGTTACATCTGGAGAAAACCTACCAAAACGCCAGACCGTTAGATCGACAGCCGCGCGATGGGACCCGAACCCGGGACCTTCACACCTCGGCCGTCTACCATTTTCAGTGGCATAACCACTGTGCCATGGTGAGGCTTGAGTGTTTAAAGGGGAGAAACGAAAATAGATAGTGTTAATATAAGTTATATAATTAGTAGTATTAGTTGATTTGTTACGATACTATGGATTAAAACACAAACATACCATGTAAGTAATTTTTTTTAATTAAAAGTGTTTGTTACTGTTAGGATGGTGAGATGAGAAATAGAAAAAATAGATCTTACATTGCATCATGACGTCGATGTAAAATAAATACTTAATATCTGCTGCCATTTTAAAATAAATAAATAAATAAATAAATAAATGAAACATCAAATGACATAGTTGATATTTTGACTAATTACTTTTTATTACAGGTACAGTTAAACTTTGTGTGAAAGTGTTAAAACAAAAGACAATAAGCCCCCTCCGCCACTTTGAACAAAATACCAACGAGAAAGGTAAATCATGCCAAGCGCATCGATTAAAAGACAATCTCCAACAGAAAAGTTTCTTTTGAGACAAATTTGGCTATGCATCATCAAGAAACTTGTCAAAATTTTCAGGATAACCTCATAAAAATTATGCATCATCATAAATGCCGTTTTGCGAGAACCTGTAAAAAACTTTAAATGTTATTTCCTTCCTTCAGGTGAAAAGCAAGCTGTTATGAACGTTTATACATTTACTGCACTGTGCTTGAAACCGATGAACTTCTCTCAACTGCCACGGACCTTAACGTATTGGAATTCTTTTGAGTGCTCCTGTCGAAGAACTACAGGGTTTCTACAGATTTTACAGCTTTTGCTTCCCTGACTTTTCCCTGACATCTATCATGCTCTTCCCTGACTTTTTATCTAGCGTGCTTTCCTAAATTTTGCGTTTCTATTTTTAATCCTTTAATTAATAACTTTTTATATATTATGACCCCTTTTTTACAAATTATAATAGTAATAAAATCAATATACACAAAAATATTATTTGACATCACTGGATTCTAACAAAAACCCTGTTTGATAAAAATTTAGGATAAAACTAAGAATATTTCAACTGAGCAAGATATGTTAATAAAGGACACATTTTAAAATTATTTATAAGGTTAAACAAGAAAATGAAAATTAAAAAAATTCTACAATTATTCAAACAGAAAGTATTTTCTTGATTTGGCCGCAAAATTCGAATATTCTTGCATTTCCCCGACCTTTCTTCAATTTCTTCAAATTTCCCTGACTTTTTTCCCAAGTCCCTGGCTTTCCCTGACCAAAACTCATTTCCCTGATATTCCCTGACTTTCCAGGTCTGTAGAAACCCTGAACTATAAATGCTACTTAACTGTTTTCGACGGGGAGCGTTATTTCGTAATGAATAATAGAATATGTAAATTTTGTTTTGTCTGGAGTATCTTTAAAATACGTAAATCAAGAAAATACTTCTTGTTTGAATTAGTGTATAAAGCTTCAAAGAATGACGGAATTCTGGTGGATGCTCCTATAAAAGAATTCTAGGGTAATGGTACAGTACATATGAATAATATATATAAATTTAGTAGTAATCGAGACATAGTTACGGCAACTTGAGCACGAAAGGACGGAAAGAAAGATAAACTAAAATCATGAACACCTTTCAACAAAAGTGTTCAAAATGTGTATTGCAGTGAAAACACTATGCACATATATGCACTAGAGATGAGTTCGGGCTCATTTTTTGAAGCCCGAGCCCGCCCGAGCCCGAAGACTTTTAATCCGAGCCCGCCCGAGCCCGAGCAATATTATTAAAGTTGGAGCCCGAGCCCGCCCGAGCCCGAAATTTCAGCTAAAGACAAATAAAATTAACTACTTCATGAATAGGATAATAATTTTTGGAGCTTCACACACCTTCTAGTCCCCCGTGCCGCTATTTTTTGAAATAAGTACGTCTATTTATCCCATGAATCACTTTTAAAAATCTGTTTCAAGGAGTATGTTCAACAAAGGAGAAATTTTTCACGAGCCCGAGCCCGAACGCAACCGTGAATTACAGAGCCCGAGCCCGAGTCGGGCCCGGGCTCGGGCTCGGGCTTTCGGGCTCGGGCTGAGCCCGTCTCATCTCTAATATGCACTTGCTTTCATATCCCTTTGAGGCGCAACCCTTTCCCAATGCTGAAAAAAGGGCCGCCGTTGCCATCGCTCGACTGAACGACCAACAAGAGGGCGGACGATCGAAACGTTCATCGCATTCCACAGATCGAGAGACCCACAGCTGGCTGTGTGGCACAGCCAGCTGTCGTCAAAAAAGGGTCTCTCGATCTGTGGCACGCGATGAACGTTTCGATCGTCCGCCCTCTTGCGGGTCGTTCAGTCGAGCGATGGCAACGGCCGCCCTTTTTTCAGTATTGGGCAATCTATCCAGCTATTCTCGCATTCTTCCATTCTTCAGCAGATGTCAGTGCTGTTAAAAACAATCGTGACCATTTTTGACGGGAAAGGACGTACTAAAAAGTAAAGGATTGTCGTGGAGCTCTGTCACCCACCACTATTTTTATAGATATCCAATCTATTCTTCGTGATTGGCAACAGTCAAAACGTCCGAGTTGGGTGTTCCCAGAGCGGGCACACTGCACGTTAAAGGGATATACATGCATGCAGCACTAGTATATCAGTTTATTCTTTCTCGAATAAAAAGTAAACAAATATTATTTTATGCGCATCTGGCAAGAAACAATTTAATGCCTGGGTCGACTTTTCTTGGCCTTTTTCTCCCAGTTGGAAAAATAGGTCGGGAGAACAATCAGAATAAATTACTACTGGTTAGTTTAGGTCAAGTTACATTCCCTTCTCGGTGCGGTATTCCTCGAAAGGAATAAATGTGTAGATTTCGGACGGGTGAAATTTTCTCTTTGGCAAATTGAAAAACTTTTCTGTCTTGTTTTTAATTACTCTTTCTGAAACAATAATGACGCTGAAACGTATTTCCTTGATAAACTAAACCAATGCAAAAAAGTAATTTAGATTACTTGACTTGTCGATCTGCAAAACACATATAAAGGAATGTTGCAACACTTTGTTCCAGTTTATGAACTACATTTTTTTAAAATGTGCATAAAATGTTAAAAACCTAACTGCTCCGCTATTATGACGATTTGAGCCACCGTTTTGCAATGGAAGACCGACATTTACAAAGTTTGGTGCGCCATTAGCAAAGGTGGATCCAATTGGGTGAAGGGGGTAACTAGGCCATCCACCCCTTCTCTCCCCCCCCCGCAGAAGCATAATAAAGTGGACCGTTCGTAACTATAGGTAGGTGTGCACTCGCACATGGATAACTCCGAAAGGCTGTTCACAAAAATTTTCTTTTTAAATCTATATATTTTTCCTTTTGCTTTGTCTTTAACCCTTTGAGGCGCAACTCTTTCCCAATGCTGAAAAAAGGGCACAGCCAGCTGTCGTCAAAAAAGGGTCTCTAGATCTGTGGCACGCGATGAACGTTTCGATCGTCCGCCCTCTTGCGGGTCGATAAGTCGAGCGATGGCAACGGTTGCCCGTTTTTCAGCATGGGGCAATCTATCCAGCTCTGTTCTCGCATTCTTCCATTTTTCAGCGGATGCCAGTGCTGTTAAAATGAATCGTGACCATTTTTGTTACGCGAAATGACGTGCTCAAAAGTAAAGGATTCTCGTGGAGCTCTGTCACCTGCAACTATTTTTTATAGAAATAAAATCTATTCTTCCTGACTGGCAACCGTCAAAACGTCAAAACAAGTTTGGTGTTCCCAGAGCAGGAACACTGCACGTTAACCCTTTGAGGCGCAACCCTTTCCCACTGCTGAAAAAAGGGCAGCCGTTGCCATCGCTCGACTTTGCTACCAGCAAGATGGCGGACGATCGAAACGTTCATCGCATGCCATCAGATCTAGAGATCCTCGCTTTTTGACGACAGCTGGCTGTGCGCGAGCACAGCCAGCTGTCGTCAAAAAAGGGTCTCTGGATCTGTGGCACGCGATGAACGTTTCGATCGTCCGCCATCTTGCTGGTAGTTAAGTCGAGCGATGGCAAAGGCTGCCCTTTTTTCAGCATTGGGCAATCTATCCAGATGTTCTCGCATTCTTCCATTTTTCAGCAGATGTCAGTGCTGTTCAAAAGAATCGTGACCCTTTTTTGACGGGAAATGACGTGCTAACAAGTAAAGGATTTTCGTGGAGCTCTGTCACCCGCAACTATTTTTTATAGAAATAAAATCTATTCTTCGTGACTGGCAACAGTCAAAACGTCAAAACGAGTTTGGTGTTCCCAAAGCGGGAACACTGCGCGTCAAAGGGTTAACTGCTCTTCATAATATATGAGTGTTGCTGATTTTAAAAAATTCGGCTGTAGATCTCGCTTTTATATAAATCAATAATTTTCAAGAAAGTACGAATTCGTTTGTGAAATTGAAAATGTCAAGTTTGGAGTAACGACACTCCTGCAAAATACGGAAACTGCATTTCTGCCCAAAAATTCTACAACAGAGTTCACCAAACTGTGCTTTGTTCGAAAGTAGAAAGTGCCCCCGCTAAAAAATATGTCTCGTTCCTTTAGCCTATAGTACACTGTAGACTAAGATTGACCCAAGATGCCTCGTGAGGCAAAGTGCTGTGTCGAAATTCCAATCCCCCCTCACAGAAAACGATTGAGAAACCCCGATCTACAGTCTCTACATGATTTCGATTTGAATCCTACACTAAGTGTCAGTAATTGCTCTGCGCGGACGCCCATATGACTGCTTGTTGGGGAGGAGGGAGAGGAGGCAAGTCACAGACCTCCTGCCCTGCCCCAGAAAGATGTTATATTTTAATGTTGAATTTTTCTATGTGATAGCTATAAGCGTAAAGTTTTCAAAATTATTGGGGGGGGCGGGCCCCACAACCACATATAGTCACGTCAATGGCGTAGCCAAGGGGGGGGGGTTAGGGGGGTCATAACCACCCAATGAGGAATTTTTTGCCATACAAAATGTATATTCTTCACTCCCTTATCATACACCCGTATACATATGTGTGAGTTGCAGAAGTCGTAACCCCCTCCTCATGAAAAATTTCTGGCTACGCCACTGATTCAGGTACATATAACTTACTTACAATTAACCACTTTTTCTACATGATTTTTCGGCTTAAAATATAGCAAAATTTTTGTGCTGCGCGCGCGAGCTGTTTACTATTTTGAAAAAAATAATTAAGAAATATATTGTTTACAAAAAGTGGTTAATTATATTCCGTAGTAGTTGGCAGCTATGACTTACTACATATAAGTGTACATTATTGGAGGCGCTCGAGCTCTATGGGTCCATAGAATTCTACACCTATGTAAGGTAAGTATCCATGTTAGTATGTTCCTACCATGTTATAAGTTAAAAATAGAAGCAAAGTAAAAAATCCGAAGGAGGAAAAAAAAAATTTTCGATGAGATAGTGCATTTTAGACACATCTGAACTTTTCTTCATTTCATACTTTAAATTGCATAATCTGTTAGTATAAATTAGTTTTCTGTATTGAGTGGTAAATTATTGGGTGGGCTCAGCCCCTATTCACAATTTATTGGGGGGCTCGAGCCCCACGGGCCCATATAACTCTACGCCTATGGTGATAGCAGTACATAAATCACTACGGTAATCTGTATAATTTTTCCTGGTATCAACAGGGGGGAAGGGGGAACACATAGCCCCTCCCTGCCCATGCCGTTCTTGAAATATAGGGGGATTCGTTTTGGCAAACTGAAAGGAATAAAAACGAGAACAGTCATCTAATGGTATTACAATAAAATAAAATAAAGTTCGAATTTTTAATTACAAAGATGCAATCAATATGTGTGTTCGAAATGAAAGCCAGTACGGTACAGCTAAAACAAATTCTATTTAAACCTTTAACGCGCAGTGTTCCCGCTCTGGGAACACCCAACTCGGACGTTTTGACTGTTGCTAGTCACGAAGAATAGATTGGATTTGTATAAAAATAGTTGCGGGTGATATAGCTCCATGAGAATCCTTTACTTTTTAAGCACGTCATTTTCCGTCAAAAAAATGGTCACGATTCTTTTGAACAGCACTGACATCTGCCGAAAAATGGAAGAATGCGAGAACGGCTGGATAGATTGCCCCATGCTGAAAAAAGGTATAGAAGTAAGGTATAGAAAGGTATAGAAGGTAAAGGTATAGAAAGGTATACTGAAAAAAAGCCGTTGCCATCGCTCGACTGAACGACCCGCAAGAGGGCGGACGATCGAAACGTTCATCGCGTGCCACAGATCGAGAGACCCCTTTTTTGACGACAGCTGGCTGTGCCGCACAGCCAGTCTGCGTCAAAAAAGGGGTCTCTCGATCTGTGGCACGCGATGAACGTTTCGATCGTCCGCCACCGCCATCTTGCTGGTCGTTAAGTCGAGCGATGGGCAACGGCTGCCCTTTCTTTAGCATTGGGAAAGGGTTGAGCCTCAAAGGGTTAAAACATGGTCTGTCTCTCTCTCGCTCGCTCTCTGTCTCTCTTTTTTTCTTTTTTTTTTTTAAATACCGTATTTACTCGTCTATAGCACGCGTCCCTTACTTGACAAAAATAATAGGCGAAATTGTGTTATCTCGTATAGGAAGCGGACTCTTAAATTTGACGTGTAAGTGACTGAAAGTGATTTGCAAAGTGACTGAAATTTTCAATGAAGTGGGTGGAACGGAAGAGATGAGATATCATGCAAGAGGTCATTGACTATGCCAGTGGTGACAAGGACCGTCATGATAACACTAGTAGCGGCAACGAGAATTGTTAGTGAGCACTAGGAAAGAAATGTTACTAGCGATTTCGTATGCAAATATTCTGAATAAATTTCTTTATGGATCTCGTATATCGTGTATTACCTGCTGACGTAAAAAAATTATTCAGTTCACAACACGCACTCGAATTTTTTGCCTTAAATTTTAGAAAGAGAAAAGTGCGCGTTATACACGAGTCCATAGGTGCACACACGAAGGGGAGTTACTATGGCTAAAGCCCCCCTCTAAAGCTGGAGAGTTTAGATCTGAATAAAGGCTTTAAAAATTGAAAATATTGTCATTAATGAATTAAAATATTTATATATTTTTTAAATTGTCTTCAAATTATTTCTAAAATATTTTTTTCGAAAAAAAAGGCTTTGGTTTTTAAATAAATACTTGCAGTTGGTGTATGAAGTACAGTTAAACCCTAATTACAGCGTCCGGAGCCTGATTATGACCAACAGGGCCCCGGGCATTAATGAATTTGGAGGAACGTTCCCACTCATTTCAATTATAGAGCACACATACCTCTTACTGGATTTCTTGTATCTATTTTTACTGTAAGGGGCGCTCAAACTCATTCTTGCAGACACAGAATTTTGCTCTTAGGCCGGCCCTGCTAGTTACTAACCCAGTGCCTTAACTACTTCATTTTCCTCAGTAACAGGGCCGATTATGACCAACAGGGGCCCGGGGCATTGATGAATTTGGGGGTCCCCATCTACGAAATTTGTTTTATTTTTCACGAAATTCTGATATAAAAAAGAATATTTCAGAACATTTGATATTGGGAGCCTTTTTGAGCCAGGGACCCTGGGCGAAGTCCCGATTTGCCCATGCGATAACGGTACGTTGATAGTGGGCTCGTGTTCTATGGGCAAGTGGTGCAAAATATTTTGACTTCATAAGAATGTTATTACTATAATCGAGGTCACTCTAACCGCGTTCATCAGTACTTGTAGCCCCAGCACCCCCTAAAGCTGAAATCCTGGGTGCGCCACTGCGCGTGTCAATACGGTAAATGGTTTTCTAAACTAACTTAAGGTGGGACCCTCCCTATAGGCCTCCTCAAACGCCGTGAATGTTTCATGACACTACTGGCCAAAAGTATTGCAAGTTTGAGAAATCTAAACATCGCTTCAAGAACAAGCCCAGAAAATTTGCCAGATTTAAATATTTTTACTTTCCGAACATGTACCATGTAAGGAAAGTATTGTAATCATGAAAAAATTCGACTTCGAGATTTTGGTGTTTTTACACGTTTTGAGGGCTTCTGAATTCATTTATGCTATTTTTACGAGATGTATGTATGTATGTGTGTATGTGTGTGTGTGTATGTGTGTTTGTGTGTATGTGAGTGAACACGATAGCTCCTGAACGGAGCATTCGATTGAGCTCAAATTGGATATATATGTCATAAACCACCGTCGCAAGACCGGTATTGATTTGGGTGTGTATAGGACTTATAGTTTTTCTACAGGGCTACGACAAAGATTTCTTTTACATTATGGCCTATGGGGGGAATTTCTTGAAAGTGCGCTAGCGTTTAAACGGTAGATTCGATTGAGCTCCAATTGGGTATATATGTTATAAACCACCGTTGCAAGACTTGTATTGATTTTGGTGTGTATAGGACTTATTGTTTTTCTACAGGGCTACGACAAAGATATCTTTTACATTATGGCCTATGGGGGGAATTTCTTGAAAGTGCGCTAGCGTTTAAACGGTAAATTCTATTGAGCTCAAATTGAGTATATATGTTATAAACCACCGTCGCAAGACCTTAATTGATTTTAGAGTGCATAGGACTTATAGTTTTTCTACAGGGCTACGACAAAGATTTCTTTTACATTATGGCCTATCGGGGGAAATTCTTGAAAGTGCGCTAGCGTTTAAACGATACATTCGATTGAGCTCAAATTGGGTATACATGTTATAAACCACCATCCTAAGACCGGTATTGATTTTGGTGTGTATAGGACTTATAGTTTTCCTACAGGGCTACGACAAAACTTTCTTTTATATTATGGCATAATGGCATATGGGGAGAAATTCTTGAAAGTGCGCAAGCGTTTAAACGGTGCATTCGATTGAGTTTCAATTTGGTATATATGTTTGAATGATTCATCGATTAAAATTTATTTAAATGCTTGGTAATGATCTTAATCGTAAGTGTTCGGAAAGTCGAGTGGAGTCACTCCAGATTTTTTAGAATTTGTGTAGTATAATTGGAAAGAATACATCTGAAAATCACCAAAAAAACAAAATGAGAGCTTCAGGAGCCCATAATTCAAGTTGGCACCCTGAAACACCGAAGGAAGTGTTGTAAAACATTGTGGATTCCATACCTAATATACTGGCTGTTGTGATAAAAGTCGGGCATCTCAGCAACATAATAAACGATCTTTAGTTCAATTGCATTTATTGATTATCCTCTTTTTGCAGAATAACCTTGAAACGAATTCTTTATTTAATTTTATTCCGGCGAGCCAAAATGGACTATGATTTCAATAATAACCAAAAGTATTTTTTATGCTATTTTTTTTCAATAAATTAAATAATTATTTTTGTTCTTTAACTGAATGCAATCTTGTCTTTGAAGTCACTCATTTAACATGTTGCCATTAAAAAATATCAATTATATTAATTTTTACTTTCCGAACATGTACCCTGTAAGGAAAGTATTGTCATCATGAAAAAATTCGAATTCGAGATTTTGGTGTATTGACACGTTTTGGGGTCTTCTGAATTCATTTATGCTATTTTTACGAGATGTATGTATGTATGTGTGTGTGTGTGTGTGTGTGTGTGTGTGTGTGTGTGTGTGTGTGTGTGTGTGTGTGTGTGTGAGTGAACACGATAGCTCCTGAACGGGGCATTCGATTGAGCTCCAATTGGGTATATATGTTATAAACAACCGTCGCAAGACCGGTATTGATTTCGGTGTGTATAGGACTTATAGTTTTTCTACAGGGCTACGACAAAGATTTCTTTTACATTATGTCCTATGGGGGAAAATTCTTGAAAGTGCGCTAGCATTTAAACGGTACATTCGATTGAGCTCAAATTGGTTATACATGTTATAAACCATCATCGTAAGAACGGTATTGATGTTTGATGTGTATAGGACTTATAGTTTTTCTACAGGGCTGCGACAAAGATTTCTTTTACATGATGGCATATGGGGAGAAATTCTTGAAAGTGCGCTAGCGTTTAAACAGTACATTCGATTGAGCTCAAATTGGGTATACATGTTATAAACCACTATCATAAGCCTGATATTGATGTTTGATGTGTATAGGACTTATAGTTTTTCTGCAGGGCTACGACAAAGATTTCTTTTACATTATGGCCTATGGGGAGAAATTCTTGAAAGTGCGCTAGCGTTTAAACGGTACATTCGATTGAGCTCAAATTGGGTATACATGTTATAAACCACCATCGTAAGAACGGTATTGATGTTTGATGTGTATAGGACTTATAGTTTTTCTACAGGGCTACGACAAAGATTTCTTTTACATTATGTCCTATGGGGAGAAATTCTTGAAAGTGCGCTAGCGTTTAAACGGCGCATTCGATTGAGCTTCCATTTGGTATATATGTTTGAATGATTCATCGATTAAAATTTATTTAAATTCTTGGTAATGATCTTAATCGTAAGTGTTCGGAAAGTCGAGTGGAGTTACTCCAGATTTTTAATTTTGACGGGGGGGAAAGGTGGCTTCATCTTGAAAAGGGTTAGATTTCTTAAACTTGCAATACTTTTGGCCAGTGGCGTATTTTCCTAAACCAAAATAATCCTCTGCAGCTTTATCCGAGTACGCTTGTCGACCGGGTCACACGCGCTTTTATAAAATGGTGGTAACAGGGTAAAGAAATATCACGCCTGAAGAGATACGAATCGGAAAAATTGCGTCTGGGATTGGACCCGAGCCAGTGAGAGCATTTATTTCGAGCTCGAATTTTTGCTTTATATTACACGCATTTTCGACTGTTTACTCGGATGAGGGTGGAGGATGTGTATTTCTTAACCCCCGCGCCTCCGCCGTAACTCATTCCCGCTTTGTTTATAGGGTGGTTATTACGGGGTTCTAAAAATGCGCTCGCTGCGGCTCTCTCTCTCTCCTATTTTAAAAAAGTGAGCACGGGGTTTCTTCAGCTGCTTTCACCCCCGTCTCGTGTGTTTGAAAAATCCTTGGAATATGCAGAGAGAGGGCTCGGGTGTCGGTGGGTGTGGGCCATACGGGGGTGGAGAGGAGATTCACAGATGAAATGCGGTGTGATGGGGAGGCTGATGGAAAATACGCCCGGATGGATAAAAAAAAAATAATAATAACTAAATGTGACGGGAGTGTCATTCCATAATGAATTATCTTTAAACCGCCGCAGATCTCATGGACAGGGACAGGCACCTTCGTTGAGATTTCGTTGGCGGATCCAGAAAAATCTCAAACGGTGTGTGATCACTATGTGAGCGAGCACATTATTATCACTAAACAAGTGTCAGGCCATCGACCCTTAGGTCAATAAGGCAACGAGCTCTCTCTAGTATTTCTTAAGAGTCCTCTGTAGTCGGCTTGCTGAGATTCAAGTCCCAATGCCTTGCTAGGGAGAAAAGTGCCTTAACGCCTAATCATTTTTCTCAAAAAGTATTAGGTATTTTGAAATTTTCCTGCGTGAATCTTGAGAACTTATTCGCAAGGATTGCGCGAATCAGATTTGAGTGAATTGGGCCGAAAGAGATTTTATTGCAGTCTGAAAAGTAATATAAATTCTGGACTGCAATGAACTCAAATCTGATTCGCGTAATCCTTTGCGAATAGTTCTCAAGATTCATACATGAAAATTCCACTCAAATTTTCCTAATACTTTCTGATAAAAATGATTCGGAGTTAAGGCGCTTTTCTTCAAAGCAAAGCAGCGGGACTTGAATCTCCGCAAGCCGACTAGAGAGGACTCTTAACAGTGCAGTCAAAATTATTGACTGCAGAGCACTCGCCTAAATGAGCAGTAGTCATAGCTTGTCTAGAATCACATAAACTCTACAGGGTGGTTATTATTAAACTTCCTCTATTATCCGTGGTCTATAGCTAAAACGGGGAAAAAGATTGTAACCAAAATCGATATACTGGATATACATGATATGCGATCCAGGAATTTCGAAAAAAAAAAAAGTTCAAAAAATGTCCACTAGGTGGCGTTTTGCATGAAAAACTGCCCATTGAAGGATGAAAATCTCATTCGAAATATACAAACAATTTTAACATTGATTCGACAGTTTGTGGGCATTTATTCTCTCATTTGGACCCTATTGGAGCTGATTTCACCCTGCAAAGTGCCATCGAGCGGACATTTTTTAACCAAACGTTCTGAAAAATTCCCGTGAGCACATCTCGTGTACAGTCCATTACCGAATTGGGTAGTCATCTGTCCACCGGTTACGGCTGCAGGATGCTGTTTTTGGAAGTTTAATTATAACCATCCTGTACACACACACACACACACACACATTCGGGTGATTTCGTCCAATCAAAACGGAACGGATAGGCACTGAGGCACAATCGTGTCCTGTTAAAAAGTCTAAAAATGTCCACTGCAACAGCTCGGGGTGAATCCGGCACACAGTGAGATGCACATATGACTCATCTCGAGCTTCCTGGGAAACCAAGAGGCAGAATGACTGCTTGAAGTTTCTCTGGATTTCTAGTTTAGCAGAATGAAGGGACATGAGACTCTATACAAGGCTTTTGGAGAATGCCAGTAAGCTTTTTCGTCCAAAAAGTCTCAGCCATCCAGTTCCCTCCAATTCCACAATGGGAAGATACCCACTGAAAAACAGCGATTCCCTCAATCTTCTGGTAATTTTTTTCGACCGAAAAGTCTCAGCCATACAGTTCTCTCCAAAACCACAACGGGAAGATACCCACTGAAAAACAGCGATTCCCTCAATCTTCTGGTAATTTTTTTCGACCGAAAAGTCTCAGCCATCCAGTTCTCTCCAAAACCACAACGGGAAGATACCCACTGAAAAACAGCGATTCCCTCAATCTTCTGGTAATTTTTTTCGACCGAAAAGTCTCAGCTATCCAGTTCCCTCGACGGACGATCGAAACGTTCATCGTGTGCCACAGATCTAGAGACCCTTTTTGGCGCAGCTGGCTGTGCCGCACAGGCAGCTGTCTTCACCTGTGTTTGGCATGTGTGTTTACCTGTCGAGTATTTACAAATTCACTCTTAACCCTTTACCAATGCTGAAAAACGGGCAGCCGTTGCCATCGCTCGACTTAAATACCGGCAAGATGGCGGACGATCGAAACGTTCATCGAGTGCCACAGATCGAGAGAACCCCTTTTTGACGACAGCTGGCTGTGCGGCACAGCCAGGTACGTCAAAAAACGGTCTCTCGATCTGTGGCACGCGATAAGCGTTTCGATCGTCCGCCATCTTGCTGGTCGTTAAGTCGAGGGATGGCAACGGCTGCCGTTTTTTCAGCATTGGGAAAGGGTTGTGCCTCAAAAGGTTAAATAATGACTGTCCATAGATCGTAATACATTGGAAGTCTGCCGTAAATGGTGGCCATTTTAAACAGAAAACACATTTTAGTATAAACAAAAGTAACATGCATTAATTTCGGTGTAATTATGAATACACGCATCCAACGGAGAAAGTTCAGGCAGATATAGAAACGAACATAGAAACAAACTGAAACCATGAACACTTTTTACCTTTTTAGAAAAGTGTTAAAAACGAATTCCACTATTATGAAGAAAGAAAAAATTGCTTCATTGTAAAATGATTGAATTTCGTGCATTCTCACACAATTAGATGAGCGAAAATGAAAAGCTTTTCTGTTTTAGAATCTCTTTTAAATCTTTCAGATTTAACTTTTACATTTATTGTACTTACATTTTATCGCAAAAAAAAAAAGAAGACAGTGAAGTTAAATATTTGAGTAAGTGCACTCAAGCACAGCAAAATACTTCTTTTAGAATCGGGAAAGAAAACTTGCCTTAAAAAAAAAAAAAATCTTCGCAGCAACGAACGGAAAAATCCGAACGCTTCTTTCCCTCTAACGAAAATTTTCACTGGGCATCCTGTTGCCACTTTTAGAATTTTAAAATCATATATTTATGTTTTTAAGTGGTCAGAATTTGAATATGAGTGTTTTCTGAAATGTTTCCTAAGTATTTCCCAGTTTGCAGATACACACGCAATAAATAAATAAAAACTCAAATATAGTAAAAATAACTAAGTACAGCATGTGCCGGATATCTGTATGTGTATATGCAGAGCTCTGTAAGAAAATAAAGATTTGGATCCGTATTTGTTCAAACCAGAAAAAAATATCCGTATCCTTTCTTTTATCGGCGGATCTTTTATTAAATTTTAAAATAAATAAAAAGAAACAGCAGAAAAATCTAAAAATTATTACTCATTAATTTTTAGATATTAATTAATTTTTTAACTCATTTTTAGATATTTCTAGATTTAATTTTAAGAAAAACTCTTAATACTATCATTCTAATCTTCGTGTTTAAAATTAAAGTTGAACATTTTTCAATTAAAATTAGCTACAGCTAAGCACATATTTGAGGCCAAATAACAATATTTTGATGAATCATATTGTGTATGTATGTTTTCAGATATCTAATAAGTAATAGTCAATACGCTCAAAGAAGCAATGCACGAACAAATATCTAAGACAAATATCAGCTTTACAGTTTTGTCTTTTTCCAAAACAATCATCAAATAGGTTTGGTTTAAATGAGAAAATTAAATACATTAATAAAAAAACGTTTTTATTCGTTGTTCGAGTTTTTAGAAAAAAAAAAAAACCTGGGCAATTGTATCAATCAAACGAAGCGAAGAACATAAATCTATTAATCTTTTTTTTTAATATTTAATTTTATGTGATTTAAAAATTATCTAGTAGCAAAACAAAAGAACGTTTTGAAATTTTTTTATTGTAATGAATTGGAAGGAACAGTACACATTTAATGTTCCATCACACTGCCTTTAACTTTTCCTTCAAATGAAAAATGAGTACAAATGAAAATTCTATTATAATTCCAAGTTTTATGAATAAACATATTTTTTCCATTAAAAATAATGCATTTGCCTGTTAGTTTTGCTTCACATTTACTAAAAAAAAATCTCCCTAATTCAATGTAGTGGAAAACTAATTCAGAACTTTCATTCGTTTATTTATTTATTCATACTGAATTGAGTTAAGTAAAACTACTGCCAACTCTATAGTCTGCATTATAGCGAAAAGAATGTGCGTCTAGAAATTAGTTAATAGCGTTAGATTTCAGGCGAAAAAACTGATTTACTTCTACATTTATTTGCATTCGTGGAAAAGTGGAGACCAGAAAGCTGTATTCGGGCTTCTTTAAGAGTTTAAAAGCTATGTATGAGTTAAAACCATATTTAATATACAGAACCTCTGTTTTATTTATTTATTTGAAATGTTGTTTTGAATGCTCGAAATCGTCGTATTTAAATGGCCTTAGGAATGCTCTTTCAAAAAATTGCGCAACTTTTGTGCCTGTTTTTGAAAGAACTAAATGACGCTATAAAACTGTGGGGGAAAATGTAGAATGTTGTGATGAAGATCCTATATCTAATTTAATAATCATTTACTTTCTGTTTCTTAAATTTAATCGATTCAAAATCAAGAATTCTCAATCTTTTCTGTTCTCATTTTTCTGACATTTCGGATTTTAAATCTGTATATTCGCTTTTCCAGTATGTAATATTCTGGTCTGTCTTTTTGTCTCTTCAGACCTTGTGGAGCCGTTGTGCTAAATATAAATTACATTACGTCCGTTTGCAATCGCAACGAACATTTTTGCTTCCCCTCTTTGGCATCCTGCTGGCGTAAGTTATTTTCTGTTGCCCTGCCTCATCTTTAAAATGATTTGCTCGCGATTCCGTCATTTTATTTTTATTGGATTAGGTTTTAAGGTTGCTCTGGGATTGGTGATATTTATCTCAGTCAAGTTTTTGTTCTCGCCAATGTGTCGTCCTCTCCTGGCGTAATTTTTATTTCATTCTATCTTATTAACACTGTCCTTATAGGACGTAGTTTTTATTTCGCTAGCCATTACCAGCCATTGTAATAACTTTCAATAATTCTTTTAAGTAAAATAGTTTTAACCCTTTGAGGCGCAACACTTTCACAATGCTGAAAAATGGCAGCCGTTGCCATCGCTCGACTTAACTACCAGCAAGATGGCGGACGATCGAAACGTTCATCGCGTGCCACAGGTCTAGAGACCCTTTTTTGACGACAGCTGGCTGCGTCAAGCACAGCCGCACACCCAGCGGTCGTCAAAAAAGGGTCTCTCGATCTGTGGCACGCGATGAACGTTTCGATCGTCCGCCCTCTTGCTGGTCGTTAAGTCAAGCGATGGCAATGGATGCCCTTTTTTCAGCAGTGGGCCATCCATCCAGGTGTTCTCGCAATCTTTTTTCAGCAGATATCAGTGCTGTTAAAAAGAATCGTGACCATTTTTTTTACGGGAAATGACGTGCTAAAAAGTAAACATTCACGTGCAGCTCTGTCACCCGCCACTATTTTTATAGAAATCCAATCGATTCTTCGTGACTGTCAACAGTCAAAACGTCAGAGTTGGGTGTTCCCAGAGCAGGAACACTGCGCATTAAAGGGTTAAGCATCCAATGTCTTTTTATTATATTGTAACTAAAGCCGTTATCAGACGACGCATTTTCGCCCTTCAAAATGCTCGTACAACTCTTTCGGCTTTCATTTTTCTTGTCAAAAGCAAGAAAACGATCTGGTGGATTGGCATGGGGTTGCCGATTTGGCGACGTTATCGCTCGTTTTGTGACAAAACAGTTATTACGTCATCGCTGTTTTTGTCACAAAAATCACTCGTCCTGTCACGCCCCGTGCATTCGAACATTGACATTGACGGTGTAATTCGAAGGTTCATTTTTAAGTAAATACAGTAAAAAAGTTTATAATGGTTTTTGATTTGCACTTCGGAAATAAAATCGGCTTCTATTTCCGCCGTCCACATTGCAGGCATGGAGGTCGCCATCTTGAATGAAGGTGTGGACAGTGTCTAGAGCTCTGATTGGCTGATTTCGCCATTCGTACCAAACATTTTTCAACATTGTTCGAAACAGTCCGGTGTCAAGGGAAATACTATCACACAACGGTTTTCGCCTGACTGAAGGGCAAAACTGCAGTACAAAAGTGTTGTACGTGCATTTTGCAGTGCGTAGAGCTCTCGTGTGATAGCACCTTAAGTGTATCGAACCTGGATTCATTATCGCACAACGCCTTTTAATATTAAATTTAAGTCTGCAACTAAATAACTTCGTTAGATCTCTACTCAAGCTATATAACGCACTTTTACATGCGATCAAACTCTGAAACATGAAGAGAAAATTTTTTTAAATATGCATCACTTTGCGGTACTTTCCAAAACGCACGATGCCTCTTTTCAAGACGAATTCCTGTACTTGGAGGTATTTTGAAAGTTGGATCACAGACGTGTATGTCGATAACTTATCATGGGTTTTTCAGTGCCCCCTCTGGAACCCACGGTTTATGACGCCTCCATAAGTGCAACGCCGGGAGCGAACAGGTTAAGACTGGATGGGTAACATCCATAATATTCCTTCCCCTTGCCTCTTACGAACGCAGTTGCTTAAACTTGGGAGGGCGGTTTGGATGTAGGAAAGAAATCATGCCAACCGCATCGATTAAAAAACGCTTTCCAACACAACACTTTATAAAACATTTCACAACCTTTTTTTTGCGCCAAATTTGGCGATGTATTGTTGCCAAATTTATCGCGCTTTTGGGGTTAACCTAAAAAGAAGATATACATCACTACAAATGTAATTGATACCCTGTAAAAAAATGTAAATATTCTTTCCATTTCTTTTTGACGCAGAATAAGCTGTTACAGGCGTCTCTTGTGTTGTACCTGATATGGATGAATGTCTCTGGACGACTATAAATCGTAATGTATTGGAATTCTTTTTTGCGCTCCCGTAGATGAACTATAAATGCTACAGACACTATTTTCGATGGAGAGCATCATTTTTTAATCCTTAACAACATATGTGAATTTTGTTTTGTATGGAATGAAGGAGTAGTATCTCTAAAATACGCTTTAAACAATGACTTCCCATACGATGCAATACTATATCGGAATTCCGCAAATTGATGGCATTTAGAACACGGGCGGACAGACAGACTGACAAATCTAAATAACTAACACTTTTCAACCTAGTTAAGAACCTACTAGTGCGACTTAGTGAAGCTAATTAGTGAAGAATCACTAACTAATCACTCACTGCGTTCACAAAACTAATTAAATAAATATGATTCATTTCTGCTATCTTCCAATTCCCGAAAATCATGAAACGAGAACTTCAATTTTTCTCCATCTTGTCTCGAAATGCAAATAAAAGAGAAGGGATCATAGTTTATCGCTCCCCCCCCTCCCACCCCCCAAAAAATAAATAAATAAAGCCATCTACTAATTTCTCTGACCTCCCTTTTGTCGTCGTCAGAATTTCTTTATTCAGCATTTGGCGCTAACGCAGACTACGTGCTTGTCAGACGTTTTTACTTGAGCTTCATTTTGTATGGGAAAATAAAAGAATGCTCTAGATTATTCTGGAGTTTTCCACCGAATAAAGTTAGAGGAATTTTTAACTGCATGAAGCTCCAGCGAGAGGATTTTTTTTCTTAATGCGATTTTTCGTAAAATTTAAGCGGTATTAGATCTTTCATCTTCGCCTTAAAGTTATAAAGCTAAATGATATGAATGAGATAGTAAAGTATAAATGCATTTTTCGTCCAAATTTAAATACCAGAAGTGTTATTCTATTCCATAAATTTCATATATTTGTTTCACTTAGTACCGGAGGATTTTTATTCAGTTATTCTTTCGCAATTAATACATTTCCTCGGTGTTATCTCTTCTTTTCAAACTTTCACATGCCTTATTTTCAAAAGTATTTTAATTTTCAGTTTTGTGTCTTACTATTCTTTCTCGGTTGGATGGTTTTGACTCTAACACTCTACCTCATAAGTTGCATCTGTCTGCGTTTCATTTTTAGCCCATTTCCAAAGTTGATGAATGTTTATGAATTCGGTTTGTCTGTCCAAGCCCGGACTGGCCAGGGTGTCCGACTGTCTGCAGACGGGTGGGCCCCCAACCGTCGGCGGGCCCTCCCTGCTGAGGGCGGACCCCCAAACAGAAAAAAAGAAAGAAAATATAAAAAGTGCTACAGTGATAGCACTTGAATGAAATTTGACACATACAAAATTTTTGCACTGCAATTGCGCCCCAGAAGGCTATAAAACACTTCATTTTAAATGTAATTCTCAAAATTTTTTTCAGTAAGGGTTCCCGAATGAACAAGGGATCATAAGCGTAAAGTTTTCAAAATTATTGGGGGGCCGGGCCCCACAACCACATATATTCACGTCAGTGGAGTAGCCAAGGGGAGGGGGGTTATACCCCCCATGAGGAATTTTTTGCCATACAAAATATATATGCCTCACTCCCTTATCATACACCCGTACCGTATACATATATGTGAGTCGCAGAAGTCGTACCCCCCCCTTCCCCTTAAAAAATTTCTGGCTACGCCACTGATTTATGTACATATAACTTACTCTTAACTGCCAACTAGTACGGAATAGAATTAACCCCTTTTTCTACATGACTTTTCGGCTTAAAATATAGCAAAATTTTTGTGCTGCGCGCTCGAGCTGGTTACCATTTTGAAAAAAATAATTTTAAAATATACTGTTTACAAAAAGTGGTTAATTATATTCCGTAGTAGTTGGCAGCTTTGACTTACTATGTGTAAGTGTAAATAAATTATTGGAGGCGCTCGAGCTCTATGGGTCCATAGAATTCTACACCTATGTAAGGTAAGTATCCATGTTAGTATCTTTCTACCATGTTATAAGTTAAAAATAGAAGCAAAGAAAACGTTTTTTAAACGTTTGTAAATGGCGTGAAATACTTTTTTTATGTTAGTATAAATTAGTTTTCTGTATTGAGTGGTAAATTATTGGGTGGGCTCAGCCCCTATTCACAATTTATTGGGGGGGGGGGGGGGTTCGAGCCCCACGGGCCCATTTAATTCTACGCCTATGCAAGGGATTAATTAATATGAATGACGCATATTAATTAATAGATCAATATTTTATGAATACATTAATTATAAATCATAATTTAATAATAACACCATACCTCCCCCCATACCCCGAAAGTTAACACATCCTATTATTGATCGGTTACACAATAACAATAATACAACGGGCCCCCCCTTCTCTTGAGACAGACGGGCCCCTACCCTCTCAGTCCGGGCCTGTGTCTGTCTCAGTCTGTACTAGAGATAAGTTCAGGCTAATTTTTTGAAGCCCGAGCCCGAGCAATATTATATAAGTCGGAGCCCGAGCCCGCCCGAGCCCGAAATTTCAGCTAAAGATTTAAAAAAAAAAAATCCAATTACTTCATTTATAGACTACAATGAATTTTGCCGTTTGTGCAAATTAAAGACAAATAGAGTTGCAAATTCTTAATGCACTTTCTAATTCTTTATATATCCATGTTTATCCAATAATGTCGGATCTCTTGACTAACTAATCAATATAAGCCGCCGTTCTGAAATATCCAAAGAGCTTCACGCACCTTCTAGGCGCCAGTGCCGCTATTTTTTTTATAAGTACAGTCAACTCCAATTATAATGAACCCGGATAGAGTGAACCATCGGCTATAGTGAACGCAAACCACTAGTCCCGATTCACATACAGTATCTCAATCCATCATGAAGACACTTGGGTTTTTGTGAGCTTCGGATAGAGTGGACGAAATTGGAGGGTCCCCAGAGGTTCACTATAACGGGAGTGGACTGTACTTCTATTTTCCTCATGAATCACTTTTTAAAATCTGTTTCAAGGAGTATGTTCAATAAAGGAGAAATTTTTCACGAGCCCGTCTCATCTCTAGTCTGTACTCTACCTACCGTAAACATGGATTAACCCCGCAAAAGAACTTTAAACGTTATTTCGATTCACTTAAAGAGAAGTAAGTTGTTATGAACATCTGTAATACGCGTACGTCGTCTTGTGCTTGAAATGAATAATTGTCTCTAGACTGCCTTAGACCGTAATGTATTGGAACTGTTTTGAGTGCTCGCGTAGAAGAACTTTGATTGCTGAATAAACTATTATCGATTTAAGGCATTAATTTATATGATCCTTAATAAAATATATCAATTTTATTTGCGCTTTAAAGAATGACTGTCCATAGAACTTAATGTATTGGACTTCTCTCGGGTGCTGCAGTAAAATAACTAGATGCTATATACTATGTTTTCGATGGGCAGCATTGTTTTATGATCCTTATAACATCTATCAATTTCGTTTAGTTTTGAATAGACGAATGTCTCTAAAATACTCTTTAAATAATGACTGCCCATAGAATGTAATGTATTAGAATTCTTAGTTAAGGGGTCTTGTACCTTTTAATCCCTTGCCGGTTCAATTTTTTCAATGGAAGGTCAAAAAATGTGAATTTTTTAATGCATATATTGATCTATATACTTTTTAAAAACATAATAGCACTATTCTCATATAAGATTTCCTAAATCTTATATATTGCTACCAGGGGCGTAGTCTAGGGGCGGGGGGGTTAGGGGGGTCATAACCCCCCATGAGGAATTTTTTTTTGCCGTACAAAATCTATATTCTTCACTCCCTTATCCAGGGCCGCCCCTTACGGTTGTGCAGGTTGTGCGTCGCACAAGGGCGCCTCGGTGCTAGGGGCGCCAAACGGAGGCAAGACAGACAAGAAATTTTGTATATGAAGCTAATATTGTTAAGGTGCGATTTTAGTGATTCTGTTTTCATATCACCAAAAGTGGGACTTTAAGTCCTATAAAGAATTATTTTTAGCAGGGCCGTAGATAAAGGTTTGGCGGGACTCAGGGGCGGCCCGACACGGTAAGCGAGGTAAGCATAGTATCGGGCGCCATATTTGAAGGGACACCATTTCGAACTCAAAAGCGGGAGAAGAACTTGATCAAGAGAATAAAACGGGGCGCCTTTTTTACTTTTGCAGGGGGTCGACACGTACCCTAGGGCCACCCTTGGCGGCACAAGATCAGCTGGATCACAAAAATTGTAGGCAGAGTTTCACTGTTTTATGTTTTATTTACTTTTTTTCAAAATAGCACATCTGTAAGAAGAATAGGTAGGATTTTGTTAAGTACAATAATTATGAGGGAATTAAAATTTATTATTGAAGTTGTTCAAGAAGTAGTGGAAGGGGGCGCAATTTGGAGTGTTCTGCCAGGGGTGCAAAACCACCTATCTACTCTCCTAGTTTTTATCGCTGAAAAAGACTGTTTTCTATATATTCTCGACCAGTGTCGCAACTGGAGATTGTGTCAAACGGGACAAACCTCAATTTTACACCCTCTTCTTAAAATTTTCGTGCTCCCGGCGTCCGGGACATGTGCTCCTTTTGCCATACCTGGATTTGAATACCATCCTCCTTGGAAATTATCCTGCCGAAGATCATGGGCTCATGAGCTTTATTTTAATGAAATGAAGTACTGCACCATTTTTTTTTCTATTGGGCGAGGGGGGGGGGGCGAAGTAAAATGTGTAAACTGGAAAGAACACTTTACAAAAAACAGGCCTAGAAGGCGCAAACCTGTTAGAGATATAAGTTCATGTATACAAGGCACATTCAAAAATTTACAGACAAAGTTTTTTCATGGAACTTCCCAGTCTACCTACCTGATATTATTGCAAAGCTGCTTTCATTACTGGATCACATTACTATAGTTTTACTAATAGTACTGATCAAGGTTTATGTGATTTCATACAGACATACCTTAATTCACTGAACATCAATATTTTAGATTTAAGGGGCCAAGCCTATGACAACGGTGCAAATTGGAAAGCATAAAGCACTACAACAAAAACAAAGAAATAAATCCACGGGCCTTTTTTATTCCATGCGTTGCCCATACATTAAACCTGGTTGTTAATGATGCAGACAAAGTGACATTTGAAACAGTAAACTTTTTTAGCGTAATATAAGAACTGTATAGTAATTATTTTTCAAGCTTTGTTAAACGATGGGCTATAATCAAAATATGTTAGAAATTTAAATTTAAAGCCACTGTTCACAACTAGATGGGAAAGTAGAATAGAGGCAATTAAACCTCTTAAGAATAACCTCAAAGAAATTTAACAAGCTCTTTTAGAGATAGCGGAAGATAACTCCAAAGACATCGAAAGTAGGGTAGAAGCAGATAATTTAATAACGAAATTATTTTCATTTAAATTTATTTGTTCAATTAACATATGGTACGAAATTTTAAGCCATGTTAATGTAATAAGCAAGATGATGCAAGATCCCACATATTGCATTCAAACCGTCATACAAAGTCTTGATTCTATTTTACAGTATTTCAAAGAACAACGGAGTGATGAAATGTTTGAAAATTTCATATCGTCTTCAATGAAAATAGCAACTGACCTAAATGTTGAAAGCTCTTTTCCCGAAATTCGAAGAAGAAATAGGAAAAGAATGTTTGAATATGAAGCACCAGATGAAACTATTAACGATGGAAAAGAAAATTTTAAAGTGAATTTCTTTTTCACAATTTTAGATACCGCAATTGCATCAATTACAGAAAGGTTCCTATTGATCAAAGTATACAATGACGATTTTAAACTCATTCACAATATAAATAAGCTTAATGAATTTGAAGATTTATTAAATACTAGCTGAAGTACCCGTCCTCGACGGGTTAGTGAATGAAAATTTCCAAAAAGCAAGAACTTTCGTCAGCATTGTAAGAGTACACAGAATGCCTGTAGTATGTTGCCAAAGTAAAGAAAGCGAAGTTATAATTTTCATGTATTGTTAAAATATTACAGGTTAGAGAGTAACTAAGTAATATCATTTCATTCGCTTTAGTCGTAATTATGTGATGCGCGAACGAATATTTACGCATATTGAAATAATTTTCGCAAAATCTCAAAATTTAATCAACATTTTTGAAAAATTTGAAGCCTAGAATTTAAGTTGAGTGACAACCTATCCTGTCACCCAAATTCGTTTCATTCCCTGCAGTCTTTATTTCGTGATGCTGGAACAAATTTTCAGCATTTTAAAACGATTTTCGAAAAATCTCAAAATGTAAGCAAAATATTTTTAAAATTCAACGCCTATAAATTAAGATTAGCAACTACCTATCATATCACTCAATTTCGTATCATTCGTATTAGTCGTTATTACGTGATGTTTGAAGAAATATAAACGTATTTTGAGAGAATTTTCACAAAATCTCAAAATCTAATAAAAATGTTTAAAAAATTGGACACCTATAGTTTATGTTGAGCAACCATCTATCATGTGACCAAATTTCGTATCATTCGTTTTAGTCGTTATTACGTAATACGGGAACAAAGATTCACTCAGTTTTAAAGGATTTTCACAAAATCTCGAAATCTGATGGATTTTTTTTAATTAGATGCTTATAGTTTAAGGTGAGTGACCACCTATCATTTCACCAAATATCATTTTTTCACCTTTGCAGTTATTACGTGATGTGCGAACACAAATTTACGCAGTTTGAAATGATTTTCGCAAAATTTCAAAATACAATCAAGATTTTTTAAAAATTCCACGCCTATGTTTTAAGTTGAGTGACTACCTATCATGAAACAAAATTTCATATCATTCGCTTCAGTCGTTTTTACGTGATGCTTGAACACAAATTTACGCAGTTTGAAAGGATTTTCGCAAAATCTCAAAATCCAATCAAGATTTTTTAAAAATTCAACGCGTATGTTTTAAGTTGAGTGACCACCTATCATGACACCCAATTTCATATCATTCGCTACAGTCGTTTTTACGTGATGCTTGAACACAAATTTACTCAGTTTGAAACGATTTTCGCAAAATCTGAAAATCTAATCAAGATTTTTTTAAAATTCGACGCCTATGTTTTAAGTTGAGTGACTACCTATCATGACACCCAATTTCATATCATTCGCTTCAGTCGTTTTTACGTGATGCTTGAACACAAATTAACGCAGTTTGAAACGATTTTCGCAAAATCTGAAAATCTAATCAATATTTTTAAAAATTCGACGCCTATGTTTTAAGTTGAGTGACCACCTATCATGACACCCAATTTCATATCATTCGCTTCAGCCGTTTTTACGTGATGCTTAAACAAAAAAAGCGTCACGGACAGAATGACAGAATGACAGAAGGACAGAATGACAGAATGACAGACAGACAAACTTTTTTTTGAGAGTCGCATCGGATTCCCGGGTGCTTGAAACGGATAGAAATCGCAAAATTTTTGAATTCCAAGAAATGTACAGACAAAAGTCTAATTTTATTTATATAGATTTGTCAGAGTTTGCATCTGTGACGAAAAAAATTCTGAAAGCGATATTGATGTGAAAACCTTGTTTGAAGAACTGAAATTGCTTCAACGATATTAAAGACAATATGACTCCAACTTATGTACTTGATTATTTATATAAGCATGATTTAACAGAAACCTTTCCAAATGTCACTGTGGTACTGAGAATTTATTTGACGTTACCAGAATCTGTAGCCTCAGGGGAAAGAATTTTTTCGAAATTAAAAATAATAAAAAACTATTTACGCTCAACTATGTCTGAAGAACGACTTACAGACTTATCAAAGACTTCGATTGAAAACGAAATTTTGAATAAATTAGATTTAAGAATTTTGTTGCAATGAAAGCACGAAAAGCAAAAATTTAGTTTTAACACCAGTTTTTTATGATATTAGTGAAAAATTTATTTAATTTTAATGTGCTTCTTTTTTAAGTACTTGATAATTTTAATGTGATAGGTAACATGTTACATGTAATGCTACGAATATTTGTTTTTGTTTTCTATTTATTGATAGTATAAGCAAATGTTAGTTACGTTATAGGCATGCATATATACGGAAATTTTAGCTATACATTTATATGAAAATTTAAAACAAATCTTAATTTTAGGAGACGGGGGGGGGGCGCCAAAAAAGTAGTTGCACAAAGGCGCAATCCACCCTAGGAGCGGCCCTGCCCTTATCACACACATGTATGCATATATGTGAGTTGCAGTAGTCGTAACCCCCTCCCATGAAAAATTCCTGGCTACGCCACTGATTGCTACCATCTAGTGGGCAAAAATGTAAATAAAAGTTTTTGAAACAATACGAAATAATTCGGGAAAGATTACGTGAAAAATGAAAAAATTCCTACTGCCCGAGCTACACTGGGGATAATCCAGAATGGAACGTTTCAACTGCCCGAGCTCAGCTCGGGAAAATCCGGTAAGGGGTTAAAAGTGATGAAAATCGAAAAAAGTGCTTTCATGTATATGACTCCATATTTACATAAATAATTCATCTACATGTAAAAAAATAGCTTTTTCTGTTTATATTAAGATCTTCAAAAGTTTCCTAAGTTAATTAGGAAATTTAAATTAATTAACAGATTCAAAGCAAGTATTTCCTATATGTGGTTCACCGCGCAGTCTAACATACGTATCATTTTACAAACGGAATATTTTCTCTGCATACACTCTGATAACGCGTAATTAAAATAACCTATTTTTATACCGGTCGTTTTATAATTTTTAATTAGTGAAAAAAATAATTAATTCTTATTTTTCTGTAGATAACAATTAATTATTTTTTAGGCCTTTAGGTATGTAACATCTGCATAATAACAGTTTATTTTTAGCACCAGAGTGCTATTAATTTCTCCCAGGTTTTTTGCGTTGACATTTTTTCCTACAATTAGCGCGTCGAGTCCCTTTTCAAATGTGGGGTTTTTTTTTATGAATTGTGTGGATTTTTTTTATAAATATTTTTTCGACTATAGGTAGAAAACACCTGGCGAATATTCTAAAATAGTTTTAGTAGGCGATTTTAAAATATATTTTAATTCCGAAGTTGTGTTTTATAGAACAGTGAAGACAAATACGGTACACTGATAGGCTGTGATACACTTTCCAAATGGTATTTATAAAGGCACAAGTATAGTTTGACTATGCCTGGCGAAAATGGTTAAACAGTTTTGGTAGGCGATTTGAATTATAGATTTCTATTCCGAAGAAGTGCTTTATGGAACAAGGAAGGAAAAACACGGTACACTCATGGACTAGGATGCCCATTCCAAACAGTATTTAAAATGTCTACGAGATATAGTTGGAATATGCCTAGAGAAGATTGTAAAACAGTTTCAGTAGGCGATTTTAAGATAGATTTCGATTCCAAGCATGTGTTTTACGGTACAAGCAAGAGTGGATTCCTATTTTAACGCCCCCGTTCTCGCCAACCTAAAAAATCCCGCACTTTGCCGAGATTTGCAGTCATGGGTCTCTAGGACTTATGCACAAGTTTCAACGCTCCCAAAAGAACGAGATGAAAACTACAGTGAACAAATGAGCGATCAACGCACCCGTTAAGGAATTTGAAGGCACCTAATTATTAAAACTACATTAATTGGCAACCCAAAATCAATAAAAATGTAGCGGAATGCTTTACTTACAGTTTGTTCCAAATCGCCATTTTAATTCTAAATTACGATTGCCACATAAATACAAAAAATCGTCGTGGTAGCTCCATATGTTCAATGATCGCCACCTTGGCGAGAGTCGGGGCGTTAAAGTAGGAGTCAAACCAACCACAGAAGAGAAACACGGCACGGCACGCCCATGGATTATAATGGACATTCGAAATAATATTTAAAACGGTGAAGTATAGTTGTAATATACTTGGCAACGATTGTAAACTAGTTTTAGTAGGCGATTTCAAGATAGATTTCGATTCCAAAGATGGGTTTTATGAAAGAAGGAAGCCAAATACGGCAGTCATGAATAATGACACACTTTCCAAATTAATGGAATAAGGAAGAAAAATAGGGACGACGCATAAACTATGGTACGCTTTCAATATATAGCACTCTGGTGCGTATTTAAAATCTGAAAGTGTTTCAGATCTTCATTTTTATATTTTTTTTAATTATGTATTATTAGAGTGCATGTATAAAAAATGTTAGTCTGCAAAATGATTTTTATGTGTGTTAGGCTGCGCACAGTGAACCCCCAATATGAAAAAATAGTTGCTTTTAATTAATGAATAAACTAATTGTTTGTAATACACTTATAACACTTTTGGAGACATTAATTTAATCAGAAAAGGCCGCTGCATTGATATACAAAATTTCTTACATGTAAATAGATAATTTTTGTAAATACAGGATCCTATACATAAAAGAATTTTTTTCGGTTTTCACTAATTTTATAGGGTACAAGAGACTACTTAAACCTGGTTAGCTGACCCAGTTAGTTTCCTAGCGGAGTAATATTGAAACTTGTAATGATGTTGTAAGAAGAAAACAAAATTTCTTTACATGGAACCTTCATTGAGGAACGTAATCCTGCGTTAAAACCAGTGTTGCTAATTTGTACCTCAGGAAAAGTGGCTAAAATTAGAGCAAAAAGTAGCTAGAAATGGCTAAAAGTGTTTTCGAGCTCGGAGAAAAATAATTTACTCATCACTATATATAGTGAAATTTCTATGAGCAACCACCTCTATTTAGCGATCCCCTCATCCAACGGCCATCCAACGAATCCATTCTGTTCGATTAAACCTGAACGTACTGCGATTTCGACATATTTAAAATTTCAGACTTAAATTAAATGAATAAAAAATAATAATAAGCGTATGCACTACTCACTAATTTGATAAAAAGGTAAAAAGTAGTTCGTATAATTTAAAAAAAAGACTCGGAAATTAAAATCTACACACTGCGATTTTTTTAAGTTATAATTTCTTTTTCCAAAGCAGACGATGTATTGTGCAGTTTCGACTTCAATCACGTGACAGAGAAAAATTCTAGTCAGTCTTTACCAATAGAAATTCTGGGAAGCACTGACGTATATCGTCTGCGTTTTTAGAAAGACTAAAGTAGTAAAATTTTATACCCTCCAGTTTGCGCATGCGCATTATAAAATAAATTTAACATTTAATAATGCGAATGGAAAACTACAGCTATGAGCATTGAAAGTGGCCAAAAATGGCGCATAACAGAAATAATATGGCTAAAACAGCTACTAGTAGCTGTTTGCAGGAAATATGTGACTAGTTAGGTTCTGAAAGTGTCTAGACCTAGCTACAAAGTGACTAAGTTGGCAACACTGGATAAAACATCAGTGTAATGAGCGAGAAATCGGCTGCATTCGTAAACGACAAACTCGTTGCACGAGTTTTCGTAAGAAAACTGGAATGCGTGTGTTGAGTGCTGTCAGTGGTTATCAGTTTCTTTTGCCTTTATGAACAACTTCAGTTTATTGAGTTCGTCGCCTAGGAGACGTGTTTGTTTACAATTCGCGAATACGTTAACTTTGCTGAGGAGAGTTTTTAGCACATACTCAATATAAAATCAACAGGATTTTTAAAAGAAAGAATGGCTATCATTGAAGTGCACAGATTAAAATTTAGAAATTTCAACTTAAACTTCATTCTTTCAAAAGTATTTAGCAAGAGAAATTCAAATTTCGCAAATAACGGTTTAAATCAGCTTCAATCTCGACACTAAATCACGCATTTTTGAATTTACTAAAATGAAAACTACAAGAAAATGATTGCCTTTGAAAAAGTATGTACCTTCGTAGCAGTTTCTAACGAATGCCTCAATTTCCACCTCGAAAAAATAATATTTGCAGCTTCAGCAAACGTAAAATAATTTTCATAACATCATACTATTCCAATACAACGGACGCCATTCCTAAACAAAAACAACGCGCAGAAAGTAAAACTCAACGAACCTAATTCATTCTCAGTTTACTTCGTTTGAAACTAATTGCACCCAGTTTTGTATACAATCGCTCTAGTTTTTAAACTGAAAGCACTCAGTTTCCTTTACGAACACCTTAGATAGAAACTCGTTGCACGAGTGCAACTCGTTTGGCGTTTACGAATGCGGCCACTGTCTTCTCAGATAATGCACAGAAAAATCAGGAGGGTGACGGTCAGGTTAACCAGATTGAGTAGATTTCTACTTTTTGAATAGCTTGTAAGCCAAATTTTGAGGTCCAGTAGAAAATGCAGTAGATTGCATTTTTTAGTAGATTTAATGTACTCAAAAATGGAATCTACTACAATTTCTACTAGACCTCAAAATTTCACTTAAAATCTCCTCAAAAAGTAGAAATCTACTAAATCTGGTCACACTGGACGGTGCAGTGCTTTGGTGCAACTCGAACTGCGGATTAAAAATCACCAGCGGCAGTGCAACTCAACTCAACCCATCCGTCGAGTGCGAAAAAATTCCCCCCTCTTATCTTTTACTTTTCCTCTTGATGAGAACTCGTTTTCCAGTGCGCTGGGCAGCGTTGCCTGTAAATGCAATTTTCCCATCCGATGGGTGATAATGCCACGAAACAAACATAATATTTTTCCGTTTCTTTCTCTCTCTCTCTCTCTGTTAAGTTAACCCTTTAACGAGCAGTGTTCCCGCTCTGGGAACAACAAACTCTGACCTTTTGACTGTTGCCAGTGACGAAGAATAGATTTGATTTCTATAAAAATAGTTGCGGGTGACAGAGCTCCACGAGAATCCTTTACTTTTTAAGCACGTCACTCCCGTAAAAAAATGGTCATGATTATTTTTAACAGCACTGACATCTGCTGAAAAATGGAAGAATGCGAGAACAGCTGGATAGATTGCCCAATGCTGGAAAAGGGGTAGCCGTTGCCATCGCTCGACTTAACGACCCGCAAGAGGGCGGACGATCGAAACGTTCATCGCGTGCCACAGATCGAGATACCCTTTTTTTGACGCAGCTGGCTGTGCCCGCGCACAGGCAGCTGCTGGGAAAGGGTTCGATCGTCCGCCCTCTTGCTGGTCGTTAAGTCGAGCGATGGCAACGGCTGCCCTTTTTTCAGCATTGGGAAAGGGTTGCGCCTCAAAGGGTTAACAGAACGAGGCTCTTAGGGTGCGAACGTCAAAATGCGGAAAGTTGTTCTTGTAGAACTTTCTGTTTTGATTTGCTAGAAACTCTTTCACTGAGCAAAACTGAACATAACCCGTTCCCTTTTCACGTGATGCGAATAAAATTAATTTTCAAGCTTAAAAAAAATGTTCAAGTAGTTTTTTTTTTCTGCTGAAAGGACCGTGGGATATATTAAAGTAGGAGTACTCATCATTTACTAAATTGTAAGGCTCCCATTTAAGAATGAAGAAGATAACAAATACTTTTAATATGCACGAAATATTTATTAACACGGTATAGTGTGCTTCAATCCATGTTGTCATAGCAGATCTTCTATTTTTAAAATTCATAATTTAATGCTGTCATTGCGTAACTAAGACAATTAACCCTTTAACGCGCAATGTTCCCGCTCTGGGATCACCCAACTCTGACGTTTTGACTGTTGCCAGTCACGAAGAATAGACTTAATTTCTATAAAAATAGTGGCGGGGGACAAAGCTGCACGAGAATCCTTTACATTTTAGCACGTCCTTTCCCGTAAAAAAAAAATGGCACGATTATTTTTAACAGCACTGGCATCTGCTGAAAAATGGAAGCATGCGAGAACAGCTGGATCGATTGCCCCATGCTGGAAAAGGGGTAGCCGTTGCCATCGCTCGACTTAACGACCAGCAAGAGGGCGGACGATCGAAACGTTCATCGCGTGCCACAGATCTAGAGACCCTTTTCTGACGACAGCTGACTGTGCAGCCAGCTGTCGTCAGAAAAGAGTCTCTAGATCAGTGGACTTTTCGAACGTTTCGATCGTCCGCCCTCTTACTGGTCGTTAAGTCGAGTGATGGCAACGGCTGCCCTTTTTCCAGCATTGGGAAAGGGTTGCGCCTCAAAGGGTTAAAAGATTATGTCTAAAATTAAATAATTCATACGAAACACTCAATTGAAATATCGAAATCCTTCATGGTTCAGGACAAGTAAATCTAATTTGTAGTTTTCTAACGGAGTTATATTATAACTTACGATGACCTAAAAAGAAGAAAGAGAAAAGTTGGAATAATCATTTCAGCGTTTATTGTTGTTCATATTGCTTCGCAGATTACACAAAGTATCACAAATGTCCTTTAGCATTTAAGGGAACACAATTGTCCTAAATATTAACTAGTAAATTCATGTGCACTTCGTTACACCAGACAGAACATATTTTGTTTGGATGAGGAAAAATAAAATGTTGAGTTATTCTCTTCTGATTTAAACTATTCTGGGGTATATTAGCGTAAGATTACTTATTGAGTTAAGTTGTAAGGCGCTCGTTTAAATATGCTGAATGTTTAATATCAATGACAATTTTAATTTAATATGCTCAAAATATTTATTAGCGCGATATACTTTAATTTAATCCATATTGTCGTAACAAATCTCCGAATATAAATCGTTTCTATTTTTAAAACTCATAATCTAATACTGCCATTACATAATTAAAAAAAAAAAAAATCTGGAGTGACTCCACTCGACATTCTGAACACTTACGATTAAGATCATTACCAAGCATTTAAATAAATTTCAATCGATGAATCTTTCAAGCATATTTACCCAATTGAAGCTCAATCGAATGCACCGTTTAACGCTAGCGCACTTTCAATAATTTCTCCCCATACGCCATAATGTAAAAGAAATCTTGGTCGTAGCCCGGTATAAAAACTATGAGTCCTATGCACATCAAAATCAATACCGGTTTTTTATGACGGTAGTTTATGACATATATCTAAATTTGAGCTCAATGGAATGTACCTTTTAAACGCTAGAGCACTTTCCAGAATTCCCCCCATAGGCCGTCATGTAAAAGAAATCTTTGTCGTAGCCCTGTAAAAAAACTATAAGTTCCATACACATCAAAATCAATACCGGTCTTGCGACGGTGGTTTATAACATATGTGCCCAGTTGGAGCTCAATCGAATGTACCGTTTAAACGCTAGCGCGCATTCAAGAATTTCCCCCATAGCCCATAATGTTAAAGAAATCTTTGTCGTACCCCTGTAGAAAAACTATAAGTCCTATACACACCCAAATCAATACAGGTCTTACGACGGTGGTTTATAACCTATATACCCAGTTTTCGCTCAATCGAATGCCCCGTTCAGGAGCTATCGTGTTCATTCACATACTCACAAATACACATATACACACACACATACGTACATACATCTCGTAAAAATAGCATCCATGAATTCAGAAGACCTGCAAACGTGTCAATACACCCAAATCTCGACGTCGAATTTTTTCATGATGACAATACTTTCCTTACAGGGTACATGTTCGGAAAGTAAAAATATTGAAAGACCTCGCCAGCGTTTAAAAATGAAAACAATTCATTCAGAATCTGAAATGCTCAATTTAAGTGTTTAGCCCTTAAATGCCTTATGTTGCCTTTTGGCAACAAACCCAATTTAGTTATTACCCAATTTATTTCATAAACATAAATCAAATAAAATGGAAGCTTTAGTTGAAAAGTCTTTAAAGTTCATGTATATTTAATTTTCCAGAGTTTTATCACGAAAATTTTGTCTTTTTAAAGCTCTGTGTTGCTTGTTTAAGAAATGAAAATTACAGTACATTAGGCATTTAAGGGTTAAATTGTCCAGGGTTTAGAAGAAGAAAATAATTTATTTTACTTTAAAAAAAAATCTATATCCTCTCTTCGTGAAAAATGACAAAATGTGTCATCTAGTGGAGCTATAGAACTAAACACAAATCATCAATTTATTTTGCTATGACGTATTTTTGTGACAGAGTTTATCAATCTGAAGCAAATATTTAATTTATCGCTTCACTTTTGAGCTGCCATAAGAAAAATCCCAGTTAGTTCATCCAGCTAGTTTTCTAATGAAGTAATACTATAACTTACAACGATGTTGAAAAAACAATCTTTGCATAAGACCGTAACGTAAAAATGTAATTCTACATCAAAAAATGAGAGATTACCATTTTAAGAATATTGCTTCATTGTGCTCCATGTAGTAAAATTTTGTCAATATAATCACGTTTTTATCACTGTATGTTTAAAATAAAATAAAGTGTGATATCATTGAATAGAAAATGTATTGATAAAACAGTAGCGTTGTTCTGCTTCGTTGTTGCATAAAACAAGAAAGACAAAGCATGTCAAACTCATCGATTATAAACGACTTTCCAACACAACAGTCATTCTTGCGCCAAATTTAAAGAGACTGTGGGGAATAACCTCAAACCAGCCGTCCGTCTATCACCCATAATGTAATTTTACGAGATCCTGTAAAAGAGATTTAAATGTTATTTACATTTAAATGTAAAATTGACCAGGTATAGTCGGCATGCTTGAATTGTGCTTCCAATGGATGAATGTTCCTACACTGCTGTAGACTGTAATGTACTGGAATTCTTTTCAGTGCTTTTGTAGAAGAACTATTATAATGACAGGATCTGCTTTCAGCGGAGAGCTTTATTTCTTAATCCTTAATAGCGCGTACCAATTTTGTTTGAACAGACGGACAGACAGACAAACCGATATCATAAACACCGTTGAAAAATGTTACGGAATATCCATTAGGCCTTGTAGGCTATAGCCGTACCTAGTCAGAGTCCCCAAAAAAAACAAATCAAATGAAAGAAAAATATTACAGCTCATCGAAACCTCATATACAGTTTTAACCCTTTAACGCGCAGTGTTCCCGCTCTGGGGACACCCAACTGTGACGTTTTGACTGTTGCCCGTCACGAAGAATAGATTGGATTTCTATAAAAATAGTTGCGGGTGACATAGCTCCACTAAAATCCTTTACTTTTTAGCACGTCATTTCCCATAAAAAAAATGGTCACTATTATTTTGAACAGCACTGACATCTGCTGAAAAATGGAAGAATACGAAAACAGCTGGATAGATGGCCCCATGCTGAAAAAAAGGCAGCTGTTGCCATCCCTCGACTTAACAACCAGCAAGAGGGCGGACGATCGAAACGTTCATCGCCTGACACAGATCTAGAGACCCGGCACAGCCAGCTGTCGTCAAAAAAGGGTCTCTAGATCTGTGTCAGACAATGAACGTTTCGATCGTCCGCCCTCTTGCTGGTCGTTAAGCCGAGCGATGGCAACGGCTGCCCTTTTTTCAACATTGGGAAAGGGTTGCACCTCAAAGGGTTAAGGGTGAAGGTCCGGCGTTCTGGTCCATCGCGCGAATATCGATCTAACGATCTCAAGTTTCGGTCGGTTTTATCTAGATGTCGCCTGAATGCGCCTTAGAACCGCTTACCAGCGGCTCGGTAAATTAGATTAATATTTTTTTTTTTTTCACATACATCAAAGTCATCGTTAGTATTAATAATAGACGGTTATTGTTAACAGTAACCAGATTTCTTTTGCATTAACTTTATCATATGTCCGAGGATATAAATTCATGCAAACACAGGGAAACTTCTATGAGCGACCAGCTCTATCCAGCGATCCCTCCTCGACTCATTTTTCAAGGCACCGATCTTACCCCATCCGCTTAAGGTTAAAAGATCCCCCAAAAGAGACCCCCATAACCTCTGTAAGCGACCGGATCCGGTACCCTGTCCGAAAATTTTTAAACATTTTTCCGGAAGTAAAGTAAACAAAAGCCACATTCCAAATCTGTTGCCCTATTGTAAATCAATAGCAGCTGCATGTATAAGTGCGCGTGCACATCACGTACAAATCTTGTTAGGTTAGAGAGGAGGCTTGCCTAAGAAACTAATGATTCGACCGTTGCAGCAGCGTATTGATAGGATCGAGTCAGACGAAAAAAGAAATTTGGAAAGGACGTTTGCCGTTACTTTTGGCCGTGGGAAAAACCCACAAAACAAATTTTAACCCTTTGAGGTGCAACCCTTTCCCAGTGCTGACAAAAGGTCAGGCGTTGCCATCGGTCGACTTAACTACCAGAAAGAGGGCGGACGATCGAAACGTTCATCGCGTGCCACAGATCGAGAGACTGTTTTATGACCCCCCAGTTTTTTTGACCGTTTTTTGACAGCTGGCTGTGCTGCACAGCCAGAAAAAAAAAGTGTCTCTCGATCTGTGGCACGCGATGAACGTTTCGATCGTCCGCCCTCTTGCCGGTCGTTAAGTCGAGCAGTGGCAACGGCTGACCTTTTGTCAGCATTGGGCCATCTGTCCAGCTGTTCTCGCATTCTTCCACTTTTCAGCCGATGTCAGTGCTGTTCAAAAGAATCGTGACCATTTTTTTGTACGGGAAATGACGTGCTTAAAAAGTAAAGGATTCTCGTGGAGCTCTGTCACCCGCCACTCTTTTTATAGAAATCCAATCTATTCTTCGTGACTGGCAACAGTCAAAACGTCCGAGTTGGGTGTTCCCAGAGCGGGAACACTGTGCGTTAAAGGGTTAAAAGAAATAGATTTTATTATGGCAAATTCAGAATGCTTGAAGAATATCAGGATAAATGCTCTTTTTTGAGATGTAAAAAAAAAAAGGAATGAAATAATCCGAAATTTCTAAATACTTTATTAAAATTTAAATTTTGAAAATATGTTTGTATAATTACTTACGTATTGTATGCACTTTCATAAATAACAAAACAAGCAATACTTTTTCGCATTTTTAAAAATTTTCCTATCCAATTGTTCATACTTCTTTAAGTAAACACCTCACTTAACGACCGATTTTTCCCGGCACGGAGGGTGGTCGCTCCCGAGAAGTTTAACTACTGCACATTCGAAATCGCACAACTGCAGCAAACCGCATAAGTGCACGTCAAATGAAAGCCTAGAAATTTCCTCCAATCTTTTTTTAATGCCGTCTAATCTCGCGTAACTGAACTTCTCTTAACACTCTCTGATAGTTGTTTTTTTATTTTATTTTATTTTATTTTATTTTATTTATTTATTTACTTTTTTTTTTTTTTTTTTTTTTTTACAATTCCGAGACATTATCTTGTCTGTGTATTGCAATGTCTTAAAAAAACTATTCCACCCAGTTTTGGCGTCCTCTGCCCTCAATAAGTCGTAAGTTGTTCCAGCCAGGGACTGATTTACGGCGGGGCGTTCGGGGCATGTGCCATGGGCCCCCCGATTTTTAGCGGACCCAAAAACTTCCTTTTATGTAATCATAATAACTACTAAAATTACCTCTCAAGAGTGAAATTTCTGATTACTTACTTCATTTCATCACAAATATTCCAAATTATTAATTTAATGTCACTTGTAATGTTTAAAATTATGCATTCGATTCGATATTCGATAATTCGGTAGGACAACTCAAGATGCTCCTCCTAATATCGTTTCAAAGTGTGTGACGACTGTAAATACCCATAAAAACATTTCTAAATTGAAAAATTCATAAAAGTGGTATCTGTCGTGACATTTTACTGATTTGTAAATTTTTACATATGGTTAACTTAGGAAATGATAATTGGTTTTAACTTAATTTATTTTAGTAATATTCTGCGGGAAAGTATCTGTGCCCTGTAGATCGTTCCCTGGTCCCAGCCTCGCCATTAGTGTCCAGATTCTGAATGAAATTAATTTGTTGTGATTTGCCCTTTAATTCGTGTAGTACTTCTGCATATATATTTTTCCCCATGACCGGCTCAGCTGCCGATTACAGGATTGACCGCTACGAGAGCCGGAGAGGATGGTCACTGGGAGTGCCTAATAGGCAGTAGAGATGAGGCTCTAGGGCAATAGAATTCTGTCGTAATATACGCCTCGTCAAATAATAGGAAGTTTTTGCATACCGGTTTCAAGAACACCTCCTACATATAGAAAGCCTTACAACTGAAACTTTGACGTCATCACTAGGCCTTCAAGTAATGACGTCATCACAGTCATTAGTTTCACAAAGTAAAACTATTTAAAAATTCTGGTGAATGCTACAAATATTAGAAAATATCTTAAATAAAAAATTAAAATTAAAATACCTTTCTCATACAAAATTATTCATTCCGATCTATTTCCTTATCATATTATCTAAAAACTTGCCATTTGCCATAAAATTATATTTTTTAACTCAAATAATTAAAATACTGTTATTTATGAGCAAATTCACCAGAAACGTTTTATAGTTTTATTTTATGAAAATAAAACTTTTAAATGTAGGCCTAATGATGACGTCAAAGCTTGGTGACGTAGGAGTTGTTAGGCTTTCTTTATCTAGGTGGTATTGGTTTCACTCGCGGTAACGCTAACGTTAAATGCCGTGGACCATACAGCGCATGCGCACACGTAAAATCCGAAACGCGGTTGGTCAAAATACTCCGTATGGTGGATAGCGTCAAGCGTAAGGGCCAAAAACTCCCTAGTTTTTCAAATTTCCCAGCTCACTTTTTATAATATCCTCACTTTACGAAGGCAATCATCCTCCTATGCAATTTTTTTTTCTTTTACTTTTCGTGTTCTTAATTTAAACAATCTGTACACCTTTTGTATACGAGGACATTAAAATATAATGAACTCATTAGATGCACTTCTGGGTGCCTCATTTTTTTTTTTTTTCTTTCTTGAGCCTGAATGCGAGAGCGAAATGACGTCTGGAGGGCTCTAATGATTTTTAAACTCGCGCATCGCCGTAAATTAGTCTAGAAATTTAAGGAAGCATAATGGTGCCAGGTTTATGACGCAAAATATAATGCTGCCAGGAGCGAGCTGCTTTCATTTAAGGCACGTCTTAAAAAATTACATCCCGCTTTAAAAACAACTGAATTGCACTCCCGACCCACCAGGTAAGGGTAAATTTCTGCTGTAAAAGGACTGTAGGATAAATTTCTGTCAGAGGGTGAATATAACTGACCTAAAGTAATGATTACCTGATAAATATCCCAGCAAAGCATTCTAAGACCAAAGATGATAGCCCTCTCGCAGGGCTATCGCAGTCTTGCTGCTCTTGGTGAAGATATAAAAAATGGTGCCTCCCCCCCCCCCCACTAAAAAATTATATAAAATAATTTTATTCAGTGTGTCCAAGCTATAACACATCACATTCGGGGGCGTAGCTAGAACGTTTTCATGCGGGGGGGAGGGGGTTACGACTACTGCAAACCATATATATGTATGCGTGTGTGTGATAGGGTAGTGAAGAATATACATTTTGCATGGCAAAAATTCCTCATGGGGGGGTGACACCCCCTAACCCCACCTTGGCTACGCCACTGATCACATTATACATAATAAAATATTTTTACACAAATATTTTACTGATGATATATATAACCAAACGGCATATAAAGGAATCTGCACCTTCACGTGACGTCTTTGCACCGACGGTCATTCCAAAAAATGTTGCAAGACATGTCCTTTCCATACAGTAGTATTCAATTTCCTGTTGTTTGTTGTTACGACATTAGTATGAATATTTCGAAAGAAAAGGAACATATTACTTGATTGGTTTTGACATTAAAAAACATCAAAAATGTGTCTGAAATATATATGCATAACGTTGAGTGCTTTCTCGAAATCCATTGTCCCTCTACGTTAATTTAAAAAACACAAACGGCGATAAAACTATTAAAAATAAAACGATTTTCTATTACTCGGACATCTGTGAGATTACATTTATGATGAGACACAATGAGATTACATTTATTCCTCTTTTATACACTTTAAATGACTTAAGTTGTGCAACCGCTTTTTTTGCTGCTGTTTATTATATTTTGCTACCGAATTTTATTGTTGTGGTTATTATTATTATTAATGTCCATTACGTTACAAAACTATTCGTAACTAAATTTCCCAACATACGGCTCTGTTTATTGTGTAGTTACCTTATATTACCATTATTTTTTTTATGTGGCTACCCACTGCATTTGAATGATTATTTTTTGGAAGAAAATAAATTGATTCAATTATTAAGATATCTGCATGAAGTGTTCTTTGTAACTGTTACAGCTGATGATCAGTGGCGCAGAGAGGGAGGGGGAGCAGGGGAAAAATCCCCAGGGCCTCAGCTTGTGAAGGGGCCCCGCTTTTGCTGTTTACGTGATACTTAATTGTGTGTTGTCAATTTTGTTAAAAAAAAATGTCCAAATTCAGATTATTTCCGCGGATGTTTCAAATTAATTTTTTGAATGAAATTACAAAAAGCCAGCTAGAGCATAAACCCCCAACTTGACAAAAACGAGTGTTTCTGATTGAGTCTTCGTTTGCAAGAAAAATAGACATGGACGGTGTTGTTCAACGGTTTGCCATGGCTCAAAGTAGGAAAGATTTATTGAAAAAGAAATCATTTTTTTGTTTTTTTCAGAGACACATTGTTAAATAGTGGAAGAAAGGGGAAAGACTATGGGCCCACCCAACCTCCGAAATTTTGAATTTTCCTTACCAAAATGTTAAAGATCAAGACCTTCTATGAAAAATTTTGACATTTCCATTTTTTTGACCTTCTGAAATTTTTTGGGCTGCCTGCTTGCAAGGAAGTATGAATAAAAATATTCATTTTTTCAATACTACTGAGGAAACATGCCATTCAAAAAAGTTGTTAACGTTCCAAATACAGTTTCTTTATGGAAGTGACGAAACCTTCAAAATAAAATGTTGGCATTTTTGAGAGCATGGATGTTTATTAGAGTATAATACTCTTTTAAATTAACAATTTTAATTCTATTCATTATTTTCCAATGACTATTCATTTAAAATTTCTTTAAATGATTCATAATTTTAATCAGGAGTCAATGATGGATCTATTACGACATCAAAAGGATTTCTGGATAGCAAAGGGGCCCCCAAAGATTTTAACGCGCAGTGATCCCGCTCTGGGAACACCCGACTCTGACGTTTTGACTGCTGCCAGTCACGAAGACTAGATTTAAATTTCTATAAAAATATTTGCGGGTGACACAGCTCCATGAGAATCCTTTACTTTTTAGCACGTCACTTCCCGTAAAAAAAATGGTCGCAATTATTTTTAACAGTGACAGCTGCTGAAAAATGGAAGAATTCGAGAACCGCTGGATAGATTGCCCAATGCGGCGCAGCCAGCTGACGTCAAAAGAAGGGTCTCTCGATCTGTGGCACGCGATGAACGTTTTGATCGTCCGCCCTCTTGGTGGTAGTTAAGTTGAGCGATGGCAATGGCTGCCCTTTTTTCAGCATTGGGAAAGGGGTTGCGCCTCAAAGGGTTAACCCCGGGGCCCCGACTTGGCTCTCTGCGCCTCTGCTGATGATATCATGTTTTAACTTTTATATTGAGGTACCTCAGGGGCGAAGCCGGGGGGGGGGGATATCGGGATATATCCAGAGCATTTCAATTCTAATGCACGGATTTTTTTATATCTCATGTTACACGACAGATGACCATGCCAAACTATTTTTAACTTCATTCGGAGATAATTTATTTTTAAATAGAGGGTAGCGGTACTCCAATACGTGTACTTGTCATAGGCATTGTGCCAGCTTAGTTCACTTTTTTTACCTATGTTCAGAGAAAAGCTTGACAAATATTTATTTATTTCACGAAGTAAATTTAATAAAATTCTTCTTGAGTGTTTAAAACATAAATTTTTAATGATTCCCTGCTTACTAGAAAACACACATTCAGACACAATAAGCCTGAATGTTGGCTTTTCTTAGAAATTTAACTTTTTTTTTTTTTAAGTGAAAGCTTTTTAGGCAAGTTGGGAGTTGGAAAAAGCACTGATTTCCTATGACCGTCACGCTCAGATACATATGGAGAAAAATTTGATTGTGACGTCATAGCTACACCGCCTCTTGCCTGAACCGTTCTTTGAATTTCAGTGCTACCATCTGTTATCATACGTAAGAGCTTCAAGTTACTTTTAAACTGCGTCCTTCTAGCTTCCACGACTGGTATCGAACTGTGGACCCGAGACGTAGTAGGCGAGCGTTCTAACCACCAGACGGGTTCGACTCGAGATGAAATGACTATATAGTTTGAAGTGATTGTTGTTTCAGTCTCGAAATGTGAGCTTTTATGTATCTAAAAAAATAATATTAGACTTTGCCCTTCTTTGGTATTAAAAATTTTTGCGATTTCTATCCGTTTTAACATTTGGGATCCCATTACGACCGCTAAAAAAAAAAAAAAAACTCGTGCGTCTGTAGTGCTGTTAGTGACGCTTTTTTTATTCCCACATCACGTAAAACTGACTTATGCGAATGAATTAAAATTTGGTGACATGAAATGTAATCATTCAACTTAAATTATATAGGCGTCGATTTTTTTAAAAACTCATTAGATGTTTGAGATTTTTTCGAAAATTCTTTCAAACTTCGTAAATTTTTGTTCGCACATCACGCAATAACGACTAAAGCGAAAGAAATGAAATTTGGCGACATGATAGATCATTCAACTTAAGCTATAGGCGTCGGATTTTAAAAGTTCTTTGATTAGATTTTGATTTTCTATCATTCTAATTAAATTTTCTGAAAATCGTTTCCAACTGCGTAATCTTTTGTTTTAGTATGCATAAAAACTGCATAATTTGAACAATAAGTGTATACAGAATATTCAAAATATCCACTTTTTATGTACAAAATGTGTACAGTTTATATGTTTTTGAAAAAAAAAAAAGTGCAGACTTTTTCCAGCTGGGTAGGTGCTATAATTCACCATTATTTATTTTAAAAACTGTACTTAATTTGGATAGCTATTTAGTTGTTGTGCAATAAAGTTAAGTTGATAATGTGGAGAGCGCTAATTATTATATATTGTACATTATTTGAAATATAAGTGTTATACTACAGTGCATTTGAATTCGAATTATAGATCCATCATTCATTACAAATAAATAGAATTACGGTTCATTACAACGTATGTACATAATTATTTATAATTAATAAATTCACGTACATAATTATTAATTTAATAGAACAAAATCCAACACGTGGGGGGAAATGCTCATCGCTGATGTATACCGTACGCATATACCAGCTGTGTCCCGTCGTGGCCTGTGCGTGTACTCCCTCCCTCTCTTTAAGTTTTAAACGTGCACACAAATCGATCGCGAAATTTGAAATGTAATTAAATTAGAAAATCAAAATTTTCCAATGCTCACCCAGTGAAAATTGCGTTAAAATGTGTACAAACGTACAAAAATATGTGAAATTGTGAGAATATCATAAATACCCTTATAGCCTTAAAAAAATTAAAAATTTCTTTACAAAGAATTTCAAATGTATAAAAGTGTTAATAAAAGTTCATAAATGCTTATTTTTGTTAATAAAAATAGAATAATGTGTGAAAACCTGTTTAACTGCCTAAATATAAATTTTTGCAAGCTTGACAAGAATTTTTCACTTCTGATGTACAGTCCTACGACTGACTAATTTTTTTTTTTTCTTTCGCTCTAAAAAAATGTCCAAAAACTTAAAATGAATATATATATATTCTAATGCATTTATTTTTATAAAATTTTCTGGAATAAAAAAATATATACTTTTTTGGCCGTTTTCTTAATAATGCGACCGGCTGCAGTTCGAAGGAAAAAAAAAACTCTGTTTTTAGTCTTGGTACACAAATTGAAATAAACTAATTGCACCCTGGTCTAAAAATAAAAAAATAAAAAAAACAGATGATTTTTCATAAGCTGCTTTATACACTGTAATAAGCGAAAAAGCTGTGCCTTTCGTGAAGTTTTCAGAAAAAAATCTTAAACATGGATCTGAGTAGCAAGATTTTTCGAAGAGTGGCACGTTTTGCGAAAATTTCCGATTTTTAAGCATTTTTTTCTAAAAGTTTTGAATCTGATACAGGTTTGTCGTTCATTTCAGTATGTAGTACAGCTTGTAAGGTGACAGTTTCAAAATTTTGAAGTGCCTGACATAGTTAATTTATTTGTCCTTATGTACCAAAATCACATGATTTTTTCAACTACACCTTTAAGGTGTTAAGCCATGCATACATTGTTAAAATCTAACACACAATAAATTTATACTTGTAAAATAATTTTATTTATTTATTTATTTTTAATCAAGGGAAAATGTGCTGTCTGAACTGAACGTAGCAGAGTGGACATGTGCAAAAGTTGACTAAGCCAACATGGGGCTCTGGGAACAGACATTTGTCATGGAGCCTTTTCATATATACCCAATCAGTTTACAAAATCTAGAAAGCCTGGAACTCAGACGTACTAAGTTCCGGGCCTTCTACCCTTGTGGATGCTTGGGACTTTTTCGCAACTGAAAAGGGGCGGACCTTTGGTATCGCCCAACATTGTTATACTGACCAGACATTCATTATTTGACTTAAAATGTTTTATTACAACCTTTTTAATTTTCGGTATAGTTTAATAACTTTTTTTTAGGAAAATCTGTAAGCAGAGAGAGAGGGGGGGGGGAATTTTTTTTCTAGAAACAAAACATGCCTACAAAGTACAGTCGGAACATTTATTGATTTGCCGGACAGCCCTTTGACTGGAGGCCAGTGGCATCTGCACTCCTACCCCTGCCTTAATAAAGCACTGGACCAGGGGCGTATCCAAGGGGAGGGTTAGGGGGGTCATAACCCCCCCCATGAGAAATTTTTTGCCATACAAAATGTATATTCTTCACTACATTATCACACATATGTATACATATATATGAGTTGCAGTAGTCGTAACCCCCCCCATGAAAAATTTCTGGCTACGCCCCTGCACTGGACATAAATAAAGAAATGTTTTTACTTAAATATAACGAACTTTATGATGCTTTTTACCTTCTAAATTATGCATATAAGCGCTAAAATGATCATTTTATTTCTTTATTGTTATTATTATTATTATTATTATTTCGATGCCTTGTAGCAGCGAGTATATTTTCACCTTTCTATTCTGTAGCAAAAATAAATTTTGTTAATTACAATGAGAAAAGTGTATGAACTTTAATCCTTTTTACTAGGAGACTGGCTAATAATAAATTGTGGGGAAAAAAAGAAAATTAAAGCAAAAAAAAAAATCGGTCGAATAATTGCAACATGTTTTGAAAATGACTTACATCCAGTATTTTTTTCAAGAGCTAAAACAGCGCTTTTTTAATTAAAATTGTAAAACAAAACAGACGTCTGTGTGTAAAGCACGGGCCTATCCACCACTTACAGCATACCATTTACATTCCTCAGCTAGAATACAAAGGAGGATCAGGTCAAACCTGTGTTTTGTGTGGAAGGGGTTTAATACCCCAGCCCAGCAATGTATGCAATTGCTCCAACTTGTTATGGTGTGAAAGTAACCGTAGTAATTTTTTACTTTATTCAAGAAACGCATTTTCAATTATAGTTCTTTGTAAGAATAGAAGTGTTCATGGGCGCCGGCAGAATATTTCCCAGGGGGGGGGGGGGGCAAAGACTACTTCAACGTATGGTTACCATGCTGGAAAGAGCAAAAAAGCAAGGGAAAACACTGCATACAAAATTCCAGGGGGTCATTGCCCCCCCCCTTGCCCTATACTGCCGGCGCCCATGGAAGTGTTATATACTTTTGCGAAAAGTTTTAAAATATGAACAACTTCTTACATGAGCCGACCGAAAAATGTTCAGAATATTTATTCACAAGCTGTATTATGCACTCTCGCAAATGAGAAACCAGTAAATATTTCCGGTGGGAAAAAAAAAAAAAAAAAAATTAATGAATTTTATTGCAAAATATTTCAGTGCCCAACCAATTCAACAAAACATTGTAGGCTTGAGAGTTGTTCTAAATGGTTTAGTTTGGATGATTGGATTCTAAAAAATGCATTAATTTTTCTAGAAAATATATATTTGTTCGAGTATTTTTTATTTTGTTCATTTGTTCAAACGATGCTTTTATTTTATTTTTTTAAGCAAGGTCCTAAACGTGACAATGCGTTACAAATTAATTACGGTTTCATTACCATCTGCTTAAACTTTGTGGGCTAAATTTTAAATATAATTTCTGAAAAAAATATTAAAAGTTTAAGATTTTAAGCTAATTTAAAGTTCTTTTTCCTTGCATTAATATTATCCTCCACTGTTAAAATTTCTTTTTCAATTTAACGAGAGTTCCTCGTCGAATATGAGGTGAAAATTAACAGGCAAAAACGGGCAAAGATAACCTTTTTCACTAATTTAATACAGTGAAAGTATTCTAAATTAAAAGAAGAAAAAAAGTAATCGCTTAAATATCCCATTACAGCTTCCATTTAGTTTTTTCAACCTTTCTATCGGCTCAACTTTGATATTGATTTGCACTAAAAGTCGGCGACATTAATTTTTGGTAAATATCTAGAAACATTACAGGTTATTCTTTTTTTTTTTTTTTTTTTTTTTTTTTTGCTGCATTTTTTATCCTCCATGCCTTGTACTTAACGAAAGCGAGTTGTTAATTCCTGTTCCACCACTTCGTGAAAAATGCGCTTATTTAAATAAGTAAGTCAAAGAGAAGAAATACAACCATAATAATAAAAAAAAAGACGTTGCGCATCTCCTTTTGCTGCTGCCAATCAACAAAAGGGTTATAAGCGAATATTAACAAAAACACGTGACGATTCCTCATTCGTGACAGACTGCCGCTGCTGCAGACTTTGTTTTGAAGCCATCAAACCCGTTATGAAAAGCTTGGAAGAGAGTAGGGGGGGGATGAGGCGCAACGAGAAGGAATAGATGAAGTTAATAATAAAAAAAGAAAGAAAGAAAGAAAAGGCAATAGCAAAAGTTGTGGCGCCGGAAAAGTTGCGCCAAGACGCAATCGAAACTCGCGGTGGCGGCGAAATGGCGGAAACCGGATCGGGGATCGAGATGTCGCCAAATCTGGGGGCCGGTGAAAGCGGACGTCGCCAACTTCTGCGCAGCCGATTGCGTGTTCAGAATGCAGCGTCATTGGGTAGGCCTCTGCAAAGAGTTGAAGGGACCAATCGTTGAGTAAAACGGGATTCCTGTCGTTGTTTGTAGATCGTAATCCCAAGTGCTGGTCAAATATTCGGCGCGCTTCAGTGCATTTATTTTTAACTTGTACGTTTTTTGTTTTTAAAATTTATACAGAGAGAACTTTTCACTACGCACGGGATAGGAAATTTTATTCGATCACATGTGCATTTTTTGCAAGATACGGATGATTTAATATTTAATCTATAAGATACTTTTTTAAGCGCTTACACGCAACTTTTGCTTGAATTCGTTGGGTGGTTGTTTTAGAAACTGTGCAATTATATGTTATTCAATAAACGAAAACAGTATTTGCTTTACACTATGATTGTTATTAAAAATAAATCTCGGCTGTTCGAGCCTCGTCAGGGGGAGACCCCCCCTGAACCCCCTCTAATTATTTAGTTTCATTATTGCCCTATTAAAACGATATTCATTGACTATGTCATTTCATCGCTCATCTTTTGCGTATTTCGCCTTGTAACCCTATGTTGAAATTTTTATGAGTGTAACCGATAGAAAAATACAGGTGATGCCTATTCTGCAGCTTACGAAATATTGTAACAATAGATTAAAGCTGTTGTGAGCCAATAGTATTTATATATATGTAAAAAATACATGTGAAGCATATTCTACAGCTTACGAAATATTTTAACAATAGATTAAAGCTGTTGTGAACCAATAGTATTTAAATATATTTAAAAAATGCATGTGACGCATATTCTACAGCTTACGAAATATTGTAACAATAGATTAAAGCTGTTGTGAACCAATAGTATTTAAATACATGTAAAATTATGTCGCATTTTGGGGACTCATTTTTCAAAAAGGGTGTTGAGAGATAAAATGACATAGTCATTAATAAATAAGCGAAATAAAAAAATGATTTTGAACCAGTAGTTGCAGTTGACCATTTAAAAATAACAAAAAACTAGTAGTTAACCATCTTTTGCACCGATAATTGACCACCCAGATTATATAAGCTTTTTCAGAGATATGTTGCTTAAAATCAGACAGGTTACAAATAGGGATGGACGCGAGAAGTCTCGTGTTCTCGTCTTGTCTCGCGAGACGAAAAAGAAAATCTTTGCGAGACGAGACAGCGCCTTGTCTCGCGCGAGATTTCTCGTCTCGCATAAATTCATGATACGAATTACTTCTTAATTTATCAGAATAGAAATGCCGTATTTGAGGAGGTATGTCGTCTTCTCTATTTTTTCTTATTTTAAGAGGGGACGTTCATTTTGCATAACTATTTTGAACATAATATTTTTATTTTGTGATTCTGCATCAGTGCCTTAAAAATAGGGAGGCTTCACGGGACGAATGCTTGGAGCCCCCGAAGCTCAGGTGGGCTTCACAGTCAACGTAACTTATTTTTCTTCCCAAATTCACAGAATAATTTAAAATAACTATTTTAAAACGTTTGAATTTTTGTCTGTCCGATCGCACACACGTATTAAAAATGTTCATGAGCACAGCCAGCTGCGTCACAAAAGGGTCTCTGGATCTGTGGCACACGATGAACGTTTCGATCGTCCGCCCTCTTTCGGGTCGTTCAGTCGAGCGAGGGCAACGGCTGCCCTTTTATCAGCATTGGGAAAGGGTTGCGCCTCAAAGGGTTCAATGTTCTGCTCAGCTAAAAAATACGCGCACTAACACTCGCCTACGTTTTCGACGCCGTAGCGTGTCCACAGCACAAGACGGTACGGTGAGTGCCTGGTTATGAGCCCGGAGTGGACCCCAGGCTCCCGGCGGCACTCTTCGTGTGCAGACCGTCCCAAGTACCAGTGGCAGTCCGTCCAGTTCTATTGACTGGTAGATTATTCGCAACTGGGGCCTCACGACTATCCATTGCCCTCCGCTATTGCTGCTTTTCGCGATTCGGCGATCGCCAAGAGCCAGGAACAGCCAAGGGCCGGACGCTGGCACATACGTGCCCGATGACACACAGTGTCTCTTACTTCTGCTCTGGGGACGCTATGCAGGCCTGTCAGGCTAAGCAGGGAACGCCTTGGTGGAAGGACTTTCCGAGGGAGCTGGCCTCTAGTGGTCCGAAGTAAACCACCAAACCTCCGGACAGCCAGACCGACTGCTGCGGATTTGGAACGGGGGGGATTCATTCCCTGATGGGGTGCCTGACACTCCCAGTCGGATGTGGGAATCGAACCCACGACCACCACGAACTGAGAGAGCTATTGTCTCAGACCCCTCAGCCGTGCCGGCGACAATAGATGATATCTTAAGTAATACTTAAACATTTCAACAATGATCACTTTGCATTACGAAGATTCACTTTCCAGTTCTACCCGAATATTTTCCAGGCCATTGTTGGGAACCTTCTGGCTGAGAGGGTTTGCGCTTCCCTCGCCGCTACCAGCCCGAGAGCGGTGAGGTCTCGGGTTCGAATCCCGTAGTCCATGGTCGTCGCTGTCTTCTTCCACAGTAGCGGATCCAGGGAAGGAGATAGGGGGCCGGGGGCTTCACCCCCCCCCCCAAAAGTGATCACTAAAGGGTAACATTCTGCTTTATTATGCACTTTAAATAACTAAAATGATCATATTTTATAACTTAGCCCCTCCCAAAAGCACGCACATTGGTTTAGACTAAAATTTTGATGTATAGTATATTTTAATTGGGTAAAATAAGCTTTTTAAAAAATTTAGCCCCTACCAAAAAAAAATTCTGGATCCGCTACTGTTCTTCCCCTGTGTTTCTAATTCTGTTCTGTTATTCTGTAAATGTTAATGACTGTCTTTGGAATGAAAATGCATTTATATGCAAGGAACAGCAGAGATGAAAAACATATCACATAGCAGACCTATACTGCGATGAACCATCACTAGCTCGCAGTAGCGGATTCAGGGGAGGGGCTAGGGGCCTTCAGCCCCCCCCCAAAAGAGATTGCTAAAGGGTAACATTCTGCTTCATTATGCACTTTGAGTATGTAAAATGATCTTTTTTAATCACTTAGCCCCTCCCAAAAGTTTTTACATTGGTTTAGACTAAAATTTTGCTTTACTGTACATTTTGTTTGGGTGAAATAATCTTTTCTCAAAATTTAGCCCCTCCTAAAACAGACTTTCTGGATCCGCCACTGCTAGCTCGGTCATTGTTATAAACAGCGACCAAATTTGAAATTTTTGGCTTACAAATCACCCAATTTGGCAGGGAAAATAAGTTTTTAAAAAATTTCTTCTTGCCACGATCGGCCAATTTGGCGAAAAAGTCATTCTCCTGTGCACTCAATGGGTGTGTAGTGGGTACTTACGCCAAGACGAGCGTTTTTTTTTTTTTTTTTTTTTCAGAGATAAATGCCGGGCACATAAAATTATTAATGTTTTTGAATACGATTGGTAACAGGTTGGCAACTCATTTGACGAAAAACCAGTTTGGCGGGAATGACCCCCGGGATAATTCGCAAATACCGTGCAGGGTTCCATAATGGGCGATGGGATGCGCCAGTTTACACGAAACAAGATGCAAATTTCGAGTAATTATAGCTTAGATTACTAATTTTAGCCTGAGAATTAGAGACGGATTACAAATCCTCCCTCAAATTCGTAAGATTATATATATATATATATATATATATATATATATATATATATATATATATATATATATATATATATATATATATATCGGCTGTTCGAGCGTCGTCAGGGGGAGACCCCCCCTGAACCTCCCTAATTATTTAGTTTCATTATTGCCATATAAAGCGATATTAATTGACTATGTCATTTTATCGCTCATCTTTCGAGTATTTCGCCTGGTAACCCTATGTTGAAATTTTTAGGAGTGTAACCTATTTATAGAAAAAATACATGTGATGCCTATTCTGCAGCTTACGAAATAGTGTAACAATATATTAAAGCTATTGTGAACTACTAGTATTTAAATATATGTAAAAAAATACATGTGAAGCATATTCTACAGCTTACGAAATAGTGTAACAATAGATTAAAGCTGTTGTTAACTAATAGTATTTAAATATAATTAAAAAATACATGTGACGCATATGCTACAACTTACGAAATATTGTAACAATAGATTAAAGCTGTTGCGAACCAATAGTATTTAAATACATGTAAAATTATGTCGCCCTTTGGTACTTACGTATTATCCCGGCGGTCCGCCAAGACGAGCGATTTTTTGACGAGATAAATGCCTGGGACATGAAATTATTAATGGTTTTGAATACGATTGACAACAGTTTGGCAACTCATTTGACGAAAAAACAGTTTGGCGGGAATGACCGCCGGGATAATACGTAAGAAACCGCTTTTTTATGTCACATTTTTGGGACACATTTTTCAAAAAGGGTGTTGAGAGATAAAATGACATAGTCATTAATATATCTGTGCGATCTAATGTAATAAATTTCGCCTGAAAAATGTTCATGTGTTATCAGTGAAGAAAGACCGGAATTTTATAAACTAAAGAAACTGTGGATGCTGCGTTGTAGCCACGAAGTTGAATCTTTAAGAAAGTACTCTTCCCTTACAAAGTGGGATAACTCCGTTGTTGCATGTAGATGGCGCAACACCTCACTCGGTCACTGCTGTTGTAGCCATCGAAGAGAAGACGCTATTTAAAAAGTGTTTATGGCGAAGTGTATGACGATCACACTCAAACAAGCAGTATCTACTTATATAAGTGTACGTTAACGTATGCGGTACCATAATCGACGATATTTCCACGCTGCGGGCGGCAACAGCTAGATGTAATATTAGCGCTAAACAATAACGCGTGTTCGAAAATCCAAATTAACATTTCAATGACGTCAAATGAAGCAAGCAAATTCGTTACTGGCTTCTTTTACTTACGTCACATTGTAGCTAAGATTGCAAAATAACAATAATGCATACACGAAATTCGGAAATTTTCGCAGCTTTAATCACATTTTCAATACTTGGCACGTTTATCGCATATCAATAAATAAATACTAAAACATAAAATAAAATAAAATGTCGCCATGCAGTGGGCTGAAGCACATTTTAGCCATTTCCTATTTCTTTTATATAATTGTAACCAACTATATACGTATTAAATAACGCAACGGTACTTATTACCTATTATCCCGACGATCCACCAAGACGAGCGATTTTTCGCCAAGATAAATGTCGGACACATGAAATTATTGATTGTTTGGAATACGATTGGCAACAGTCTGCCAGCACATTTGACAAAAAAAAAAAGTTTGGCAGGGCAGGAATGACCTCCGGGATAATTCGTAAAGTATCAATGCAACCATACTAAAAACACCGGGTTGCTAACTTAGGCACATTAATACTGGTGTTATTGAACTAGAAAAGTGCCCATTAGTATTTACGTATTATCCAGGCGGTCCGTCAAAAGGAACGATTTTTCGCCAAGATAAATGCCGGACACAAGAAATTATTGATAGTTTGGAATACGATTGGCAACAGTTTGCCAGCACATTTGACGAAAAATTAGTTTGGCAACAATGACCGTCAGAAAACCCTCAGCTCCTGCAATTAAGAAGTCTTTCTATAGGAATTTGTACAATACGTTATCATCCAATACAGTATTTCCATAATCATTTTTTGAATGGAAATGTCACTATATATATACCTATCTGAAGTACCCGTTCTTCGCACGGGAATGAATGGACGTTTTGATATTACGATTTGTTGTGATTACTATTTATTGTAATAAAGAGATATAGCAAAATAGATATCGCGTTATATTGTGTTCAATAATCATACATGCCGAATTTCAAGGCAATCGTTTGTACGGTGCAGAAGGCGATGCGGCGTAGCGCAATCTAGTGGCGAGTTTTAGCAAAACGGATATGGCGAAAATATTCTTCGAATTCAGATATCGATGTATACGAATTTTCATGACGATCGACTGGACAGTCCTGAAGTTCATGTGTTTACGCGACATCTAGTGGCAAGTTATAGGAAAATGGATCGCGCCAAACTCTTTCCCGTGTACAAATATCTATGTATACCTATTTTCATGGCGATCAGTTGCACAGTCAAGAAATGATACACTGCAGCGCCATCTAGTGGTTAATTAAAGTAATGCTTTGCTACAGCGCCGTCATGTGACGATTTATAGCAAAATGGATAACGCCAAAATATTCTCATTCTTCAAATAGCTATGTATACTGATTTTCATAGCCACCGTTTGAATGGTCAAAAATTGGCCTGCTGCAGCGTCATCTAGTGGCGAGTTAAAATAATAATGCATTGCAGTGCCATCTAGTGGTGAGTAACATCAAAAGTAACGCAGTTAGAATATATTCTTCGTGCTCAAATGTGTAAGTATAAAAATTTTTATGCCGATCAGTCGAACGGTATAGAAGTTGATGCGTTGCAGCGCTATTTAGCGGTAAGTTACAGCAAAATGGATAGTGAAAAATATTCTCCGTGTTCTAATATTCGCGTGTACCAAATTTCATCGAAATCGGTTGGACGATATTCGCATAGCAAACGGCTAAACGGAATAGAATTCGACGTTCTGCTGCGCCACCTAGTGGAAAGTTAGAGGAAAACGGATAGCATAAAAACCTTCTCCATGATAAAAGACTTAGGTGAACCAAATTTCATGGTGATCGGTAAAACGGTGCTGGAGTTTTTCAACCTCCTACACACATACCAACATTCATTTTTATCTATAACCAGTCTTATTATACTATATACCAGTCTCAAGTAAAATCCAGTTTCAAATCTAAGCCTCGCCAAAGTGCCAACATACGCCATTTTGCAAGCGTTTTTTCAGGAAATCATTCGAAGCATTGACTTAGCAGCAATCAATATGGGAAATGGTTCGACCGCGAAAAAGTAAAGCTAGCCTTTATTTGAAAAGTGGAATCCCTTAATACAGCCGATTTTTTTTAAATTATCAACTATAACGTGTTTTATTCATCGTTACTCCGATGTACTAAATGAGAAGATTTCAATTTTCTGAAATTTGGCGGAATTCCCCCAACTTAAATCAATGTACTCATTTGGCGAGAATTCTGGAGATAGATCGCTTGGAGAAATCCCTTAACAACTGCATTATTTCTTCACGGATCATTAAAATTTAACGCTGTATTCTAATAAAACCTTTGCACTTGTTTTCAAAAATCTATTTCCTTAAGCTCTCAATAAATTGCGCCAAGCCGAAATCTGTGCAAACCGCTAGAACTCACTTTCTCAAAATCGGCATTTGAGCCATTTTATTTTTTCGCCAAACTAAAAAAATTTACCTATTAGCCTCGGAAATCTTCAATTCTTATTGTTTTGCGTATAAAACATTTCATTCCTGCTCCGATTTCCCATGCACACGATATTATAATTTAAAAAAAAATAACCTTACGAATATAAACTAACAAAAAAAAAAAAATCATTATTATTCTTTTATTTTTACTTTGAGAATTTAAAACATTTTATTCGGCAAAATCGCCACACATGGCAACCACGATTCTTATTTCACACTTTTTTCACTACAGGGGTTACAATTACGGAAAGCTTTTTGCATGGAGAGCGTAAAAAATCTCTTAAATTCCGGGAACGGGTGGACTTTCAAAGTTTTAAAGTGGACTACGATTTATTCTATATTATTTTACATATCTGTGCTAAATTCCAGGCCGATAGGTCCATTTTTGTGGATTTGTATACGAATCAAATCCACAAACAAACAGAATTTCATTTTTATTTATAAGATATTGCATTCTAGATTTCGAGTTCTCAGCCAATCCCCGAAAAACATTCTTGGCTACTGAATCAAATCAAAATTGCAAAAGAGAAGTCAGAATTGTAGCAGTGTGGCATTACTCGAGGGCTTGTCTGTTTATGCTATACTTGGCATTATAAATAAGGTTTTTTTTTTTAATTTCTTTTATGCATGTGCATTTTTAAATTGGGAAGGTGAGCTGCAAGAAATATTAGAAATCAGTAGCGTATATAAGATTCTATTTCAAAGGGAGCCGATCCGGTATTTTAAATCTTATTTTTACAAAAATTAATATAAATGTTTTAAAATAGCTGTTTTTTTTTTAAATAATTGTCTTACGTTTTCGGGGGGCCCACCTCGCTCCATCCCCCACCCCTTCAATAAGCCACTGCTAAAAATATGTCCTCCCTCAAACCTCAAATATTAGAGATACGAGCAAATGCTGCCATTGAATAATGATTTGGCCCCTTTAGTTTAATTGTTTTAGATACCTGGTTTTTTTTTATTTTAAAAAATTTAAATCTAAGCTATTGCCCATTCCTACCCGCCGGTTATTATAATGCAAAATGCAACCGGGAGAGAATATAAAAGGTACTCTCCCTCAAACCTTGCATATTAGACGTGATGCAACTGATGCAACTAAACAGTGAGTCTCCCCCCACCCCCTTCATCGTATTCTTTTTAGATGATGCTCACTCTTAAAAGTAGAAAAATATCTAAACACAAGCCGATTTAATTCCTGCGAATTGCTTTGTATAATGCGAAGGTGTAACTATAAGAGATTTTATTAAAATCTATCCTCCCTCCTCCCTCAAACCTGCAATATTTGAGGTAAAAAAAAAAAAAAGAGATACAACTGACAAACGATTCATCCCCCTTACCCAATCTCTTTTCGTTTTGTAGTGTTTATTTATTTTATTTATGTATTTTTAATTTAATTTTTTTTTGGGGGGGGGGGGTTAGAGCGGTTGAATGTAATTCCAGATTTTCAATTTTTATATTGCAAATGGGAAATAAAAATTCTTATATCAAAATGCATTCTCAAACATAAGTAAACCAAGCTTATGATAAATTTATGAATTTGGGAGATGATGCAAGTGAATATTTTTTTTTTTTTTTTCATTCATTACTTATACACTTATTTATTTATTTTAGTCATGACTGACAGTAGTCGTAGATTCATAATTAAAATTGCTTTTTATAAAAATTAAAATTATTGAGTAAATTTTCCTTCATTTTTTTTAACTTTTTTTTTTTGGGGGGGGGGGTATATTTTTCCCCTACAGCTTCAACTTATATCATAATGAAATACAAGCAACATAGTTTTAGTATATACGAAAGGCTCAGTTATCTTCAATTTGATCCATTTCGTGTAAATTTAAAAACTTCGTGTAAATTTAAAAAATTCTTATATCAAAAATTAAATCAAAATGCATTCTCAAACATAAGTAAACCAAGCTTATGATAAATTTATGAATTTGGGAGATGATGTAAGTGAATATTTTTTTTTCATTCATTACTTATACACTTATTTATTTATTTTAGTCATGACTGACAGTAGTCGTAGATTCATAATTAAAATTGCTTTTTATAAAAATTAAAATTATTGAGTAAATTTTCCTTCATTTTTTTAACTTTTTTTTTTGGGGGGGGGGGGGTATATTTTTCCCCTACAGCTTCAACTTATATCATAATGAAATACAAGCAACATAGTTTTAGTATATACGAAAGGCTCAGTTATCTTCAATTTGATCCATTTCGTGTAAATTAAAAAAATTCCTAAACGTTTATCAATGTTTTCCGGGAACTTAATGTGCAGCAAGCAGAATTATTAGTTCGAACTCTGTAACACTTATTTATTTTTCTATTTTATTTTATTTTTTCCATAAACAACATTTCTTGAAAAGTTTTACGCTTGCTTGTCAATGGGACTGAGTATAATTGATTTAATTACTATCGGATTTACATATAAAGCACGAGCATAAAAATAAATAAATAGATTTTGCCACTTGCCGTAAACACTGAAAATTATTATTATTTCAAACTGTGCTAATCTGTCACTCTTGTCGAATACTACAGATTGCCTTTTGTCAACTAAATGCAAAGCCGGAGCTGACGTTGAAACACACTGCTCTGAAAAAAACAGGAGCTGCCCGACACGGTAAGCAAGGTAAGCATCGCATCGGGGCGCCATTTGGAACTCTAAAACTGAATAAAACTTGATCTGGAACATAAAAGGGGACGCCTTTTTTACATTTGCAGGGGGACACCACGTACCCTAGGGACGCCACTGCAGAAAAACCTCAAAATTGGCATTCTGGTCCTTTATATACAGTTAAACTATTATGCCCCTTTAGTGATACAGGGACATAATAGTTTAAGTGTATATAACGATTATAATTTTCTACAGTTCCACATTTTATCTAAATTTAAAAACTTGAAAGGAGACTGTATCTTCTCGTTTGGCAACGCCTACAAGCAAGTAATGAAAACTTGTGGAAAACAACTTTTATTTCGAATTATATTTAAATGTTTTCCTCAATAACATAGGCTCAGTAGGGCTGAATGTTTTCATTTAACTACATTTCATTCAGTGGCGGCTCGTGGGATACAGCAAGTACAGCCGGGCTGCACTTGAAATTATCAGCACATACTTTAAAATAATTTATTCTACTAAATTTCCTAAATTCAGATTAGAATTATGGAATTCCTATGGTAAATTAAAAAAATCTCTAAAAAAAAACCAAACCAAAAAACCGTATTGTGGCCAGATCGCTCATTCAGAAAAAAAGCACTTTAATCTTCCCGCAATTCAATTGGGAAAATCTTTGGTTCAGCCCAGAGCGCTGATAAGAAAATTGGCAGCACCGTTGCCATGACAACGGTTACGTAAGCATTTCCTCCGGCATAGGCTATAATGGGGATTCGCAGCTAAGACTCAGCTCATTCAAGATTTTGAAAGGTCGGCAGCACTTGTGAATTCGACTCACTGATTGGCTCGTGAAGTGAGGGAGGGGGTAAGGAGAATATATGTTCGGCAAACTCTGGACTTTATATTGCTGAATTTATCAAGAAGGTAAGCCTGAATAGACGCTTATGAATGGACAATTACCCATCAAAGCAGTATTGTTTTTAAGTAAGCAACATTCCAACCAGTTTTTCACTTAGACGTTTTTGAGTAAGAAGGGAGGGAAGATACATCCAAATGTTCCCTCTCTCAATCCTAAACATTCGAAGTTTCCGCGAGTATAAAGGATTGATGCAAAGGATAAACGAAAGTATACTTTTCTTCTAATAGAATAATCGTGGAAAGTGTTTCATAGGAAAGTTTCAATCTACACTCATGTCCATAAATTAAGGATAATTCAGAATCACACAGAAATTGATCTCTAAAATAAAAATTTCACCTGTGGAATGATCACACACATCTTGAAGAAGAATATGCAAATTACAGGAAACATTCACATGTTCTTCTTCACTGGATTGTGTTACACCTATTGTAAAACGAAAAATCGCTCGGGATACGCCTACAAAAAGAGAATCGAAACGATTTTATATAACAATTTTCAATTCGAAATATTTCATTTTTTAAACACATAAAGAAGGGTATTTTTTTTTAATTCGTACATTTATTTGTGGATGGAAGAGTATTTTCTATCTAACGATTTTTTTTTTCATTCTGACTTGTTTCAATATTGAGAAGGCGTTGCTAGAGGGAGGGACGCTACATCAGAATGTACCATCCCTCAAACCTGAAAATTTCCTAGCTTCACTGGAATATTAGTGGCTGATGCAAAAGTTTCAAGTCAAGAGTAATTTTTTTCATAATCGAATTATGAAGATTATTTCTTGTAAAATTTTTAATACTCGTACAGTTATTTTACCACACTGGCATTTTTCCGTATTTTATGAAGTAGTAATCACTTCTGATATCTCCTCCTCCAGCTCTGCCTATGAGTCAGTAATAAAAACGAATGTAAATTCTCTTTTAATGCAAATTATTTTTATATAGAATTATTTTATTATCAAATTATTTTATACAGAAGATTAGGAAAGAGGTGCTTGATTTTAGATTAAATTAGTTTTCGTGTTTTTCAAAAAGATCAGGAATTGGAGGCGATGGGAGTAATTTCCTCTTACCAATGACATGGATAATCATCGAAAACTACCTCAAAAAGAAAATTAAAATTTGCTTAGCCGATATATTCGATAAGATCCGATCAGATTCGTATATAGCATATACAAATCTGATAATTCATACAGAAATAATAATAAACAATAATAAATTATTAATTTTCATCGGAATCTCTTATATACGTAAGGCCTTTACAAACACAAATCACTGAATAACAATACAGCAGTTTTAAAAAATGATAATAAAAAATATGAAATTCCTTTCCTACGCACTTGTGTCCACTCTCCATTTTTTTGGTTATGTTGGAATGTGTATAGTAAAGGCCATAATCCACTTACCGTGGATTATAGCCATAATAGCTTGGCTTCGTCTATAAGGTAAATTTAGAAAGTTATCCAGCGTACGAAACCTAGCGTGAGATTAATAGCACCCACGTACTTACTAAAAATTAGAAAAATAATGCAATTCAAACACCCGACGTGAAAGGAATAGCAACCAAGTCCTAATTAATATTCAATATGTACGATTTTCATAACATAAATGAAGCATTAAAATAAATTCGCATTATTGACGTTCGGTCGCTGTTGTTGAGAAAGTTTTGGATTTTGATTGGAACTAAGAAAAAAAAAACAGTTTGCGTAAAATTAAAGTTTCCAAATATTTTTTAACTGATGCAGTGGTGATAATGCTGCATCAAACAACACAGGCATTTGCAAACTTGAAGCTCCTTGCCGAAATGTAGCCGATAAATACGCCACTCATAGTCAGATGCAAATGCTTCTCTTTCCTTTATTTACCGCCCGAAGGCGGTATCCAAAAATTAGCTTAGGCTCATTAAGTTGTTCCCCTCCACCACAGTAATCTTTAGTAAAAGGCGGAAGATTAGCTCGATTTATGAAGGGAAACCAGAGCATGGGAATTGTTGCCTAAAATATTATACTTTAATATTAACTTTTAGTAAAAATTGGTGGTATTGCCAAAAAAAAAAAAAATGTAAAATGTAAAGTCAAGCGATATGTAGCGTCATGATATTGCGTTTCTTTGTGGTTTTTTTTTAAATAGTGTTAATTACACATTTTTCTTATATAATCAATCTTAAATGAAGTATCCTCGGATGTTTTATATATACACTACATGATCTTTCCCCGTTGATACAAAACAAAGATTTGGAAACTGATCTTTCAATATACGATTTTTTTTTTAAATAATACTTATGAAAGTTGTGGCCTGTCAGGAATGATGGTTAAATCAAGGACAATGGATCATAGTAAAACCGCAAAGGTAAGGATTTGTATTGTATATTTGTTTCCCTTTTTGAAGATCTTCTCCCTAATGTATCCAAAAAGGAATAATGTAACGAGCATTGATATGAATTTATATTGTAATATATATATCCCCCCACCCACTTAAAATTATAATATTGTGACATTTTAACTCTGTTTCTAAGTTAAAACTTTCCTTCACGCTTTTGCGTTTTTTTTTTTTTTTTTTTTTCTTTTTGTTGTTTAAGCAAATTGCTCTATGTCTGGTTTGAATTGATAGGAAGAATTTGACACCTTGTACTTAGTTAAATTTCTGCACATAAAAGAAATTTTCTAGACATTTTCGAATATCCTTAATCACGGTGCTTGAATATAAAGATCTTTTCATTTTTTCATCTAATTTTATATAAATTCTTTTTCTTCGCTTTCCATCCAAGGTTAACTTACGCCTGTCGTACAAAAAGTTGGCATACTGGGCTTCCCAGTCACCATTCGATTTCCCAAATTCTCGGCACATCTTCAGGCGGTCATAAAATCGACTATTGTCTGTCGGATTGCAAAAACAACAGTTGCAAATCCGACGTAATTCAGTAGCCTGCCGATGACTAGTTTGCTGCTCTAAATCCGTAAATAAAACTATATAATGTAGTCGCATGGACCTGGTAACTCAAGAATTTAATTACGGGTAATCCAATTCTAACCTAGTATTTCCCTGAATGACAATATTATATAGTTACATGTTCCACTATCTTATTTTTGCATGAAAACTTCCAAATTCTCGACGGTGCCAGCTTTTCCGAGAAACTCGAATTTTCTCCGAGTTACTCGCATGGGAGTAGTCTGAACACACCCCCAGTTTGAAGTTTAGCAGGCCAAAGAACAGTATTGGCGTGGTCACTATGAAATTTAGTTCTGCCCTCAAACGAATAATAGCTCATCTTTGTTTTGGCTACTCACACATTTAATTAAGATTTCAACTTCTGTTTCCAAAACTTCTAGTTAACTTAAGTTTGATATTTTACCTTCATAATCCACAAGAAAACTTTTTTCTCCTATGATGCTTTTTAAAATAATTAACATAAATTAGAAAAATAAATAAAACTTTTATTTGAAATTCTGATCCTACGCTTATTATAAAATGTAAATTCAGTACACAGCTTGTGTACAGATTTCATTTTCTCCCCCCTCTTTTCTTTTCTTCTTCTTTTTTTTTTTTAATTGTTGAGATTTACTGTTTTACCGAAAATTTCTTAGAAAAATACTAATGCATATTATTTTTTAAAAAAATTATGCATAAATGTTGTTTATATGAAATATTTTAATAAAACTGACACATGAAAAATATTTTTTATTTTCTCAATAGCTTTTTTCATTCGGGATTAACTATTTCAATATCTCTATGCTTATTCAAAGGAAAACTATTAAAGACTTTTAATTTATTTATCTAGTACGATTCAGAGATTTAATGTAGAAAATGAAAGTATTTTACATTTTTGAAAATAACTCTTCGTCTTTTTAAGCCTTTGAGTGCTGTTATTTTCAAACAGGAATTTTTGTCTACGCGTCCAAACGGGCAATCACTTTTCAAGGGTTGCCAGAAAGCGGTGGGGTAATCAAATGCTAAAAGTCGCTATACATAAATTCGTCAAATAAATTGTCACAATTAAATTTGAATTCTAGCTTTACCAGAATTATTACAGGTTTAGGAGTATGTGCAAGTAGTTATGGCAACAAATATATCACAAAGGAAACTATGCTAAAATATCATGTTTGTTAATAAGTTTTTACATTTTTCTACGAACTAAGAACTAACTTTTTAAGTGGAGAATATGAGTTTTACACCTACACCCTTCAAATATGGCATACTCATGAATTATGATACACTTTCTAATTTAATGTAGCAACGAGACAAATGGGACGACGCATAGATTATGATAAACTTTTGATATATATCACGTATTTAAAGTATCCATGGGGGAGGCTGATAGGGCTAGAGCCACGCCCGAAATAAGTAAATAAGATATGGAGGGAGTTGCATATTCGTGGATAAATTTGAAGTTCCCCCTAAGAAAGAGGTTCAGTAAGGATCTAAGCCTCTCTTAATTTATTTTCTTCGTATATTTTTCGGTATACTTTTTTGGGATATACTTCTGCGACAGCTCCAAAAGCAGTGAGGGTTTTACATTCGGCTCTACTCGCCTTCTCCCGCCGTAGTTTTCTACGGCTCTTCCCTCCTCACAGCCTACAAAATTCCTTCAAGGGGGAGAGAGCTAGAGGCAGAGAGGTCAGCAAGACAGGTCGTGGCATGAGCAAGACGAATGAGGTGATCACACTTCTGTTGCTGCCATTTCTCCTGCTCAAGCGCACTGCTGCGAAAGTGCACAGAGAATAAACGAGGTGTAAAGGCCTTATTACACGAAGGAATTTTCGTGCGATTGGGTTGCTGCAACCAGTTGCAGAAACCTCTTTCCTGGAAATTTTCCTCGGTTACCTAGGGAACAGTCAACTCCAACTTTTTCGTTCAGAGGCGAAAAATTTGCAGGTTGCTGGAATTCCAGGCTTCCTATTTCTACGTCATAGCACAAGATGGCGGAAGAGTCAGCGTCAGCCATACCGTTCGTAGTGAAAGATATGAGCGTGTGCGGAAACAAAATGTCCGTGAAATGGAATATCGAGATGGAATTGATTTGATTGAAGAAAAAAAAAATAAATATCAATACGATCGGAAGATACACGAGGTATAAGCAACCAACGATATGCTATTTATAATGACATGCTCTAGCAACCGCTCATTCGGGGAATCTTTGACCTTTGTGAACACAGCAGGGTTTGTTTACTATAGCAACCCTGCGTGCTCATCTGGGCTCCCTGACTTGCGGGAATGAATTGCAGCAACTGGTTTCTGCAACCAAAATTGCTCTAAATTTTGTCCGTGTAATAAGGCTTTTAGCAAAACAAACTTCGCACCATCGCCTTGCTGCGTTTACCGAGTCATTTTCTCCAATCTTAGCTGTATTTGATTATGAAAGGTACAGGATCCAATCTCTAAGGGATCAGTCGGTTCTCGTGCGCTGAGCGTAACAAGGTAGGCGTCGCACGTGTCATACAAATGCATGAACCCCGACTCATCATTTCCCAATGATCTGAGAAAGGATCGACCTGAAAAAGATAGCTAAAAACGTCCTATAATTTTAACTTACGAGAAATAGTGGTGGCTTTTACAAGTGTTTCATAAAATACATAAATAATAACAAATTGTAAAAAATGTCATTTGTTACGGGTTGTTAATATATATGCAAATTTTTTAATTCATCAAACTCAATAAATACTTCTTAATTTCATAACTCTAGACATACGAAATATATTTTAAATCTGAATTTTCGTTTCTTTTCTCTTAACATTTTTGATATTTTCAAGCTTTTTCTTTCTGAAAGCTTAATATGTTTCATTTAACCATATTTATTTTCTTGCTTCGATAAAGCGTCCATCTGTGTAATATGTATGGGATGTGTGTGTGTGTCTCAACTGCGCATATGACATTCATCTTATCCCACCTTGATGACAGTTCTTTTTCGAACCACTACTCCACGAAGCATAACATTATTGACGACGTTCCTCAAGGCTTTAAACTTGGGCCATTCTAATTAATATTTACCTTAAACGATTCGCCAAAATCACTCAAAACAACCTTAACTCTGTGTGCGGACATCACCTGTTTGTTGGCCAAGCGTAAGAAAGTCAGATTTATGCACAAGCATTCCACCGATCATTGTCACCATCTTGAACACCGGCTGGCTGTGCCGGCACAGCCAGCTGCGTCAAAAAAGAGTCTCTAGATCTGTGGCGCGCAATGAACGTTTCGATCGTCCGCCATCTTGCTGGTAGTTAAGTCGAGTAATGGCAACGGCTACCCTTCTTTCAGCATTGGGAAAGGGTTGCGCCTCAAGGGTTAATCTAACAAGTCAAATCAGGCTGTTCCACTGATCAGAACGTTCTTTTATTCAAAATGATTGGCCATCAGCATACTCAGATCATAGTACCCTTGAGCGTTGCGTTTCCCAAGAGCACCGAGCGATTGAATCACAGGAATCATCACCCAGGATCATCATCGTTGCGTTTAGGTCATGAATTGACCCTACTGATGGCAGGCAAGTAAGGGTGCGTTTATTATATTTAAACTGTAAGTTTGTGCAAAATGTGGTGACTAAGGCTGAGAGACAGGCCTTTATTGATGATCATTCTGAACCAGTGTTATTGACGATCCCAGTTTTTAAATCAATAATAAAACTGAAATCAGTCAATAGGGCCGGAGACAGCAGATGATACTAGCCCCAAGAAATGTATGCAAACAACGGACCCCTTAACATTTTATTCTGAACGCATGTACATTATACTACGACATATATGTGAAAGAGACCGGCCCACCAGGAAAGTCTGCATTCCAGGCCAATCCTCTTTTTGTGAAATTGCGAGTATACAGATTTTATTTCTAGTCTTGCTGTATTTCTTTTTCAAGTAAAAGTAATTTTTTTTATTCCTACCCAAGAATTTTCTGATGTAGAATTTATTTACACTGAACTGGTTAATAAAAGGAGAAGGTAATAATAAACTTTATTATTTTTTTTTAAAAAAATTGAAGATTTCTCAACAGGCGGAATTCATTTTAATGTACCCGCCCTCTGGCAACTCCCTCGATATCTAAAAATATTCAGTGTATAAGCGTTTACTCCCATTTGTGCCTTAAGATGGTAAGGCTATTGCAGGAAATATAATTTTTCTAAAAAACACGCCTATAACCATACCCTCACCCCTCGAAAAATTGTTCTTTTTAGAGCACCCACAAAAGTTTTGCGAAGGCGGCGCCTCTGAGCTATAGGCATAAATTACTAAGCGCAAGAGGTGGCAATTGCCCCCCCCCCCCAAATTACAAGAAAAATCAGATATCAGCTATTTGAAAATAATACTTTCTACAATAGGAAACATTTCGCTCCCCCCCCCCCCCCAATGTTACATGACAATTTACGCCATTGCTATCAGAGGTAAAATTTTATTAGAATATCTTTTTAAATGATGAAAATTCAAAATATAAAGTATTAAACAGTAACACATCGCATTTTTATTTGTCTATTAATTTACAAGTCTTTAGATACCCCCCCCCCCTTTTTTTTAAAGTAAAAATCATTTTTTGCGTATTCAGACAATATTTTCAAGAATTTATTTATATATTCTTCATATTAAAAAAGAAGAAAGTAATAATAGTTTCATAAAAGTAGAGGATTTCTAAAGGTGGTGTACATTTTATTATAACCACCTTTAGCTACGCCCTTGCTTTCTAGAGGGCGGCCCACAAATGATGGCACGTTTAGAAGAGGGGGATTAGAGGGGTCATGAAATTATTGTAGTCCGTGTCAAAGTGGTGGGACGGGATAGCAAAAAGTGTGACGTCATATAAACTCCTGTTTGTAAAAAATGCAACACCATAAAGGAATCCTCAGAATCAAATAAAATTTCATTCCCAAGCGATTTGTATTAGTAAAAATAAATTATTAAAATTTCAAAGCAAAATAATAATAATAATAATAATAAAATAAAATAAAAAAGAATATTAAGTGTCCGAAATCAGTATTTGCTGTGGCCACCATGAGCTGCAATAAGTGCTGCTATACCTATACGACTTGGCATAGAGTCAAACAGATTTTGAATGTATACTTGGGAAAAAGCAATCCATATTTCTTGTAGACGTACCCGAAGTTCATCTGTTGAATGAAGCTGTGGGACAAGGCAGTGGGAACTCGTGGGTTATTTAAATGGAGTTTCACAAAACAAATTTCGAAAATTAAATAGGCAGATACGACGCACCTTACAAGTTTAAATATATTTGCGTTTGCAGCAGTTAAAGGAAAACAATGCATGCAACTTAAATAATAATAATAGTAATAATAATATCCAGTCTCACATTTCGCCATCTGGCTGAGTTTTAGCAAAGGTGTTGGCTTGAGTAATTTTATTTCAATTTTATTTTCCAAATACACTCATGTCCATAAATTAAGGATAATGAAGTTCAGGCAAAGGAAGAGAAAGAAGCAAAACAAATTTGACTTATTTGTAAAGTCTATTTATTAAACAAAAAGAAAAGAGCAAAAAAGATGCTATATGTTTGACATAATTAATAAAAATTGCAAGTTTTACTCCCTTGACCAAATTTCAAAAAAGAACCTATTTACAAAAAACAGTATAACATGGTTAGTAGGATGGTTAATACGGAGTATGTCTCCCGGACGATGCAATACAGGCCTGACAACGCCTAGGCATGCTGAGTATCAAATGATCAATCTGATCTTGGGGAATATTACACCACTCATCAAGGAATGCACTCCGAAGTTCCGGTAGACAGGTGGGAGGGGGTTGACGGGCTGCAAATCGTCGGCCAAGCATATCCCACACATGCTCTATTGGATTCAAGTCCGGTGAGTATGCTGGCCAATGCATACGGGTGATATCCTCCGATTGAAGGCATTCGTCTACAATGTTTGCACGGTGAGGACGGGCGTTGTCATCCATAAACACAAATTCAGCACCCATGGCGCCCCGAAACAAACGTACATGTTGTTCCAGAATGACATCCCGATAGATGTGGCCTGTCATCGTTACACTCTGAACATGCAGGTCAGTTCTGGAACCAAGAATAATTCCTCCCCAAACGAGCCATCCTGCACCACCGTAACGGTGTCTTTCAATGGTGTTCTCTTGGTGGTAACGGGTACCTGGCGCTCTCCAGATGAATGTCCGGCGAGAATCAGACTCCAAACTAAACCTGGACTCGTCGGAAAACATCACACAAGACCACTGTTGCGGTGTCCACAATGCATGCTCTCTACTCCAGGTTAATCGCAGGCGACAGTGAGTTGCGGTAAGTGGAACACATCTGACAGGCCTACGAGCATATAGACCAATGTGCCCTAAGCGTCTGTACACGGTCTGCCTTGAAACTGTCGTACCGGTAGCTGAAGAGAGCTGACGAGACAGGTCTGATGCTGTACTCCATCTGTTTCTTTTGGCAGTAACTGCCAAATAGCGGTCCTCATTCGGCGTTGTAACTCGGGGGCGACCTGTGCTGTAACGTCTACTCACATTACCATCATCTTGGAATCGTTGCCAAAGCCTGGAGATGACACTCTGGGCGATTCCAAGTTCCTCGGATACTTCCAGCTGGGTACGTCCACATTCCAGTCGTCCGATAATTCTGCCACGTAAAACATCATCCAAATGCCTCCTTTGTGCCATAACTATGCGGTTTTTGCACTGAAATGCTTTCACAGCGCTTGTGAACAATTTTACTTCTTTGCCACCATTCCTTATATACCCCTCTCTTACACTCTCGTCATTGTGTCGTACCATCCACGCCATCTGGTGGTTTCCTGTAATTTGCATATTCTTCTTCAAGATGTGTGTGATCATTCCGCAGGTGAAATTTTTATTTTAGAGATCAATTTCTGTGTGATTCTGAATTATCCTTAATTTATGGACATGAGTGTATTATGCTGAAAAATGTAATGGCTTTAGCTGCGAAACTCTTATTTTACTGACATGAAAAGAAGTCTTAATTATTTATACAAGTTCGTAAAAAGTATTGTTCTGAAAAATGATAAAAATAAAGAAAATAATAAGAAAAAGGGGTAAAATGGATTAACAAACCAAGGTGGAGGATTCGGACGAGGTAACCGCAAACTATGGTCCAAGCGCACACTGAAAATCTGCTAACGAAATGATCCGCTTCTGTTCTCACCGAGTGGTTTTCAAGGACATTTCTTAGATCGCACGTGCGATCGAGGAATAACTCTATTGTAGAAACCTACAATACAGTGCGTTAGCTATGATAAGCATATTTAATAATAGTGTGCATGGTGTGTGTGTGTGTGGGGGGGGGGGGAACTCACGTTTCAATTCAGAAAAATCCAGAAGTGTACTTAATATATTTCTAAAAATTAAATTTGTAAATGGGTTTATTTTATATTTTTTTCCTTTGGGTGCTCATGTGCTGAAATAGAGGAGCCACCACTGCGACAAGGCTCACGAGCGAGAAGCCGCCCAATGAAATCCCATTCCATTGGTGACAAACCCGCGAATAAGCAGGTCACGAAAGAAGCTGTATATTTCAGGCTGAAAAGAAGTCTTGCACATTTCATGTCACATGTGGGCGGGCATTATCCTGCTGAAAGATGGCTCCAGGAATGTCTTCAAGGAAAGGAACGATTTCGGGATCCAGTACCTCTCTGATGTAATTTTCGCTGTTCAGATTACCCAAGATTCGTAGCAGCCGAGATCGTCCATGATACGCCGTCGCACCCCAGACCATAACTCCGGGTGTTCGTTCACTATGACGTTCGATAATGCACTCCGGAAGGCAGCGTTCACCAGCATAGCGTCTAACATGAATGCGGTCATCGTGGTGCCACAAATTAAAGCGGGATTTGCCAGACAACTTGTTGCCAGTCTGCAAGCCAGTCTGTACGTTCATGAGTCCATTGCAGCCACAAGCGTGGATGGTTTCGCCTGAGGGGATCCTGTATAAAAGAATTCGTACACCCAGTCCACGGCGCAGCACACGTCGACAAATTGATGAATACACCTGATGCAATGGATGATACATCTGTAGCAGTGAACCAGTGTGCTGCCAACTGTCTAGATCAGTGGTTCCCAACCGGGAGGTCGCGACCCCCAAGTCGGTCGTCATGCCTTTTTAGGGGGGGTCACGGCAGACCGCTTTTGTAGGAAATTAATAGTAAACTATTTTCACGTTTCTTTGCCATGAGACACCATTTCTCCCTTTTCCTTTGGAAAGAAAAAATCCTTATTCTCGTCAGGGCTTTTGTATCAAAGCTACAAAAACTGACGTCGGTGAATCTAGGAGTGTTAACTAATGCTTGAGAACCCATGCATTAAGACAGAAGAATCAGAATTAGGAATTGCAATTAATTTAAAGGGGGTAATTAGTAGCCACCTTGAAGCCCTTCAATCTGAATCGTGCGAAATCCATTTCACACATCTTTGAATGTCGCCGATCCTTCTGATGAAGTGCAGGGTGAATTTTTGAATTTGCAAAATGACTCCTCCGCAAGTGATTTATACCAAGAAAAACCGTTAACTCAATTTTGGTGTGCTGTGCGTTGCTCATATCCGATAATTTTTCGTGTCAAATGTTAACGCCATTTGCATCCACACTTATCTGCGTGAAGTTGGATTTTCAACTCTTTTGCAGAAGAAGACAAAAGCCAGTAATAAATTAGATGTCTAAGATGACATGCGGTTGACTTTGACCAATATTCAGCCAAGAATAGCCAAACTTGTCAGTCAAATTCAGCCTCAATCATCCTATTAAAAATCAGTACGTACTAAAAAGATATCAATTTTAAATCTCAAGATGTATTTTTTCATTATTAATTTTTTTTATTGGTCAAACATGGCAGATTGGGGGGGGGGGGGGGTCGCGAAAGTTTTGAAAAATCTAAAAGGGGTCGCGATTGAAAAAAGGTTGGGAACCACTGGTCTAGATGAAGCTGTTCGTTCCATCAGCGCCATGCGGACCAAGTGTCTATCATCACTCACCGACGTCATTTTTCGGCGTCACTCCCAGATTTTCGAGTTGTCCGGTTCTCGTCTGTCCACTTCTTCAAAACTCTCATCACTGTGCTGTTGTTACGCTACACACGAGCTGCTGTTGCGCGATGGGAATATCCTCCTTCACGAAGGCCGATGATTCCCGTTCAAACTCCGAAAGTTATTCAAATTTCGCCCTCTGCCGTTGACGAGGCATAGTTACGCCTCACTTCACGTTTACCACAAACAGATAAACACAGACTATTTTAAACATGCCGCTACAGTCCTTTATTTACACTGTTTTAGCAGCAGTCCAGTAGGCGCTGCTCAGCCCACGCATGCGTAGTGGCTTTGAAAATTTTATCATTTGCTTTACACAGAATAACTTGCATTTCCTGAAAATTTCGAATCTGTAAATGCTTTTCTGGAAAACTGTAAACTGTGTTTGTGGTTACTTGTGTCACGATAACCGTAACTACTCTAAAAGTTTTAAAGATATCTTAAAGAAATTTTGTATAAACATTCTATTGGTATTAAAGTGTGTTCTGCCGCAAAATTTAAGTTACACGTATGAAATTAACAATTTTACAGTTACTTTCAGACAAAAAATTGAATTTTTTCTCAAAAATATCAATGTTTTTGTACATAATTGGCCATATTTCGGTGAATTTTCAAAATATAATAAAACTTTTGGTACAGAACACAGAAAAGTGTTATACGAGTGCACAGTGCGAAGGAAGTTACTAAATATTGAGAAAAATGCAGTGTACCAGTTGGCGTAAGTATGAAATTTTGTTAAAATTTTCTTCAAAAATGCAATTTTTAAGAAAAGTTATGAAGATTTTGTAAAATAAATTATTGTTTCTGTCATGTTTTATGATTTTTAAAATAAAAATGCACGAACTACATCAAAATTTCACTTTTATTTTTAAGTGCTCCGTGCGTATGCTACCTTAAAATCGGTAGATTAAATTTCAAAGTAATTTCAAATAGTAAATGATTCCACGTTCTATTTTATGATTATTTGTATAATTTTAGAAATGCTCATGTAATTAATATAACTAGTGAAGTCTGATGGATATTCTATTTAGATAAAACTGATAATGAGGCATTTTTTAAAAATTTAATATTGCTAGCACTAGAGTGCTATTTTGTTCACGCATTTTTTTTTTTTTTTGTCAGCATTTATGTATTGTGGGCATGATTTGCGTCGACACGCTTGCGTTGCATTTTTAACTGTAATAGGGAGATTTGTGCATACCTTTTTCATTCACGGTAACGTTAACACTAAACGTCACAAGACAGTACCGCGCATGCGTCCGTAAATTTTATGGTACCTAAAATACTTCCGAAAGATACTTTTTCATAACGTTCTCTCTTGCTCCCGTAAGTGTTTGTGAGATTATATACTTCTTTTCTTTTGGTATTGGCATCTGGTGGCAGGACAAGAATTTTTTTAACGGTTTTTTTCCCTTGAATCCCCCCCCCCGTATTTGCATTGCATTGCTTTTAAAAAATATCGTATAAAATTTCAAGCAAAATGAATTTATAGAATTAATGAAATCCTCAGAAAATAGTTATAAACAAAGTAAAGCAAATTTTAAGCAAATTAATAATTAAAATACAAATTCATTATATGTTTATTTTTACATGTATTCTTTCCTTTTGAATTTTTTGTGTATTTGGATAACTTTATGAAAATATGGTTAAATTTTTAACGAAAGTAGTTATTAAAATAATTTAAAAATCCCCATAAACTAATTATTTTTTTTATTTCAAAGGCAGAAAGAAAATTGAGGATTTATTTGAAATATAGTACTTTATACGAATTATAAATTCCCCAGAAAAGATAGTTACTAAATAATTAGAACCTCATAAAATATTTATAAATAAATTAAACCAACTGCGAAGATTACTTGTAAACAAACCCGATTTTTTTATTCGTTTATAATTATTTAAAAAAAATCAAGGTTTGTTTACAAACCTGTAATTTTAACTAAATAATTATAAAAACCTGGACTTTTAATTTGTCTATCATTATTTTAAGATTTCATCTATTGTATGAATGTCCAAGGGTTTGTGTCTGGTGGTTGTTACTGCATTAAAATAAAAATAATTAGTGTATGGGGATTTTTATTATTTAAAAAAATTCTTTCGTTAAAAATTTAACCATATTTTCATAAAGATATCCAAATACACAAAAACTCAAAAGAAAAAAAAATACATGTAAAAATAAACGAATAATGAATTTGTATTTTAATCGTTAATTTGCTTAAAATTATGCCATACTTTGTTTATAACTACGAGGTATATCCACAGTCCCCAAGTACAGATTTTTTTTTTTCATTTTGTCCCCCCAAAATACTTTGACTTCTTGGGGACACGAAAAGTCCCCAAATTTAACGATTTGTACTTTTTCCCTGAATGTTTCCGTTTAGCTTATTTCTTTCAGAAAAAACTGAAGAAAAAAATAAAACAACCAAAAGCGGCTTCTACTCAGAGAAACAACGAAATTCGAACTCTGAAAACGTTGCAGAGACATTCAATAAAGCATTCGACTATGATCCAAATGGACATTTTGCATGGTTTCTGAGTTCGAGGCTAAAATTCGTCTGCTGGCGGTATTTACATCCGCCAGCTCCTATTGAAATGCATTGAGTATCCATTTTATAATTACTGTTTCTCATTATTAGCAACTCGAAATGAGTTATTGTCTTTTTAATGTTTAAATAGATGGTTTAGAAGACGATAATATCGCACTTCGCTTCAAAGCTTCGTTAATAAATTGAATATTAGCATTCTAAAATTATTACGTTGTTGCAAATACTGTATAAATAATACATCATTGAGTTTGAGTTTTCTGAGTTTAAAATAGTACAAATATTCATTAAAAATCTCCCACACCGTTTTAATTATCTTTAGTATTTAATTATTATTAGCATTTTAAGTGAAATCTCACAATGAAGATAAAATTAATTTATAGAAAGCTATTATTTGTTAATTACTAGTATTCTAGCTTCTTTTGCAACAGCTATATTTCTAGAAAAAAGTGTTAAATAATCCCTTGGGTCCAAACAAGCTGAAACCGAAACTAATCATCGCCATAACGATAGCAGACGTGGCGTATCAAATACCTCTAGCTGACGTCACTTGCAAAATGTCCATTTCCCATTTCAATTTTGTTGATGATTAGTCATTTTTCACGAAGAATCATGATAAAAATATGAAATTGACATACGAATTTTTTCTTGTTCTCTAATACTGTTTTTAGAGGGTGTACAAAGTTTCATGAAAAATTATCACAAAATGAGCCAGTGTAAAAAGCAATGTCTTCTGAAAAATGCGAGTACTATGCCAAAGAGTTAAATTTTGAATAAATTGCATTATTTCAACATGATGTTCCTTCATATTTCTGGTTTAAATAAATATTTATAAATGAATGAAATACTTCCATTAATTTATTAGAAATAAGAATACACAATCGATATAGAAAGCTATTATTATTAATTTTTGAGTATCAAAGTTAGTCAAGATTTAAAGTATCGGTATACTGGTATACACCCTCCAAAAAAGTATTCGAGTAAGAGATAAATTTCCTACGTTGGTTTGATATATTAAAAATCCTTTATCATAGAATATGAATTAGGTTATGTATAAATATAACTTTCCATATTTCCGTCAAGTTGTACGCTTTTCAAAAACTCGGTTATTATTTGCAAATCTAAAATAGGAAATTTATCTCTTACTCCAATACTTTTTTAACCCATTTGTGCCTGTATATTTTTGCGACTTTCTTCGATTTTTTACTGATAACAGAAATAATAGATAAATTTCTGATGTCAACTTCTTGAACAAGGGATAATTTCTTTTAAAATCTTTATGCATAAAAATCAAAATATCAACATCCTACTTGGTCATGTTAAAATATTTTGTAGACTTGAGGCTCAATACTCATGAATAAATGCTAGGAAAAATAAATAACGTTTTCGACTACTAGCTAAAATGCCGTCCCAAAAAAGGGACACTAGGCATAAATGGATTAAGAGTAATTTATGTACATGGTAATATGTTGTGCTCTCGAAAAAGTCCTCAAAAATATTTTCTAGTGCTCCCAAGTTGTCTTTGGATTCGAGGACAATGCTTGATTTGTCCCCAAAATGCTGTTTAGAAATATGGTCGCCTTAGGTTTTGGTTTTCGTTTGTTTTGATCTCCAGGCTTATTTTAAATTTTTTTCTACACGTTATAACTATTGCAAAAGAATCTAGAATATTAGTCGTTAACAAATAATGACTGTTTTATAAATTAATTTTCTTTCTAATGTGAGATTTTGATTTAAATACTATTAATCATTAAACATTAAAAACAATCCAAGAGATCGTACTTTAAAAGGTATGGAAAGATTTTAATAAGTATTTTTATCATTACAAAGTCAAAAACTTATAATAAACCCTCTAATATATTTAGACAGTAATCGCAATAACAAATGGTTTTAAAACATTAATATTCTTTTAATTTATAAAGTTTTGAAACGAAATGTGATATTATCCTTTATTAAATCTATCATTTACACATTCATAAAGACATAAACTCAATTAGAGTAATTTATATGAAGAAAAGTCTTAGATTATGAATACTCAATGTATTTGAATGAAAGCTGGCGAGCGTACCGCCAGAAGACGAATTTTAGCCTCGAGCTCAGAGAAAATACAAAAAGTCCATAACAAGATCATTTTAATCCATATATCGTAATCGAAGATTTCCCTCCTTACTTTCTATTTTCTTTTACGAATCCGGTTTTTTTGTGTCGGCATTTTTACGCAACGGAGAAAAGTTGAATTTGCGAAATATTTACTTTCTGGTAAGAACTTTCTTAAGTTAAAATTTATTTTTATTTCCTAATTATATGTTGTTACATCATGTAAGTTTTTAAAATTCGTGTTTGCAAATATATACTTTTATAAATTTAATGTTATTAAAATTTTTTCGTAGGATTGTTCTAAAGTATTGTTTTAGTTTAATACAGGTGTTATTGCAGTAATACACTTTGTCAGATTGATTCCGATCAGTCTTCTTATTAGTATTGTGAAGACAAACAGACACTTTTATGAAAACGATTCTACAATTCTATGAAAAAACAGCTCGGAATTCTATTGAACTTTCAATAGAATTGTAGTACATTCTTTGAGAGATTTTCTTATCCTTGGTATTATCCTGGAGGAATCTTATTTACTTGAATTGATGCCGACGATATGAAGCTGTAGTTTGTTTCTTTGCAAAGAATTGGTCCCATATGGGGCTAATAGACACTTCAAGTATGCTGCGCATATCCAGTTTATTCCTTTGTTTTGGTTGCTGTCACTGCAGAAATATTCAGAGAGGTAATAATAAGCAGTTAGCAACAGCATTAGTGTTAATTAAGTTTAAGGGATAGAGCTGTAGAAAACGAGTGAAATGATCAATTATTGTGAGAATATGTTTTCCATTATTTAGAGGTCCAAGAATGTCCATAGAAATTACCTTATTAGGTTTTCCAGGTATGCAGTTATTTTGTAACGGAATTGGTGAAGTCACATGAGATTTTAATATAATGCATTTAGGGGATAGAGCTGTAGAAAACGAGTGAAATGATCAATTATTGTGAGACTATGTTTTCCATTATTTAGAGGTCCAAGAATGTCCATAGAAATTACCTTATTAGGTTTTTCAGGTATGCAGTTATTTTGTAACGGAATTGGTGAAGTCACATGAGATTTTAATATAATGCATTTAGTACATGAGTTAATATAAAATTAACTGTTTCAGCATACATAGCCAAACCAAAAGTAGCATTGTCGAAGAATTTCATATCTATTAGTAGTGTTGTTAAATTCTCAGTAATAATCTTTTGGAGAATATTCTCATTGTCGAGAATTTTCTCTTGAAAGTCATGAAAACTTTTCATATATAAATTTATACTTTTTTTTAAGGATTTTCTATCCCACTTTATTTTAAACCATATGCAGTACTTACGTATTATCCCGGTGGTCATTTTTGCCAAACAATTTTTTTTTATTTATTACAATGCACTGGCAAGTTGTTACCAATCGTATTCCGAACCATCAATAATTTCTCTCGGCTTGGTGGACTGCCGGGATAATGCGTAAATACCCATTATACATTATAAGATGAATTTAAAATTAGATTTAAATTGAGCAATTAAAAAAGAAAAAAGGCTAAATTTTATTTTTCATTTCGGCGCACCTTCGATATACCCCCTACCTCCATTTTTTGGCGCCAAAAAGGCACGTTTCCGAAAGCGGAAAAACTTTTAGAAACTGAAAAATTCCACAAAAAATTTAGGGTTAAGAATAACTAAACGGCCGTGAAAAATTCCACAAAAAGTTTAGGGTTAAGAATGAAGAAATGCTCGTGAAACAGCGTTTTTTTATGTGAAGGGGGAGGCTCTGCCCCCCAAGTAACTCATTACAAATAGGACATTTGCTATCCCCTTGCGACCACAAGTTGGCTTATTTCCTGATAACTTCAGAGTTAAGCTCTGCTCAAAAATCGCCTGATACTTTTCTACCATTCTACTAACAGGCAGATAATTATTTACTTTAACCGTAGCAGGCATTGCAAAAAATTAAATAATCAAAACTCAGGTAAAATAAAAAATCAAAAAACACAGTACCTCAGTGCAGTCGAATAGCTCGTGAGAAGCAACTTGCCACGCACAACCAAAAATGTGAAATGAAGCTCCCTCGTTTCCGACGTTCGGAAGAGATTGCGTCACTGGCGCTCTGCCATTGGCCGGCCGGCCTATGTTGCCATAAATAGCCTTCCCCCATTCTCGCCAACGAAATTCGTTTGGGAAACCAGAAAATCCCTTTTATTGCCAAGCTTGGCGAAAAAAGCATAATCTTTGGCGCGAGAAAAAGGTAGGGGGTATATCGAAGCTTAGCCTTCATTTCTATTTATCCTCTAGAATGGCATAAAGAAACAAAAACTAATATTCATTTTCAGAAGACGAAAAGCTTTCTTCATTAGTAACATTTCATTTCAATAACATTTTGAAATTGTTCTAAATTAGTTTCATTTTTTACTTTTAAGAGTTTAATATTATGGCCACAAATATAAGTATTCAATTTCTTTTATCAAAGGTTTCTTTTTGCTGTGTGTATAGTATATGTCCATACGTACTAAAACTTCTTTCTATTGCTGCAGTTGTTGATGGCATGCTTAACATCCTCATTCCAATTTTTGTGAAATACACATTCTTAATATTTTCAGCAGACTTTATAACTTAAAATTTTACAAATGCCTTATTCTTCTGCTATTTCATTTTTTTTAAATCAGATGTGGACAACACATGACTTCCTTGTATGTCTATTAAACACGAAGGTATATCTTAGAGGTGAAGCTAATGCTAGAGAATTTCGACATATAAATTTCTCATTCAATAGATGGCATGCTACATAAGAATGTCTGATAAGGAAGGAAAAATCAATGTTATCAAAGTGCGGTTCGATCCATTTTCAATAATTTTTCTTCTTGAAACATTTAACTTAAAAAATTCAAACATAGTAAAATTTTATTGCTGAAAATCTCAACTATATCATATAATTTTTTAAAACTCTATAGTTATTTATCTTTCCTGAAATGGTATTTATTAAAACATCGGATGTTGATGTTTTTCTTTTGCCTGAGTGATGCGTCGGTGCCAGGGTTGGACGGTATTTACCGTCTGATGGTATTTACCGGTTTTTACTACGGTTTTTAGTCTTTGGAAAAACATGTTTTTACCAGGGTTTTTACAATCTTTGAGAAAAACTTAATAATTTGACTATTTTTTGCCACTTTTTTGAAGATTTATCTCTCCATCAATGGCTGAGAGGTTCTGCTATTGAAACTGGATGGTGGGAGGTGCAAGGTTCATACCCTGGTCGTGCCTGTTTATCTAGCTGTTCGGAGTTTTCCGTGGATTTTTTTTTTCAGAAATCGCACATAAATACTGGCTAGGATCCCTTAGGAATAGGAAGGTATTCCCCAATAGGATTAGGAGCCTAGTGCAGTCAATCGGCCTTAATCCCCAAGCAACCAATGAAGATTTATCTGCTATTTTTTCATTTTCTCAGGGATAAAAGTTCAGGACATTTAATACCACTATTTCCATTTATATATAACACTATTCACCTAATTCAGTGTCTGATTTGGTAAGTAAAAGAATGCTATACGAAAATAGTTCATTTTAAGGAATATAATAAACTCAGAAAACTTTCATCCATGTTTTCATCTTACAAGAAATTCAAATTTATAGATAATGTACATTTATCATTATTAAACTTATTAAAATTATTATTATGAGAAGGCACATTACAATATTTATTACAATTATGTAATGCAGGCTAGTTTAATGATTTTTACTTAAAATTGTAAATATACTTTTACTACGCTTAACTTATCTTAATCATTTTAATGAAAACTAAATGCTTACAAATATTATTTGTTACATAATGTAGTTTGCACAATCACATATAATGTAGTTTGCATCATCAGGATGTCCTGATGATGATATATCCACATCAATTACATGAAAATACAGTTTTATAAATAGCATTAATATACAGTTTATGACTCGGGGAGTTTATTGTATCAATAGGTTTTTACCCCTTTTTCTCAGGTTTTTACCGGTAAAAACCTAGTTTTTACCATGCCCTGGTAAAAACCAGTTTTTACCGGTAAAAAGCCAACCCTGGTCGATGCACAGTTTCGTGCCGATCCGGACCCTTAGAGAATGGACTCTTTGCCATCTATTGGCTTTCAAATTTAGATGCCTAAATTGTGGATTTCGGCCGCGGAAGCTTCCTTTCCACAGAATATACCTCCGTGCTATTAAATCAAAAATATTTTTGGCACGCTTCTAAACTTATTTTGCTTGAAAGATATAAAATACTGCAGTAATAGTAAGGTTTAGTGATTTCTAGCCAAATATTTCAATATCGCCAAGCTGGGTTCAATTTGAAAGATTTGCTTCCGGCACTTAATTTGGCGATATTTCACCAAAAGCCGGCAAGCTTGAGGTAGTTTGCGAAATTTTGGGGATAGCCAAGGTAGTAATTGACCACAGACTTTCAATGAATTGACTGTAACCATACATCTTAATGTATTTAAAGTCATTTGGCTGATCCTGTAAATAATTTACCCAGCCGTTTGCAAACAAAAAAGAGATGCACAGTTAGGTATTACAGTAGTTCTAAATAAAAAATTTCAAAATTCTATGGTTAAAAGTTTTAGTTATACGAAATAACTTTTGGTGCCAAATTTGGTGGTATTTCGGCAGAACTCACCAAGCTCAATGGCAAATTACGAGATTTTGGGTATGGACCAAACAATGACTATCTCTAATTTAGCAATAATATGCTAAAACTCGCAAAGGATGATGACAAATGGGGATATTTTGGGCATGGACCAAATGACTGACAATCGCCAAATTTGGTGATATTTTGGCAAAACTTGCAAAGGTCGACTAATGGAGAGATTTTGGGCATGGACCAAAGAATGACTGACTACAGATGTAATATATTGAAGATGTCCATGGACATTAAATGCATTGAAATTCTTTTGGGTGGCCCTGTAAATAAACACTCCAGTAGATTGGAACCAAAAATCGAGATGCACAACTAGATGTTAAAGTTGCCAAGTTTGGCGACTTTTGGCGTAATTCTTGAGAGAGGCACGTGACTGCGGTCGGAATATTACCTAACTGTATGGTAGGAACGGTTTTGTGCTTGAAATGGATGAATGTGCCATTGACTGTAATGTATTGGAAATTTGAGTGTTCCTGTAGCAGCATTATAAATGATAAAGACACTTTTTTGATGGAGAAATTCATTTTTCAACCCTTAACAACATGTATCACTTCTGAGTCATTTGATATAGCCTAATACCTCTAAAATATGCTTTAAGGCTGTTTAACCTGACGAGCGAAAGTCGAATCGAGGACTAAGGGAAAACTGTGAAATATGGGTGGTTTGGGGGTTTAGGATACATGTCGCGCCATCTTTATTCATGTAATGGACACAATTGTTAGCTGTATTTTTTAGAATATCTCTGAAAAATTTTAGAAATATAATTATAACTCTAAAATTGAAACGATAAAATGGACTTTTCTTGATGTAAAATATTGTAGTAAGTATTAGAGATCAGCTCGAGATGATTTTTTCAAATGAAATTCGATTGAAACGCGATAAAACTGCTGAAATTCTTTGAATTTCTGTCTGAAATATCATCTTCATTTATTTACTTATTTTTTAAATTAAGTTGCTCCTATAATCTTAATGTTCGTAAAGCATCGTAAAGTAGTTTCAGAAGAACCATTATAAATTTTTCAGTAGCTTTTCTACTGTAATTTTATTTTAAATCTTGATCAGAAGTCATGTTCATTAGGTTTCATAAACAATTACGAGTTTCAATTATAAAATTTGTAAAAGCAAAATGCAGTACATTTTTGGCCCCAAAACATTCTTAAATACATCTATAAATTTATACTTCAAAGTTACTTTTGAAAGAAAATTTTTCAGTCAGCCTATTTCGAATTTGAGTTTAAAAAACAGTGTTTTTCCTTCTTTCTTTTTATGAAAACTGACTGGTTATTCGGATTTTAAATTTACAGTAGTCCACAGTACAGTTCCTGAAGAAATATTCTGAAAAATTTCATTGTTCTAGGAATGTAAGTTTATTTTTTTTCTGTAGTGAAAGTTAACCAAAAAACAGACTTCTCCAAAAAAGTGGCATGTTTAATAATTTTTTTTTTCAAAAAATGAAGTAACTTTTCAAATTTGAAATTTGTTTCAGTTCACAGTATGTTTTTTGAAGAAACAGTCTAAAAATTTTCATAGTTCTAGCATCATAAGTTCATTTCTGATCTTAAGTGAAAATCTTATCAAAAACTTTTCCTCTGAAAAAGGGCCAAGTTTCACTATTTAAAAAAAAAAAAAAAAAAAAAAAAAAAAATTAATTGTTTTTCGAAGTTTATCTCAATGTCAGTTGTTCTCAATCTAGTTTCCGAGGAAACATTCTGAAAATTCTCAGAATTATACCATCGTAAATTTATTTCTAATCTTGAGCGAAATTCGAGAAAATAGCGTTTTCTCTGAAAAAGTGTCAAGTTTAATAATATTTTTTTAAAAATTAAATAACTTTTCAAATTTTATCGCAATGTCAGTTCTTATTCTAGTTTTAGAGGAAACATTCTGAAAATTCTCAAAGTTATGTGATTATAAGTTTACTCCCTATCTTGGTCGAAAATCAACCGAAATCCTCCGTTTTCAGGTAGAACAGCCTTAATGAATTTCTGCCCATAGAGTGTAATGCATTTAAAATCTCTTCGGTGGCCCTGTAGATAAATTATAGAGTCGAATGGGATGGAAAAGGGATTTTCATAACCAGATGTTACAAAATCCTAAATATAAAGTTTCAACAGTCTACGACCAATAGTTTTTGAGATATTCAAGTTACATATGTGCGTGCGTACAGATGGTATGGAAAAACTGGTCAAAATGGGTTGACATACATTTATATGAATGTGCATGCTAGCGTAGATGAGATGCATCAAAAAAATTCTTAACATTAAATTTTGAGGTATTTAAGTCTGTTTTTTCGTCAAAATTTGGCCCCTGAAATATTTTGTGATCACATTACGTCCTGATACTCCGTACAGGAAGTAAATGATGAACCAAAATACTTACATTTTTTTTTTTTGTATTTAAGTGAAAATTTTGAAGTTTACTTCCAAATATTTACCACCGAGAAATGCCGGCAAAAAAGACAATTTAATGTTTGCTGCATTAAAGAGATTTAATGCTTGCACTAATTTCTAAACAGTAAATGAGCCCTACTTTAATATTTTATATCCCTATTACAGATTTATAAATGAAAGAAAATTCTTGAATATGCTCAAATTCTCATGGGTTGGAGAATATTGGAGAACGAGAATATTCTCAACTCACAACACTATGTTTTAGCAATTCCAAAATGGATAAATGAGCAATAGCCAAAACTTTTTTTTTTTTTTTTTTCCCTTAGTCAGGAACAACAATAACAGGATGAATTTCCAATGACGAAGTTTTTTAGCATAATATAACAGTTTATAATGATGATGCAGACAATAACATTTCTTATTGTTTCTAATATTTTATATTTCAATTCATTTATGATTTCTAAAATGGTTGTGAGATAGGCTGTGTTAATTCTGCATGCGCGGAAATCATATGTTGATAGAAACCACACACTCCTAAGAAAGGTTTGAGTTGTCGTTTCGCTTTAGGAAAAGGAAAACTTGTAATTTTGACTATGTTTGAAGAAATAGGGGCGATCTTATGATTAGAAATGTGAAAAACCTAAATAATTTATTTCTTGAGTAATATTTATTTGCCAGGAGAGGACAGCTTGTGTCACTGAATGTGTCGCTTAGAGCTACATATACAGTGAAACCTGTCCGAGCGGCCACCCCTGTAAACGGCCAATTTTTCATGGCATGGATTTTTCGGTAGACCTAATGTTAAAATAACCTCTATCAGCGGCCACCCGAACCACTCAAACGGCCACCGAGTAGAATCAGCCATCTCATTTTTTGGGAAATTCTACTCACTCCCAAGGAAGGATTAAATGGGGGGGGGGGGGGGGTGGAGGGGGCGACCCCACCCCGAGAAAAGAGAAATTAATGTAAAAGATCCTATTTTACTTCCATAAAATGGATGTATTTGTCAATCTTCTAATTAATCGCCCCCACCGACAAACCAAGCAAACCTGCTTTTCTTTGTTGTATTACTTCCTCTGAAAGAGTAATAACATTGAGTTCATGTTCTTCTGGCGTATTGGTGTGCATTCTTAACTGATTGGTGAGCAATGTCAATAGGTGAAATTTTGCCAATGTTCTTAGATTTATTTAAATGCAATGTTTGATCTGAAGTGTTCTTAATATAAATATAAAATTGTGGTTTATTAGCATCAAGACTAGAATGTAAAGAGTCATGAATTTCAATATCAAGAGTTTGTATACTTGGTTCAAATAAGAATTCCTTCTAGGGACAGTTATTTGTAGTAAGTTTCAAATACTGATGGTCACCTGCACTCAAAATAATGTTTTTATCAAGAGGAAACAGGAAAAGAAACATCATTACAATATGTTTTCTATTATCGTAGGTAGATGAAATTTCTCATTGCAATTATCAACAGTAGTAGTTGTGTGAAGTTGATTTCTAGAATCCTGAGATTTAAGTAATGGTATGTGTAAGTCTCCAATATAAGCAATACCAAGTTGTGGATGTCATTACAAATTAAATTTTTGAATAAAATCGAAACCCAGTATGCCCGCAAAATTGGAAGACGGCATAATTTTTGTAATGAGAAAAGGATCGTGAAAATGTTTGTTGTTAATCTTAATGAAATGTCAGCACAGCTAGAAAAAGCTACCTCAGAATTTATGGTATTAGAGCAAGATAAGAATTTGTATTGAATGGCATGTTTTGCATTATTAAAGACACTTTGAGGCAAAATGCAAAAATTAGGAACCACTGTCAACAAGCATAAGCAACTGCATCTCATTTAATTGCATTAAAATAATTGGCAATTTATAAGAGTTATCAGATACACACTGGCAATGATGAAAGATTCATCTTGAGAAGTAGCGTCCGTTTGGGACTCATTATTTTGACACATCTTAATAGGTTGAGAGTTTTTAGTCAATTTTTGGTTATGAGAAAATGCTGTTTGGGGGAAGAAATCACGAGAAGCATCTGTCCCAGCACCAGACATATTCTTCTTGAAAAAACAAGCAAATAGACACACACACACACAAAAAAAAAAAAAAAAAAAACCCGAGAGTGATTAGATTAATGCATCAAAGTAATGTGCACTATCCCAGGATGACTGACTGACAACATGTCTAGCAGACTTCGTGTAATCATAATCGTGTAATCGTAATCGACTGTAATCGATTACATTTTCTTGTGTAATCGTAATATAATCGTAATCTGACAATTAAATTTTTCACGTAATCGTAATCTAGTCGTAATCTAGAAGTTTATTTTTTCGCGTAATCGTAGTCTAATCGTAATCTAGAAATTTCATTTGCCAGATAGTCGTAATCGAAGAGCCTGTAATCGTAGTCGCTTTGATTACGGGACGATTACAAAACGATTACAGTTGCCCAGTTTTAGTTTTTGTTCAGCTTGCCGGGAAAATTTTCACGGGGAGGCACAGGCATGCCCTGAAGGCAGGAAGTTCCCCTGGAGCTCTGACGTTTGGAGGAAGACAGGAGCTCACTTGTATTATTTTTTTTTTCCCCGGGAAAATATTTAGATGACCATTCTTTTCTTGTTGTTGTCTGTCGTCTTCTGTTCATCCAAGTCTGGACTGGTGAGAGACAAGAATGGACTTCCCAGAAGAAAGTGAGGGTTGCACGGGAGGGAATAGCTAAAACTATTTCTTGTGGTGTCAGATCTTTCCTTCATTTCTTCATTTTGATTTGCGATCGTGAAAAAGAACATAAATGGCACCTACACAGGAAAAAGTGCAGCATGTTTTTTCAGTTTTAGAAAAGTATAAAAATAAAAATGGAAAAGGATGTGCATTTAAAAACTATGAATGTGTTGTTTGGATTAGTGGACAACAGATAAACATTGGTTCCTTGTGTTTGGATAAGCAGGTAGGAGCGCATATATTTCCGTTAAAACTTAGTATATCTGTGCTATTAATAAGAATGTAATTGCATAAGAATGTAATAATTTTATAATGTATAAAGACCTGTAGAAATATCAATATTTTTTACTGATCGATAAATTTCTGGATAAATGGGTAAAGAGTAGGGAACATAGACAATGATCTACAAAATCCCTTTTCTCCCTTAAATAGAATTAACATTTTTTTTCCTTCAATAGAATTTGATGGTGAGTAAAAATGCGTAAAAATACATAATGAAGTATTAAAAATCAATTTTGTCTTATTTTCGACTTGATTGGCTGCCTTGACTTATCTGAAAGTTTAACGGATAAATAATTTATTTTCATTTATGCCAGTGTTAGTGATTAGACCCAGAAAAAAGTTCATTTAAAAAAAAAATATGATTCACAAAGTATTCATACTTCGTTTTTTTCACTGATGAGTGTGAAAATTATTTAAAATATTTTGTTTTTATCTAATTTGTACTGTACACATATTATATTAAAACATAGTACGTCTTTCGAACTTGAATTGTTGGTATCAATTTATTATCAATTTGGAATTAAACTGGAGACTAATTATATATAACTTTTCTATTGTGTGTATTATAAGCTTTTATAATTTCTCCGAGAATTCGCATTAAACAACATAGGCGTAGGACAGGGGACAACATCCGCTTGCCGTCTACTTTGTTTAAAATACCATCGATTCAAAAGTCTTTTCCTCATGCAAAACCTATAAAAATTTCACTATTTCCACTCTTGAATATACTATATACACACATCCCCCCCCCCCCCCATCCGCAAATCTTTTGACATCTCTACGTCTATATTAACCTATTTTCTATCTCTCATAAAAATGTTAGCTCCTTTATACCACATTCAAAAGTTTAAACAACTTTTGGCACTATACTATTTTCATTAAATTTCAAATGCATGTATGTATGTGTATATTAACCCTCTGAGCGTCTTGGAAATGGGCAAATAATGTAAAGTTGTTTTCACTGCAAAATTTTCATGCAGCTTTAAAATTATTTAAAAAATAAAATTTTGATAGGAAGATTTGTAATTATTAAAAAGTTAACTCCTAAAATACCCACAAGCTTTAATATCGAAATATATTGTATGATGCCTTGGTGTTATAAATAATTTAAATTATAGATGCATTGCAGTGAAAACTGGAATGAAGTGAACGGAATTTTACGTCTCAGCCGCTTGGAGGGTTAAATATTCAATATGTAAAAGGAATTCTTGACCACCGGAGACAAAAATGTGTGTCAGTTCTTTATCATATATAACAGCAAATTGCTTAGAAAGTGAGCATCTTTGAACGATTAATTATTTATAAAATAGTTTTACAGTAAATTCGGGCCTTTTTTATTGTAATTGGCATTACGTTGGGTTTTACCGTTCACACCGCCAATATCACTGTCCAGTTTTGTTTATTACGTCGTACCAGCACCAATACACTATATATGACCCACCACACTTTTAAGATGTATGTTTAGAGATATCTTTAGACATCTCCATTCTGCTATTCTTAAGTAATTCTTATTAGTAGTATTCTTAAGTCTTTCTTCAATAGACAGTATGCATGTAGTTTTGAGTTAGTAGTTAGTTTTGAATTTTTAAAACTGCGTGTGTATTCTAGAAATTAAAAGTTTTAGATATTTAATGCCCATATACGTGTTATGAAAGTATAAAAAAAGAAGTTAAACTGTGCGGGAAGTTTTCTGTGAAATAATAACTGCAATATACGTCCAGCTTCATCTATTCAGATTCAGGCTAATGGTTATTGTGGAGAAAACAATGCATTTGTCGAGAGCCCCTGTTTTTAGCATTTTACTCAATGCATTAAAAAATCTTAAACTTTGGTTTAATATGTTCGCGCACATCGTTGCAAGATCGTAATGACAGAGGTTCCTCCTTCACGGCTGAATAGGAACCACGGCTAACTTTTCATGCTTCTGCCAGTACCTCTTTCGAAACCAGAAAACCAGGACATAGGCAAGGAAGCAACGCCGATCATAGAAGGGATCAAATATCAATTTTTGTATACTAATTTTTTCTTGATTAGGATAAACCTGGGTTCATTTCAAAGATGTGTTAAACCACCAAGCCTGTCCCCCCCTCCCACCCCACACGCACACTGCAAATGACATATGTTTAAGTTAAAATCGAAAAATGCCATGTTCAAATAGAGGTTCGTATGCATTAAAAAACTTTTCACAAGTGGGCCCAGGAAATCAACCAGGTTTGTCTAATAGCATGGAAGTTCTTGCTGTATGGCATTCTTGTAATTTAGCTCCCTGAACAAATGGACCCATTATTCTGTTCTTGAGTTAAAATTGTAAAATTTAGACATTATAATATCAATGCCAGAAGGGTGAAAAGAAAAGTTTTGTAATCGTAATGTAATCGTAATCGGACTCAAATGTAATCATAATCGAATGTCTTAATAAATCACATAATCGTAATCTAATCGTAATCGGAAATTGGGTTTTACATGATAATCGTAATCTAACCATAATCGGGAATTACACTTTCTCCGGTAATCGTAATCCTGGTCTAAAAGTGAAAATTAATCGTAATCGTAATCGATTACACGTCTGTGTAATCGGCACGAAGTCTGATGTCTAGTGTCTATGGTGGCTGTTTGGGTGAGATGGAAATGGAATGCAATTGGCTGAAGGTAAGCATGGTCACAGTCTCATCTCTAAGAACAAAACAATTCTTCATATTTATCTTGTTACAACCGTATTACATTCAATTCAAGGTACTTAAAAACATATTCTTATTTTTTAAGGGTTAATTTTTTCGTATAGAACTGGAGAGCCTGAACTTTACATCAAAAGAGTGCAGGTTGCTGACCCTGCTCTGAATGCATTGTAGCTTCTAGAAGCAAGATGGGAAAATGTCCCAAATTAGTGATTTTTGAAATGTGTCAAGTGGGGTCCTAAACTAATAATAATGAACCCTAACTTCACTTTTACCCTATGTTTTGTTTAATTTGGAATTTTTTATATTTCAGGTGGAAGCTTTTTCGAGCAGATAAAATTTTAAAATGGTGTTACTAATAAATCATTCAGCACCAACTGAAGGTGTGCATCATACAGAACCCAATGTGGTTGCCTATTTTAAGAGAAAAAGCCTTGGGAAAGGTACCTTGTACATAGCAGAAAGGTAAATATTATAGCAGATATGTCACAGACGGATTCATTGTAGTGTTGTTCATCCTTGCTTATAGTATTATAAAAGTTGATTCAGAAATATTACAAAAATCGGAGTTGTCTTAATATTCCTAATTGTTATTAAAATGCCCTACTTTTTAAAACATTCTCTAATTTTCTTGAAGCATAGGTTAGTCTTAGACTAGGAAAATATAAAAATATTGAGGATTTTATAAAAATGTTCAGAGAAGTTTGGATTTGTTTTGCAGTATGGTAGATGAGAAAAGTAGTACATATTGTACAACTGCCTATGAAGTATAGTTGACTAAATTACTTATAGAGGACTAATTTTGCTAAGTTCTTTTTTTTTTTTATTAGTAGATTAAATGCTAAATATGTGGAGTAAAAGAGCAGAAAATAAAAATTGCTCTGACAAAAACAAAAATTTTGAAACAAAATTTTTAATACTTAGTATTATGAACCAGGGGTGGTGGGGGATATGGAGGCCATGCATCCCCCCCGGGGACTTTTTAGAAAATATTTTGTTTTAGGGAAGTTAAGGAAATTTTGTAGCCAGATAAAACATTCAATAAAAATGGCATAACTAAACCATGTTTTCCCCTTCTATTCCCATTTTGCAAGAGAAAGATTCCATATTTTCAAGCGGAAGTGAATGATTATCTAAACCTGGGAATCCGTTGTTCGGGTTTCGAAGGAATCTGTAAACGAGGTCCCATTTCTAGGGTGAGCAGGGAATTTAAAGTGCCCGCCCCTGATTAGCTGTCAATTACTTTTATAATGACATTTTTAACTACAATTTTGAAAGGGAAGGTAACTAGGAAGATAACCGATACATTATAAGAGGGCAGTTTGATAAGTCTGTGACTTTGGAAAGAGAAAACCAATATGCATACCAAAATACATTTTATTTTTTTGACAATCTCTTTTCATAATGATACTTTTTCCAACGATGTTCTAAACTTTTAATCCTTCCCATAACAAGTTTCCTTCGGGACAACAAGGAACAAAAAGTTTCCTTTTTCCGCAAAACTTCTGCTCTACAAACTTAAATAATGTTGAAAATCTAGTTTAGGAACAGTTCCTTAATGATTAGTTTGGGGTTCCTTATCGTGGGTAGTATAATCCCATCCTTTTTCTGGATTACTCATCACCCCTATTTTGTTTCGCATATGCACTGAAATCCTTGCGCATTATTTCTCTTCTCCCACACGCTCTTCACTAGGGACGAGAAATTCTTCACTGATGTATGGTAATTCAGTAATGCGCATGTGTGCATGGCCTTAGCTTCCAGTCTCACTGGTATTTCGTTCTGCTGTAAGAATTGGGTTTGGCTCAGCAGCTTAGCGAGTGTTATTGGTGCCTAGGATCATCCTTTAGTTTCCCGCCCTTTTCTTTTTAAGTTTGATATTTTCAGCCTTCCTCCCTCCTCGTTTAGGTCTTTCAGTGTTGACTTATGATTTTTAAAGTTTCAGTGTTCTGTTGCATCGTATTTTGGTTAGGACCCACATTTTTCTCGCATCACCATCCTGGGACTCGGACCACTGTATCAAAGAGTCCATTCTGTCACTAACATGTTAGTTTTGCCATTGACATGCTCTTAGAATAATACAAATGCAAATATACAATAGAATACAAACAATTGAGCTTTGCTGATGTTTTGTTCTAATTATGTAACCAATGAAGTATTTTCCTGATTTTTTCCATATTTTTAAAATGACTTATTTTTTTGGAATTTCCATATCCCAAATATCATAGAATCACCCATATAAGTTTTCTCTTAAGTGCATAGTGTATTTGGTAAAGAAGCATTAATTTTTTTTTTTTTGTGTGTGTTTAACTTAATTTGTTTTTTAAGCTGTTCAAAAGTTCTGTGATGCTTATTAATTTGTAAAAGAAACAGGCTTAAAAGTTTACTATTTTATTAATTTGTTGTGAGTTCTCCTGAATTCATCATAAATGTATTTCTTTCTGCTGAGCTGAATATTTTAGTTTATAAATATGTTACAGTGTTCTGTCTTGGATAACTGAGTCCGGAGAAGGATTTTCTTTGGAATACCCTTCCATATACATCCATGCTGTATCTAAAGACCATCGCAATTTCCCTGCAGATTGTCTGTATTTGATGATAAATGGAGAAATCGGTAAGTTTGATGTTAATTTTTTTAAAAAATTGATTGCAATCCCATATTTAAAGTTTGTGAAAATCTACCATAATTTCATGATTGTATTTCGCAGAATTTTTATTCATTAAATAAATGTGAATATCCAAATACTACTTTTTCTTTTAAATAAAACTATCTGCATTGCCCTGGAGCATTAGGTATAAATTCATAACTTCGAAATAAATAAATAAATATCCGCTCATGCTTGCAAATCTGTTCTCATGGCTTATTTTCACAACCATTAAATCAAAGTAAGTATGAATTTTAAAAACATTAGTCTGCACAGTTAACAAGTTCTTGACTCAGCTAACAAAAAATTGTTTAATCCTCTATAATAATTTGGAGGGAAAGAAAAACCCTAAAATTAATTACTAAAAAAAATTGTCAAGTCCCATTATTATAAAATAAAGTAATAATAATCTTCAAGTTTACTGTTTAAATGTTATTAATTAATATATATCTAACTAAAAAATAATTGTAATAATAATAAATTAAACCATGTCCATTATCCTAAAATTAAAAAAAAATTCAGGTTCCACTGTGCATAAATTTATATATAAATAAGTCATTGCAGTCATATCATCACATTTCTAATCCACAAATAATAGTACAGTAGAACCCCGATCTATCGTTTTTCAAGGGGTGCGTAGCAAAAAACGATTTATGTGGGAAAACGACGAATGCGGGTTAAAGTCAAAATAGGAAGAAAACAGTATTTATGAATACACACAATGTATACAGTATACCAAAAATACTAAATTTGTTACCAAATGGTAAAAGAAACAAATTGAAGTTGTTTGGAAATTAAGTGATACTTATTTTTAAAAAATCAGTAATTTTACACTAGGTTTTTAATTAAACAAAATTTTCAAGATTTACAATATTTTTTTGTCTTTTTATGCATATTCAGGTTTGTATATAAGTCATACAATTTCAAATACCGTTATTGCTTAGGATAAACTAGGCACTCGTGTTGGCTCAGTCTCATTGGCATGATTATTATTCTCGGCTTCTTCACGATTATTTTCATTTCTTGCATCACATTTCTTTCATTCTCAGGATACCGCACGTTGTTACTTCTAAATCAATGGAAATATAATCACTACATTTCACACCATACTCATTACTGCTAAATGCGAGAACTCTTCACCTATACCATCATCAACCCAAGATATCATACCAGGAAGTAATAAGATTTGTAAGCCATATTGATCCACTTGATCTTCAATTTCTTTTCGGTCAGAAGAAACATTTTACAACGATGAAAGTGGGAAAGCGAATTTTTGACGAACGATACATGCGGGTTTTGTTAACGTTGTTTAAATACAGTTTGTGTAGGGACCATAGAAATAAAACGATCAATACGTGAAAACGGTGAATGCGGGAACGATAGATCGGGGTTCCACTGTACTAAAAAAAAAAAAAAAAAAACTGCGGATGTTCCCTAATCTATTCTGCCTATCTCTCCTCCCACCACCTAAAAAGAACACCTGCCTAGTTGTCTTGGAAACGCTTCAGCCAATTGAGGAAAGCACAGATGAATTTTCTTTCCATGGAACCTTCTTTCTAGAATACAAATTTTTAAGTTGTGATCTTTTTAGTAATACATATATATAAATCTAATTGATAGTTCTGCACAGCTCAAAATTTAAAAAAAGGGTGGGAAAAATGCTTTATCAATGGTAAAAAGATAGAAAATGTTAGATTTTTTGATGTAAGAGTTTCAATTTCATATAGCGAAAATATACCTAAAAAATGATCTTTCTTTTAAAACTTCTTAAAAATCTGCAAATTTAAGTGCATTTTTGTATTTAAGTACAAACAAAGCTTATTTGAAAAAGAAAACTTGGTTGATATAAGAAATGTAGTTTTGGAACTGAAATTTAGAGCACAATAACAAAAAAAAATATAAAAAAAAAAATGTACAAGAACTAAACAAAACATTAAAAAACTAAAAATCAAATTGAATTCCCCCAACCAATAGCTTTCTCTTGTCTTGTTTAGTCAGTTTGCCAAATTTGGTCCAGATCCAACGAACAGTCTAGGCACCTATAACTAACAGACCAACAGTCACTCAAGAAAGCTCTTTTAAGGCTGTTCTACCTGAAAACGGAGGATTTCGGTTGATTTTCGACCAAGATAGGGAGTAAACTTATAATCACATAACTTTAACAATTTTCAAAATGTTTCCTCTAAAACTAGAATAAAAACTGACATTGCGATAAAATTTGAAAACTTATTTAATTAAAAAAAAATATATTATTAAACTTCACACTTTTTCAGAGAAAATGCTATTTTCTCGAATTTCGCCCAAGATTAGAAATAAATTTACGATGCTATAATTCTGAGAATTTTCAGAATGTTTCCTCAGAAACTAGATTGAGAACTGACATTGAGATAAATTTTGAAAAACAATTTAATTTTTTTTTTTTTTTTTTTTTTTTAAATAGTGAAACTTGGCACTTTTTCAGAGGAAAACGTTTTTGATAGACTTTCACTTAAGATGAGAAATGTACTTATGATACTAGAACTATGAAAATTTTTAGACTATTTCTTCAGAAACCATACTGTGAACTGAAACAAATTTCAAATTTGAGAAGTTACTTTTTTTTTTTAAATTATTAAACATGCTACTTTTTCGGAGAAGTCTGCTTTTTGGTCAACTTTCACTACAGATAAAAAATAAACTTACATTCCTAGAACAATGAAATTTTTCAGAATATTTCTTCGGGAACTGTACTGTGGACTGCTGCAAATTTAAAATCTGAATAACCAGTCAGTTTTCATAAAAAGAAAGAAGGAAAAACATTGTTTTTTAAACTCAAATTCAAAATTGGCTGACTGAAAAATTTTCTTTCAAAAGTAACTTTGAAGTATAAATTTATAGATGTATTTAAGAATGTTTTGGAGCCAAAAGTGTACTGCATTTTGCTTTTACAAATTTTATAATTCAAACTCGTAATTGTTTATGAAACCTAATGAACATGACTTCTGATCAAGATTTAAAATAAAATGACAGTAGAAAAGCTACTGAAAAATTTATAATGGTTCTTCTGAAACTACTTTACGATGCTTTATGAACATTAAGTTTATAGGAGCCATTTAATTTTAAAAATAAGTGTTATCATTTTCATTGAACTAGCCAATAAAGAGGGCGTCACCATGCAGAGGATGATTCGTAAATAAGAAAAAAAGGGGAAGCAATCAAAGGGGGAGATTAAGGGGCACATGAACTATTGACTGTTCGTCGGGAAAAAGCGAAAAAAAAAAACAATGTAGCTACTGCGTAGTTATGTAAGATGTAGTTGTGGTATGATGTTGCAATGTTTAATAAATGTCGTGCTGTTAAATAATGTTTCTTTATTAAGTATTATTAATCTCTGTAAGTTTTTTTTATAATTTAAAGTACTACTAAGAAAGTAAAGCGAAAAAGCTAACAAATCAGAAGTGCGATATGCCTTATTTTACGCGCCCAAGATGTTTAGTTCTCAGGTATGAATATTATATTGAAATATGCTGATGCATAGCTGGAAATTTTAATTTTGAAGTTTATTAAAATATACGAAAGTATTATATTGCGGTATTGCTTTCAAGTATGATGTATTAATTTTGAATATATTGAATCATTATAATAAAGTAGTGTTTTGACGTATAAATTTGGAAGTATTTTCAAGCACAGAAGTATTAGAGTGAAGTATTATTTTGAAGTATTATTTTTTGATTTTGAAGTATATTGCAGGGAAGTATTATTTCTAATTTTGAAATATTAATTTTGAAGTATATTGAAGTATTATTCTGATTGATTTTGAAGTAAATTGAGATATTATTTTGATTTTGAAGTATATTGAAGTGAAATATTATTTTGATTTTGAAGTATTCATTTTAAAGTATATTGAAACATTATTTTGATTTTGAAGTATTCTCTTGATTTTGAAGTATAGTGAAGTATTATATTGAAGTATAGTGAAGTACTATATTGAATTATATAGAAGTATTATTTAAAATATATTGCATTATTCTTTAGAATACATTAAAGTATTATTTAAAGCAAGATTCTATAAATATGCTGTATGAGTAATACGGTATTTTTTGCATAAGTTCGAAAATAAGTAAGACAAGACTAAACTCATTAGGAAATCAAATCAGGTATGGCATTTTTAGCCCGAGGGAGGAAGTGTGACTTAGACTTAATAACTAAAAGTAAGGGTTACGATGAAGAATTTGTAAAGGGGATGTTAGAAAGAATTATCGCTGAAAGAACTGAAACGGAGAAAAGGGCTGAAGAAGCTAAGGAGAGAGCTGGGGCTGACGCAGCTGAGCGCGAGGAACGCAATAAAGTACGAAAGCATGAATTGGAACTGGAAAAATTGAGAATACAAAGTGGTCGTCCTGTTGGGCTAGTAACCAGTACGACTTCGACAGATTCAGGTAAGACTAACGAATTTTCCCGTATTATGCAGAAGTATAGAATCGAAGATGGGGATATTTCATCATATCTGGTATTATTCGAACGGCAAGCAAAACGAATGGGTATCAAAGAAGAGGACTATGTTACATACTTAGTGGGACTTTTACCATACGAAATAATGCAAATAATTACACGAGAGTCTGAACAGGACGCGAGCAATTATTCCCACGTTAAGGCGTTATTATTAAAGCGATTTAAGTTAAGTCCTGAAAGGTTTAGACAAAAATTCTTGAATCACACTAAAGAATCCAAGATAACGTGGAAAGATTTTGCGTTTGATTTGAGGAATTATTTCGATGAATGGGTTACAGGTTTGAATATCAACGATTTCGATTCCTTGAAAGAACTCATAGTAACGGATCAGTTGAAAAGAAAGGTTCCATTTACAATTATAGAACATTTTGTTGATGTTTGGCCAAAATTTGTAAACTCGGATGAGTTGGCTAACAAACTAGACGACTACGAGAGTGTTCGAGTTACTGACAAATCAGCACAAAATAGGAATATTAAGTATGAAGTGCATCCAAAACTAAATTCCCATCGTAGTGAAACAAAGAGTAATCAGGGGTCGGACAGTATAAATTACGGAAGAAATAGTGGACTTCCTCATCATAAATTTCCAGAGCGGCAGAATTTTTCAACGTCCAGAATACGCAATGAAAAAGGGGAATTCAAATGTTTCTCTTGCAACAATTACGGTCATATAAGTAGGAATTGCACACGAAACAAAAATTTAACTAACAAAGACGAAATCAGCAGCACTCAATCAAAGAAAAACGAAGTTAGTAGTTTAAGTATTTCGGATACGTATTCCACTTCTTTCGATAACTATTTGAAACCTGTTATCATAAAAAATGAGATTGTCAGCGGATTAATAGATACTGGAAGTTCCAGCTGCCTGTTAAAGCAATCAGTTGCGGATAAACTAAACGTATATATAGCTCCTTGTGAAAAAGACTTGTTTGGATTTGGGAATCAAAAGTCTCCTGTCACAAAAACAGTAGGCGGAACTGTACTTGACATAAAGATTGATGATGTAATAGCACGAGATGTTCCAGTTTTGATTGTCAACGATGATGCACAACCAGTGGATTTAATTATAGGAAGAACACTTCTCGAATTACCTTACGTATTTTACTGGAAGGAAAAGCAGAATTTCAATATAGGTTACTCAAAAGAATGTAAACCTACAGGTGTAGAGAATGACACTAAAACATCCGAAATAAATTTCAAAACCATTTGTAAAGAAGAAATCAAAAGCAATTCTATAAATCTAGTAAGGGCCCAAACGGAAGAAATAGAAAACGGCTTGGTTTTGGTTGAAAGTGAAGACATGCAACTTGGCTCATTACTAAAGGTGGCTGAGGGAAAAACAACAATACCGATTATGAATGTTGGGAATGAAGATATAATGTTTCGACAAAACCAGAACATTTGTAAGGTGGAGAAGGTAAATGATGAGGACACCGAACAAATAAATCCGGATCATTTGATCGACGCTGCGAAGAGTTCTGGTTGCAAAATTTTAATGGTAGGAAAGAATGAACATAAAAGTCTAATTACATTAGATCAAATAAATTTTGATGAATCATTGTCGAAAGGTCAACGTTCAGACATAGCCGCACTGTTGAATGAGTTCAGAGATTGTTTTGCATTTGAGTTAAGTGAATTAGGGTGTACTGATGTGACGCAGATGGAAATTAAAGAAGTAGAAGGCAGTAAGCCAGTATGCACTCGTCCATACAGGACGAATGCTGCAGAACGTGAAATTATAAAGACTATTGTTAAGGAATGGAAGGATCATGGTATAGTGAGTGAAACACGCTCTCCTTATGCGAGTCCCGTACTCCTAGTCAAGAAAAAAACTGGAGATTATCGCTTAGTTGTAGATTATCGTCGTCTAAATGATCAAACTATTAAGGATAAGTACCCACTTCCAAAAATAGATAACTTACTAGAGTGTCTAAGTGGTGTGCAGATATTTTCAACATTGGATTTGGCACATGGTTATTTACAAATTCCACTTTCTGAAGATTCCAAATTAAAAACTGCGTTTATAACCCCTGACAAAACTGGACAGTTTAACCGTATGATATTTGGACTGGCCAATGCACCAGCTGAATTCCAGCGGCTGATGAATCAAGTTTTAGGGTCCTTATTCCTAACAAAAGCCCTATGCTACATGGACGATATAATGATTCCAACGGTATCTTGGGAAGACATGACGGACAGATTGCGGGAAGTTTTGAAATGCTTAAGAACGGCGAAATTGACGTTAAAGTTATCAAAATGCGAGTTTGGAAGAAAAGAAGTAAATTTTTTAGCATTTGTAATAAATTCGCAAGGACTAAAACCAGGACCAAGAAAGATTCGGGCGATTGAAGAGTTTCCCGAACCTCTGAACGTTCACGATGTGAGAAGATATTTGGGATTAACTGGATTTTTTAGACGATTCATTTGGAAGTATGCTCAAAAGGCTGAACCGCACAGTCGTCTAACGCGCAAGAACCAAGAATTTGTCTGGGGTTATGACCAAAAGAAAGCTTATCAAACGTTAAAAGAAGAATTGCTGAGTGTACCAGTTTTAGCACATTATAACCCAGATGCGAAGACAGAAGTCCATACTGATGCAAGTTCTAATGGTTTAAGTGGAATGATTATCCAGCAGGAGGGAAAACAATGGCACTTGGTTTATTGTGTTAGCAAAAAGACAACTGATGCCGAGAGAAAGTATCATTCTAGCAAGTTGGAACTAATGGCGATCGTTTGGACATTAGATAGATTAAGGCAGTTCCTACTCGGAATCAAATTTACTATTGTTACTGATTGTCAGGCCTTGGTATATATGAACGCTAAAAAGACAACCAATCCTCAGATCGCCAGATGGTATGACCTGATTCAAGAGTTTGACTTTGCAGTGCAACACCGACCTGGAGACAAAATGAGTCATGTCGATGCTCTTAGTAGAGCACCAGTATTAGAAGCAGAAGATACCTTGACGAACTACGTAGAACGGAACATAGAAGTTTATTTGACACTCACAGAAGATGAGCAAGTACTAGTGTTTCAGAATTCTGACTCAGAGTTGAAAGAACTAATAACCATTTTGCAAAAGCCGAAGTGCGAACGTACGAAAGAAGAAAAGACAAAGGTAAATAACTATGTCCTCAAGAGAAATAGACTATTTAGAGTACTGAGTGAGAATGGTAAAGAAAAACTTCTTTATGTTGTCCCCAAGGCAATGAGAAAAAGCGTTGTCGTGATGTTTCATGATCTTATGGGTCATTTTTCGGTTGATAGAACCGTAAACAAGATTAAAGAGAGATACTGGTTTCCTTTGATGAAGAGATATGTCAAGAAACACATATCTATGTGTTTCGAATGTTTAGTAAATAAAATTCCTGCGGGAAAGCAACAGGGTCTATTGCATCCGATAAAACCTGGTAAAAGACCCTTTTCGATCATTCACATTGACCATCTGGGACCGTTTGTGAAGAGCACCAAAGGCAACACGGAACTACTTGTCATCATAGATAATTTCACAAGATTTGTCAAACTTGTAGCTGTAAGAAATACATCGACCAAACATGTTTTGAAAATGTTAGAAGAATTCGTGAACAGTTATGGGTTACCAGACAGAATTATCAGTGACCGAGGTTCATGCTTCACTTCACACCAGTTTGAAGATTTTTGCAAGAAAAACGGCATCGCCCATACACTGAATTCCACTAAACATGCACAAGGAAATGGAATGGTAGAACGTGTGAATAAAACTATCTTGTCTACTGTGTCGACGTGTATGACAGATGATCGTCATAGAGACTGGGATACCAGTTTAAAAGAGACAGAAAGAAATCTAAATAATATGGTGAATAAAACTACGAACAAAACGCCCTTTGAGATGCTACATGGCTACCTTCCTCGATTCAACGACGGAATACTTAGAATACTAACCGATGAAGATGCAGATTCATGGACTGAACCGAGTAAGATTCAAGAACTTGCAAGAGAAGAAATAGAATCTAAACAAGAGAAAATGAAGAAAACCTATGACAAAAAGAAGTGTCGAACTGTAATCTATGAACCAGGAGAAATAGTTGTAGCTAGACGTGGACCCAAAGCTACCGGACAACCCACGAAAACCCAAGCCAAGTATCGAGGACCATTTGTAGTCACACGTGCATTACCCAACGATACATACGAGATCTCACAACTAGATGAAGGCGAAGGAGGTCGATCCTATTCATCCACCGCCCATGTAAGCCAACTGAAAGCCTGGCATTGTGAAGCAGAAACTGATGAAGAAACCGAAAATGACGAAGAGACTGTTGATCTGGAGAGCGCATGTGAAAAACCAAGAAAAAGTCCACGTTTTAAAAACGTAGAAGTCAAAACCAATTGAGGACAATTGGGCAGTCAGGATGCCCGAATGTTATCATTTTCATTGAACTAGCCAATAAAGAGGGCGTCACCATGCAGAGGATGATTCGTAAATAAGAAAAAAAGGGGAAGCAATCAAAGGGGGAGATTAAGGGGCACATGAACTATTGACTGTTCGTCGGGAAAAAGCGAAAAAAAAAACAATGTAGCTACTGCGTAGTTATGTAAGATGTAGTTGTGGTATGATGTTGCAATGTTTAATAAATGTCGTGCTGTTAAATAATGTTTCTTTATTAAGTATTATTAATCTCTGTAAGTTTTTTTTATAATTTAAAGTACTACTAAGAAAGTAAAGCGAAAAAGCTAACATAAGTAAATAAATGAAGATGATATTTCAGACAGAAATTCAAAGAATTTCAGCAGTTTTATCGCGTTTCAATCAAATTTCATTTGAAAAAATCAACTCGCACTTATCTCTAATACTTACTACAATATTTTACATCAAGAAAAGTCCATTTTATCGTTTCAATTTTAAAGTTATAATTATATTTCTAAAATTTTTCAGAGAAATTCTTAAAAATACAGCTAACAATTGTGTCCATTACATGAATAAAGATGGCGCGACATGTATGCTTGGACCCCCAAACCACCCATATTTCACGCTCTTCCCCGATTCGACTTTCTCTCGTCAGGTTAAACAGCCTTAAACCGATTGATAATCTAAAATAACCATGTTAATAGCATATAAGTGCTTTGTGTTTGAGATCTTTTGTTTTAAAACATGCCTCTTAGTTATTTAATCATTATTTTTTGTTTTCTATTTCAGATATTGGTGAAGAGGAGCCTAATGAAATATCTAGTGCTCTTAATAACTTATCAGTTGAAGAAAATGGAGATAATGATTCTGATGAATCTGTAGATCCTGTAGATTTGCGTTTTGTTCCTGATAATAGCACTATGTGTAAGAGTTATTGATATATAATCAATTTTTTTTCTTTTTTTGCTTGGGCTTAAAATATTTTAGTTCTTGACTCTTATTTTGAAATTGATTTCCATGCTCTTCTAAAATTGTGTATTAAAGTTTTTAAACTTACAAACTCTCTGCCATTAGGTGTCATTCATCCTGAAGTAAAAAAAAGGGATCTCTCAAAAAATATATGCCTCCTGAAGTTTTCAAAAATCATCTCATGATTTAACTAAAAATCAGTTTTTGTTGAAAATTTTCAGAACATTTTAAACGCTAACGGCAGTAATTGAAGAAGCTTTATTATTGGTGGGCCCTGATTTCGTAATGATGATATAAATCCGTAGGCAGGTATCTTGCTTCTCAATTCCTCATGGATTTCTGAAAGGTACCTATTGGGAATATTAATGGTTTGAAAGTATCGTAATCTCGTTTGCAGTTTTTCTCCACAAAACTCTCCATGTGTAGCTCACGCTTAGCTCCTGTAATTTGTTTTGTGAAAGTGCAGTACTATAAATGCTTGTTCAGTTTTCACGTCTGTTGTTTCCCCGTGCCTGCATCTACAGGTTTGTTAAAATGTCTCAGCAGAAATAACTCAGACAGTTTAAAAGCTCATTATTCTAAGCAGTTTAATTTTACCAAACGGTCGAGTAAAGTTTGCCTTTTGTTTTCACTGCAAAAATGATATTAATACAAATTTGTTTGTTTTTTTAGTCTTGTTATCCCTGGAGTTCCCCCTTTTTTCCCCCTCTTCCTCTAGCAGACCAATCATTTTCTCAAAGGTCTTCTAGAAAATAGTATTTTTTTCAGTCTTCTGTCCAGAAATCAAATCTTCCGGATTTCCACTAAGATGCAGAAATCTGCTTTTTTCAGTTCAAATTGCTCAAAGAATTATGCTTGAGCTTTCCCATACCAATATTTTCCCATCCTTCTTGGGCATGATAATTTTTCCCTTAACATTCCTTAGTTCAAATCGCTTATGTAGTAGGATTAAAAATAAACCCCCTGTTTTTCTATTTGTTTCTAATATTTTAGAAATTTATGATATTAAGATGCATTTACGATCTATGGTAGTTAGTGTGACTTTTAAGATCAAATGTACCTGCATGCGCTTCTGAAAAACTTATTCACAAACACAATCACTCCTTTTTCATCAACTATTGTTATTACAAAATAGTAATAACAATATTATAACTTGTTCTTTCTCAGTAATTTCAACAATATTTATTGTATGTTTGTTGTTTATGTAAAAAATGTTTTATGATCATTTGGCTAATTCCTTAATTCAAAATTTTAAGGTTTTTTGCTTTGACTAGCAATCAGGTCTGTATCGCACGCGGTAAAAGAAACAATATTGTTCCTCACATCAAATCAAAAAAAAAAAAAAAAACCATCAAACTTTATGTGTGCTCGTAATTAAAAAAATACAGTTTTTTCTCCATCATCATTGGAGAATTTAAATGTCATTGAATGCCAATGAATGCTTATTTACAGCATTTGTTATTGAACTAACTTACTTTAACAAGAATGTGATTTATGCATCGTCTGAAAGCTAACCAATGTGCTTCCACATGCTTCAAAATTTCTTGCTTGTTAGTAGCATGAAGTTGTTGGAATACTTTTAATCTGTTTTACCATTTACATAGCTCCATTTTAAGTAATAGTACATATTGATTAATATGTCATTGATATTTGCAGGCTAAGATTTTAAGGCACCCCCAGTAGCAATGCCAATCAAATGACTTATGTATCCCACTGTAAAGAATTTCAGCATGGGCTTCAGTCAAAACTGTAGCAACCCCCCCCCCCTTTTTTTTTATTTTTTATTATTTACACTTCTGATCATGACACATTAACATTTATTGCATGCAAATGCAATGCAGTTCTGTATGGTTATGTCTCTTGAGGCAAAACTTTCAATAAGAAGTTTTCCAATTTTCTTACCTGTTGAATCTCCTCGCTGTGATGATACACACAACAGTCTAGTTTCAACTAAAATGCATTAAGTTACAATAATGGGATAAAACTTTTCTGCCATTCCTTGCATCAGTGGCAAGTGGGGAAAAAAAAAAACCACATTTATTTTTTATATTAAACTTTAAAAAAAAGAGAGAGAGAGAATGACCATTGTTTATAGTATGCCATTAGTAATTAAGATATCAAAAATATCTTAAAAATCTCAAAATTATTAAAGATATTTAAATATCATCTTATTTTGTTCAAATCAATTTATTGGGGGAAAAAATCTGTTCCTCTGTTAGAAAAATTTTGAAAATTTAATTTTTTGTTTGATTTGTTTTGATAAATGAGCTTTAAGTGCTGTTACTTATTTATTTATTTTTGTGTTGTATGTGCATGGATTCCAACATATCACACATGTCTGTGTTAATTTTTTTAAAATTAAACTGGAGGTTTTTTTCAACTTCCCTGAATTTTATAAGAACTTCCTGATTTTTATTCTTTAAGTTTAGTAGCTATGTTAACAAAATAATCATTGAAAAATCCTAATAACTAAAACAGTACATAAATGAGGGGAATTGAGGACCCCCATGAGAAATAGTTTTATCAGGCAAAATGTATATTCTTCACTTCCTCATCACACACATGTATACATATATATGAGTTGCAGTAGTCGTAACTCTCCCATGAAAAATTTCTGGCTTCACCATTGCCGTGAACAGCAACAAGTGACTAAGAAGCCATGAATTCAAAGTCTCACTATACACAAACCGCAATTCAAGAAAAATAAAGTACAAAAGCAGTTTTTTCAATCTCACAACAGTAAATTTGTGGAGAAAAAATTTTTTCTACATTGTCCAAAGTGTAGTATGCATTATCCGATATTCATAACATTAATTGCGAACCACAAATGATGGTGAAAAGAAAATTGTCCTCAGTACTCAGAGATCCATCTTAAGTGGAGATGCACTAACAAGAGTTCACTATACTATTTTTTAAAATTTAGTACAGTATGGAACCTCTTATCTGGAAAACCAGTTATCCAGAATCATTTTTCAATCGATTAAATTCCTATTTTTTTTTCCAAAAGAAAAGCAAAAAATGAGTTTTTTTTAAATATTTCTTATGTTTTTGTTTTTTTATTTTGAGTACTACAGCTAGAATTTATAAAGTAAGCAATCTGGTAAGGTATTTTATTAATTTTTTAGTGCATGACTAAGTTTTCAAGAAGTTATCATATATTTACTACTTTCTCTCTAAATGATTTTTATTTATCTTGATCATATTAAGAGTTTTTTTATATTATTTTTCTAGTATATTAACAATTAATGTTTAATTCTAATCAAAAATAGAGAGTAACATTTATGTTGCCAATCAAATCAGTAGATGCCATGTTAATCCCCAACCAGTTATCCAGAATACACCCGGTCCCAACCATTCCGGATAACAGGTTCTATACTGTATATAATAAAGTTGAACCCCGTGGCAGAAACAGGACGACATTGTCGCAGAAACAAAACAATCCTCTGCAGACAAATTGTCTTCAACAGAGTTGAAAAATGTGCCGAGGACCACTTTCATGCAATTGCAGTTTTCAATTAGCAATGTTTAAATGCAACCACATCTTCATATGTACATGCAGGCATAAATAAATACTGTGCTGCAGAAAAAATTTTGTATTTCTGCAGTTTGTAGCAGAAAGCATAAAAAAATTCTGCCACTGGGTAATTGAACAATGGTATATTGCTCTTAGATTCATCAGTAATAATAGTGATAAGTTGTTCAGAATGATATTTTTAAGGTTTAGAAATAAGTTGTTCAAACACAAAACCTCTATTTTAGAAACAAATTAAAAATGCAACCTATAATTTCAGTTTAATTATTAATATTATAAAATATTAAAGTACATATTAGATTGATATAAAAATTCATTGTTGATACTTATAAGGATAATTTTAAAATATATCAGAAGATATTCTATAGTATTCGCAATTTTAAATTATTCTTTTTAAAAAAACCATTTGGTTTCAACCAGTCGGTTTAAACCATGCCAACCCTGAAGGTTATGTACCAAATTTGAGCCTTTCATCATACAACGTTGCAGCGATATCTTTAAAGAAAGCTGATTGGGGCTGTTCATGAGTTTGAATGTAAAGGTTTATTGCTAGCGTGAAAAAGATTAAAATATTTTCTTTTGTAATTTCTGTATGACCCCTGAAATGCGATCATTTGACGTGATTTTTTATTTCTGTTCGAGAGCTGTGGAAAAGTGGTTAAAGTCAGAGTTATAATTACCTTCATATCTCTGACACTTTTTAAGGTATAATTCTCAAAATATGAATCTCACCTCATGAGTGTATGGGGCACATTTTGTTAATTGGAAATTGTTTTGTATGGGGGTCATATACAAATTTAAAAAGTGTAATTTTATGAAAATTAACGACTGGAATTTTTTTAAAGTCAAATTTCAGATATTATTTTTTACATTTCAATTTACGCTGCCCACTTATCTCAAATAGATAACGAATTAAAAGCCCGTTTTGGACACCCTGTATATATATATATATATGCAATTTCGAAATATTTGTGCAAGCTTATATATTTAATGAAATACCTCAAAAATGTCAGCTAATTTCTTTTCTTGGCTAGTCACATGCTTGCTAGTGGAAAGTGCACAAAAGAAGCTCAGCTCAGTTGAGCACTTGCTACATATTTTATCGCTTATTGATTGACTCTCAGTAGTGTTGTTTTTACTTCCTTGTACGTAGTATAAGGAAGTAATGTGATCCCGAAAAATTTTGGGGGGCAAATTTCGACAAAAAAAACGATTTTGACTACCTCTAAATTTAATTTTAAGAATTTTTTCGATGCATCTCATCGTAGGCTAGCATGTACGATCATATTAACGCGTCTGCAATTCATTTTGACCAGCAGCGAGCCTATTGTGGTCAGTTTTTCCATGCCGTCTGTACGTACGTACGTATGTATGTAACTCGCATATCTCAAAAACTATTGGTCGTAGAATGTTGAGATTTGATATTTTGGATTGTTTCTATGATCTAGTTGTGCACCTCCCCTTTTGGTCGCAATCGAATGTATAGTTTATGTACAGGACTGCCCAAAAGATTCGAAATACATTACGCTCTATGGGTCGAAATTCATTAAACTCGCATATCTTAAAAACTATTAGGCGTAGAATGTTGAAACTTCATATTTAGGATAGTTGTAACATCTAGTTGTGCACCTCCCCTTTCGGTTCCATTCGACTGGATAGTTTATCTACAGAACCGCCTAAAAGATTTGAAATACATTACGCTCTATGGGCCGAAATTCATCAAAGTGTTTTTTAGAGGTATTGGGCTATTTCAAATGACTCAGAAGTGATATATGCTGTAAAGAGTTAGAAAATGAATTTCTCCATTAAAAAAAGTGTATCATTTACAGTTCTGCTACAGCAACACTCAAAAGATTTCCAATACATTATGGTCAATGGCAGTTTTAGGGGCAGTCATCCATTTCAAGCACAATACCGTCCTACCACATAAGTTAGGTAATGGTCCGACCACGGTCACGTGCCTCACTCAAGAAGAATGCCAAAAGTCACCAAGCTTGGCGACTTTTGGTGTACGTGTGTGCATATTTAATTCTCAAATCTCAAAAATTATGAAATTTCATATATAAGATTGTTGTAACATCTAGTTGTGCATCTCGATTTTTGGTTCCAATCTACTGGAGAGTTTATTTACAGGACCACCGAAAAGAATTTTAGTACTTTAATGTCTATGGACATCTTCAATATAATACAATTGTAGACGGTCATTGTTTGGTACATGCCCAAAATCTCGCCGTCTGTCCTCGACCTTGGGGAGTTTAGCCGAAAGGTCGCCAAATTTGGCGATAGTCAGTCATTTGGTCCATGCCCAAAGTATCACCATTTGTCATCGTTCTTGGCGAGTTTTGATGAAATATCGCCAAATTTGGCGATAATCTGTCTTTGTTGGTCCATGCTTAAAATCTAGCCAAATGTCGTTGACATTGACGAGTTTCGCCGAAATATTGCCAAATTTGGCCCCATAAATTATTTTGTATAACTCTAAAAGTTTAAACCGTAGAATTTTGAACTTTTCTATTTAGAACTATATTATAATATCCAACTGTTTTCAATATCTTTTTTGACAGCAATCGACTGGGAATTTATTTACAGGGTGAGCCAAATGACTTTAAATACATTAAGGTGTATGGATGCATTCAATTCATTGAAAGTCCTTGGTCAATGACTACTTTGGCTATTCCCAAAAGCTCGCAAACTATCTCAAGTTTGTTGACTTTTGGTGAAATATCGCCAAATAAAGTGTCAGAAGGAAATCTTTCAAATTGAACTCAGCTTGGCAATATCGAAATATTTGGCTAGAAATCGCTAAACCTTACTATTACTGATATTTTATCTCTTTCAAACAAATAAGTTTAGAGGAAGTGCGTAGAAAACATTTTTGATTTAATAGACGTGCAAGGAAGTCATGTGTTGGACACATCAGATTTTTTTTTTTTTTTTTTTTTTTTTTTATGTATATTAAAAACAATTATCAAACCCTGCAAACAAATTGTTTTCCAAGAAAGGATTAGTATGCATAAAAGCATTTTCTCTTAGAACAGGATATATGAATGGTTTTAGGTAATTTTAGCGAGTTGATTTTACATCATTAATTAGATTTTAAAATAACTTTATATTGTAGTGGATGTTATGTTCCGTGCAGTGACTGACTGTCAAGCCCTTCATCCTGATCCTGAGGATATATCTGATGAAGGTAAATAAATTTCTATTATGGAAACCTTATGTGTTTTTATTACTAGAAAATGGGTGAAAAAAGATCTATAAATATTATAGGGGCAGAAAAATACAAGGAATTTTAACTGATTGGATTTAATCACTGTTGTAAACTGATTATTAAAGATTTTATAAATACATTTTCTATGTTAGTATACAAAAGTGATGTACCAAGCAGCATTTTGACTCAGCCATTTACTACTTGGCCGAGTAGCAAAATACCAAGTAGTAGTATAAAAAGAATCACTGACTTGCAAATGAAGAATTTTTCTTTTGAAATAAAAATATGTATAATTTTAAGTTAATATAAATTGAACAAAATCATAACATTTAAAAAATTATGCTAAGTTTGTGCATGCATAAGATATATCAGTTTTATTTTAAATTTTATTAGTTATCTGATTTAAAAAAATGTTCAGATTGCTGCATTTTTCTTTATCATTAAAATATGATTAAATGACAAGTTGAGTAGGTATATTCTCTCATCAAGTGCTTCAAAACTTTTGCAATAACATGTATGTAGACTTTCAACAATTGATTGAAAATTAGTTTCAGATAACTAGGAAGACTCACTGCTATACTTCATCAATCTTAGAAAAATTGCTTGAAACGCAATAATTAGTAACTTTATTTTAAAAGCCTTTACTGTGATACAAAATTAAAAGCACCAACTAATTTTTAGAATATGTAATAAAATCTTGTTACGATAGACTTCAGTTTTACAAATATTTTTGATATCAAGTGGAATATTTCTGTTTAAAGATAATGTTGTACAAATTCAATCACTATGTAGTTTCACTCTAACAAATTATTTAGATATTAATTTCAGGTATATTATTGAATTATTTAAAAGTGAATCTGTACAACTATTCAATGTAGCTGACACTGAGGTGGATGCTCTCCATAACTCGTCTAAAAAAAAATGAAAAACTGTAATGAAGTCAACATTGATAATCTAGACCCAAAGACACCAGAAAAAAAATTCTACACTTTGAAATTATGATGTTTTGATGAATTAGTGAATGCACTTACGACATTTTCAGCTTCATCAAAACAACACTTTGGTTTTAATGATAAAAGATTAGTAAAGAAAGAAATAGTTGCAGAAAAAAATGATTAAAAAACTGAAAATTCATTTGTCTTGTGGAAATGTAATAAACACTTTCCAATTTAGCCCCGAATTGCTGAGAAATTTTTGCGTGCACCTTGTAGCTCTGCTTACAGTGAGCACATTTTCTCCTAAGCAGGCTTAGGCTACATTTATGATAGTAAAAGAAATCGCATGTCAGCTCAAAATGTAGAAGAATTGGTATTTTTATATCATAAATTGCAGTTCATAAAATTTATTAATCTCTTTTCAACAACTTTTCAGTGTATTCTTTATTTTTATTTATTTATATTTTTTTCCGAATTTTTTCTTTGTCAAAGATCAGTATTTTCCTACAGCTTTAAGTGACCTACTTTTATTTTTATTCCTGAATGTCTTATTATATACAGTCGAGAGCCTAAAATCCGCATACGTCCGAAATCTGCACACCTCCTCCAATGTAAATAATGAAATTCAGTCATCCGCCAGTGATGAAATTGTTGAAAAGTGTGTTGAATCCAAAGATAAATATGATTCTGATGATGATGATGAAAACTTTGGTAATAACAATAATAATAAAATCCATTAAATAAAAGTTTAAAGTTAGGAGAAGAATACCTTACATTTTTAGAACAGCAAAGTTCTGTAACAGAACAAGAATTAATGATAATATACATTTTTCAAAAATAAATAAATAAAGGAAAGAAAGAAAAGGGAAAGAAAAAAACTGAAAGCAGAAAAAAATAACATTTTAAAACAAATCACTATAGAACATGCTTTCAAAATTAGAAAAGAAAATATTGAAACCATTTGCTTTGCTAGTCTTCACATAATTTTTTCTTTTTTCTCCTATGCTTTTGTATTTAATGTGAAAATATAAGTGAAATACTTTTGACTGTGCTTTCATTTCATTGTAATTGTATTCTACTTTATTAAAATTAGAAATTTAATGATTTATCTTTTATGGCCCGAAATCCAGAAAATCCTAAAATCCACACAAGCCATGGTCCCAAGCTGTGCAGATTTCTGGCTCTCTACTGTATTCACAATCTCATAAACTGCTATATATATTCTTTATAATTTTTTACATATCAGTTCTAATGTTTGACAAAATTATTTTAATAAGGATTAAAAATAATAAAACTCTTAAAACTACTCAGTATTAGCAGAGTACGTGGTTGAATTTTGGCTGAATAAAGAGTACATCTCTAGTACATAATGTAAATATTTGAAATGAAACTCATCTAAAGCTTTTTAGGGTATAAAATAAACTACAAACTTGCATATTATATAAGTATCAATGTATGCAATGAATAATGTATGATTAAAAATTAATTCTTTTTTTTATTCCATTATAAAGCCTTCGGTTACAACTGAGCTGCATAAGCAAATACAAATTTGTTATTCATTTAACTATTTCCATGAGTTCGTAAGACTGTCATGCTGTAGTATGGTGTTTACATATTTCGAGTGAAAAAATAATGTTATTGTATAAAAAGTAAAATCATTTGTAGAGAAAAAATAATAATTTAGATGAAATTAATATGAATACAAAAGACTTCCTCTTAACCAGTCCCCATTTAATCACTTTAACTGGCCATAATTGATTTAAATACAAATAATAAGTTTTTTAAAAATTACAACCATAGTAAAAGAGACAGGTTTTTCTTTTAACGACTTTATGTCATCATTCAAATGTATTCGTGAGTGCCATGAGAAAATGGTGAGAACTGAAGTGATGTGAGATGAAGACATGGAGAAATGGTTGGCCGCTGACAGGGAGCTTTAGCAAGAAACTGTCAAATTGGAGCCTCTTACTGATGCGTTTCACTATAACAATGACTGATTATGATCCAACAGCAACCTTATCGATATCAGTCATTGTTATTGTGAATAATTTAAAAAATAACTTTTAAAAAAGACTTTCCTCTTAATCGAATGTAAAAGCTTATGTAATAAATTGACACATTAATGAATTTCTATCATTCTCCGCTTAACCGTTTTTCACTTACCTGGCTTACCCCCCCCCCCCCTTCCCATTTGGGCCAGTTAAGAAAGAGTCTACAGAATGACACAGTGAACTACCCAGAGAAAACTCCATCCAAAAAGTTTAACTTGAATATTTATTGAAAATCAGTAAATTCTTACAAAGTCATTGGATGGCAAGGAGGCAGGGAAGAATGGCACAATTTGCTGCCTACCAGTTGCTAAAACTGGAGCTAAAATGAAAGTCCTTTAGTAATGAAGCAATTAGACTTAGCCCACAAATGCAACTATGCAGCGCTAACATAAATATGCCAACAAACAAAAAATAAGCACACACATTCGGAGCAGTTAAGAATAAATTAGTGCATTAATTTAAAAAACCCAAATAATTAGGCACAGGAATTTAAAGAGGTTACCAAAACGTGTCGAAGAATATTGCCAAGATCCAACCATGGGAAACTGCTGGCCTTAGCAAAAATTGACAGCCTTTCCTAAAAGTTAACGGCTGCAAAAATGAAATTCTTTTTAACGTATTGAATAAAAATGAGCATTTCTGCAGTCATAAACCACAAGTGCTGAAATGCTTAGAGCGATGTGGGGGGCTGCATGTAACATGTACACATTGTACAAAATGCCAGACTGTGGTTGTATACAAGTGCCGAAAAACAATGTGATGATGGCTTCACAGCTGGCATTTTGCATTTCAAAAATATTCTTTCATTTAACATATTTTCTGTCAATTTACTGCTTTGAATTCATTTCTTTGTCTCTTTGGAGACCCCCCCCCCCCCTCCTTCAAAATATAAAATAGTGATATAGTATATTTGTAATTTTAATTGTTCCTGAAAATAATAGTTATGATTTATCTCATGGGTGTTTACCAAGAAACTTGAACCTGATATAAATTTTAAAATTAATAAATTATTCTGTAATCCTTAATGGCTGTGCTGTGAATAGAAATACAATAAAACCTTATTAAGTGGAACTTGTCTTAAACTTCCTTGACCAAAAAATATTTCCATATAGAACTTTGCACAGACACTCACCTGACTTTGTGGAATTATTTTGAGTGCATTATGTTTCCATTTAAGACAAGTTTTACTTGAAATATTTATATACCACTGTGACAATTACATAACCAGACTAGTCTCAAAAATTAACTTTATTTAAAAAAATTATAAAAATATCTTTTAGCCCCCTTCTCAACATATTCCACTTCCCTATCAATACATCACCGCATATAAATTTTCCACTGATCAAAGCAGTGCTGTGGGCCATTAGGTGTCACCTTCTTCCGTAAGTTTGCCCTTTTTGCTTTCACCTCTTCTTCAGACTGAAAATGTGTTGCCTCTAATGCACTTTTCAGGTTTGACCAGAGCGTTCATCCTCTTCAAAAACCTTCCAACTCCCCGAAAATCGCTTTTGCCATTCAAAATTTGACTATGTGACATGTAATTATCTCCAAACACCCCTTTAACAATTTAAAATATTCAGTTGGAGATTTTTTTTTAAATTTCACTAGGAATTTCAAATTTATGCACTGCACGATTTTTAAGCTTATTTATGATTGCAGCACTTAATTGTTTTAGTTTTATTAAATAACTATATAACAATATGTAAGTAGCGTTTTTAACTCGGGCTCTCATTTTTAGATGATGGACTTGTCTATTCTGATAATGGTTTTCCAATGACTGCAGCGTCATTTATGATTCAAGAAGGAAAAGTTGACATAGATGAAGATGATGACATTCACGGAGAAGGTTAAAATATATACTGACTATATTTAAAACATACTTTTTTTTTTTTTCCTGATATTGATTTCCATTAGTTTTTCTGTATTCATTCAGATTGTTCATTACAAAATCATAATTATCGCTGAACTACAATTTATGCCAAAATTAGTACTCTATTCATGTAATTATATAATTTTATGCTTTGCTGAGACTATTAAATCTCTATTTGAGTCATCAATATTTTTTCCTCTCCTTCCATAAATTGCTGCATGATATTGCCAAATTAGTCTGTTTTGGAGTTTTATTTATTTTTAGTAACAAAGTTGTCAAACTCTACTGCTTAACATGTTTTTTGTTTTTAATCTTTTTAACTAATATTAACTTCGAATGCTGTTCTACATCAACAAATTTAAGTCATAATGGAATCAAAATGCAGGCATGTTTCCATATTTAAAAACATTAAAATTTACCTTAAAATTCAATTTAAAAATAAAGTAAAAACACATTTAACTGTCATTAACCATCCCCAGATTGCTATCTGTTCTTAAATTTCCGTACCTCATATGTGTCTCAAAATAAGCTAGTTTAAAAAAATTGTAACATTATGTATGTGTGAATGATCTTTCAGTTACTTAAGACTTCAATGCCTGCACATATTTTAAGCTTTTTCTCTACAGTCATGTAGATTTTAAATTACCTTCATATTTTATATAGAGAATGAAATTGATGAAGAGGAAGCGATGAATGAAGATCAGTTTGAAGATGCTGAGCAGTAAAATTATGTTTTAAACATTTGTATTTTCATGTCTTTCGTATTTGCACATTGTGATACATTAAATTTTCATTTCATAAATTTTTCTATTGTATTTTCTTTCTAAAAGTAGGCTGTTTGAATAACACTAACATGGATTACATACTTTGGAATATCTGCGAAGACTCATTTACATAGCGCAGGTAGTAGTTGGTTAAGTACAAATATTTTCAGTTTACATCTTTCGTTTTCATTAAATTAGATGCCAAAAATAAAGATCTCCTCACCCCTCCTTTTTTTTAGATTCATACACTCCAGGATGTTGCTTTTTTCCCTTCTTTTTTGCATTTTACTCAGTTCATAAATAAGTGGAGATAAAAATGACTTAAATAATTTTTAAAATCAGACAGAAAAAAGTGTATTTATGGTACCAGTAAAAAGTAAAATTTGCAGGTGCTATCAATCGTTTCTATTCCTAAAAATCTTCACAGCATTATTTATTGAATTTATTGCTTTTTATAAATATACTTTTCACACTTCGGACATTGTAATAATGTGTAATTTTTCAATAACTCTTAGCTCTTTATTATTTATTAAGACCATTTCCCCACAACCCAAGAAGTACCAATAAACACTACTTCAGATCTAACTCAGGGTGGTTACAGAATAGGCAATTCCATAAAAATACCCCAAAATCGGAGAACTTTCCATTTTTCCCTTCACAATGTGACTGCTTTATTGCCAACAGGCAAATTGTAGCCAGAAGTGGATGCCATTGTTTGATAGAATGCAGAATCTTACAGTAGCAGACATTCATACTAACCCTATTGCAGAGAAAAAAAGAATGTGTCATAGCACACCAATATGTAACTAAATTTTGTATTTGATATACTATACAGGATGTCCCAAAAAAGGTGGTAACGGGTTTTAATTCTTTATCTATTAGAGATAAGTGGGCTGTGTAAAACGAAAAAATGTTCAAAATAAGATCGTAAATAAGGCTCCATTAAGGAAAAATTCCTCTTTTTAATTTTCATAATGTTATACTTTTCAAATTTGTCTATGACCCCCGTACAAAACAATTTCAGTTAGTAAAATGTGCCCCATACACTCATAAGGTGACATATTTAATTTGGGAATTATACCTTAAAAAGTGTCAGAGATATGAAGATACATTTAACTCTGACTTAAACCACTTTTCCATGGTTCTTGAAGAGAAAAAAAAATCGCGTTGAGTGATTGCATTTCAGGGGTCATACAGAAATTACAATAAACGTTTACATTCAAAATCATGTATAGTCCCCAATCATCTTTCTTTATCTTGGCGACATTGTATGATGAAAGGCTCAAATTTGGTACATCACCTCATTTGTTTATGAGCACAATTTACTAATTGGGAATGTTTTTGTATGGGGGGTTGTATACAGATTTAAAAAGTATAACTTTTTTTGTGAATGAACAAGAGGAATTGTTTCTTATTTTGAACATTTTTTCAATTTCCACTGTCCATAATCTCCGATAGATAAAGAATTAAATCCCGTTACAATCTTTTTCGAACACTGTATATTTTTAAAATCAGACATAAAAAAATGTATTTATGGTACCAGTATAAAGTAAAATTTGCAGGTGCTATCAATCTTTTCTATTAGTAAAAATCTTCACAGCATTATTTATTGAATTTATTGCTTTTTATAAATATACTTTTAACACTTTGGAAATTGTAATAATGTGTAATTTTTCAATAATTCTTAGCTTTTTATTATTTATTAAGACCATTTCCCCACAACCCACAATGAACACTACTTCAGATCTAACTCAGGGTGGTTACAGAATAGGCAATTCCATAAAGATCTGAATATTAGTATACATTTAAAAATTAATAATTCACCCTGTATCTATTGAAACTCGCTAAGTAATGAATGAATTTTGTAAACTTTTGTATTAATTGACAAGTGCAGTTTCAATTTGGCATAGACTTTTAAATTCAGTATACATTTTGAATTGTTGGTATATTTAAGTCGTAACAGGTGTGTGGTATTAGGCCTGTTCAATTGTTGCAAAATACTGATCTGATAATTCCGTTGAATAATTATTTTGTTACAGCAAATTAAGAAAGATATAACATTACCTGTAATATTTATGTTGTATAACCTGGAGGATAGAAGTCAAGATTCAGAAAATTTGCAGGCGGGCAATGGCTAGAGCTTGAAATTTTGAGTTGCTTCTCGCGTTTTCTTTAATAGTGTACAACTTAATATAAATTTTTAAAACGTACATTCCCAGCTTATATAAATGATAAGGAAAGCTTTCTTAAAATATACAACTAAGAAATTATTCTTACCAACTATTTTCCAATTACAAAAAATAACACACTACTTGTCAGTATGTACAGGGTGTCTGAAAAACACTGACCTAGGCTTTTATTCCATAAATATTGACCATGGACATGCACGATAAATTGCGAAGCTATGTAAAGAGAAGGGGCAGAATTTTGTGGCGTTGATTAAAATTTTCAGAGGATTAAATCTTAAAAAAACAAAATTTACATTTTTAGAGGGTCCTGGTATAAAAAAATTCCCTGTGCCCTGTACATGAATCAGGTAAATTACAAAATTTCAGCTAATCATTTTTTACGAGCTACGATCCTGCCTTTGTGGAAAACATTCTTCTGTGGTATCCCCCTAGTACTTTTTAAAAAGCCCCATGTTTTGTAGTTCACTCTCAAGAATGAAGAAGAAAAAAAAAAAAGTGAGGCAGCTTTCTTTTATTGGAAAATAGATGCAGTTTTACTTTTTAGTGTTAGTAGAATTGCATTGTTTCTCTCTTTTCACCTTTGACAGGGTTTCTACAGACCTAGAAAAATCAGGGAAATGCAAGAAAAATTGAATCTTGCAGTAAAACCAAGAAAATATTTGCCGTTTGCACCTAAGTATAGAAATTGTTTTATTTTCATTTTCTCATTCAACCTTATAATTTTTAAATGTGTTCTTTATGAGCCTATCTTGTGCAGTTGAAATAGGCTTAATTTTATCCTAAATTATTATCAAACAGGGTTTTCTTAGAATCCAGTGATGTCAAATGAGAATCTTGTATATATTAATTTCATATTATTATTTGTAAAATTAAAGTGGGGGGGGACAAAATATATAAAAAATTATTAATTAAAGTATTTAATGTTTAAAGTAGAAACACAAAATTCGGGAAAGCATGCTAAATAAAGTCTGGGAAGAGCGTGATATATGCCAGGGAAGCAAAAGCTGTGAAATCTGCAGAAACCCTGTTTGAGCAGGGACTGACCTACTAATATTATATAAGCCACTTTAAAGCTGTCATTGTAATTGAATAACAGGCTTTATATATGTGATTGATTTTCTTTCCTGAATTCTCTTAAAGCATTTATAAATTGAAATTTATTCAGTATTTTGTTAACCATTTTAATTGGCTAACATTTAAAGAAAACAAAAATATACAGCCTGTATTGTAGCCAAAATTTTTGCTTTTGCATGTTCATTCTTGATTGAGCTCGTGCTTTACTAACTTATCAATAATAACAGAAATGTTCCCTTCATCATACTCGCTCTCCACTTCATCCAAATCGATTGAGCAATCTTGCCTTTCTCTGACTTCTCCTGTAAATGGACCGCCCACGCACCTCCAGCTGAGTAATTTGGGCATTGACAAAGTGGCGGGGCTCTCTAGGGTGCGTATCAGTCTATCGAAAGTCATGTGGGCTTTGCCTATACCATACATGACTCGAGTGAGCTTTTTGAGGGATTTTTTCTTTTTATAATCGTCACTCGATTCAATCATTGTGTCATAGGCAAGTTTGAAACATGTATCGGCCTTTGAATACTGTCTCTAAAAAATAAAAAAGTACTTACGTTACAAAGGATTCTTTTCAGCGATGTAAAAAAAGAATAAATGTAAGGGAAATATTATTAGGTTGTAACGAAAGTTTCCCGCCACCGCAAACATCGTCAGCACACAGTTCGCATTGGCGTATTTGCTCCTATTTTGTCAAACGATTTTTGGCATTTGAAAGAAAGAGGCTTACTTTATAACACTGTGTTGTGAAATCTGTAAAAAATATAGTTATCATTAAGTATAAGGTGTCCCAAATGGAACTATCACTCTAGAGGATTAGAACCATCATTTACTTCCACTTGTGTTGCAAAAAGTCAGCTACAGAATATCAACAAATTATGAGTACAGCTTTAAGTACTATTGTTGTATCCTGTGACACTGTGCAAGTTTGGTACCGAAAGTTCAAAAACAGTTATCTAAGAAGTTAGTTTTTCAGGCAGATATGGCGGAAAACTTTCGTTACAACCTGATAATATTCATTCGAAATTCTGCTCACTTTAGACGTTTCTATCTGCCCTAGACTTATGGCAGAAAATATGAATGGAATATCAAAGGAGTGCTCTTTGGCTATTTCTTGACACATTTTTAAGACTGCAACTGATTTTTCCAAATTTCTAGTCTTCTTAAGAACCTCTGATATTGCAAAATATCCTTGACACATGCCATATTGATCATTGCATTTCTCACTGAGTTCAGCATACAATTCAAAGCTCTGAAAAAGAAAAGAATAAAATTAAAGTATAGTACAAAGATCAGCTGTTTGTATATTTTTATACTGCAATATTTCATTACATTATAATCGACGTGGTTTCTGTTTTGCTCTAATTTAAATAAGCTATATTTGTTTGAATTTGAAATATTATTCCTTTTTTGCAGTTACATTATTACATAATACAAGACCCTGTGTACAGATTATGGTATGCTAGCTAGCTTCTTAAATAGACTCCTCCATGAATAAAGGTCTTGAAAGTTTGAGATCCAGTGGCATGTCTTTGGGGTGTATGGATCATACTGGGTTCTTAAATTTGTGTGTCTCTGAGAATTTAAATACTCCTGTGCTCTAATATTTCAATCCGGGGTTTTTAAAAAAAGGAAACCGTAAAAAATGCAATTCAGAATGTAATGATTTATCTTTTATAACCCGAAATCCACAAAATCTGCACAAGACATGGTCCCAAGCTGTGCGTATTTCTGGCTCTGTACTGTACTTGAAAATAGAGAAGGGAGAATCTGTATTTTTTTAATCATAAAATTCTTAGATGATAAAATTCTTGTGACCTTCAGAGCTGATTCATCCTCGTTAAATTTCATCTGTGCTTTTCCCAGTAATGCTTGACAAACTGCTTGAATTTCTAGATCATCTCCTGTAGAAGAAAAAATCAACTGTAAGGTGGTTCCTGTTTTTGACAGGTTAAAAAAAAAGTTTGTGAAATTGAAAATTATTGGTTTAATCTTCACTCGCAATTAAATTCTTACATTGAATTATGTAGAGCATATATGGTCCCTATCTTTTGATCCAGCTAGCAGGACATTTTAAATTCACACTCAAAAAATTGTAAATATTCTCAGTTGTGCTAATAAAGACCACAATATTATTCAATGCCACTCAATAATCAATATAATATTATTCTGATTCATAACTTTAGCATTGTTCTTTATAAATATATGCAGTAAACCGCATCATTATTATTTTTTCACAACTACCTACCTATATACAGTCCATATTAAAAGTTGAAAGTTTAGCTCACTACCTTTCGAAGGTTGCTCATACCTGATGCTAATGACTAAATCTTGTTTGTCATGTATAAATGTGAAATACTAAATCAAAGCAAACATGCCTTTTTTATCTTGTGCTGAAAATGCTCTCGCTAGATTTGTTGATAAGCTGCATAGACAGAGGTGGGGATGCAACACTTTAAATTTTAAAAAATCTTTATAATCTAATCTAAGAAATTCTGCTTCTTGGGAAACCCTCAAAGTTTTATTGCCATGTACATCATTGGTTATTTGGTTATAGTATTGTTGCAGAATACTTTGCAAATTACTGGGTTCCTCGTTCTAAAGTCCAGTGGGTGTAGAAAATTCTAGTAAAGAGTCCACTTGTCAGGATGAAAACTAATTTTATTGGTTTTAGAACTCCGTTGAACAATCAGCTGAACAAAATTCACAAGCACAGTCAGGCAGTAATGTGCTTTTAACAGTCCGCTTAGATCAGAAGCTTTTGCAAATGCTGTATTTCCCACATAAAACACTTCCACAGCCAAAAATTCAGTGGAAATATACGAGGGATTTCGTAAACAGTCCCTCAAGACTCAGCAATGAGTTGAGTGCTACGCCCCTGTCTTTAAGTGCTACGCCCCTGCTATTAGGCATATTAATGCAGAAAAACACTACAAGGCCCATTGAGAGAAATGTGCCAAATAACCGAAATGTCACCAAGCTTGGCAACATTTGGCAAAATATTGCCGGATTTGGCACCAAAAGTGAGGTTAGCGAAGGCCTACGATCCATATTTCTCGAGATTTCTAGAAAATGCTAGAGAACTTTAAAACTCTCGCGTTCTAGTTAACTGATTTTGATGCAACAAAAAACAAAATTTAACTATTTGAAACGTAGAATACAAATTTTAAACCCCAGAGCAGCAGGTTGCCCCGAAAATTCGGAGCATTACTGTCTTTCAGATGCAGCTTTTATCTGCAATACTATGTCCTCTCACGTTTAGCCCAGAAATCGGATAAGACACTGAACATGGTAGATGACTGAAGTGACAAGGGCCTGTTGGGCGGCTATCAATCTAAAAGTCTGGAGCTTTAGTCGGTTTCTCCAGATGTAATCTGAATATGCATTCAAAAGTCCTCCACCCAAGGCAGATGTCCCTCATGTAGGCTTGCTGTAGCTCATAAACAATTAGCAAAGACATACAATATAGAAATTGACTTAAGAAATATTAAATAAATTGTGCACCAATGGGGCCCGACCAGTGGCCGAGCCAAGGGCGGCTCCAGGCTGCATTTTCGGAGGGGGCCATTGAACTTTTTAGATAGCCTATAAATTGTTTGAAATGCCAATTGAATGTGAGGAATCGTAAAGTATACGAATCAAAAGTTCAAAAACCATAAGTTCGGAGGGGGCTATGGCCCCCTCGCTGGAGCCGCCCTTGGGCCGAGCACTTAACACTATCAACTGAGAAACGGAAAGTGCCTGGTTCAAACCCAGGTCACGTCCGTCAACAGCCGTTCAGTTTTCTGTGATTTCTCCCGAAATTTCGTGTAAATATGGGTTAGGTCCCCTTAGAAAGACCCCCATGGAAGCAGCCCCAACTGCTCTCAGCCTAGATTCCCAGTGTAGATCTTAACAACAGATGGCACACCATCAACAATATGACGCACACATCCTTCGATGACGTATGGAACGCCCTCCACTACTCGGAGAGATGGAAGACGAAAGGCGACAGTTACAAAAGAGGAGGATAAAACTCCTTGGTTTCAACAAATGACGACCACGGCAGTGGCTGAAATATATTCTTAAACAGCTTTAATGGAGGCTTACCTTTCATCGACATTTCTGCAGCTTTTTTGAAAAACTTGAGAGAAATTGACTCCCTTGCACTTATGTAATCACTTTCTTGTTCCAGATACTTGGTTCCAAGTTGGTGGTATATTCTACTGAGACTTTCGAACAGCGTTTTTACTATTGGATCTGTCTCTGCGAGAGAATTTTTATGAACAATCCGGAGAGCTTTCTTCAAGACTTTTAATGCAATATCTGCATTTCCTAAATTATGAAAATACAGTAATTTAAAAATTATTTTTGATTAATGACACTTTTGTTATATGTCTCAAGTGGAATACACTTCCTTCTCTACCCAATCATATGAAAATTCGCTGTTAACCCTTAGAGGCGCAACCCTTTCCCAATGCTGAAAAAAGGGCAGCCGTTGCCATCGCTCGACTTAACTACCAGCAAGGTGGCGGATGAACGTTTCGATCGTCCGCCCTCTTGCTGGTAGTTAAGTCGAGCGATGGCAGCGGCTGCCCTTTTTTCAGCATTGGGCAATCTATCCAGCTGTTTTCGCATTCTTTCATTTTTCAGCGGATGTCAGTGCTGTTAAAAATAATCGTGACCATTTTTTTTTAAAGGGAAATGACGTGCTAAAGAGTAAAGGATTCTCGTGGAGCTATGTCACCCGCAACTGTTTTTATAGAAATAAAATCTATTCTTCATGACTGGCAACAGTCAAAACGTCAGAGTTTGGTGTTCCCAGAGCGGGAACACTGCGCGTGAAAGGGTTAAACGATAAGAATTTGTATATTTTAATCAAGGCTTACTCATCATTTTATAAATTGTGTACTTTACACAAAATTTTTTGAAAAATTCCTGTTCTGCGAAATAAAAATTGCTTTTGTATAAATTTTGCCTTGAATCCACAAGATTCCTGGACCTGATTATCACACAGGCACTTGGAAAACATGCCCCGGGAACTACATGTAGATAACGGATAAAAAATTGAGTTTAGACTACATCTTTAAAGAATGGTGATTCACCTATTTATAAAGACGGCCCTAAAAGATTTTCCATCCTTTTCTTTTAATTCAATTATGCTACATATACTTGAGACAGCGACAAATAGTGAAATAAGCACCTAAATACTTAATAGATTTTTCAGAACATTTAAACCTTAACGGAAATTTTCTCGCACCCTGCAATTCTATATTTTACTGAACAATTCAAAAATCGAATATCAGGGAAATCAAATACTACATTATCTGTTTTGTTAGCACGAAATCAGAACTTCTTGGTTACTGTTTATCAATCCTGAATGTTTTTGTGGAACAAATTGAGTAAATGTAAATTTTAATGAGTCCTATGGTGGCAAATAAAATCCGTAAGAATTTCAAACTTTTATTTCTTAGTTTCTGTGGGCGATGATTTAAAAAAAAAACTGAAGGCTTATTTGCAAATCATTTTTTAATGTAGACTTTGTGTATTAACAAGTATGATTTAAAAAAGAAAATCGGCTTCAAATTACTTTACCATAACGAAAAATTATTCCCATTCTAAATTACTAGGGTTTGGCAAATTCTTGTCATATGTAGCAGATATCGCCAAGTTGAGTTCAACCATGTAGACTTATTTTTTTATGCCCAAACTGGGGGATAAATCGCCGAAATAAGACCAACTTTTGACACATGCCAATACCGTCAAGCCTTTCTTAGTTATATCGGTTAACCATTATTCTCATTGAAATCATCGTTCCAGCTTGACAAGATGACTTGCTTCGAAGTCCTCTTGTCTTTTTGACAGAGCACGGATCTCGGGTAGGCTATTGGCTAGCCAGAGAATAAGGAACAACAACCATTGATTAGCTGTGAAAGAAAATTATTTTATAGATCGCATTTATAAGAAAAGTGCGACAAAACAATTTTGTACTCCTTCTAGATTTTTTTTTTTTTTTTTTAGATCTGCCACTGCGTAATAGTAATGCTGTGCCGGAATTACACATCACAGGTCCCATTAATAAAATGCCTCCAAGCTTGATTACTTTTTGACGGAATATCGGCAAATTTGGCTTTTTTTAAATAATTCACCAAAACAACCCAGCTTGGCCATACTGCCAACCACCATGTTATCGTATGATCAGATCCGTATCTTATAAAGGTCCTTCTCTCGTAGTCTAGTTAACCAACTTACATGGAACAAAATGCAAAATTTAATTATTTCACACGTGATTTTAAAGCGCAGCTGGTCTGGAGTTCTGGTCGTTTTTTTCCAGATGTAACGTGAATACCCATTAGAACCCGTTAAAACAGTGGTTCCCAACCTTTTAACACTGTACCCTCCAACAAAGAATAACTTACGACCCTACTAGCAATTTTGCTCGGGCTACCACGGGCCATGTAGCCAGCCGATGATGGCCCGCGCAAAATTGCTGGTACGGGATGGCGTTGGCCGCTCTCTCCTTGCATGATGCACAGATCGCATGTCCCGTACGTTCTTACAGAGCAAGCAAATCGTTACCTCGGTTTTCTTCAATGAGAGCTTGTTGCTGCATGGAAGTGATGGCCGATTGCACGTCCACCGATGCACTGGAACCGCCGGGGTGGCTGGAGTCGTAAAAGTACGCTGCCAGCCAGTGATACCCTTCCAACTCTTGAAAGTACTTTCCCAGATTCATCCTCGATTGATAATTTCCTTCAACAATGCCTGAAATCATAAATTAGAAAATATGCCAAATGCACAAATCAGGGGAAAGAAGGTTAAGTACATGAATGTTTCATGTCCATCGCATGTATGCGATATTATTCATTCAACTCGGGTCTGATGATACCTTTGCCAGAGTTGCCAACTCTCCTGATTTAGGTAGGAGACTCCTGATTTATCATTGATCTCCTGCCAACCTGATTTAGGATACATTTCTCCTGATTTTTATCATTCATCATCACATGAATAATGCGATTTTTTGAATTTGAAATCTTTTTCAAAGTTTTGTCGTGGGAAGGAACCCTTCTCAGCATTTTCCCCTTTCCTGCAATCAAACTAGCTCCAGCACTACGCATGTGTGACATCAAAAAGTTCCGACTTCACTGACAAATGTATAATAGTGGAAGAAGTGCAGCTTCATGTTCTAAAGCATTAAAATTTCTATCTTTTTCCATCACTCTTAAAAATGATTATAATTCGTTTGACATTGTTTTGTTTAATCCTCCAATGCCTTAAGAGTAAATTTTGTATTTTTTCGATTTTTTACTTGCTTTATACTGTATGCGGTAGAATTTCATCTTTGTAGATTTCGTATGCGTGGTCTTGGATACATATGCAAACGATAATTACATACATTCCGTTTGCAATAATTTTCAAACTCTTGTCACAATTTTTATGAGTATGTTAAAACCGGAAAAAAAATTATTCTTTTAACTAACTGCTCTAATCTTTTAATATTCTATTGACATTTCTTTCTCTAATAGTCTAAATATTTTAACCAAATTATAGCTTTTAAAACAAATATTTGTCAAGAATAAATCTAATCCATTGCAATATTCAGTGATAATAGAATTTATCCCCCTCCCCCCCCCCAAAAAAAAAAAAAAAAAAAAAAAAAAAAACGATAGAAGGATAAAGAGAGAAAAAGGCTTTTTCCTCACACTCTGACAATTTAAATACTTGTATAAAATGCAGCAGAAGCAAATCAAATCAATCAGTTAGCTAGCTTATAATATTTTTGATGACCAAAAAATATCTTTTCATGAAAAATTTTATTTTTTTTACAAATGCAGAAGACAACTTTTTAAAAGCATAGGCTTTAGTAAATTCAAGTAATTTTGTTTTTGTTGCAAAATTATACCTATGCTCTAGATGTCTAGATTACACGCGAATACATTTTGATTAATAGTACAATTTATCCGTGAAAGCAATTTTACATGTCTTTTCAAAATTACAAAGACATTAAAATACACAAAATTTCGAAGAAAGAGCGCCAAATAAAAGTATTTAACTCATAACGTCTTTATTTTTTATTTTAGTTAAAATTTAATGTAATTTATAGATGCCTTTTTATATACATAAATGTTGTTAATTTATATCAGATTTATTCTTCTAATTAAATAAAATTTTTTAGTCATATTAGATAATTTGAGTAGGTTCGTTTTATCGGATTAAATTAATTGGGTGGGGAGCTATCGTAGCCGCGAGGTCCCGTTCTAAAATACTGCGTTTTGAGGTTTTCCCGCAGTTCAAGCTCGGGTCTGATAAAATTTTAAAGAGTTCGGAGAAAATGTGAGTAACATGGATTTCGGTTACATTTACTCGTCACATATTTAATAAGAGATAATTTTCTGAGATATTATGTTCGAAAGGGTGTCCCTTTCGGAGACGGCGCGCCGATGCGATGCTTGACGCGTCGAGCCGCCCCTGGCAGTAGCTTGTCAGTAATTCCGAATTCTTGCCATCAAAAACGAAACGTAACTTTAATATTTAGTAACAAACGCTACAAATAGATAACCCCTTTTTTGAAGTCGCATTAAAATAATAGTAATTGAAGAGTTTTCAAGAAAACACTTGGATCAAAAATCACGAAAATGGACTAACAGAACAATATTGTGGTTTTCGGTCGATCCTTTTACGCCCAGAAGCCAATTCACTGAAAATCTGAACGTGTTATGACGCGAGAATGCTTCCATGGTTCTATAGAAGTAATGCATGTGAAGGAAGTTTTTATTTTATTTTTTTAATCTTAACCCTTTGAGGCGCAACCCTTTCCCAATGCTGAAAAGAGGGCAGCCGTTGCCATCGCTCGACTTAACTACCAGCAAGTGGGCGGACGATCGAAACGTTCATCGCGTGCCCCAGATCGAGAGACCCTTTTTTGAAGACAGCTGGCTGTGCCTGGCACAGCCAGCTGCGTCCAAAAAGGGTCTCTCGATCTGCGACACGCGATGAACGTTTCGATCGTCCGCCCTCTTGCTGGTAGTTAAGTCGAGCGATGGCAACGGCTGCCCTTTTTTCAGTATTGGGCAGTCTATCCAGAAGTTCTCGCATTCTTCCATTTTTCAGCAGATGTCAGTGCTGTTGAAAATAATCGTGACAATCTTTTTACGGGAAAGGACGTGCCAAAAAGTTAAGGATACTCGTGGAGCTATATCATCCGCAACTATTTTTATAGAAATCCAATCTGTTCTTCGTGGCTGGCAACAGTCAAAACGTCAGAGTTTGGGACACTGCGCGTTAAAGGGTTAATGGAAACTTGGGACAAATGCTATATTTATTGAGAAACCCTTCCATTGCTTTCTAACCTTTTCTCGTGGCCTCTTCTGCATCTTTCAAATTTTTTGTTATGTACCGAAGATGTTCCGGCTCTTTGCTGAAGTCCTTTGGCATTGTTTTTTCGAGCCCTTGCTCAGCTTTCTCTCTTACTCGTTTGTTCAGATTCATTAGCTTGAAGATCTCCTCGAAAGAGTGCACGTAGCCATCTTGTATTAGTTCTGTGCACGTTTTTTGGCCTGCATCGTACATGTACCTACAGAAAGATTGTAGAAATTTAATAGCTTTGTTAGATTGGCACCAAGGGCGAATCCATGGGGGAGGCTGAGGGGGCTGTAGCACCCCTTCCGAAATCTGAGCCATTACTTATCCTGCAGTTGGAATTTGGCTTACAATTCGATACACAGCCCCCAACCCCCCCAACGGAAGTAAAATCCTGTCTACCCCACTGATTGGTACTGAAATAAAAGTAATTATCTTTGTTTTGAAAAGGTTTAAATTGATTTTTTACTTCCAGAGGACGAAAAAGACTCAAAAGGAGAGCATAGCAAACAAGTAGCTACAAGAAAAAAAAAAAAAAAAAGATATGGAGGGAGAGCCAAAAGGCTTTTCTTGTTGACATGTTTCGTCCCATAGCGTAATCCTAAAGGGGGAAAAGTAATAGAGGAAGGGCGATTCCACTTTTGAAAAAAATTATCCAAAATATGTATCATTTGTTGTAAATTTTTCTTAAAAACGTTAAATAAAATTAATTAAAATCACAAATCTTTTAATTGCTTTTTAACGTTAATTTATCTTATGGTATGTATAATTGTTGATGTAAAAACAAAGTAATTTTGATCTACAGTATACCGTTTCTTTTTTCTTTTCTGGACTCTTCAAACAAAATGACTGTGTATTCTATTTCTTATGAAATTTGCACTTATTCAGCATTTATCGTGGAATTCTTGAGCGCACCCAGCTAAAAAGGACGAATTCAAACGCAGAAAGGGGTATGGGTAGAAAGATGTGCAGAGCTAATCGCGTTGAGCTACGATCTAAGGCAGGGATGGGCAAACTACAGCCCGCGGATAGAATTTTAATTTGCCGGTCCCAGGGAAATTAAAAGAAAATATATATTTATTTATTATATATCCATACTAGCCGCCTCCGGCGACCAGTTGGTTCGCCATCTTAATAAATCTTGTTCGGAGAGACTCCTGTTCTTCACCGGCTTCCTTGGCACTCAAATCTCTCAGATTCTGAATGGAATTTAAAATTAAGATGGTTACAAACAGGGACGGCCCTACGGTAAGTGTCGTCCTTGCTAATGTAAAACAGACGCCCCCTTTTATGCTACTTAGTTTTTGAGTTCGAAATGACGCCCCTTCGAAGCCGGCGCCCAGATGCGTTGCTTACCGCGTCGGGCCGCCCCTGATTACAAAAATAAGATGGTTAAATGATAAAAACCTGCAAAAAGGAACAAATTATTTTCGTCTTATATTAATTCTGAAGAGCTTCTGGATGTATTGGCTTTTATCAAAAATGGAAAGGAAACAAAACTAAGAAAATCTGAAACATTTTCAGATTTTAAATACGCACTAAAGCGCTATGTATTAAAAGCGTATTATAATCCATGGGTCTTCCCTATTTTCTTTCCTTATTCCATTAAGTTGGAAAGTATATCATTATTCATGAGTGTGATTAAACACAACTAAAATTGATATTTCTATCCTTTTTCTGGATGTAATACATTAGAAATAGATGGGAAAAGCTGTGCAGAAAAATGCACAATTCGAACTGAAATACAGTTTAAAAACTCATTCAGGTGGATTCATAATTCAAGTAGCAGAAGCAGACGATAAATAGCGCTTGGCGTTAGAATCACATCTCCTCAAAATCGTATATCAACCATTTTATTTGTTGCCAAATTAAAAAGTTGCACGTTTTAGTCTCGGAAAAATCATATTTTTCTTTTGAGTGTAAAACATGTCGTTCCTGCTCTGATTTCACATGCACACGATGTTTTAATTAAAAAATAACCCTACAAATAATGTAAAAAAACATATTCTTTTATTTTTACTTCAAGAGTCTGAATAATTAATAAATTCGCCAAAAATGGCAACCTAGATAGCCAAACTCCCCCTTTTTCCACTGCAGGGTTACAATTGCGAAATGGCGAGAACAAAAATGATCATTTTGCGACACGTTTTATATCGATATCTCCTAAAATAATTCGAATTTCGAAAAAATCGCTTCGAGGTGTGTCGCGACCCGTCTTGGAGAATTTCCGTACAAAATTTGGTAGGTCTACGATCACCCGTTTCGGAGCTACGCGAGACACAGACAGACAAACGGACAGTTTACATCTTGTTTTATTTATATAGATTAAGAATAATGAAGATGGCTTGAAAAAAATGCATTTTGAGTTCGAACGCAGATTTCAAGATTTCAGTGTCATTCAAACAGAATTGGATATTTTTACCATGCTTTACAACGCAAATTGTGAAGCAATCTAACAATCATCTCAAGCAGTTGTTTCTAAATAGGCCACAGTTAGAGTTTTACAAATCACTATCGAAAATAAGTTTCCCAAATTTATGTCTCACCTTCAGAAAATCAGTGCTATGCTTGTTTCATCTTATCTATGTGAACGAGTGTTTTCAACTATGAACCTTAGAAAGAATTCTTTCAGAAGTAGACAGACGGATGAGCATTGAGCCTTGTTCCTTAGAATCAGTGCATCTCACTTCGAATCTCAATATAAGGAAAAAATCTGGAGTGACTCCACTCGACTTTCCGAACACTTACGATTTAGATCATGACCAAGCATTTAAATCAATTTTAATCGATGAATCATTCAAATATATATACCAAAATGAAGCTCAATCGAATGTATCGTTTAAACGCTAGCGCACTTTCAAGAATTTCTCCCCATAGGCTATAATGTAAAAGGAATTTTCGGCGTAGCCCTGTAGAAAAACTATAAGTCCTATACACATCAAAATCGATACCGGTCTTACGATGATTGTTTATAACATGTACACCCAATTTGAGCTCAATCGAATGTACCGTTTAAACGCTAGCGCACTTTCAAGAATTTTCCCCCATAGGCCATAATTTAAAAGAAATCTTTGTCGTAGCCCTGTAGAAAAACTGTAAGTCCTATACACACCAAAATCAATACCGGTCTTGCGACGGTGGTTTATAACATATATACCCAATTTGAGATCAATCGCATGCCCCGTTCAGGAGCTATCGTGTTCACTCACATACACACATACATACATACATCTCGTAAAAATAACATAAATGAATTCAGAAGCCCTCTAAACGTGTCAATACACCAAAATCTCGAATTCGAATTTTTTCATGATTACAATACTTTCCTTACATGGTACATGTTCGGAAAGTAAAAAGGAAATCGCAATTTCATTCATCTCATGAACATATTTAAATTGTCATACTTGTATATTGTTTTTAAAATTTTAGAAAAATTTATCTTGGCCCGCTAATTTTTTTTTTTTTTTTCCTGATTTTTGGCCCGCGACCGAAAATGTTTGCCCATCCCTGATGTAAGGTGAAGAAAAGCAGTTTTTGAGCATTACGCCACCATTATTCATTTCCTTTTATCGATAACAAAATAACTCGTTTGCCTCTGATTCTGTAACTGCACAACCTGTAAACATTCCTTCTTCTTTGTATCTTAACCCCAATTTGACTCTGGACTCGTTCAGTTATGCCTGCAGAGCCTTAGTATCGCATGGGCAAATCGGGACTTCGCCCAGGGCCCCCAATACAGCAGTTTCAACCACGTGACCGGCACTAGACTCAACCAATAAAAGCTCGTCTTTGAAGTGACGTCTGTCCACCAGGAACTTGAATGAACCAATAGGAACCTCATATTATTCCACCAGGATAGAATAGTGACGTAATCTGAAACTGCCCTATATCAAATGTTGTTCTGAAATATTCTGATTTATACAAAAATTTTATGAAAAATAAAACAACTTTCATAGATGGGGGCCCCAAAATTCATAAATGCCCGGGGCCCCTGTTGGTCATAATCAGGCTCTGTATGCCTGCTTTATGTCCAAGGGCGTGCTTAAGCTAGGGAAACGTATTGGTATGGGCTCCGGTTTACCGTAAAATACATAAATGAAACAACATCCCCCATCTCGTTGACCAACTAGGAGACAATCCAAGGGGCACCTCGAAGTACAAACGGTAATTTTTTTCGAATTTAATGCATTAACTGCCTGTAGGTTGGTACTTTTACAGCTACTGCTTATATGAGTATTTAAAAAAGTAAATTTAAATTTAACAAGTTGGTTTGTTGAATGAATGGCACTTAACGTATTATCCAGGCCGGCCGCCAAGGCAAGCGATTTTTCGCCTAGATAAATGTAGGACACATGAAATTATTGATGGTGTGGAATACGATTGGCATCAGTTTGCCAGCACAATTGACGAAAAAATAGTTTGGCGGGAATGACCGCCGGGATAATACGTAAGTACCCAATTAATTTTTCATACATTTTCTTGTTGCTGTCATTTTAGTTTTGGTCTATGTTCCGCATCCGGTGCCCCTTGGTTCTGGCGCCATTGTGGGTGATGTTCAGCTGGATTAAAGTACCCTGCCGATGGTAGTTTTGGCTGGCAACCATAAAGAAATGTGTAGAGCTTGACGACGTTTTTTTTTGGAGATATGATAATGCGTCAAATATTGTAAATTGGATATTTTAGAACTCTTGAAAGATCCGAAATTTCTTGCACTTTCGCCCATGCGTAATAGTTATTTTTTATTCTAGCTACTGTATGACGTAAGCTGCTGTGTTGCGTTTGTGCGCATGCGTTTCGTTTTTTCGTGTTTTAACTATTCTAATTTGCTTCAACTTGTCTCGCAAAGGGGCCAGCGCTAGCATATTTTCGAGGGGCCCCCTGAAGCTATGGCCAGACCCACTAATGTTTTTTTTTATTATTATCTCGCAAAGGGACCAGCGTTATCATATTTTCCAGGGGGCCCCCTGAAGCGATGGCCGGACCCACTGATGTATTTTTTGGTCTCGCGAAAGGGCCAGCGTTAGCATATTTTCGAGGGGGCCCCCTGAAGCGATGGCCGAACCCACTGATGTTTTTTTTTGGTCTCGCGAAAGGGCCATCGTTAGCATATTTTTGAGGAGGCCCCCTGAAGCGATGGCTGGACCCACTGATGTATTTTTTGGTCTCGCGAAGGGGTCAGCGTTAGCATATTTTCGAGGGCGCCCATGGAGAACACATGTAAAGTTGACGTCATAAACTTAAAAATAGTCTGGATTTTTTTTTATCAATTATTGGTCTGGAAAAGTCAGGTATTTTTTTTTCAGAAATTGAGTGGCAATCTTGATAATTAAACGCGTTGTATTTGAAGTATGGAATTTCCTACGATAACGATTCGTCTTTATATTGATCGGAATTACTTTCCGATACTATTTTTGAGAAAAGAGAATCTAATTTACGTTCATTTTACTCAATTTTCAAAAAAGTGTGTTACTTAATATATATTCATATAGGGTCCCTTAACTCATGAAAACAACACATTTTATTTAATATAAATTTAACTACTGAACGTAAAAATTTGAAATTTTGCACAGACATGTAATATTACTTTCTGCATCTATTTCCGTCGAAATTTGGCTAGGTCCCTATTCATAATTGTTTTGAATATTAATTTAATAATTCATAATTCATATTCATATTTTATTAAAAATTCTAGTAATAGTGAATTATGTTTGGGTCGTTTGGTTCTAAAAGTAAGAATAAAAATCAGCTTCGTATTATCAATATTGTATTAGATATGAATTAAAGTACGAAATAATATTTTAACATAGGGGGACGGGCATTTTGGGTGCTCAAAACTCTCTCATTTTCAGTTCAAATTGATTGAAATTTGGTATCCGGCGTTAAAATGAGCTAAATGTTTGAAATAGGAAGTGGAATCTAGGGGTTGCTATCGGGGGAAAAAAAGGCACTTATAAAAGTTGTGTTGATAAATCGTTATTTGATTTTTAAAAACTGACAATGTATTCTTTAAGAAAATATTTGTTGCCTTTTAAATACAGCACGCAGGCCAGAAAGGTCCTTCTCATTTACCTGCTAATAGTAACATTAATAATCAGTTTAATAATCAATATGTAAGTGGTGTACCACAGAAATGCGTTGTACCCCCTTTGAATCATTTATGTAATTACCAGTTTTTATGCAATCCTTTGCATGCATGATGCAAAATGGATAAATATTTATAATTGCAAAGTTTCGAAAGAAAAATGAAATAAATGCAAGAATTGTAAGTTTAAATTTATCTAAACTGCACTGATAACTTAAATACATATAAATATAAAAAGACTTTTTTACACAAATCAAGTATTTTGTTTAGGACACTTTTATTAGGAACTACCAAATAGCTCTTTCTTCACATGGGGAAAATCGCTTTATTCATTTATTTTGTTTGAATGGATGAAAGCTTTTATAAAACTTTCTGATGAGACAAAATTTTGCTGAACACTCTATCATTAAAAAAGTCTAGCATAACGAGAAAGTGGGTAGGTGCATCGAAGGCGCAGCTGAAGGAGGAGCGATAACCGGTTACCTCCCACATTGCAACAGACATTTCCCCAACCTTTCGGGAATACTTACATTACACTGAAAATTTTCCGCAAGGTTTTTCAAGACGGGGGAAGTTTAGTTGTATTTTTAAAAAAATTAATGAATGTTTTCTTTTCACATTACTGATGAATTTCGATAAATCTCGTAGTATATCGGGGGCGTTGCTCGTTTAGGAAACAGTAGAATTTTCCCCACGCTTCATGGGGCTTCTTTATTAGGTAAAATACTGAAATAAAATTTAAAAATAAAAAGGGAGAATGATGAAGTACATATAGAAATTTACATTTCGAACATAAAAATTCACAAAAAGATTCTGAAAATTTTCAAGTCGAATGAGGAGATAAAAATATATTAAATGTAATTTTTTTAAGTAACGTTATAGTTGCAGGTGTTCCAATTTGTTGTTTAGCTGGTTTGTATCGATTTTATATTATTTATATTTATATTTTAATTGGTTGATTTGTTCTCCTCAAGTCAGCAATTTATCTTACACTTAGGAAGGGATGGGGGAAGGACATAAATTTTGATTGAACTTTCTGAAGCCGCACCAACACATTTAAAACACCGACAATATGATTAATAAGTTACTAATTCTAATAAATAATTTTCAAATAAATATATAGAGTTGGGAAAAAAAAAAACATGTAGAATTATTAAAAGTGCAATTTGTTTGAAATTAGCCAATTAAGAAAGTAGTTTAGAATTGTTGTTTTGCTTAGCATCACCTATAATAGATAAATTGCCTCACATCTGCTTTAAAAATGGTAAAATTTCTCAAGCAAAATTTACATTGCAACAAAAAATAAATAAATGAACAAATAGTATTGTTTTAGGACGTGTCCATGGAAACTGATAATCTGATTTTTTCATTGAGGGCGGATCCGTGGGAGGAGCAAGGAGGCTTTAGTCCCAGCCCCTCCGTAGAAAATATTGATAAGATTTTGCTTCATTGTGCCACTTTTAAAAGCTTTTCTGATACATGCTTGGTCTTTGGAAGCGTGGTGTAAGCTTCGAATAAGATATTTCTATACGTTAACAGAGTGCTACTAGCAATCGAACAACAAACCCAGAATTATCAAACTCTTTTTAAAATTAAAGTTTTAAAGCTTTAAAATTAAAGAATTGAGCTCCCGTCTGGGAGTACGCTGCGTAGACTCACATCAATCGCCTCGAAGCTAAACAGAACGTCTTCCTCATAAAAATTTGAAGAGGCCATCCCTAGATTTTTAACAAAATAATCCGCAAGGATCTCAATATGAAACCTTCAACCTTCACTAACCGTTCCTTTGCCTGCCTGCCTGATTTTCTATGCTGATGTGTAGTGATTTTGCAGCCCTTTCGGGTAACTTATATAACTTACCCGATATATTTAACTTTCAATAAAATCTTGGATTCTACATACTGGAGATAAGGCGCTCTTGACAAGGTGCTCCATCAAAAAGAAAATTCAGGTTGTCAGTCAGGCGGGCTATCCTATGTTGAGGGACATAAACAAGATTCTAGGACGCCCAATCTGCTGAAAAAATCATTAGTTTTCAAGATATATAAGAACTTGGAAAAATTACACAGGAGCCAGAAAAGGTTACTGAATTGTTATGTAACAACGAAAAGACAAATTTAAAATTACATTGAAAAAGAGCGCATAATTATATAAAGAGATCCTTTTTAATGCATCTCTTGTTTTAAATCAAATGAGTTTAATTTTCTATTCATATGAATCAGCCATTGGAAAACTGTTCCATTCCATTGGAATTCTGTTCTTCAATTTTCCAGGGAGGCGTGTTTGTGAGTTTTTTAATTCAAAATCAAATGAAAGTTTGTTTTTCTCGTGGAGGGCGTGTCACAATTCAGTGTGTGTAGCATCGGGGGCATAGCCCAGAGCAGATGGCAGATTATTACCCACTTTTCAAACCAATGTTTACATATAAATTTACTGTTCAGTTTAAATGAAAAATACAAAAAAAAAAAGGAAGAGAAGAAATATATATAGGGTGTCCAAAAAACATTGACGCCGGTTTTTATGTTTTATATATTCATCATAGACATACATAATTATTTACAAAATTCCAAGAAAAAAATATAGAGTTTTATGGAATCGATTCGAATTTTCAAAAGATAAAATAAAATTAAAAAAAAAAAACAAAAATTAAATGTTTATCCATTACCGTATGAAAAAAAACTCCCAATAGAAAATAATGTCCTTCTAGTCCGTGATCGTCTTAGAGAATTCTGATCTCTACTGTTGGTGCAATCTACTTTGTAATGTTCGCGGAGAACTGCCTATAGCGTTCACCGGCATTTTTTAAGAAACAGATCTACGGTCCAATTAGTGTGCATACGATCTATAAAGTATATTTTATATATGTAAGCACGGTAATATTAATTTCTGGTTTGTCTTCTTAACCCTGCCTCGTTTTTCTTAAGATCGGATCTGCCTTTAGTACTGATGTGTCCGACCTTTTTTGCTTCTGTCCCGGTGCGCTTTCCCCTGTATGGAAAGTAAATATAAGTCTTATCTTCTTTTCATAAATTTACTTATCAAATGTTAACTTTTGAAAGATATGCGTATATTTTTTAATGGACTATCTTTTAAAAAATGATAGTTTAAATGTTTCAAATAATACTAGCGTGCATGCGCTTCGAAGAAATACGAAGACGATAGAAGACAGCTAGCTGTGCACAGAGAAACAATCTAAAAGCTGAAGCATTATACAGTGGAAACTAGTAGTGCAAATTAGTTTACAATTCTTATTTTACTTAGCATCACCTATAATAGATAAAATATACTTATATATGCTTTAAAAATGGTAAAAGTTCTCAAGCAAAATTTATATTAGAACAAAAAATAAATAAATGAACGAATAGTATTGTTTTAGGATTTGTCCATGGAAACTGATTATCTGATTTTGTCATTGAAGGCGGATCCGTGGGAGGAGCAAGGAGGCTTTAGTCCCACCCCCTCCGAAGAAAACATTGATAAGATTTTGCTTCGTTGCACCCCTTTTAAAAGCTTTTCTGATACATGCTTGGTCTTTGGAACCGTGATGTAAGCTTCGGATAAGATTTTGCTGTACATTAACAGACTGCTACTAGCAATCGAACAGCAAACCCAAAACTATGAAACTTGATTGAAAGTTTTAAAATTAAAGAATTAAGCTCCCGTATGGGAGTACGCTGCCAATACTCACATCAAACGCCACGAAGCTAAACAGAACGCCTTGCTCATAAAAATTTGAAGAGGCCTTTCCTAGATTTCTAACAAAATAATCCGCAAGGTTCTCAATCTGAAACCTTCGCCCTTCACTAACCGTTCCTTTGCCTGCCTGCCTGATTTTCTATGCTGATGTGTAGTGATTTTGCAGCCCTTTCGGGTAACTTCCGTAACTTTCGATAAAATCTTGGATTCTACATACTGGAGATAAGGCGCTCTTGACAAGGTGCTCCATTAAAAACAAAATTCAGGTTGTCAGACAGGCGGGTTATCCTATGTTGAGGGACATAATCAAGATTGTAGGACGCCCAATCTGCTGAAAAAATCATTAGTTTTCAAGATATATAAGAACTTGGGAAAATTACACAGGAGCCAGAAAAGGTTACTGAATTGTTATGTAACAACGAAAAGATAAATTTAAAATTACATTTAAAAGAGCGCATAATTATTTAAAGAGAACCTTTTTAATGCATCTGTTGTTTTAAATCAAATGAGTTTAATTTTCTATTCATATGAATCAGCCATTGGAAAACTGTTCCATTCCATTGGAATTCTGTTCTTCAATTTTCCAGGGAGGCGTATTCGTGAGTTTTTTTAATTCAAAATCAAATGAAAGTTTGTTTTTCTCGTGGAGGGCGTGTGACAATTCAGTGTCTGTAGCATTGGGGGCGTAGCCCAGAGCAGATGGCAGATTATTACCTACTTTTCAAACCAATGTTTACATATAAATTTACTGTTCAGTTTAAATGAAAAGTACAAGAAAAAAAGGAAGAGAAGAAATATATACGGTGACCGAAAAACATTGACCCCGGTTATTATTTCTTATATATTCATCATAGACATACATAATTATTTACAAAATTCCAAGAAAAAAATATAGAGTTTTATGGAATCGATTCCAATTTTCAAAAGATAAAATTAAATTTAAAAAAACAAAAACAAAAATTAAATGTTTATCCATTACCGTATAAAAAAAAATTCCCAATGGAAAATAATGTGCTTCTAGCCCGTGATCGTCTTAGGGAATTCTGATCTCTACTGTTGGTGCAATCTACTTTGTAATGTTCGCGGAGAACTGCCTATAGCGTTCACCCGCATTTTTTAAGAAACAGATCTACAATCCGTTGGGTGTGCGACGAAAAGTGAAGGTATATTTTATATATTTAAGCACGGAAATATTAATTTCTGGTGTGTCTTCTTAACCCTGCCTCGTTTTTCTTAAGATCGGATCTGCCTTTAGTACTGATGTGTCCGACCTTTTTTGCTTCTGTCCCGGTGCGCTTTCCCCTGTATGGAAAGTAAATATAAGTCTTATCTTCTTTCCATAAATTTACTTATCAAATGTTAACTTTTGAAAGATATGCATATATTTTTAATGGACTATCTTTTAATAAATGATAGTTTAAATATTTCAAATAATACTAGCGTGCATGCACTTTGAAGAAATACGAAGACGATAGAAGACAGCTAGCTGTGCACAGAGAAACAATCTAAAAGCTGAAGCATTATACAGTGCAAACTAGTAGTGCAAATTAGTTTACAATTCTTATTTTACTTAGCATCACCTATAATAGATAAAATATACTTATATATGCTTTAAAAATGGTAAAAGTTCTCAAGCAAAATTTATATTAGAACAAAAAATAAATAAATGAACGAATAGTATTGTTTTAGGATTTGTCCATGGAAACTGATTATCTGATTTTGTAATTGAAGGCGGATCCGTGGGAGGAGCAAGGAGGCTTTAGTCAAGGCCCGATTACTGAAAAGGCTCGGGAAGCTTGAGCTTCCCCTCAGAATTTGAAGGGGGGCCCGAAAATGACTGAAAAACTGTGATAAAAATTCAAAATTTTGTTTTTAAATGATCTTTTTAAGTTATTGTAAACATTTTTAATGAAGAGAAGTGGTACTTGGTCTTGATACTTCATGTCGAACATTTCTAAATTGGTTGTTTGCAATGTCTTTGCCTGGGACATCTGGTGCAGTTGAGAGTTTTTTCGATTATGGGGATTATTTGGCCGGCAGAAAGAGGTAGACTTTTAATATGTAATATTAAAAATCTTCTAAATGTCAAAATTAATTCTTAACTTCTGTGTTGTGATTTTTATGATGTCATCAAAACAAACAAAGATTTCCTGAAAAAAAGCCATGTCTAATGAGAAATAGGACTAAATTAATAAAGTTTAATGGGTACTTACGTATTATCCCGGCGGTCCGCCAAGACAAGCGATTTTTTGCCGAAATAAATGCCGGGCACATGAAATTATTAATGGTTTTGAATACGATTGGCAACAGTTTGGCAACTCATTTGACGAAAAAACAGTTTGGCGGGAATGACCGCCGGGATAATACGTAAGTACCGTTTAATGTTCCATTAAGGTAAAGTTTTTAGTTATTTGTTAATGTTTAAAGTAATTTCAAAAATACTGTAAAATCTCGTTACAATGAACTAAACTATTATGAAGATTAATGAATAAAATATCTTTATCAAAAGAAAATTTCAAATGAATGAATAAAACGCTTTTATCAAAGGAAATGATTAGAACTCATTAAATCAATGAAATTTCTTTTTTATGAATAAAATATTTTTATGAAAGAAAATCATTAAAACTTTACTTTTCCCAAACAAAAAGGGGATGAGGGGCCCAAAATGAGACTGAGCTTCCCCTCACTTCAGAGGTTAATCGGGCCCTGGCTTTAGTCCCACCCCCTCCGAAGAAAACATTGATAAGATTTTGCTTCGTTGCACCCCTTTTAAAAGCTTTTCTGATACATGCTTGGTCTTTGGAACCGTGATGTAAGCTTCGGATAAGATTTTGCTGTACATTAACAGACTGCTACTAGCAATCGAACAACAAACCCAAAACTATGAAACTTGATTGAAAGTTTTAAAATTAAAGAATTAAGCTCCCGTATGGGAGTACGCTGCCAATACTCACATCAAACGCAACGAAGCTAAACAGAACGCCTGGCTCATAAAAATTTGAAGAGGCCTTTCCTAGATTTCTAACAAAATAATCCGCAAGGTTCTCAATCTGAAACCTTCGCCCTTCACTAACCGTTCCTTTGCCTGCCTGCCTGATTTTCTAATGCTGATGTGTAGTGATTTTGCAGCCCTTTCGGGTAACTTCAGTAACTTTCGATAAAATCTTGGATTCTACATACTGGAGATAAGGCGCTCTTGACAAGGTGCTCCATTAAAAACAAAATTCAGGTTGTCAGACAGGCGGGTTATCCTATGTTGAGGGGCATAATCAAGATTGGAAGAAGCCCAATCTGCTGAAAAAATCATTAGTTTTCAAGATATTTAAGAACTTGGGAAAATTACACAGGAGCCAGAAAAGGTTACTAAATTGTTATGTAACAATCGATCAACAAATTTCAAATTACATTTAAAAAGAGCGCATAATTATTTAAAAAGAACCTTTTTAATGCATCTGTTGTTTTAAATCAAATGTGTTTAATTTTCTATTTATATGAATCAGCCGCTAAAAATCACTCAAAATGCTAAAAGGAACAGGTGGCTTTATTGTAAATTTTCATTATGTCAATTCATATTTTCTTTCTTTATTCTTTTAATTACCCCTCCCAAAAAAATTCTGTGTCCGTCAAGGTTTCTCATGACAACACAGCAACATCAAAAATTATTCGCATATCCCATTGGAAAATTGTTCTTCAATTTTCCAGGGAGGCATGTTCGTGAGTATTTTTAATTCAAAATCAAATGAAACTTTTTTTTTTTCTCGACTTATTACGAATCGTTATGATTAGTATGCGAAATGATAGGAATTTCCATTTATTGGAATCCAAATCTATCTTAACCTACGCCTATTGATACTGTTTTAAAATCTTCACCAGGCATATTCGAACTATAGGCATATTCCAAATATATCTCGTAGACATATTAAATACTGTTTGGAATGAGCATCCTAATCCATGAGTGTATCGTGTTTTCCTTCTTTGTTCCATAAAACACTTATTCGGAATAGAAATCTATATTAAAATCGCCTACCAAAACTGTTTAACCATTTTCGCCAGGCATAGCCAAACTACACTTCACCTTTATAAATACCATTTGGAAAGTGTATCATAATCTATGATGTGTACCGTATTTGTTTTCACTATTCTATAAAACACTTCTTCGGAATTAAAATCTATATTGAAATCGTCTACTAAAACCATTTTAAAATATTCGCCAGGCGTTTTCTAACTATACTCAAAATATATTTATAATAAATTCTCGCATTTTGTCACCCAGTTTAGCGATCATTTATCAAAAATTGCAAACCTTGTGCGACTTTCAACATTTTATGAACGCCTGCCCCCCTCTCCACATTATCTGGCAAACACATTTCAAAAGTGACTCGATGCGAAAATTGTACCAAAATCGTGCCTACACAAAAAGCAAGGTTGAAATTAATAGCACTCCGGTGCTAATAACTATTTTAAAACGTTTGAATTTTTGTCTGTCCGATCACACGTATTAAAAATGTTCATGGGCACAGCCAGCTGCGTCAAAAAAGGGTCTCTAGATCTGTGGCACGCGATGAACGTTTCGATCGTCCGCCCTCTTGCGGGTCGTTCAGTCGAGCGATGGCAACGGCTGCCCTTTTTTCAGCATTGGGAAAGGGTTGCGCCTCAAAGGGTTCAATGTTCTCCACAGCTAAAAAATACGCGCACTAACACTCGCCTACGTTTTCGACGCCGTAGCGTGTCCACAGCACAAGACAGTACGGTGAGTGCCTGGTGACGAGCCCGGAGTGGACCCCAGGCTCCCGGCGGCACTCTTCGTGTGCAGACCGTCCCAAGTACCAGTGGCAGTCCGTCCAGTTCTAATGACTGGTAGATTATTCGCAACTGGGGCCTCACGACTATCCACTGCCCTCCGCTATTGCTGCTTTTCGCGATTCGGCGATCGCCAAGAGCCAGGAACAGCCAAGGGCCGGACCCTGGCACATACATGCCCGATGACACGCAGTGCCTCTTACTTCTGCTCTGGGGACGTTATGCAGGCCTGTCGGGCTAAGCAGGGAACGCCTTGGTGGAAGGACTTTCCGAGGGAGCTGGCCTCTAGTGGTCCGAAGTAAACCACCAAACCTCCGGACAGCCAGACCGACTGCTGCGGATTTGGAACGGGGGGGGGAATCATTTCCTGATGGGGTGCCTGACACTCCCAGTCGGATGTGGGAATCGAACCCACGACCACCACGAACTGAGAGAGCTATTGTCTCAGACCCCTCAGCCGTGCCGGCGACAATAGATGATATCTTAAGTAATACTTAAACATTACAACAATGATCACTATGCATTACGAAGATACACTTTCCAGTTCTACCCGAATATTTTCCAGGCCATTGTTGGGAACCTTCTGGCCGAGAGGGTTTGCGCTTCCCTCGCCGCCGCCCGCCTGCGAACGGTGAGGTCTCGGGTTCGAATCCCGTAGTCCGTGGTCGTCACTGTCTTCTTCCCCTGTGTCTGTACTTCTGTTGTGTTATTCTGTAAATGTTAATGGCAGTCTTTGGAATGAAAATGCATTTATATGCAAGGAACAGCAGAGGTGAAAGGCCTATCCCATAGCAGACCTATATTGCGATGAACCATCACTAGCTCGGTCATTGTTATAAACAGCCACCCATTTTGGCTTACAAATCACCCTATTTGGCACGGAAAATAAGTTTTCAAAAAATTTCTTCTTGCCACGATCGGCCAATTTGGCGTAAAAGGCATTCTCCTGTGCACTTAATGGGTGTGTATAGTGGGTACTTACGTATTATCCCGGCGGTCCGCCAAGACGAGCGATTTTTTATTTCTGCAGAGATAAATGCCGGGCACATGAAATTATGAATGGTTTTCAATACGATTGGCAACATTTGGCAACTCATTTGACGAGAAAACAGTTTGGCGGGAATGACCGCTGGAATAATACGTAAATGCCGTTCAGGGTTCCATAATGGGCGGTGGGATGCGCCAGTTTACACGAAACAAGATGCAAATTTCGAGTAATTATTGCTTAGATTACTAATTTTTGCCTGAGAATTAGAGACGGATTACAAATCCTCCCTCAAATTCGTAAGATTATATATATATATACTGATATATATATATATATATATATATATATATATATATATATATATCAGTGTGATCTAATGATAAATTTCGCCTGAAAAATGTTCATGTGTTGTCAGTGAAGAAAGACCGGAATTTTATAAACTAAAGAAACTGTCCGTGGTGAGTTGTAGCGTTGCCTACGTAAATACATGTGAAGCATATTCTACAGCTTACGAAATATTGTAACAATAGATTAAAGCTGTTGTGAACTAATAGTATTTAAATATATGTAAAATTATGTCGCATTTTTGGGACAGATTTTTCAATAAAGGGTGTTAAGAGATAAAATGCCATAGTCATTAATATAAAGAAATCTAAAGGTCCTTTCGCAATATTATCCCTGCGGTCATTCCCGCCAAATTTTTTTTTTCGTCAAATATGCTCCGGCATTTATCTTTGCGAAAAATCGCTCGTCTTGGCGGTCCGCCGGGATACTACGTAAGTACCAATCTAAAAATACGAGGAATATAAAGATAGCTCTCATGGAGTAACAAGGCAAGGATGAGTTCTTATAGGACCAAACAGCGCCATCTACATTTTTTCCAGTTTTGAAAGCCGCATTTCCCGGCCTTGAGTAGTATTACGTAGGCAACGGTTGTAGCCACGAAGTTAAATCTTTAGAAAGTACTCTTCCTTTAGAAAGTGGGATAACTCCGTGGTTGCATGTAGATGGCGCAACACCTCACTTGGCCACTGCTGGTGTAGCCATCGAAGAGGTGACGCTGTTTAAAAAGTTTTTATTCATAATGACGATCACACTCAAACAGTCTTACTGTATCTACTTATATAATTCGCTTACGTATCCGTACCAAATCGACGATATTTCCACGCTGCGGGCGGCAACAGCTAGATGTAATATTAGCGCAAAACAATAACACATGTTCAAAAATCCAAATTAACATTTCAATGACGTGAAATGAAGCAAGCAAATTCGTTACTGGCTTCTTTTACTTACGTCACGCTAAGATTACATAATAACAATAATGCTTACGCGAAATTCGAAAATTCCACAGCTTATCACATTTTCAATACTTGGCACGTTTATCGCATATCAATAAATAAATAATAAAATATAAAATAAATATAAAATGTCGCCATGCAGTGGGCTGAAGCACATTTTAGCCATTTCCTATTTCTTTTATATAATTGTAACCAACTATACGTATTAAATAACGCAACGGTACTTATTACCTATTATCCCGGCGATCCACCAAGACGAGCGACTTTTCGCCAAGATAAATGTCGGACACATGAAATTATTGATTGTTTCGAATACAATTGGCAACAGTCTGCCAGTCCATTTGACAAAAAAAAAGTTTGGCAGGAATGACCTGCGCGATAATTCGTAAAGTATCAATGCAACCATACTATAAAAACACCGGTTGCTAACTTAGGCACATTAACACTGGTGTTATTAAACTAGAAAAGTACCCATTAGTACTTACGTATTATACCGGCGGTCCGCCAAAAGGAACGATTTTTCGCCAAGATAAATGCCGGACACATGAAATTACTGATAGTTTGGAATACGATTGGCATCAGTTTGCCAGCACATTTGACGAAAAAATAGTTTGCGGGAATGACCGCCGGGATAATACGTAAGTACCGAATTAATTTTTCATACATTTTCTTGTTGCTCCCATTGGTCTGTGTTCCGTATCCGGTGCCCCTTGGTTCTGGCGCCATTGTGGATGATGTTCAGCTGGATTAAAGTACCCTGCCGATGGTAGTTTTGGCTGGCAACCATAAAGAAATGTGTAGAGCTTGGCGACGTTTTTTTTGGAGATATGATAATGCGTCAAATATTGTAAATTGGATATTTTAGAACTCTTGAAAGATCCGAAATTTCTTGCACTTTCGCGCATGCGTAATTATTTTTTTATTCTAGCTACTGTGTGACGTAAGCAGTGAATGTCGAATTCGCTTACTCAATTTGCGTCATACGTTTTTGCATTTGTGTTCTGCGTTATAGCTATTCTCATTTGCTTCGACTTGTCTCGTAAAGGGGCCAGCGTTAGCATATTTTCGAGGGGGCCCCGAAGCGATGGCCGGACTCCCTGATGTTATTTTTTGGGTCTCGTAAAGGGGCCAGCGTTAGTATATTTTCGAAGGGCCCCCTGAAGCGATGGCCGGACCCACTGATGTTTTCTCTGGGTCTCGCGAAAGGGCCAGCGTTAGCATATTTTCGAGGGGCCCCCTGAGGCGATGGCCGGACCCACTGATGTTTTTTTGGGTCTCGCAAAGGGGCTAGCGTTAGCATATTTTCGAGGCGGCCCCCTGAAGCGATGGCCGGACCCACTGATGTTTTTTTTTGTCTCGCAAAGGGCCAGCGTTAGCTATTTTTGAGGTGGCCCCTGAAGCGATGGCCGGACCACTGATGTTTTTTTGGTCTCGCGAAGGGTCAGCGTTAGCATATTTTCGAGGGCGCCCATGGAGAACACATGTAAAGTTGACGTCATAAACTTAAAATAGTCTGGATTTTTTTATCAATTATTGGTCTGGAAAAGTCAGGTATTTTTTTTCAGAAATTGAGTGGCAATCTTGATAATTAAACGCGTTATATTTGAAGTATGGAATTTCCATTTAGTGCTAATTGCATGAAGATTGAATTTGGTGCTTTTTGATTCTGTGATTCTATTTTCCTTGTGGTTTTGATTCCTTTTTACGGAATCACTTTATCATAAGTTAGTGAGCGTCTCGGGGAATTTCTGTCGTTAGAATGGATTTTTTCTGTTTTGAGAAATGCGAAGTAATTGAGATTCCCGGTCCTTCCAGAAAAAAAAATGAAGTGGGAAAAGTGAGATAAGTGCTTGTTTAAGTGTACTTTTTCTAATGTTTTGTTGTGGATTTGACTGTTTTATATAGTGTCATTTATTTAGAATTGGTGTTTCTTTGTAAAAATGTTAGTGGTTTATACTAGTGTTTATTCGCCACAAGACGGCGATAGCCGTTGGAGCTTGGCGGTCGCCAAGCTCCAACGATGCTGGAGCGTGGCGCCAAGGTCTGTGGCGCTCGTGCTTGGCGACCGCCAAGCCCAGCGGCTATCGCCGTGTTACATGAGCGGGCACCGTCTTGTATGATTTTACCTTAGTTTTTATTAATGTTTGTACTTAGATATTTTAGGATTATGTTTTCGTTTCTTGTTATGAACTGTTGCGTGGCATGAAAATAAGTGTTCTACCAAATTTATTGTTCCTTGTCTATTATTAACGAGTGCACAAAAGGTTCTCCTCAAGTCGGAAAAGTTTGGGAACCATTTCTCTAAAGTATCTAAAACTGCAATTTCTGCAGGCAAATCGCCAAAGAATAATCCTATGTCTTAAGGATCTTAAATAAGTCGCATGCGGAACATTGACTATATAGACTTTGAATTCATAGCTGGAAATTAAAACGCTTTGTTATCGCCATATTGGTGACGAAGAATGCAGGCTAATGTGTACTACTTACTTTTTGGAATACATTCTTTTTGACTTAGGAAAGCCCGAGTGCTACACCTTCCACTGCATGTAAATTAGAATAAAATTGCATGCTGTACATTGAAAAACAAAACTCTCCACGAAAAGATGAAAGAATCGGGGTTATTCACAGCACATCGGTTTCCAGTCGCAAGTGGAATCGACATCACTTTGATATATTTGATATCGAGATTAAATTTGCATTTCGGTTTAAAACGGATTACATCAAAATGACGCACACTTTCCGCAGTCTGATTTGCCACAAAATGCGCAGTACAAATTTATATTCCCATTCACCTAATTATATGATACAAGATGAGATTTTTGGTCGAGGGTAACAGCCAGTGGATAAACCTATGAAAATTGTTGAAAACCACTTCATGAGAATAAGCATCTTTTGTAATGCAATTCATTGGAAGAAACACGATCTCAAAAAAGTATTTTACGATTTTTCTGGACGCGTCTGTACACGATTAAAAAAAAGTATTCACTTCAAAATTTTGGGTAATTGTAATAGATTGACGGGTTCCTACAAGTGTGAATGTTTTGAAACCCAGAGTGTCTAGAAAGTTCCTGGAATTAGCCAAGAGTACTGGAGTTGCCTAAACGAAACACGAGTTTTATTTTTTAGAAACTTGCCAAACAATTTTTACAAGAATTCACAAATAGTAAATCTATGGATAACAGCCAATCGAATATAACGGCTTCCACAAAAGAAATTATTCCCAAGTAATTAAAACACTCATGCCAAGGTCAAATTAGCCGTTTTTAAGTCAAGTTAATGTTTGCATGGGAAAATGGAAAATTCCGGGTAAAAGCAGATAAGGACAGCAGGTATAGGGTAAAATGCGCTATGCATTATGGGAAAGTAAGAATCATCCTAGCATTTACCTTTCTTTGGCCTAGGAATCTTTTTATCCCACATTTTTTCCCTACGTAAGAGAAGTGGGATAGAATGCAGCTGAAGTTCTGGCATTAACCCAGCATTTGTGTCCATGTAAACAGGTCCAATTGGGAGATGGAAGGTGCCTGGTTCGCACCCCAAGTCGCGTCCGTCCACCTAGCCGTTACGAGTTTTCCGTGGTTTTCTCAGAAACTTTGCGTAAATACGCATTAGGACCCCTTAGAAAGACCCCCAGAGAAGTCAACCTCCCTTGGGCAGATCCCTCCTGTAAATAATGGCCATATTTTCCAAACTATGAAATTATGCCTGTTTAATCTCTTATTGTGTCTTACTCATCAACACCCAGCCAAATCTATCAAACATACAGAATTGAAATTCTAGTAACATATCTATTGTGCCCAAGGTGTCATTTAAGAAGTGATTTTTAAAAATTCGCACCCAAACAGGAGTGGCGGCCCAAAACGTTCTTTTCATATCTCGAAGGAAAATATAAATAGCCATAAAAGTCTTGATTTAAAGGATAACTAACACAAATACCTAAAAATTTTCAATGTTTCTCAGAATTCACATGCAAACTGAGTGCGAAGTCTTCGAACCCTTAAACACTAAACCCCCTTCGAATTCATTACATTTGTATGCATAGAGATGTGAATACAAAGATGGCATTAGCTATATTCAGCATTGGACGAAATGAAGTAACTGTGTTGGTCTCAGCATAGCGGATTATTTTGTTGGTTTCTTTTTAAATAACAGTGAATGATGGAAGATTTTACGGATTAAAAAGTAAAGATGCAGTATTATATGTAGCAATAGTTCTAATTACAAAATCTCAGCCTGCTACTAATGCCGTCTCCTTGTATTCATACCTCTATATTAAGGTGACCCGGGGCCTTAGCAATTAGTAATGGGCCTGCGCGTGTATTTTGATGAGTCATCCAAAGAGGCTCGGATGCTCGAGTCTTCACGTATACATCAGGCATTTCTTAAGCTTCCCAGTGCTTTCAAACGTTATTTAATGTACTTTTAAGTAGTAATTGTGTTACTAATTCAAGTACACCCTCCAAAATAAGTATTCGAGCAAAAGAGAAATTTCCTACGTTGGTTTCGTATATTAAAAATTATTTATCATAGAATATGAATTAGACTACGTATAAATATGACTTTCCATATTTCTATCAAGTTGTACGTTTTTCAAAAACTCAATTATTATCCGCAAATCTAAAATAGGAAATTTCTCTCTTGCTCGAATACATTTTTTGGGGAGTGTACGAACTCATTATTAATTTGTTTGCTATGATACATATTGGCATTAAGAAAATAGATGCATATAATTTGAAGGGAAAACAAAGTAGCGCTTATTCTCATGATTCACGATTGCTTATTTTAGTTTCACAAGCAGATATTTAATATACTTTAAAATAACTAAATGCAGAAATGAGAAAGACATTTTATAATGAATATTTATTAGAGAAAACCCTTCTTTATTAAATGTTTAGTCCGGGGTTTTAGCAATTAATAGATATGGATTATAGATGCAGATAAACTCTTCGGGTTTAAACCTATATGTTCCCATGGATGCAGATTGAAGCGAGGACGAAAATTGCATTACTGATTCTTGTAGGATACTGAAAGATTAATATGGGCTAGCAATAATGTGTGTAACAACAAAGAATAATAACCGCTCGTCTTTGTAACGGTAAGAAAGTAAATGTTAAACTTTGTGTAAAGAGATGTGTGAGAGAGAGAGGGGGGCCAGTGGCGCGCACACACACACACACAAAAAAAAAAAAATCTGGAAGGAGGAGGGGGGGGTGCAGAAAACATTTTTTGTCACATTTTCTTATGAAATAACTTCAATTTACAAAACAAGTCAATCTTCTATATAGTATAAACTTAGTTCGTCTGAGGGTGGGGGTGGGAGCACGTCACGTACCCTTGTGCCCTCCCTGTAGATCTGTGATGGAGGGGGCATCACCTGAGCTTTTGACTGTTTTTAAATAATCGGAAAAATGAGAAACTCAATCATTTGAAATGAATTGATGAAATATAATTGATGCAGATCCCATATATTGCATTATAATTTTTTAATTTTTTGTCTTAATTATCTGTTCTTTTAAAATTCATTCGTTCTTATTTCCCCCTTACTTTGGCTTTTAAAATTGCTATATTTTGTATGTTTCTTTTTAAACAAACAAAATCCTAAATTATCCTATACAGTATCTTAATGTTAGCAATTCTGAGGTCGTTCTATTCTAATCGAAAATTCCCACAGCTAGGTTTAGAGGATGGAGAACCGATATTTTAAACACACTTTTCTAATGAATATTTTTTGCTTGTAATTTTTTTAAAAGCACACTTCATGTAATACACAAATGAAAATAGATGTAGTTTACATGCAAATGAACTTTACAAGTCATGACCTGCAGGCTCTCTACTTTACAATGTTTAAATTAGGATAGTTAGGATGTTTAAATTGACTAGTCCCCTTATGCGTCCAGCGTTGCTTCCTAACTTTAGTCTTTCAATGCTAAAGTGCGGAAGCAATGCAATTATTTGAAATGAAAAATTGATGAAACATAACTGATGCAGATCCCATAAATTGCATCAATCCATAATCACCCCACAGGCCTCAGCGTAAGGCAACGTTGAGCGCTCTGTTTATAAATCGAAAAGAGCAGAAAAACTATTTCGTTTGCATAGATCAGCCTTTCTTAAAATGTGTTCCAATTTTAAAGTTTAATATCTCTTAAAAATCACTTATCAACACCAGTCAAAACATTGTCTATGTATAAAGACAGGGAAAAAAAAAAAAAAAATTGAACGGTGAAATCTGGAAATTTCTTGTATTGTCAATGACACAGTGAAAGAAGTAAAACATTAAGAAAAAATAAAAAGATAACAAGAAAACTGTAAATAGCTGCGAGATAAAATTTCATGCGGGCGGCAAACCCTAGCGTGCAGTGTGTAACAGCGGGAGAAACGACTCTTGCCAAAGGAGTCTGACTGCACGCCAAATCGCCAGAGAGCAATTTAATCCGCTATGCCCAGCCTCTCGTTGAATATTTCATTAACGTAGTCGTATTTCCTACGTTATTTTAAACAATTTAACATTAATCTTTAACAAATGATGTATTAAAGCGCATTTCAGTGTTTTCGGGATATCCTGTATATTGGAGAAAATTGATAAAATACGCTCTATAGCGCGATCCGTGAATTAATTATTCTTTAATAAAGCCATTTCATGTATTATATGTTATTCTTTTGTCGCTTTCTCAATCGAACTTTGGAATTGAGCAAGCATAATTAACGCTTGTACAAAATATTAACTACATTTGAAATATCTGTATAAACGGGCAAAAATCAATAATTTATAATTTACTGTATTTCTGCACTGTATCAAATGTAAGTCTGAATCACATAATCAAGGCATATATAACTGATAAATAACATTTTCAACTGGCAAAATTAAATTGTCTAAATAGTATCACAACGTCATGCTTATTTACAAGAATAAAAACTACTCAAGTAATACGATTTCTGATTAAAATAATTTATTTATAAATAACACATGAATAATTATTCACTAAACACGATTTACATACATATTTTTAGAATTTCTAAATAAATTATAAAAGTGTTCACTTACCTTTACATTCAGAGCAAAATGTTCGAATTTTATGATAAATTTTTATGAAAGAAAACGGCGCAAGATTCACAAAACGATTACCTACATCTAAAGTTCTTTAGTACGACAAAACTATAAAAAAATTGTTTTACAATAATAAAATAATATAATATTTAGAATACTTAGAATAATAAAATAGAACACTGCGAATGGCGAAAACAGGCCTCAATGATTAACTCGTTTTTAATGGTGGCAACTCATGAGCAGGCCCGTTGACTTAGCGACGGCCTCGGGTGACCAAACGTCCCCGTTTTGCGGGGACAGTCCCCATTTTCAGGACTTTTTCAAATTGTCCCCAGAAAGTAAAAATGGAACTGTGGACAGTTTTTAATTATTGCATTGTTTTTCAATTAAATTTACTGTTAATTATTGCATTAATTATAAATGTCCCCAGTTTTGTTGTCAGAATCGGGGACATGTCCAAGATTCTGACTATAAAAATCTGGTCACCTTACTCTATATTCCGATTGGATGCTGCTTGGTGTCACGCAGATGCAACTATTACACTGGTTGCTAGGTTTGTAAAAACGCTTTTATTTCGTTCTGAACCAAAACCAATAAAGTGTTGCATTTTCCAGAATTTTCTAGTATATTTAGCATTTTACTTTGTATCATGCAAGTTATTACCAGTAGTTGTACCGACTTTTGAGAAATAATTAGGGTTACTTTTTAAAATCGAAGATGAAGAAAATTTCCTGCCTGTACGCTTGGAATGCTAGAAACCAGCCAATGAGATAACTGAATGCTCGCTTTCATCGGGCAGATTCTACACGCTTAATGATTCAATATATGATGAATGAATCGTACTGATGATTCGTTGTATTGGTGATACGCCCAGGAAAAAAGCCTGCAAAAGGAAAAAAGCCTACTTATTATGGGACTTGACTGTTGTAATTCCAAAAAATAGCTGTCTCAATTCTTTTGGAAGATTCACCAAGACTTTTTCTTTTGAAATCAGCGGAATTTAAAATGACACATTCAATGGAATGAAAAATGTAGAAGCGTAAATCTAACAACTTTTTTATGTATTGAAAGAGCCAGTTTATTGAAGTAATTAAAACGAGATAACCTATAGAAATAATTTTTTCCGTAAGCTCTATAAAATAAATATTCTGACACTTAAAAAATATCATTTCGGACTTCGAATTTACATATTCAAAAAAGAAAATGTGCTCCAAGTTGATGGAACTTGATGGTGTGGTTATTATATCAGAAACTGAAGAATCTCCTGACTACATAGTTAAAAGTAAATTTATTCTTAAGTATCCATTCTGGACACTTCCTTTAGCGAGGTCCCAATTAGAAGGCTGCTATTCACTATTCCTGACAACACAAAATACTTTTCTGTGTCTCTCGCCTGACAATCACTTATGTATTTTTAAAAATTTATTTTCTAAAATCGAATAGCACCAACATTTAAGACTGGTGATGATTGGGCTTCGCTATCGGAATAATACTAAACTTTACATACATTGTTTTTAAATAAACACAGCTTATTAATTTACCCCTCTTAAATCCAGTTTATCAACAGATATGTTAATGGTTGAGTTTCATCTTGAGCAAGGTATTGTGTAGTGTTTTTATATACCTTATTTCTGTTATTATTGACCAAAGGCAATTTCCTAGTTTTTAAAATTGTTGCCAACCATCTTGCACGACCAGCAAAGTATTTTAACACATTCTTTGAAATTGCACATATATTCTACTCACAAAAATGTTAAAACAAAATACACCATCCATATTTAACCAAAAAATGTCTGCAAATTCAGTAACCGGCAATTTAAAATGAGCAAACAGAGGATCGTTTTTAACTAAGAAAACTTCAGTGGATTAAGCAACCTAGTTGCACAACTAATATAAACTGGGCAAACACTGGCCCGTTTTCAATTCAAAAAAACATCAGTGGATTCAACAACCTAGTTGTACACCTCTTATAAAGTCAGTGTGATTAGAATAGCACATAAATGGCACTTACGACAACATAAAAACATCCAATATCAATTTGAAATTCACATTAAAAACCTGAAACATTGCAAAGATTCGTTATAAACAGCACTTACCTAAATTTTTTTTTAATTAACCGCTCAGAAATGTTCCTAATACCCACCGGCTTATAACATAAAACCAACATGCTTTCTTTTATTTAGCTTTATATTCACACCCTATTTCTAACAAACACACACACACATTCTTTTCATTCAATAACATAACATATTTCATTCCTTTCCATCCATAACATGAAACAATTTCAAATTCCCAAACTGATGAGACGGTGCACATTTCTTTATGGTTGCCTGTAAAACGTACCACCGGCAGGGTACTTCACTCCCTCTATGCATCACCCATGACGGTGCCAGAATAATCACAATGAAACACGTAAACAATCATCAATATGTAAACAGCGCCGGATACGGAATATAGTCCTTAAAATGTTTGTTGTTTTTTGATCATTTTGTGGTGTCATATTGATGTAAAAGCTGGATGTGTATTGCTTAACATAGGTCAAGACCAGCACCGTACTTTACAAGGCACTGTGCAAAATGATGTAGCAGGAAACTCTCATCATATGAAAAGTACCTATTAAAATGACACATTTTAATACTTAAATTTCTATAAATTATTTGTTAATTATATTAACTTAAAAAATGAACCAATTTATATAAAAAAAAAAAAAACCAATTTATAAATTTTGAAATCAATAAATTACAAAATCATAAAATTTGGCACTTGTGAATCATAGCAGCCGCTAAAATTTAGTCGCTGAACAACTGAAATCTAATGCCAAGATTTTTGTCGTGAAATCAGGGTTTAAACTTGGAAAAAAATTCCTTTAGCAAGCAAGTGAAAATGGAGAAAAAAAACTTTTACATAATGCTAATATACTCTTAAAAGTAAAAAAAAAAACACTACGGCATAGATTCACTCAAAGATGGGACTACAGTGTTTTCACTACAGTGCGAGAATCTCTCATTTTTTTTCTTCTTCTCGCATTAAAGAATTATTACTGCGAGAAATTCGTACACCCTACAAATCGGTTTCTTTCTTCGCAAAATTCTCGCCTTTCAGAAGATTTGGAATCCCCCCCTTTTTTTAAAGTCGTACATCCTTCCATTTTTCATAAAGAGGTTATATATGTAAAATTCTCGCAGTTTCCTTTTTATTCCATGTAACTAGGCCTGATTTACAGACTTGGAGGACCAGTTACATGCTGTAAAAATAACTAAAATTCATAAATACTCTGATTTTGGATGTTTACCCGAGGCAAGAATAAGTACCCATATATATATCTTACCCACTGAGTATTTACCCAACTCACATCTATAGTGAGAAATTCTCACCTATTTTTTCCCTGCTGTTCTGTTCGGGTCTATTTGACTCAAAGCGATTTTAATTAGCTTATAAAAAAAGACAAAGAAGAAATATTCGCTAGTCCTTTTTTGACTTTGTTAGTGAGGGTAATATATTAATCATCTGAAAAGGGTTTTCTTTTATTTATATATTATCTATACATTTTTTGAAATTGTATCAATGTATCGTTCGGGTCTATATGACCCGTTTCTATTTTCTACGTTGAGAATGGGAAATACGTTACTTATAGGCTAAATAATAAGGAAATAGCATTCTATGAAGTCTCCAAACGTATTTCTCGTTGTTCAGTCAAGGTTATAAGGAGGAGGCGCATCACGTGACAAAATGTATCCAATAGTTCGCTAGAGTGGGTTGAAAGGACATTTCTTCTATTGTGAGAGTATGAGAACACTAACCGATTTCACGTTCTGGGATTACTTCAATGACTGTTGAATTTGTACTAATGTGAAAAAAAATGATGGAGAATGGAAAGCGTAGATATTTGAGTGATGCAGAAATAGCAGAACTCATGAAATTATCGGATAGCGAAGAGGAAGAGGTATCTGAAGAAGAAAATCATACAATTGAGGAAAGTGAAACATCCGATGACGATGACAATATTGTGACGAACTGTGTTCTTAACACGCAGTATATTAAATCTAAAGATCAAAATATAAGCTGGACTCTGAATCCGAATCAAAATTCAGGTCACCTGAATTCACCTAATGTTATAAAAGCAACTCCAGGTGTAACAAGGTATTCAACATCAAGAATAACAGATGTGAAAAGTGCTTTTGAAACTCTATTCAGTTTTATAATTCAAAATGAAGTCATCAAAATGACGACTATTGAAGGAGTTAAAGTATATGAAGAAAAATGGAAAATTCTTGACAGCACAACTTTCGAAGCTTACATCGGATTGCTTTTATTAGCTGGGGTGTACAAATCATATGGGGAATCTACCAAAAGTTTGTGGGATCAGGAAACTGGACGAAGTATATTTCGTGCAACCATGTCACTTGAACAATTTTGTACCATTTCCCGAGTTATTCGTTTTGACAATAAATCAACTCGTCAAGAACGAAGGCGAACAGATAAAATTGCTGCATTTTGAAACATTTGGGAAAAATGGATAGAAACTCTGCCAAAACTATATTACCCATTTGAAAATGTTACAGTAGACGAACAATTAGTTTCTTTTCGAGGACGATGCCCATTCAAACAATACATGCCAAGTAAACCTTTGAAATATGGACTTTATGTGACAGTGAAACTTCATATGTTCTAAAGGCACAGATTTATACAGGAAAAGATCCGGGTTCAAAACCAGAAAAAAATCGGGGAATGCGAGTTGTAAGTGATTTGACTTATCAACTTAGAGGACACAATGTCACATGTGATAACTTCTTCACTTCTTACAACCTAGGACAACTTCTTTTGAAACATAACATAACTATGCTTGGTACTATGAGAAAAAACAAACCAGAGCTTCGGGATCAAATGACAAATAAAGAGTTGCACAGTTCAAGCTTTTACTTTACAGATGATACAACTGTTGTGAACTATATTGCAAAAAAGAATAAGAATGTTGTTCTTATGAGTACAATGCATCATGATGAAAGAATAAGCAACAGACCAGACAAAAAACCAGAAATGATATTGGATTACAATGCCAGTAAGGGAGCTGTGGATACTCTTGATCAACTTTTGAATACATGCACATGTAAAAGGAAAACCAATCGCTGGCCCATAATCATGTTTTATAATATGTTAGACTGTTCAGCGTACAATGCATTTATTCTCTGGACATCAATAAACACAAAATGGAATGAAAAGAAACTGACGAAAAGACGGTTGTTTCTAGAAGAATTAGGCAAATCACTAATTACTCCATATATTCAGACAAGACAGAATCTCCCTAGAAATGAAGAGTCACGCAATTATAGTGAAAAGAATAAAAGGTGAGAGGCAGAATGATTTACCATCAACGTCCAGAAAGAGGCAGAATGAGTTACCATTCTGCCGTAGTTAAACGAGCCCGATGCAGATTCTGTCCTTCCAGCAATGACAATAAAACAAATATAGTATGCAAAAGATGTAGCAAACACATATATAAGCTACATACATGTAATTTTTGTCCAAATTGCCAATGAAACGAGGTAAGATTTAAAAAATAATAAATATTGCATTTCGTTTACGTACTATGATTTTTGTGCTTATTGTATTAATTTTCAAATATATATCATGCTTTTGTTCTTTTGAAGCACTTATTTACCTTAAGCATAATATAATTTTATAATTTTGTAAAAATTAAGCACTTGCAGCTACTATTTGATGTTCGGGTCATATTGACCCGAACGTTACATGTGCATAGTAAATGGGAACAGAACAGCAGGGTTAAAAATCTCAATCAGTTTTGGGGGAAGGGTGAGAAATTCTCACCCATTTTTTTCCCATAATGAAAACACTGGGCTATAGGGGCTAAATCCCCCTTTAAAGGTGAAAAAATTAAATGAAAATCTCTTTAAAATAGAGGCTTAATGAATTAAATCATTCTGTTTTAAAAAGTTGTCTTTAAATTGTCACAGAACTATAACAGAACTCAATGGTATTAGTTACTCCCTCCCCATACTACATCTTGTGTGTGTGCCACTGCACCAAGAACAAATGCAGTTTCGAAGCACATTATTGTTATTATTTTCAGAACATTTTTTCGAACTTAAAAATTGTCATTCTTTTAAATTGGCCTATTTCCCAAAAGCTTTCTCTAAATTAAATTTTTCCTTTCTAGGCCTAACGTTTTTATGATGAGGATGTCAGTATTGCTAAAAGTTAATTTTATCTTAAATGCCTGTTTTAATGAGATATGAAGCAGTGTTTATCGTACCACCTTTACTAACCCTATCACCTGGTATGTTATTTTGTTTACCTTTGTGACCTTGTTTGGCTCGATCCTCAGGTGATCAATGGCAAGCAAAGAATGCTGTCTGTTAGTTTCCAGTCATGACTCATCCTGAAGTGTTACGGCATTTCGCCTCCAGGAAAAACACATTTCTTTGGCACTGTATTTGAAGTATGGGAATTTCACTTTAGTGCATACTGTGCAGGTCGTTTGTTTTTGTTAAGGTGAATTAAATTTTGTGAATTTGATTTTGTTTCGGAGGCTCTTTATCATGAGTGGATAAGCTGTCTCAGGGAATTTCGTCCCTAAAGTGGCTGGAGTTCAAAATTTTTTCATGTTGTGGAATTGAGAGGAGTAAAGTGTGTTATTGATTCGTGTATGAAAGTTGGTTTGTATCGATATGTTAAGTACTTAACACTAGAACCGCGGGATGGGTCATTTTGACCCAAAAACAGATTTGATTCGGTTTTTTTCAAAAAGTTACGAACTGAAATTTTTTAAAAATCGTGACTTTTCCCAGCTTATTAATTATCTGTAAAAAATTTAAGCTCGTAACTTTTATCTGTTTTTTGTTTTTAATATGTATACCTGATATCGCGGAATGGGTCATTTTGACCCAAAACTTCCCACGAGTCTGGAATCCGAAGTTCAAATTAAATAAATGTCATCATCATTCATAAAATGAACGGTAATGACATAATAAATGGTATAATAGCATACCATTATGTCATTTTCATGGCAACGTGAATTTTACAAGTCGGGTCCATTTGACCCATACCGCAGTTTTAGGTATACCTATCTCAAGCGACGCGGTTCTAATAAGAATTATAGCAGCAGTATTTTTGTACTTTTAATGTAATATTAAACTTAATACGAATGTTAAGATTGAACTAATGTCATTACCGTTGAAATATAACATTATTGTTGCATTGCAACGTGAATTCTAGAAGTTGGGTCCATTCGACCCAGCCTGCGGTTTTAGGTATATCTGAAACACCGCGGTTCTAGCGTTAATGCTGATGAAGGGAAGGGGACGGTAAGATATGAGGTAACAACGTGAAATTAGCAAATGAACTGGGTAAAAGAAGGTAAGTGCTTGAATTTAGTATAATCTCTTCAAGTATGTATAGAAGGTGTATCTACAAATTTCATTTCTTCATAACACGATTTCTTCATAACAAATTTCATTTCTTCATAACGAAAAGTAACTTTTCTTTAAATAATATTTTATGCCACGCCATCACAGGTGGGCTTTAGCCCATCAAAAAACTAACTTCAAGGAACAAGACACTATATGACTGAAAGAGTTTAAAGCTCTTGAGTAGCTTTATATTAATATTGAACTATTTTGTGTTTTTGTTAGCATTATTCTTGTGTTATTTTAATCATGCTGATTTTAGATTAGCTGTACAGCAATGCTGATAAATCTGCCAAAGTTCTTTTAGGGTAAAAGTAGGCCACTGTGTTTGCCCATTTTAGATTAACTGTACAGCGAGTTGCCAAATTCGCCAAGTTTTTTTTAAAGAACAATGGACCACTGGTTGAAGGTTTTTGAGTTGTTTTGCAGTGCATTGGATGGTTTTTCTGATTTTGTTAACGTAATTTATGTGTAATTTTAATTTCTTCGTTAAAATTATTTGTGTTTGCTTTGTTGATCCTGCAAAATGGTTGACGGTTAGTCATTGGGCTTGGCGCAGTGGCTATATTTATGTTTACATGTGGTTCTTACTGGTTTCTAGGAAATTACCAGGTAAATCTTTTATAAGATTTACCAGGACAAAAAAGAAAATCATATAAAATGTCTGCCTATTCCAATAATCTAGCACCAAGCTCCTGTATGGTGCCACATTGCACGCCAATTTCTTTCCTTCCCTCAGAGGGGAGGTTCTGGTTGGTCTGTGGTCTCTCCCTTTTCCTGGCAGGTGGAGCTGATTGTATAATGAATGCATGCATGGATTTGAGAATTGTTTGTTTAAAAAATTCTATGAAACAAAAAATGCAAGTGCATCTCCAAGACATGTGGAAGAGAGTTTGAGGAGGGGCATTTATTCAGTATTTTCAGTTCAAATGAAATTCTCATGAAAAGCTTTGGGGGGGGGGATATAATCAACTTGGGACGCTTTTGTTGTATTTAGCGATTCATCTTTGTAAATATGAACTCAGATTTGACTTATATTAAATCGAACACTATGATCATTCGAAAATGAAAATCATAAGATTCCTAATTAGTAGTCAATGTTTCAAAACAATTTATGTGAAGAGGGAGGGTTAAATTTTTCTGGTTAGTTGATTGTTGGTTAACCAAGAGTTTACTTTATTTTATTTTTTTAATCATTTAAGATTAAAAACATAAAATTACTTTCATGATACATAATTAATTTTAGCAGAAAAATACTAGTCAATTTTTATACTTTATCTTGTTTTTACCATTTTAGCTTATTTTACCATTTATCTACCCCCTCCCAAATAATCTTCATTTCCCTCGCAGATTGGGAGAACAATTTTATGGTATGTATATATTTGCAAAAGTGCAGAGGCTAGGGTTTTCAGTGTCCAGGGACAACTGAAGATTTTAAACCCCCTCCTATTTGCCAAAATGCAATGGAGAAGATTTTATATACAATTTGATGTACAGATGTCCCTCCTTGCTATGCCACTGCAAAAGTGTCTTCGCGTTTCTTTTGTATTCAAACATTTTGGTTTGCAATTTACAGAAAATGCAACTGTATCTTAATCCTTGGATGAAATATCATCCGATTAATTATTTTAATAAAATTACAGTGAAACCTGCATGTAACACTTGACGACTTGAGAGACCTGAAAAAGTTATTATTATAGTCAGGCTGAGCTGTGGCACATTATTTGAGCATTAAAGGCATTTTCTACTTATCAAAATAAAGATAAAGTATATATTAACAGTGCAGAAAAACACTTCAGTCACCAATGGATGTGTCTTGTTAATTGAACTTGAAGAAGTTGGGTGATGAATATGTTTTGTAGAAGTTAAATTCAAGATGTATCCCATAATATATTAATTACCTTCTTTTGATTTAGAGTTTACTATATTACACTTTATTTCATGATTCGATAAAGTGGAAATTTTAGATAAGATTTTTATAAATGATATACTTTAAAGTATGTATAGAAGGTGTATCTACAAATTTCATTTCTTCATAACACTACGAAAAAAGTAACTTTTCTTTAAATAATATTTTATGCCACGCCATCCCAGGTGGGCTTTAGCCCATCAAAAAACTAACTTCAAGGAACAAGACACTATATGACTGAAAGAGCTTACTAAAATTTACTCCTATTCTGCAGTCTTTTATTATTACATATTCTGGGTCAGATGTAATATTAAAAAAAAAAAAAAAAAAAAGGTTATATGTGAGAACCACCTGCCTGCATTTGCCGTGACAGGTCATTAAGAGTGCATCACTTTTTGAGGCAGTAACACAAAGTAATATATGCAAGCAATTCTTGTTGCCAAAGTGTAAAAAAAACTTCATTTTTTTTTTCTGTGGAGTACTTTCTGCCTTTGTACATAGCAGAGATTGGGGAAACCCTGCTTTACACAAACAGCTTTATTAATCTTTATTAATGTCATATCTTTTTTATTTGAAATTTGTCATATATTAGTGTCTTTATATTTTTTAGAAATTCTCCAAGTGGAAAATCTACCAAGTCCATATATTTATAACAGCTCCATCAATGGATATGAGTGGAAGTTGGATACTAAGTATTATTCTGCATCAATAGCTTTATATTCTGTATCTAAGAACGTAGCTTTTGATGATGCCTTCAGTGATAAAATTCAAGCTACAATTTTTTACTTTGATGGTAGTAAGGTACATTAGTTTTAGCATTTCATTTCATTTAGCTTTTCTAGAATGTTGCAGATGTATTAAATGTGAAATCTAATTTGGTTATTGTCTTTCTAGGAAATGGCTTGTTGTTACTTGTTCATGGGATAATGTTGAGAAAAAAATAATCAGGATTAATGACTGAAAAATAATGATTAATGTTTAATCATTATTTTTCAGTCACAATAAATAATGTACAATATAAATTCATTTATTGAAAATAAGTAAATTTATATTGTACAACTAACAACATGATGACTAAAGATTTTTTAGTCAGTAATTGTGATTAATGGTATTGTTTAGTGTTGATTACTGACTAAAAATCATTAACTGCGATTAATATTTTATCAATGCTACTCTTGTAGAATAGCTAAATAAGTAAAATGAGGCAGTGGAAGTGAGTATTAAAACACTATCAATCATTACTTTTGATGATCACTAAAAATGCTGCAAAAGTGTATCCATTTTGCTAAGTGTGTATGTTATTGTTCAGATATAAATTATATATTTATGTTTCATTAACACTAGGACAAAAAGTAACACACATATTATTTCTAGTGTTAACTGTATTCATACATAATTGTAAATTATTTGTAGTAATTGCCTAAAATTTGTTCTTTTTTTTTAAGCATTTATAACTTTGAAAAAGTGGCCACTAATAAAATTTCACAGTTTTGCCATTTACTTTCTAGTATGAAACATACTTCTTAATAAAAAATCCCCGCCTCCCACAAATGAATCAGTCATTTCAGAACCCGCATAAGTCATGATTTTTCCAAATACTGTTTTTTAACTCATGCACACATATATATTTTATATGTGTTTATAAAATAAAATCATTTCTTACTTTAAAGCCTAATCACCATAATAAATCTTAAACGCTCCTTGAGAATTTTACACATTTGTGTGTTCTACAGTTTTTATGTTTTCCTGAAAAGATGTGACTATTAAGTGGTTTTTGAAAACAACCTGTTCATATGATACCTGCCATAAATGACTGGCAGCAATCACTGAATCATGTCATTTAGAAAATGTCAAAACTGCTCATTGTCAAACACAGCAAACATACCAGGCTTGTGTGACTTGTTCTAAATCAACAATGCTATGCTGGTCTACAAAAAAGACAGTTTTAGAATGTTTTTTAAAATCCAATTTCAGTGAAATCGAATCAGTTTTCATTTTACTGCCTTAAAAAATCTTCCATGATATTTTCATGCTTTTTGAAGCTTCTGCATTTCATGTAATGGGTGTTCTTTTCCAAAATTTTTACATCTTGTCACCCCCCCCCCCCCAGTTTTAACTTATAAAATAATATTTCTTCCAAATTCCACTTCCCCTCCCTCCAATATTTTTAATTTATCTGCCGTGTCCATACAAAAGTGGTATCATTGCTCAGTGTGAAGAAATTTTTATTTTTAGTGAGTGCAAGCTTATATATATATATATATATATATATATATATATATATATATATATATATATATATATATATATATATATATAAAGGAATTTTTTGTTTACTGAGTTGTCATACTCGGTAAAAAAACAAAAAAAAATATTAAGCTTGCTTTAAGAAATTAAGGCTAATTTATGTTGGAAATTAGTCTTAATTTCTCAAAATATGAATTCTGTTGACACATTCCTGTAAGCACACATCATGTTTAAAATTTACTTGCATAAAACAAACACTAATCTTATGGCAAGATAAAACAAAAAAATCAACCAGTCAGTGGAAATCTACTTACAATTCTTGAATTGTAAATATTCTTTTGCAGTGTTCATAATATACAAGTAGATTTTGCAAATAGCTGCTAAGCTCCTTGAAAATTTATAAAATTTCAATATTGTAAATAGCAGCTTTAAAAATTAAACCGCTTTTCTCTACTCTCTATTCAGGGCTTCAGTGGCAATTAAAAATAAAAACCCTAAAGTCGTTAATTACTAAAAAATAACAATAAAGGCCTTCAAAAGTCCTTCAAAATGTTCATGGGTTTCTGGCAAAGTGTTTGATTTTTGCTAATGGCTACAAAGTAAATTTTCAGATACCTTCTTCTTTGGAAGCAAATCTCCCACAAAACCCTGCATGATCTAGCAATGTTCAATTAACCTTTTTTTTTTTATCTTCTCAATACATTGGAAACAAGTATTGTTGTCCTATAGGTAAATTTTTATTTCTTTACACTGGTGACATGAAAGTAATTTCAGGATAACATCCAGGAATTTTTTTCCTGGGTCCCATTTTTGTGAAAACTGTTTATTTTTGTGAATCATCATACCACTTTTTGTAAAAATCACTTTTTTTCTTAAAATAATTTACAGACAAATGAAAATATGCGGTAATATGCCAATGAAGGGTTGTTTTAATAGATTATAATTTTGTGAAGGGGTCATTTTAATCAATTGTAATTTTGTGAAGGGGCTGTAAAACGGACTCGCATTTCATCTGCATCGATCCCTGTATTCATCACTAACAAACTACTGGGATGTCTTTTTTTTTTTTTTGTCATTTATATTTATTTTCATTTTGCTATTACACATACACCTTTCTTACTTTAAGTAATTTTCATTACTGTGAACTATGTTAGAGCTTTTAGAAAAATAATTCTTTTCTCTACTATTGTTATCTTCCAGAAGTATTCCCATCGGATCCAGAAATTGTTTTTTGGGAGGGACTGAAATTTGTAAAGAGCTTATTTTACCCAAACTATGTACAATATAGCAATGTTTTAGTCTAAACCAATGTAAAAATTTTTGGGAGGGCCTAAGCTATAAAAAAGATCATTTTGCCTATTCAAAATGTATAATAAAGCAGAATATTACCCTTTAGTAATCTCTTTTTCTTAGGTGGGTGGGGACTGAAGCCCCCAGCCCCTCCCCTGTATTCATTACTGATTCTCATAATGTAAAACTGCATTACATGGATTCATGTTCATTTCTGATTCTCTTCACTTTTAGCCATCCAGTTTTGAAAATGTTCTTAATTGGATGCCCTCATTGAAAGATGTAGCATCAGATGTGCAATTATTGATCTGTGACAGTTGTTCTGGTGATGGTAAGTTTGTTTGCTCCCTAAAATCAGTGATATGATTTTTTTTTTTTTTTTTGACAAAGCTCAATAACATCAGCTTAAGAAAAAGCGTGTGCTTAGTGCTATAAATGACAGATGCAGGAAAGTTTTAAGGGAGGGGTGATAAGTATGATGAAGTATTTTATTAGAGATGGATCATTCTTTTTTTTTTTTCTGCTGTTAATTTTTAATCTTGAACCTACATTTAACCTGTTCACTCTCATCATTAAAGAGAAGCAACAAGTTGTCTCTCTCATGGGAGAGAGAGACAACACTGATCAAAGAAGCAGAGACTTCTTGGCGCACAGCCAGCTGCATCAAAAAAGGGTCTCTCGATCAGTGGCACGCGATGAACGTTTCGATCGTCCGTTCTCTTGCTGGTTGTTAAGTCGAGCGATGGCAACGGCTGCTCTTTTTTCAGCATGGAGCAATCTGTCCAGCTGTTCTCGCATTCTTCCATTTTTTGGCAGATATGAGTGCTGTTAAAAAGAATCGTGACCAATTTTTGACGGGGAAATGACGTGCTAAAAAGTAAAGGATTCTCATGGAGCTAGTCACCCACCACTATTTTTATAGAAATCCAATCTATTCTTCGTGACTGGCAACAGTCAAAATGTCAGAGTTGGATGTTCCCAGAGTGGCAACACTGCGCGTTAAAGGGTTAAGTGTGCTCGTAACCTCCCTATGAGCACACTTAATGTACTCCACATAGATGTACCACTGGCAAGGGGAAAACTTTTCTGGAGGTAGTCTGAAACTCCAAGTTTTTATTGAAAGAATATCGTTAGAAGATTTCCTTATTCCTATTTATATTATAAGTGCAAAAGTTTGTTTGTATGTTTGTTATGCTTTCACCTGAAACTGCTGGATGAATTTGGATGAAATTTAAAATTAAGAATGTAGCTTATGTTCCGAATTAACACATTGGCTACCTTCTATCCCCAAAAAAACCACTGTTCCCACAGTTTTCAGAAATTTTTTAATTTTGTGTTGCATTCTAAAGCTTGACATCGCACCAAATAATTTACTGACCCATGGGTAAATAAAATATAAATATATAACTCTACTGTTATTGGTATAATGTGATTAAAATAATTAGTGAAAAGTTAACTCAAAATGCTTAGGTAAAATATACCCTTATACAGCAAAACTATATACAGGTAGAAATTAAAAAACCCATAGATACAAAAAAATATGTGTATTTATGGAAAACAAAACAGATCAGCTCACAATCAGACATCAGCTCACAATTTGTTTCAGGAAATTATGCCTTAACACCTAATGCACCCGGTCAATGCTGGGCTATGCATATATATAGTATTATAACACTAAAAAAAAAATAAAAAAATAAAAACTAGTATTAAAAGATAAAATAATTAAATTTTGTAAAATAAGACATAAAAAGGCACTTATCACCAGGACAATTGTTTTAGGTGGTATAAAAATAGTCCAGTCTTCTGGAGCAGCAAAAACGTTCTACTACCTTCATAAGTAGACATATAGAACTGACAGGTAAACAGAGATAAGTGCCATTTGGAAGAAAGAAAACTAAAAAAAAAAAAAAATAGAGAGAATAAGAGAAGATGAGGAGGGAAAGAGAAGAAAATAGCATAAACAGGATATAAATGAAATAGGGAAATAAACAATTTTTTTTTTCATTTTCATTATTGTAGCTATTTTTGTGTAACTGGGGGGTGGGGTGGGGGGAGGGCTATGGTAAGTTTAGCCCGCCTTAGAAAATTTTTATTCTACTCCTAAAAAATCAGGGGTGACAAAAACCTGGCTTTTTTTAGAAAAATCTAACCTACACAAGTTTTTTTGCGAGGTTTTCAGAGAAACCTTTAGTAAAACTAAGAAACAAATACTATTAACTAAAAAAAGTTAAATTACAAATTAAATATTTATAACACATCTAATTACATATGTATTATATCATTTGACAAATTTAAATTTCAGAAAAAAAAACCAATTTTGCAGTGTTATTCTAAACTTTTAAAATTATGGACGATATGAAATTATGCTTTCTGTTATCATTTAGCTGTCAAGCAAGTGATGGATTGAGCCAATTGAACCTTTTTTTATTTATTTAAAATTTAATCAGTTTTCCTGCTTTAGCAATAGACTGCCAGCTGAGAAGGAAAATGAAGGTGAAATGTGGTTACAGCTGTGATTTGAGAATATGTACCTGCTTTTTTGGCTTTTAATATGTAAAATAATTAGTTGTTTCAGAAAATGTTTCACAAAAATGTTATTGAGTTTTACAAAGATCTTCTAACTCATGGATTTTAATGTAAAGAAACACTCAGAAGTTAAAAAATATTAGCAGATGATTTTGTTCAATTCTTTACTTGTTCACCTAGTTCTGCATCCACTGAGCGTATCTTTTCCACATTTGGAAATATATAGACAAAACTAAAAAGAAAGGTCAAGACCAGAAAAACTTGTAAATTTTCAGCATTTTCTGAAGAAAAACATGCAAGACAGGGATACTTAGGAGTGGTATTAATATATTTAAAAACTTCTTAAAACTTTATATTAAAAAAATATATAATAGATATAAACTGTCTATTTTGCTGTTTTCTAAAAATAAAAACTAAATTTTAAGTAAATATTTTGTTTTTGTTTTATCGAAGACAGTGTTATCAATTTGAAAAATCTAAAAGTGGGCAAAATTGTGGGTTTATTTCAAGTCCCCCCCCCCCCTCAAAAAAAAAAACAACATAGCATCGGACACAATTGTGTCCAACCCAGCCAACACAGAAAAAAATTAAATTTTCCATTGCAAGAATAGGTAATGAAGCCATCCAGGATAAAGTAAAGTGCACCCAAAAAGTACCCAAAAAACCTACCCAGTTGAATTCCACTAATGAAGGAAGTTAACTAGTTTAAAAATAAATAAATTTTGTGGCAGATTTTCTGAAGAAAAAGAAAAGAAATGTTTATCTGAAAAAAAAAAAAAAAAAAGATGATTTAGTATATTTTGTTTCTTTTTTTTACAACAACAAGATTTTTTTTTCTTTCTGGGTGAACAAAAAATATTAAAAGTAACTCATAACTATTAAAACTCTTAATAATTGTGTTAAAAATTTCTCTCATCACTTTTGAGGATTAACCAATTACTCCATGAATGCAAACATGCTCAAATGTGTCAATTTTGTTCTTAATCTTGAGTTTTGTTCTTTTTATGTACAATATATTGGGTTGGCAACTAAGTAATTGCGGATTTCACTCATAGATGGCTTCAGTTGAATTTTTAGGTTTGCAGACGATTTACAAATGTAAAACACATTTTGTTATTTGATAGTTGGCAATTCAGCTGTCAATCAGTAAAAAAAGTTCTTTGATCGGTTGCATAGTTTTCGCTTGGCCTTCGTTGAAAAATGGAAAATCAAAAGGAACATTTTCGTCATATTTTGCTTTTTTATTTCCGCAAAGGGAAAAACGCATCGCAAGCTCATAAAAAGTTATGTGCTGTTTATGGTGACGAAGCTTTAAAAGAACGGCAGTGTCAAAATTGGTTTGCCAAATTTCGTTCTGGTGATTTTTCACTCAATTTGAAAAACGCTCTGGTCGTCAAGTTGAAGTTGATGACGCCCTAATCAAAGCAATAATCGATTCGGATCGTCACAGTACAACACGTGAGATTGCAGAAAAGCTTCATGTATCACATACATGCATTGAAAATCACCTAAAACAACTTGGCTATGTTCAAAAACTGGATACATGGGTTCCTCACAAACTGAAAGAAACGCATTTAATGCAACGCATTAACAGCTGCGATTTGCTAAAGAAACGTAATAAAAATGATCCATTTTTAAAACGATTGATAACTGGCGATGAAAAATGGGTTGTTTACAACAATATCAAGCGGAAAAGATCGTGGAGCAGGCCAGGTGAACCAACTCAAACAATATCAAAAGCTGATATTCATCAAAAGAAGGTTTTGTTATCAGTTTGGTGGGATTACAAAGGAATTGTCTACTTTGAACTCTTACCACCCAACCGAACGATCAATTCTGATGTGTACATTGAACAACTAACGAAATTAAACAATGCAGTTGAAGAAAAGCGGCCCGAATCGAAAAATCGAAAAGGTGTTGTATTCCATCATGACAATGCAAGGCCACACACATCTTTGGTCACTCGGCAAAAATTATTGGAGCTTGGTTGGGATGTTTTGCCACATCCACCATATAGTCCTGACCTTGCACCATCTGATTACTTTTTGTTTCGATCTTTACAAAACTCCTTGAATGGTAAAAATTTCACTAATGATGATGATGTCAAATCGTACCTGATTCAGTTTTTTGCTAATGAAAACCAGAAGTTTTATGAACGTGGGATCATGATGCTGCCTGAAAGATGGCGAAAGGTCATTGATCAAAATGGGCAATACATTATAGAATAAAGTTATTTAGTTCCATGAAAAAATTGTCTTTGATTTTCTAAAAAAAATCCGCAATTACTTAGTTGCCAACCCAATAGATTTTTAGGCTGACATTGAAGGTCCAAGTTTTGAATGAAAAAGCATATATTTACATGTCCCATTAGCTCTATTAGGAGTAGTTTTTTTTTTTTTTCCTGTTCAAACAGTCATTGAAAGTACAGTGATTACATCATTTATCAGGTTCTCTGTGAGAAGGTCAAAGAAAATTCTAAATGTATACTTATAAAAATGTATAGTATTTCACACTGTACAGTGGGCCAAGACTCAGTAGTTGAGAAATACTGTTAAACATACGTAGTTATTATGTATACTGCGCAAATTTTAAAAGTATAATGTGATTCATTAGTATATTTTTGAAATTCATTTTAGATTCATTTAAGAAGAAAATTTTGAACTGGTGTGTTGAAAATCAATATGAATTAATTGAACTTAATTCAACAGAAGAAATTGAGGAAGATGGTAAGTATAGAGTTGATATGTACTTTAGTGTATTGTCAATTATACATGTCAGTTAGGTATTATATATCATAATACTATTTCTTCTAGAAGATGCACCTTTTTCACAGGCCAGAGGCTTTGGAAGAGTTATTGAAGCTTTACAAGCTAATAGTTGGTCCAATCTGATTATGAAAGGTAAATATTTATACTTTTCTTACACTCAGCTAACTTGAACTTTTAATATTTTAATCTAAGTGTTTCTCTCTTAAAAAAATCTCTGTGAGATTTTGAAAACTTCAAAATTCTCTACAGTAGAAGCCTTCTAATATATGTCCCCTTTGGAACTGGGGATATGGTTGGATGATAAAAAAATACAGATTTACAGTAAAATAAACAATCTCTCAATTAAAAATGACTGCATGTATTGTTCTGTCTAGTAAAAAAACATTACAATGAACTGCACAAAAGCTGTTATTGTTATTGAAAAAGAGCAGTACTGTATTTATTTACTGTATTATTTTAATGTTACAATTGAAGGTGTCCTATGGTGAAAAATTACTTTTAAATAAAAGTCTGCTTGAATAGTGTCAGCCCAACTGGAGCAGTACAGCCTATCAGGGTAAATGAGAGAGACTCTACTGCATTATTAAATCATTTTTCATTATACTTCAAAGATAAAACAAAAACAAAGATTAAAGTACTTCAAAAGTTTTTTTAAATATAAACTAATCCAATTAAGAAGATGCAGTATTTGCATGTAATTATTAATTATGTTATGATATGATTAGGTTAGTATCTTTGTTTCTTATGTATGTTTCTTAATATTATGTTTCTTTGTGCATTATGTATTGTATGTTTCTTGTGTAGACTCTAGAAGGGGCTTCAAGTTTCCATGAACAAACTTACTTGACTTAGTGTTTCTTGCGCTTTGATACTGATCGAGATAAATTATTTGAAGACTTAATATTTGATACTATGTCTGTGGCTAAAATTTTGAGCGATGCATACAACTATCATCCAACATTTATTTTAGGTCCCACGCTTCTTAAAAAAGTGTATGATTTAAATGTAGTTAAATTTTAAGTATTTGCATAGTCAAATGTAAGTTTTTTTTCTAAAATAACATAGTATAAACAATAAGCATAAAGTGAAATAATTTTCATCAAAATAATTTTTTTATAGATACTAAACCTCATAATCCTGTAGTACAAGAAGAAAATGGCTCTATTAGTAACATACCTTCTGCATCTTCAAAGCCTAAAGCTGATAAATCTAAAAAAATGACAGTGGACAATGAAGGTTTGTGGATCCATTTCTTTGCATGTAATTTAGTTTAGTTTTGATGGAACCATCCCACTTTTTTTAGTTGTTTGGATTTTCATTTTGTAAATTCTTTAATTTTCTCTTTTGGCTATTAGATGGGGGTAACTGCCTGATATTTTTGCCAAGATACATAATTTTCAAGAACAGTGGAGAAATAGGGCGACAGTATAAGCAATTACTGGAAGAAGAGTGATATGACTGTGATTATATACTGTCTTTCGTTTGCAATTTAAGGCTGCTCTTGGGAGGGGGAAAAAGGTTATCACAGGACCTATAAATAGCTTTCAAAAGAAACAAATTATGTTGAACATGTGTAATAATACTTACTGTTTCTTCACACACTTTATTATGTACATTAGGGTGGAGCGAAAAAGACTTTTCTTGAAATTTACATTGCCTGAGTTATTAAAGGGTATGAAACTGATTAGAACAATTTGTCTCCAAATTTCAGCTTAAAATATATACATCTTCAGGTTCCACACCTCAAGCGAATATATTCCCCATGTCTTTTTCAGTCTGTTATGAATTTCTATTGAAATAATTACGTTTAATTAATTAATTGAATAATGAATACTCCGATACACCTGCTCTATCAAGAACAACGGCTAGTTCGGGCATTGTGTCTGTCTTGGAGATTGAGGGAATCTCATCGTCAGTCGTTTTCCGACATTTGGCTTCCGGACGAACAAAATCGTCATCATTTTCTGAAGTATATTCCATTTCTGAATCAGATCCTAAGTCGACGTTTGCTTCTAAATCTACAGTTTCCAGCACTGACATGTGATAACGTATTAATACAGCAATTTAATAATGAAAACATAACTAATTATTCAATTAATTAATTAAACATTATTATTTTAATAAAAATAAGCCAGGAATATATTCGCTTGAGTTGTGGAACCTGAAGATGACAACATTTTGAGCTGAAATTTGGAAACAATTGGTTCTCATCCGTTTCGCACCCTTTAATGACTCAGGCAGTGTGAATTTTGAAATAAAGATTTTTTCGCTCCACCCTAATGTACATTCATAATACAGTGCATGAAACACTGTGAATAATTGTGTTTTGTATAACTTCCAGAAAAAATATTCTTAAACAAGAAATTAACATAGAAAAATTAACAGAGTCATCAGCAACTTTGGGAAAATATTGCAAAATATTTTGGGGAGGGGCTAAATTTTGAAAAAATCTTATTTTACCCAAGCAAAGTGTACAACAAAAGAAAATTTTTGTCTAAACCAAAGTGAAAAATTTTGGGAGGAGATAAATTATTAAAAAAAGATCATTTTACCTATTTAAAGTATATTATAAAGCAGAATGTTACCCTTTAGCAATCTCTTTTGGCTGCACTGAAGCCCCCTAGCCCCTATCCTGGATCCGCTACTGAATGCTGTATGTTTCATAACTTTTTTAGGTTGATTGTTTTTAAAAATGCATATAGATTGTGAAAAAAATATAAATTGTTTTGAATCTCTTGCCTAATTTTTGATTTTTTAAGGAGTTCAAAATTTGCATCATTTTGTAAAAGTACAACTTAAATATCTGAATAATTAAAAAAGAAAACTGAACTGCTAGTTTAGATATACATTTTCATCTATAGAGGTTTAGTACGTTAGAGAAATTTGTGGATTGCCGTAGTCCTCATAGGAGATGAATTAACCCTTTAATTCGTAGTCGGATTTGTTCGTCAGGTAGTTAGAGATGAATTAACCGCTTAATTGCCATGGGCATATATATATATATACACTTTGTACAAGTGATGCTTTAACTGTCCTCGGCATATGTATATATCTTTCTGAAATAATTTCCTCCTTAGATTGTTGCCAGTAGTATAAATACTCTCAATTTTTTAGCATGCAATAGTTTCAGTTTGAAGAGAGGTTTGTTCAAGATACTTTCATTTCTTTGAGTTGGGAAGGGGAATTTCCTGAAATGGCAGTGAAGGGGTTAAGCCCTGCAAGCCTCCTTAGATGATAAAATTTGAGATCTTTTCTACAAAACTTACCTAGGCTTTTAGAACCCCATGTGAATTTCTTCACAAAGTCTTCCATGCTCATAATAGGCCTCTGGGTCAACATAACACAAAACTAGTTATGAAAAATCTTATTATTAGCCTTTGGTTTGTACATGCTATGGTATCAGATAAAAAGATTTTCTATTTGGTTAAATGTGTTTAATTGAACATTCTAAAAGTATACGCAATTTTAGTAAACTGCTATATATTGGGTCATGTATTTAGAACCTCTGCTTCACTTTCAGCTTCATGAGCATAGAATTTCCAACTTGTACTGTTATTTTATTTTTAACTTTAGAGGGGTTTTTTTTATCTATGAAAATATTTTCTTGCCCTTTGATTTGTCCTTTATAATCGGGCCCTAATTCTTGCCATGGAAAAAAACTGCTCATTCATGAAAGAAAAATGTGCAGACACAAGAGGGTGAAACTGATATTACATTAAGGTTTCACTTTTCCTGCTCCTTGCCCAGTTCGCATTTATTCATTACTTCAATGTGTCAATTTGGATGTAACCTGATTCCAATGTTCTTTTGCATTTCTTGCTTCAGTATTCATAAGGTACTTTGTAGGAATGAAATATCTATTTCTTTTCTTTCAATGTTCTTTCATGCAACTAAATGTTCAATGTTTATCTTTTATTTTTGTTATATCTCTTAGATGAAGCATACACTACTGGCCAAAAGTATTGCAAGTTTGAGAAATCTAACCATCGTTTCAAGAATAAGCCCAGAAAAAAATGGACAGGAAAATTGCCAGATTTAAATACTTTTAAGAATTTATGTGGTATAATTGGAAAGAGTACATCTGAAAATCACCAAAAGAACAAAATGGGAGCTTCAGGTACCCATAATTTAAGTTTCCACCCTGAAACACCAAAGGAAGTGATGTAAAACATTTTGGATTCCATATCTAAAAAAGTGGCTGTTGTGATCAAAGCTGCTCAGCAACATAATAAATGATCTTTAGTTCAATCGCATTTATTCATTATCCTCTCTTTGAAGAATAACCTTGAAATGAATTCTTTATTTAATTTTATTCCTGCGAGCCAAAATGGATTATGATTTCTATAATAACCTACATATTTTTTATGCTATTTTTTTCAATAAATTAAATAATTATTTTTCTTCTTTAACTCAATGCTATCTTGTCTTTGAAGTAACTAATTTTTAACATGTTGACGTTAAAAAATATCAATTATATTGATTTTTAATTTTGACGAGGGAGAGGGGGCTTAACCTTGAAAAGAGTTAAATTTCTGAAACTTACAATACTTTTGGCCAGTAGTGTATTTCTTTCTAATTTGAAATTGAAAAAAAAAAAAAAAATACATTCAGTTACTTAATATTATGTCTGAATATAATTTGTACTTTTTTTTCCTTTTTCTTAATCATAGAGTTAATCTTAGAAGAACAGTTGTTGCAGAAAGTTTTGGAACAAGACGATCCGGAGGGAGAATCCTTTGAAGCATTGTTTGCGAGGTTCGCTAGCATGAAAGGTAAAATGTACTGCTAAATATTTAAGAAAAAGTTTGTGGTGTAAGGGTAGTAGTGCAATAGACTCCCTCTTAACTAGCCTAAATGGGGCTGGAAGTAAGTCAATTAAAAAAAATTCCGGTTAAAGAGGGGAATGAAAAAAAAAAAAAGAAAATCTGAAACATTTTCAGATTTTAAGTGTGCACTAAAGTGCTATGTATTAAAAGCATATCATAATCCGGTACTTATGTATTATCCCAGCGGTCCGCCAAAACGAGTGATTTTTTTTGCCAAGAGAAATGCCAAACATATGAAATTATTAATGGTTTTGAATACGACTGGCAACAGTTTGGCAACTCATTTGCTGGAAAATAGTTTGGCAAGAATGGCCGCCGGGATAATACGTAAGTACTCATAATCCCCATTTTCTTCTTCGCTTATTCCTTTAAGCAAGTATGGGTACAGCCCATCCCACTGGCCCGGGAAATTCATGTCAATGGCGGCCTATTTACATTTTCTTCTAACACACGTACACATCATACGTAAGTGTATATATAAATAAAATATATATTAAAGAGACCGACCCATCAAGAAAATTTCAGGGTTCCTTGTGGGTGTATCCAGGCCTGCCTTTAAGTTGGAAAGTGTAGCATTATTCATGTGTGTGTCCTATTTTTCTCCCTTGTTCCATAGAACACTTCTTTGGAACCGAAATCTATTTCAAAATCGCTTACTAAAACTGCTTTACTATCTTTGCCAAGCATATTCCAATTGTACTTCATCGTTTTAAATATTATTTAGAATCTTCATCATAATCGCGAGTGTGCCGTGATTGTCTTTCTTGGGTTGATTTGATTTCTATTTTAATGCCTCGACTCTTGTCAAAGTGATGATAATTAAATATATGCAGTTAACACGACAATTTTTTTTTATTTATGTGTCAACCATAATTTAGAATTAAAATTGCAATTTGGAACAACATTTAAGTGCAGCATTCTGTTACTTATTTATTTATTTTGTGTTGCCAATTAATTTAGTTTTAATAATTAAGTGTCTTCCAATTCCTTACCGGGTGCGCTTAATTCTAATTTGTTCACTTTAGTTGGTTGATTCCTACTTTCACTCACCACCCACTCTCGCCAAGGTGGTGATAAGTATACATATTTAGTTACCATGACGACTTTTTGCATTTATGTGGCAACCACAATATAAAAATTCCGGATTGGATTATACAGTATTACTTATTTGTTTATTTATTTATTTGGGTTGCCAGTTAATGTAGTTTTAATAATTAAGAGTCTTCAAATTCCTTAATTGGTGTGTTTATCACTAATATGCTCACTTTCATTCTCACCTAGTTCCTTTGGGAACATTGAAACTTGTGCATAACTCCTTGAGACCCATGACTGCAAAGCTTGCCAAAGCGAGGTGATTTTTTAGGTTGGCAAGAGTGGGGGGCATTAAAGTAGGAATGATCTCTTTCTTGTTCCATAAAACCCATCTTTGGAATTGAAATCTATCTTAAAATCTCCACTGAAACTTTTTTACAATCCTCACCATTCATATTCCAACTATACTTCACCATTTTAAATATTGTTTGGAAAAGGCATCCTAATCCATGAGTGTGCCATGTTTCTCTTTTTTGTTTCATAAATCACATATTTGGAATTGAAATCTATATTAAAATCACCTACTAACACTATTTTACATATATAACAAATGTGCATATTCTAACTATAATTTCGTAGTTTCTAGCCAAATTCGGAAGATATCTCCAAGTCTAGTTTAGAAGTTATTTTTTTGGCAGCAAACATGTTAATCAATTATCAAAAATTGCAAACCTTGTGCAACTTTCCAGATTTTAATTCCCCCCTGCATTATCTGGCAAACACATTTGAAAAGATCTCGATGGTGACAATACATGTCTACAAAACCTGTCTACAAATCATGTCTATAAAGTCACACAGACAAAAATCTGGGATTGAACAAAATAAGTACCCTAGTGCTAAAAATTATCAATGGAAATCCATTTTAATAAATGTGCCAATTTATTTAAAAAGTTTTGCATGCTATTAAGAGGAAATTAAAATAATAATATTAACAAATGAATTCTTTTTATCTGCTGAAGTCTGGAAATTTGTCTACTGCATTTAGTCTTCTGTTGTTTAAGTGAAGTGTTGCTGTTTTTTTTTAAAGCATTACATCAAAGGAGAAATCTGATGCTTGTATTTTAAGCATGAAATAAGTAGTAAAGTATGAAAATTTCAATTTTTTGTAATTTTTTAAAACTTATTATTTTTATTGTGTTTAAATCAATTATGGCTGGTCAAAGTGGAGATCCAGTTAAACGAAGGCAGATTAAGAGGAAGTCTACTGTAAATTATTAAGGGATGTATATTATATAAACTCAAATTAATTATTTAGAGGGTTATGGTCCTGTAAACCAGTGTTTCTCAAACTTTCACACTTGCGGACTGGCAATTATAGAAAACAAACAAACAAACAAACAACAACAACAACAACAAAAACCAAGCATTTTATGGACCAGCATAGGCCAAAAATAACAAACAATATTCTGTAAATTTTCATATAATGAATTTTAAGTAACCCAAGGCTGAGTTCTTAATTTTTGAAAACTCATTAGACATTTTATTATGACTGAATTTGTACTGTGTGCTTTTCTCTTTTAACCTATTAGCTGCTGGTGTTGTGTTGAAACAACTTTCAAAATAAATACTTATGAAAAAATAATCGTCAGACATATTTTATACCAGTGGTTGGCACAACTGTACTGCCCATCCATATACATCCAATTTATTAAAAATTAATCAGCTGAGAATGTTGTTCTAACTAAAAATTACATTTGTATAGCACTTGATTTAATAAATAAAGTTACATTGTTTATATAATACCTATTATTTTTGCCTGATGCACAAATTCTGCAAAACATTTTGTCTATTTCTCTGCAAAATATTTTTCCTATTTTTGCCAGTTCACAGATGTAAAAAGGTTTGAGAATACTATTTTATACAAATGAATGATTTTGCGTAGGGAATATTATGAAGAATAATTCTGTAAAAACAGTTTTATCTCGAATAATAATTTTTTCTATAATAATTAGGTTCATATGTGAAGCAAAATTTATGCAAAACTTTTGACTAGGTAATTTTGAAGAAAGAATTTAACAAAAGAAATTTTTTCTTTAGGAGAGATCTGTTTTTAGCCAAGGTTAAAACTTATGAGAACATTCCCCCCTATCCGTTGTTTGTATTTGTGTGGGATAAGGAAGGGAAAACAAGTGTTGTGCTGGTGCAATGCCACCAGAAAAAGGATATTCTCCGCTTTCACTTGTGCTGTTAGATGCATTCATTTGTGTTATAAAAATGGCGAGAATGAAGTACCTTACACTGGAGCAAGCCTTTCAAAGAATTTTTGGAAAAAGAAACAAATGATGAAAATGATAAGAATGAAACTCGTATTGTTGTTAGTCCACCAAAACTTGAAGTGGCTGGTGATGATGAAGAAGGGAATGGCAGTTCTTTGAATAATGATTAATGATATTTTACCAAATGATACTCAAGGAGAAATTGAAATTTATGTAAGAAGTAAGTTTCATTCCTCTCATTCTCTGCAACTTGCTGGAAATAAAAAGCCTCTTTTAGATTTCAGACATGAGATAACATTATTCCTTTTGCAAAACCTCATTGAGAGTGGAGAGTGAGTCATAAAATCAACAACGGGAGAACCCAGTAAATTTAGCAATTTTAAAGCAAACCAAAAAAAATGATGGCGGGCATTTTATCATAAACTGTGCCTCAACTAGTTACATCACCAGGGATCGATCTAGCAATTTTTTCCAGGATCAAAATTTTTGTGAAAGCTCTTTATTTTTATTAAGTGAGTTATTTCACATGTAGAAATATTAAAACCATGATTTTGACATCTTTTTTTAATAACTGAATAAGAGTGTTTCCTCTTTGGATAGCCCAAAAATATAGCCTTTGATTCATTGTTTATTTTTCAGTGACATTTTAAAGCAAAGAATATTTTTAATGCTGCAGACGATAAATAAGCCTTATTACAATTTAATGCCAATCACATTTTTATTTTCAAATTAATATTTAACTTCATAGAGAAAATCAAAATTGTTACAAAAATGTGTGAACACCATCTGTATTTGTGTAGGAAAAAAATATTTCTTTGAATTTTTTTAGTTAATGTGTTAAACAGAAATATTTTATTCATTTACCCGAAATATTCTTCAAAGTGAAGGTTGCTATTATTGAAATCCAGTGAATTAACAAGTATTTTATTTTTAGATCAAATATTACAGAATTTTTTGCGAGTACTGCATTTGCTGATGCTAATTTTTTGATAAATTTGATGTTTTCACAGGCAATGGTTGTAACCTGTCCCCCTTGGGAAGTTTCTTTTTGAAGCATTTCTTAGTAACATTCTGACAATGTAATTGGATTTTTGAAATAAATTTTTATATGTTGTATGTAGTAATGCATTTTTTTTGTTGTTGTTATTTATTAAATGTGATTTTCCTTTTCAGAAAAAGCCAATGGTTTATCCGGTGAAGATCGGAAGAAGTATGCTGAAAAGGTAATTTTTGATTATTCTAAATGTATGCTTGCAATATTTATCATTTGCTTAAAAAAAGCTCCTGTTTTATGTTCTGCATTGTAGTTTGTGATCATCGATCTTATGTTTAGAGTATATTTTTAGCAATAGTGTTATGGTTATTTTCTTTTCCTATTGTGAGATTGCAAAATGTAAAAGCAGTTGGTTATAGTATTAGAAAAGTTGTTTGATAATTATCTATTCTGACTGATAAAAAGCTAGTGATGTCAGTGAATCTGTGTGTTACTGGATTATGTCATATTCCCCACCACCCCACTTCTTTTTATTGACCAGAATAAATCAGTCCCAATACTGAATGGACAAACCCTCTATTTATCTAATATTTAAAAACGTAACTAAAAAATTCTAATGTTATGCTTCATTTATTATAGCTTTACATATTGCTTTATTCATGCATTGTTAAGGAGTTATCATGGAGTCCTGGTTAGCAACCTTGTGTCTATTTCTTATGTTAGCATTATTTAATTTGTATTCATAAATAAAAATGAAATATTTTAGTTTTGCTGTAAGTGTTGACAGCAAATGGCAACACTTGGCAACAATTGGCAAGAAGAAATAAATAGTCTTCTTTCACTGAAGAATAAACAAAAAAATTTGGAAAAAAAAATGAAAGAAAACTTGCAGACTACACAAAAAACGTATGAATTGTCAATCCTATTTACAATTAACTATAACCATTAACTTCTGTTAGTATCAAATCATTGTGGCAGCCCCTAATACTTATGTAAGTATTAGGGGTTGCCATTGAAGCTGTTACCAGTTCCAGGGTTGGAACCCACCTTTTTTTTGTTGTTAAAAACTAAAAAAACTTTTTCTTTTGTGTTTAAACCAAGTTTAAAAATCTTTTTATAAATACAGGGTGATTATAATTAAAGTTTCAAAACGGTATAAAAAACAGAATTACTGATCAGAATGACGCCAAATGTGAATGGAGTATTATTAAAGAAGGGGGAAAGCATATGGCATAAGAAAATAAAATAATTCCAAATTTTAGCAAACTGATGGTGCTGTGCGCATCTTAATTTAAAAGGGTTCTACTACAAAAGACAAATGAATCGTAAAATAACGCTAAGGTGTCAGTTACATGTTGAACTGTCTATACTGTTGAGTGTGCATGACTATACATGTGTGATACTGTTATTTACGTAAGCCCATCCACCACGGCAAGGTCATATCACAATGGATGGGGAAAATTGGTTTTTAAATTTCATGAGACTGGTGCAAAACATGTTCAATATGCTGTCCACCATTTTCTGCAACAAGTTGAAATCGAGAAACAGCATGTTCCATAACTGATCACAGTGTCTCGAGTGAACACAAGTGTCGCAAGTGAACGCAGCAGTGTCACAAATGAAATCAGTCGTTCGCATGACAGGTATTTTAATTTACACATTCTTATGCTTACAGCGCCATCTGTTGTTAAATTTTGGAACAATTTTTTTTTCTTATGTCATACGCTTCCCCCCCCATCTTCAATAATATTCCGTTCAAATTTGATGTCATTCTGATCAGTGGTTCTTTTTTTAATAGCATTTTGAAACTTTAATTATAATCACCCTGTACATGTATGTATTCATATTTATAAATAAAATTATTTATAGAATGTTCGAATAGCAATGAATATTCCTTCTGAAAATAATTAAAACTTAGTAAACAATTGTTGCTACCTATGTGGACATTGAAATCATTCAATTTTAATATTTTATTTAGAGATACTATTTTTTAAGTTTAGTGTATAATATAATAAAATAGTAATTGTTTACTACATAATACATGGAATATTGCTCTTAGATTCACCAGTAATAATGCCGATCAGTTATTCAAAATGATATTTTTAAGGTTTTGAAATAAGTTGTTAAAACACAAAACCCCTGTTTTAAGAACAAGTTTAAAATGCAGCCTATAAGTTTAATTAATAATTTTTAATAATTATAAGACATTAAGGTATCTTTTACAGCAGCTCTCAACCTTTTAACGTTGTGCCCCCAACAAAGGCTAACTTACAGTGGCATGCCCCCCCCCTCACATTTTTCAGCATACGTTCAGTTTTTTAATCTTTAACAATGAACATTTAGTGGAATTTTCTACAAAATAATGTTATCACTAAACTTTGAATGAATATTTTAAGTGAAAAAGGATATATTTTTGAGTATAAATGAGAATAAATAAGATGATTTAAAAAAAAAAAAACATGCATCACTACTTGCTCTTTGGTTTTTCTCGCACCCCCCCCCCTGCAAACGCTCTGTGCCCCCCTTGGGGGTCGCGCCCCACAGGTTGAGAAATGCTGTTTTAGAGTGATATAAAAACTTATTGTTGATACTTATAAGGATCATTTTAAAATATATCGGAACTTATTCTGTCTGTAGTATTTGTAATTTTAAATTATTCTTAAAAAAACACATTTGGTTTAAATCAGTCGGTTTAAACAATGACTACCCTGCCAGTTATATCGTAGAAATGTCGTCGAATTCGGTATTGCATACATTTGTGTTTTGTATAATAAGATTATTCGAATATCCTTTACTACGATTTTTATTGAAATGTGAATGTTAAAATAAAATTGGATATAGTTTTTTCACTTGAGTCACAGTGTAGCCAATGCTTACAGTATTTAATATTTTACCTCGTTTCATCTCTCAATTATACTTTTATCTTATATAATAAATATTTTGTGATTATAAAATTTTAATTTTTTTTCATAGGTAGCTGTAGCTTTTTGGAAAGCCATGGGTGGAGAAGAAGATGAAATTGCCGGTTTAGACGATGATTAACAATTCTTAGAGAAGAATTTTGTATATAAAATTTGAATAAATTTCTCAGAAACTCTTGCAAATCGAGTGCATCTGTATTAAAAAGGTAGCTTAAATGTATGTGTAGTTAGGCTGTATGAGAGTAGAGGCAGATCCAAGAAGGAAGAAGACGATGGTGTGATCTCCTTTAACCCTTTAACGCACAGTGTTCCCGCTCTGGGAACACCCAACTCTGACGTTTTGACTGTTGCCAGTCAGGAAGAATAGATTGGATTTCTATAAAAATATTTGCGGGTAACCTAGCTCCACTAGAATCCTTTACTTTTTAGCACGTTATTTCCCGTAAAAAAAAATGGTCACGATTATTTTGAACAGCACGGACATCTGCTGAAAAATGGAAGAATGCGAGAACAGCTGGATAAATTGCCCAATGCTGAAGCATTGGGAAAGGTTGCGCCTCAAAGGGTAAACCCACTATTGAACCCATGTTTAACTTTTTTGTTCTCATCTTTAACCCTTTGAAGTACAGAGCATTTTCGCATCAATATAGAAGACCCACTGGATCACCCGCTGGCCCATAGCTAAAAAAGTGCACCCGTTGCCTTTGATCCATTTAGCTTCTTGAGCTCAGTGACGCCAGATGGGCTATTCGATCGACCGCCATGTTATTGGTAGTTAAACCCCTTTTTTTTTGCGACTGGCAGTGAAAGCGCTGTAGTAAGATGGTTTCACGGCACAACCAAAGGGATAATAAAGATGCAGTGAAATACGTTTAACACGAAAACGCTTAACACTAAAAATCGCTTAACACGAAATGATAGAGTGGCCCGGATAGTATACTATGCAATTTATTGTGAATCTTTTAAGCACGAACAAATATTTCGGTCCTTTTAAGTTTCGTGAGCCAGCGTTATTCACTGTAAATATTAGTGCTAGCATTACAATATTCTTCTCGAACTATTGAAAATACTTATTAGAGATACAAGTAAGACGGAAAATATGCGGGGGGTCTCTTCTTTCAAACAGGTACAAAGATTTGTATCGTCTCGCTTAATCTATACGGAGATGATGAAAAATCCTGCTTCGTCTAGCACAAAATCCGTAAATCGCTGTCTCGTCTCGCCTCGCACCATCCCAAATAGCAATGCTCTAATAACGCACCGTAATTTAAGTGTTCAATCTCGTCTTTAATTTCTAGCTATCGAGAGTGACGTTGCGAGGTTTCAAGTGATTTAGAAATTCGATATTCGTATTGATGAAGTTTTGTTCAACAGTGTATGGATCCATCCCATTTGAAATGCGTCCTATCCGTGGCCTAGCGCTAGCGCTTTAAGCTGGGAGACGGAAGGTGCCAGGTTCGAAATTGGGTCGCGTCCGCCGATCTAACCGTTCGGAGTTTTCCGTGGTTTTCTCCGAACTTCGCGTCCATACTAGAGATGAGTTCGGGCTCATTTTTTGAAGCCCGAGCCCGCCCGAGCCCGAGCAATATTATTAAAGTTGGAGCCCGAGCCCGCCCGAGCCCGAAATTTCAGCTAAAGACAAATAAATTTAACTACTTCATTAATAGGATACAATAAATTTTGGAGCTTCACACACCTTCTAGTCCCCCGTGCCGCTATTTTTTAAAATAAGTACGTCTATTTATCCCATGAATCACTTTTTAAAATCTGTTTCAAGGAGTATGTTCAACAAAGGAGAAATTTTTCACGAGCCCGAGCCCGCCCGAGCCCGAAAGCAATCGTGAATTACAGAGCCCGAGTCGGGCTCGGGCTGAGCCCGTCTCATCTCTAGTCCATACGGGTAAGGATTCCTTAGAAAGTCCCCACGGAGGGCAATCCACCCCCGGCCTAGATCCCTGGAATAGATAATTGGCCGTAACCCCCATTACCACAACCCACTTTTTTGAAATACTTGATCGGTGTATACTTTAAAATGTCAATTGACTCGTTGAAGTACCCGTTCTTCGTACGGGAAGAAGCGCGCATTTTTCTAATGCTCGTTATTGAAAGAAGTTTATTCGGTCGGTGCATAGCAGCTTTTTTTTTTTCTTTTTCCAAAGCTTTAAAAAATCCGACACCAGAGGGCTCTTACTCTGCTAGGAGCGTAACGCATAGGATGCGCATGCGTGGCTCCGAATGATCGTGTTCTGCAATTTGCACCTACATAAAAAAAAGGACTTCTGGCAGTCAAACAATTCTTATATGCCTTGTTGTGAAGTACGCTGAATACATTTACACGTACAAAATTTCAAACAGATGAGTCAGACGGGCTTACGAATAAACGTCGGATATGCACACATTTATTTGTGTTCTATAAAATTACTATAAAACACAAGAAAAATATGTTATTTTAATAACACGCGAATCCCGTGTGCGTTCTTCCAATGATGTTCGACTTTCTTAATCTGGTTAGAATCGTGCTTTTCTGCTTTTAAATTTCAATTCGGGGAAAAAAATAATATTCCACGTTATCGAGTCATTGTTCTGTCACACCTGTAGGTCATGCGTAGATTTTATGACATTGTCCATCATTGTTGCGTAACCACTTGCACGACATCGAAGCAACATAAAATCAGTTACTTTACAAAACTGGGCTCTCAAAGCAAATTCCGTGCTCCGGAGTGCTTTATGTCGGATGAACTGAAGGTTTTTTGCTACATTGTCAGGTAAAATTATTGAGTACCTATTGGGAACCCCTGCTTCCTCTATAATTTTTTCTCTTTCCTCCCCCCTAAATAGATATCGTGACTTTCGAAACGACTTCCCCTTTCTCTGTACGTTTCTGAGCTTTTCGTTTTCCATACGTTTTTTGGACGGTTCAGCGGGACCTTTCTCTTTGCATTTTAAATGTCAATCCCGATGCAATGCAGGAAATCGCACCCTGTGTGCCGGCCGACGCCATTGCACTGCAGGCTTTCTCACGTTATCTCAATCGTGGAATTCTGATTTGGATGCGACATTGCCTTCAAAACTCGATGCACATTAATAGGCAGTTGTCACTACTTGGAAAGAAAAAAAAGAATCAGTTACTCTCTTCTGTTGAAACTATCGCGTAGTATATTAACGTAGGATTGTTTAGCTGTAAGGAGCCCTTTAAAAAAAATGCTGCAGGCTTTCATACGTTATCTCAATCGTGGAATTCTGATTTGGATGCGACATTGCCGTCAAAACTCATTGCAAATTAATAGACAGTTGTCACTACTTGGAAAGAAAAAAAAAGAATCAGTTACTCTCTTCTGTTGAAACTATCGCGTAGTATATTAACGTAGGATTGCTTAGCTGTAAGGAGCCCTTAAGAAAATGCTGACTATAACAAATTCTTTTAATTTCACGGAATATTTATGAACACGGTATATTGTGTTTTAATCCATATTATCTTAACAAATCTTCATTTTAATCTGTCGCCAATTTTCTGATAGAATCCCTCGCCCCTTTTCAAGGAAAACAAAGAGTTCATTCATCTGAAGTATTTTATGCATTTAACCTAAAGAATTCCTTAAAACTGCGTTCGAGATTTTAATGCAAGCTGAAAACTTATGTATACGTCATTTCAGATACATCAATTAGTTTTAGTTTAAATAATAATAATAATAATAAAGTTGCAGCCCCCCCCTCTCGCCCCAAGGATTTATTCCCTGGACCCACATCTGTTCGAATCGGTCCCTGGATGGTGTGTGGGGTTTTCCATGCTTGCTCCTGATTAACCCTTTGAGGCTCAATCCTTTCCCAATGCTGGAAAGCAGTGCTTTTTCAGCACTGGGCAATCTATCCGGCTGTTCTCGCATTCTTCCATTTTTCAGCAGATGTCAGTGCTGTTAAAAAGAATCGTGACCATTTTTTTTACGAGAAATGGCGTACTAAAATGTAAAGTATTCTCATGGAGCTCTGTCACCCGCCACTATTTTTATAGAAATCCAATCTATTCTTCGTGACTTGGCAACAGTCAAAACGTCCGAGTTGGGTGTTCCCAGAGCGGGAACTCTGCGCGTTAAAGGGTTAATAGTCACTTTTCCGGCCGATTGTAAATAGGAAGAGGATCTCAATCTGCCTTCTTGTTATTTTAAACGTGGCCTTGTTATTTTAAAATGTTGTATTGGTTTTTTAGAATATTTACTACCGCTTCCAGACATTTCGAAAAGGATTTATTTTTGGATGAACTGTTGATCTTTTGTGTTGCACAAGCACAACTGGTTGTACTCGATTTACTCTTGCAGGATACACGACTTGAAATAAATTTTCGATTGCATTCATTAAACCACCCGTGTCTGTTTGTTATAAGCCGATGCTTCCTGGAAAAAGATGCTTTGTGCTTGTGTCGACACATTGCTTGAAACAAGTGTTTGAACGAAGTAAGTCTAAAAGAGGTAAACTCAAAATGGTTGTCTTTTCTTTTTTTCTTGTTAATGTTTTCCAACAAAATTGAAAATTGTCTGTGGTTTCGGGCTGCCTAAGTGTCTGTTAGTGCTCTCTAATTGCCGCAAATATCTATCGATCGCTACGAAATTTATACATGTCATTGCTATGTACTATATAATGTACCCTATTGACCTTTGCTGCATTTACGGTATATTTCAAAGGAACACCCAAAATAATTTCAGTACATTGCGCTCCGTGGGTAGTCATTGAATTAACCCTTTAACGCGCAGTGTTCCCGCTCTGGGAACACCCAACTCGGAAGTTTTGACGGTTGCCAGTCACGAAGAATAGATTGGATTTCTATAAAAAGAGTGGCGGGTGACAGAGCTCCACGAGAATCCTTCACTTTTTAGCACGTCCTTTCCCGTCAAAAAAGGGTCACGATTATTTTCAACAGCACTGACATCTGCTGAAAAATGGGAGAATGCGAGAAGACGATTTTTGACGACACGACGATACAATAGATATGTAAACGTTTATTGCAACTTACTCTTCATTTCAAAGATGCACATAACATGCATAGCCATATTATAGGGTCTCAGCAAAATTTTATTCATAGTGATACGGCTTTTTTGTGATTATACCCAAAATTTAGCTAAGTTTGGCACGGAAAGTAAATTTTGTTGGAAAGTTTTAAAATCGATATTTTGGCATGGATTATCTTTCTTCCCTTTTTTAAAAAAATCTTATTTCTTAATTTCCAATGCGTTGAATAAATTTTACTAAGCTCTCGATTACAAAACTTCCATCTCTCTCAAAAAAGTATTTACATTTTTGGAAAAGCTGTAGTTTGTTATTTTAATGGCCTCCATAAACGTTCTACTCTTAAAAAAAAATAATAATAATCTTGGAATCTCGAATAATGATTCTTTATTTGAAAAGAATAAAACGAAACTGCAAATTTTCACCCTGGATTGCTGGAAAAACTTAAATCCCTCGAGAAAAAGGATGTGATTGGGTCTGAAAATGATTCAAAATATGAAAGATAAATGGATTTTTTATTACGTGGTTGCTATTTTTAATAGCTTAAAGTATAATTAAAATAACGGAACCGCTTGAGTATTAGCTACCTATGGAGACTTTTTATAATTTGTCGAAATGCGCATGCGTATTATGAACAGTATTTCATACAATATCTTCAGCTGAAAACTGCCATAATGACATAGTTGACGTCGTCTACTGTATTATTTCGCAAACGGGTAGCAAATACCCAATCTAAGCCCAAATGATATGACTGTGAATGTAAAAAAAAAAAATGCGAGAGCCGACTGGTGGCCAAGTGGTAAGACACTGAATATTTGTAGATGGCTTAGTTGTGAAATCCAGGTTTTTTGGCCTATCGAGCGGCTATCGATCAACGGTCTAGTTTCGAGCGGTTTTCTCCAGTTGTAACAAGAATTCGCGTTTGAACTCCTTAAAAAGTCCCCCTTTCAAGACGTGTCTCCCTTAGGCTGATAACACCTTGTATAAGCTTTGTATAAACGAAATCCACCAAAGAGTGTGGGTGTGTAGCAACAGCTTGAAATGAAGTCTTGGGGTAAGTGACACATATCAACAGATTTTTTTTTTTAATACTGTGTAGCTTTTAATAGCCTGTAATATACGTGTTCCAACGGAATATTTCCTCGTAATTTGCTTTGACTAAAGCGGTATTCGCTTTTTAATCTGTCAGTTATGTACATAAAACAGTTCTTTTCCTTCTGAAATACTCTTGATTGCCCCTGACTTCAATGGATATAGACGCAGAAACTTCCATTGAGTGAAATTTTAAAAGCAAATAAAAAAATACTAACAAAACAAGCTTCTATACCGACAGCTCAAGGGTAGATTGCAAACTGCATTGTGTATGTAACCTTTTATTCTATGTCCGTTTTATGTAATATTATATTTTGGCAAAAGATTTTTTTTTTTTTCTTCCTGGGACATCCAATATTGAATAGGTGGTTAATTAAACGCGGCTTTCTTTGCAGACAGTTTTATGCTTTCTTCATTTTAGACAATCGCAATTGTTTCCGCATAAACACACAGTGTTAAGGTATTTCCATTTTGTCTTGAAATCTTAATTCGGAAGGTTGTTCGAAGATCCATCTTTCTTTTTTAAACCTGTTTTACTTTTTATTCTTGTGATGGCTTATTATTATTGAACACTCAGTTAAATAGCACATTTATTTTCTTAAATGCAATGCACTCCAGCTGTAGCGGATACAGAAGGTTTTTGGGGAAAGATCTAGCTAAAAAAAAAAAGCTTTTATTTGACCTCAGCGGAATTAAGAGTAATGTTACGTTAACCCTTTAACGCGCAGTGTTCCCGCTCTGGGAACACCCAACTCGGACGTTTTGACTGTTGCCAGACACGAAGAATAGATTGAATTTCTATTAAAAATAGTTGCAGGTGACATAGCTCCACGAGAATCCTTTACTTTTTAGCAAGTCGTTTTCCGTAAAAAGAATTGTCACGATTATTTTTTAACAGCACTGACATCGGCTGAGAAATGGAAGAATGCGAGAACAGCTGGATAGATTGCCTGTGCGGCACAGCCAGCTGCGTCAAAAAAGAGTCTCTAGATCTGTGGTACGCGATGAACGTTTCGATCGTCCACCCTCTTGCTGGTCGTTAAGTCGAGCGATGGCAACGGCTGCCCTTTTTTCAGCATTGGGAAAGGGTTGCGCCTCAAAGGGTTAAAGTAGGATCGCATTCCTCCATGGTCCTATGTAAAGATGTTTTTTTTTTTTTTTTTTTTTAGCGTCGTTGCAAGTTTCAATATTACTCCGTTTGAGAACTAACTGGGTGAACAAGCAAGGAAGAATCAACTCAACTGACGTGTGTTTCTTTCACGGTATTAAAAAAAGGTGACGTGCTAAATTAAAAACTGGGTGAGACTGATACACTCTTACACAAAATATTCATCGAATTTAAGTAGATTCGCAGTTTGTGCGATTCTAAACGGGGCCTTCGCAATTAGTAACGGGCCTGCGCGTGTATTTTGGTGAGCCATCCAAAGAGGCCTACGGATGCTCGAGTTTTCACGTATACATCAGGCATTTCTTAAGCTTCCCAGTGCTTTCAAACGTTATTTAATGTGGTTTTAAGTAGTCATTGTGTTACTAATTCAAGTACGAACTCATGATTAATTTGTTTGTTATGATACATATGTACATAAAGAAAATAGATGGATATAATTTGAAGGAAAAACAAAGTAGCGCTTACTCTCATGATTCACGATTGCTTATTTTAGTTTCACAAGTGGATATTTAATATACTTTAAAATAACTAAATACAGAAATAAGAAAGATATTTTTATAATGAATATTTCATGAACGTAGTCTATTTCCTACGTTATTTTAAACAATTCAAGATTAATCTTTAACAAATGATGTATTAAAGCGCATTTCAGTTTTTTCGGGATATCCTGTATATTGGAGAAAATTGATAAAATACGCTCTATAGCGCGATCCCTGAATTAATTATTCTTTAATAAAGACATTTCATGTAGTATATATTATTCTTTTGTCGCTTTCTCAATCGAACTTTGGAATTGAGCAAGCATAATGAACGCTTGTACAAAATATTAACTATATTTGAAGTTTCTGTATAAAGGGGCAAAAATCAATAATTTATTATTTACTGTATTTCTGCACTGTACCAGATGTAAGTCTGAATCACATAATCAAGACATATATAACTGATACATAACATTTTCAACTGGCAAAATTAAATTGTCTAAATAGTATCACAACGTCATGCTTATTTACAAGAATAAAAACTACTTAAGTAATACGATTTCTGATTAAAATAATTTATTTATAAATAACACATGAGTAATTATTCACTAAACATGATTTACATACATATTTTTAGAATTTCTAAATACATTATAAAAGCCTTCACTTACCTTTACATTCAGAGCAAAATGTTCGAATTTTAGGATAAATTTTCATGAAAGAAAATGGCTCAAGATTCACAAAACGATTACCAACATCTAAAGTTCTTTAGTACGACACAAGTATAAAAAATTGTTTTAAAATAATATAACATTTATGATACTTAGAATAATAAAATAGAATACTGTGACTGGGGAAAACAGGCCTCGATGATAAACTCATTTTTAGCGATGGCAACTCATAAGCAGGCCCCGTTCTAAATAGCTTCTCTAGGTGACACTATGACGCTTGACATTTTTCCAGGAATTAAAATCAATAAACTATTTTCTTCTGCTGAACCATTGAGTATTTACGTATTTAAACTGAAAATTTCATGCTACATGAATTGTTTTTATTTTTAGACTCGAGCATTTTTAATTTTTTTGTGTTTTTGATTTGTAATGGCAACATAAGATTACGAATTTTAAAAATAGAAAAATGGATCATTGTTATGATAACATCAATTAAATGACAACCCTAGTAGCACAAATATTTCAAAAAACGTTCAAATTACTTCGAAATACGTTTTTTGACGTTAAAAAACGTGTTTTAAACGTCTTTTGGACTAATTTATTTATTTGCCAGGAGAGGACAGCTCGCGTCACTGAATGTGTCGCTTAGAGCTACATATATACGTCCTTCCCAGAATTTCCCGCACAATTTGGAACCTCATCAGAAGGTGGGGACTTCTGAATATTGGCACCCTTCGGAAACTGCTAGCTACCGCCGAGAGGACTTTCGGAACCACAGATTTAACGTGCACTTACACCGCATGCACACGGTGGTCTTTAGTGGTACGCCGGTAACTAACCCGCAACCTTCCGGTTACAAGTCCAACGCCTTAACCACTGGGCTACCACGGCCCCTTTTGGACTAATTGTGCTATTAGGGAATATACCATGCTAATAAATATTTCGTGTATATTAAAGTAAAAAAAAAAAGTTTGTTTTATTCATCATTTTTCAACGGGCACTCTTCAAGTTACTGAACGCTAAGTAATCCTACTCTAATATATCCTGAGGTAGTTTCAACAGAAGGTGTCTTTTTGACTCAAAAAGAACCCCCCCCCCCTTTTTTTTTTCGGTTTGTGCTTCTACCATCCCTTAAAAGCTTTCCTCTATTTTTTTACCCCCTCCCCCCCACCGAATACATGTCTAGACAGTCATGTCCAGAAGGTAGGAAAGGGAAATCCCCACCCCCCCTCCCCCTCCTCCCTTAGAAATGTAGAATATTTTTTCACACAATGATAACAATAAAGATGTTTTATGGGAAAATCTGTTTTTTCTATATTTTATGAGCACTTCCCACTTAAAAAAGAGATATTTTTAATTTTATTTTCAAATGATCAACCTTATAATGAATCATAGCAAAATTTTGAGAGTCTGAAAGAAAACATGTATACTTGGCTTACCGTTATTTAGAAGTTGAAGCTTTGCAAACATGCTATATTTTTAGGGAATGCAATCCCGATCCCGCGGGAACGGGATCCTGCGGGATCCCGCACGAATATTTGCGGGACTAGTCCCGCGGGATTACGATCCTAATCCCGCGGGATCGATACTGAGAAATAAATTACTTTTTATTAAAATTTCACGCCGCTTTCCCAATCCAATAGACCAAAAATTTTTGAATAATCATGCCTCTTATCTAACAATAAACGAATCAATAATTAAAAATTTTAATTTAAAGTTTTATTATTTTTAAATTATCTTGTAATAAGAGTCTGGATCAAACATCTAAATCTAAACAATGTAAACTAAAATTTTTCGCAAACTTCCCAGTCCCAAATGAACTGAAATATTTCATACTAATTTATCTCTTAGCGAACAGTCAAGAATTAATTATAAAAGTTTTCATTTTAGTTTTTAATTGTTTTTTAACTCACACTTTTAATTATTTTACTAAAGTTAAATCTAGACTAGGAAATGATTCATTGGATTGGTTCGATTTTGTACGTTCTTTTTTCAGCAACTAAGAAAAAAACGTAAGTATGTGAATGCATTTATAAATTGTATTTTTCTGTAAATTCCTGATTTTTAGAAACTAACATAACTAATACTTATACATTAAGACATAACTTAGTATAGCATTCTGAAAATCATGATTATAATTTCATATTTCTGTAAATTATTGTATAAATTATCTCATAAGATTAATTATTATTATTAAGTTAGCTTCATAGTGCTTGAAATCTAACTTTTATTTTTTACTTTTTTATGTTGAAATGAAGCCCTAATTAAATGAAATCTCAATCCCGAAATCCCGCAAGACGAAAAACAGCGCCGGATTGCATTCCCTATATATTTTGTATATCTACGCTAAAGAGCATGCGAAAAAGTTAATTTCACAATAAATAGCCATCAATAAAATTGCATTTATAAAAAAATCTATCACATGGAAGTACAACCTGATTATTACGTTTCCAAAGGAATATGAGAAATGTATGCTTATACACGGAAAAGAAACAGTAACTGCCAGTTCTCCATTATGACCGTAAGAAGTGCTAAAGCAAGACTTCATAAGTTACAAATTCTAACACATAAGCCTCTATGCGTTAGAATTTGTAATACATAAAACTTAGAAATGATTGTTTATTATAAAATTAACTTCTCAGATTTCATGGTGTAAATATTCAAAATACAGCTTGTATGCAAAGCCGTAAGGGGAAAGCGAAACATGTTTTTTTTTTTTTTTTTTTTTTTTTTTTTTTTCCCAGACTCTCGAAATTTCCTTGAAATTTAAATTTACCATGTTTTATTATAAGGTTGATCATTTGAAAATAAAATGAGTACCTCATATCATAAGGGGAAGAGCTGACAAAATGTGGGAAAAGCAGATTTTCTCATAAAACAACTTCATTATTATTATCATTGCCCCTTATTATCCCTTAAAGAAGAGGGAAAGATAATTTATCTTTTCCACAATGTGTTCACGCCTTATCTAGGCATGTAGTCTGGAGAAAAAAATTCGAGGAAATCTTTCGAAAGATTGAAAAGGTAGAATTTCTCACAAAAAGACTATTGCGTCTTTAAATAAAAATGACAAATTTGTGGGGCTAGGAGGGGGATGGGTGGACGGCATTAGTGCACTCTATACACATGTTTCGAATTCAAACACCATATTTCAATTTAAATACGTAATAATAGCATTTATGCAAAAACATTACTTCTAATTAATAGGAAAGTGCAATACACTGTTTTCATACGTATTTTCCAATGTAAGTTTTCAGATCATTATGAGTGTTGATCATTCAGCGTTGCAATCAGTAACTCATTTTATAGGAAATTGAATGCTTTGAAAACTCTTTTCTTTTGAAAAAAATGTGCGGTACAACTGAGGGCTGAAAAGCTAGAGGGCAAAGTTAGCGTAGAGGGGTGACAAAATGATGCGTTTTTCAAAAATTTGCCTCGTTTGATAGCAGATGTCTCAATAGCTGTTGGCGATAGGAAAGAAAAAAACTATATACTACCTTGTAGGAAATTTTGTCAGCTTTCATTTTGTAACAAAAACGTTTTTGCTAAAGTGCACTGTTTTCAAGGTAAATTCGAAAAAACCAAAAAATTGGAACTTTGACGTTCCCCATTAAACCCCGCTCAGCTCGTAGTTATGGGGATTTTTAGTATATTTACCTCCCAACTAGTCCATAGACATCCTTCAAGTAGAGAATTCTGTTCCCGATCACGTCGTCTATACCTTCTTTTTGAGCATTCATTGACTGGACTAAAATATATTTAATGTAATATGTAGATTAAATAAAACTACGCTTTCCTCTACAACTAGTTTAAAAAACTCTATGATGACATCAACAATAGATCCTTTTCTTTTCATATTAATAACACTATCTTTACACTGAGAAACACCGTACCATAGGTGTCCGTTCTTGGCCCTAAATTGTTTCAAACTTATATTAACGATTTTCCAAGCCTATCTAGTGTCGACTTTGTGCTGACTACACAGCCATAGCCAGACATACTTTGTGGCTGACAACCTCCAATGATATTTAGATAGTTATTCTCACTGGAGAATTAAGGTCTATCCTTCAAAGACCGCTGTTGTTGTTGCTTATCCTCGAAAGATCTGACATATACCACAGGGTGGTTATCATTAAACTTCTCCTGTAAACAGAGTTCTATAGCTAAAAAGGGTGAACGGATTGTAACCAAATTTGGTGTATAAACTATACATAAGATGCGCTTAAGGAATTTCAGAAAAGATAGTTCTAAAAGGGTCCTGTAGGTGGCGCTTTGAATTAGAAAACAGGAAATCTAACAGTGGAAATGGTTTAAAGAAATGTACAAGCAATTTCAATATATATTTATTAGTTTTTGAGCATTTATTGACTCATTTGGGTCATTTTTTGAGCTCCATTCAACATGTAAACCGCCACCTAGTGGGTATTTTTGGAACTAAAATTTTTTTAAATCTTCCTTGAGCGCATCTCGTGTACAGTCCAAATTGGGTGGCAATTGGATGATCCGTTTCAGCTGTAGAATGCTGTTTATAGGGGAAGTTAAGTTATAACCCCCCTGTATAAGTCATATCAGCTGCAGAAGGTTGTTGACCGCCAGAAAATCAATAATAATAACGGGATAGGATGTTAAGTCTGCCTTAGAAAGTCCGACACAGTCTGGAATATGATCCGACGAAGTTTGGTGGTCACGGCTTTTTGTAGAAATCGGGTGGACTTTTCTGCCACTATCGAAGTGAAGACATTTGAGGTTGGCCACTTCTTAGTCTAACCAGAGCAGTCTGGGAGCCACGGTCACTTTTGATTTCCAGCATAGAGCCAGGGGATATTTCTGTGTGTGTGTGTGTGTGCCGTTGTCCTATTCCGTAATGGTTCAGCTGTCCCCCCCCCCCACCACAAAATTACTTTTCAATGATGTTCCTATTAGAGATGAGTTCGGGCTCATTTTTTGAAGCCCGAGCCCGAGCAATATTATTAAAGTTGGAGCCCGAGCCCGCCCGAGCCCGAAATGTCAGCTAAAGACAAATAAAATGAACTACTTCATTAATAGGATACAATAAATTTTGGAGCTTCACACACCTTCTAGTCCCCCGTGCCGCTATTTTTTTAAATAAGTACATCTATTTACACCATAAATCACTTTTTAAAATTTGTTTCAAGGAGTATGTTCAACAAAGGAGAAATTTTTCACGAGCCCGAGCCCGAACGCAATCGTGAATTACAGAGCCCGAGCCCGAGTCGGGCCCGGGCTCGGGCTCAGCCCGTCTCATCTCTAGTTCCTATCCCCTGGGCTAATGAATATAAGTACCTAGGAGTTCACCTAGACTCTAAATTAACTTGGTAGAAGCAATTCGCTTCCAACATAACGAAAGCTGAAGCTGCCCAGGGCTCCCTTGGTTCCATCTCGGCTTGTAATGGCCATCTATCCATTCGAAACAAATGACTCCTATACAAAGCTTATGTAAGACCTATTCTCATTTATGCGTTGCCTGTTTAGGGCTGCGCTCCTCGAACTAGGATGCAAAGGCTTCCAGTTTTCCAAAACACCATCCTGCGCAAGATTGTTAAGGCCACTCGTTTCGCCAGAAGTGTTGAGATTCATAATGATCTTTCCATTACCCCTGCCTTTCCTTTTATCCAGAAACTTTCGACAGATAAAGCTTTGTAAGAACATCATTCACGTTCTTAATGCTGCCATGCACTCCTTCACACTGCTACAATCCTCTTTAGAGGAAAAGGACGTCGAAGGGACCTCTAGCCATTCCAATCGGGTCTGCTGATTTTGCTCCTGTTCCGGTTCGAACCTCTTTAGATGCATTGTCTGGATTCGAGACTCTTTTCCGATGATTTTTCTGAATCCCATTTTTGGGGCAAACAATTTCTGTATTACCGCCCCATAATCCAGCATTCTTTTCACTTAAACTCAGCAGACTCATTACTTTCTCATCGCATCACGCGTGGTAACCTAAGGATATGTCCCTTCTTTTGTCCCTGTCAAAGCCTTGACAGTTGCGTTGTAGTTTATTTCACAATTCGATCTCCTAAATGAGCTGTAGCATAGAACCCCCTCCCCTTCCTCTCTTTGAATGCGCTTGTATTTCTAAAGTTCCAAATTTATATTTTTTGTTTTCATATTCTAAAATTCAAATTCGATCTTCTGGTTCCAAAAAAGAGTGTTGTAGCGAGGGCATAGCAATCGCAGGCACTGTATTGTCCATGACTTTGCTACACGTCCTATTTATTGCTGGCTGTGCCGCACAGCTAGCTGTCATCAAAAAAAGGGTCTCTCGATCTGTGGCACGCGATGAACGTTTCAATCGTCCGCCCTCTTGCTGGTCGTTCAGTCGAGCGCTGCCCCTTTTCCAGCATGGGGCAATCTATCCGGCTGTTCTCGCCTTCTTCCATTTTTCAGCAGATGTCAGAGCTGTTAAAAATAATCGTGACTATTTTTTGACCGGAAATGACGTGCTTAAAAAGTAAAGGATTCTCGCGGAGCTCTGTCACCCGCCACTATTTTTATAGAAATCCAATCTATTCTTCGTGACTGGCAACAGTCAAAACGTCCGAGTTGGGTGTTACCAGAGCGGGAACACTGCGCGTTCAAGGGTTAAAACTTCTCTGGACTCGACGCCGGTGGAGTACGCCTGAAAAGGAATACGCAATTAACAGCAATAATGCTATATAAAAAAAAAACGGAACTGTAAAAAAAAATAGTTTATTTTTCTAACAGTGAATAAAAAGCGCGAGTATGAGTATTTACAAGCGGACCTTGCGCTACGCAGTGATCCATCCGACGTACTTCAGCTGCGACGAGCCGGGGGGCAGGGACGACGCCCACTTCTTCAGCCCGACGAACACCACGGAGAACCCGACCAGCACCGCCCCGGATATGCTGAGGGCGTCGGGCACGTCGCGGAACAGGACCGTCTGCCACAGGAAGGCGAGGACGATGTCGGCCGCCGCCCGCATGGTGGACACGGGACCGGCCAGCTCGCACTGCAGCGACAGGGTGAGCAGGGTCTGGCCGACGTAGCTCACCAGCCCCAGCGCCACGATGTACAGCCCCTGCCGGTCGCAGTCGTGCCACCGGAAGTCGCCCCCCGTGGCGGCCGTCAGCGCCGCGGCCTCCAGGGTGGCCACCCACCCGTTGTTGAACATGATGACGGCGTGGTGCACCCGCCTCACTTTCCGGACGACGATGAAGCGGCACGTGCTGAAGACGAGCGACACGACCGCCGCGGAAATGCCGTACAGCGCTTCGCTGGTGTAGGGCGGGGTGGCGCCGCGCGAGGCCAGCTTCAGCGGGATCTTCGTGGTCAGCGCGATCCCGAGAACGGCGAGCAGGACGGTGACGGACTGGAACCACCCGCACGGCTCCTTCAGGAAGACCCTGGCGGCCACGGTCACGAACACGGGCACGCTGAAGATGATGACGGCCGCCTCGCCCAGGGGCAGGTACCGGAAGGCCACGAAGTTGAGGAACAGGTTGGTGGCGCCGAACAGGCCCCGCAGCACCAGCAGGAAGCGGAGGTCCCTCGGGCCGAACATGTTCTCGCGGCTCCCCACGGCGGAAGGGAGCGAGAACACGAGGATGGACACGAAGCGGTACACGGCCAGCTGTCCCGGATGGATGTTCTTCATCTGTTTCACGATCACGGCCGCCAGCGAGTAGAACACCCCGGACACCATCGCCAGGAGGAGTCCCCTGAAGATCTTCGAGACCTGCGGTGGGGGCTGTGGCTGTTCCTTGGCGGCGGCGGGCAGGGGCGGCAGGGTGAAGGTCTTCGATCGTTGCACCATGTTGCGGAGGATGGCAGTGAGGCTGGGTCGGGTCATTTCTTCGTCAGGGGTGGTCTGTCATCGTGCGGGCTCTGGAAAGAAAAGCAACGTAAAGGCTTTATTATAGGGCTATCACACTGAGAAAAAACCGACCAAATTTTCTTGCAAATCAAGTTTCCGGCCAATTTTCTTCGCCGTTACCTTGACGACCGCGAACTCCAACTTTTTTCTTTCCGAAGGAAAAAATCCGAGTCGGACGAAATTTCGGCCAATCAGAGTACTTCTTCCTGCTACGTCATAAGCAATTTCGAGCAATGGCGACTACTACTATGTTCGAAGCTTGGCTCGATGTCAGAATCACGTGTAAATGAAATTATGGCCGCGTTCAAGTGGACTTTGGAATGAGAGATTGCTGCCCATCCGATGCTGCCGAAATAGCTGCCGATCCGATGTAAATATACCAACACACGATAAGTAAAATAAGAACCTGCACGCCCAATCAGCGATGCGATGACTATTGGGCGTCGGAGAGAGTTTGTTTACTTTTGCAACCCTTAAAGATAACCACGCCTTCAAGTCCGTCGGAAAAGTGGGTCCAGCGCGAAGTTGTTCGGATTTTCCCTTTAGTGTGACAAGGCCATTACACGGACAAAATTTAGAGCAATTTTGGTTGCAGAAACCAGTTGCTGCAATTCATTTCCGCAAGTCAGTGAGCCCAGATGAGCACGCAAGGTTGCCGTAGTCAACAAACCCTGCTGTGTTCACAAACGTCAGAGATTCACCGAATGGGCGGTCGCTAGAGCATGTCATTATAAACAGCATATCGTTGGTTGTTTATACCTCGTGTATCTTCGGATCGGATTGATATTTATTTTTGTTTTCTTCAATCAAATCAATTTCCACGTCGATATTCCATTTCACGGACATTTTGTTTTCGCACACGCTCATTCCTTTCACTACGATGGCGGACGCTGACTCTTCCGCCATCTTGTGTTGTGACGTAGAAATGGGAAGCACTACGATTGGCTGGATTTCCAGCAGGCGAAAAAGTGGGAGTTGACTGTTCCCTAGGTAACCGAGGGAAATTTCCAGGAAAGAGGTTTCTGCAACGGGTTGAACCAACCCAATCGCACGAAAATTCCTTCGTGTAATAAGGCCTTAAGTCTAACCAGGCAAAAGTATCTAACAATGCGACCGAGGTCATTTCATTGGCCCTGCCAAGTCGAGTAAACGGCCTCTACCGGGAATCTTTCTCCTAGAAGCAATTACAGGCACTTTTCAATTTTCTGTATCTTTGTTGCAACTGCAAACAGAAACTTGAAAGCTGAGTTAGTGATGATACCTAACGCATTTAACCCTCTGGCTGATCATCCCGCGATTTCTGCGGGCAACTAAAATGTAGCAAAATGGGCTCATCCCGCGATTTTCGCGGGCAGGTGTTTTTCTTCCCGTATTGAGGAGAGCATACCGGGTTTTTCACCGTTTAACCAGTGAAGTAAATTAGATACAGTTTTAGACGTTTCATTTAGGTTTTCACCAACACATGGCGTTAGTCGTCCACTCAATTGAGGCATTTGAAGGTAATACTCGGTGTGTAATGCTCTCACTTTACTTGTCTGCCGCCTTGTCTAATCAGAAATGGCTGGTAGAAACCGTTCAGCAATGGACAGAGTGTCTATTCCGGATGATTTACGAGATTCTGAAAGACATTTATTTTTGATAGTGATAGTGATTTAGATTTTTTGGACTACTTCTCAGACGGCGATGAATCTGAACCTGATTCAATAAACCTGCAAAGCGTTAGGCGGTGGTGCATTTTCTTGTATTATGTGATAAACGGAAATGAACTGTAGTTCAATTGAAATTTATTTTTTAATAATCATTTTATGTAATAACATCTGAATTTATGGTTTTTCTGAAGCTTAGTTTCTCATGATAAAAATCTATGTAAAAAATCTTTTCTAGAAAGAAAAAATGCATGTTTCAATTCTCCAATGAAATAGATTTGAAATATGAAAAAAAAATTACGCAATTTTTGACGCGATTTTGGTCCAAAAATTGAGCAGTCAGAGGGTTAATTAAATTCCCAGATTATTAGTTTCTAATTAGTCCTGAAAATAGATGCTATCAAAATTTCGCTTTTCCGTCACTGACTCGCCGATCATCAAAATTATAAGGTACTTCCAAGGAGTATATAATATCGGGAGAAGAGATAAGCAGCTTTCGACATGTAAAGCGATAAAAACGGTGGTAGGAGCTTTTAAATGTCTAACAGCTAGAGGAGAGTGAACACAGTGGGACAATTTTCACTTGCTTTAAAATGATTTCTTTCTTTTAGAATTAAATAAATAACAGTAGTCTGACAATTTTTAGCTTTCACTGTCATTATTTTCAGAATTTATCCTTTTTCAATTTTTGAAAAAAAAAAAAATCAATTTTCAAAAGCTACTCAAGTTGTCCCATTTTGCCCCCCCCCCCCCCCCCCGTTTTTTTGAGTGGGACAATGGTGAAGGCATACACAAAATTACTTACATTATCGCAACATATTATTATTATCCTACTAATTAAATACGAATTGAGATAGTCAACACAGAAGATATCAAAGCAGTTTTTATAAATGACAAGACTTAAATATCAGGTTGTAACGAAAGTTTTCCGCCCTATCTGCCTGAAAAACTAACTTCTAACTCCTTAGATAAGTGTTTTTGAACTTTCGGTACCAAACTTGCACAGTGTCACGTGATACAACAATAGTACTTAAAGCTGTACTCCTAATTCGTTGATATTATGTAGCTGACTTTTTGCAACACAACTGGAAGTAAAGGATGGTTCTAATCCTCTAGAGTGATAGTTCCATTTGAGGCACTTTATACTTAATGATAACTCTATTTTTTACAGATTTCACAACACAGTGTTATCAAGTAAACCTCTTTCTTTCAAATGCCAAAAATCGTTTGACAAAATAGGAGCCAATACGCCAACGAGAACTGTGTGCTGACGATGTTTGCGGTGGCGGGAAACTTTCGTTACAACCTAATAGTTGTAATTATGAAACACATAATAGTTATAATTATGAAACGTATTCAACTAAACTATTGTGCTGATTGAGGCTACGATAAATGTGATTAGTTGTACATTTAATCACACTTAGTCGCATATTTAAGTGTTTTGCAATCTACTTAGAATTGAATTGCTATTAGTGCCCTCTATCGACACTTGCATGAAATGAAAATCACGTTAGTTAAATTTTTTTCGGGATAAAATGTAGCTTTGTTTGTATATCACGGAAACAGTGTTTTTAATTTTAGAATTAAAAGTAGCCTATATATTAATCCAGGGTATAAACTACCTCCATTCCAAATCCGTCCAGCCGTTTCAACGTGAAAGAGCAACAAACACACAAACCTTCGCCTTTATAGCATTAGTAAGATTCTGTACATCGGCTGTGTAGTTTTAAAACAAGTGTTGAGTAATATCTGAACTTCGAAGTGAATGAATGACTTGGCTCTTTCAGGGATGTCAAAACTTTTACATCGAAAGTGCAGCGACACTGTTATAAAGCATACTTTTCACAGGTAAGAAATGTTTTTGATGACATCATGCTATCTTGTAAAAAACAAATGAGATATTTTATTTTATAAGGATATTTGATTTTAAGGCTGTTCTTCGAAGAAAAAGAACTCTGTTTTTAGTCTTGGTACACAAATTGAAATAAACTAATAGCACCATGGTCTCCAAAAAATTCCAGATGGTTCTTCGTAAGTTGTTTTACACACTGCGATAAGCGAAATAGCTGTGGCTTTTATGAAATTTTCAGAAAAAATTCTCAAACATGGATCTGACCTGCAAGATTTTTCGAAGAGTGACACGCTTTGCGAAAATTTCCGATTTTTAAGAATTTTTTCTAAAAGTTTTGAAACTGATACAGATTGACCTGTCTTCGCAGTATGTAATACAGCTTGTAAAGAGACAGTTTCAAAATTTTGAAGTGTCTGGCATCATTAGTTTATTTGTAATTATGTACCAAAATCACATGACTTTTTTCGAATAACACCGTTAACCCATTGAATAATTACAGTTTTACTACCGGTGTCTTGAAATTCGTATTATCCTTCGTGTAGTGTGAAAAGATTTTATAAACGGCCTTTCACGGCCTGTAAAACTAGTTTTACCGCCTGCTGAAGCACTACAATGCAGTGAAACGCAAGCAGTGATTGTTTTCGAACAAATCACGTCTTTGACATAGACAAAAATTTTTGCTGTTTTCCCATATTTTTTACATTATAGTTCGATGGATATTTACATATGTATGAACAAATAAATTCGACTAAAATTCAAAAGTAGAACCAATAACGAAATTCTCCTATAATTTCTTAAACGATATATATTTTTCTATGTATATATTTATATTTATTTCTGTGTATTAAAATTTTTATGCAGAAAAATTAATGTTACTAACAAGGAAATATTAGATTTCATAAAATGTGGGAGAATCAATAGATATCAAGTCAAATTATGGATAGTAAAATTGCCATTCACAGGAACTAAAAGCAAATATCTGAAAACGTATAAATTTGCCTGAAATTAAAAAAGGCATTTTAACTATTAAATTACTATTTAAGTGAATATAAACATAAAATATTGTTAGGAATTTTCAATATCGTTTCTTCGTCGCGCTTGTCGACATCAGGCGCGATTTTATGAATGGGGCCTGCAACGTTTGCTTCCCTGCGTTAGTATTATGTAATAGCCTGGTGTCAATCTTGTAGGGCAATCCAATAACTGGAATTCTCAAAATTTTTGAATTCCAAGTAACGCACAGACAAAAGTTCAGTTTTATTTACATAGCTATGGATTACTAAAGTTCGTAAAATAATATTCCTTTTCGAAAATAGTACGAGTATTTCGTGGCCATCTCTTTTGCAGGGAAACAAAACAAATCTCATCGATGAAACTGACTTTATACACAAAGAAAATTAAACTAATTGCACCCGGGACTCGAAAAAATTCAGGATGATTCTTCATAAGCTGCACAGTAATAAATAAAAAAAAACAATGCTCTTTATGAAACTTTCTGAAAAAAATCTTCAACATGGGAATTGCAAAGCAAAATTTTCGAAAAGTGACACATCCTGCGAAATTTTTTATTTTTAGGAATTTTTTCCGAAAGTTTCGTTCCTGATACAGGTTTATCGTGTACAGCTTGTAAAGAGGTATTCTAAAAATTCGGAAGGGCTTCACATAATTAGTTTATTTATATTTATGTAACAAAATCATATGATTTTTTTAATTTACTATTATTACTTTCCGAACATGTACCATGTAAGGAAAGTATTGTCATCATGAAAAAATTCGACTTCGAGATTTTGGTGTTTTGACACGTTTTGAGGGCTTCTGAATCCATTTATGCTATTTTTACGAGATGTATGTATGTATGTGTGTGTGTGTGTGTATGTGTGTGTGTGTGTGTGTGTATGTGTGTTTGTGTGTATGTGAGTGAACACGATAGCTCCTGAACGGAGCATTCGATTGAGCTCAAATTGGATATATATGTCATAAACCACCGTCGCAAGACCGGTATTGATTTTGGTGTGTATAGGACTTATAGTTTTTCTACAGGGCTACGACAAAGAGTTCTTTTACATTATGGCCTATGGGGGGAATTTCTTGAAAGTGCGCTAGCGTTTAAACGGTAGATTCGATTGAGCTCAAATTGGGTATACATGTTATAAACCACCGTTGCAAGACCGGTATTGATTTTGGTGTGTATAGGACTTATAGTTTTTCTACAGGGCTACGACAAAGATTTCTTTTACATTATGGCCTATGGGGGGAATTTCTTGAAAGTGCGCTAGCGTTTAAAGGGTCGATTCGATTGAGCTCAAATTGGGTATACATGTTATAAACCACCGTTGCAAGACCGGTATTGATTTTGGTGTGTATAGGACTTATAGAGTCATACATTCGATTGAGCTCAAATTCGGTATACATGTTATAAACCACCATCCTAAGACCGGTATTGATTTTGGTGTGTATAGGACTTATAGTTCTCCTAAAGAGATACGACAAAACTTTCTTTTATGTTATGGCATAATGGCCTATGGGGAGAAATTCTTGAAAGTGCGCAAGCGTTTAAACGGTGCATTCGATTGAGTTTCAATTTGGTATATATGTTTGAATGATTCATCGATTCAAATTTATTTAAGTGCTTGGTCATGATCTTAATCGTAAGTGTTCGGAAAGTCGAGTGGAGTCACTCCAGATTTTTTTTTAAAAATACAACGTTAAGTAGCAGAGCATGTGCAAATAGGAAAGTGTTTTATAGCCAATACGTTCTCCATGACTAATCTTTCCCGTTTCACTTGGACAAAAGGAGAAAAAGCGCAATGGGTAGTCCAAGGGAATAGGCACTGTGTTAAAACGGCTGTGTTATGTACAATGGCGATTTCCAGAGAATAAAGCTCTATTTAGGAAGCGAAAAAAAAAAGCATCCCTATCTCAGCTGAGTCAACATAAATTATTGTTTGCACACTTCCACACAGGATTGCTTTGTTATATGTGTTCTTTTTTTCCCTTCCATTTATGCTTGGGGGAAATAGCTTTCACTTGTACGTTTGATCATAAACTTGTTTAGCGGAATTCACAAACTTTCCGCCTTCTGTAACACAACAAACTTCATGAGTAATTAAATATTTGCACACATCCACCTACAAATCAGGTTCTACATTTGATCAACATTCTCCAGTGCGACTATCTAGGTACCCTTTCTTAGCATAGAGAACTCGGATTTTTTTTTTTTTTCTAAGCATGCAAGAAGCAGACACTGGAATTTTATATTGTACTAGCTGCGTGCCCGTTCTTCGCACGGTATTAAACGAAAAATTTCCTCACATGTATCATTCGAATTAATTCCAGTGATGTGGAATCTAGAAAAAGCAAAATTATTTCACTCTTGACTTAAAGTTTGCGTCATATGTGTAATAACCTGAGATCATTGCAATATAATGACACACACACACTCACACACACACACACAACAAAAAAAAAAAAAAAAAAACTATGTCAGCGTCATTCGGTATCAAAAAAAGTGAAAATGGACCGTTTGCAGTGAACTTCTCACTTTCAAAATGTCCTATTTCCGCAGACATGCTGTCTTTTAGGTTCACGTTTTAGCGTTAAATACCTCAGACACTACATGAAATGGACATTTTTTTTAAATTTTAAAAATACGTCACCCTCTCTTGCGACCCTTTACAAAAAGAAAAGAGATAAGACTGCGCTATTTATAAAGGCTTTAAAATTGTTTTTCTAGATTATGCAGTTTAATTTTTCTTCTCACAAATAAATCCAGTATTTACAAAAGGAAATCGAGCCAAGCAAAGAAATCGTCTGCTTGGACATAAGAATAGCTATGTACACAAAACGAAATCTTTGGAATGAGAAACTTTTTTCACGTTTTCAGAAGAGCGCTCGTTGTAATTGCTTCGCAACGGGCTTTGACTTTTAGTTGTACAATAACAGTAGTATTTGGCGCATTAAGGCAATAAACAACAGATGTTTTAATTGGAATTTCGCAAAAAATCGCTTCGAGATATGGCGCGGGACCCGTTTTTATTTTATTTTTTTTCAACTGGCAATTTTAATCATTGTTACTGTATCCAGGACAACCAAACCGCAAGATATCAAACCGAAATTTGTAAGCAGCTGCTACAGAAATGAAAATCCTTCTTTACTTAAAAATTCGTAAAAAAATCTCCTAATTTATATTTTCCACTGGTTTCTCTTTTAAAGGTGGGCGAAATGTATGCTCCGTCATTTGACGAAATATAAAAAAGTTATGACGGATAGAATTCAAGATGCAGCAGTTTTAAAAATATTTTACGAAAGTCAGCGTCCAATTTCATTTTATTTGAAAAATTCCCAAAAGTCTGCAAATTATGTTACACAGTCCGAACAAACAGTTTTTAAAAGAAAATTTTCTACTCTATACAATGATGTAAATATCGTTTTCTTGCGAGTGCAATGACCGGCGTTATTACGTACTACGCAAGAAAAATCGCTAAAAATCGGGCAAAACATAAAATAAAACATTTTCTATTTCGAATTTCGAAAAAATCGCTTCGAGGTGTGTCGAGACCCGTCTTGGAGAATTTCTGTACAAAATTTGGTAGGTCTACGATCACCCGTTTTGAAGCTACGCGAGACACAGACAGACAAACGGACAGTTTACACATTGCTTTATTTATATATAGATTTACATTTTCACACGACATCTGTGCCCGTTCTTCGCATAGGGGGGAGGGATCTAATTTCTTTTTTTCTTTTTCTTAATGTGCACTAAAAGTATTCGAGTGTAAGCCGAATTTATCTTTTTTAGCTTTTGAATAGTTAACTAGTTTTGCGAAAAACACACAACTTAAACAAACAACAGTTAGTAATATATGCTAGATGTAAAATTAATAAAAATTTTGTATAATAATAACGTGCATAAATGTTAATTAAGTATTTAATATAAAATGATACTTAATTAAGTAGCCATTTTAGGAGTGTTTTATAATACCACTTCTACTCACATTATATATATGAGTAGTGATATTCCATTAATGTTACCATTTCATAAGTACCATTTCATGAGTGGTATCACACACTTATTAATTTTACAATATAATACCAGTTTTCGTTAAGTTTTCTTGTCATATTCCAGGCAACACAACAATGTTCTCTCAACGTCTATTAACGTTCTCTGAAATTGCGTGAATTGGATGTGCTGCTTGGGATGTTACACGACTAACTTTTCATGAACTTTACAGTAGGTAGGAAAATAGATTTACACTCGAATACTTTTTTGAGGGGATGGACAAAGGGCACAAAAACTTTTATGGGACTTTCAGAAAAATCAAAAGGGTTCCTGATTTCAACGCTAAATCGCTGAAAATATGAAGAATGATAAAGGTTTTCATTTGGTGCGTGCGAGATCTAGTTTTTATAGTTAGGTTTGAGTACCCTGGGGTGCCAACTGTCACTTCCCTGCCTGTCTTTAAGGGTGTATGTCGAAGAAATAAAACTCTGTTTTTAGTCTTGGTACACAAATTGAAATAAACTAATAGCACCATATGGTCTCCAAAAAATTCCAGAGGGTTCTTCATAAGCTGCTTTACACAATAAGTGAAAAAGCTGTGGCTTTTGTGAAATTTTCGGAAAAAATTCTTAAACATGGATCTGAGCTGCAAGATTTTTCGAAGAGTGACACGTTTTGCGAAAATTTCCGATTTTTAAGAATTTTTTCTCAAAGTTTTGAAACGAATACAGATTTATCGTTTATTTCGGTATGTAGTACAGTTTATAAAGAGACAGTTTCAAAATTTTGAAGTACCTCGCATAATTAGTTTATTTGTACTTATGTACCAAAATCACATGATTTTTTCAAACTACACCATTAAAAACTTCTTAGCGCATGCGAGGCTGCGCCTTCCAAAAGTAAGAAAATTGGTTCGAAAAATAACTCATACACCAGTTTCGAGAAAACATTATTTTACAACTCAGGCAGTCTATATACATATATACATTTTAAACAGATGTCTCGAAAATACACCTTTGACAATGACTGCTCACAGAGTGTGAGGTATTAGAATTCTTTTGTGTGACTCTGTTAAAAAAAATTGTCATGCTCACACTATTTTGCATAGGGTGTATGACACATATGGCGATCACACTTTTTTCAGTTCGTAGCAATCGTTAAGGACTCATGGCAGTTAGGGAACAGACAAATGCACAAACCGACGGACAAACAAAGGAAAATCAAAAACACATTTTGAAAAATGTTAAACAACATTTATTACATTTAGTTTTTAAAATTGTCAAATACATTTTCATGCTTAAATTTTCATAAAATATAGATTAGCTTTTTTTTTTTTTTTTTTACAAATCATATATCGGATTTTTTTTTAAAATTTGTAATCCTAAAAATCTCCACAAATGATATAACTTTATAACTTCTTAAATGCTTATTTATATAGAAGTTTTCTTTTAAACTTAAAAAGTTTGCAAAGGAGAGAAAAGATATACTAAAAACCTTACCTAAGCCAGCCTATTTTGCAATTCCCTTTGAGGGTCGAGCTGTCGAAAATGCTCGGTATGTGTGTGTGTAATACAGCAATTCCATTTTATAGAGAAATAATTCATCAAAATGACTGATGCAACGACGCGGAAATAAGTCACGTAATTAAAGTAAAAGTCAAGTATTTAATGAGTGGCACAGCGATACTTAGCTCGAATTTTAGATGTTGCAGTCATTTACCATTAAATAGTGCAATGAAACCAGTTTTAAAACGTGAATGCTGTAGGCTTGAATTCAACTTTCATAACACGTTGTGAGCGAGTTAACTCATATTAACCGCTGAAAATTAAAAAATCTTACGCTAGTGGGTGATTTCCGAAAAATTTAACAAGTGCATGTCCTTTCGTATTCAAACAAATCCAGTTTCTTTTCTTTTGTTATTCATATGTTGATATGAATACATTAATAAAACCTATTGACGAAGTGTACAGTAAAATAATATTTATTAAATAACTGAATACCTGTTCTTCGTACGGAAGAAAGTTGCATTTTTCTATGTATATTAATACATAACTTGAACTAATTCGAATGGAATACAATTTTTAAAAATATATAAATAAATTAATCTGTTTCATACATAACTTAAAATTTGCATCACAATAGCTAACCTAAAGTTAAAAAAAGCAATCTTCACTTCGCTTTGTAGAACTATATTGTTATTGTTGCTAAAGTCCTCTGGCCAAGTGCAGAGGGGCGCCAGATCTTCTATATAGGACAGCGATGGGCGAAATGAAACGGCTTTCATGTTATTGTACCCCAGTGAGAAGAAAACCAACTTAGCTTGGAGCCTCCCAATTCCGAACCAATTCCAGATAAGAGACCAGCACCTGGATTAGCAACCCAAGAGGTATCGTTTCAACACGGCGGACACTGGAGACACGGCAGGTTTCACGGGCATCAGCTCTCTTTAGCGTACACGGGTTTACACACTCCCAAGCGCTGACCAAGGTTGACGTTGCTTCATTTTCGGTTTCTTATGGGAAGGGAGCTTAAACCGACTGGGCCACTGCGCGACGTAATGATTGTTGTAGTTTCTACAGCTTTCTCTGTCTCGCTATACACATGTGTGAAAAATTTTAAGCTGATCGTCTGAACGGCATTTAAACACCGAACAAAGAAAACATTTTTCACAGTTATACATCTAATAAAACTATAATAAACATCTTAAAAAGTTTGTAATAATCGTATAAAATATCAAATAAAAAATTTTCTAATTAGAATTTCACAAAAATCGCATGAGGTGCGACTAAAATTTATTAAACTATGGTCTCTTTTCTTCCGTTAAAGAAAAAAGTATCAGCTATGTAACATCCTATTTATCAGTTAATAGTATGAATAATCGTATACTTGTTTTAATGTTATGGGTAGTTTTCGATCATTTTTTACCTGCCATATGATATGCACAAACACTTAAGTACTTTTTTAAAATTCCATAAAAAAAATATGTGGTAACAGGCTCGAACATTTTCATGCTTTATTAACTAAAAAAATTGACTGTGCCATTCACAATGGGAAAATTCTACGGGTTTTGTTAAATTTGGCTCAATGAAATAGTCATGTAACCAATAACAACTAAAAATTCTGGAAAAGCAGCGTTTTAAAAGCATGTTGAAATTGGAAATCAGAATTATTTATTTATTCATTTATTTATTTTTCCAGAATGACTGATGATGTAACAAGTATGATTAAAAAACTAATAATCATCTGATGTGGACAACACAATGACTTCCTTGAACGCCTATTAAATCAAAAGTATTTTCGGCGCACTTCATCTCAATTTATTTTGTTTGAGAGATAAAATACGCCAATAATACTAAGGTTAAGCGATTTCTAGCCAAATATTTCCGATATCGCCAAGCTGGGTTTAACTTGAAAGATTTGCTTCTGACACTTAATTTGGCGATATTTCAACAAAAGTCGACATGCTTGAGATAGTTTGCGAGATTTTGGGGATAGCCAAAGTAGTTATTGAGCACAGACTTTCAATGAATTGAATGTATCCATACACTTTAATGTATTTAAAGTCATTTGGCGGACCCTTCAATAAATTACCCAGTCGTTTGCAATCAAAAGAGAGATGCACAGTTAGATGTTACCATAGTTCTAACTACAAAATTTCAAAATTCTACGGTTAAAAGTTTTAAGAGTTATACGAAATACAATATCATTTTTGGCACCAAATTTGGCGATATTTCGGAGAAACTCATTAAAGATGACAAATGTCAATATTTTGGGCATGGACCAAAGGACTGACTATCTCCAAATTTGGCGATATTTCGGCAAAACTCGCCGAAGTCGGCGACAAATTGCGAGATTGTGAGCATGGACCAAACAATGACTGCCTACAGATGTAATATATTGAAGATGTCCATTGACATTAATGTATTGAAATTCTTTTCGGTGGTCCTGTAAATAAACTCTCCAGTAGATTGGAACCAAAAGTCGACATGCACTGCACAACTAGATGTTACAACTGTCTTATATATGAAATTTCAACATTCTACGACTAATAGTTACACACGTACACTGAAATTCGCCAGGCTTGCCGACTTTTGGCGTAATTTTTGAGGGAAGCACGTGACCGTGCTCAGACCAGTACCTAACTATATAGTAGGACGGTATTGTGGTTGCAATAGATGAATGTCCCTAAAATTGCCATTGACCATAATGTATTGGAAATCTTTTGAGTGTTCCTGTAGTAGAACTATAAATGATAAAGACACTTTTTTCGATGGAGAAATTCATTTTGTAACCCTTAACAGCATATATCCCTTCTGAGTCGTTTGAAGTAGCCTAACACCTCGAAAATACGCTTTAATGGATTTCTGACCATAGAGCGTAATACATTTCGAATCTTTTGGGTGGCCCTGTAGATAAACTATACAGTCGAATGGGACTGAAAGGGAAGGTGCACAACTAGATGTCACAGTAATATTAAATATAAAGTTTCAACCTTGTACGTCTAACAGTTTTGGAGATGTGAGAGTTACATACATACGTATGTACGTACAGACAGCATGGAAAAACTGGTCAAAATAGACTGGCCGTTGGTCAAAATGGGCTGCAGACGCATTTATAGGATCGTGCATGTTAGCGTACGATGAGATGCATCGAAAAAATTCTTAAAATTAAATTTAGAGGTGGTCAAAATCGGTTTTTTTCGTCGAAATTCGGCCCCCGAAAATTTTCGGGATCATCCATTACTTCCTTATACTCGGTACAAGGAAGTAAAAAAGAAAAAAAAAGGACTGCAAGTTACTTCAATAAAAAGAAAAATTATTTTTATTGTAAACTATTAGGGTTTGATAATTTCTGCCGAAATAGAGAAGCTATCGCCAAACTGAGTTCAGTTTAGGAAATTTATTTTTTTTGGTCCCAAACTTTCGTGATAAATCACCAAAAGTGACCAACCGATATTCAGTTACGTACATCGACGTAAATTTCAAATACATTTATAAGCAGAATTAGATTGACATTTTTATTTACAAGGTAAAACGAATTGTAGAATTTCTTTTATCTGCAACTGGAATAATCGAAAGTTTCCCACTTTTCTTTCTTTTAACTAGAAATTAAATGAAAACAACGAAAGTACGAGAACAAATATCTTTTAAAAAAATCAAGTTTTAAAACTGAGCAAAGCGTTTTCAATTCATCTATTCATCATTAAACTACAGAGTTTGGGTGTTCACACACTTTGTTACGAATTCTACAAAGAATATATATTTATGAACAAAAATAAGAATTGTATTTTCTAGTATGTCTGATCTGATAGCCCTTATGTTTAACTAACCTATTACATCTCGATTTACAAGATAAAAGATCTTTTCTTAACCCTTTGAGGCGCAACCTTTTCCCAATGCTGAAAAAAGGGCAGCCGTTGTCATCGCTAGACTTAACGACCAGCAAAAGGGCGGACGATCGAAACGTTCATCGCGTGGCACAGACCTAGAGACCCTTTCTTGACGCAGCTGGCTGTGCAGCCAGCTGTTTTCGCATTCTTCCATTTTCCAGCAGACGTCAGTGCTGTTAAAAAGAATCGTGACCATTTTTTGTACGGGAAATGACGTGCTAAAAAGTAAAAGATTCTCGTGGAGCTATGTCACCCGCAACTAGTTTTATAGAAATCAAATCTATTCTTCGTGACTGGCAACAGTCAAAACGTCAGAGTTTGGGGTGCCCAAAACGGGAACACTGCGCGTTAAAGGCTTAAAATATCGTTGATGTTGTTCCACTTCTCCACCACAATCTTCCAGAGTCCATCCAATGTTCTGGGAAGTCCCTTAGAAAAGAGCTTGTTTTAAATGTGTAGTGCACAGTAATCCACCGGGAGCACGTCGGGGGATTTTGGTAGGCTGCATTTAAATGGTATAAGTTCAACTCCTTTTTTCATTCCCTATTTTTTCGAAAGACAAAGCTGATCATTTAGAGGTATGGCTGGGAGCTTAGTCCTGGTGGAACTTATCCGAATGAAGATCGGTTAGATAAAATGACATAATGTCTTCTTTGAAAATAGGTGTCATAACATATTTCTGATAGTAATCCGAGTGAATTTTAAGATTTCTTTCTTTTTTTTTCTTTTTTATTTTCCGTTATACGAAAATCTAGTACTAATCATAAAACCTAAAAAACATTCCGTGTTTCATTTGAACCAACAGTCTTTTGTCTTTTTCTCCTTTTTTTTTCGGTACTACACCGATCTCTTTTTTTTATTGCAGTCAGATCAATATATCCAAGCCTCATCCATTGTAACTACATATTTCAAATTTTAGCCTGCTAAGTAATTTTCATGCGCGTAGTCTTTCGCTGACAAACATGTTTCGACATAAAGCAGTGGACATCATACCGGAGTATTTCTCTTCGTAAAGTGCAGAAATATAACCTTCGATCTATCGTTCATTTTACAGCGACGTTTTCAAGCAAAGAACAACATTTAAGAGAAATGCTATAGTCAAATGCTATACTCCGAATCGATGCCACAAAGATTTTTTTTTTTTGTTTATTCAGTTAAATTTAATTTATGGAGAAAGTGAAAATCGTTACAAAAATGTGCGAACCCTCTCTGTGTTTTCACTGCTATGAAGACTGATTTGTTGGGTCGTATCAGATTAATTATTTTTCTCTTATGTGAAATTGGCTTTATATTTTTAAATTAAGAACATTTATTCAGCTCAGTAAGCATTCTTAGAACTTAAAAACAACAAAGAAAAATGCTTCAAATAAAAAATTAAATAAAAATGAACCCCTGTCTTTTCATGTTAAGGAGACTTGGTACCTTTCTAATGGCGAAAATTGATTAAATCTTGCATTTTTCATATTTTTGTTTAAAATACTAGGGGCCAAGGCCCCCAGACTCGCTACGTTCGCTTTTCGTATGAGGTATTCGGTCCCTAATAAGGCTTATTCGTAAAAAAGACATAATTTCAACAGACAAAACCCGAAGATTGGATCAGATAGAATGTTACTGAGCTACACATGGCTTGGTTCTTGCATGTTCATTGGTACATAAAAATTTAAACTTCACACTACAGTAGACCCCCTCCCCCTCATAACACGGAAAATATTTTGTTATGGGAATCCGTGTTGTACGGTTCCTGAGCTATACTCCACCTGGAGTGCGGGATCCGCTTATAATCGCTGGAAAAATTATTTGCATTCCTCAGAAACACAGTGATATTTAATGTTGCCATTCAAAAGTCATTAATTAGGAGCTACAGCGTAATAAAATCAGAACATCTGTTTCAGTTGTATTTTTAATCATGTAAAACCTATTGGACACCTTTCGAATTTGCCACCCATGGCGATTTTTCATTATTTGGCGACTTGCGTACATGTAAAGTTAATAAAAGCTACGGAACAGATAGGATAGCTTGCCACCCATGGCGACTTTTTATTATTTGGCAATTGACACATACTCACAACCTATAATTACTGTTCATTTAAGGTTACCGGAAAACCGTTATCCATATTTTCATTTACATAATCGTTTGCAGATTGGCGTACTTAGCACCACGAATTATACCATCTCGTCGCGCTAGCAACTATCCAAAGTGTACTGTAACTGCTATAATGGCATAGTTAACGCCGCCCAATATTTCTACTGGTAGCAAATAATCCAAATGGACCGAACCGGCTTTAAAAAAATCTGCGTTTTAATTATTTTTCATTTTGAAGATATTAGTTATTCTGTTTTGGAAAAATGAATAATCGCTCATTCTAAACTCCTGTTGTCTAAGCGAACTTACTATTTGAAAATTGTCAACTTTGTGTAACACATTTTGAGTTACTTATTTCATATAGTTTCTATTTTGGCGTAAAATGGGCGTAATTCTAACTCATGTTTGTAAATTTCACATGATTCTAGATATTTGGAAACGCTTTGTTGCAAAGGAATGAATGATTTTATGCCAAATCTGGAAACCATTATGTTTATTTTTTCAGTTTTTTATTAATATCTTCTAAAATAATTCGATTTTCGAAATTTAAGTCAGCTTAGCAGGTTCCTCGGAATTTTTCGAATCTGTGGGCACCTTAGTCGAAACTCAAATCCCCACGGTTTAGGAGGAGATAGGCCAACAAGCTTTGACAGTGCCAGGGGCCTTTACTTTTTTTTTAGAATAGAGAGAAACCTTCATTTGTTTTCCACATACGTTAACATTATTGCGTAATGATGAGATTTGTTTAAGTATAAATACATTCTTGGCGTGGATGCTATACGATTCTAATTCATAAACCACATTAATGGGAAAAGTTCTGTCGGTTAATCACTGAAACTTTTTTTTTAATCCGAACAAATTGCGCATAATATAGCACGACCAAATTTTTTAATTGAAATTAATTGCAAGAATTTCTTGCAATTGAAAATGTATATCTAAATGGAATTCCTCCAATTACACACAGTCCAGATCATTATTTGTAACAAATATATATACTCTTTTAATTTTTGCACTAAGCCGCCCGGATTGTGGCAATATAATAATTCTAAAATAATTCGATTTTCGAAATTTAAGTCAGCTTAGCAGGTTCCTCGGAATTTTTCGAATCTGTGGGCACCTTAGTCGAAATTCAAATCCCCACGGTTTAGGAGAAGATAGGCGAACAAGCTTTTGACAGCGGCGACGACAGCGGCCCTTACTTTTTTTTAGAATAGAGAGATAATTTGACATATCTAGAATTGCTGAGCAAAATTTTGAAACGATCTGATCAATATGAATGTAATAAAAAGCTATTCAATATTTTAACTGAACTGGCGGCCTTTTAAATGAGATGCCTTTAAATTGCGTGTTTTTCAGTTTCAAATCATAATATTTCAATTGTCAAAACTTGAAAATACAAAATAATTTCGTTAGAGATGGTCATAGTTTTTTTTTTCCCCAGCGAAACAAAATAATTATTAAACTTTGTTCTCATCATAATAATCTATAATGTCTTCTGAAAATCGACAGTCTTTTATGTGAAAATTAATAATAAGTCTTCTGAAAATCAACAGTCTTTTATATGAAAAATAGTAACTCTTCTGAAAATCAAAAGTCTTATGCGAAAAAGTAACTATAAAATGAAATCAATAAGAACAAAATTGGCCACCTCATCTGCACATCAGGGTAAGAAGGCCATAGTAGTACGAGGCAGATATACCTTTCTACCTGTGCTAGATTTCCCTTTCCTTTTTCCCATTATTACTACTTGGCATTATTACTTTCCGATGTACCATGTAAGGAAAGTATTGTAATCATGAAAAAATTCGACTTCGAGATTTTGGTGTTTTTACACGTTTTGAGGGCTTCTGAATCCATTTATGCTATTTTTACGAGATGTATGTATGTATGTGTGTATGTGTGTGTGTGTGTGTGTGTGTATGTGTGTTTGTGTGTTTGTGAGTGAACACGATAGCTCCTGAACGGAGCATTCGATTGAGCTCAAATTGGATATATATGTCATAAACCACCGTCGCAAGACCGGTATTGATTTTGGTGTGTATAGGACTTATAGTTTTTCTACGGGGCTACGACAAAGATTTCTTTTACATTATGGCCTATGGGGGGAATTTCTTGAAAGTGCACTAGCGTTTAAACGGTAGATTCGATTGAGCTCAAATTGGGTATATATGTTATAAACCACCGTTGCAAGACCGGTATTGATTTTGGTGTGCATAGGACTTATAGTTTTTCTACAGGGCTACGACAAAGATTTCTTTTACATTATGGCCTATGGGGGGAATTTCTTGAAAGTGCGCTAGCGTTTAAACGATACATTCGATTGAGCTCAAATTCGGTATACATGTTATAAAGCACCATCCTATGACCGGTATTGATTTTGGTGTGTATAGGACTTATAGTTTTTCTACAGGGCTACGACAAAGATTTCTTTTACATTATGGCCTATGGGGGGAATTTCTTGAAAGTGCGCTAGCGTTTAAACGATACATTCGATTGAGCTCAAATTCGGTATACATGTTATAAAGCACCATCCTATGACCGGTATTGATTTTGGTGTGCATAGGACTTATAGTTTTTCTACAGGGCTACGACAAAGATTTCTTTTACATTATGGCCTATGGGGGGAATTTCTTGAAAGTGCGCTAGCGTTTAAACGATACATTCGATTGAGCTCAAATTCGGTATACATGTTATAAACCACCATCCTATGACCGGTATTGATTTTGGTGTGTATAGGACTTATAGTTCTCCTACAGGGCTACGACAAAACTTTCTTTTATGTTATGGCATAATGGCAAGCGGGGGAGAAATTCTTGAAAGTGCGCAAGCGTTTAAACGGTGCATTCGATCGAGCTTCCATTGGGTATATATGTTTGAATGATTCATCGATTAAAATTTATTTAAGTGCTTGGTCATGATCTTAATCGTAAGTGTTCGGAAAGTCGAGTGGAGTCACTCCAGATTTTTTTTTTAAAGATGCATATAATTACATAATGAATACTTAATTGGGTTTAGATATTAAATCAGCTTAAAGTTCTCCCCCCCCCCGCTTAAGTGAGTAAGTAGTTTTAAAATAAAGAGTTTATATTCGAGTCTGTTCACTTCCTGACACCGGGCACTCCTTTAGACTTCCTTGAAAACAATATCAAGTTTTCTTTGCGAAAAACTTTGCAACTGATTACAACCCGCCTTTTCCTTGGTTCGATCCAATTTGTGTTTTATCTTTAATTTCTCAGCGAACTTAAAAGCAATCATTCTCATATCTTTTTATTGCGTCGTTTTAATGACTGGAAAAAGGTTTTTTTTTTTTTCCTTCCTTTTATTTCATTTGCAGCCTCGAGCGTTGTTTTGGAACCATTACTCATCCTTTCTTATCATTGTCGATCTTGTACATTCTCTCAGTGAGGTGTATGCGTTAGAGATGAGACGGGCTCAGCCCGAGCCCGAAAGCCCGAGCCCGGGCCCGAACCGGGCTCGGGCTCTGTCATTCACAATTGCGTTCGGGCTCGGGCGGGCTCGGGCTCGTGAAAAATTTCTCCTTTATTGAACATACTCCTTGAAACAGATTTTAAAAAGTGATTTATGAGGAAAATAAAAGTACAGTCAACTCCGGTTATAGTGAACCTCTGGGGACCCTCCAATTTCGTCCACTGTATCCGAAGTTCACTAAATCCCAAGTGTCTTCATCATGGATAGAGATACTGTGTGTGAATCGGGACTCATGGTTTGCGTTCACTATATCCGATGGTTCTCTATATCCGGGTTCACTATAACCGGAGTTGGCTGTACTTATAAAAAAAGTAGCGACACTGGCGCCTAGAAGGAGCGTTAAGCTCTTTGGATATTTCAGAACGGCGACTTATATTCATGAGTGAGTCATGAGATCCAATATTATTTGATAAACATGGATAGAAAGAATTAGAAAGTGCATTGAGAGTTTCCAACTGTATTTGTCTTGCACAAACGGCAAAATTCATTGTATTCTATCAATGAAGTAATTGGATTTTTTTTCACCTTTAACTGAAATTTCGGGCTCGGGCTCCGACTTAAATAATATTGCTCGGGCTCGGGCGGGCTCGGATTAAAAGTCCTCGGGCTCGGGCTTCAAAAAATGAGCCCGAACTCATCTCTAGTATGCGTATGATGCTTTGTACATGCCTCACCATGGCACAGTGGTTATGCCACTGAAAATGGTAGACGGCCGAAGTGTGAAGGTCCCGGGTTCGGGTCCCATCGCGCGTCGTCGATCTAACGATCTGGAGTTTTGGTAGGTTTTCTCCAGATGTAACGTGAATACGCGTTAGAACCCCTTAGAAAGTCCTCCTACCAAGGCATCCCTCATCTTAGGCAGATACCCCTCGTGCAGGTTTGCCTTAATCGCTCACAAAACAAGGATGCTTTGTACACAGACATTTCTCCAATTTTTATACCACACATAAAAATTTCGATCTTCTGTCCAATCGCCACGCTTACCGACAGCTTTTCTGCCGTATTCGTTTGATGTATGTAACAGTAATAATCGGTGATTAATAACACGGAAAAACAACACAAACTAACACGGCCATCTTAACCCATTTGAACAGGTAACATTAGGCATACTTGAAATTAAAAAAATCTGGAGTGACTCCACTCGACTTTCCGAACACTTACGATTAAGATCATTACCAAGCACTTAAATAAATTTTAATCGATGAATCATTCAAACATATATACCAAATTGAAACTCCATCGAATGCACCGTTTAAACGCTTGCGCACTTTCAAGAATTTCTCCCCATATGCCATTATGCCGTAACATAAAAGAAAGTTTTGTCGTAGCCCTTTAGGAGAACTATAAGTCCTATTCACACCAAAATCAATACCGGTCTTAGGATGGTGGTTTATAACATGTATACCGAATTTGAGCTCAATCGAATGTATCGTTTAAACGCTAGCGCACTTTCAAGAAATTCCCCCCATAGGCCATAATGTAAAAGAAATCTTTGTCGTAGCCCTGTAGAAAAACGATAAGTCCTATACACACCAAAATCAATACCGGTCTTGCAACGGTGGTTTATAACATATATACCCAATTTGAGCTCAATCGAATCTACCGTTTAAACGCTAGCGCACTTTCAAGAAATTCCCCCATAGGCCATAATGTAAAAGAAATCTTTGTCGTAGCCCTGTAGAAAAACTATAAGTCCTATACACACCCAAATCAATACCGGTCTTGCGACGGTGGTTTATGACATATATATCCAATTTGAGCTCAATCGAATGCTCCGTTCAGGAGCTATCGTGTTCACTCACATACACACACACACACACACACACACACACACACACACACACACACACACACACACACACACACACACACATACATACGTACATCTCGTAAAAATAGCATAAATGGATTCAGAAGCCCTCAAAACGTGTAAGAACACCAAAATCTCGAAGTCGAATTTTTTCATGATTACAATAATTTCCTTACATGGTACTTGTTCGGAAAGTAATAATGATAAGGGAATACAAAAGCAGTTTGAGGTTAAAATAAATATAGAAATACCAAGCAAATTCTGATATTAAGTTCCGTTTTGAAAAAAAAAAAAAAAAAAAAAAAGTAAAATTTTTTTTCAAGCCAATTTTATTTTTACATGAAAGAGCATACCTTAAACTATTTTTACTTTCCGAACATGTACCATGTAAGGAAAGTATTGTAATCATGAAAAAATTCGACTTCGAGATTTTGGTGTTTTTACACGTTTTGAGGGCTTCTGAATCCATTTATGCTATTTTTACGAGATGTATGTATGTATGTGTGTATGTGTGTGTGTGTGTGTGTATGTGTGTTTGTGTGTATGTGAGTGAACACGATAGCTCCTGAACGGAGAATTCGATTGAGCTCAAATTGGATATATATGTCATAAACCACCGTCGCAAGACCGGTATTGATTTGGGTGTGTATAGGACTTATAGTTTTTCTACAGGGCTACGACAAAGATTTCTTTTACATTATGGCCTATGGGGGGAATTTCTTGAAAGTGCGCTAGCGTTTAAACGGTAGATTCGATTGAGCTCAAATTGGGTAAACATGTTATAAACCACCATCCTAAGACCGGTATTGATTTTGGTGTGTATAGGACTTATAGTTCTCCTACAGGGCTACGACACAACTTTCTTTTATATTATGGCATAATGGCATATGGGGAGAAATTCTTGAAAGTGCGCAAGCGTTTAAACGGTGCATTCGATGGAGTTTCAATTTGGTATATATGTTTGAATTATTCATCGATTAAAATTTATTTAAATGCTTGGTAATGATCTTAATCTTAAGTGTTCGGAAAGTCGAGTGGAGTCACTCCAGATTTTTCTACATAGTTTCCGCCAAACACAACTTCTTCATAGAAACTTCCCGCTCATGACGATAACCACGACTGCACAGCATTTTTCATTTCATCGTCGGATTCAAAGCGCTTGCCGCCTAGCTCGTGCTTTACGTCCAGGAGCTAGTGGTAGTCGGACGGCGCCAAGTCCAGGATGTACGGCGAGTGAACTGTCGAATCATCTTTTGAGTGTCAACAGCAGTATGAGGCCGAGCATTGTCATGCAGCAACACAATTCCTTTCCCGATCATTCCTCTAACGTTTGTTTTGAATTGCATGATGCAGTCGTGGTTATCGTCATCGGCGGGAAGTTTCTATGGAGAAGGTACAGAAAAGCTAGTAACCCGCAACGATAAGTGCATGAAAATTGGCGGAAACTATGTAGAAAAATAGTTTGAGGCATGCTCTCTTATGTAAAAATAAAATTGGCTTGAAAACAATTTTTTTTTACTAATTATTTTTCAAAACGGAATTTACACTCATGTCCATAAATTAAGGATAATTCAGAATCACACAGAAATTGATCTCTAAAATAAAAATTTCACCTGTGGAATGATCACACACATCTTGAAGAAGAATATGCAAATTACAGGAAACCACCAGATGGCGTGGATGGTACGTCACAATGACGAGAGTGTAAGAGAGGGGTATATAAGGAATGGTGGCAAAGAAGTAAAATTGTTCACAAGCGCTGTGAAAGCCTTTCAGTGCAAAAACCGCATAGTTATGGCACAAAGGAGGCATTTGGATGATGTTTTACGTGGCAGAATTATCGGACGACTGGAATGCGGATGTACCCAGCTGGAAGTATCCGAGGAACTTGGAATCGCCCAGAGTGTCATCTCCAGGCTTTGGCAACGATTCCAAGATAATGGTAATGTGAGTAGACGTTACAGCACAGGTCGCCCCGAGTTACAACGCCGAATGAGGACCGCTATTTGGCAGTACTGCCAAAAGAAACAGACGGAGTACAGCATCAGACTTGTCTCGTCAGCTCTCTTCAGCTACCGGTACGACAGTTTCAAGGCAGACCGTGTACAGACGCTTAGGGCACATTGGTCTATATGCTCGTAGGCCTGTCAGATGTGTTCCACTTACCGCAACTCACTGTCGCCTGCGATTAACCTGGAGTAGAGAGCATGCATTGTGGACACCGCAACAGTGGTCTTGTGTGATGTTTTCCGACGAGTCCAGGTTTAGTTTGGAGTCTGATTCTCGCCGGACATTCATCTGGAGAGCGCCAGGTACCCGTTACCACCAAGAGAACACCATTGAAAGACACCGTTACGGTGGTGCAGGATGGCTCGTTTGGGGAGGAATTATTCTTGGTTCCAGAACTGACCTGCATGTTCAGAGTGTAACGATGACAGGCCACATCTATCGGGATGTCATTCTGGAACAATATGTACGTTTGTTTCGGGGCGCCATGGGTGCTGAATTTGTGTTTATGGATGACAACGCCCGTCTTCACCGTGCAAACATTGTAGACGAATGCCTTCAATCGGAGGATATCACCCGTATGCATTGGCCAGCATACTCACCGGACTTGAATCCAATAGAGCACGTGTGGGATATGCTTGGCCAACGAATTGCAGCCCGTCAACCCCCTCCCACCTGTCTACCGGAACTTCGGAGTGCATTGCTTGATGAGTGGTGTAATATTCCCCAAGATCAGATTGATCATTTTATACTCAGCATGCCTAGGCGTTGTCAGGCCTGTATTGCATCGTCCGGGAGACATACTCCGTATTAACCATCCTACTAACCATGTTATACTGTTTTTTGTAAATAGGTTCTTTTTTTGAAATTGGGTCAAGGGAGTAAATCTTGCAATTTTTATTAATTATGTCAAACATATAGCATCTTTTTTGCTCTTTACTTTTTGTTTAATAAATAGACTTTACAAATAAGTCAAATTTGTTTTGCTTCTTCCTCTTTCTTTGCCTGAACTTCATTATCCTTAATTTATGGACATGAGTGTACTTTCCGAATACGCATCGTAGGAATTATGCAATCAGTTCACAAAAACACAAATAATTAACATGAAATATAATGTTTTTGAATCATATATGACTAAGGTGACCATACGTCCCGTTTTCAGCGGGACAGTCCCGTTTTTAGGTGTCTTGTCCCGTTGTCCCCAAGCACAGCTCCGGGACACCGTAATGTCCCGTTTTTAGAAAATGTCTCCTTCAATGTCCCGTTTTTAGAAAGAGAGCAACCCAGGGTAACGATTTCAATAAAGGCCGCTGAAAATCTAAAATCATCCAACGGCAGTGTGTCTGTAAAAAAAAAAAAAGAAAGAAAGAAAGAAAGAAACCTGACCTCCCTCCCTCCCCTCTCGAGACGTAAAGAAAACGATGGGGAGATGTATTGTTTTTGTGTGTGTTCTCTTAATGTTCTTTTTCCGTCAACTATTCCAATTTATTTAATTTTTATTTCTATTTTAAAGTCATGTTCCTCTTTTGCGTATCCACCCCCCCTCCCCGATCTCCACTTTATTTTCCTTTTTCACTCTGGTTTTCTAAGATTTTTTTTTCCCCTTCCGAATGACAAATTCCTTTTTTCTGTGTCCTTTTGTTTACATTTCTCACTTTCCTACCTTCCTGCCTAGGTCGGATGGTGTTTTTGAAGTCAAAGAAGGGCCTATCGCTTGTACTACCCGAAACGTACGTCTTGTACTATTTTTTATAGTTTATGTGTGGTTTAGGGGTTTTTTTTTTTACATTTTATTTTGAAATTATCATTAACACAAGCTTTTTAGCGTGTTTTCTTAACAACTAAAAGATACCCAGATCTGAAATTCAGTCTCCCTACACCATTACCTTAAAAACAGTAGATGTCCCGTTTTTGGGAAGAAAAGAAATACTCTATTGCCAAAATGTAGTAGATGTCCCGTTTAGAAGGAAACAATAAATGGTCACGTTATATATGACCCTACAATAAAGTTTCAGCAGAATGTAAAATCAAAGCTTATTTGATTGCTTTTTATTAAATTTTCATTCAGGTTATTGTTTATATAGTGCTCCCGAATGACGTTCAAAGTGAATTAATAGTAACATAGCTCCAACAAGGGAGTGTATCAAAAAATATTTCGACTGGCCATTTCTAAGGGGATTACCCTATTCTTTAATGAGCATGAAATTCTTTTGTGTTCAATATGATTAGCTTAATAGAATTAGGGATGGATTTTGTTACATCTTGAGAAGATAAAATATTAAAAATTTAAAAAAGTAATATAAATAATGTTTTTCTACGTTTAAAAATGAAAACAAACTTTTTTTCATACAAACAAATTCAGGAATAGTAAAACCCATCCCTAAACTTACAAAGCATGCTATTGTAATTTTTTTTTGTAACAGTAACAATAACAACAATAATAAATGGAAAAGAAAAGGAAACTTTAATATCCCTGCTTTTTTAATTTTAATTATAAAATGTTCTGTTACATTAATGTGATTTTTTTAACGATAATAACCTTTAATGATATGAACATAAGATAAGTAAAAATCTTAAATTAAAAAAAAAAAAAAAAATTCGTCAAAAGTAGCGATTCCTCAAAATTTCTTTATAGCTAATGCCTCATTTTTGTATATCATATGTAAAATAGGATTAACAACAATAAATCATGAAAACGATTCACAATATGTAATAAAAATTAATATTTATTAATAATATAAGTATAATTATATTTAATACAATGACAATTATATGCATGTCATTTAATGAACGCAATTATGTTTAATAATGTCAGTATTTGTTATCAGTAAAATCTCCGTATAAAGAATTTAAAAAAATTGAAGATTGAAGAAAAATTACTTATAGTGAAATTTCGCTGTGACTGAAGATAGAATTCGTAAGTCTGAAAAATTCGATATAAGTGAATTAGTGATGGAATTTTTAGAATATGTTTTTCCTTTTAATATAAATATTTTATTCGCTGATCTCAAATGTTCTTTAAAATGAACTTTTCGTTTCAACGAGATTTTAGGGTAGATACTTTTATACATATTAAAAGTAAAAATATTTATTCAAAGTTATATATTGATCATATCAATTTATTTATTTTGAGGAAATGGTTTATATCTTAAAAAGAAAAAGTTGGATTAACTTTCCTTAAATTCAAAGTACAAGGGCAAAATTAATATACTCACATCAGAACTGTTTAAATCTGGATTAATTTCATATTCATTTTTCAATAAATTTAAAATATATAGACTGTAAAAACCTATAACTGCAAATTATTACCTCTGAACAACCCAAACTGCTTAAATCTGGATTCATTTCATATTCATTTTCCAAAAACTTAAGACAAAGGCAATTAACAACTACAACCCTAAATTAATGCATCTGAATATTCACATCAAAACTGTCTAAGGTTGGATGAATTTCATATTCATTTTCCATAAATTTAAAATATAAAAGCAACTAACAACTACAACCCTAAATTAATGCATATGAATATTCACATCAAAACTATCTAAGGTTGGATGAATTTCATATTCATTTTCCATAAATTTAAAATATAAAAGCAACTAACAACTACAACCCTAAATTAATGCATATGAATATTCACATCAAAACTATCTAAGGTTGGATGAATTTCATATTCATTTTCCATAAATGTAAAATATAAAAGCAACTAACAACTACAACCCTAAATTAATGCATCTGAATATTCACATCAAAACTGTCTAAGGTTGGATGAATTTCATATTCATTTTCCATAAATTTAAAATATAAAAGCAACTAACAACTACAACCCTAAATTAATGCATCTGAATATTCACATCAAAACTATCTAAGGTTGGATGAATTTCACATTCATTTTCCATAAATTTAAAATATAAAAGCAACTAACAACTACAACCCTAAATTAATGGATCTGAATATTCACATCAAAACTGTCTAAGGTTGGATGAATTTCATATTCATTTTCCATAAATTCAAAATATAAAAGCAACTAAGAACTACAACCCTAAATTAATGCATCTGAATATTCACATCAAAACTGTCTAAGGTTGGATGAATTTCATATTCATTTTCCATAAATTTAAAATATAAAAGCAACTAACAACTACAACCCTAAATTAATGGATCTGAATATTCACATAAAAACTGTCTAAGGTTATTTAATGTCATACTCATTTTCGATAAATTTAAAATTTAAAAGCCTCCGAGTTCCATTTCGTCTCATAACAACCACAACCCTAAATTAACATATGTCTGGACATTATTCACACCAAAACTGTTCAAAGCTGGATTAAGTTATTCATTTTTTGCAAGAATTCAAACTATAAAGGCAATCAAAACCTACAACCCTAAATTAATATCTCTCGAACAATACTCACGTCCATTTTAGGCTCATAATTCATCTATTAATCCTCCTGACTGCTGTCAGACACATTGTGCGTTTTCCTCTAAATGCAAATTCGCAAAGAGATCTGAGGCAACCCTTAAACCGAAAAGGTCCGTCCAAAATACCGCCGCATATTTACGTTAACCGAAGTTTATACATTATGTTTTAATCTTCCCACACAATTGTCTCAAAGAGAATAGTGTTTTTACGCACAAAAGTATTGTTTTGTTTTATTCTATTTGCTTATTTTCGTGGGTTGCGTCAGGTGACGTGTATATCCCACCGTTAATGTACGAACCCGCTCTTGCGTGAGTTCCATTATGTGTGTGTTTTTTTTTCCCCTTTGTAAACGATGGTTTTGCAACAAAAATAAGTTCTTGCAACTTTCTCTTTATTTATTAAATAGAAAAAAAAAGTTAAAAAGTTTACTTTTTTAGTTTCCTCTGTTATTTCTACAGAACCTTGAATAGCTGTCACACAATTTCCCCCCTTTTTTTAAACTTCTGATACACTTTACGTAGAATATATCTTTAGAAAAATTGTCACTGAATACAATGGATATCCAAAAACCTAAATGCAACTTCAAATAAAAGAAAGAGAAAGTGTAAAAAAAAAAAAAAAATAATAGCATTCTGTTAGAAAGTTTCGAAACGAGTTTAACTGATTCAGAATTTTCAAGGTACATGGATAATACAGACTCTTCACTGATAGGTTGCTGGCACATTTTAAGAGAAACTTTCTTTTGGGGGAATCTGAAATATATTCAGATTTGAAATTTGAACAGTAGTGTTGGATATATAAAGTGTATCATAATCATAAGCGTAAAGTTTTCAAAATTATTGGGGGGGCCGGGCCTCACAACCACATATATTCACGTCAGTGGCGTAGCCAAGGGGGGGTTTAGGGGGGTCATAACCACCCCCATGAGGAATTTTTTGCCATACAAAATGTATATTCTTCACTCCCTTATCATACACCCGTATACATATGTGTGAGTTGCAGAAGTCGTAACCCCCTCCTCATGAAAAATTTCTGGCTACGCCACTGATTCACGTACATATAACTTACGCATAGCTGCCAACTACTACGGAATATAATTAACCACATTTTCTACATGATTTTTCGGCTTAAAATATAGCAAAATTTTTGTGCTGCGCGCGAGCTGGTTACTATTTTGAAAAAAATAATTAAGAAATATATTGTTTACAAAAAGTGGTTAATTATATTCCGTAGTAGTTTACAGCTATGACTTACTACATATAAGTGTACATTACTGGAGGCGCTCGAGCTCTATGGGTCCATAGAATTCTACACCTATGTAAGGTAAGTATCCATGTTAGTATGTTCCCACCATGTTATAAGTTAAAAATAGAAGCAAAGTAAAAAAATCCAAAGGAGGAAAAAAAAAACATTTTCAATGAGATAGTGCATTTTAGACACATCTGAACTTTTCTTCATTTCATACATTACATTGCAAAATCTGTTAGTATAAATCAGTTTTCTGTATTTAGTGGTTAATTATTGGGTGGGCTCAGCCCCTATTCACAATTTATTGGGGGGGGGGGCTCGAGCCCCACGGGCCCATATAACTCTACGCCTATGATCATAATCCATGTATTTGTCCTATTCGTATTTTGTTTGTTTGTTTCACTCTGCAGCAGAGTGTATCATTATCCAGTCGTCGGCCTTATTTCGTTTTCTTGCTTCATTTCGTTGGAAAGTAATTCATAATTCATTTGCCGGCTCTTTGTTAATCTTCATCATGCTTGGAAAGTGTACTACACTTCATCCGTCGGCCCCCCCATCATTTATCTTTCTTGTTTCAATATGTTGGAGAGTGTCTCATGATCCGTGTTCCTGTATTGAAAGTCATTCTTCCTCGACCTCTTTTCATACGCAAACGATATTTTGATTAAACCAAAGGAAGAAATTTTATGTCCCCCCCCCCTTCTCATAAGTTGCATTTTTGTCCTTTGCTTAAATCCCAACTCTGCTGCATGGCAACCATGATTCATGTACACGTTTTGAAGATGGCAAAATACGATTTTTACAAACTTGACACATTTTCAAGGTTTGAAATCAATAATTGAAAATAATTATTAAAAAAAAATGAAGAAAATCTGAAACCCTTTGAGATTTTAAATACGCACCAAAGTGCTATATATTAAAAGCGTATCATAATTTTTGCATCGCCCCTATTACCCCTATTACCTTATTCCATAAGGTTGGAAAGTGTATCATTATTCATAAGTGAGCAGTATTTTTCTTCCTTGTTTTATAAAACCCACCTTTGGAATCGAAATTTATCTTGAAATTGCCTACTAAAACTATTTTACAATCTTCGCCAAGTATATTCACTTGTTTTAAATATTGTTTTAAATATTGTTTCGAATGTGCATCATAATCCATGAGTGTGCCATGTTTGTCTTTCTTGGGTTGATTTCTACTTGAACGCCCCAACTCTCGCCAAGGTGGCGATCATTAAACATATACAGCAACCATGACAATTTTTTGTATTTATGTGGCAATATTAATTTAGAATTAAAATGGCGATTTGGAACAAACTGTAAATACAGCATTCCGTTACATTTTTATTTATTTTGGGTTGCCAATTAACGTAGTTTTAATAATTAAGTGTCTTCAAATTCCTTAACTAGTGCGTTTATCACTAATTTGCTCACTTTAGTTTTCATGTAGTTGTTTAGGGAGCGTTGAAACTTGTGCATAACTCCTAGAGACCCATGACTTCAAAGTTCGCCAAAGTGCGGGGAATTTTTAGGTTGGCGAAAGTAGGGGCGTTAAAATAGAATCAACTCTTTCTTGAACCATAAAGCACATCTTTGGAATCCAAATCCATCTTAAAATCGCCTACTGATACTGTTTTAAAATCTTCACCAGACATATTCGAATTATAGGCATATTCCAACTATATCTCGTAGACATTTTAAATACTGTTTGGAATGAGCATCCTAATCCATGAGTGTATCGTGTTTTCCTTCTTTGTTCCATAAAACACTTCTTCGGAATAGAAATCTATATTAAAATCGCCTACCAAAACTGTTTAACCATTTTCGCCAGGCATAGTCAAACTACACTTCACCTTTATAAATACCATTTGGAAAGTGTATCCTAATCTATGATGTGTGCCGTATTTGTCTTCACTGTTCTATAAAACACTTCTTCGGAATTAAAATCTATATTTAAATCGCGTACTAAAACTATTTTACAATATTCGCCAGGCGTTTTCTAACTATTCTCAATATATATATGTATAATAAATTGTCGCGTTTTGGCACCCAGTTTAGCGATCCTTTATCAAAAATTGCAAACCTTGTGCGACTTCCAACATTTTATGAACGCCTCCCCCCCCTCCACGTTATCTTGGCAAACATATTTGAAAAATCACTCGACTCGCTAATTGTACCAAAATCGTGTGTACACAAAAAGCAAGGTTGAAATTAATAGCACTCTGGTGCTAATAAATTATAACAAGTGAGTGAAAAAAAATTTTTTTTTTAATTTTCTTTTGTATAAAAATTTTTATAATCGTGAAAAAAAAATTTCCATCTCTTGTTTTCGAAAAAATTGGAGGGACATCTCCAAAATGCACTTTAAACAAGAACTGCCCCCTATACTTTCATGTATCAAAAAATATTGTGCCTCAGTGGTCTTGGCGCTCAACTCCGTTCCCATATGAATACGGCAAGTGAAGCGGCATCCGGCTTGGCCAGTGCTTGGGAGGGTCACCCCCCCCCCCTCTCGGCTCGTCCGCGGTGGAACCGTGTACTCTAAAGGGAACGGGTGCACGTAAAATTCGTCATGGCTCCGAAGTCCTCCGAGTTGTTAAACGAGACCTCTGGGGGTGCCAATTTCAGGTGGCAGTGGGTTCCCTCATCTGGAATCGGTTCAAAATCAGGGACCATCCAGTAGAAGTCCAACCTCCTCGGGGGCAATGGTGACCCCTCTTTCCTTGGATAGTGTCGTCTGTCCATGGACACGACAACAACAACAACACCAAAAAATATTTCAGTTTCTCCCGCACCCCACCTTTTTTTTTTTTTTTTTTTTCAAAAAATAAGACATGACCGTAAAATGCAAAAAAGAACTAGCATGCTATTTGAATACTGCATGTTTACAAGTTTGTTCGCTGAATGACATGTCACAAGCTGAATTACAAACTGTGCATGCGTGTCACTTCGAAGAGACATTTTGTTAAAGAATGACACTTGAACGTCATGCAAAGCTGGTCATACACTCGATGATTCTTCAGAAAAAAAAAGTAACAAAATCTGGAGTGACTCCACTCGACTTTCCGAACACTTACGATTAAGATCATTACCAAGCATTTAAATAAATTTAATCGATGAATAATTCAAATATATATACCCAATGGAAGCTCGATCGAATGTACCGTTTAAATGCTAGCGCACTTTCAAGAATTTCTCCCCATAGGCCATCACGTCAAAGAAATCTTTGTCGTAGCCCTGTAGAAAAACTATAAGTCCTATACACACCAAAATCAATACGGGTCTTGCGACGGTGGTTTATAACCTATAGACCCAATTTGAGCTCGATCGCATGCCCCGTTCAGGAGCTATCGTGTTCACTCACATACACACACATACACACATACATACATACATCTCGTAAAAATAGTATAAATGAATTCAGAAGCCCTCAAAACGAGTCAATACACCCAAATCTCGAATTCGAATTTTTTCATGATGACAATACTTTCCTTACAGGGTACATGTTCGGAAAGTAACAAGAGTAGAAATTAGAATATTTAGGGATTGGTCAAAGGACCAGCAACTCCGTGACTTTCCTGGCCCGTAACATTTATTACTGGTACGTATATAGGATTTAAAATAATTCATACTAGACCGCCCTATACCCTACAGTTCTTTATGATGAGTGCAGTGTTGGCCAAATGATTGGACTCATTGCAATGAAAATCGAGTTTCTTTGTTTTAACGGTATTTGTTCATTCAATTTATTTAGGTTAGGGCTGATACACATTTTTGGGTGTCATCCTAAAAGCCGATGGCGGCCATGCCAAGTACTGACGGTGCAAAATGTAGAAAAAAAGACATAATGGGTGGCATTCCCATTCATAGAATGATTATAAAAAGACTGTATCGGGTGATACGTTGTGGAACATAGTGTGCAAATTCCTAAAGAAATATTCGTAGATATAATAGAAATTGGTAAAATCAGATGACAGTTATCCCTTTGAGGCGCAACCCTTTCCCAATGCTGAAAAAAGAGCAGCCGTTGCCATCGCTCGACTGAACGACCCGCAAGAGGGCGGACGATCGAAACGTTCATCGCGTGGCCCAGATCGATAGACCCTTTTTTGAAGGCAGCTGGCTGTGCGGCACAGCCAGCTGGCAGCTGGCAGCTTCGGTTACACCTTCGGTTACATACTTCTGAAGTATGTAACCGTTACTGATTCTATGTAAATGTATGAACCGTTACTGATTCTATGTAATGTATGAACCGTTACTGATTCTATGTAATGTATGAACCTTTACTGATTCTATGTAATGGTCGAAAGTATGTTACATACTTCTGAAGTATGAAGTTGGTCAACCCAGATCAGCCGTGTGTATCTTACATGCCGTGTTTGCAGCACGGCAGGTGGCTGTGCGGCACAGCCAGCTGCGTCAAAAAAGGGTCTCTCGATCTGTGGCACGCGATGAACGTGTCGATCGTCCGCCCTCTTGCGGGTCGTTCAGTCGAGCGGCTGCCCTTTTTTTCAGCCTTGGGCCATCTATCCAGCTGTTCTCGCATTCTTCCATTTTACAGCAGATGTCAGTGCTGTTAAAAATAATTTTTGTTTACGGGAAAGGACGTGCTTAAAAAGTAAAGGATTCTCGTGGAGCTCTGTCACCCGCCACTATTTTGATAGAAATCCAATCTATTCTTCGTGACTGGCAACAGTCAAGACGTCCGAGTTGGGTGCTCCCAGAGCGGGAACACTGCGCGTTCAAGGGTTATTGTGGTACTTCTTAATTTCAGCAACTGCGGGCTTCCTGAAATTAAGTATTGAGTGCGGTGCTTTCCATTCGTGGGTTCCGCTATTAGGCACTCCTCTCTTTGAATAGCACCAGTGTTGTACCGAACTTAGCAACCTGATGTTTTTGTTTTTTATAGTATGGTTGCCTTATTTTATACGTATTCCTAGTTACAATAATATGAAAGAAACAAGAAATGGCTAAAATGTGCTTTAGCCCGCTGCATAGTGAAGTGTTTCGATGAGCGATCACTGTGCCAAGTATTGCCAGTTACATATTTTAAAAGTGTGAGAAGATGCAAAAGATCTTGCATTTTTCCGTGTCCATTATTATTACTTTCCGCACATGTACCATGCAATAGTCTAGGAGCCAGCGACCGCCAGACCTTCGTCCTAGTATAAAAGCTGAAACTTTCTCTGCGCATACTCCCCACCAGAGGTAGGAACCATCGGCCACTCTCAAGTTTGGAGGATCGTGGCTTTGGCAGGTAACAGGTGGCAAAGGTGTAGAAAATGGCCGAAAATTTCGTCCTTTCATAAAGATTCATTTTTTTCTTCTTCGCAGTACTAGAAATCATTTTATCCCTTGCCAGATACTTTTCCATCGTGGAAAACCCCCGCCAGACAACCTCAAAGTCATGGAAAACTGTTGTGTTCGTAAACTCCCGCGACGAAGTACGTCGAGCTGTCACAAAGTGCCAAGCCCATTTTATACTGCTACTTCTGAACTTTCTTGCAGCGTGCTCGTCATAGAATGACGCTTTTCGAGACTTTGAGGTTGTCCGGCGGGGGTTTGCCGCGATGAAAAATTGTCTGGCAAGAGATAAAGTGATTTCTAGTACTGCGAAGAAGAACCTATAAAAAAATGAAGCTTTATGAAAGGACGAAATTTTCGGCCATTTTATACACCTTGGCCACCTGTTACCTGCCAAAGCCACGGTCCTCCAAACTTTAGAGTGGCCGATGGTTCCTACCTCTGTTCGGGGGGGTATGCGCAGAGAAAGTTTCAGCTTTTATACTAGGACGAAGGTCTGGCGGTCGCTGGCTCTTGCTCTATAAGGAAAGTATTGTCATCATGAAAAAATGCGACCTCGAGATTTGGGTGTATGGACACGTTTTGAGGTCTTCTGAATTCATGGATGCTGTTTTTACGAGATGTATGTGTGTGTGTGTGTGTGTGTGTGTGAACACGATAGCTCCTAAAGGGGGCATTCGATGGAGCTCAAATTGGGTATATAGGTTATAAGCCACCGTCGCAAGACTGGTATTGATTTGGATGTGTATAGGACTTATAGTTTTTCTACAGGGCTACGGCAAAGATTTCTTTTACAGGATGGCCTATGGGGGAAATTCTTGAAAGTGCGCTAGCGTTCAAACGGTACATTCGATGGAGCTCAAAATGGGTATACGTGTTATAAACCACCATCGTAAGACCGGTATTGATTTGGATGTGTATAGGACTTGTAGTTTTTCTACAGGACTACGACCGAGATTTCTTTTATATTATGGCCAATGGGGGGAAATTCTTAAAAGTGCGCTAGCATTTAAACGGTACATTCGATGGAGCTCAAATTGGGTATACATGCTATAAGCCACCATCGTGAGACCGGTATTGATTTTGATGTTTATAGGTCTTATTGTTTTTCTGCAGGACTACGACTTTGCATTATGGCATCTAGGGAGAAATTCTTGAAAGTGCGCTAGCGTTTCAACGGCCTATTCGATTGAGCTTCCATTTCGTATATATTGAATGATTCTTCGATTAAAATTTATTTTAATGCTGGGTCATGATCTTAATCGTCAGTGTTCGGAAAGTCGAGTGGAGTCACTCCAGATTTTTTGTTATTTTGAAATCTGTAGTGAATTTGCTTGCTCCATTGGACGTCATTGAACTGTAATTTGGATTCTTGCACATTCATTATCGTTATTAGGCTAATATTTTACACCTCCGGTCACACATTTCCGGTCAAAAAATGGTCACGATCAGGGGCGTAGCCAGAAATTTTTCATGGGGGGGTTACGACTACAACAACTCATATATATGTATACGTGTGTGTGATAATGTAGTGGAGAATACACATTTTGTATGGCAAAAAATTCCTCATGGGGGGTTTATGACCCCCCTAACCCCCCCTTGTCTACGCCTCTGGCTCACGATTATTTTTAACAGCAGCGACATCTGTTGTAAAATGGAGGAATGCGAGAACAGCCGGATAGATTGCCCAATGCTGAAAAAAGGGCAGTCGTTGCCACCGCTCGGCTTAGCAACCAGCAAGAGGGCGGACGATCGAAACGTTCATCGCGTGCCACAGATCGAGAGACCCTTTTTTGGCAACAGCTGGCTGTGCGAGATCTAGAGGCCCTTTTTTTGACGACAGCTGGCTGTGCCGCACAGCCAGCTGTCATTGAAAAAGGCTGTGGCACGCGATCTGTGGCTCGATCTGTGGCACGCGATGAACGTTTCGATCGTCCGCCCTCTTGCTGGTCGTTCAGTCGAGCGATGGAAACGGCTGCCTTTTTTTCAGCATTGGGAAAGGGTTGCGCCTCAAAGGGTTAACCGTAATGAATGATGTGCGATTTATTCTAAAATTATTTGGCCCAACCATTATTGACCATAATTAATTGAATGTGTCCATAGAGCTTGAAGTATTCAAAGTCTTTTGGGTGTACCCTGCGAATAAACTACCCAGTCGCTGGCAATCAATCAACAAGAAGTTGCGCAGTTCGATATTCCAGCAGTCCTAAATACCAAATTTCAACATTCTACGGCCAGGGCCATGCCGTGGAGAGGCGGACGCATCAGGTGACATCGCAAAGCGGCAGGATAAGCAGCAAAATCAAAATACAGTTTCAGTCACTTCATAATTAACCCATTTATGCCTAGCGTACCTTGTTTGGGACGGCATTTTCGCTATTAGTTGAAAACGTTATTTATTTTTCCTAGCCTTTATTCATGAGCATCGAGCCTCAACTCTACAAAATATTTTAACATGACCCAGTAGGATGTTGATATTTCGATTTTTATGCATAATGATTTTAAAATAAATCATCCCTTGTTCAAGAAGATGACGTCAGAAATTTATCTATTATTTCTGCTATCAGTAAAAATCGAAGAAAGTCGCAAAAATATCCAGGCACAAATGAGTTAAGAATCTTTACTCAACGCTTTTCTACATGGGTCTATGTTCTTCCAATACCACTGGCATATCTAGGAAAGGTGTATTTTTACTTTCCGAACATGTACCATGTAAGGAAAGTATTGTAATCATGAAAAAATTCGAATTCGAGATTTTGGTGTATTGACACGTTTTGAGGTCTTCTGAATTGATTTATACTATTTTTACGAGATGTATGTATGTATGTGTGTATGTGTGTGTGTGTGTATGTGTGTTTGTGTGTATGTGAGTGAACACGATAGCTCCTGAACGGGGCATTCGATTGTGCTCAAATTGGGTATATATGTTATAAACTATACCGTCGCAAGACCGGTATTGATTTTGATGTGTATAGGACTTATAGTTTTTCTACAGGGCTACGACAAAGATTTCTTTTACATTATTGCCTATGGGGAGACATTCTTGAAAGTGCGCTAGCGTTTAAACGGTACATTCGATTGAGCTCAAATTGGGTATACATGTTATAAACCACCATCATAAGACCGATATTGATTTTGGTGTGTGTAGGACTTATAGTTTTTCTACAGGGCTACGACAAAGATTTCTTTTACATTATGGCCTATGGGGAGACATTCTTGAAAGTGCGCTAGCGTTTAAACAGTGCATTCGATGGAGCTTCCATTTGGTATATATGTTTGAATGATTCATCGATTAAAATTTATTTAAATTCTTGGTCATGATCTTAATCGTAAGTGTTCGGAAAGTCGAGTGGAGTCACTCCAGATTTTTTCCAATGTGGGCAGGATATTATTTCTTATCGGCGCATAAGATGTGTAAAAGTACAGAAGTAGAAAAGAAAATTGAGGAGGAGAACCCTTGGAGCCTTATCTTTGGGGTTCCTGCTTACAGTAGACAGGGGTGCCTACTCACTATCTTAAACTATGTTCCCTACCCACCCCTCTTTGCTACTACTCTGTTCCCCCTCCATTTGCCCCTGGTGGTTCAGGTACTTTGTCAGTCATTCAACGTTTTCACTGCTACATTTGTGCTTTGGACAAATTTGACTAACAATTCTCTGCGCTATTTATTGGACTGGAAACTTAGCTCTTTATTAAATTCTGGATTCAGAAAACAATAGTTTTATGGGGTGACCCCATCCACGTCTTGTGGTCACGTTTACTCTCCCTCATTCTTGAATTAAGTTTCAGTCACGAAGTCAGACCTTTAGGAGGTTAACACTTCCCGTACAAAGTTGGATGACGCCGTCGTTGCATACAGATGTTGCAACACCTCACTCGGTAACTGCTGGTGTAGCCATCGAAGAGAAGACAATATTCGCAAAATGCTTATTTACAATGACGATGACATGCAAACAAACGGTATTTACATTTATAAGCTCAAACTCTTTGTGAAATCTCAAAACTCACATTTAAATATTAAACTTATATTACATAAACAACTCGGTAAAGAACTAGCATCCATTTTCAGGCGTAAGTATACACATTCGTCGCAAATATATAAACTTAATATTTTAATCATCTCAAGATAAAACATTTTTTTCGTTTTTATTTATTTATTTGTAAGTAACCACGTAAACTGCACGTTCATAGCCTTACTGTGTTTCCAAACAATTTGCTTTGGTAGCTTAGATCAGTGTTTCCAAATCCCTGATTCTCAGAACTTTGCTGCCGGGGTCCATGTACACCAAATTTATGAGAAATAAGTAGCAGTAAATGTCGCATTAGTAAAAATTGTATTTGTATAACATTTGATTCAATAAATAAAATAGCTAGTTATACAATGCTCTTTTAATTTTTGTCTGACATCGGTCGCGTTTTTCCAAACTCTCAAGTGTTCACGCACTTGCCTGTAAAATTTCTTTTTCTGACAAAGAGTTAAAACGCAGTGAAATTTAAACATTTTCTTTCACTAAATTATACTATCAAAGTTTAAGGAGTTCCTCAGACCTATTGTAGTCCCTTACGCTGCAGCAATCGGAGATGACTTCATTTTAATGGATGATAACTGCAGGCCACATCGTGCTAACCTGGTGGAGGATTTCCTTTTCGAGGAAGGAATCGTACGAATGGAATGGCCAGCGTGTTCTCCAGACATGAATCCAATAGAGCACGTTTGGGACGCTCTAGGAAGACGAGTTGCTGGCCGCCAACCACACCCCACAAACTCTCCAAGAACTGGAAAGAGCTCTTCTGGAAGAGAGGGACAGAATACCCCAACTCGTGATTAATAGACTCATTGACTCCATCCCTCAAAGGTGTTCAACGTTGCTGGCCGTCCGTGGAAACCATACCCCCTACTGAAAATGAGTTCCTTTGAAGAAAACACCTTTTCTTATTCTTTTCTTCTCATATGCACAAATTGTGTTTTTTTCCTTTTCTACACAAATGCGCAATAAAATGCATTTTTTTCTGCCAAACATGTGTAATTTATTCTCATATAACCTACTACGTCTGTCGACCATGTACCAATCAGCTAAAAAGTTTCCCAGCCACAAGATCCACCTAAAACCGCAATATCCTTTAATTGTTTTGAGCAGTGTAGTTTTACAGGCAATGCAATTTCGTCTATGGAACATTTTCATACTGACTACATTTTCATACTTATGAAAAAATTTCATTCAAGTCTGATTACCTATAATAAAGTGATAATTATTCATAGAATTCATATATATCTATAAATGAAGTCATATATCTATAAACGTAGTCAATGTCATATATCCATAAACGTATAAATGTTTTGTTTATAAATGTTCTATAAACGAATAAATGTTGTGTTTTTTTTTTCTGTTTTTTTTTCCTTTTCGTCTGACCGACGCCTCCTTGATCTAAAAAAATAGAATTTCCAATCTCGGTTTGCAATCCTAACGCGTTTTTCACCGTATCTTCCCAGAGATTGGCAATGGTAAACCTAAAGTTTATTGCTTTTCTCCCCCTCATCCCCCGTTGTTTAGAGAGGGGGAGTACAGTTTCACTTAGAGGACGTTCCCTCATACTCTCTCCAGTGCAACGGACTCCCCTCCGTTGGAAATAAAAATAATTACTGCTTGCTCTGCGATGCTCTTTAAAAGCAAAATATAAATTACGATGCAAAATACAAATTACATTTATTCAAACACAAAAAATTACAAAATACAAAATACTTTCTAAATTGAAAAAATACAAAATATATGTATTTTCTTAATACACACAAAATACGAAATACGTCTAAAACTTCAATTAAGTAAAATTTTCTACAGAAACTTCTATTTTATTTTATTCCAGTGTATTTTAAGATGAATAAACAAATGTAATAGTAACTTTTTTTTTTTTTTTTTTTACGTATACATGAATTTTTCCTGGAATAAATTGCATCTTAAAAGACATGAAAGCAAAAATGTGTGACAAGTATTTATTGAACGTTATTTTTCAGTGATAATGAATGGAATTGAAATATAAAATTAAATGTATTTCTAAACGAAGATGAGTTGAATTATATTTCTACTTTAAGATACATTTATAGCCTTACCATCGCACAGTAGTTATGTCACTGAAAATGGTAGACGGCCGAAGAGTGAAGGTCCCGGGATCGGGTCCCATCGAGCAGCTGTCGATCCAACAGTCTGGATTTTTGGTAGGTTTTTTCCAGATATAACGTGAATACGCTTTAAAACCCCTTAGAAAGTTCTCCTACCTAGGCACCCCCCCCCCTTGGAAGATTGCCCTAGTATAGCGTTTCCATAATCACGCAAACACAAGATGCATTCATATATTACTACAAAAGATTATATTACTACAAGATTGTGATGGAGGAGTGGAACAATATCAGCCTTGATGTTTTAAGAAAAGGACTTTCATCTTTGAAATCAAGATGTAATATGATGGTTCAAAGAATCAGACTGAACACATTAGAAAATAAAATTCTTATATTTATTTCTGTATATATCTTTGCAAAATCGTTACAAAAATGTGTGAACACCCTCTGTAGGGTACTTACGGGTAGGGATGGACGCGAGACGAAAAATAAGCGTCTCGTGTCTCGCAAAATAGCCTAAAAGCTTGTCTCGTCTCGCAAAAATCCCTATATCGTAATGTTAAAAATGTGTGTCTCGTCTCGCAAAAATCTGTAAATCTCTGTCTCGTCTCGCGTCCATCCCTACTTACGGGAAACCCTGAAAAAAAATTATTGCGGAATATTACTTAAATGAAATTAATTTACGTTTCACAAATCACCCGTGCATGAAGATTTTCTTAACATTAAACTTTTAAACGCCTCTGTCACATTGCTCAAGAGTTCTTTAGGGGAATTGCAAGAAATATTTAACATGAATTTAAGAAAATGCTTTTAAAAATAATTTAACAGGATTTTTTTTTTTTTTTTTTTTAGTTTTACAATGTTCTATATACGGTTAATGGGTCAAATATTTCAGGCTCTACAAATACTCAAGAGAACACATTAAATTACGATATATGTTTCCGAAAAAAAAAAAATCTGATTTTCTCTTTTCTCTGACCAAAAGTTTAAATTTTAGAATGCCTAAAACTTTAGAGGATTTTGTCGAACTACTTATTAGTTATCAGCATCAGATATTATTAAATTTATACATTTATGCATAACTTGCAACTATTTTTATAAAATAAGAAAATAAATGTCAATTTATGAAACTAAACTCTTCGAATAATTTGTTGGATTCAATTAAAATATTCAGATAATTTACTTTGATTTTCAGGTAGAAATTAAACCTTCATAATGTGTGAAAGATTATTTTAGTACATGTTTCGATACTATCTGTGCAGTTTCTAGGACAACTATAAAATGGAAGCGCCATGTCACGTGCTCCGAATACCCAGCCTAAAATAAGATCCTGCGTCCACAACTAAAACGAATAAGTAAATTTTGAGGTAAATATATGCAAATAGTTAACGCAATTTTCTTCATTCAAATTTCCCTTCTTTTCTTTTTTTCCTTCCTTCCTGAGACAGTGAGCGCACGCATTTAAAATTAAAATTAGCGAATTTTAAAATCGTGAAAAAGAAGAATAAAATATTAATTTTTTTTTTCAAAACAAGCGATAGTAAGTGCGATGCTTCTAGCGTTTTAAAATATTTTTCTAAAGACAAGTTTTAATTATTGCTGCTGATAAAGGAACTCTTATTATACCCTTGCTAGACATCTCCGATATCAATACACGAAATTCATTACAAAATACTGTACGTCAAAGCGTTGCATGTACCACTCACGGATTTCACAATGACACTGGCTGGAGTAATTTATGGGTTGCTATCTTCCAGCTTTTGCCATCCCCTTTTTAGAACGGGGGCCATTTTCGTGTTATTTTCCGTGAATCTAGATCTGCAGGGTCACTGACTGATCCTTCTTGAAAAGGGGGTGAAATTGTTGGCGATCTCTTGGAGTGCCGATGTGTGCCGATTTTATGTTTTGCAATTAAGTGTTTCGAACCTGATTGTTACCATAACAACGCAATTTAATTTCAAAATAATTCAATTAAAGTAATTTTTTTCATTATTAATATTACTTCTTTTTTTTTATTTGAGGGGGGCTTACATATATTAAAAACATACAAAATTTAAAAAAATGTGTTATTAGTGAAAAACCAATGCTGTATGCTGTATTCTTAGACGAAGTAATATTCGTTGGATAAATATTAAAGTTTAAGATAATATTACGAAGAAAAAAATATTGAATATTTAACGAATACGTTGCACTGATGGTCTCATAAATTACCTGCAAGTAGATTCTTAAATGAAGCCCAGTGTTGTAATGGTCACTGCTTTGCCTCATTTCCACGGTTTGATCCTCAGCTGGGTAAGGTTGACGCAGCTTTTCATCCATTGGGTGAATCGATAAAACAAGGACCAAGCTTGCTTGGGGAACTAAACACTGGGAGATCTGCACCAGGCTACCCATCTGACCTGGACATACGTTTTGTCCTGCACTGGAGGACAAAAGGTTGTGAAGAGTAGCTCGGGCATCGCAGGCGTTAGGCCGTGTATGAGCTATACTTAGCTATTTAATTTAGTGGATTCTTAATTTCTTTAGATTACTCGCAAAAGCGAATGATTCGGTTGAATTTTTCCATCACTAAAGGTCGTCACACAATGGAAGACCAGAGCCTTGTCCATAAATTGCTTGGACCTTCGACGTGCAAAGCGCGACACGCTAATGTATAAGCTATATGGATGGGACTTGTCCGCCCCCCTACAAAATGTTCGTCATGGAACATCAAGACATGTTATTTCATCTCTGTGATTGATAATTTAAAACAAATCTACAGCTCATTGATTATATGGAATTTCTGGTGATATCCCAACCTAACAGATTTTTCTCGCAGTGTAAATCGTCGGAAATTGTCCGGCTATTGAATCATGCAACACATTGTTGTTACAGAGGGAAATGCAAATAAAAAGGCGCCGTTTTTTTCCTGCTACGGGGCGAAAAGGATTATTTTCTTGCCAATGTTTCGTGCAACACGCAAAATCCAAATCGCATTATTTCGGACTGCGTAACCATCGGAAATAGACGTGTCCAATAATCTCCAACTCCGGGTTGCATCTGCTCCCTGCACTCAGCAATGGGCGGTTGTGAGTAGCGATATGTAGTCTCTTGTTTCAGGGCGGGAAAGACCGAATGTATATATATATATATATATATGCACTCATCCACTTGATTCTCTTGGAAAATAAGGATTATAGCAACGGTGCAAGGCTTCTCAATGGTATGTGTAAATTGAAATTTTAGCATGCTACGTTCACCGAAAATATAACCATGTATGCAGCGAATTTTTTTTTTTTTAGCAAGTATGAAATCATTAATTTTACTGTGAATTTAAATAAATAAATAAAATGCATTATTCTGAACTGAATGTACATTTTGTACAAAATGTTGACGACAGCCTTAGTTAAGAGGCCTCTGTAGTCGGCTTGCGGAAGATTCAAGACCCAATGCTTTGCTATGGAGAAAAAGTGCCTTAACGCCTAATCATTCTTCTCAGAAAGTATTAAGTATTTTTAAATGAAATTTTCCTGTGTGAATCTTGAGAACTATTCGCAAGAATTGCGCGAATCCGATTGGAGTTCATTGAGCCGAAAGAGATTTTATTGCAGTCTGAAAAGTAACATCAATTCTAGACTGCAATAAAATCTCTTTCTGAACTCCAATCGGATTCGCGCAATCCTTTCGAATAGTTCTCAAGATTCACACAAGAAAATTTCATTTAAAAATACCTAATACGCTCTGAGTAAAATGATTAGGCGTTAAGGCACTTTTCTCCATAGCAAAGCATTGGGACTTGAATCTCCGCAAGCCGACTACAGAGGACAAGGGTATACTTGGTTAAAAATAAGAATATTTTTTGGTGAACAGCTTTTTATTGTGTAAAGGGCTACGCTATTGAAATTGCTGTATTCCTTTGTTGCATAGAAGCACAACGGAAAAAAAGATTCATCTTTTGTGGCCAGTTTCATTGCCTCCGGCCAGTTTTTATGCGAACACGTTAAAATGTTGCTCTTAGCCAAAAGAGGGAAAGATTCTTAAACAAAGGACAGCAGATTTTCAAAGGCATTTTTGTGAATAAGCCAAAACGAACAATCCTGGATGTTATTAAGAAACGCTGAAGAATGCCAGTTTCAAAGACAAATAAAAAATAAATAACTTTGCACAAAGCACCAAGTAGTAAAAGTTGCGCGTAAGTTCCAATGACCACACAAACCCTTTCTTCGCCAGCAGCTACGCGTCCGTCCGTGAAACCAAGCATAGGTAAGAAATCAGCATTACGTAGATTAATATTGAGGTTAGGTATCATCTACGGGGGATAAAGTTCTCGAAACGTTTAAAATATGTTTATGTTTTTTTGCGAAAATACCAGACGGTGACGCCTTTCTGCTAGAGTTCAAACGCATGTGTGCAAGCATCTCTATGTCATTTTGAAAGATCTATTGCCTCACTTGCGAAGGGAATAAAATTCCAAATAGCTACAACAGCATTGAAAATTTTGAGTATTTTTGAAGTGCCAGTAAGTTAATGTTCTATTTGAGTCTGAGAACTCTAGAATGTCTTCAGTTTTCGTTAGATTGTTGAATTATATAACTTAAATGTCAAAAATCTATACAAAGGTAACTGTGGTATTAAAGATGAATATAAATTTATTTATTTATTTTAAGTGGATAGATTCAATGATTCAATGGATTGAGTATAATTTTAGTTATGCAATGAATACTAATTATTTTGCTGCCAGAAAATTACATTCAACATACACAGATTACAAAGACCTCTATCGAAGAAAGTGCCCTCTGATGTCTGATTATTTGAGACTTATTTTTACTTTCCGAACATGTACCATGTAAGGAAAGTATTGTAATCATGAAAAAATTCGACTTCGAGATTTTGGTGTTTTTACACGTTTTGAGGGCTTCTGAATCCATTTATGCTATTTTTACGAGATGTATGTATGTACGTGTGTATGTGTGTGTGTGTGTGTGTGTTTGTGTGTATGTGAGTGAACACGATAGCTCCTGAACGGAGCATTCGATTGAGCTCAAATTGGATATATATCTCATAAACCACCGTCGCAAGACAGGTATTGATTTTGTGTGTATAGGACTTACAGTTTTTCTACAGGGATAAAATAAAGATTTCTTTTACATTATGGCCTATGGGGAGAAATTCTTGAAAGTGCGCTAGCGTTTAAACGGTACATTCGATTAAGCTCAAATTGGGTATACATGTTATAAACCACCTTCGCAAGACCGGTATTGATTTTGATGTGTATAGGACTTACAGTTTTTCTACAGGGCTACGACAAAGATTTCTTTTACATTATGGCCTATGGGGGAAATTTTGGAAAGTGCGCTAGCGTTTAAACGGTACATTCGATTGAGCTCAAATTAGGTATGCATGTTATAAATCACCATTGTAAGACCTGTATTGATTTTGGTGTTTATAGGACTTACAGTTTTTCTACAGGGATAAGACAAAAGATTTCTTTTACATTATGGCATAATGGGGAGAAATTCTTGAAAGCGCACTAGCGTTTAAACGGTACATTCGATCGAGCTTTAATTTGGTATATATGTTTGAATTATTCATTGATTAAAATTTATTGAAATGCTTGGTCATGATCTTAATCGTAAGTGTTCGGAAAGTCGAGTGGAGTCACTCCAGATTTTTTTCTACTGTGATGAATAGCCGTTCCAGTATAATGCAACAATTAGTATTTAACCAAAATTTTTCAATCCCAAATTTTTCTAAATAGATGCTTGTTTATTTTTGAAAACAGAATATGCCAAATCAGCTTATTCTCTGGTATAACTATCTGCGGGCAGAAATACGGAGTTGCAAAATACACAAGAATCATCATTATAACCCAGTGGCGGCTCCTCCATTTGAGCACATGAGCACGTGAACCCCCCAAAGGAAAAAACTGAAGAATAAACACATTAACACATTAAATTGAAAGCAAATATTAAGCACACTTCTAGATTTATGTGAATTTTAAAACGTGAGTTTGACTCTCTCCCCTCTAATCCCACTCTTATTAAATACGCATATTATAGCTAACGCACTAGCTATAACTATAGTGTAGGTTACTACGACTAGTCTAATCAGTCGCACGTGCGAACGGAAATTTTCCCCTCTGAACCGCTCTCTGGGATCAGAAGCCCAGACAGCTGGGAGGAAGCGCGGCACTCATGAAATCTGTCCGTTCGCACAAATTCATTGTGCACCCATGGCCACTTTTTTGCGGTATCGCTTCCGGATTTTGCCTTGGTTTGTTACGTTCGGTTAGTTAATTAATTTTCATTTCATTTTCCTAATATTTTTTTTTATTTCTACCATTTTTCACGACATTATTTTTTTTTTTTACAAACTAGTGTCAATAATTAAGATACGAGTTTCGGAGCTAAAGCAATGGCATTTTTCAATAGTATCCTTTGAATAAATATTGAAATAAAATGAGTCAAGACAGTACCTTTGCTAAAACTTGTCTTGGTGACGAAATGTAAGACCCAAGATGACTTGTTTTCTTTCAGTTGCGTGCATTGTTTTCCTTTCACTGCTGGAAACGCAAATCTATTTTAATGTGTAAGGTGCGTCGTATCTGCCTATTTAATTTTCGAAATTTGTTTTGTGAACCTCTTTTTAAATCACCCACGAGCCGCCACTGATTATAACTCTATGACGAAAATGAGCGACAAAACTAAACTATTTTTTTCCGTTAGAGGTTAAAAAAATTACAAAATATGAAAAGTTTTTATTTTTTTTCTTCATGTTTAGTTTCACATGATGTTTGAATAGAAATTAACGTATGTTTAGCAGGCCCAAATAAACTTTTTCAATTTTTTAAAAATGCATTTTATTAGAAGCACATATTTAATAGATACAAATTAAGAAAAAGGTGATAACGCGATTTAATTTTCTTTTTTTTTTTCTGTTAGAGTAAGTGGGTAATGTAAGTTGAAAAATGTCCAAAGTGGGAAAACAAGAATAGGTTGAAAAAAGTTTTCGTTAATTTTTTTAAATATTACACTTACTAAATTATATTTTAACTTCATACTTACATTTACACATGGCTGGTATGCTAAATTTTGATTCTTATAACATAAATCAAAGTTCGAGCTAATGTTAGCTTGTATCTAAAAAAAAAAAAAAACTCGTCTGTTAGGGCACTTGCACCTATCTCATGATACCACTGTATGAAAACAAAATTCTTTTATTAGATATATAGACAGATGAACTTGTGATTAAAGTTTTCTAGTTTTTTGTTTTCATTTCATAAATGATTACTTCCTTATTTTTGATGGGGGAGAAAAAAAATATCGTTGTTTGAAGAAAATAACTCATATTTTTATGAAACAGAATGGAAGTTAGTGATACGTATATTTGCTAGATATACGCATAAATTTCACGCAGAGTTTGCAATCTTACACTTAAATGGATTTGACATAGTTGCTTTGTTCGGAACACACAGTCGTAACCTCGCAAGTAAAGGACTTTAATTGTATTATCATGTGCACTCACGGACTGCGCACGAGTGTATATAATGTTCCACGTAACACAAACGTGAAAACTGTGTTGTTGTTGTTATTGCAGAAGGAGTTCTGCGCAAACGTTCAATGGAAAAGAAAGATATGAAAAATCTGTTGTGAACAATGGAAAGTAAAATGATGCCAATGTTTTCTTTTGATTTATTTTTCCAATTCTTACCAAGAGCTATGATGTGCGCAAAAGTTTTCGTGTAGCGTATAGGGATGGTGCTCTAAAGGAATACTCTTGCAGAAATTCATTTAAAAAAATAAATAAAGAATTATGTAAGATATTTATTGTGTATAAACGAAAAAATTTACTGATGGCATTAAACAAACATTTGCATCGATCATACTACAAGATTAGAAAATCCGTTAAAAATAAAGTCGCGCGAGGATATGATCTTCTAAAGTTAAGCAGTCTAAAATAATTGGATCACATGCTAAAAACTTCAAAGTTTGCAGTTTTGTTTCACGTAAGTAAATTAATAAGAGTTACGAATCTCTAAAATTTCCATTGACATGCTAATGTCATCATATTATGGCATTTAATTATATTTATTTTTCGTTATATAAATTTAAAAAAAATTAATAACTTTTCTTTGGATTTGGATATTTTTAGCATGTCTTTTAATGTTTTTTAAAGTTAAGTGTTTCGAACTTTTATAATGGTAATATGATATTTATTTTATCTCTGTATTTTATTTTGTAATTTGTCCTTTTATGTTCTTTTTCTTTTGCAACACTGTAAATGGATTTTTGTCTATAATGTGCATTTCATTTTAAAAATAAATAAATACAAATATTAGGGTTTCTCAATTTCTCGTCAAATACTGAAGATATCGCCAAGGTGGGTTCCGTTTTGGAAGCATGTTTCTGGCGCCACATTTGGCGATATATCGCCCAAGTTAACCAAGCTGGGCAAATTTTAGCTCAATTTCTGAGGCCGCCGCCATCGTCGGACCACTAGCTAATTATATTACAGGATTAGTATCTAAACAGTGACATTTGTAGTGAAATTATAATTTCTAATCTCAAATTAGTAAAAAGTTTTTGTGCACAGGTAAATTCACGTTTACTCATGCACAACATGCTTTCTTTTTTAAGTTACTTTTAAAATGAAGACTTCATACTGAATGTAAGTCAGAATATCGATACGATATTTGGTCTTCTATTTTTAGGTAATGTTACTTTGACGACATGCCCTTTCAATGAAGCTATCAGGAATCCTAACTAATATTATAAATGCGAAAGTGAGTTTGTTTGTTTTGTTTATGACGCTTTCACGCCTAAACCGCTGATCGATTAGGATGCATTTCGGTTTAGATATAGATGGGACCCTGGTGTTGGTTACAGGCTACTTAGAATTTTAGATTTTTAATTACTTTTTTAATTATTAATTAAAAACCGTTTTTACGTTGCCATGCTTGGCGAGTTTCGCCCGTATCATATGATTCATGTTTTGAGCTAACAAGAATGCTATTACTTCAATAAAGAAGCACGTGCATCTGAAAAACATTAAATAATACAGAAATTATGCCAGTTTTATGCCAAATATATCTATCTCTAATAATAAAAATGAATGTTCTCCAGACAAATCTACAGAAAGCAGAGCTTTGAAAACTTGAGCATGCTTGGACCCATGACTTCGGTAAAGTGTACCTGAGGCTCGGAAATTTTAATTACTTTTCTAACTATTAATTAAAAACCGTTTTATGGCCCGCACAAAATGATATATGCTTTTGAAATAAAGCAGAAATTCTATTTGCAAATTCACATGCATTTGGAAAGCATAAATAAGTATGAAAATTATGTTGATTTTACGCCAAATTAAAAAGCATAAATAAAGAAAAGTGTACTTACGTATTATCCCGGCGGTCCGCCAAGACGAGCGATATTTTTGCCGAGATAAATGCCGGGCACATGAAATTATTAATGGTTTTGAATACGATTGGCAACAGTTTGGCAACTCATTTGACGAAAAAACAGTTTGGCGGGAATGACCGCCGGGATAATAGGTAAGTACCAAGAAAAGTCCAGATGTGTTTCTTAAAGTTCGTAAATTTCCAAATCCTATAAATAATATAAATGTGTACGTTTATGTGTTTGGATGTTTTTGACTGAATCACACAAAAATGGTTGGAAAAATTTGTAATGAAGATAGCTTATCCCCTGGATTAACATACAGGCAACCTTTCAAGCATATAGCATAAATAATTCTTTTACAAAGACACTCAAAATAATGCTAATGCATTGCGCTCTATGGAAATTTTGTAGCAACTAAACCGATTTTAAAACTTTCTTCACTGATTGAAAGTCCTAGGCCTATAGGGTCCTAGGCGTATATGGAGAATTCCTCTGTGTGGAATTTTCTAAGGGATCCTAGCCCGTATTTTCGCGAGGTTTTTGAAAAAAAACACGGAAAACTGCGAGCGGCTAGGTCGACAGGCGCGACCGGTGTTTGAACCTGGCACCTCCCGCCTTCCAGGTTTGAGAGCAGACCCTCTTAGACACTGGGGGACCCTGAGTGTTATAGGCTACCTTTTATGCATATATCACAAATAGTTCTTTAACAGGGATACTCATAAGAATTACATTACGCTCTATGTGTATCTCTGTAAGTACTGAACCGATTCCAAAACTTTTTTCACTGATAGTAAGCTACACTATTCTTGAGTATTATAGGCTAAAATTCATGCATGTAGCGCAAATAGTTCCTTTACAGGAACACTCAAAATAATTCTAATACATTACGCTCTATGGGTATCTCTGTAACTATAGAACCGATTCTAAAACTTTTTCGCTAATAGAAAGCTGCACTATTCCTGATTAACATAGGCTAAAATTCATGCATATAGCATAAATATTTCTTTTACAAGAACACTCAAAACAGTTCGCAAATACTGTCGTAACTGTCTCTATTCGCCAAATGCCTGAAAAAAATCTACATTTAGTAATTTTACATACTCTGTTATTTTAAATGAAGTATACTACCATGCATCATACTTCATTTAAAATAAGTAAAAAGCAAATAATATTTAAATGCAGTTTCTTTAGTCGCAAACATATTTGTTATTCACACATGCTTCGTTTCTCTCGGTACCTAATTCTAAAGCCGACGCGGACGAAGTCGCGGGTAGCCGCTAGTGTAATGATAAATGCTTTAAACCATTTTTTAACGAAAGAGCATGCAAAACTAATGTTAATTTCGTGGTATAATTCAAATGTATTTCAAACAACCCCAAAGTCATAAATACTTTCCAATTCGATTGGAAAGCCTTAAAGTGCAAACAAAACAAATAGCGCACCCGTATAGGGTGGATCGAAAAAATCGAATTTTCGAATTTCAAAATCGGCTAGTGCGCAAAAGGTGACCGACCACAAGCCTATTAATAGGTTAAAACCTGAAATCTATGAGTTAATTTTTTTTTGCCTCCGCAAATGGCTTAAAATTTGAAAATTTTGTTAGTTTTTGAGAAAAATTTGAAAATTTTCACAAAATAAAGCACTTGCATATTTTTTCCCCCGTGAAACTTGTCTTCTTTAATCACTACATTTGCTATAAAACTATAAAAAATAACTTACGTAGTCCTAATGCAGAATAGGAATTATCTGCAACTAAGCCAAATATGCTTAACTTTAGAAAATTCAGTCAATATGGACGACCGATCATTTGTTACTATTAAAAGTAAATATCTCGCTTTATTTTTCACTTTCCTCATTAGCTTGGCTCATTATATTAATATATATTTTGCATACAATCTAAAAATATGTTTGTTGGGATTTCTATATTTTCGCGCCACTTGGTTAGTGGAGGAAGTACCAGTGAAACGCTTAGAGAGAAAGAGCATGATTTTATCAAGCACGCTCACGATATATTGTTTGATATTGCTGCGTGCAAATGCACAAACTTTTTTGAATGTGTGATCCCCTGAAAAAAATTCCAGCTCGCGAGCAGCCATTTATCATCGACCAAAGAAGTTCACGAAAGGGTTACATAAGCATCACTTGACAGCAGTGGCGCAGAGAGGGAGGGGGAGCAGGGGAAAAATTCCTAGGGCCTCAGCTTGTGAAGGGGCCCCGCTTTTGCTGTTTACATAATACTTAATTGTGTGTTGACAATTTTGTAAAAAAAAAAAAATCCAAATTCAGATTTTGTCCCCGGATGTTTCACATTAATTTTTGAATGAAATTACAAAAAGCCAGCTAGAGCATAAACCACCAACTTGACAAAAACGAGGAGTGTTAGTGATTGAGTCTTCTTTTGAAAGAAAAGTAGACATTGACGGTGTTATTCAGCGGTTTGCCATGACTCTAAAAGTAGAAAAGATTTATTTAACAAGAAATGTTTTTTTTTTTCCCCCCGAGACACATTGTTAAATAGTGGAAGAAAGGGTATAGCCAGAGTAGAGTCTGGGCCCGCCCAACCTCCGAAATTTTGAATTTTCCTTAACAAAATGTTAAAGATAAAGACTTCCTATGAGAAATTTTGAAATTTCCACTTTTTTGACCTTCTGAATTTTTTTTTTTTTTTTGGCTGCCAGCTTGCATAAAAATATTAATTTTTTCAATACAGCGGAAACATACAATGCAAAAATGTTAACGTTTCAAATACAGTTTTTCTAAGGAGGTAACGAAACCTTCCAAACAAAATGTTGGAATTTTTTAGAGCATGGATGTTTATTAAAGTATAATACCTTTTTAAATTAATAATTTTAATTCTATTAATTATTTTTCAATTACTATTACTTTAAAGTTTCTTTAAATGATTAATAATTTTAATAAGGAATAAATAATTGGTCTAATACGACCTCAAAAGAATTTCTGGATAGCAAAGGGACCCCAAAGATTTTATCCCCGGGGCCCCGACTTGGCTCTCTGCGCCTCTGCTTGACAGATCTGTCACCGAGGCTTTACAGAAAACTGCAGACAGAAAAGCGAGACGTCTTAATCATCTTAAACAGTCTAATAAAGAAATTACATTTGAAAATGATGATACTATTTTCACCTGTTAATGTAGGAAACTCTCTTAAAATTCTTCAAACTGAAAAGCACTGTGTTACAAAGAAAAGAAAAATGTGTACTGCGAATACGAATCCTGGTATTTCCAGCAGTTCTCCTGCGATCGAACAATTGCGCAATTCCTTGGTCAACACAGCATTAGCGAGTGATCGTTTTAGCGTTACAGATCGATCAGCCGCTGAAATAGCGACAGTTGTTTTACAAGATTTAGGTATTGTGACACCAGAGACTCCAGACAAGATTATTGACAGAAATAAAATTCGGCGAGAAAATAATAAACTAAGGCACCGACTTCTAAAAAATTGGGACTTTTCGCAAGGACAGACTATCGGGTTGTATTTTGACGGGCGAAAAGATAAGACTATCGAGCAAGAAACGATCAAAGGCGTGACAACGAAACGAATGGTAACTGAAGAGCAAATAGCAATTATGAAAGAACCAGGCTCTAAATACCTAGGGCACATATGTCAAACAAATGGCCGTGCGCTTGAAATTTCCAATGCTTTAATAGACTTTATTAGAAGCAAAGCTGATTTAGAAAATGACATTGCCGCTATAGGGTGTGACAGAACTGTGGTAAACACGGGACAAAAAGGAGGAGTCATTCGGTTATTGGAGCATGGTTTCTCAATCATCCGCTTCAATGGCTCATTTGTCTTCTCCACCTAAATGAGCTATCTTTCAGATACCTCTTTGATTATATTGACGGAAAAATAACTAGTCCCAAGAGTCGACAAGAACCAATCGGTAAATGTCTCATTGCCTGCGAGCATTCACAGGTTGTCGACTTTGAAGCCATAAAATGCGAGCCACTTGAAATAAATGTTTCCGATTTGAGCACAGATCAAGAATATTTGAGAGACATAGTTGAAGCAGTTCGAACAGGCAAATGTTCCAAGCAGTTCGCGCGTCGCCAGCCAGGATGCCAATCTCAATCTCGATGGTTGACGACAGTCAACCGAGTACTCCGGATCTACATTTCGACCAAAAATCCTTCTCCTGAATGGGTACATCTCGCAACATTTATAATGATAGTTTATGCACCGAACTTGTTCAGAATAAAGAAGAGTCCCAGCTGTGTGGAAGGCGCAAACCACCTGTGGTATATCATTAAAGACTGGCTGTACTTACCAGAAAACTTAAAGAAAGTTGTCGATGCCGTCACTGCAAGAAACGCCTATTTTGCGCATCCGGAAAATGCATTGCTTTCTATGCTCGGAGACGATCGTAAAACTGTGCGTGAACTAACTGTTCTCAGATTTAAAAGTTCAAGAACTGAACTTATAAACGAGCCTAACAGGGCATTTGTTGTCCCAAAGATAAACTTCAAAGCCAACAATTACGACAATTTGATTGACTGGTCACAAATGTCACTTAAGGAGATCACTGAACCGCCTTTCATCACTAAACTGTCCTTCGAAGAGCTTGAAACAATAGTGAACAATGAGTTGACGGAAAATTTTTCTTTTCAGAAGCTTCCAGCTCATACCCAAGTGGATGAACGAATAATCAAGCTAGTGACAGAAGCCTCACAGACAGTTTATGGGCAAGAAAGCCGTGAAGGTTTTATTGCGAGCACCATTCAATAAAGGAATAAAATGCCTTCATTTAATTCCAAAAGATTACAAAATTTAATTATAAATTCAAGAACAAAATGAATGATTTATCGCATAACGATTAAAAAGAAGTATAGCTGTTTTCATGGGCCTTCACCTTGATTGTATTGGATTAAAAAAATATACTTAAAACCTTAAAAAAGGGGTTCAAAGTTATGCTTTTTTTTAAATTTCAATATCATACTAAATAATAAAATGAGCCAAGAAAATGTGCAAAGTGATTAAAATAGCGAGATAATTGCCTCTGTATACACTAAATGATGATCATTTGTCAATACTGATAGAATTTCAAAAATCAAACATATTGCATATTTGGCTTATTTGTAGATAATTCCAATTCTACATTAGGACTACGTAAGTTATTTTTTTATAGTTTTAATACAAATGTAGCGATTAAAGAAGACAAGTTGAGCGGGAAAAATTAAATTACGCCAGTGCTTTAATTTGTGGAAAAATTCAAATTTTTCTCAAACACTAACAAAAATTTGAAATTTTAAGCCGTTTGCGGAGGCAAAAAAAATTAATTCATAGATTTCAGGTTTTAACCTGTTAATAGGCTTGTGGTCGGTCACCGTTTGCGCACTAGCCGATTTTGAAATTCGAAAATTCGATTTTTTCGATCCACCCTAGCACCCGTACAGCGCATCTCTCCCGTTCAATGTGAAAGCCTAGTTTTGTCTTCTGTGAATTTCATCTTGAGTTATTATGGTTTGTTTTCCTCGTTGTATTTCAGCGTTCTCTTTTCTTTTGTTCACCAGCAATTGCGATACTGTAGCTGTAACAATGCGACTGGACATGTATTTACACTCATACAAAGTAAATATAAATAAATTACTGACACCGAGACAACAAAGATGATATGTGGCGCGAACATTTTCTTTTTGACCCCCCCCCCCCAAAAAGGCCTCCCAGGTTGAATAAAATGTATGGCAGGCAAACAACCTTCTCTAGTTCACAGTGTATCAGAATCCAGTGTCAACTGGGTTCAAAGCGCAAAAAAAGACGACTGTAATCTGGCATGGTTGACACATTCCAGATTTATAATCAGCAAATTAGGAATCTCGCACTTTGACTTTGGGAGAGGGGGGGGTGTGCAGAAACATGGACCAGCCCACCCAATTCTTCCCAGATTCCGCCCCAGTGAAACCAAAAAGACACTTTTTTAGACAACAGAAATTTCTCCATGACGAATGAGAGGGGCCCAAGATAATAATAAGCTTCGACATTCAGTGAGGGTGGCGGTGAACTTAGTTGAGCGGCGAATTTTTGATTACAACTCTGATAAGCTTCAAGTTAAGAAAAGAAAATTCAGCCAAAAGTGGGTAAGCGGATTAAACTGGAAAGCGGAAGTTACAACTCAATTACAGCTGCAATCTGCCAAAAAGCAGCACCTAGAATTAGTTACAAACAGCCTTCTTGTTATTTAAGGAGAAATGAGAAACAGTATAGGCAATTTTTTTTGGTCGGCGCCAAATATTTTGAAAAACTCAGTTTAAAAAGTTTTGATTTTTACTCCATTTATTTTACTCTTTAGTGAATAATTGCATAAAGATTTATTTTAGGTAAGTTTAATAACTGATAATATTTCTTTTAGTTGTTTAAAAAGTTAAACTAGATTTTTTTTTTATAATGTTTGAAATAAACATGCCTTCTTCTTTTCTGCTTTGCAATGCCTCTTTCATTTCTCAATCCCTCAAAAAAAATTAAAAATTAAATGAGCTTAATCACACAGTAATGTATGAGAGAATACCTGTATTACTGCTAATCAAAAGATAACAAAAATTACTGAACTTAAACTGTTGTACTAAATATTATATGTATAAATATAATATTTATAACTGAATATATTATTACACAGTATATAATAACGCAAGTACTATTTCAGTGATATCCATGGTTTTGTTTTGATTACAAATAAATTTTTCCTATTATGTTATATCTGATAACAATATTATTATATATAATATAATATATAATACCCTATATCTTGTCTTATATTCTATAGTATAAAGATTAAAATTTAACTAGTTATTCTAGATACTAGATTTTCACTGTTCCTTTTATTCGTAATGGTTGCTTAAATATAATAAAGTTGATAAGTTGATTTCCCAAGAGATAAATGGTCTTTTTTTTTTTTTAAACTTTATGAACACTCATCTTTTATACTGTGAATTTTAAAACGAAAGAGAAAGCGTTTAGACGTGGCCCATCCGACCGGATTGATGAGGATCAGGGCCGGATCCGACCGGATTGAAATGGGTGCCGGATTGCAATCCCTCGATGAAACCGATGACGCTAGTCTCCCTTAGCTCATCGTGCTTCCCAATCGATTTCAACTGTGAGAATCTTCCCTCAGCAGAAGTTGTACACGACTAGGACCGTGAGCATGATTCTGATTACTATGTGAACCGGACTTCGCGAAATCAGAAAAGTCTAGTCCGTAACCTAAAAGTCTAGTCCGTAAACTCGTCCTCAAGGACGACTATTGAGAATTTTTATCGGTTATCTCTTTAACGCGCAGTGTTCCCGCTTTGGGACCACCCAACTCGGACGTTTTGACTGTTGCCAGTCACGAAGAATAGATTGGATTTCTATAAAAATAGTTACGAGTGACATAGCTCCACGAGAATCCTTTACTTTTTAAGCACGTCCTTTCCCGTCAAAAAAGGGTCACGATTCTTTTGAACAGCACTGACATCTGCTGAAAAATGGAAGAAGGCGAGAACAGCTGGATAGACCCTTTTTGGACGACAGCCGGCTGCGCCAAGCACAGCCAGCTGTCGTCCAAAAAGGGTCTCTCGATCTGTAGCACGCGATGAACGTTTCGATCGTCCGTCCTTTGCTGGTCGTTCAGTCGAGCGATAGCAACGGCTGCCCTTTTTTCAGCATTGGGAAAAGGGTTGCGCCTCAAAGGGTCCTTCCACAGCTCATCTAATGCAGCAATTATGCAGTAAAAATTTGAAATGGATTAAGAAAGCCACACACTTAAGGCCTGTACTCATGCTGCGTACGATGGCGGGAGTTCCAACTGTAAATCAATGCATTCTCCCGTCAGAAATCATCCGCTCCGTCTCTCCATTGTGTAGGGTTCGTGGTTTTGCGATTTCAAGGGTTAGCTTTGGTCGGTGGATCGAGACTGGTCATTAAAAGACCCTATAATTTTCGATTCCAATGCCCTGCAAGTAGAAATGGATCCGTAAAGAACTCGCCTTACCCCTTGAAGTGGCAACAGTCGTCCGCCCCATCAGTAAGGGCCTTTACAGTCTAGTGAGACAAACCGTCTTACGACTCATTAGTTGAAGGGAGATTTTATTACCCGAAGAAAAAGAGGGGTGACCCCATAAATCACTGATTTGGGGTTCGAAAAGGGCGTATTTTCGGTTGACGGACAATCATATCGAAAATCATAATAATCCGTCTCGCAGGTCAGAGATTTATGGCGACATCCCCACCAGGCCCTGATTGCCGCACAGGCCAACTAGGCCACGGCCTAGGGCCCCCAAGCTTAAGGGGCCCCTAAATTATTAAAATAGTTTAAGTTCTATCCCTAAAAAATTATGTTATGCGCTAAATTTTGAACAGCAATGAAAACAGATAAAGCGATTTGTTTTGACAACACATTCCGCTGAGCAAAAGGGTTTGTTTCAGGGATGCACCGAATATTCGGTTGGTATTCGTTATACTGCCTATTCGGCAGACAAACCGAATATTCGGTTCGGCCGAATACTTAATATTCGGCAACCGAATAGTAAACAAATTGAAGTATTTACCCATCGGTAAACAAATACATATTTTTTTATATCACGAATGAAAGATACAGTATAGTACCATAGTACTAAATGGATTCAAGTTGTTACTTACTAATATCACATGTGAATAAGCATTAGAAACCCTTAGAAAGTCCTCCTATCAAGGCCCTCCTTGGCAGATAGCCCTAACGTAGCGTCTCACAATCACACGAAAAACTAATATCACAATAAAATTAGTTTTAATGTAAGAGAAAACACTCAGATGTTAAATTTGAATTTTGTTGCCTTTCAATTTTTCTTAAATCTTATGACACATAACCTTGCTATGACTAACTGATTTAAATTTGAAACAGTAACCAGAAAAAAAGAAAAAACTCATAACATTAAGTGTTCATAAATATGTAAAGTCGATTAACTGCTAATTTTTCTTTTAGTAAAATAGACAGGTAAAAAAATTAACAGCATTTCACTAATATTTAAGAAAATTATTAATAACATATAAAGGAAACACACTTGGATATTAAATTTTGCAGCATTTTAATTTATGAAATTTTACTCCATATGAAATATTAAAATAAATAAAAACTTTGTGAAAAAAAATACACATAAAAGGTTACTTATAAGGCGTAACGATCGTTTCGACCAAAAAATTCTTTCGGTCTTCATCAGACAAGCCCTTCCGTCTTACTGAGCAGAGGGAACTGTTTTTTTTTTCACAAAGTTTTTATTTATTTTATCTTTAACACCAGAATTTTGAAGTGTTTTTTCATATGAAATATTGTTTAAGAAAAAACTAATTAAATTAATCATTGCAATCAAAGTTTAATAACGGTTTAATAAATTTTAACCAAGTATTCGGTATTCGTTATTCGGCAAAATATGGTATTCGGTGCATCCCTAGTTTGTTTACACCCCGGCAAACACACACAGGTTCTCTGAACGTCTATTAACGTTCGGAAAACGTCTTCTGAACGTTAATAGACGTTCAGAGAACCTGTGTGTGTTTGCTGGGACTATATTCAGGCATAAAAGAAACGTCAGTATTAACACCCCAAGAATTCCACCGTGGAGGATTCACTGACGTGACGTTATTTGATTCTGAAGCATAACTTCTACATTAAATGCTAAAAATTTGTCAATTTTAAGTTAAATCTTTTTGTACAGGAGAGAGTTTGCAGCTAAAGCACCCTCCCCTCCCCCTTCCCTAGTAGCACAATTAGTCTAAAAGACGTTTAAAACACGTATTTTAACGTCAAAAAACGTGTTTCCAACGTAATTTGAACGTTTTTTGAACTAGTTGTGCTACTAGGGTTATGTGTGAAATTGCGAAAGAAATACTGATATCACTGGTATGACCAACAAGAAATGACTGCACAGGAGCCCCACAAAAGTGCTAGGCCTAGGCCCTCCGAATGTCTCAGTCCGGCTCTGATCCCCACCCGAGAGCTGTCTTGAAATTGGGCGGTCTGTCCGACTAGATTGTAAGTGGGTGGCCTAACTGACGTAACAGCAACAAATGAGAATCAATATTACACATAATAGGTATAAAAGTGTAGGAGTATATTAACGGTGTAGTTCGAAAAAATCATGTGTACATAAGTACAAATAAACTAATAACATACATAAGTACAAATAAACTAATTATGCCAGGCACTTCAAAATTTTGAAACTATCTCTTTACAAGCTGTACTCAGGGGCGCAGCCACGGGGGGGGGGGTTAGGGGGGTCATAACCCCCCCATGAGAAATTTTTTGCCATACAAAATGCATATTCTTTACTACATTATCACACACACGCATACATGAGTTGTAGTAGTCGTAACCCCCCCCCCCCCATGAAAAATTTCTGGCTACGCCCCTGGCTGTACTACATACTGAAATAAACGATAAAACCTGTATCCGTTTCAAAACTTTTAGAAAAAATTCTTAAAAATCGGAAATTTTCGCAAAACGTGTCACTCTTCGAAAAATCTTGCACCTCAGATCCCTGTTTAAGCATTTTTTCTGAAATTTTCACAAAAGCCACGGCTTTTTCACTTAATGCAGTGTGTAAAGTTGCCATCTGGAATTATTTGGACACCATGACGCTATTAGTTTATTTCAATTTGTGTACCAAGGCTAAAAACGGAGGGTTTTTTTTTCTTCGACATACACCCTTAATCAACACAAGAGTTTAATAGAAATTCATTACATTACATTGTACTGCTTTGTTCGATGACTACGAATATTCTGCATGCCAGGTCCTGTATAAGACCAATGTTCAATTGCTGGAATAGCATTCAATTCAACCTGCATTGTTTCCATTTGCGGTCATCTGCATTATTGCATTCAAAACGCCCGGCTTAATTTTCGAGCCCGGAGGAGTTCTTTTGATTATTTCACACACCGGGGAGAAGTCAGCAATAATTTGAAGATCACTGGTTTAAATCATGGGCAAATAAAAGGTCGACCGTCCAAGAAGAAGACGACTTCAAAAATTGGACCGTCCTCGTGATAGAGATGCCCGTCCTGGACGGGAGGACGGGCGATTTCGCGAAGCCTAGTATTAATTTCGATGCATACTTCTTCCCGAATCTAACATTCTAAAATGTACTGGATAAGTCAGGGATGGGCAAACTACGGCAGGTTTTATCCGGCACGCGGATAGAATTTTAATTTGCCGGTCCGACGGAAATTAAAAGAAAATATCCTTATAAATAAAAATGAAATTCTGTTTGTTTGTTTGTTTGTGGATTTGATTCGTATACAAATCCACAAAAATGGACCAATCAGCCTGAAATTTTGCACAGATATGTAAACTCCATAGTCCACTTTAAAACATTGAAAGTCCATCCGTTCCCAGAATTTAAGAGATTTTTTTATGTTCTCCACGCAAAAAGCTTTCCGTAATTCTAACCCCTGTAGTGAAAAAAGTGTGAAATAAGTATCCTGGTTGCCATGTGTGGCGATTTTGCCGAATAAAATGTTTTAAATTCTCAAAGTAAAAATAAAAGAATAATAATGATTTTTTTTTGTTAGTTTATATTTGTAAGATTATTATTTTTTTATTATAATATCGTGCGCATGGGAAATCGGAGCAGGAATGAAATGTTTTATACGCAAAACAATAAGAATTGAAGATTTCCGAGGCTAATAGGTAAATTTTTTTTAGTTTGGCGAAAAAATAAAATGGCTCAAATGCCGATTTTGAGAAAGTGAGTTCTAGGGGTTTGCACAGATTTCGGCTTGGCGCAAATTATTGAGAGCTTAAGGAAATAGATTTTTGAAAACAAGTACAAAGGTTTATTAGAATACAACGTTAAATTTTAATGATCCGTGAAGAAATAATGCAGTTATTAAGGGATTTCAAGCGATCTATCTCCAGAATTCTCGGCAGTTGAGTACATTGATTTAAGTTGGGGGAATTCCGCCAAATTACAGAAAATTGAAATCTTCTCATTTAGTACATCGGAGTAACGATGAATAAAACACGTTATAGTTGATAATTTTAAAAAATTCGGCTGTATTAAGGGATTCCACTTTTCAAATAAAGGCTTGCTTTACTTTTTCGCGGTCGAACCATTTCCCATATTGATTGCTGCTAAGTCAATGCTTCGAATGATTCCCTGAAAAAACTCTTGCAAAATGGCGTATGTTGGCACTTTGGCGAAGCTTAGATTTGAAACTGGATTTTATTTGAGACTGGGATATATAATGACAGTGGTTATAGATAAAAATGAATGTTGGTATGTGTATATGAGGTTGAAAAACTCCAGCACCGTTGAGCATCGTTGCACCATAAAAGTTGGTTCACCTAAGTCTTTTATCATGGAGAAGCTTTTTATGCTATCTGTTTTCCTCTAACTTGCCACCAGGTGGCGCAGCAGAACGTCGAATTCTATTCTGTTTAGCCGTTTACTATGCGAATATCGTCCAACCGATTTCGATGAAATTTGGTACACGCGGATATTAGAACACGGAGAATATTTTTCAGTATCCATTTTGCTGTAACTTGTCGCTAAATGGCGCTGCAACACATCAACTTCTATACCGTTCGACCGATCGGCATAAAATTTCTTATACTTACACATTTCAGCACGAAGAATATATTCTAACTGTGTTCCTTTCGATGTTACTCACCACTAGATGGCACTGCAATGCATTATTATTTTAACTCGCCACTAGATGACGCTGCAGCAGGCCAAATTCTTGACCATTCAAACGGTCGCTATGAAAATCAGTATACATAGCTATTTGAACAATGAGAATATTTTGGCGTTATCCATTTTGCTATAACTCGCCACTTGACGGCACTGTAGCTAATCATTACTTTAATTAACCACTAGATCGCGCTGCAGTGTATCACTTCTTGACTGTGCAACTGATCGCTATGAAAATAGGTATACATAGATATTTGAACACGGGGAAGAGTTTCGCGTTAGATGTCGGGTCAACACATGAACTTCAGGGCTGTCCAGCCGATCGTACTGAAATTTCGTATTCATCGATATCTGAATGCGAAGAATATTTTCGCCGTATCCGTTTTGCTAAAACTCGCCACTAGATTGCGCTACGCCTCATCGCCTTCTGCACCGTACAAACGATTGCCTTGAAATTCGGTATGCATGGTTATTGAACACAATATAATGCGATATCCATTTTGCTATATCTCTTTATTACAATAAATAGTAATCACCACAAATCGTAATATCAAAAAGTCCATTCATTCCCGTGCGAAGAACGGGTACTTCAGCTAGTGCATTTATATATTATATATCCATATATTAAGAATTATGAAGATGGCTTGAAAATGTGCCCTTCGAGTTCGAACGCAGATTTCAAGTTTTCAGTGCCATTCTAACAGAATTGGATATTTTGACCATGCCTTTCAACGTAAATTGCGAAGTAGTGAGGTCCGATTTGCAGCTTGAATGAATTGAGTTGCAATCTAACCATCCTCTCAAGCAGTTGTTTCTAAATAGGCCAAAGCTAGAGTTTTACAAATCATGATCGAAAGTAAGTTTCCCGCCCAGAAAATCAGTGCTCTGTTTGCTTCATCTTATATATGTGAACAAGTGTTTTCAACTATGAACCTTAGAGAGAATTCTTTCAGAAGTTAGACTGACAGATGAGCATTGAGCCTCGTTCCTTAGAATCAGTGCCTCTCACTTCGAACCTCAGTATAAGGAACTTTTAAAAATGAAATCGCCATTTTATTCATCTCATGAACATATTTAAATTTTAATACTTGTATATTGTTTTTAAAATTTTAGAAAAATTTATTTTGGCCCGCGACCGAAAAAGTTTGCCCATCCCTGGGATAAGCAGTTCCGAGTCTGGTGAAAAGCTGCAGTTCTTCACGTTCTCAAATGGCTTTATATATGTCGTTGTTTTCACCTTCCTGAAGTATTGTTTGTTTGTTTGTTTGTGTGTGATTACGGCAACGCTACACTAGGGCGATCTGCCATGGGGGGATGCCTTAGTAGGAGGACTTTCTAAGGGGGTCTAACGCGTATTCACGTTACATCTGGAAAAAACCTACCAAACCTCCAGACCGTGGTAGCCCAGTGGTTAAGGCGTTGGACTCGTAACCGGAAGGTTGCGGGTTCGATACCGGCGTACCACTAAATATCACCGTGTACATGCGGTGTACGTGCACGTTAAATCCGTGGTTACGAAAATCCTCTCGGCGGTCGCTAGCAGTTTCCGAGGGTTGCCAATATTCAGAAGTCCCCCACCTTCTGATGAGGTTCCAAATTGTGGCGGGAAATTCCGGGAAGGACGTACATGTAGCTCTAAGCGACACATTCAGTGACGCGAGCTGTCCTCTCCTGGCAAATAAATAAATAAACCTCCAGACCGTTAGATCGACAGCCGCGCGATGGGACCCGCGAACACTTGACCTTCACACTTCGGCCATCTACCATTTTCAGTGGCATAACCACTGTGCCATGGTGAGGCCCTGAAGTATTTGTACCTAAACCATTGCGATGCTTTGAGAAGGTTTTCTTTTGATGTACGAGGGTCGCCAGGAAGAAGTAAGTTTCCCCAACGGCCAATAATAAAATGAAAAAAAAAATTATTACCGGGAAAAATTTATTGCATATGATACAGCAATATTTCAGCTACTGCTCTACATAAGAATAACCTGAAGTGTAATACTTGTCATACCGTGGGATGATTTTTTTTTTTTTTTTTGTAGTCCAGTGAGTCATAGAAGTCTGCCGCCTGAGAAAGGAGCCAGAGTGTCACAGCTGTTTGCACTCTTCGTCAGTGGAAGAGTGATGCCCGGGCAGAAATTTCTTCACGTTCAAGTCACTGGAAGTAAGATCGGTACTATAGGGTGGTTCCAGCCTATTTTTGCCCCGGCATCACCTTTAAACTGAGGGAGACTGCAAACAACTGTGACACTCTGGCTTCTTCCTCAGGCGGCAGATTTCTTTGACACTAGACTGCAAACTCTTATCCCACGGCATGACAATTGTTACACTTCAGGCTATTCATATGTTGAGAGGTAGCTGAAATATTGATGTTAATTTTTCAATATATTTTTCAAGGTAGTGATGTTTGCGAGAAACTTACTTTGCGAACGACTTACCTAGATTTCAAATAATTGATGTCCTAAATAAAACCAAATCATTTAAAATATGCATTGAGAGCTTTGAATCGACATTTGGTGTCATGACATTTGGTGTCGATTCAACCAAACAATCGATATTGTTTGGTTGAATCGACATTTTGGTGGTCATTGTCTTTGAATCGACATTTGAATCGACATGTGTATGACAGCATCTACCATTGTTTGAAGAAAAGTTAACTATACGGCATTTCGGCAGATCGTCCAAGTTCACCAATTTGTTCATAACCGAACATATCTTTGCTGTTCTGTTTTCTTTAAATTGAGACTCAATTTCGCAAATATTTTTTCCTTCAAACAGTCGACGCTTTTCCCCAATCCTGTGTATTACAGAATAATGAACTGAACCCAGCGACAAAATGAACATAAAGTACCAATAGCGACTTTCAAGTTTACTTGAACCGATTGCCATAAGTTTACGCTCAACAGACGAGAAAATATTGTGAAACGTCCGAGTTATTATTCTTCGTCCTTTATCCGAGTTTTGATACTGACTCTGTTTTAGCAGAATATTCAAGGTTAAAAGTTTACACCTGCAACCTCATTAAAGAGTTTCTTTTAATTCTTTATATGACCGATTAGCTGCTTAAGGAAAAGAAACTTTAGGTAGAGATTTTGAAACTTATGGAATGGATCCAGCTTTTTTCTGTCAACACAGTTCCATGTGAACTTTTAATTCTGGTCCATTTGCAGTAAATCAAACACCTTTTCCTTCATCGATTCATGGAAAGTTGTCTTAGATCATCTCATGAAGGTAAAATGTGAAGGAGTGCCCATTAGAGCTGAGTTCGGGCTCATTTTTTGAAGCCCGAGCCCGCCCGAGCCCGAGGACTTTTAATCCGAGCCCGCCCGAGCCCGAGCAATATTATTTAAGTCGGAGCCCGAGCCCGCCCGAGCCCGAAATTTCAGCTAAAGATATAAAAAAAAAATTCAATTACTTCATTGATAGAATACAATAAATTTTGCCGTTTGTGCAAATTAAAGACAAATAGAGTTGCAAACTCCCAATGCACTTTCTAATTCTTTGTATCCATCCTTTATCAAAAAATGTCGGATCTCATGACTAACTAAGAATGTAAACCGTCGTTCTAAAATACCCAAAGAGCTTCACGCACCTTTTAGGCGCCCGTGCCGCTATTTTTATTTATTTATTTATTTGTTTATTTTTTATAAGTACTTTTATTTTCCTCATGAATCACTTTTTAAAATCTGTTTCAAGCAGTATGTTCAATAAGGGAGAAATTTTTCACGAGCCCGAGCCCGAACACAATTGTGAATTACAGAGGCCGAGCCCGGGCCCGAACCGGGCTCGGGCTGAGCCCGTCTCATCTCTAGTGCCCATCGATGATGATGATCCACGTTCTGCTATATAACTCGTGCGATGGGAATGACACAAAAGACAGAAAAAACATTATACATAATACTCGATAGTAAGTAGCAATTGCTAATTGACACTTAACCCTTTAACGCGCAGTGTTCCCACACCAAACTCTGGGAACACCAAACTGCGACGACTTAACTACCCCAGAGTGTTCACTCTGGGAACACCAAACCGCGACGACTTAACTACCCCAGAGTGTTCACTCTGGGAACACCAAACTGCGACGTTTTAACTGTTGCCAGTCACGAAGAATAGATTGGATTACTATAAAAATAGTTGCGGGTGACAGAGCTCCACGGGAATCCTTTACTTTTTAAGCACGTCATTTCCCGTCAAACAATGGTCATGATTCTTTTTAACAGCACTGACATCTGCTCAAAAATGGAAGAATGCGAGAACAGCTGGATAGATTGCCCAATGCTGGAAAGCCACTCTGCACAGCCAGCTGCCGTCGAGCGATGGCAATGCACAGCCAGCTGTCGTAAAAAAAGGGTCACTAGATCTGTGGCACGCGATGAACGTTTCGATCGTCCGCCCTCTTGCGGGTCGTTCAGTCGAGCGATGGCAACGGGTGCCCTTTTTTCAGCATTGGGAAAGGGTTGCGCCTCAAAGGGTTAACAAAATTGCAACAAAATAATTAAACTGAAATGATTAAAAATCCTCAAATGGCTTATTTGTTTTTCCTTTCTTATTATTCTTTCAGTCTCTTTGCAATGAAAAATGAAGTTGTTTAAATACATTTAATGCTTCATTTTTTTTTTTAATCACAAATGTGGCTTGTAGATTTGTCTAAGTGGCTGGTAAAAAATAAGCCTTACCAGCTACCATGGCTGGTAGGAAGTTTTCACATTGGAGAGGGTTAGTTCGAACGTAGTAAAATCACTTACCTCACGTATATTGCTACAATAAACTTAAAAGTTAAAATTTCGTTCAAGACTACTCCACTGTCACACAGAGCCAGCTTAAATGCACGAAAATGCGCGGGGAGTAAATGCCAGAACTTTCGCCGCTTTCTCCCACGCATCCCCTACATAAAAAAAATCTGGAGTGACTCCACTCGACTTTCCGAATACTTACGATTAAGATCATGACCAAGCATTTAAATAAATTTTAATCGATGTATAATTCAAACATATATACCAAATTGAAACTCGATCGAATGCACCATTTAAACGCTTGCACACTTTCAAGAATTTCTCCCGATATGCCATTATGCCATAATATAAAAGAAATTTTTGTCGTAGTCCTGTAGAAAAACTATAAGTCCTATGCACACCAAAATCAATACCGGTCTTAAGATGGTGATTTATAACATATATACCCAATTTCAGCTCAATCGAAGGTACCGTTTAAACGCTAGCGCACTTTTAAGAATTTCCCCCCATAGGCCATAATGTAAGAGAAATCTTTGTCGTAGCCCTGTAGAAAAACTATAAGTCCTATACACATCCAAATTAATATGGGTCTTAAGATAGTGGTTTATAACATATATACCCAATTTGAGCTCAATCGAATATACCGTTTAAACGCTAGCGCACTTTCAAGAATTTCCCCCCATAGGCCATAATGTAAAAGAAATCTTTGTCGTAGCCCTGTAGAAAAACTATAAGTCCTATACACATCCAAATTAATATGGGTCTTAAGATAGTGGTTTATAACATATATACCCAATTTGAGCTCAATCGAATATACCGTTTAAACGCTAGCGCACTTTTAAGAATTTCCCCCCATAGGCCATAATGTAAGAGAAATCTTTGTCGTAGCCCTGTAGAAAAACTATAAGTCCTATACACATCCAAATTAATATGGGTCTTAAGATAGTGGTTTATAACATATATACCCAATTTGAGCTCAATCGAATATACCGTTTAAACGCTAGCGCACTTTTAAGAATTTCCCCCCATAGGCCATAATGTAAGAGAAATCTTTGTCGTAGCCCTGTAGAAAAACTATAAGTCCTATACACACCCAAATCAATACCGGTCTTGCGACGGTGGTTTATGACATATATATCCAATTTGAGCTCAATCGAATGCTCCGTTCAGGAGCTATCGTGTTCACTCACATACACACAAACACACATACACACACACACACACATACACACATACATACATAAATCTCGTAAAAATAGCATAAATGGATTCAGAAGACCTCAAAACGTGTCGATACACCCAAATCTCGAAGTCGAATTTTTTCATGATTACAATACTTTCCTTACATGGTACATGTTCGGAAAGTAAAAAAGAAAAAACAATGCGGGGTGGAAAAATTTCCAGGCCATTGAAGGGTAAATTGAATGATACCGCTTTTCCATGATGCACTGCCTGTCCCATGATACGTATCTCCATTATGTCATGGGATCAGCGACGTCCAATCCCAGGTAAAAACCAAACTTAATCGTAAACGGGTGTCTCTCCAAATTTCACAGATCCCTCAATTTTTGCTCTGCCCCACTTTTACCCCGAATTCTTCATTTTCACACGTAAACGAGCTTTTAGAGTTTCGGAATTATTAGTCTTATTACTTTCCGAACATGTACCCTGTAAGGAAAGTATTGTCATCATTAAAAAATTCGACTTTGAGATTTGGGTGTATCGACACGTTTTGAGGTCTTCTGAATTCATTTATGCTATTTTTACTGGGATGTGTGTATGTATGTGTGTGTGTATGTGAGTGGACACGATAGCTCCCAAACGAGGCATTCGATGGAGCTCAAATTGGGTATATATGTCATAAACCACCGTCGCAAGACCGGTATTGATTTTGATGCGTATAGTTTTTTTGTGACTTATAGTTTTTTTTTGTACAGGGCAACGAGAAAGATATCTTTGACATTATGGCCTATGAGAGAAAATTCTTGAAAGTGCGCTAGCGTTTAAACGGTACATTCGATTGAGCTCAAATTGGGTACATATTTTATAAACCACCGTCGCAAGACCGGTATTGATTTTAGTGTGTATAGGACTTATAGTTTTTCTACACGGCCATGACAAAGATTTCTTTTACAGGATGGCCCATGGGGGAAAATTCTTGAAAGTGCGCTAGCGTTTAAACGGTACATATTGAACTAAAATTGAAAAAAAAACTAAGAATTTTTGCTGAATGATTCATCGATTAAAATTGATTTAAATGCTTGGTAATGATCTTAATCGTAAGTGTTCGGAAAATCGAGTGGAGTCACTCCAGATTTTTTTTTTATTTTTCAGGTCAATCACGCACTCGATAACGAAAGCGCGGGCATTTTTCGGCAGGGTCATTCGAGCATTCGATTGCAAAAATATCGCTTTTTATTGCTCCTATTCTACTCTTCCTCCATTTTTCATATAAGGATTTTATTTTTTTGTAACTTTTAATTTAATTTTGACAAGATCCCAACGCTTAATTCACTTCGGTAAGTGTGCGTACGAGTTAGTGATCAATCCCAAAAGTGTTTTGGCTTTTGCAGAAGAGTTTCTTCCGCAAAAACCGAAAAACTTTTTTTTTTTTTTTGTCTTTCTAATGGTCGGGTCAGAGGCCTATTGGAGGCTTGACCACTACGAGGGCCGCAAATGTTAGTCATTTTATGATGGGGGAGCCTATTAGGCAGTTTAACGTTGTCCTCTATCAGTGGTCTCCTCATTTTGAACCCAGTCCAGGTGAGAGACCTAGCACCTGAAATCAGCACCCTCAGAGGTATCGTTTAAACGGAGAGCAGTGGCGGCTCGTGGGTTATTTAACCCTTTAAGGCGCAGTGATCCCGCTCTGGGAACACCCAACTCTGGCGTTTTGACTGTTGCCAGTCACGAAGAATAGATTTGATTTCTATAAAAATAGTTGCGGGTGACATAGCTCCACGAGAATCCTTTAGTTTTAGCACGTCACTTCCCGTCAAAAAATGGCCACGATTCTTTTTAACAGCACTGACATCTGCTGAAAAATGGAAGAATGCGAGAACATCCGGATATATTGCCCAATGCTGAAAAAAGGGCAGCCGTTGCGATCGCTCGACTTAACGACCAGCAAGAGGGCGGACGATCGAAACGTTCATCGCGTGCCACAGATCTAGAGACCCTTTTTTGACGCAGCTGGCTGTGCGCCCTTTTTTCAGCATTGGGAAAGGGTTGCGCCTCAAAGGGTTAAATGGAGGTTTACAAAATTTCGAAAATGAAGTACGCAGTTACGACGCAGCATGTTGAAATTTACACGTTGAAATATATTCGCATTTCCAGCCGTTAAAGGAAAACAACGCACGCGACTGAAAGAATTCGAGTCCTATTTTGACTTACATTTCGTCACTAAGATAAGTTTTAGCAAAGGTGTTGTCTTGATTCATTTTATTTCAATTTTTTTTTTTCAAAGGATACTATTGAAAAATGTGATTGCTTCAGCTCCGAAATACTTATTTTACTCCCATCTCAATTATGGACGCAAGTTTGTAAGAAATATTGTAGTGAAAAATGATAAAAAAAGTAATGAAAATAATAAGAAAATGAACCTGCAAAAACATAACTAACCGAACGTAAGAAACCGAGGGAGAATCCGGAAGAGATAACATAAAAAAAATGTTTTCTGTGCACAGTGAAAATGTGCGAACGGAAGGATATCAGCAGCTCAGTACTTCTTCCCCAACGCTCACCGCGTCTTTTCTCAGAGAGCAGTTCAGAAGACCATTGGACCGATCGCGCGTGCGAGCTGAGCCCTTCCCCCCTGCTGGTTGCTCTGCTGTAGTAACCTGCGAATCGTTGCGTTAGCTATAATAAGCGTATTTAATAATAGCGGGGGTTGGGGGGAGAGTAAAACTCACATTTTAAACTGACAAAAAAAAAGTACTTATTGTTTTTTTATATTTAATTTGTTAACGTGTTCACTTTTTAGTTTTTACTTTGGGGACGTGCTCATGTGCTCAAATGGAGGACATGGGAGCCACGAGACGATTTGACATGCCCCTGATTTGACAGTCCCACAGCAGTCCATCCAGCCGAGAGAGGTTTTCACCCTCCCAAGCACTGCCCAAGCCGTTTACGCTTCACTTTCCGTATTCTTATGGGAACGGAGTTTAGCGACTTGGCCACTGCGAGACAAACCGAGAAACTTCTGCAGACGTTTTGCGCATGCTAGCCTGAGAGTTTTGTGGCAGATGAGTAAAATAGAAAGAATTCATTTTCTGTTCATGGATCCATACTAGGAAACCTCTACTGGAAGTTTTTTTTACATTCGCACATCGTAAAATACAGCCGCACATGCACACTAGTCTTAGCCCCCTGCGTTAATCAGAGACCTCTGGTGTCGGAATTTTTGAAACCGTTTTTTTTTTTTTTTCCCTCTAGATTTCCATCCCGAGTATTGATCTACAGGCATGTCTCCGAGTCTGTCTGAATGGCCGAACTTTCATACTGTTGCCAGACGACTCTGGATAAATACTACTCACGCGTACCGAAATAAATAGCTCATGGATGACCAACCTCCCGGCACGCGTGCCACAGTGTGACAGTGGCACGCGAAGGCTGAAGAAACGCTTCTGTAACACACGCGAAGGGCTCGAAAAACAATAGAGAAGCACTGTCAGCTATATTCGTAGACTTTAACCCTTTAACGCGCAGTGTTACCGCTCTGGGAAACCAAACTCTGACGTTTTGACTGTTGCCAGTCACGAAGAATAGATTGGATTTCTATAAAAAAAATAGTTGCAGGTGACAAAGCTCCACGAGAATCCTTTACTTTTTAGCACGTCCTTTCCCGTAAAAAAAGGGTCACGATTATTTTTAACAGCACTGACATCTGCTGAAAAATGGAAGAATGCGAGAACAGCCGGATAGATGGCCCAATGCAGAAAAAAGGGCAGCCGTTGCCATCGCTCGATTTAACCACCAGCAAGATGGCGGACGGCTGTGCCGCACAGCCAGCTGTCGACAAAAAAGGGTCTCTAGATCTGTGGCAAGCGATGAACGTTTGGATCGTCCGCCCTCTTGCTGGTCGTTAAGTCGAGCGATGGCAACTGCTGCCCCTTTTTTCAGCATTAGGAAGGATTAGGCCCTTTTTTAAGCATGCTCCTCAAAGGGTTAAATCAGCTTATGATTCTGTTTGGAGACAATTGCCGATGCCAAAACTTTTTGCTTTCGGTGTTTAATTCAAATACGTTTACGTTACGTTAGTAAGAGCGTCAGTGGCGGCTCGTGACCTGTTTCAGTGGTGGGGCCCGAAAAAAAATTGTGCCCATTAAAATCGCGAAAGTATATATACAAATAGACCAACCTGTCCCCACGTGCGAAAAGCGTAAGTATTTCAAATTTTTCAAATGACAAATGATTATCAAAATTACTATACAACTTTTGCTATTTTTTACCTAACTATGTTAAATTGAAAAGTTTACTTTATTACTAAACAAAAAGCTACATTTAATTATTTAATATTTATGTTTATAGCTACTTGTTCATAATTTTTAGATGCTTTATTTATTTTAAAATCAATATCAACATACATAAAAAAGACATTTGTACATCGCTTTTCGTAAATCAAGAAAACAAAACAGAAAAAATCTGACTGCACTGCAAAAATACGATCGCGCACATAAAAAATTATATCCTCCTACGCGGAAAATTTCGCCAATATCTACCGATTGCCGAAATTTCCCCGTACAGTCGTGTAGATCATTATGCGAGGGCCCGAAGATCTGGGCCCAGAAGACAGCGCCAAATAAGCCGTTTGGAAGCCAAGTTGACTCCGCGTCAATGTGGCTTTTGTGCTCAATGCCAAAAATGTCAACCCGGTGAACGGAGAAAAGACGCCCAATTCAGGGCAAGCCAGCCCATGGCCCATGCATGGCTTAGATAGGGGGAAAATTGTATAACTATCGCTTTTTAAAGTGCTTTTTTTAATGGATAGTATTAAAATAGAGTAAAATGCGTGCATTTTTTGAATGAAGGTAAATTATTGAAAGAAGTCTTACATATTACGGAGATACTTTGATTTAGATGGTGGTTAGTCGGTGGGGCCAGGCCCCTCTGACCCTTAATGACGAGCCGCCACTGTTCATTTTGAACCCATTCCAGAGGAATGACCCACGCCCCTGAAACCGGCACCCCCAGAAGTATCGTTTAACAATTTGGAGGACATTTAAGACACGATGGATTTTACGTGCACCCGCTCCCATGAGCCTAGACGGTCCCACAGCAGTCGAGCCGAGAGGGAGTTAACCCTCCCAAGCATTGGCCAAGCCGCATGCTACTTCACTTGCCGTGTTCTTATGGGAACGGAGTTTAGCGCCCAGACCACTGCGGAACATGTATGCGGAACACGTAAAGATCGTATAAACGGTGCTTTACCGTATATAAAACTTTGAATTTTGTTAGAAATGATTCAGAACTCAAGACAGTTGCGCAAATAAAATTTAATTTAATTAAATAGTCCCAATACGGAATAATGTATTCAGAAATCTTTCAAGGGGGGGGGGGAATAAGTATAGTGAAGCATTCTTATCCCCTCCTCGTTTTAGTATGAGAGAGGGTTTTCATTTTTAAGCGGGAACCCAGGTTTAACCTGTTCATTCCTATCATCAAAAAGAGGCAGTATGAGCAGTCCTGTTTCTTCTGTGAGCAGTGCTGCTTTCCAAAATGAGTCCTTGAATGCTACGCTTGAATCATCCACTGGAGCGATTGAGCAAGTACAATGCTGGGTCTCAGCGGAGCATCCAAAGATCCAAAGCTAAGAAACATCACTGGTCATAGAAGGAGAGTCCACTGCGTTTTTCTGGTAATGTCAGGAGAGTGAACATATTAAACCTGGGTTCAATGGTGGATTAAACTTCCTAACAAGTCCACAGATTTTTACGTTCAAATGTGTTCGAATGAGGGGAGATTGTCTCATCGATTACAGGAAGATAATCGATTTCAGATTTGGTTGGGATTTTTTTTTTCATTAAAATAATTTCATTGGTCATTAATAAGTGCCTTTGGTCATTCTAGGTTGAAACTATTGAGGGTGCTCAACCCCCCTCGGAAAATATTGAAATTTCTGCCCAATCAATCACATATGAAGTAGGCGTCTATGTGAATGGGAATTAACATCATCACAAACTTTATATTATGAGCAACATTGATGCTGATCTATTTTAAAGCTTTTCGATTCAAATACATAAAATTCGAAACCGTTAGACGCATAAAATAATAGAATACCACTTACCAGAAGAAATATTGAAAGGAAGGAATCAGGGCCAGTGTCCCGTGTACCTGACTGTCTATAGATAGATGGGTCCTCTCATAAATTGGACCCTACCTTGACCTGTCTACCTCAAATGTTTCAGATACACAAGTGTTCAGGAAACGATAAAAATGTCCAATTTTTTTTCATCATTTTGTACTGAGTTCTGAAAATGCAGTAAACTCCACCCCCCACTGCTTTCTTCAGCTTTGTTGAGAAAACGCAACACAGTTTAAAAAAGCACAGCACATCCTTATAAATAAAAATGAAATTCTGTTTGCTAGTTTGTCGATTTGGGTAGTATACAAATCCACAAAAATGGTCCTATCAGCCTGAAATTTTGCACAGATATGTAAAATAATATAGAATAAATGATAGGTCACTTTAAAACTTTGAAAGTCCACCCGTTCCCGGAATTAAGGAGATTTTTTATGTTCTCCACGCAGAAAGCTTTCTGTAATTGTAACCCCTGTAGCGAAAAAAAGTGTGAAATATGCATCGTGGTTGCCATGTGTGGCGATTTTGCCGAATAAAATGTTTTAAATTCTTAAATATAAAAGAATAATAATGATTTTTTTTTTGTTAGTTTATATTTGTAAGGTTATTATTATTATTTTTTAAATTATAATATCGTGTGCATGAGAAATCAGAGCAGGAATGAAATGCTTTATACGCAAAACAATAAGAATTGAAGATTTCCGAGGCTAATATGTAAAATTTTTTAGTTTGGCGGAAAATCAAATGGCTGATAGGCCGATTTTGAGAAAGTGAGTTCTAGCGGTTTGCACAGTTTTCGGCTTGGCGCAATTTACTGAGAGCTTAAGGAAATAGATTTTTGAAAACAAGTGCAAAGGTTTTATTCGAATACAGCGTTAAATTTTAATAATCCGTGCAGAAGTAATGCAGTTATTAAGGGATTTCAAGCGATCTATCTTCAGAATTCTCGCCAATTCAGTACGTTGATTTAAGTTGGGGGAATTCCGCCAAATTTCAGAAAATTGAAATCTTCGCATTTAGTACATCGGAGCAACGATGAATAAAGCACGTTATAGCTGATAATTTAAAAAAGTGACTGTATTAAGGGATTCCACTTTTCAAATAAATGCCTGCTTTACTTTTTGGCGGTCAAACCATTTCCCAGTTTGATTGCTGCTAAGTCAATGCTTCGAATGATTCCCTGAAAAAACTTTTGCAAAATGGCGTATGTTGACACTTTGGCAAGGCTTAGATTTGAAACTGGATTTTATTTGAGACTGGTATATATAATAACACTAGTTATAGATAAAAATGAATGTGTTGGTATGTGTGTAGGAGGTTGAAAAACTTCAGCACCGTTTGACCGATCACCATGAAATTTCGTTCACCTAAGTCTTTTATCACGGAGAAGGTTTTTATGCTATCCGTTTTTCTCTAACTTGCCACTAGTTGGCGCAGCAGAACGTCGAATTCTATTCCGCTTAGCCGTTTGCTATGCTAATATCATCGAACCGATTTCGATGAAATTTAGTACACACGGATATTAGAACACGGAGAATATTTTTCACTATCCATTTTGCTGTAACTTGCCGCTAAATGGAGCTGCAACGCATCAACTTATATACCGTTCTACCGTTCGGCATAAAATTTTTTATACTTACACATTTGAGAACGAAGAATATATTCTATGTTCCTTTTGATGTTACTCACCACTATATGGCACTGCAATGCATTGTTATTTTAACTCGCCACTAGATAACGCTGCAGCAGGCCAAATTCTTGGCCATTCAAACGGTAGCTAGGAAAATCAGTATACACTGCTATTTGAACAATGAGAATATTTTGGCGTTATCCATTTTGCTATAACTCGCCACTTGACGGCGCTGTAGCAAATCATTACTTTAATTAACCACTAGATGGTGCTGCAGTGTATCACTTCTTGTCTGTGCAACTGATCGCTATGAAAATAGGTATACATAGATATTTGAACTCGGGGAAGAGTTTGGCGCTATCCATTTTCCTATAACTTGCCACTAGATGTCGCGTCAACATATGAACTTCAGGACTGTCCAGCCGATCGCCATGAAAATTCGAATACATCGATATCTGAATACGAAGAATATTTTCGCCGTATCCGTTTTGCTAAAACTCGCCAGTAGATTACGCTACGCCGCATCGCCTTCTGCACCGTACAAACGATTGCCTTGCAATTCGGTATGCATGATTATTCAACACAATATAACGCGATTTCCATTTTGCTACATCTGTTTATTACAATGAGTAGTAATCACAACAAATCGTAATATCAAAAAGTCCATTCATTCCCGTGCGAAGAACGGGTACTTCAACTAGTTATATATATACAGTGACATTTCCATTCAAAAACTGATTATGAAAATACCGTATTGGATGATAAAGTATTGTACAAATTCCTACGGAAACACTTCTTATTTGCAGAAGCTGAGGGTTTTCTGGTACTTACGCATGATCCCGGCGGTCATTCCTGCCAAACTATTTTTTCGTCAAATGTGCTGGCAAACTGTTGCCACTCGTATTCCAAACTATCAATAATTTCTTGTGTCCTGCATTTATCTTGGCGAAAAAGTGCTCGTCTTGGTGGATCGCCGGGATAATGGGTAATAAGTACCGTTGCGTTATTTAATACGTATAGTTGGTTACAATTATATAAAAGAAATAAGAAATGGCTAAAATGTGCTTCAGCCCACTGCATGACGACATTTTATTTTATTTTATGTTTTATTATTTATTTATTGATATACTAGCTGCGTACCCGTTCTCCGCACGGTAGGGAGCAAAACTTTTTCTGTCATGTATAATTCGAATTGATTCCAGTAATGTGGAATCTAAAAATAAACAACATGATTTGACTCTTGGCGTAAAGTTACTCATTAGTTATTCGTAAAGTTAGTATAAATACTGATCTGAGAACATTGTTAATATTATGAAACAAAAAACTATGTCGGTGTCCTTGGCGTAAAGTTACTCATTAGTTATTCGTAAAGTTAGTATAAATACTGATCTGAGCACATTGTTAATATTATGAAACAAAAAACTATATCGGTGTCATTGGCGATCAGAAAAAGAAAAGCGTGACGGTTCCTAAAAATTTCTAACTTTCAAAATGTCTCATTTCTACATCATACTCTTTTTTGGATTTAAGTTATACCATTAATACCTTAGATACTACATGATGTGAAGAACCGTTTTTTTTATAATTAAATAGTTGTGTGTACCCGCTCTTCGCAAGGCAAGAAGAGAACATTTTCCTAAAATGTTATCATAACTACTTGTGACAAACAGAATCTCCAAGAAAAAAAAAGTTCAGGTACAGAATTTTCTGTTGAAATTACCGCGGGATATATTAACGCGACGTAGAATTATTTAATGTTTAGTTAGCTGTGATGTAAGATGGCTGTTGAAAAACGAAAAGTAACGAATAGTTTCACGAAATATTTATTAACGCGGTATATTGTGCTTTGATCAATATTGCCCTAGCATATCTAATGACTATTACTAAGAGTATCCTTTACTGATACCAATATATTTTCGTTTTTCCATCTTTAATGTTTAATTTAAAGAAACGGTTTAGATATTTGCCACTAATGTACTTTTTTATTCTTTGGTGATTCTTTGCAATTTACGCATTAGTATAAACGATAATCATTTCACTTTCTGGCTGCCATTAAAACAGCTCTCCATACATTCTTATGCATAACTCTTGTCAGATTGGCGTATTTAGCACGTAAAATATTTCCTGTGATTTGAAAATGTGTCCCGTTTAAAAATTATATCGAAAATAATGCTGGATAATTCATCGTTGAAAAAACAGCATTCAATTCTTTTTCTGGCAACGTATTATAAAATAGGGAATAATTTCGTGCGTGGCGTATGTTTTGTTTGTGAGCCCGTAATTTTGATTGAGTTTCGAAAGGGGTTTTAATCTCGTGAAATCTAAGTCATTTTGATCTAACATGTGGAAACTCAGTTATTTTAAAGTCATTTTATTTATGTTTTTCAAATGGCAATTTTATTCATTGTTACTGTTTCCCAGACAACCATAGCGGAAGATATCATACCGAAATCTTGAAACAGCTTTTATTAAATTCAAAATCCTTCTTTACATAAAAATTCGTAAAAATTCTCCTAATTTATATTTTTCCTCCGTTCTTCTTTTAAAAGTGGGCTAAATATATGCTCCTTCTTTCGCCGAAATATAAAAAAGTTATGACAGATAGAATGAAAGATGCAACAGTTTTAAAATTACTTTTACGCAAACGTTGTCAAAAGAGAAATTCTTTTTAAAAATTCCCAAAAATCGGCAAAATATGTTACATAGTCAAAACAAACTGTTTTCGAAAGAAAATTTTCTCCTCTATCCGATGATGCAAATATCGTTTTATTGCGAGTGCAATGACCGGCGTTATTACGTATTATGCAAGAAAAATCGCTAAAAATCGGACAAAACATAAAATAAAACATTTTCTAATTCGAATTTCGAAAAAATCGCTCCGAGGCGTGTTAGTATCTGTCCTAGTGAAGCCGTATGCAAAATTCGGTAGGTCTGCGACCAACCGTCTCGGCGCAATGCGATCGAGAGACGCGCGCAAGAAGATCGGAGGTCACAAACCTACCTACAAACCTAGCTACATACAATGTTTACTCTCGGATTTTATTATATAATAAGACGATAAACGCGCCAAGTATTGAAAATGTGATTAAAGCGGTGAAAATTTTCAAATTTCGCGTAAGCATTATTGTTATTATGTAATCTTAGCGTGACGTAACTAAAAGAAGACAGTAACGAATTTGCTTGTTTCATTTGACGTCATTGAAATGTTAATTTGGATTTTCGAGCACGCGTTATTGTTTAGCGCTAATATTACATGTAGCTGTTGCCGACCGCAGCGTGGAAATAGCGTCGATTATGGTACCGCATACGTTAACGTATTACATAAGTAGATACTGTTTGTTTGAGTGTGATCGTCATTATGAATAAACACTTTTTAAATAGCATCTTCTCTTCGATGGCTACACCAGCAGTGACCGAGCTTTGCCTACGTAATAATACTACACAAGGCCGGGAAAAGTTCGTGTTATTCAGCAATAAAACGGGCGAAAACTTAGTTCACTAAAATGACCGTTGGGGGCGCTTTTATGACCGTTCAACGTTTGTATTTTCTGGCTGTTTGAATGTAAATAATGAGTTTTCGAGACGTTTAAACATTTACCTTATTATATTTGTTATTATTTCATATCGTACATATACATAATTACATTGTACGCAAAAACAATTAGGTGTAAATGGTGTACTGCTGTGTACCCTATTGTAATTATTCTGATTGCTCTTAAAAAGAAAATAACGGATTTCACCGTTTTCCGAAAGATCCCATTTTAAAAGATAAGTGGCGGGTTGCTATTTCTCGCCAAAGAAATAAGGACAAAATGAATAAGCTCTTAAAATGTCATATTTGTATCTCCAATAGTTTTGTCTTGTCGTTTATGTGTTTGAATAAGTCAATCACTGAGAGCATATTTTATACAGAGAGATAACATGAAATTTAATGCATACGATACATACTCTGACATCCATATCGGTTTGCGTCTTAAACCGATGTGGATTTAAAATTATAAAATAATATAAAGAAATCTAAAGGTACTTTCGTAATATTATCCCTGCGGTCATTCTCGCCAAACTATTTTTTCGTCAAATATGCACCGGCATTTATCTTGGCGAAAAATTGCTTTTCTGGCGGTCCGCCGGGATATTACGTAAGTGCCAATCTAAAAATACGAGGAATATAAAGATAGCTCTCATGGAGTAATAAGGCAACGATGAGTCTTTATAGGACCAAACAGCGCCATCTACATTTTCCCCAGTTTTGAAAGCCGCATTTCCCGGCCTTGTGTAGTATTACGTAGGCAACGGACCGAGTGAGGTGTTGCGCCATCTACATGCAACAATGGAGTTATCCCACTTTCTAAGGGAAGAGTACTTTCCTAAAGATTTAACTCCGTGGCTACAACGCAGCATCGACATTTTCTTTAGTTTATAAAATTCCGGTCTTTTTTCACTGATAACACATGGACATTTTTCAGGCGAAATTTATTACATTAGATCACACAGATATTATGCATGTATATATATATATATATATATATATATATTATCTTACGAATTTGAGGGAGGATTTGTAATCCGTCTCTAATTCTCAGACTAAAATTAGTAATCTAAGAAAAAAATTACTCGAAATTTGCATCTTGTTTCGTGTAAACTGGCGCATCCCATCGCCCATTATGGAACCCTTAACGGCATTTACGTATTATCCCGGCGGTCATTCCCGCCAAACTGTTTTTTCGTCAAATGAGTTGCCAAACTGTTGCCAATCGTATTCAAAACCATTCATAATTTCATGTGCCCGGCATTTATGTCTGAAAAAAAAATCGCTCGTCTTGGCGGACCGCCGGGATAATACGTGAGTACCCACTACACATCCATTGAGTGCACAGGAGAATGCCTTTTTCGCCAAATTGGCCGATCGGGGCAAGAAGAAATTTTTTGAAAACTTATTTTCCGTGCCAAATTGGGTGATTTGTACACCAAAATGGGTGGCTGTTCATAACAATGACCGAGCTAGTGATGGTTCATCGCAGTATAGGTCTGCTATGGGATAGGCCTTTCACCTCTGCTGTTCCTTGCATATAAATGCATTTTCATTCCAAAGACAACCATTAACATTTACAGAATAACACAACAGAAGTACAGACACAGGGGAAGAAGACAGTGACGACCACGGACTACGGGATTCGAACCCGAGACCTCACCGCTCTCAGGAGGGTAGCGGCGAGGGAAGCGCAAACCCTCTCGGCCAAAAGGTTTCCAACAATGGCCTGGAAAATGTTTGGGTTGAACTGGAAAGTGTATCTTCGTAATGCATAGTGATCATTGTTGTAATGTTTAAGTAGAACTTAAGATATCGTCTATTGTCGCCGGCACGGCTGAGGGGTCTGAGACAATAGCTCTCTCAGTTCGTGGTGGTCGTGGGTTCGATTCCCACATCCGACTGGGAGTGTCAGGCACCCCATCAGGAAATGAATCCCCCCCGTTCCAAATCCGCAGCAGTCGGTCTGGCTGTCCGGAGGTTTGGTGGTTTACTTCGGACCACTAGAGGCCAGCTCCCTCGGAAAGTCCTTCCACCAAGGCGTTCCCTGCTTAGCCCGACAGGCCTGCATAGCGTCCCCAGAGCAGAAGTAAGAGACACTGCGTGTCATCGGGCACATATGTGCCAGCATCCGGCCCTTGGCTGTTCCTGGCTCTTGGCGATCGCCGAATCGCGAAAAGCAGCAATAGCGGAGGGCAGTGGATAGTCGTGAGGCCCCAGTTGCGAACACACTGCCAGTCATTAGAACTGGACGGACTGCCACTGGTACTTGGGACGGTCTGCACACGAAGAGTGCCGCCGGGAGCCTGGGGTCCACTCCGGGCTCGTAACCAGGCACTCACCGTACCGTCTTGTGCTGTGGACACGCTACGGCGTCGAAAACGTAGGCGAGTGTTAGTGCGCGTATTCTTTTAGCTGTTATCAGAACATTGAACCCTTTGAGGCGCAACCCTTTCCCAATGCTGAAAAAAGGGCGGCAGCCGTTGCCATCTCTCGACTGAACGAACAGCAAGAGGGAGGACGATCGAAACCTTCATCGCGTGCCACAGATCGAGAGACCCTTTTTTGACGCAGCTGGCTGTGCCCATGAACATTTTTAATACGTGTGATCGGACAGACAAAAATTCAAACGTTTTAAAATAGTTATTTTAAATTATTTTGTGAATTTGCTAAGAAAAATAAGTTACGTTGACTGTGAAGCCCACCTGAGCTTCGGGGGCCCCGAGCATTCGTTCCGTGAAGCATCCCTATTTTTAACCGACGAAAAACGGAGGAGGTTCTCAAGTCGACGCGTATATATATATATATATTTTATGTATGACCACGCATAACTTTTTACAGAGTAATCCAATTTTGATAATTCTTTTTTTATTGGAAAGGGTATTATACCCCGAAGTGGGTCCCATATAGATTTGGAAAAAAAATTTCCAACCCTAAGGGTAGGAAAACAGGGGATGATTGATTTTTCCCTCACTGATTGTAATGCATGAACACGCATAAAATATGACTTATAAATAGCTATTTTTTTTTTTAATGCCAGCTCGTTTAGTGATCTTTTTCCTTTTCCTCGTGAAAATTCAATATTCTTTAAATTTTATAGTTTTCATAAAATAAAATAGAAGCTCTAACGAGGCATATAAGCTCTTGAATCGATATTTATTAGATGCTATTACCAGAAGAGTTGATTTTTTTTAAATGGACGGTGTCCGTGTGACGTCATTTTTCAGCCATCACGTAACCTCCAACCAATCAACTTAAAATGTATTTTTTAAATGGATGGTGTCCGTGTGACGTCATTTTTCAGCCAACACGTAACCTCCAACCAATCAACTTAAAATGTATTTTTTAAATGGATGGTGTCCGTGTGACGTCATTTTTCAGCCAACACGTAACCTCCAACCAATCAACTTAAAATGTAGTTTCAGTTGACACTCGATGTTTCAATCTGATTAGTTCAAATTTGTATTTTCCACCGACACGTGATTGAAATAGCCTCGTATCGATATCGTCCATTGCAAGGGATATTGGCGACGTTTTTACGTCACCGTTTAAAACTGCACATCGAACCACCTATATACCTTCGTTCACAGTATACATCGTTCACAGTATACAGCACATATGTGTATATTTTGTTTTCGCTTGTTAAAACGATTCTTTTAAGATTTTTTGTAGTTCTGAATTTACGTACATATGCGTCGATGCTTTAATTTTGAATAAATCCTGTTAACGTATGCGAATGTGTAAATCCCACGCACACATTTTGTTTTTGTTTGCCGTTTCGCAAAAGATTATTTGAATGTTATTAAAATTTCCGAAGTTCAATTTGTTATTTTTTTTTCGAAATTCATACAGCTAAAAAGAACTGGTCTATGTTCCGTATCCGGCGCTGTTTACATTTTGATGTTCATTTAGTGTTGGTTCTGGCGCCATCGTGGGCGATATTCAGCGGGAGTGAAATACCCTGCCGGTGGTAGTTTTGAATGGCAACCATAAAGAAATGTGTACCGCTTGGCGACGTTTTTTTTTTTTTTTTGAGGTATGATAATGCGTCAAATATCGCAAATTGGAAATTTCAGAACTGTTGAAAGATCCGAAATTTATTGAATTTTCGAGCATGCGTAATAGTTATTTTTTAATTCTAGCTACTGTGTGACGTACACAGATGAATGTATAGAATTCGCTTGCTCAATTTGACGTCACTAAGCTGTTAATTTGCGTTTATAGCCACAAAAAATTATAAAATAAAAACTTTGTAACAAAAAAAAAAAAAATTAAACCGCCGAAAAACTCAAAAGCAAAAAATAATAAACCTTTTCTTAATTAACCTTAATAACTAAGTTCTTAAACTAACGTAAATATACCTAGGTAATTTTGAGTCGGTGCCAAACAACCAATGAACAAAGATCACTCAATTACCTTAAATTTAAAGAAATAACCAAATCAAATTGACAGTGCAACGTGAAATCTCCGGCGATAAACATTAACATTCCAAAAAATGTGCTCTCCTCACGTCTCTCCAGGATCAACGAGCTTTCGCAGAAATGCAGAGAGGTCTACTTTGTAATACACAACTCAGCATTAAAATCTGAGTGTGAACAATAAATTACTCCTATTAATAATAGAGATTTAGGCAATTTAGTGATCTTTGTTCATGGATTGTTTGGCACGGACTCAAAAGTACTTAGGTATACTTAGGTTTAAGAACTTAGTTATTAAGGTTAATTAAGAAAAGGTTTATTATTTTTTGCTTTTGAGTTTTTCGGCGGTTTAATTTTTTTGTTAAAACGTTTTTATTAAGGCACTGATGCAGAATCACAAAATCAAAATATTATGTTCAAAACAGTTGTGCAAAATGAACGTCCCCTCTTAAAATAAGAAAAAATAGAGAAGACGACATACCTCCTCAAATACGGCATTTCTGTTCTGATAAATCAAGAAGTAATTCGTATCATGAATTTATGCGAGACGAGAAAGTCTAGCGAGAAATCTCGCGCGAGACAAGGCGCTGTCTCGTCTCGCAAAGATTTTATTTCTCGTCTCGTCTCGCGAGACGAGAACGCGAGACTTCTCGCGTCTCGTGATCCATCCCTATTTGTAATTTGTCTGATTTTAAACAACGTATCTCTGAAAAAGCTTAAATAATCTGGGTGGTCAATTACCGGTTCAAAAGATGGTTAACTACTAGTTAACCATCCTAGTTAACTAGTTAACTCTGACGTTTTGACTGTTGCCAGTCACGAAAAATAGATTGGATTTCTATAAAAATAGTTGCGGGTGATATAGCTCCACGAGAATTCTTTACTTTTTAGCACGTCCTTTTCCGTAAAGAAATGGTCACGATTCTTTTTAACAGCACTGACATCTGCCGAAAAATGGAAGAATGCGAGAACAGCCGGATAGATGGCTCCATGCTGAAAAAAGGGCAGCCGTTGCCATCGCTCGACTTAACTACCAGCAAGATGGCGGACGACTGTGCCGCACAGCCAGCTGTCGACAAAAAAGGGTCTCTCGATCTGTGGCACGCGATGAACGTTTCATCGGCCATCTTGGTGGTCGTTAAGTCGAGCGATGGCAACGGCTGCCCTTTTTTCAGCATTAGGAAAGGGTTGTGCCTCAAGGGGTTAAATCAGCCTATGATTCTGTTTGGAGAGAATTGCCGATGCCAAAACTTTTTGCTTTCGGTGTTTAATTCAAATACGTTTACGTTATGTTAGTAAGAGCGTATTTGAATTACGTTAAATGGTGTGCTTTATGTTCAGTGCTTGCAATTCACCGGTGAAAGTCGACATTCTCCATATTTCGGAGATATATGCAAACAACGTAGAAGATCATCTGTAATGGAATAATAGGTGAAATTTACGGGCGGTTGACCCACTTCTATCACCAGTGGCGTAGCTAGGATTTTATTTGGGTTGGTGGAGAGGGCATATCAAATTGTAAGTCAAGTTTCAGTTGTAAGCTAAATATGAAATGGTAAGCTAAGTGAAAGGTCAGATTTAGGAAAAGGGGGCTGCAGCCCATAAACGTAAAGTTTTCAAAATTATTGGGGGGGGGGCGGGCCCCACAACCACATATGTGAGTTGCAGAAGTCGTAACCAATGAAAAATTTCTGACTACGCCACGGATTCAAGTGCACCCTCCAAAAAAAGTATTCGAGCAAGAGAGAAATTTCCAACGTTGGTTTCGTATATTAAAAATTATTTATCATAGAATATGAATTACGGTATGTATAAATAGGAATTACCATATTTCTATCAAGTTGTGCGTTTTTCAAAAACTCAAGATAGCCGGACCACATTATTATTCGCAAATCGGACATTATTATTCGCAAATCTAAAATAGGAAATTTCTCTCTTGCTCGAATACTTTTTTTGGAGGGAGTACATATAACTTACTCATAGCTGCCAACTACTACAGAATATAATTAACCACTTTTTCTACATGATTTTTCGGTTTAAAATATAGCAAACTTTTTGTGCTGCGCGCGCGAGCTGGTTACTGTTTTGAAAAAAAAAATATTAAAAAATGTACTGTTTACAAAAAGTGGTCAATTATATTCCGTAGTATTTGGCAGCTATGACTTACTATATATAAGTAAAAATTATTGGAGGCGCTCGAGCTCTATGGGTCCATAGAATTCTACACCTATGTAAGGTAAGTATCCATGTTAGTATCTTCCTACCATGTTATAAGTTAAAAAAAAAGAAGCAAAGTAAAAAATTCAAAGGAGGGAAAAAAAAAACATTTTCTATGAGATAGCGCATTGTAGACACATCTGAACTTTTCTTCATTTCATACTTTACATTGCATAATCTGATTTTAATGAACCAGAACCTGGCGAGGGCAGCTTATAGTATCATTGTGTGTTACGTGGCGTCACAATGAATACTAAATCATGATTGAAATCAAAAGAAGAAAATTTTTAAAAGTACAAGTAAAGGTTTCTTTTAAACGTTTGTAAATGGCGCGAAATACTTTTTTTTATGTTAGTATAAATTAGTTTTCTGTGTTTAGTAGTAAATTATTGGGTGGGCTCAGCCCCTATTCACAATTTATTGGGGGGGGGCTCGAGCCCCACGGGCCCATATAACTCTACGCCTATGCTGCAGCCCCCTCAACCTCCCCCTGGACACTCCCCTGTTCCCCACCTTACCCTATACAGTTTGGGTTAAAACTGGATGCATTTTTATAAATAGCTACTGTATTACGAAACTTTTCATGAATTATAGATGCACTAACTATTGAGAGAGAAACAAAAAGAAAGGAAAAAGAAAACCTAAAAAAATTATTTATTTCCAGATGATGGTCTTTCGTGTGTTGTAACCCTTCGACCAAGTAGACATTTCAGTTCGTTTTAAAGTTCATCTATTTACATTTTAAACAGGCTGAAAAAGGGAGGAGGGAGGGAGCCGCCGCAATGAATCGCGTTATTTTGCAACTAAATTTGCAAACACTTAGTTTTTTTTTTTTCTCTATAGTATTAGTCCTTGTAGTGACGTAATGCCCATTCACAGCACCAGATAAAGCAGGGTAACAACGACCTTGCCTTTTGCATGGCAAATTTAAAGAAAAAAAAAAAAACGCGAATTCAAATCCGTTATGCATTGTTGTTGTGTTTGATCAGAACAAAGTTTCGATGTGGGTCATGACATTTATCCTTTAAAACAGTCTTCAAAAGAAGGTTATCGATTCGATTCTTTCTTTTTTACCTATCGGTTGTGAGTACGCGAATTTTTGTTTCATGCGTGCACAATAGATTTAAGAGGAAATTCGAATAGCATTGTCCTCGGAAGAATCAGTTTTAGAGTGTTATACAATGATTTTCAGAAACTGCCACGGAGCTTAATTTCCGTGACGAAATAGTTCAGTAATCCGGGACTTCTCCTGCAGAAAATACATTAACTTGGCGTAACTAGGTGGGCTTTATGGATAATATGGACACCTAATGAAACGGGTGTTTTTTAAAGGTTAAAATTCCTTAAGAACTTTGTAAAAAAACACACACACACACACACACGCACACACACACACATAAGTTTTAAAAGAATGTACAGTACGAACGTGTCGGGTGGTACAAAAGGAAAAGTGAGATCTCACTTTCCTGCGTATGGATGATAGATCTAGGAAAGTTGGGACTTTTGTACCACCCGAAACGTTCGTGTTGTTACTATTTTTTAATTATGGGTGCCTTTTACAAAGTTCTTAATTAATTTTGCCTTCTTGGATAGTTCTAGGCTGATCTTTATCTTCCTGAGAGAGCTCTATCCAATATTCAACACGACAGAAAAAGTTATTTTTCGAGTGGGCTAAAGTCTTTCTAGGTTGTCCGAACCCCACTCTAGTCCCCAGGCCCGCAACTACGGGTGGACAAACGGGGCGCGTGCCCCGGCCATCGTGATAAGAGGGGCCGCCGAAATCGGTAACGCTTCATGCAAGGGGGACATCCTAATTAAGGTTTGCCCTGGGCGACGAATACTAGTTGCGGCACTACTGCCCCTCGACCAGTTATGCCAATGTACACCAGGGAAGTTTTTCCCCCGAGATGACCTTCGTTTTTAAGAGGTGGATACATTGAAGCTGTCCCTTCCGCCCCCAAGGAATTTGTGGGGTGCGCCCATCGATAGAAACTACGTCTGTTCTCTTAAGAAGTGATATAATTTTTGACAGATTTTCAAAGAATTAAATTACCTGGGCAATAGAAAAAGTTTTGGATGTCTCTTCATAAGCTATACTATGAACTTTTACAAAATGTGAACCTACAATAGTTGTGAAACTCGCAGGGGAATATATATATATATATATATATATATATATATATATATATATAATAGTAAAAAGGCAAATCTTACGAATCAAGGAATCATTCTACAGCAGTTTTCGTAGTATATATATACACTGATCACCAAATCTTAAGCAAATCAGGAAGATTTAGATATATCCAGTAAATGTAAACCCAAACAATGGTAAAAAGGCAATCTCCTCTTAAATATATATATATACAGTACTTTTAACAATATTTCCTAAAACGGCCAATTCGAATAAATTTATCCTGCTTTTTTTTCCTGAAAGTTGTAAGACAGTAGTACATAGTGTGAAGAGACATTTTTTTTTGGTCTAACATAATTTATTTCTTTTTAAACTATTCAAAACCACTATGATAAGTGTAGTTTATTTCAAGAACAAGCTTAAGGTCATTTGACAGCAGAATACCTAAGTTTGAAAGTAAATTTTATTTTTGTTTTGAAGTGTTTAAAATTATTATTCAAAATGTGAAAACTAGCAGAAAGCACTTAATGCTCTCTATCAGGTTTCTGTTTTCTTTCTTTCTTTTTGAGGTTCCTTAAATACAGGTGAAGCTTGTTAACACAAGCACTCAGTAAGAAAAAGTATTAATTCGATTTAAAAGTTATATGTGTAATAATGAATGCTTAATACTTAATATTAAGTTATGAATAATACGCAGTAACTTGGTATTACTCACTGACAAGGAGCAAAATATAGCCTAATGTCTCACAATTATTCTTGGGTGTTTAAATAACTTTTTTTTTAAATACTTAACCCTCTCGTCACCGAATTATGAAAAATCAGAGAAAACAAATCTGTTTAGCATTGAATGCATCTGAAATACTATTATAAATCATGCAAAAATAATTTTTTCTAATGTCGATTAATATTTGTCGATTAATGTCGATAATAATAATTTTTCTAATAATAATTTCTGCATTTTCGAAGCATTTCGTTATGCTAAAATTAATTTAAAAGGATGCACCTATTAGGTAAAGGTTGAGGAATAAGAAAAAAACTATACTTACCTAAAAAAGAAAAAAAACGGTAAAAAAGCAGCGTCCCTATTTTCTTAATTTTTGTCCCTAAACAATGAAGCGAAAACTGTAAAAAATGATCTAAATGGACTAGTACTGCAATCTAGGCACGATTTATGCATCTAGTTAAGAGCCTCATATACTTTCTACATGAATAAATCATATGGATATCACTGAAAGAAAAATAAATACTAAATTCAATTGTTTCCTCTCTAAATATTGCTATTTGAAATAGGAGCCTCCTATGAGGTTCATGGTGACGAGAGGGTTAAGCTGTCTGCCACTACAGATAGCTTTAAACTTTAAATGGTACTACTAAATCATCAAAGTAATACTATTTTTATTAGACTTTAACAATCACACTGGGGGGGGGGGTATTTTTTTTTTAATTCAAGAACAAAATATAAACCAAAACTTGGGGGAAAGTGGGGTTGAATGGGACAATAGCAGAATTTTGTATTCACCGCAGAAGAAGAGAAAACAATTTAAATTGTGTTTTTCAGCAACCGAAGTAAGTTTGTAGTGCTTAAATTAAGCAAGAATTAAGAAATTATGTATTTGCTTATAGTTTAATACACTCCTGCACCAGCTGATACAAAATAGATCTTAAGGCGATTATCTTTTAAACCGTAAGTGATAGAAACATACTCTCAATTAGAGAAGTTCGTCAAATATAGAGTAGCTTTCGGCTTGTACAATCTGTATTTACTAAACCTATGTCCGCACAAATACGCATTTTATTGCTCTGTGTTTATAGTTATTATTGCGTTAACTATTACAAAAAGTAAAAGAACTGTTTGTGAGTAGCGGAAACATCCTGCTATACGAATAAACACTGTTCAGGTTAGCTTTGCCACGAGTATAAGCTAATGAAAGCACTTTTTCAATTATGTTCCTTTTAAATACAATGTTATTGGAGGAAGGAGGTGGAACGAAAAACTGATAGTTGTTTTTCCCAGCACTGTAAATATAACTAGCAGCGAGGAGGAGCGGAAACAGCACATCGTTTTTCCTGTGAAATTTTATGTACTTATGTACCATACCATCGACTATTCTCGCCAATGTTTTGTTTCGTCAAACGGTACGATTTTGGAACAATCTTCATCAACTCCTCAAGTATTGGGTTGTTCGGAAAGTCATTTCGTTTTTTAAGAACATGAGGATGAGTAACCCATAGGTCGAGCTTTGCAGAGTTTCGAATGATCATGAAGGGGTCGAATTCGATCTGTCCTGTTGCTCTTTGATCGCATAGGACATATTTTTTTCATATTTTAATTACTTTGGAATTATTCATCAAAATCACAACGTATTCTTTTCCCCTTCATGGACCCCTTTGCAAAACCATTCATCCGCTTCCATTGGTGTTCCAGAACGGGGGAATTTGGATGGGGAACTTCCACATCCAAATGGCCCGATCGAAATTTTGAAAAGCAGCTTTGGCGAGGGCGTTCTATATCTTCTCCACACACATCGGATTCGTTTTTTCCTTTCTTGAACAGTATTTTTATCTTTTAGATAGAGAAAAAGCAAAACATGTCGAAAATGCCGCTTTTCAGTTTCCATATTCGAAAGTGTACCCACCAGTGGCGCACCCAGGATTTTAGTTTAGGGGGGGGGGGCTGGGCTGCATAATATTGCTGAACTCAGTCATAGTGACCTCGGTTAGTCACAACTCTCTTATAACGTCAAAATATTCGGTATCACTTGACTGTCCCATAGAACACAAGCAATGTAACTCATTATAGAATCATAAATAATTATCTGATCTTTTGAGCGACGTTGTAACCGTGTGTAACAGTGTTTCAACTAACTGTGAGCATTTATTTAAGAACTTTTTTAAATAAATGTCTTTTTTGGTTAGAAATAATTTGAGGACAGTTAAAAAAAGAAAGGAAGAACTAAAAAAAATTAATTCATTAGCGACAGTTTTCATTTTTTTAACGCTTTTCACTTCTAACTTTCTACCTTTAGGGGGGGCTTCAGCCCCCATAGCCCCCTCCGTGGGTGCGTCTATGGTACCCACTGTAACGTAGTGCGGTCATCGACCGAGAGAAAGCATCCTTCTCCCCCTGGGGTTAAGAGAGCTGACCGCCGAAGGGAAAGATTGAGAGGTTTTTGGAAAGCAGCAGGGGAGAGATGACTTTTAGCCAAGGACGATGCAGGTTCTCCGTACGAACTGCTCCCCGTGCTTTAGTACTCACGTAATGTTTCAAAACACTTGCTTGTATATAATGCTGTAAATATCTCTACTTATAAAAGAAGTCTGTGTGTGTGTCTTTCGGCGGCGTTACGGACAAACGGCTATACCTAGAAACACCGAATTTGGTACTCGGGAAGATCTAAATATGTAGTTGTGCACCTCGAAGCGATTTTTTTTTTTCAAAATTCGACCTAGAAATTTTTTTTATTTTATGTTTTATGCGATTTTTGGCATTTTTCTCACCTAATTCGCAATAACGGCAGAAATCACGCTTGCAGCAAAACGGCATTTGTATCATCGGATAGAGGAGAAAATTTTCTTTTAAAAACAGTTTGTTTTGAATACGTAACACGATTTACCGATTTTTAGGAATTTTTTTACTAAGCATGTGTTTCGGCAAATTTTTTTGTAAAATAATTTAAAACTGTCGCATCCTGAATTCTATAGGTCATAACTTTTTGATATTTTGACAGATCGTGAAATTTTCCTTTCTCCCTCTTTTAAAATGAAAACGAAAACATTATGTAAATTAGGTGATTTTTTACGAATTTTAATTTTATATAAATACACTTAATATTGTAATTAACGTCTCAGAGATTCACGCTACCACTGTGGCGCTACGTCACAGCACCAAAAACTACTGCGTAGAATCCATCGAACTGTTTTCGCAAGCAAGCTTGCTATATAAGCTGTCAAAATATATAACAGTAAGGTGGTTAAGTGTGAAGTTGGCTGTGGAAAAATACTAGAGATGCTGAACAATACTGATACAGAGCAATACTGTACAATACAGAGATACTGAACTAAAAAATACAAGCCAACAGCGTCCTCTGTTGGAAAAAAAAAACGAAATTGCTTTCCGAACAATGTAATATTATTATGTAAATCCGCGGTGACTGCTGCCTTTTGACGTGAAAGGATGTACATGTTCTGTTGTTATCTAAGAGGAAACATCAACTTGTTTATACGTATATCATTCTGAAGCTCTTCTAAAACCACCAGCAAGAGTTTCGAAGCAAAGTACTTTCATAAGCTTGAGTGTTTTTCGAGCTAAGTCATCGGACCGCACCGTCTGGCAAAAAAAAAAAAATTGTTTCAGATAATGGGCGACGGTAAAATATGTGCATAAGTACCAAATTTTATGATTAGCATCCCAACTGTCATAATTTTATTTTTCTTTTGCAGGTCTTGCACAACTGAACCAACCCCCATGCAAAATACCTGGATAAAAGCCAAGCATCCACCTGAAAGATCGCCAAGATGTTCAATCGGAAGCAGACATTCGATTTGCAGCGGTACAACAACGCCGCCGCGGAGAAAACAGAAAAGAAGAGCCAGTTCCCCGTTTACAAGGGCCTGCTGCTGGCCATGCTGTCCGGCGTGTTCTACTCGAGCGCGGCCGTGATCGTGAAACAGATGAAGAACATACATCCGGGACAGTTGGCCGTCATCCGCTTCGTCGCCATCTTCGCCTTTTCCTTTCCCGAGGCCGTGAGGTGCCAGGAGAACCTGATGGGACCCAGGAACCTCCGCTTCCTGCTCGTCCTGCGGGGCATATTCGGCGCCACGAACCTGTTCCTCAACTTCCTCGCGTTCCGCTACCTGCCCCTGGGCGAGTCGGCCGTCATCATCTTCAGCGTGCCCGTGTTCGTGACCGTGGCCGCTAGGGTGTTCCTGAAGGAGCCGTGCGGCCTCTTCCAGACGGCCACGGTGTTCACGACCGTGGTGGGCATCGTCTTCACCACGAAGCTGCCGCTGAAGCTGTCCGGCAACGGCGCCGTCTACACGACGGAGTCCGTGTACGGACTGCTGGCCGCCGTGGGGTCGCTGCTCTTCAGCACCCTCCGGTTCATCATCATCCGCAAGGTGAAGAGCGTCCACCACTCCATCATCATGTTCAACTTCGGATGGGTGGCCATCCTGGAGACCGCTGTCCTCACCGCGGCCATCGGCGACTTCGAGTGGCCCCGGTGCGGGCTGCAGAGCCTCCTGGTGATCGTCCTCGGCGGCGTGAGCTTCGCCGGACAGACGCTGCTGACGATGGCGCTGCAGTGCGAGCTGGCCGGGCCCGTGTCCACCATGAGGGCCGCGTCCGACATCGTCCTCGCGTTCGTGTGGCAGACCTTCCTGTTCCGAGACATCCCCGACGTGTACAGCACCGTCGGGGCGATTCTCGTGGGAGTGTCGGTCGTCTTTGTCGGACTCAAGAAGTGGGTGTCGGCCTTGCCCGAGGATTCCAAGTATCGGAACAGTCTCGGGTGGATGCTGAAATGAATGGCTCCCTCCCATCGTCCTTGCATTCGTGTGGCAGACTTTCCTGTTCCGAGACATCCCCGATCTGTACAGCACTGTCTGGGCGACTCTCGTAGGACTGTCAGTCGTCTTTGTCGGACTTAACCCTTTGAGGTACAACCCTTTCCCAATGCTGAAAAAAGGGCAGCCGTTGCCATCGCTCGACTTAACGACCAGCAAGAGGGCGGACGATCGAATCGTCCGCGTCGTTGAATCGAGTGATGGCAACGGCTGCCCTTTTTTCAGCATTGGGAAAGGTTGTTCTCGCGTTCTTCCATCTTTCGGCAGATGTCAGTGCTGTTCAAAATAATCGTGACCATTTCTTTTACGGGAAAGGACGTGCTCAAAAGTAAAAAAATTCTCGTGGAGGAATGTCACCCGCAACTATTTTTATAGAAATCCAATCTATTCTTCGTGATTGGCAACAGTCAAAACGCCAGAGTTTGGCGTTACCGGAGCGGACACACTGCGCGTTAAAGGGTTAAGAAGTGGATGTTAGCTTTGCCCGAGGATTCCAAATATCGGAACAGTCTCGGGTGGATGCTGAAATGAAACAGCTTCAAATTTTTGTACAGTGCATCAATAAAGACAATTTTAAATATATCTCTGAGCTTCTTGGGAAAATGACCAAAAGTCACATTCAGGCAGTGGGGTATATAACGATGTTAATTGAATCGGTGAGTGGAGAAACCACTTCAGTCACAAAAATGCGAAAAATCGTTTTCGATGAAAATAAGCTTAGAAAGGCAAGATGCGTGTTGAGGGCAAGAACGACGTTAGTCTGTTGAGTAGTTTCGTAGATACGGGGCTTCTTTTACGAACGATGGGCGACAATGATCAAGGGCCGACACACGACAATGAATAAATGGTCGAGAATGATCTATTTTATAACTATTATTGGCCACCTGACCTGTCCTAGGGGTGGTTTTCTAAAAAATAGTTATTCCAGCTTCAATGTTAGATTTTCATCTCCATAATTTTCTGCAAGCAAAAAAACTTTTTGTTTCTCCTAAATTCATGTTCTTGACTTTTGTATACCATAAATAGGGTTAGACAATAAATGGTGATTTGATTTGACTTGAATGATTACCTTTTTCCTAGTTTTCAGCTGACTAAAATCCAGTTGAGTGCAGAAACAGCATAAGTCCGAATCCAATTTTAAATTTTCCTGAGCCTAATGGATGTCGAAATGAGGTAATATTTGCATGACAGTAACATAAATGCATGTTATGACAGAGGAAAAAAAAAAAGTTTAAATATTTGGAAAATTTGGAGGAGTTATGAAGTTTTTTCTCTCTCCTGAAAAATTTCCTTTTTGTGACTGAAGTGGTATCTGTACTCACCGATTCAATTGCTTACAGTATTTTAAATTATTAAAACTGCGTTGTGATGGTTAAAAATCCAGGTTCGATGCACTTAGTTGCAGTAAGAAAAGACATTGAATGCTTAAAACTATTTATTTAAAAGATACTATTGAAACATAAACTTATTACAGCGGATGGTGGTGGCTCAGCGAATTAAAAAACGTCCTATATGGACAGTGAAATTAAGATGGAATGAATTTAAAAATTACGCCAGCAGAGAATTACACATTGGCGAGAACAACAACTTGGCTGGAATAATGCCAGTTCCAGAGCAACCCTAAAACTTAATCCAATAAAATTAAAATGACGAAATCGCGAGCAAACAATTTTAAAGATGTCGCAGGGCAACAAAAATAAAAACGCCAACACCAAGCCAAAGAAGGGGGTAAACAAAAAAGGCCGTTGATTTTGCAAACGGACGCAATGTAATCTATTTTTAGCACAACTACGCCACCATGTCTGAAGAGACAAATAAACAATTAAGAATAATGCATACTGAAAAAGCGAATATACGGAGGAATTGGATAATAAGGAGTTCATTGTGAAGTTCAGTTCCCCCTTTCAACTCATGATTAATTTCCTCATCGTTGCAAGTCCCGCGGTGGTCTCTGAATATTATTCCGAAGTGCCGAAAGGTGCATTTGTGCAGCGTTGGTCTAATGCCAATCAAGCTTGTCAATTTAGCCACTTTGCGTCTAAATCTGGCCATTTAAATAACCAGATTTACCACAACATTATGAAAAAAATTTACAAGTGGCTTTTCTAGAAAGACATTTCCTGTATTTAGCCATTTTCATTGATTTGAAATACTCTACAATATGCATAATAGACAATACAATATACAGTCTACAATATGCAGTCTACAACTCTCTCATTTCACTTTTGATGAGGTTCAGAGAGTCAATTATTTATTTTTACCAGTTTGTGTATAGAACTTGAAAAAAAATTATTGGAGACTTTGACAAAATTAGTTCATTCTTTGAGAACCTTACCGCTAAAAGTAACATCCTAAAAAAATCACTGATGGTCCTTTTACTCCTTCTTCATGCCTTAGTGACTTAGTAGAAAATGAGCTTGAAATTTCATTGACACATGTTAAGAAAAATCCTTCAGGTTATAACAGTTTTACAGAGCCTTATTATCGCATGGGCAAATCGGGACTTTGCCCAGGACCCCCGGTTCAAAAGAGCTCCCAGTATCAAATGTTGTTCTAAAATATTCTTTTTTATATCAAAATTTTATGAAAAATTAAACAAATTTCATAGATGGGGGCCCCCAAATTCATCAATGCCCGGGGCCCCTTCTGGTCATAATCAGGCTCTGCAGTTTTAGTAAAAATTTCATAACAGATGTCAGAATTGACAACTCAAGGCCGTACCCGGGGGGGGGGAGGGACAAGGGGTCCGGTTCCCCCCCCGAAATTTTGTTAACAAAACAATAATAATGAAGCCTTCTTGTGTAAAATTGAGCCTTTTTCACCATTTGGTTCCCCTCCCCCCAAATGTTTTTCTGGGTACGGCCCTAAGACAACCTGAAAGTATGAAAGTCATTGAAAACATGTTTCTCTTCTAAGAGCAGAAGCGGATTCAGGGGAGGGGCTAGGGGGCTTCAGCCCCCCCAAAAAAGAGATTGCTAAAGGGTAACATTCTGCTTCATTATGCACTTTGAATATGTAAAGTGATCTTTTTTAATCACTTAGCCTCTCCCAAAAGTTTTTACATTGGTTTAGACTAAAATTTTGCTTTATTGTACATTTTGTTTGGGTGTAAAAAGCTTTTTTCAAAATTTAGCCCCTCCCAAAACAGAATTTCTGGATCCGCCACTGTGTGAATGAGATTAGATTTGAAGAATTTTGAAGCTAAAATTGATGAAACTGAAAATGGCGGGACATAAATTACATTAAAATGGATAAATAAGTCTTCAACTGAAGAATTTGGGCAAGAGGTCAATCAATGCAGAGATGATAGAGGTCAAATTCCATTTTCAGAATTAGTCTCATTGACTTTCTCTAAAACTACTTCTAGAAAGCAGAAGTAAAATGGGTATTCAGCCAAGTGAATACCTTCAAAAATTTTAACTCTCCCCTCCCCTTCTTATCTTTACTTCAGTTCAAAATTTTCTCAGTATACTTTCCCAAACAATCGAAAAGTCCCTGGCTCCATTTTAGCAAATTGAGAATCCCCCGCCCTCCCCCCCCCCTCATTATGCGAAAAATGCAACCCTATTTTAAACACAGCATTGTTATTTTTTTGACCCCAGCACCCAAATAATCGACATTATCAATAAAGGTTACTGAATCGTAATCGAACTTACGTGCGAAGGGCTACCACAATTGCAGCCTTTCAAAAATCGTGTCTCACGCTAAGGGATTTCGGTCGCCGCTACGTCGATTTAGAGAACGAAAACTAAAAAGAGAATGAAACAAAATATGTATTGTGGCTTCTAGTTTTCCTCTTTATTCAGTACGTTTTATTTTATTTTATTTTTTATTAATGAAGCGGTTGCATACGCGTGTACGCGACTGATGATTTGATAAGTACATGCGAAGAAAGAGAGAGACTTATGAAAAATGCGTGAAAAATAATTTAACCCTCTTAACCCTTTGAGTCGCAAGCCTTTCCCAATGCTGGAAAAAGGGCAGCCGTTGCCATCGCTCGACTTAACGACCAGCAAAATGGCGGCCTAGGAAGATGTCGGACGATCGAAACGTTCATCGCGTGACAGCTGGCTGTGCAGCACGGCCATGCTGTCGTCAAAAAAGGGCCTCTAGATCTGTGGCACGCGATGAACGTTTCGATCGTCCGACATCTTCCTGGTCGTTAAGTCGAGCGATGGCAACGGCTACCCTTTTTTCAGCCTGGGGCAATTTATCCAGCTGTTTCTCGCCTTCTTCCATTTTTCGGCAGATGTCAGTGCTGTTAAAAATAATCGTGAACATTTTTTGACGGGAAATGACGTGCTCAAAAGTAAAAGATTCTCGTGGAGCTGTGTCACCCGCAACTATTTTTTATAGAAATCCAATCTATTTTTCATGACTGGCAACAGTCAAAACGTCAGAGTTGGGTGTTCCCAGAGCGGGAACACTGCTCGTTAAAGGGTTAAAAAGTGCGAGATGTGCTCTTTGAATGCACTGGGAGTTCCCACCATTATGTAGAATTTAATAGGCAACCATGCTGTGTCATGGATGCTGAAGAAAGGTATGGCATTCAATCGCAAGTCAAAAGCAGTACAATAGCTCTCTTTAATGCAGTCGTTAATTCTAAAGTGCCACTGAAATTTTTAACGCAAAATTACGACCTTCCGTAACGGTCCTCTGTGAAGAATCCCCCGCCCTCCTATTTTTTTCATTGTTGTTAAGTTATGTGGCTGTTTCAAAACATGCTTTGCCGTGATTTACTCAAAAACCAGACTACATGCAAACACCTGATGGGTATGAAAAAACGGTATATATTCAGGAATTTCAATCAGATGATTTAAATTTCGAAATTCGTACAATTTTAGAAGACATCAACCAAAGCACTGTAAAAAAAAAAACGGCATCATGTCTGTCATGCTTGGCGATTTTCGTCTGCATAAAATGCTTCAGGTTCTTTAATGTAAGCGATGCTCAGAAATGCCTTGGTCCTAAAAATAATTGAATAAGCTTGAATGGTCATATTGTCTCAAAATATATTCTGCTTGTGAAAATAAAAGCGGGAGTTAATTGTTTTAAAGTAAAAGAATATGGCTTTATCTCGACAAAATATATCTAATTTTAGTTTAGAGAAGGAATAAAATTAAGGGTTTGGCAAGTCTAATAATTTTGAACAGGTAGATTGTTGAAGCTGTAAAAAAATAAATAAATAAATCCAGCAAGCAATAAATAAATAAATCCAGCAAGCAATAAATAAATAAATAAACAAAAGAGGTAAGCAACGACCTTCAATCCTACCTTAATAAATCCAGAAGTAATTTCAACAGAAGCAACACCCTGATTTTTTTTTTAAAGTAACTAGGGGCCAAGGCCCCCAGACTCGCTACGCTCGCTTTTCGTATGAGGGATTCGGCCCCTAATCAGGCTTATTCGTAAAAAAGACATAATTTCAACAGACAAAACCCGAAGATTGGATCAGATAGAATGTTACTGAGCTAAGCTACATATTGCTTGGTTCTTGCATCTTCATTCGTACATAAAAATTTAAACTTCACACTACAGTAGACCCCCCTACCCCTCATAACACGGAAGATATTTTGTTATGGGAATCCGTGTTGTACGGGTCCTGAGCTATACTCCACCTGGAGTGCGGAATCCGCTTATAATCGCTGGAAAAATTATTTGCATTCCTCAGAAACACAATGATATTTAATGTTGCCATTCAAAAGTTATATTAATTAGGAGCTAAAGCGTAATAAAATCAGAACATATGTTTCAGCTGTATTTTTAATAATGTAAAACCTATTGGACACCTTGCGAATTTGCCAATCATGGCGATTTTTCATTATTGGGCGACTTCCGTATATGTAAAGTTAATAAAAGCTACGGAACAGACAGAATAGCTTGCCACCCATGGCGACTTTTCATTATTTGGCGATTGACACATGCTCACAACCTATATTTACTGTTCATTTAAGGTTACCGGAAAACCGTTATCCATATTTTCATTTACATAATCGTTTGCAGATTGGCGTACTTAACACCACGAATTATACCATCTCGTCGCGCTAGCAAATATCCAAAGTGTACTATAACTGCTATAATGGCATAGTTAACGCCGCCAAATATTTCTACTGGTAGCAAATAATCCAGCTGGACGAGAACCGGCTTTAAAATAATCTGCATTTTAATTATTTTTATTTTCAAGATATTAGTTATTCTGTTTTGGAAAAATGAATAATCGCTCATTCTAAACTCCTGTTGTCTAAGCGAACTTCCTATTTGAAAATTGTCAACTTTGTGTAACACATTTTGAGTTACTTATTTCATATAGTTTTTATTTTGGCGTAAAATGGGCGTCATTCTAACTCATGTTTGTAAATTTCACGCGATTCTAGATACTTGGAAACGCTTTGTGGCAAAGGAATGAATGATTTTATGCCAAATCTGGCAACTATTCGGTTTATTTTTTTCAGTTTTTTATTAATATCTTCTAAAATAATTCGAGTTTCGAAATTTAAATCAGCTTAGCAGGTTCCTCGGAATTTTTCGAATCTGTGGGCACCTTAGTCGAAACTCAAATCCCCACGGTTTAGGAGGAGATAAGCTGACAAGCTATGACAGCGGCTTTTGCTTTTTTTTAGAATAGAGAGAAACTTCTTTAGGCGCAACTAGAGAGTAACTCAGATATTTTTTCTGACGGAAGTAACGCTCACGTGGTTTGGGAAAAGCGGAAGCTGCCTGCGATCGAACCCAACCAGCAGGCGAAAGCTTCGGTTTAAGAACACGGTGATAGAAAAACATGAAGAAATGGAACCTGCAATCGAGCCAAACTAGCAGACGAAAACTCCATTTCAAGAGTACGGAAACAGAATAATACTTCTAACAAAACCAGCAGAGGAAAACAAAGGTTTAAGAACACTGCCATAGAAAAACGCAATAATACAACCTATGTGCATTCGATACCAACCAACAGAAGAAGACACCAGTTTAGGAACATAGTTAAAGAAAAATACCCTAACATAGACATTCTCTCGATTCAAATCCTACGGAAAAACGTTTTAAGAAAACAGTGAAAGAATAATAGTCCAACACGGACACTTCCTGGATGTTAACCTAAGTTGACCATATTTCTAAACAGTATTTTGGGGACAAATCAAGCACTGTCCTGGAATCCAAGGAAAACTTGGGGACACTAGAATATATCTTTGGGGACTTATTCGAGGACACAACATATTACAACGATAATAGCTCTTTATATCAATTGTGTATTCTTATTTCTAATAAATTAATGGAAGTATTTATAAATATTTATTTAAACCAGAAACATGAAATTAAACCCATGTTGACATGTTGCAATTTATTCATAATTTAATACTTGGCACAGTATTTGTATTTTTCAGAAGACATTGCTTTTTACATTGGCTCGTTTTGTGATCATTTTTCATGAAAACTTTTACACCCTCTAAAAAAAGTATTCGAGTGCAAGAAAAATTTCGTACTTCAATTTCATATTTAAAGCATGGTTGTTCCTGAAAAGTGATTAATCATTAACAAAACTGAAATGGGAAATTTGACTCATAGTCGAATACTTTATTGAATGTCTGTACAGGCTACACATACAATGACAACAGAAGTTTTCAGAGATCGAATTTCATTGTTTCTCTGAGTAGAAGACGCTTTTAGTTGTTTTATTTTTCTTATTTCTTCAATTTTTTCTGAAATAAATAAACTAAACGGAAGCTTTCAGGGGAAAAAAGTACAAATCTTTAAATTTGGGGACTTTTCGTATCCCCAAGAAGTCAAGGTATTTTTAGGGACAAAGTAAAAAAAAAATCTATATTTGGGGACTGTCCTCGAATTTCGAAAAAGTATGGTCTCCTTTATGCAACCCCGACATCCAGATGGAACAACGGTTTAAGAACACGGGTATGTAACACCACAAAGAAACAAACACTGGCTGCAAACGGTTTAAGAACAGAATAAAAGAATAACAAATGGACACTCCGTGGATTCTAACCCAACCTCAAGACGGAGGCAGTTTAACACGGGGATGGAACACCACAAAGAAACGGACCCTGGCTGCAATCAATCCTAAACAATTAACAGAACCTGCAGTTTAAAAACACGGATGTTGAATAATAATATGAAACCTATCAACAGACGAAATCAACGCTTAAGAACACTGTGATAGAAGAACACACAAAGAAAATGTACACTACCTGCATTCGAACCCAAGAAACAGAGGAAATTATCAGTTAAAGAACACAGTTAAAGTATAATACTAGACTATGGACATTCCCCCCATTCAAACCCAACCTCCAGACGGAAAAATGGCATAAGAAAACAATTAAAGAATAATACTACAACATGGACACTTCCTGGATTCTAACCCAATTTTCAGACGGAACAACGGTTTAAGAACACAGGTATGGAACACCCCAAAGAAATAAACCCCGGCTGCAAACGATTTAAGAACACAGTTAAAGGATAATACATGGACACTCCCTGGATTCTAACACAACCTCCAGACGGAACAACGGTTTAAGAACACGGGGATGAACACCACAAAGAAAATGAATCTGGCTGTAACTGAATCCAACGTCAGAGAAGCTTTACTTCAATCGCGCGTAAAGATTACACGTACACACTTTTTACTTCCTTGTACGTAGTATAAGGAAGTAATGTGATCCCGAAAAATTTTGGGGGCCAAATTTCGACATAAAAACCGATTTTGACTACCTCTAAATTGAATTAAAAAAAATTTTTCGATGCATCTCATCGTAGGCTAGCATGCACGATCATATTAACGCGTCTGCAACTCATTTTGACCAGTGGCGAGTCTACTGTGGCCAGTTTTTCCATGCCGTCTGTACGTACGTACGTACGTACGTATGTATGTAACTCGCATATCTCAAAAACTATTGGTCGTAGAATGTTGAGATTTGATATTTAGGATTGTTCTATGATCTAGTTGTGCACCTCCCCTTTTGGTGGCAATCGAATGGATAGTTTATGTACAGGACCGCCCAAAAGATTCGAAATACATTACGCTCTATGGGCCGAAATTCATTAAACTCGCCTAACTCAAAAGCTATTAGGCGTAGAATGTCGAAACTTCATATTTTGGATAGTTGTAACATCTAGTTGTGCACCTCCCCTTTTGGTTCCATTCGACTAGATAGTTTATCTACAGGACTGCCCAAAACATTCGAAATACATTACACTCAATGGGCCGAAATTCATTAAACTCGCATATCTCAAAAACTGTTAGGCGTTCAATGTTGAAACTTTATATTTAGGATTGTTGTAACATCTAGTTGTGCACCTCCCCTTTCGGTTCCATTCGACTGAATAGTTTATCTACAGGACCGCCCAAAAGATTCGAAATACATTACGCTCTATGGGCCGAAATTCATCAAAGCGTTTTTTAGAGGTATTGGGCTATTTCAAACGACTCAGACGTGATATATGCTGTAAAGAGTTAGAAAATGAATTTCTCCATTAATAAAAGTGTCTTTTTCATTTATAGTTCTGCTACAGGAACACTCAAAAGATTTCCAATACATTACGGTCAATAGCAATTTTAGGGGCATTCATCCATTTCAAGCACAATACCGTCCTACCACATAAGTTAGGTAATGGTCCGACCACGGTCACGTGCCTCCCTCAAGAACTATGCCAAAAGTCGCCAAGCTTGGCGACTTTTGGCGTATGTGTGTGCATATTTAACTCTCAAATCTCAAAAACTATTATGAAATTTCATATATAAGAATGTTGTAACATCTAGTTGTGCATCCCGATTTTTGGTTCCAATCTACTGGAGAGTTTATTTACAGGACCACCGAAAAGAATTTCAGTACCTTAATGTCTATGGACATCTTCATTATAATGCAACTGTAGACAGTCATTGTTTGGTACATGCCCAAAATCTCGCCGTCTGTCCTCGACTTTGGCGAGTTTTGGCGAAATATCGCCAAATTTGGCGATAGTCAGTCATTTGGTCCATGCCCAAAGTATCGCCATTTGTCATCGTTCTTGGCGAGTTTTGGCGAAATATCGCCAAATTTGGCGATAATCTGTCATTGTTTGGTTCATGCTTAAAATCTCGCCAAATGTCGTCGACATTGACGAGTTTCGCCGAAATATCGCCAAATTTGGCGCCAAAAATTATTTCCTATTTTGTATAACTCTAAAACTTTAACCCGTAGATTTTTTAACTTTATATTTAGAACTATTGTAATACCTAACTGTTTTCAATATCTTTTTTGACAGCAATCGACTGAGAATTTATTTACATGGTGAGCCAAATGACTTTGAATACATTGAGGTGTATAGATGCATTCAATTCATTGAAAGTCTGTGGTCAATGACTACTTTGGCTATCCCCAAAATCTCGCTGACTATCTCAAGTTTGTCGGCTTTTGGTGAAATATCGCCAAATAAAGTGTCAGAAGGAAATCTTTCGAATTGAACTCAGCTTGGCGATATCGAAATATTTGGCTAGAAATCGCTAAACCTTACTATTATTGATATTTTATCTCTTTCAAACAAATAAATTTAGAGGAAGTCCGTCGAAAATATTTTTGACCTAATGGACGTGCAAGGAAGTCATGTGTTGGACACATCAGATTTTTTTTTAAGCACTAGGGTGCTGTTTTGTGGATATGAACTGTCACGGTGACGATAATTTCAATGTGTTTCTAATTTTTGATAATGGATCGCTAAATTGGGTGCCAAAATGCGACAATTTATTATAAATATATAGCGAGTATAGTTAGCAAATGCCTGGAGAATATTGTAAAATAGTTTTAGTAAGAGATTTTAATTACGACGAAGGGTTTTATAGAACAGAGAAGACAAATACGGTACACTTATAGATTATGATACACTTTCCAAATGGTATTTATTAAGGTGAAGCATAGTTTGACTATGCCTGGCGAAAATAGTTAAATAGTTTTGGTAGGCGATTTTAATATAGATTTCTATTCCGAAGAAGTGTTTTATGGAACAAGGAAGAAAACAACGGTACACTCATGGATTATGATGCCCATTCCAAATTGTATTTAAAATGTCTACGCGATATAGTTGGAATATGCCCATCTGTAGTTCGAATATGTCTGGCGAAGATTGTAAAATAGTTTCAGTAGGCGATTTTAAGATAGATTTCGATTCCAAAGATGTATTTTATGGTACAAGAAATAGTTGATCCTTATTTTAACGCCCCCATTCTCGCCAACCTAAAAAATCCCGCACTTTGCCGAGCTTTGTAGTCATGGGTCTCTAGGACTTATGCACAAGTTTCAACGCTCCCAAAAGAACTCGATGAAAACTAAAGTAGACAAGTTAGTGATAAACGCACCCGTTAAGGAATTTGAAGGCACTTAATTATTAAAACTACATTAATTGGCAATCCAAAATAAATAAAAATGTAACGGAATGCTGTACTTACATGTTGTTCCAAATGGCCATTTTAATTCTAAATTAAGATTGCCACATAAATACAAAAAATCGCCATGGTAACTGCATATGTTTAATGTTCGCCGCCTTGATGAGAGTCGGGGCGTTAAAATTATGAATCCACCCCAGAAAGACAAACACGGCACACACATGCCCATTCGAAACAATATTTAAAACGGTAAAGTATAGTTGTTATATACTTGGCGAAGATTGAAAATACTTTTAGTAGGCGATTTTAAGATAGATTTCGATTCCAAAGATGGGTTTTATGAAACAAGGAAGAAAAGTACGGCCCACTCATGAATCATGATACACTTTCCAACTGAATGGAATAAGGAAGAAAAATAGGTACGACGCATAAATTATGATACGCTTTTAATATATAGAACTTTAAGAGCATATTGTTTCGGAATTACTCTGCTCCTCCTGGGGTTCGTCGTTCTAAAGTCCAGTTGGTGTAAAAAGTTCAAGTAAAAAGTCACTTGTCAGGATGGAGCACAAACTTTATTGCTTCTAGAACTTCGTAGAACAATCAGCTGTACACAATTCACAATCTAGCAGTAATGTGCTTTTAACAGTTCGCTTAGATCAGAAGCTCTCACAAATGCTGTATTTCTCACACAGAATAAGTCACTTTCACAGGCAAAAATTCAGTGAAAATATTCAAGAGATATCGTACACAATCCCTTAAGACACAGCAATGAAGAATTTACACAGAGCACTTTAAAAACAGCTTCGTAAAGCAAGCTAAAACACCGCTTCTATAGCACTGTCAATTCACAAAGCAAGCGTACACTCACTGACAGCTCTTCACACATTGAGCGTTCAACTCGAGAAATATTGGTCCTAGGGCCTCGATCTCTTCACTTTTGGGGACTTTATTTTTGGCGTCAAAAATAAGTCCCCAAAAGTGAAGAGATCGAGGCCCTAGGACCAATATTTCTCGAGTTTTCTAGAAACCCTATAGAAAAACATACGGGAAAGCGAAACCTCCGTATCTCCGATTCTAATTGGCCGATTTTGATGCAACAAAAAGCAAAATTTATCTATTTGAAGCGTAGAATACGAATATTAAACCGTTTTAAGCCGCAGAGCAGCGGGTTACCCCGAAAATTCGTAACAATATTTAAAATCTGAAAGTGTTTCATATTTTCTTCCCTTTTTTTAAGAGGGGGTAATTTTTATAAAAGCAGACTGGAATGAAGAGTTAATCTTATTTTAGTATCCAGTGGAGGCAATTTTACAATATTTACGTCCCAAAAAAGATTTTCCACCCTCAGGAATCTAAAATTCAATCCATAAGGTATTTATTTCAACAACGCAAAACAGTAGCTCTTATGTCTATCTGTGATGTTTTCGTGGATTGTGGGGCTTCGGCACCTCTGATTTTATAGTATTTTGTAGTAAAACAACAAATCCAGATTAGATCGACAGCGGCAGTACCTGTACCAAGTGTGTTCATTTCTACCACTGGCTCCCGAACCTCATTTTTTACCTCATTCAGGAGCCGATAGAGGGCAGCACTATCGATCGTTAGGCGGTCTTTGGTGGGTCCCCTCCAGGAACTCACCTTTCGGCTGCGAGTCCGACGCCTCTCCCATCCCAACTGTGGCTCTTGCAAAAATGAACACATTTTCACTGCACCGAAAAGGGCACAGAGTGGTAAATGTGCTGTGGATCTTTTTAATATTTGACTACTATACGTGTTGGGGTCAGGTCTGGTTTTGTCATGTGTGCACTGCACGTCGTCGCCAGAATCAAGGGGAGCGGCCGAAATCTGCCCACTGCTTTTATTCTATCCACTACGTAATACTTTTCTACCGGACACATGAAATTATGGATGGTTTAGCAGCAGTTTGTCAGCACATTGGACGAAAATATAGATTGGCAGGGATGACCGCCGGCAGTGGCTTAATTTTTTGCCATACAAAATCTATATTCTTAACTCCCTTATCACACACGCCCATACATATATATCAGTTGAAGTAGTGGTAACCCCTCGCCCCCATGAAAAATTTCTGGCTACGCCAGAAATACCTAAGGGTAATAAATACCTAATACCTAAGGGATAATACTCATAAGCGTAAAGTTTTCAAAATTATTGGGGGGGGCGGGCCCCACAACCACATATATTCACGTCAGTGGCGTAGCCAAGGGGATGTTAGGGGGGTCAACCCCCCCATGAGGAATTTTTTTCCATACAAAATGTATATTCTTCACTCCCTTATCATACACTCGTATACATATATGTGAGTTGCAGAAGTCGTAACTCCCCCATGAAAAATTTCTGGCTACGCCACTGATTCACGTACATATAACTTAGTAATAGCTGCCAACTACCATGGAATATATATAACCACTTTTTCTACATGATTTTTCGGCTTAAAATATAGCAAAATTTTTGTGCTGCGCGCGCGAGCTGGTTGCTATTTAAAAAAAAATAATTAAAAAATATACTGTTTACAAAAAATGGTTAATTATATTCCGTAGTAGTTGGCAGCTATGACTTACTATATATAAGTGTCAATTATTGGAGGCGCTCGAGCTCTATGGGTCTATAAAATTCTACACCTATGTAAGGTAAGTATCCATGTTAGTATCTTACTACCATGTTATAAGTTAAAAATAGAAGCAGTGTAAAAAATCCAAAGGAGGAAAAAAAAAACATTTTCGATGAGATAGTGCATTTTAGACACATCTGAACTTTTCTTTATTTCATACTTTACATTGCATAATCTGATTTTAATTAACCAGAGCCTGGTGAGGGCAGCTTATAGTAACATTGTGTGTTACGTGGCGTCACAATGAATACTAAATCATGATTGAAATCAAAAGAAGAAAATTTTTAAAAGTCCAAGTAAAGGTTTTTTTAAACGTTTGTAAATGGCGTGAAATACTTTTTTTTATGTTAGTATAAATTAATTTTCTGTATTGAGTGGTAAATTATTGGGTGGGCTCAGCCCCTATTCACAATTTATTGGGGGGGGGGGGGCTCGAGCCCCACGGGCCCATATAACTCTACGCCTATGATAATACTAAGTACCCTTTTTTCTTTCAATTTACACTGCCCACTTACCTCTAATAGATAAAGAATTAATTAAAGGGTGTTATCTTTTTGGAATACCCTGATATAAATACATAAAAATACTGTAAAAAAAAAGAAAAAGCCCGTTGGGAGAGCCATTATCAAGCAGCAGTATGTCTTTCACTTATCGCACAAAGAAGAAAAACAAATGCAGTTCATTCACGGATTAGGATGGTCCTATTTCGAATTCCTGTGGTTCAAAAAGAAAAAGGAAATCGATTTAATGACGGCTCGTGTCGCAAAAAAAAAAAAATAAATAAATAAATCGCATTTCAGGGCGATCGTACCTAAAGGTAACATAATTTTGTTTCAGAAAATTTCACACATTGTAATATAACCCTTAACTGCATGATTTTTAACCCTTAATTTGTGCCCGGATTATTTTTGCGACTATCTTCGGTTTTTGTTAATGCCAGCAAATAATAGGTAAATTTCTGATGTCAGCTTCTCTAACGAGGGATGATTTCTTTTAAAATCATTACGCATAAAAATTGAAAATTCAACATCTTAATGGGCCATGTTAAAATATTTTGGGGAGTGGAGTTTCAATACTCTTGAATGAAGGCTAGGAAAAATAAATAACGTTTTCGATTGATAGAGAAAATGCTGTCCCCCAAAAAGGGACACTAGGCATGAATGGGTTAAACGTTCGTTGTCGATCATGTGATATTCACGAGTGTAAAGTAAAGTTCCTATGTCAATTCTATGACATCCCCCCCCCATGTCATTAATCATTCGAAAAACAAGCACTTTGAAAGAAATATTTGATGTTTTTATTCCTCACAACATGAAGAATTTATTGTCAAAAACTATATTTTATATGCAAGTTCGGCGTTAGAAATTTGGCTCGTCCTCTAATCCGGCAGTGAAAGTGTTTCAAACATACGAAGTAAGCAGCATCCATCGCTATGCAATGAAAGGTTAAGGTACGTATAATAAGAATATTTAAAAAAAAAACCTGGAGTTTGCATACTATAACTAAAAAAGCACTTCGTAAATAATGCACACACACACCACAGTAGGATCGTTTCGGGTCGCACAAAAATTGGCTTAATTTCCTGCCCGTGAAGATTTTGGAACTTTTAACGTATAGGATTGCATGTCTTATCGTAACGGTCCTATCCAAAAACAAATTTCTTTTTCAACGTCGTTGTAAGTTTGAATATTAATTACTCAGTTAGAAAACTAACCAGGGGATGTAGGTTAGGTAGCGAATGGAAAAAGAATGCTTACCCGTCCCATGGCAGGCTTAAATGTTGATCTATCAAAAAATAATGCCATGTGTGCAGAAAAAATAGATAGTGAATTTTTAATTAAAAAATTACAACATTTAAACATGTAGACATCAAGACTTATATCCCAACATCACGATAAAAAGTACGAACTTAACAGAAAAAAAAAAGGAATAGATCACCAGAGAATTCTGGGATAGGGAGATCGAGATTTCGGATAGAGAGAATGGAGTGAATGACACTCTTGTGCTATTTAAAAAAAAAAAAAAAACAAAAAAAAAACACCCTCTTGTTTCATACCAAAAGGATGTAGCTCAATGGTTATTTCTTGTGTTATTCTAGAGATGAAGCTGCCTGTCTCGTTAGTTGTGTTAATTATCCTAACGTTTTTCAGTTTTCCCGCAAACTTGAATTAGTTAAAAGTTACCTCCTTTATTCGAGCAAACTTTTCAGTTGTTAAAAATCACAGCATGTAACTGAAACATTACGTCCCCTCCCTCCATTTTAATAAAAAAATATTAATGGAATTTTTATTAAAAAATAGTTTTGTCGAAAAGAAAAATTGCTTACCGTACACAGAGGCTCCCGAAAGATGTGATTGATAATTTTAGGAGTTTGCAGAAAAGCACTGTAACTAGAATTGAATTAATACCGAGAAAATACAAATTCATTCGAACATCTCCATTCGATTGCGGTTACATGGCGATAGATATTTCTTTAAATGAAAATTCTAACACACATTACGTAATAAAAAAATATTGAAAAAGTTTATTAAAATTATCGTCTGCTTTCCCCTTCCCCCAACTGTGACGACGTTTAACCGTTAATTGCCATTCACCTTTCCTTGTTTACTTCGTAAAATATTAATTTCTGTCTAAAACAGTGTTCATACGTATCTGAAAAGCAAAAACAATCAAGGATTTTTTTAAGGACTATTCAAGAAGAAGTTTAGTATGTTTCAAGGACTTCAGATTAGAAGTACTTACGAAAGTTAAATGTACAGTATTACTTCGGTTTCTGTTTAAACAATTCTTTAATTATTCATATTAATTACACAACAAACGATAGTAAAACAATATATTAATTATTTTTCTTGTAAAAATTGTCTACCTTATGCAAATGATATGCAATAGTCAGAAAATTAAGTATGAGTTATGATTATTTGTTAACGGAAGATTACGTTCTTGTTGTTGTTGTTATTGTGAACACGTATATCGGATTTGTGTGATTGGCTCGAAGGCCGCTTATAAATCCTTGTCAGTGGGACAACACAAGGGGGGGTGCCCTCCGTGAGGGACTTTCTAAGGGGTCCTAACTCGTATTTACGCTAAGTTTCGGAGAAAACCACGGAAAACTCACGGTTAGGTCGACGGATGCGCGATGGAACCCGAACCCGGCAGAGCCTAATTATGACCAACAGGGTTCCCCGGTCATTGATGAATTTGGGGGCACCCATCTATCAAATTTGTTTGATTTTTCATAAAATTTTGATATAAAAAAAGAATATTTCGGAACAACATTTGATATTGGGTCGCCTTTCGAGCCGGGGCCCTGGGCAAAGTCCCGGTTTGCCCATGCGATAATAAGGTTCTGGAACCTGGTACCTTCACACTTCGCTCGTCTACCATTTCCAGTGACATAACCACTGTGCCATGGTGAGGCAGAATACGCTCTTCCTTAAGAGTTGTAGGTATAAGGTGACCATACGTCTTCGAAATTCGAGGACTGTCCCCAAATATAGATCTTTTTTTTCATCTTGTCCCCAAAAATACTTTGACTTCTTTGGGAAGCGAAAAGTCCCCAAATTTTTAAGATTTGTACTTTTCCCGCCCTGGAAGTTTTCGTTTAATTTATTTCTTCCAGAAATAGAAGGAAAAAAAAATAATAAAACAACTAAAAGCGCCTTCTACTCAGAGAAACAATGAAATTCGATCTCTGATTACGTTTGTTGTCATTGTGTGTGTAGCGTGTACAGACATTCAATAAAGTATTCGAGCCAAATTTTCCATTTCAGTTTTGTTTATGATTAATCACTTTCCATGAAGAACCATGCTTTAAATATGAAATTGACGTACGATATTTTTCTTGCACTCGAATATTTTTTTAGAGGGTGTAAAAAGTTTCATGAAACATTATCACAAAATGAGCCATTGCAAAAAGCAATGTCTACTGAAAAATACAAATACTATGCCAAGAGTTAAATTTTCAATAAATTGTAATATTTCAACATGATGCTCCTTTCATATTTCTCGTTTGAATAAATTTTTACAAGTGAATGAAATACTTCCATTAATTTATTAGAAACTAGCCGCCTCCGGCGACCAGATGCTTCGCCATCTTAATAAATCTTGTTCGGAGAGAATCCTGTTCCTCACCGGCTTCCTTGGCACTGAAATCTCTCAGATTCTGAATGGAATTTAAAATTAAGATGGTTACAAACAGGAGCGGCCCTACCATAAGTGTCGCCCCCCTGCTAATATAAAAAAGACGCCCCCTTTTATGCTCTACTTAGTTTTTGAGTTCGAAAGGACGCCCCTTCGAAGCCGGCCCCCAGATGCGATGCTTACTGTGTCGGACCGCCCCTGGTTACAAAAATAAAATGGTTAAATGCTAAAAACCTACAAAAAGGAGCAAATTATTTTCGTCCTGCATTAATTCTGAAGAGCTTCTGGATATATTGGCTTTTATCAAAAAACTGAAAGGGAAAAAAAAGTAAGAAAATCTGAAACACTTTCAGATTTTAAATACGCACTAAAATGCTATATATTAAAAATCTGATGTGTACAACACATGACTTCCTTGCACGTCTGTTAAATAAAATATATTTTCGACGCACTTCATCTAAACTTATTTGTTTGAAAGAGATAAAATATCAGTAATAGTATGGTTTAGCGATTTCTAGCCAAATATTTCGAAATCGCCAAGCTGAGTTCAGTTTGAAAGATTTTTTTCTGACACTTTATTTGGCGATATTTCACCAAAAGCCGAAAAGCTTGAGATAGTTTGCGAGATTTTGGAGATAGCCAAAGTAGTCTCGACCACAGACTTTCAATGAATTGAATGCATCCATACACCTCAATGTATTTAAAGCCATTTGGCTCACCCTGTAAATAAAATAATAGTCGATTGCTGTCAAAAAAGATATTGAAAACAGTTAGATATTACAATATTCTAAATACAAAAGTATGGTCATAAACAAATCATGAGAACAGAAATGCTAGGCTTTACCAATGCAAAAGTAAAGTAAAAAAGAAAAATAAATGAAAACGGAAGATTGCTTTTAAATATGGTAGGTGCAGAAATAAAACTTTACAGGCGAAGGGAAAAGAATTCCAAATCGAAAGTGCAAAGTATAAATTTTGAACACAGATTAAATTTAGATATAATTAACAATTAAGTAATTGATAATTAAAAAATAAGATATGTGATTATCTGCATCACATATATAAACAGTGACAGATTGTCGCCGAATTTGGCGATATTTCGCCAAAACTTGCCAAGAACGATGACAAATGCCGATACTTTGGGCATGGACCAAATGACTAACTATCGCCAAATTTGGCGATATTTCGGCAAAACTCGCCAAGGTCGACGACAGACGGCGAGATTTTGGGCATGGACCAAACAATGACTGTCTACAGTTCTATTATGTTGAAGATGTCCATAGACATTAAAGCACTGAAATTCTTTTCGGTGGTCCTGTAAATAAACTCTCCAGTAGATTGGAACCAAAAATCGAAATGCACAACTACATGTTACAACAATCTTATATATCAAATTTCATAATAGTTTTCGAGATTTGAGAGTTAAATACACACACACGTACACCAAAAGTCGCCAAGCTTGGCGACTTTTGGCGTAGTTCTTGAGGGAGGCACGTGACCGTGGTCGGACCATTACCTAACTTATGTGGTAGAACGGTATTGTGCTTGAAATGGATGAATGCCCCTAAAATTGCCATTCACCGTAATGTATTCGAAATCTTTTGAGTGTTCCTGTAGTAGAACTATAAATGATAAAGACATTTTTTTAATGGAGAAATTCATTTTGTAACTCTTAGCAGCATATATCATATCTGGTCGTTTGAAATAGCCCAATACCACTAAAATACGCTGTAATGAATTTCGGCCCATAGAGCTAATGTATTTAGAATCTTTTGAGCCGCCCTGTAGATAAAATATGCAGACGAATCGAACCGAAAGGGGAGCAGCACAAGTAGATGTTACAACAATCCTAAATATAAAATTTCAACATTCTAGGCCTAATAGTTTTTGAGATATGCCAGTTTAATGAATTTCGTATCATAGAGCGTAATGTATTTCGAATCTTTTGGGAGGTCCTGTAGATAAACTAGCCAGTCGAATGGAACCAAAAGGGTAGGTGCACAACTAGATGTTACAACCATCAAAAATATGAAGTTTCGACATTCTACGCTTAATAGTTTTTGGGATATGCGAGTTTAATGAATTTCGGCCCATAGAGTGTAATGTATTTCGAATCTTTTGGACGGTGCATAAACTATCCATCCGATTGCGACCAAAAGGGGAGGTGCACAACTAGATCATAGAACAATCCTAAATATCAAATCTCAACAACCAATAGTTTTTGAGATATGCGAGTTACATACATACGTATGTACGTACAGACGGCGTGGAAAAAACTGGCCCCAATGGACTCGCCGCTGGTCAAAATGAGTTGCAGACGCGTTTATAGGATCGTGCATGCTAGCTTACGATGAGATGCATCGAAAAAATTCTTAAAATTGAATTTAGAGGTAGTCAGAATCGGTTTTTTCGTCGAAATTTGGCCCCCAAAATTTTTCGGGATCACATTACTTCCTTATACTACTGTTACGAATTTTCGGGGCAACCCGCTGCTCTGGGGCTTAAAATGGTTTAAAATGCGTATTCTACGTTTCAAATAGATAAATTTTGCTTTTTGTTGCATCAAAATCGGCCAATTAGAACCGGAGATACGGAGGTTTCAGTTTTCCTATTCTTTTTCTATGGTTTTCTAGAAATCTCGAGAAATATTGGTCCTAGGGCTTAGATCTCTTCACTTTTAGGGCCACTTCGCCAAATTTGGCAATATTTCGCCAAAAGTCGCAAAGTTTGGCGACATTTTGGTCATTTGGTCATTTTGGTCATTTTGGTCATTTCCCTTTGGGGCATGTAAAGCTGCTTTTGCTGCATTAAAAACCCATAATACCTGACATTTCTCTTCTATGACGTAATCAAAATTCCCGCTTTATGTAGAATTTTCAAGAAATAGGTATTGGGGCAGAGTGCGAGTGGTAGAGCAATTAATTATATGGCATTCACACATTTAGAACATTTATTAACGAAACATAACATAGCACAACATATAACATCGACGAAAAACATTGGAATAAGTAAAACACAATAAGGGGTAACTAGGGGCAACGGAACAGCATGTTGCCATACTATAAAAAGGTTAACAATGGGAAAAATTATTATTTGTGACATCACAGTCACTATTTGACTTTAATAATTATCCCCAATACCCCCACTTTATAAAAGTCCAAATAGTTCAGAAATGCCAGACAAACGTTCGGCTGACGTGGCTTTGGTTAAACAATCAGCTAAATTATTTTCTGACTCTACATAGTTGACTGTCATCAAGCCTTCTTCAATTTTCTCTCTCACAAAATGATGCCTGATGTCAACATGTTTAACACGTCGAGAGTTGATTGGATTTTTGCTAATGCATATGGCACCTCTGTTATCACAGTATAATTTGACTGTTTCATTTTGTAGATTTTCCAGTTCTTCTTGTAATTGCTTAAGCCATAACAGCTCTTGTGTGGCTGAACTTATAGCCATATACTCAGCTTCTGTTGTGGACAATGCGACTGTTGTTTGTCGCTTTGAGTTCCAACTGATGGCTCCGCCTGCATTTATAAAAACACATCCAGTTGTTGAACGACGGTCATCTTTGTTGTTAGCCCAATCGGTATCACAGTAACCACATAAACTATCTCCATTTTTGTAAAAATGCAACTTTTTTGTTAATGTGCCTTTTAAATATCTAAATATTCTTTTAACTGCAATCCAATGTGCCTTTCCTGGATTGTTACAAAACTTGCTTAACAAACCAACTGAGTGAGCAATATCTGTTCGAGTAACTTGTGCAATATAAAGTAAAGAACCAATTGCCTCACGATATGGGACGTTTTCCATTAATTTTCTTTCTTCTTCTGATGTTGGACACATATCTTTAGATAAATTATTTTGAAGAGTTAAAGGAGTTGATGTACCTTTACAATCTTCTAAGCCAAAACGTTTTAGTATGTCTTTAATAAATTTAATTTGATCAATAGCTATAGAATCTTTTTGTTGAACAATATTTAGGCCAAGAATGTAATGAGCTTCACCAAGATTTTTTACGGGAAATTGTTTGTTTAGCTTTTGAAATAGTTTATCTTTACGTTTCTGATCGTTTTTAATAATTAGTAAATCATCAACATATACAGCAACTATGAAATATTCCTTACCTTTGATATTGAAGAAGATGCAAGGATCTACTTTAGATCTTTGTAAATCCATTTTGAGTAGGCAATCACTTAACTTTTTATACCAAACTCTGCTGGCTTGCTTCAAACCATAAATTGATTTATTTAAGCGGCAATAACGATTTGGAAAGTGTTCCGTTTCAGGTAGTTCCATATAAATTTCTTCATCAAGCTCAGGATGGAGAAATGCTGTTTCAACATCCATTTGAAATAGCTTCAGATCATGTTTCACTGCAAGAGATAAAAGGTAACGAATGGAACTTTGGCGAATTGTAGGTGAAAACGTTTCTTCATAATCAATCCCATATTTTTGAGAGCATCCTTTAGCAACTAGGCGAGCTTTATATCTTTCTACTTCTCCATTTGCTTTGTATTTAGTCTTGAAAATCCATCGACTTCTGATCGGTTTCTTATCAGATGGTAGGTCACAGCCCTAGTAGCAATAACTCATCGGTCGATGAGAGGCGGGTGAGTTAAATCCGAGGAGAAGGAGCAATGGCCGATCACGGCTCTTCATCCAAAAAAGGGGAAATTTCATCGGCAACTGGTACAAAATGTCCGCTCGGGGGACCATAAAGCCGATCATCGTTTCCCGACGACACCGATGAAATAACGAAAAGAAACCGATAAACTGTTTAAAATATATTTTTTAATAAAAAATAAACGACTGGCAGCAAAATTTTCAAAAAATGTCCGTTCTGTTTATTATATTTTCGTTTTTTGTATGCTAAATTTCCGTTTTTCTAAAAAAAAAAAAAAAAAAAATTCTTCCTTCCCCGGGCTCGAACACTGAGTGTACTGATTACGAGATAAGCGCGCTACCCCTAGACCATCGAATCTTGTCATGTGCAAGGCAAATTGTGAAGTAGCAGTTATTTTAGTCTCAGATTGGGACTTGGGGTGAAATTTTGACAAAGTGTTGTTCAGCTATTGTTAATAATAGTCAAATTGTTCTATTGGTAAGAAATTAATTTCACTTTTTACCAATGTATGTAAGTAGCAACAACATTCATAATTAATAATTAAAAAACAATATTGCCAATTGTATAGGAATTTTAGTGTGATTTTAACTTTCATATTTCTTGGATAACTTTTAAAAATTAACTGATTTCGCTTCTTGCTGTTTACATTAAAGAGGTTTCTAAAGAGTTGCTCATTGTAATGAAGTTTCCGTTTTTCTTATAATGCAGCTGACGCTCAAATAGATTTTCTTTTCTTTTTTTTAAACACTTTTTTTTAAATTATTTAAATATTACAAACGATTTTTATATAATAAATACTTACATTTTTTTGTAAATATTTCTTTTCAAATTTAAATTTTGTGGGAGGGGGCAAGGGGGGGGACACCCCCCCCCCTGCCCCCTCCCAACCCCAATACAAGAAATTTGAAGTAAATTATGCGATTAATTCAAGAATTGTTCAAAATTTCCTTTAGATTAAGCAAAGGCACATCTAAATTACGCAAATATTTATAGGAATTTGGGTAAAGTGTAAACTACTGGGGACACTTGCAAGGCCCGATGACTATAGAGCTGCAGTTTCGGATAAGATATTGTTTTTCGGTTTCCCATCGGCAAAACTGCTCGTCTAGATCACTTCTATCCATGAATAAAAATTCATCTATTGCAGATTAACAAAAGTGCACTTGCCGATGACTGAATTCGACGAGTCGATGAGTTAACGATGAGTCGATGAACGACCGAGCAGAAAACAAGCAGTCATTGCTACTAGGGAGTAGGTCCAAGAATTGTTGGCAAGATGAGCGTTTATTTCATCTTCAACAGCTATCTTCCATTTATCAGCTTCAGGTCTTTCCATTGCTTCTTCGTACGTTTCTGGATCTTGATCATCAAAAAGGTTCGCTTGATAAACTATGAAATCCTCATTAAAATATTTACTGTTTGGAGTGATAATTCTCTTGGGATATCGACTACTGTGAGATTCTTCTATTTCTTCTTTGGCTTCATCGTCAGTTACAGTTTCCTTTTCTTCATGTTTATCTATAGACGTGACATTCTCTTCTACTTCATCTTTGTTAGTTTCTTTAATTTCATCAGCATCTTCGAGTGGTTGGGATAAATTCTTCATAATTTCATTTTCAAGGAATATAACATCTCGGCTAATAATTACCTTTCTTGTAAGTGGTTTGAAAATACGATAGCCTTTACTGCCTTCTGCATACCCTATGAATATTCCTTCTTCAGATTTAGCATCCCATTTCTTCCTAAGGGAGTCTGCTACATGTACCATTACTTTGCATCCAAATATCTTCAGGTGAGAAAGATCTGGCTTTCTTTTTGTCCAGACTTCTTCAGGTGTCTTAAATTTAACAGCTTTCGTGGGTGACCTGTTTTTCAGATAGTTTGCTGTGTTAACAGCTTCCGCCCAATGTTCTCTCGGTAGACCTGAGTCGAGCAGCATAGTACGAGCTTTTTCAACAAGAGTTCTATTCAGTCGTTCTGCGACCCCGTTTTGTTCAGGTGATCTGGGAACTGTCGTTTCATGTCTGATTCCAGATAACTTCAGATGTCGCTCAAGGTCTTTATTCACATATTCTCCACCATTGTCCGAGCGAAGGGCTTTGATTCTCTTTCCTGTTTGGTTTTCAACCAGAGCTTTAAATTCCAGGAATTTATCTTTAACTTCATCCTTTGTTTTTAGAAAATAAACAAATGACTTACGGGAGAAATCGTCTGTAAACGTAAGAAAATATCTTGATCCACCAATGGAAACAGTTGACATAGGACCACATAAGTCTGAGTGTACAAGTTCTAGAACAGACTTAGAACGATTTTTCGATGCGTGCGGAAAAGGTTGTCGGTGCTGCTTGCCTTTAACACACGTGATACAGGGCTCCTTTGGATCAGCTTCACAAGAAATTCCTGTAGACATTTTAGAAATCAATAGCTTCATATCTCTTCTATTTAAATGAGCTAAACGGCGATGCCAGACATCGTGAGAATTCAAAGTTGCCACTGACGCTTTAACTTGCAAAGTGTCCAATTTGTACAACCCATTATTTTCTGAAGCTGTAGCAAAAATGAACTTTCGAGGAATTTCAATTACCGACTCAGTTATTTTGCAACCTTGTCTGTCGAACACTACTGATTTGCCTTTCTTCACTATTTGAGATATAGAAAGTAAATTTGTCGTCAAATCTGGAGCATGAATGACATCATTCGCCTTAACAGTGTGCTTATTCGCTAACTGAATATCAACATCACCAATTCCAGTTGCCGGAACAGAATTACCATTTGCAACATCAATATTTCGATTAACTTCAGGTTTAAGGTTCTTTATCCAGTCACTTCTAGGAGTCATGTGATTGTTACATCCAGAGTCCAAATACCAGTCTGTTGGTTGCTTTTCATCATTTTCAGTAGATGTAAATAAACTACAAGCTTTATTATGTGATTCGTTCTTGTATTTAACCGTATTTCTTCTTGGTTTTAAACATGATGAGCTAAAATGGCCAAATTCATTACAATTAGAACAACGAGCTTTGCGACTGTCTTTATGCTTACGTTTTTGTGAAAATTTGTTCGCTGACTTCCCATAAAAAGCATTATCAGAGGATGTTAATGTTGAACACATGTCCTTAATGTTTTCTTGTAATAGCAAATTTTTCACAAATTCGATTGTTATCGTCTGATTGGATCCCTGTATTCCAAGAATTAGCGGGCGAAATTTTTCTGGCAACCCTCCTAAAATAATACCACCAACAGTCTCATTTTCAAGCGGCTTTCCAATGTTTTCTAATTGCTCTGCGATATAAGTAATATGATCTATATATGCGGTCATAGAAGAAAATTCTTCATATTTTGTTCTAAATAGAGAGCCATATAAACCGATTCTTCGAACTACACCGTTATCCTCATATGTTCTTTGAAGAGACATCCAAGCTTCTTTAGCAGTTTTAGCCTTTTTGGTTTCAGCTGACGCAATGGGCTTAATCGATAAATTTATCTTAGCTAATGCTCTTTTATCTAATTCTGGATCAATATTAGTGCCTTCAATACAATCCCACAAACCGGCATCTACGAGAAAATTTTTCATAAGAAATTTCCAATCGGCGTAGTTTCTGCCATCTAAATGCTTTGATTCAGGTAAACCCCCACTGGATGTGGACACGGGAGTTTTTTTAACATTTAGTTGCGTTTGTAATTATTTAATTTGAAGCTGTAAAGCTTTAATCGCTTCATTTTCTGCCATAATGAAAGCACTTTAAATCTTTTTGAAGAATCAGTTCGAATACGAAAAATTAAACTTAGAATACGAATAAAATTTTATATTGCATACCTTTATCACAATCCTCTACTCTATTTCTGGGCCACCATAACCTATTGGGGCAGAGTGCGAGTGGTAGAGGAATTAATTATATAGCATTCACACATTTAGAACATTTATTAACGAAACATAACATAGCACAACATATAACATCGACGAAAAACATTGGAATAAGTAAAACACAATAAGGGGTAACTAGGGGCAACGGAACAGCATGTTGCCATACTATAAAAAGGTTAACAATGGGAAAAATTATTATTTGTGACATCACAGTCACTATTTGAGTTTAATAATTATCCCCAATAATAAGCACTTCTGGAAGGTTCTCGTCGCTTCTGCGCCACCTATATATAGTCGGCAGCGCATCCGACTATACTATCGGTGCGCTGCCCCGACAGTTCAGTGTTGATCAAGCTTTGAGAGAGTGAATACGCTTGCTTTGTGATAGAAGCTGCGTTTCGTGCTGTTTGTGAAGCTTTGAATTTAAGTGCTGTGTGTACATTTTTCATCGCTGAGTCTTGAGAGACTGTTAGAGTTATTTCTCGTATATTTTCACTGAATTTTTGCCAGTGAAAGTGTTCCATTTTGTGTGAGAAACACAGCATATAAGAGAGCTTCTGATCTAAGCGAACTGTTAAAAGCACATCACTGTTTAATTGTTCTTGTGAATTTTGTACAGCTGATTGTTCCACGAAGTTCTAGAAGCAATAAAGTTGTATTCCATCCTGACCAGTGGACTTTTTATTGGAACTTCCTACACCAACTGGACTTTAGAACGACGAACCCCGGAAACAAGCAGAGTAATTCCGCAACATTTGGTGTCAGAATCGGGATTCTAAAGAAAGACTTTAATTCTCCAGTGCATGGTGTGGACCAGAAAAATGGAAGAACTTAAAAAACTGATAGAGGAGATGAAAGCCGGACAAGACGAGATAAAGTCCGGGCGAGCTGATTTAGAGAAGAAAATTGAAGCCGGACAAGATGAGATAAAAAAGAGATGAAATCCGGACAAGAACAGATGAAAGCCGATTTAGAAAAGAAAATTGAATCCGGACAAGCTGATTTAGAGAAGAAAATTGAATCCGGACAAGCTGATTTAGAGAAGAAAATTGAAGCCGGACAAGAAGAAATGAAATTGGGATTGGAGAAAATGGAGACTGCTTTGGGAAAATTAGAGAAATTTGAAAAGAGTGTGCAGGAAAATCAAGAGATAATGGAGAAAAGAATGTCGCTCATAGAAGAAACTCAAACGAAATATGAACAAAGAATTGAAGGAAAAATAGAAGAAAATGTTAAAGAATTGCCGCAAGATATTTGCAGAATGCGGGAAGAATTTAAGAATAAAATTGAAGAAAAATTGGTCTCTCTCGTAAAGCTGGGAAAGTTACCTGAAAACATCAGGTTATCTTCACACCGCCCAGCAGTTAAACTTACTATCTATGTCGGAAAGACTCTCTGGGAAGCCTACAAGACCCAATTTTTAATCGTCGCCAAAGCCAATGGTTGGAGCGAGTCCGAAAAAGCGAACCAACTGGCCGCTTCCCTTTGCGGAGATGAAATTAACGTATTGCAAACTATTGGAGCGATGAAGATAGGAGATTTGATGCCCTTGCAAGTGCCTTGGAGTTGAAATTCGGAGAGAAGTGCCAGAAAGAATATAGTAGAATACAACTTAAGTCAAGGATGCAAAGACCTGGCGAGACCCTCCAAGAGCTGGCTTCCGACATAGATAGGCTGTGTCATCTAGCCTACGGCAGTTATCCTGATAACGTTCGAGAAAAAAATGCAGTGCAACATTTTATTGAAGGCCTCTTGGACTCTGATATTCAGAAAGCATTGATCTTGGCGGATTATAAAGATCTCAGGTCCGCTCTCGTATTCGCCATGAAGCTAGAGGCAGCTCAGCTGGCAGTAAGAAAAGAGCGGCATAATGTTAGAGCTGTGTCATTCCAGGGGCCTACGGATGGAGAAATGGAGAGATTAGAGAATAAATTAACGACCCTGGAAAATCTGGTAGAAAGACAAGAACAGTCAGAGCCAAGAAAAGTGAAATGTTGGAGGTGCAACAGCGAGGGGCATTTACGAAAGTACTGTGACGCACAAAAGAACTCTCGTCGTAAAGATCGCAGTTATCAATGCACCAGAGAAGCCTATGAAGGAAGGCAGAAAAGAGACGACTTTCAGGAACAGAGGCTGAGGGATATTCAAAAGCCTCGTTTGAAAGTCTTACAGATTTCATCAGTGAATGGCGGCAGTGATGGACTATTTGTACTCGGATACGTTAACGGTTCCCCATGCCACATGGTGATTGATACTGGAGCGAACGTAACCATCATAAGGACGGATCTGGCCAAGAAATTAAATTTGAAGATTATCTGGACTCCGCCCTCGCTGACCCTCCAGACTGTAACAGGTGACAAGATTGAAATGGGCGGAAAGACGCAAGTGGAAATCACATTTGGGAATGCCAGATACAACCATGTGGTTTATGTCGCCAATATTACGGACTCTTTTATTCTCGGACTGGACTTTTTAAAATTACACAAATTTAATTTGGACTTTAAGAATAATGAGCTTCGTTCAGACTCAGAAGAAATAGCTGCGTTCGACATTGAAAACGAAGCAGTTTTACCTATTCAGCAAATAATAGCCCAGACTGATATCACTCTTCCTCCAAGAACTGATTCTATAATTTCTGGGACAATTAAAGAAAGCAATAAATTCCGGCTAGGATTAATCGAACACCCAAACAATAGTGATTCCGTCAGAGGAGTACTTGTGGGAGCAACACTTGTGGACTTGTCGAGAACAGAAATTCCTGTTAGAGTAGCAAATGTAACGGACAAGTCGAAGGTGATAAAGAAAAGTGAAGTGTTGGCGACATGCACTCCTGTTACCTGCATTAATAAGATCATCAGCCAAACGACAGCTAAATCTTTCGAATGCCTGACGAAGGAATTGATACAAGACGTGGAGTTAACGGCAGAACAGAGAAGGGCTGCGGAGAAAGTGATAAGTGAATTTGAAGACCTCTTCTCTCGTACTTCCGGTGACTTTGGTCGTACGAAGTTAACGCAACACAGGATAGATACAGGCAGCCATTCTCCCATCAACCAACATCCTAGGCGGCTGTCGTTTTCTAAGCAAGAAGAGGTGGGCAGACTTTTAGAGGAAATGCAGCGTGATGACGTCATCGAGCCATCGACTAGTCCCTGGGCCTCGCCAATTGTTTTGGTCCGGAAGAAGGATGGTTCCGCCCGGTTCTGCGCTGACTACAGACGTCTGAATGACATTACCAAGAAAGACAGCTACCCTCTTCCCAGGATTGACGACACTTTGGACACTTTATCGGGAAATGAATGGTTCTCCACTCTGGATCTCAAGAGTGGCTACTGGCAAGTAGAAATTCATCCCGATGACCGTGAAAAGACTGCGTTCACTACGGGACCAGGATTGTGGCAGTTCAAAGTTATGCTTTTTGGACTCTGCAACGCACCGGCTACTTTCGAGCGTCTAATGGAGACAGTGTTGAGAGGGCTTTCCTACGAAACATGTCTCGTTTATTTGGACGATATCATCATCGTCGGAAGGACTTTCGAAGAGCATCTCGAGAACATCCGAAAGGTGCTGCAGAAATTAAAAGAGGCAAACTTGAAACTAAGTCCATCGAAGTGCAATTTGTTTCGTCGGGAAGTACGTTACCTCGGGCACATAATATCCGCCCACGGAGTTCGAACCGATCCCGAAATGACGTCCGCAGTCAAGAACTGGAGTCGTCCGGAGAGTATCCATGACTTACGAAGTTTTCTCGGTCTGTGTACTTACTATCGAAAATTAGTGAAGGGTTTTTCTCAAATTGCAAGACCTCTTCACAAATTGACTGAGACTGGACAGACATTTCTATCGAGTGAGGAATGTGAGGACGCATTCAACGAACTGAAGACGGTTTTAACATCTTCGCCGGTCCTGTCGTATCCTCACCCTGACAAGCCATTTATCCTGGACACAGACGCAAGTAAGGAAAGTGTTGGAGCAGTTTTGTCCCAGGAGATAGATGGCCAAGAACACGTCATTGCTTACTGGAGCAAATGCCTTTCAAAGGCAGAACGTAACTATTGTGTTACGAGAAAGGAACTTCTTGCTATCATTAAAGCCGTGGAGCACTTCCATCATTACCTGTACGGCCGAAAGTTCCTGCTCCGAACGGACCATGCCTCTTTAACCTGGCTTCTAAATTTCAAGAATCCAGAGGGCCAAATAGCCAGGTGGATACAGCGATTACAAGAATATGACATCGAGATACGTCATCGGAAAGGGCCATCTCATGGAAATGCAGATGCTTTGTCGAGAAGGCCCTGCATAGACAGTTGTCGCTATTGCTCCAGGGCAGAGAAAAATTACCATCTGAAACATCCCGTTGTTCGCCAAGTTACATCATCGGCACCATCTCAAGATCCCTGGAGTGACGAAAATGTTCGGGCGGACCAATTAGCAGACAGCGACATCAAACCTATTGTGGAATTTATGGAAAAATCCAGCGCTAAGCCCAGTTTGCAAGAAACATCATCTTACAGTCCGGTAACAAAACAGTACTGGGCTTTATGGGATTCGCTTCGCCTGAGGAATGGAGTCCTGTATCGTAAATGGGAGTCGGACGACAAGATGCTCCGATGGCAGTTAGTACTCCCTCGTTCGAGGATTCCGAAGGTTCTAGAAGAACTTCATAATGGCTACACTGGAGGCCATTTTGGCGTAATGAAGACCCTGCAGAAAGTTCGCGAGCGCTTCTACTGGGTTAGGGCTTGAGGCGACGTCGAAAAGTGGTGTCAAGCTTGTGACGCCTGTGCCGCCCGTAAAGGCCCGAAGAAACGAAGCCGTGGAAGACTACATCGTTATAATGTAGGAGCGCCTTTTGAGAGGATTGCCCTCGACATCCTGGGACCGCTTCCGCGAACTTCGGATGGCAACAAATACATCCTAGTTGTCATTGACTACTTCTCTAAATGGCCCGAAGCGTTTCCTATTCCCGATCAAGAAGCTACAACCGTAGCAGAGGTACTGGTGCAAGAATGGATTTCCAGATATGGAACCCCTCTGCAACTTCATTCCGACCAAGGAACGAACTTTACCTCTGCAGTTTTTAAAGGACTATGCCAACTTCTCCGAATGGACAAAACCCAGACTACGCCTTTACACCCACAATCCGACGGCATGGTGGAGAGGTTCAATCGCACAATTTTAAACAAACTCTCGCTTCTGGTATCTAGGAATCAAGAGGACTGGGACAAGAAACTCCCCCTCTTCCTGCTGGCCTATAGGAGCGCCGTCCATGAGACTACCGGCTTCACACCTTCCCAGATGCTGTTCGGCAGAGACCTTCGTCTTCCCGCCGATCTAGTGTTCGGCCGCCCTCCAGATGCGCCTTCATCGCCAGAGGAGTACGTGGAAAACCCTCGGGCACGGTTTGAAGATGTGCATCATTTTGCTCGGGAGCGGATCAACCTGAACACGGAAAAGATGAAGACTCGCTACGACACGAAGGCTACGGGACATGATTTCAACGTAGGTGACAAAGTTTGGCTATGGAATCTTACTCGACGGAAAGGCCTGTCTCCGAAGCTGCAATCGCCGTGGGACGGTCCTTACACAGTCGTTAACCGGCTGAATGACGTCATCGTACGGATTCGTAAGTCACCAAACTCGAAGCCAAGAGTTGTACATTACGATCGGCTAGCCATCTACCGCGGTTGTAATTAATTATTTGACTATCAGACCATGGTCACTATGGCGTAATTCCTCTTTTCTTTCATCTCTCATTTCTTTCCTGTCTTTCCCTTCTCTTCCTCTTTCCTCAACTCTCTTTCACTCACTACTTACGCCATGTTTAGTGTACATATTTGTAATATATTGGTTTTCATTAATGCGTATTTGTTTATTATGTTTATGATTTATTACAGTGTAATTATTTATTATGTTGATTATTTATTTATTAATGTGTATTTGCTTATTGTGCTATTGATTACTTGTTTGAATTATGTTGTTAAGATCTTGTTAAGTGTTATACAGTGTAGGTACTGTGTGACCTCCTAACTAGGGATTGTACTGCCCGGGACGTGCAGTCCTTGGGAAGGGGGCAATGTTACGAATTTTCGGGGCAACTCGCTGCTCTCGGGCTTAAAATAGTTTAAAATTCGTATTCTACGCTTCAAATAGATAAATTTTGCTTTTTGTTGCATAAAAATCGGCCAATTAGAACCGGAGATATGGAGGTTTCGGTTTGCCATTGCTTTTCAATGGAGGTTCTAGAAAACTCGAGAAATATTAGTCCTAGAGCTTAGATCTCTTCACATTTGGGGATTTATTTTTGGTGCCAAATTTGGCGATATTTCGCCAAAAGTCGCCAAGCTTGGCGACTTTTTGGTCATTTGGCGCGATTTTCCCAATGGGGCCTGGAAGTTGTTTTTCCTGCATTAAAACGCATAATAACCTAACATTTCTCTTCTATGACGTAATCAAAATTCACGCTTTATGTAGAACCCTCGAGAAATTGACTTTTCTGGAAACCTCTTGTACCTCCTGCGTCGGCTATTTATAGAAGCGCGCGTCGCCCCAAAAAGTCAGTGAACGCTCGATGTGGGAAGAGCTCTTAGTACGCTTGTGAATTGATAGTGCTATAGAAGCTGTGTTTTAGCTTGCTTTACGAAGCTGTTTTCAAAGTGCTGTGTGTAAATTCTTCATTGCTGTGTCTTAAGGGATTGCGTACGATATCTCTTGTATATTTTCACTGAATTTTTGCCTGTGAAAGTGACTTATTTTGTGTGAGAAATACAGCATTTGTGAGAGCTTCTGACCAAAGCGGATTGTTAAAAGCACGTTACTGCTAGATTGTGCTTGTGAATTGTGTACAGCTGATTGTTCTACGAAGTTCTAGAAGCAATAAAGTTTGTGTTCCATCCTGACAAGTGACTTTTTACTTGAACTTTTTACACCAACAGGACTTTAGAACGACGAACCCCAGGAGTAGCAGAGTTATTCCGCAACAATATTGATATCAACAATACAATAGCAATTAAGTCCATTACTGGTGAGGGCAGCTTCCCAAAGTATTTAAAAAGGATTAATAAGAGGAACACCGAAAATTGTAACTGCGGGTCCCTGGGTGACGCGCTGCATTTTGTGTTTGGAGGCTGTCCCCTAATGCCACATAACATACGCAGAAAGAATAATGTAACGGAATATCAAAATTTTATACAAATAATGCAGATACATAGAATAATGAACTTAATAAAAGATAACTACAATAGATTAATAGAACTGTACAGTAATATAAAATTTAGATATACTTAGCTTTCCCCCGGTGTTGTAATTAATAATAATAATAATAATAATAATGATGATGGCAGTGATAATGGCCTAAATCTTGGCGCACTGGGAAAAGAAAAAGCTATGGTGACATTATAAAACAATCGTTGCTCGTGCCTGGTCGATAGGGTTGACAGTGCTGGTGAAGCCATTGTGGAGGTTGCTCTTTTTGTTCTTATTTTTATTATTTTGACTTTTTATGTTCTTTTGTTGTTTGTTCTACCGCAGGCTTCTGAGTTCTGCCTGCGGCATAGTTTGTATTTTTATGATTATAAATAAATATTTCCCTAGAGGGACTAAAGACGTAAACCCTTGGGTCGACCCTTCGTCTGCTGGATTCCTTACACCTTAACACCCACCAAGTTTCATATTTTTGGCTGTATTGATACATAGTTAAAAATAGTGTTCGTCGCAGTAAAGAGATCTCGGCGTCTTCGTCACTTTACGCTTATAAAGGGTAAAATCTACCCGTATCTTCCCATCTATAGTTCCGGCGGCCTTGCACGGTCTGTTCCGGTGTTCAGAACACCAGTGGACGTTCGCGTGTTCAGAAAAGAGCTTGGTTTTTTTTCGATAAAATAAAATGCAAGTGTTTACACTGCCATTTTAGTCAACATAGGCGAACTTCAAATGGCTATAACTCGCGAACTGTTGGTCCGGCAATGTCCAAAAAAGTATCAAAAGATTTGTCTTGGAGAACCTAAACACCCACCAAGTTTCATAATTGTATCTCAATAGGAATATAGTTCACACTACAGGTTTGATTAAATCAAAATACCGCCCCCTGCCGCACTATCCAATGACAATGTAAACAGCGCCTCCCGTATCTCCAGTTCTGTATACCCGACGACTTAGCCGCTTGGTACGTGGGCTATTGGTGCCAATAGATGTCCTTTGGCGCCATTTACTTTCAGTTATAATTAAAATTTAACATTTTTGGGTTTTAACATTTTATACCTAGGTCGCCCAAATTGGCGATCTTCAAATGGCTATAACCCGCGATCCATTCGTCCGACAGTGGCCAACAAAAATGAAACTTGGTGGGTGTTAAGGTGTTACCACAAGGTATGAATTTTTATTTTGTTGGCCACTGTCGGACCAATGGATCGCGGGTTATAGCCATTTGAAGATCGCCAATTTGGGCGACCTAGGTATAAAATGTTAAAACCCAAATTTTAATTATAACTGAAAGTAAATGGCGCCAAAGGACATCTATTGGCACCAATAGCCCACGTACCAAGCGGCTAAGTCGTCGGGTATATAGAACTGGATATAGGGAGGCGCTGTTTACATTGTCATTGTCATTGGGTTCTTTATTGTTTCCAACCCCCCCCCCCCTGTACATAACAATTTATGGATAGTATCTCTTAAGCGTGCTGAACTAAAAAACGTGATAAACGAAAGTTTCTCGCAGTATTGGGTGAGGACATTATTATTATTTGCTGCACAGGCTGTAGCTCTAATTATCCAATAGAGATTTGAAACACATTTGGTTTATTTTTCAAACTTGATGATTCAAACAATTTGGAGGAGGAATCAATATTTCTTATCAATATCCCATTCAGTTACAAAGAAGATTAATTAATAGCGAGACTTAGGTTTCTTTACTTATTTCATTGAATCGAAAAAATCATTCAAATTCCTTCCAAGGTTCGCATTAAAAGAAGCGGTTCCAAATACGAATTCGGATCATTTTTCTCATAGATACGGATTCGGATCGTTATTTTCTTATAGAACTTCGCGAATACAAATTTTCGGCAAGCCTACATTAAAAAAAAAATGTTTGCTTTTTTGCTCTGTGAGTGGGTAGGTATTCTCTTCTTGAAGAAGGGAAGAACTTGAGCGTTTTCCGAAATGTACTTAGTACGGTACGTAATAACATTTCGTGAGGCACAAACCGTCCACCGTTCTTCTGCTGTAAAAAGTTCCTATTCCCGAGGTCAACAAATGGGAGGAGTCAACAAATTGCGAAGGAAAAGCAGTTGCCATCCGAAAACAGAAAAAGTAAGAAAACCACAGAGGATTAAACATTAGAATGAAAAGTGGGAGCGAAGGAAAAAATTGCCAAAAAAAAAAAATAATAATAATAAGTATAAAAAGAACTGCATAAAACGAAACGATAAAATGAACACAAATAAAGAAATAAAAATAAGAAATACAGATATAGAATAATAAAAGAACAACGATAAAGAATACTTTTTACCAAAAAAAAAAAAAAAAAGCGGAACAATACTATATTTATATATATAAACAAATACAGTACACAGTGTAGAACTGGAGTAACTTAAACTTAAGTAGACATACCCTTATACCAAGCAGTATAAATTTTAAAAAATGGAAGAATCGTCGCTCACAAGACGTTAAAAATGGTAGATAATGGAAAAAACTTCCAAGAAATCAAGATGGAACAAAGACAGAGGATTAAGTAAAAAATCTTAATTTCAGAAAAATGAAATCGATTATTAGAAATGAAATGAAATGGGCTGTTATGACCAATTAGCGCGGGGGGATCTACACCTAGGGGACGTCGCCGTCCGTGGGGGACTTTCTAAGGGGTCCCAACCCGTATTGACGCGAAGTTTCGGAGAAAACAGAGGAAAACTACGAACGGTTAGGTAGGCGGACGCGACCTGGATTTGAACCAGGCATCCTCCGTCTCCCATTGGAGAGCGCACACGCTCGGCCACGGGTCGGGCAAATCGATTATTAGAATTCCAGCAGTGAGTTTCTCTCGTGCCCCTTCAGCCTGTAAGACCGTTTAACGACTCTGTAGCCCAAATATTTGTAAAGCTCAGAAGTTCGCTAGCATAAAGGAAGACAGTAGTTTTAAATTATTAATTAAAAGAATTGTCAGAAGTTGGGTAAGATTAAACTAGTTAAAATTCGAAAAATCTTACACCAGTAACAGAGGGCTGAAACCGCGAGCGTTAGTTAACTAAGGGTTAGAGATAATAGATCTTGTTGTTGAGAGTTGGGGAGTCGGAATAAAGCTTGATGGCGCGAAACACGTACACACACGTAAACATAAGAAAGTTTCAACCAGTAACAATGCCTGGAGAGGGGTAGAGAGCAGGAAAGGATTCACGCATAAGAGATCGAGCAAAACGCTTAGGGTTTTTGCAACAGAAACATCATTAAAAACCTACAGAACTGCTGCATTTCTCGGCCAAATTAAACATAATTTAGAGATTTTGTGAAAATCGTTTCAAACTGAGTGAATCTTTGTTCCCGTATTACGTAATAACGATTAAGCGAATGATATGAAATTTGGTCACACGATAGATGGTTGCTCAACATAAACTGTAGGAGTCCAATTTTTTAAACATTTTTATTAGATTTTGAGATTTTGTGAAAATTCTCTCAAAATACGTTTATATTTCTTCAAACATCACGTAATAACGACTCATACGAATGATACGAAATTGAGTGATAGGATAGGTAGTTGCTAATCTTAATTTATAGGCGTTGAATTTTAAAAATATTTTGCTTACATTTTGAGATTTTTCGAAAATCGTTTTAAAATGCAGAAAATTTGTTCCAGCATCACGAAAAAAAGACTGCAGGGAATGAAACGAATTTGGGTGACAGGATAGGTTGTCACTCAACTTAAATTCTAGGCTTCCAATTTTTCAAAAATGTTGATTAAATTTTGAGATTTTGCGAAAATTATTTCAATATGCGTCCATATTCGTTCGCGCATCCCATAATTACGACTAAAGCGAATGAAATGATATTACTTAGTGACTCTCTAACCTGTAATATTTTAACAATACATGAAAATTATAACTTCGCTTTCTTTACTTTGGCAACATACTACATCCATTCTGTGTACTCCTACAATGCTGACGAAAGTTCTTGCTTTTTGGAAATTTTCATTCACTAACCCGTCGAAGACGGGTACTTCAGCTAGTAGAAAATAAATTAGAAGTATCAAAACCATCCGTTTGTGTGGTAGTAGAAACTTTTTACAGCTGAAGAAGGTTGGGCGCATCGACAGTTTTACAAGAAAAGGTCGTACTATAATATCCTTTCATAGATGTCCTTCATCATAAGTTCATTATTGTTGAAAAAAAATTATTTCAATTTTTGTCAAAATACGGCGAGTAAGAAGCATTCAAAGAAAAATATTTTGATGGCCAATCAACTTTTTTTTATTTTCACTCGATTTTTATGCCTCTTAAAAACTAGTTTGAAAAATATAAACCTTAGAGTTTGTGATTTAAAATGGACGACAATTGACCCTCCTGAGGGGCAGACCGTCGCAATTCTTTTTTTCTAAGCAAAAGCTATTTTGCAGCAGCCTTCCTTTGAATCTCAAGCATGCTTCACAGAATAGATTATTTCCTTGCCGGCGAAGCGCATTGCTACCGTGGATTGCTCTGAGTTTTCGAACAAGGGAAAGGCCAGACCCAGCAAAAACACATAGGCTCTCTGAACGTTAATAGACGTTCAGAGAACCTGTGTGTGTTGGCTGGGGACGCATTTGACGTCACGAGGGGACGCCAGCCGAAATGTTTCAGCAAAGTATTACTTTCTTTTCCGTTGTTTTTCCCTCATTTTAATAGAGTAGTTGGCCGATAAAACGCGTGAATTCCCTTGGCGGTCACGCGTGCGTTGCTAGGGTAATTGTCTCTCGGTATTCGAACTAAGAGAAAGGGGAACGTATATTTGACGTCACATGGGACTGGCCGCCGAAACGTTTTAATAAACTATTCGTTTTTTTCTCCGACGTGTGTTCCCAAATTTTAGTATTGTAGGTAGTACACGATTAAAAACGCGGTTATCTCCTTGCCGATGTCGTGAGCTTTGCGAGTGTGGATTTCACTCGGTTTTCGAACAAAGGGAATGGAAAATCTTGTGGGGGGGGGGTGAAGAGACGTAAATTGCCGAATGAAAAAATAGATTTGCCGATTCAGTTCCCAAGTTGGTCACCTCCCAATATTACACAGTTTTCCGAGGAACAGAACGTGCCCATAACATAGAAACAGCATACATACCTCTCTAAGTTGTGCAGAAGGAGCCGCAAACGTTCGAATTTCAGAGGATTCACATTATTTAGGCATTAATAATCAATCTGGTTTTTACATTAATAAAGTCTATTACATTAATAAATTGCAGGGGAGAGTGCGCAAAACGCGGAATTTTTAACAAAAAGGCTCGATTATTATCACTTTGCCAACAAAAATCCACATTTTTGCTGTGGAGGCATGGTTACACCCCTGACACTATCATAAGTAATTAAATTTTCATAAAATATTCATAACTTTTAATTGAGTCGTGAAATATTCTCTCCAGGACTGAGGAAAATATTTGCTTATCCGTATGTGACAAAACTATGAGTGCCGTAAAGTGAATAAAAAACTTTGTAAAAAACACACATAAGATGTAACAGGTAAGTAGATACGTACGTTTCGACTAGAAATTGTTTTAGTCGAAACGTATACGTATCTACTTACCCGTTACATCTTATGTGTGTTTTTTACAAAGTTTTTTATTTACTTTATTGTTTAATAACAGTATTTTGAGTGCGTTTTTTCCGTTATCAGTGCCGTAGTTTGGAGTTTGCGTTGGCGAAAATGAGTTTGGAGGGGGGGTGGGTACCCTGAATGGAGTTTTACATCATTAAAAAAATCTGGAGTGACTCCACTCGACTTTCCGAACACTTACGATTAAGATCATTACCAAGCACTTAAATACATTTTAATCGATGAATCATTCAAACATGTATACCAAATTGAAACTCAATCGAATGCACTGTTTAAACGCTTGCGCACTTTCAAGAATGTCTCCCCATATGCCATTATGCCATAACATAAAAGAAAGTTTTGTCGTAGCCCTTTAGGAGAACTATAAGTCCTATACACACCAAAATCAATACCGGTCTTAGGATGGTGGTTTATAACATGTATACCGAATTTGAGCTCAAACGAATGTATCGTTTAAACGCTAGCGCACTTTCAAGAAATTCCCCCCATAGGCCATAATGTAAAAGAAATCTTTGTCGTAGCCCTGTAGAAAAACTATAAGTCCTATACACACCAAAATCAATACCGGTCTTGCAACGGTGGTTTATAACATATATACCCAATTTGAGCTCAATCGAATCTACCGTTTAAACGCTAGCGCACTTTCAAGAAATTCCCCCATAGGCCATAATGTAAAAGAAATCTTTGTCGTAGCCCTGTCGAAAAACTATAAGTCCTATACACACCCAAATCAATACCGGTCTTGCGACGGTGGTTTATGACATATATATCCAATTTGAGCTCAATCGAATGCTCCGTTCAGGAGCTATCGTGTTCACTCACATACACACAAACACACATACACACACACACACACACACACACACACACATACATACATACATCTCGTAAAAATAGCATAAATGGATTCAGAAGCCCTCAAAACGTGTAAAAACACCAAAATCTCGAAGTCGAATTTTTTCATGATTACAATACTTTCCTTACATGGTACATGTTCGGAAAGTAAAAAGGAAAGGAAGGCATACCGAGAGCACTGTTTATACAACACTGTCTTATTTGTGTATATACTATTGCATACCTGCCAGTTCTACTGGATTTTTTCAGGAGACTACCGGATTTTAATGGTTTCTCCTTGGTCTCTTGATTTTACATTAAAATCTCCTGGTTTTGTAACATTTTGAAGCTTTAATAATCGATACATTTATTTCTCCACCAGTTCTGAAAGATTATCACTCTCTGGGTCTATTCTTTCAATATGGAAAAATATACCATGGTATTTTGGTCCAATAATAAAGGTTTGTGCTTATATTGATAACTCATTTGTGAGGGATTCTTGAAATTTTCAGAATTCGATGGCAAATCGCTTGATTGAAATATTTTTTGAGTTCAAAGTCCCAAAATTTTACTACATTTTTTTTTAGTCTAAAACGCCGATATTTTGTAAAATTCCGAACATTTAAGAAAAGTCTTGTGAACGTAAAGAAACGTTGAAGTTTTATTCATTTTGTGTTAAAATAATTTTATTTCTGAGCTATTTTACAAATTCTATTTTTAATATCACGACCTTATGTGTGATTGAAGTTTCAAACATAAGCTGTCATAAAAAGCAAACTTTTCACTTTAAAAACCATAACTGTGTCGTGTCATGCCAAATTATATTTTTAAAAAATGATACATAGATTTAATGTGTGAAAAAATTTCGAAGAGTGTTTTGTGACTTAGATAAGTAACTATGACTTTAAGATTATGATACAACATAAATCTACTGGATTTTCTTAGCTAGATGTTGGCAGGAATGCTATTGCACGACGAACAGTTAACTGTTCGCTCCCGGCGAAAGACACGACGGCAGAGATTCCTCCTTCCTGCGTCCATCGTTGCTTTCCGGCATGGAAATTCTCTTTCCATAAATGTTTCTGCTCTGGCCACAGCCTTGCACAAGCGCATGGCTGGACCATGCCAGGGCATTCAAAGACCCACGCTGAGAAGCAACGATTTACACAGGAGGGAGAAATTTCTACCATTGTGTCTTAGCAACAACGGTAGTGAACAGGATAAAGCCAACAAGAAATCAAATATTGTTTTAAGTACTGCTCTTAAAGCCTAATCTATGAGTGTTATTTTGTTAGCCCTGTATAGGTATCAACGCTACGTCCATCCATTCCGATGGACATAATGATCTCATAAACCTCAATAATAAATACCAATTTGTTTTCCTTGAAATGGATGAACGTTTCTAAAATGTACTCTAAGCATTCTCTGCCTATAGGCTGCAATGCATTGGAATTATTTTGTGCGCTCCTGTAAGAACTATAAAGGGTACCTACATCCTTTACAATAGGGTACATGCTATGGTACTTCTCACTATCATATGAAAATTTGTTCGATGCATATTTGCGGCAGTTAGAGCACGGGCATACAAACTCAAAGCATGAACATTCCAAGTTCTTTGGAAAGCGTTAAAAAATAAAGGCTTAAAAAGAATGTGAGGCTTAAAGGGAAAAAAAACTGGAATTAGGAAAGTAATTCTGGCTCGAAAAGTTAATTTTTCATGTAATTAAAGAGAAAATGGAAAATTAAGCATATTGATTTTGAAACTCCTAAGGTCACGACCCCCCACTATTTGCTCAACCATGTTTTCCTATTTTAACGGGCCTGTGATTTATACTCTTGTATTTTTTCTCTTATAACTTACCTATTTTTCTAAAATCAAATTAAATTACAAAAATTGGGGTTATTTCTATATGAATGATATGAAAGTAAATCATAATAAAAAGTAGTACAAATATAATCTAATCGGTGATGATCTTTTTCTTGAAGAATGGATTTGACGGAGCTCCAACAGTTTGTATGGAAATTCTCTTTACATTATGACAGTTATTTCGCGTCTTCTTTTAGTCATTATCAAAACAACTACATACATGGGCGCCGGCAGCATGGGGTAAGGGGGGGGGCATGCCCCCCCCTGGATTTTTGTATGCAGTGTTTTCCCTTGCTTTTTTGCTCTTTCCAACATGGTAACCATACGTTAAAGTAGTCTTTGCCCCCCCCTCCTGGAAAAAATTCTGCCGGCGCCCATGACTACATATCACATTTTGTGCACTGCACTTTTTGTCATTTTCTTTCGTTTACAACTAGTTTCGTGTTTTTGTTCACAACTGGTTTCAGGCTTCAGTCTTAAATGCACACTGCAGCAAACTTTTACTTCATTTTGTTAAACGTTAGAGATTTTTTTTAATTTTTTTTTTTTACCAAATTGATGTATTAATTATATCTTAAGCTCAAGATGGTTTTCTTCTAATCAAGGTATGCTAAGATTTAGATTCCAAGGTATGCAAAGGCTTCTCAAGTATATGTCTGACTTTGGCTCGGTTGCTGTCTAGCTAACCGAGCTAACCGGAATAGGGGACACACTATTTTCTACTGTACAAGTGAATTTCTTTTTCCCATGCATTTCAAAGAAGCAAAGAAAATATACATCTGTTTCCCAGAAAAGGCCACGCTGGATCAAAGGGTGGCGACAGCCTCAGGCCAGTTGCGGCCTCCTTGCGCTATTTTTACTTCATACTGAGTGGTATTTCATAATTTGTCTCAGGGCAATATATGAAACTGGAACATTCTCGTTGTTGTTGTTGCTAATGCCGTCTGGCAACCGCGGGTCGGTGCCTGATCCCCCATATAGGCAGGCGATGGGCGGAAGGGGTGGCTTCCATTTTAATGAGCCCCAGTGGGAGGAAGTCCGACTCAGCTCGGTGTCCCCTCATTTTGAACCCGTTCCAGAAAAGGGACCAACCCCCTGAAATCGGCACCCCCAGAGGTATCGTTTAACAACTTGGAGGAGATTGGAGCCACGACGGATTTTACGTGCACCAGCTCCCATTAGCGTACACGGTTCCACAGCAGTCGAGCCGAGAGGAAGTTGACCCTCCCAAGCACTGGCCAAACTGGATGCTGCTTCCCTTGCCGTGTTCTTATTGGAACTGAGTTTAGCGCCCAGACCACTGCGGGACAGAACATTCTCGTCCTCATCCTCAGTATTTCTACCATAGACATGTGCAGTGGCGTAGCTAGAGCGGGGGTAATGAGGGGCACCTGTCCGCGGGCGCAGCACCAAAGGGGCGCCAAATTATCTATAAAAAATAAGATTTTGCCAAACTTTGACCCCATTACATTTTGACAAATATGAGGGGGGGCGCAAAATTTTCAGTCGTCCCCAGGCACTGCAACCCTAGCTACGCTTCTGGACAGAAGACTCTTAATTAGATTACTATGGACATGTGAGATGACTATTTGGATAGGGGAAAATGCCGAGACAGGTGTCATGGGACGTATGTGGTGTCAATTGCAGAGATCTGGTTCTCCGACCCCCTTTTGTGTATCTGGCCACCCAGGGCGGAGCGCTCTTTATCCATTCCCACTTCTTTCTTTTCACTGATGCAAATCAGAGAGGAATTTCTCACTCTGTTTTGTATGCACTGGGAGTAGGACATCAAAAGGACAAAAGTTAGGAAAAGTGCCGATTAAAAACTCTTTTGAATACTAGAATCAGAAGTTTGGAATAGCAATTTTGCCGACTGCATTTTAAGTGGGGGGGGGGTGTCTCACACCCCCGTGGGATCGGCCCTGCTGAAGCGAATGATATGAAATTTGGTGTCTAGATAGGTGGTCACTCAACTTAAAACATAGGCGCCGATTTAAAAAAAAAATCTCGATTAGATTTTGAGATTTTGCGAAAATCGTTTCAAACTGCGTAAATTTGTGTTCGCACGTCACGTAAAAACGAGTCAAGCGAATGAAATGAAATTTGGTATCATGATAGATGGTCATTCAACTTAAAACATAAGTGTCGAATTTTTAAAAATCTTGATTAGATTTTGAGATTTTGCGAAAATCGTTTCAAACTGCGTAAAATTTTTGATCGCGCATCAGTTAATAAGAACAAAAACAATGAAATGAAATTTGGTGAAATGATAGGTGATCACTTACCTTAAACTATAAGCATCTAATTAAAAAAAATCGATCCGATTTCGAGATTTTGCGAAAATCGTTTAAAACTGAGTGAATCTTTGTTCACGCATTACGTAATAACGACTAAAGCGAATGATATGAAATTGGGTCACATGATAGATGGTTGCTCAGCATAAACTATAGGTGTCCAATTTTTTAAGCATTTTTATTAGATATTGAGATTTTGTGAAAATTCTCTCCAAATACGTTCATATTTCTTCAAGCATCACGTAATAACGACTCATACGAATGATACGAAATTTGGTGATATGATAGGTAGTTGCTAATCTTAATTTATAGGCCTTGAATTTTTAAGATGTCAGTGCTGTTAAAAAAAATCTAGAGTGACTCCACTCGACTTTCCGAACACTTACGATTAAGATCATTACCAAGCATTTAAATAAATTTTAATCAGTGAATAATTCAAACATATATACCAAATTGAAGCTCGATCGAATGTACCGTTTAAACGCTAGCGCACTTTCAAGAATTTCTCCCCATAGGCCATAATGTAAAAGAAATCTTTGTCGTAGCCCTGTAGAAAAACTATAAGTCCTATAAACATCAAAATCAATACCGGTCTTACAATGGTGGTTTATAACATGTATACCCAATTTGAGCTCAATCGGATCTACCGTTTAAACGCTAGCGCACTTTCAAGAATTTCCTCCCATAGGCCATAATGTAAAAGAAATCTTTGTCGTAGCCCTGTAGAAAAACTATAAGTCCTATACACACCAAAATCAATACCGGTCTTGCGACGGTGGTTTATAACATATATACCCAATTCGAGCTCAATCGAATGCCTCGTTTAGGAGCTATCGTGTTCACTCACACACACACACTACACAACACACACACACACACACACAACACACACACACACACACACACACATACACACACACACACACATACACACATACATACATACATCTCGTAAAAATAGCATCAATGGATTCAGAAGCCCTCAAAACGTGTAAAAACACCAAAATCTCGAAGTCGAATTTTTTCATGATTACAATACTTTCCTTACATGGTACATGTTCGGAAAGTAAATAATCGTGACCATTTTTTTACGGGAAATGAAGTGCTAAAAAGTAAAGGATTATGGTGGAGCTATGTCACCCGCAACTATTTTTATAGAAATCCAATCTATTCTTCGTGACTTGGCAACAGTCAAAACGTCAGAGTTTGGTGTTCCCAGAGCGAGAACACTGCGCGTTTAAGGGTTTATAGTCAGAAAGTTCTTCCCAAACATTACTAAGCTATTATGCAATTTTCCACACCACCTATCCCTACTAGCAATTTTGCTCGGGCTACCACCGGCCACGCAGCCAGCCGATGACGGCCCGAGCAAAATTGCTAGTAGGAATATTATATGAGGTATTGCGAAAGTCGCGCACACGGGGTAGTAATGTCCAGCTATTGCATTGCGGTTACATTCCTACCCCGACTGCCTGACTTGTCAAGCACCTCATTGGCACACCTTGTCCAAGATCCACTGCCCCCCACCTCCCGGCAAGAGAAAGTTTTTCTTAGTTACAACCCTGGCTAAAACAGGAACAAAATACAGATGAAATGGCAACATATAAGTTGAGAACAACTTGCTATTATACTCTTGTTTTAGGAGGAAAATGTTGAAAATTTTAAACTGGAAAAAAAAAAAAAAAAAAGATGTGATGAAATAAAACATTTTATTTCTACAGGTGCACAAAATAGGTCTCTTTTATTATATTTATTACTTTCCGAACATGTACCATGTAAGGAAAGTATTGTGATCATGAAAAAATTCGACTTCGAGATTTTGGTGTTTTTACACGTTTTGAGGGCTTCTGAATCCATTTATGTTATTTTTACGAGATGTATGTATGTATGTGTGTGTGTGTGTGTATGTGTGTATGTGAGTGAACACGATAGCTCCTCAACGGAGCATTCGATTGAGCTCTAATTGGATATATATGTCATAAACCACCGTCGCAAGACCGGTATTGATTTGGGTGTGTATAGGACTTATAGTTTTTCTACAGGGCTACGACAAAGATTTCTTTTACATTATGGCCTATGGGGGGAATTTCTTGAAAGTGCGCTAGCGTTTAAACGGTAGATTCGATTGAGCTCAAATTGGGTATACATGTTATAAACCACCGTTGCAAGACCGGTATTGATTTTGGTGTGTATAGGACTTATAGTTTTTCTACAGGGCTACGACAAAGATTTCTTTTACATTACGGCCTGTGGGGGGAATTTCTTGAAAGTGCGCTAGCGTTTAAACGATACATTCGATTGAGCTCAAATTCGGTATACATCTTATAAACCACCATCCTAAGACCGGTATTGATTTTGGTGTGTATAGGACTTATAGTTCTCCTAAAGGGCTACGACAAAACTTTCTTTTATGTTACGGCATAATGGCATATGGGGAGGAATTCTTGAAAGTGCGCAAGCGTTTAAACGGTGCATTCGATTGAGTTTCAATTTGGTATATATGTTTGAATGATTCATCGATTAAAATTTATTTAAGTGCTTGGTAATGATCTTAATCGTAAGTGTTCGGAAAGTCGAGTGGAGTCACTCCAGATTTTTCTTATTTCTAATCTCGGAAGTCTTTTTCATCACCAGAGCAGATCTTTATTTCAAATGAACTGAAAATTTTAAAACCAGCATTTATTTTTGGTGTCACCCCCTCCGCTGCTGACACCCTGTGCTATCCGCACTCCCCACGTGGAGCCACTTGCTATAAGAGCTAAAAAAAGTTGGATTTATATACCAAGTTAGATCTCGTGGGCCTAAGCTTTATTGCAAGAATCCAAATATACATATATATAACTTTGTTATTATTAATAATCATTATAGTTTTAAATACAATATGTTATATCTAATTGACTACATCATCTGTATTATTCAATAATTTTAAATTCATTATTATTAATATATATTTTTAATTTAATTAATATACCTGGATGCTAATAATGCTTAATAATATTACCCTATAGGTTTTGGCAACACCTTTATATTCTTCTTTCCACTGTTACACTTTTATTTTGTGGCAACACCAGTTTTCACTTACTACATTTTTTTTATTTTGGCAACCCTTTATGCTCGCCTTCCTCCATGTTCTTTCTACCATTCCAGATTGGTATGTTGATTTTTCAGTGCTTTTTCTATTATTTTGATATCTTACATTTCCCCCCCCCTTTTTTTCTTTATTTATCCTACTATTTTGTTTGTCTTTATATAATCTACTGGTTATAATCTACTGGTATGGCTCCTGACGATGGTGCCAGCAGTTACAATTTTTTTTTTTCTGTTCCATTCTATTATCACATTGTTTAATTCTACTTTATTAGGCTCAGCATCTTTTCATTTTTACTTTCCGAACATGTACCATGTAAGGAAAGTATTGTAATCATGAAAAAATTCGAATTCGAGATTTTGGTGTTTTTACACGTTTTGAGGGCTTCTGAATCCATTTATGCTATTTTTACGAGATGTGTGTGTGTGTGTGTGTGTGTGTGTGTGTGTGTGTGTGTGTGTGTGTGTGTGTGTGTGTGTGTGTGTGTGTGTGTGTGTGAGTGAACACGATAGCTCCTAAACGAGGCATTCGATTGAGCTCAAATTGGATATATATGTCATAAACCACCATCGCAAGACCGGTATTGATTTGGGTGTGTATAGGACTTATAGTTTTTCTACAGGGCTACGACAAAGATTTCTTTTACATGATGGCCTATGGGGTAATTTCTTGAAAGTGCGCTAGCGTTTAAACGGTAGATTCGATTGAGCTCAAATTGGGTATACATGTTATAAACCACCGTTGCAAGACCGGTATTGATTTTTGTGTATAGGACTTATAGTTTTTCTACAGGGATACGACAAAGATTTCTTTTACATTATGGCGTATGGGGAGAAATTATTGAAAGTGCGCTAGCGTTTAAACGGTGCATTCGATTGAGTTTCAATTTGGTATATATGTTTGAATTATTCATCGATTAAAATTTATTTAAGTGCTTGGTAATGATCTTAATCGTAAGTGTTCGGAAAGTCGAGTGGAGTCACTCCAGATTTTTTCTTTTTCCCCGCTTGTGTTTTGTAGTTCTTGCTTCTGCTGTTATATATTTGTTTTTGCTCGGTATGTCATATTAGCAATTTAATTTATGTTTTACTTATTAGTTATATATATACATATATTCAATTATACAGTTTAATTAGACAAATACAATTATACAAGATGCATATTTTATGGTGCATGTCCGAGCAAAGGTTCGAAGACAATTGGGTCTAACGATATGCAGATTTAAAGAAAAAAAAATTTCTTCCATGATTTTCGCTGTACTGAACTCATGCAAAATTTCGCCGTTAAATATAATAATTGGTTTAATGGAGTCGATGACATTTTCGAAGTAAAAAATTGCAGCAAATGTCTAAGAACTGTAAGACTTTTAAAGTAGCTAGGTGCAAAACTTCAAACGAATCGATCCAACAATGTATAACCCATGCAGCCTACGGTCTACAATCATTTCAGATGCCTCCACCGAAGATCTTCGGAAGGATAAAACGGTAAATTAAAAGAGAGAAAAAATATTGCAAGTTATCACAAATTTTTATATTTATAGAAAGTGACATAACACGTTTATAATTCTTAAGCGCATATGAAGATGCAGATGAAATTCTAAACTGTTAAAAATGTGCCTGCAATGAATAAGGAGAAAATTACCGGCCCGAAAACGAATGCCATTTTTATAGTTATGGGAAGCAAAAGAGAACCTTCCCACACCGGGAATCGAACCCGGGCCGCCTGGGTGAAAGCCAGGAATCCTAACCACTAGACCATATGGGAACACCTTTTTCGTCGACACGTGTCTTTTACATAAAACGTAGGATTAAAAAAAATATTTCTTTATAAAATGAAATCACAAATTGTATTTTTTTTTTTTTTTTTTTTTTTTTTTTGCTTGTATATCATACTACAGATTTACGTTTGATCTTCTTAAACCGTGAAGGCCATAAAAGAAGGCCTCGAACCTTGGACAGGTAGGTTAGAAACGAAACGCTCTACCAACTGAATTATCCGGGCTTGAGAGTCATTTTGTACTTATCTGTTGACAAAGAATAACATTATTAATCAATCACATTTCAGGCCTCACCATGGCGCGGAGGTTGTGTCACTTAGGGCCGTATTCACCAAACTGTGAGTAGCCCGCCATGATTCGAGAGTTGGGAAACCTGCATTGCCGGTTTATCTCGGAGTCAACTAGGAAACTGTATTCACCAACTTATTTCAACCCAGGGTTACCTAACTCTGGAGTTGTCTCAGCCAGCTTTGAAAGCTCACCTGTGATTGGTCAGAGTAATGATTCCATGAAGGAATGAACTAGATTTAATGTTCCCGAGTTCGAACCCAGCTCCCACCACACACACTTCCTTCATGATATTTAATTTTTTTTATGCAAACTGCTCATTAAAATGTGAAAATTAATTTAACTTTATTATCAAAAAATATACTGATTAAACATTTAATACAAAATTACATCCAATATTTTTTATAAATAAAATTTCATGTCTGTTATACTTTTTTCGAATTTAGGAATTTTCATATTTTTTAACACACAAAAATTAATTTATGAAGTTTTGATGTTTTTCTTTTTGAGGTACTTTATATATTATACATAGAATATGTATGTCTTTAAAAAATTCAATGATGCTGAAGCATATTGTTTTTTTCTCACATTTGTCTGAAAAATTGTTAATTCGCTATTCCCAAGTACAGTACACTACAATCAGACAAAAATGTTTAACTCCTCAACAACACTTTTTTTTTTCATCCTTTACACCTAAATGATTAATCTCTTCAATGTAAATATTTTTATCCCGCCTCTTGTTACAAAAAAAAAAAAAAAAAAGCGAGGGCGAAGTAGATCCACAGTGCTCTGGCCAAATCGCCCCGCATCTGCGGAATAATAGAGACAAGAAGATAAATAGGAAAGATCAGAATTTATTTACTTATTTTCAACATAAAAAATAATTAAGAAAAAAAAGCGTTCAAATCAGAAAAAAGAGGGAATGGAAAAGCAAACCAAGATAAGTCCGACAGATGGCGCCTGCAGTCTCTACGGCAAAAAAAAGCACAGTCATTCTCCAGAGTTTTTGAAAACATTGTACAATGATTTTTTATCACTTTTGGCTACTTTTATAGCTTGATGGGTGGTTTTCACAGTAGTTTCTGTCTGTTAAAGCACAGAATATTCAAGTATTACCAATTTTTTGGGATTTTCCAAACCTATAAAAACAACCCTCGTATCCGCCATTTATAACCCGGAGTCAACTCTCCAATATTGCGGGGTTAGAATCTGCACCTGGAGTCAGGGTCAATTCTCGGGGTAACCCCTGATTTTGGAGTTGTGAATACCATTTTCTCACTAACCCTTGAAGTAGCTCGCTTTGCTGGGTTAACTCCAGGGTTTAAAGTTTGGTGAATACGGCCCTAAAAATGCTAGACGGTCGAAGTGTGAAGGTCCCGGGTTCGGGTTCCATCGCGCGGTTGTCGGTCTGACGGTTTCGAGTTTCGGTAGGTTTTCTCCAGATGTAACGTGAATACGTGTTGGAACTCTTTAGATAGTTTATCTGCCGAGACACCCCCCCCCCCGCATCCTTGGAAGATCGTCCTAGTGTAGCGTTGCCATAATCACCCAAACAATTAACCGGATTTTTTTTTTTTCACAAGGTATTAAAATAACCCATGATAGACCCCCTTGGATGCCCCTCACTGGGTCATTTGATCTCGTGGTTAGGATACCCAGCGGTTCTCAACCTTTTAACGTCGCGCCCCCCAACAAGGGCTAACTTACAGTGGCGCCGGTAACTTTTTTTTTTTAATTTGTAACTAAAATGCAAAAAAAAAAAAAAAACAAAAATTGAGTAAAGAAAATCTTTGAAATTTATTAGACCCCTAAAATGCATAAAATAAAAATGCATTCTTTGAAAGAATATGCTATAAATGAATGAAAGTTTCAAAACTAAGCAAACTTTTGAGAAAAATTTAGATATTTTATTTTTGCAAGAGATGAAAATTTTTAAATGTTTAAACTATTTTAAAACTCATTCGGGACCAATATTCCACTTGAATTGTATTTGTTTGTAAGGCATTGATTTAGTCATTAAGATCTGTATTGCAAGGGTCTCGATTGCTTTAAAAATATTTTCAACATTTCAAAATTTCCATTGACTGCAAAGTGAAATATTTATATTTTTCTTAAAAATTCTCTTCCTTTTGAAATTTTAATTCATTTATAGCATGTCTTTCCATGAATAAATTTTTATTTTATTGTTAGCATCTAGTTTTAAAAATTGTATTTTTAATTAAGTTTTATTTTTATTTTTGAACTTTAGTTTAACAGCGCTTAATAGTAATACCATTCTTTCTCAGAATTTTCTCAGCCCGTTCATGTGTGTACCATTCATAGGCGCACACTCACGGAAGGGGCTATTGGGGCTAACCCCCCCCCCCCATAGATGAAGGAACAAAATTGAAATTCTCTTTAAAATGGAGGAATGTTACCAATAATTGAATTAATATTGCCTTTAAATTATTTTAAGATTTTACACAAAACGGGACGGATATTAAAATAAATACTTTCAGATAGTAGTACTGTACATATTCAACTGAAGTCGGTTATAATGAGATTTATGACTTTATAACCGAGTAGGGAATACACAAAATATTCTGATGTTATAAGAGAGTTTTTCGTCCCTATAAACGAGTTCACCCGGTATCTGTAGCCCCCCCCCCCTCCCTTAAACAAAAATTCTGAGTGCACCAGTGGTACACCATTTCACATCCTTCACATACCTATATGAGAGAAGCCTCTATCGCACACACTCCTATTTAAAAAAGGTTAGTGACACCTTAGGCCTGTCTTTTCTTCGAAAGCCCCTTTTACGTTCTCGATAATGAAAATTGTAAGTTTTTTAAATGTGAAAATTACATTAAAGTTTATTTTATTCACATTTTGGAGAAAAAATTTCTTGTAGGTTTGTATGCACTTGACGTATTTGAAAACAGTTTCTCCGGACATTTAAAAGAATTGAAAATTAAATAATGTAACTGAAATATTATTATTACCCTACGTAATATTATTATTGCGAATTATTCCATGCAACTTTGCATCTTCATTAAATATTCATTTTCATTCTCTTATAACGCTGCCCTTATCAGCAAATAGGGTGTGATATGAAAGTTGTTTCGTGAGGTATAAAGAAGCCTTCATGAGGAGGAGGCTGCAACGAAATTTTTGCCCCGGGCCCCATTGCTGTAAATTGGTCTCTGGGGCCCAAGTCAGAGGCCCTAACCCCAGAATACTATATCGTTGTGTTGACCACTTCTAAGTTATAATACCAAGACTCAAATTATTAGGGTAATGCATATTCTCCCTGGGATCTACGGGGGGAGGGGGGTGTTGCCCCTGTCTGCCGCGCCATTATAAGGTGGGCTCAGTAAGTATTTACTAGAAAACTTTGACTTAGAAAATCACAGGCCGACAAATAGCCGAGTGGTTAAGACTGAACATTGGGAGATGCCTGAAGTGTGCAGGTCTTGCGGTTTGGGCTTCTCGCACAGTTGTCCAACTAACGGTAGAACCCCTTAAAAAGTCCTCCACCGGACGCATCACCCCTCATTAGCCACAGAACCCTTATGTAGCTTTGCCTTAACCAAAAACGAACAAGTGGATTAGATTCAAGTTAATTAAAGTGGATTAGGAAGTTCTGATTAGATTTTCTGATGCCATAACCCAATTATTCCAATTATCATAATTTTAAAGTTTATTTATATATATATATATATAAAATAATAATAAATATATATATTATTAAAATGTTGATAATTAGTTTGGTGATAGTGAGAGTTATCACCAAAAAATAGTGATTATTTTCTACTGAAAGACCCATCTAGTATTTGGGTTTGTATTGCAGCAGAAAATCTAATTTTTCCAAAGGGATTTAAAATTTTTCCCAGGAATACGCAAAGAAATAATTTTTTAAAGAAATCAGAAATTTTTCTGAAGTCCCTTAAGCTATTTTAGTGTTAAGATGTCGTTGTAAGGACCATTTAGAAGAAAACGCAAAGTCATGTATATTTCAAAATTTTAATCTCGATTACACAAGTACACCTACAAGCAAAAATACAGCATAAAGACAAAAATTCTTGATTTTTCTTCTGTTTACAATCCATTCAAATCAATGTACTCTTGGAAGAGTATTTAAGAGGACGGTGGACGCTGATTTTTTTAAACTAAAAGTTATGAACTTTTGCATATACACGCATTGATAAATGAATTCAATAATATTAAATTCTTCGATATTATTAAAATAATAATTAAAATAATTTTTTAAAAATAGCAGTTTCACCTTCTTTTTAATTAGAAATTACTTGAATAATTTTTAAATGTTCCTTGAGTTTCAATTTTTATTATTACATTGTTATTATTTTTAAAATGTATATCCAAATATTTGGATATTACTTAAAAATTCATTGAAAAGATAAATTTTAGGAAATGCTTTTATGCTTGAGTACTTAATTTTCTTATTTTTCTAAACTTATAGTGAATTTCCACTATGTCATTGACCACGAAAACTAAAAAGAGTACACAAGTTTATTTATTTATTTATTATTATTATTTCGTCAATCAGAAGTCTCTATTATAAATTTTATACGCTATCTTGAAAACTCTGAAAAACACTCATTTTATGGAAAAGGAAATAATTAAAACTTTTTTACAAACACATGCTATTTCATATCACGCTTATAGTTTTTTTTATACAAAATATTTTTTACCCGATTCAGTAAAAATTACAGAATATTAATACATAAAAATGGTATTTCCGAATTTTTGTAATTTCAATGTCCACCGTTCTCTTAAAGCTAAGAATATATTTAAAGCAGTTGTTATTAAAAATTCAGTCTTGATTAGCATAACTTACAGTTTTTAAGAAAGGTGAATTTCTTTTTTTTTTCACTCACGAGCCTTTAAAGTAGGGATGTAACGAATATTCGGCCACTATTTGGTATTTGGCCTATTCGGCTGTTTTGCACATGATGTGATTATGTATAGTTACCAGATTAATCACATTTACAATAGCATATTTATTAAATTATGAATATTTCAAAATGTAATTATGCTGCTATTAGTGTAACTTGTAAAAGAAAATTTTGTAAAAGATTTTTTCATGACCAAGGTTTTTTAGTTTTACAGATGATATGCGTGTTTTTAAATACCTACAAATAATTTAAAATTAATTTTAATTAGTCTTTATTTAGTATATAATTATAAATTTGAAAAAAAAACATTTTTTTTTTTACAATTTAAATGAAATTTGAAAAAAATTAATATTCGGCCTAAACTATGTGCCGAATATCCGGTATTCGTTACATCTCAACTTTAAAGAGATTGAAAAGAATGTTATATAATTGCAATCAATTATTGGATCAACCCCTGAGCGGTTGAGACGTAAATTTAAGTTTTACTGGTAGGTAGCAGTATTTTTTTTTTAAATAAAATGCTCTCATAAACTATATTTCAATTTTAAAACATACGAAATATATTTAGAGAGCCTATTTTCTTCATTATTGTATTTATTTAATGAGCTGTCCATTTTCTTAAAATGTTCGCCAAAACAGTTTTTCAGTTTTTATGAATCCATTCAGTTTAAAACTGAAGTTGTAAATCTGTCACAATTTAAAGCAAGGGCTCGGAGTTTACATTTAATTTAGTGTTTCTTTTATTAAACTTTATCTTTTTAAAATTGCCCATCCTTTTCACTTCCGTTTTTCATCTTGATCCCAGACTTAACATGCTTGAAGTGGTGAAGATTCATTGAACAAGCTGAACAGAACATGTTGTTTACGACCCTTCAAATACCAGTGCCAGCACTAGTCATTTCGTCGTTGTTTCCTTTCACTGATGACAGCAAGCGGGATAAGCCTGGGCAGATGATGGGTTAAAAATCCCATAAGGATCCCTACTAGAGATGAGTTCGGGCTCATTTTTTGAAGCCCGAGCCCGAGAACTTTTAATCCGAGCCCGCCCGAGCCGAGCAATATTATTTAAGTCGGAGCCCGAGCCGCCCGAGCCCGAAATTTCAGCTAAAGGTAAAAAAAAATAATAATTACTTCATTTATAGAATACAATAAATTTTGGTGTTTGTGCAAATTAATGACAAATATAGTTGCAAACTCTCGATGCTCTTTCTAATTCTTCATATCCATGTTTATCAAATAATGTCCGATCTGATGACTAACTAAACCGTTTACAGGTTTAGTTAGTCCTCAGATCGGTTAGTCACTGTAACGTTTACACTAACTAAGCAATATAAGCCGCTTTTCTGAAATACTAAAAGAGCTTCACGCACCTTTTAGGTGCCCCTGCCGCTAATTTTCTTTTTATAAGTACTTTTATTTTCCTCATGAATCACTTTTTAAATCTGTTTCAAGGAATATGTTCAATAAATGAAATTTTTTCACGAGCCCGAGCCGAACGCAATTGGACAAAATAGAGCCCGAGCCCGGTTCGGGCCCGGGCTCGGGCTCGGGCTTTCGGGCTCGGGCTGAACCCGTCTCATCTCTAATCCCTACTCCCCTTGAACTGGTTGAGCAGTGAAAATAAACTTCACTTTTTTTGTTCTTTTATCGAGACGCTCAGAGGCACTTTTCTTAGATCATTTGAAAAGCGGTTTTTCCCACAAATACTTTTTTAATTTTTCGGTCAGAAATTCTGCTCTCGGCTGTATATGCTTGTATGCAATTACTTGGAATCGTCCCAGTGAGTCGTGGACAAATTTTTTCCATCACGGCTCACCGTTGCATATAATCCAGTCAGAATCTTTGGATTCCTGGACTTCGTTCTCCGGCATTAGTCTTGGGCCTTCTTCTTTTTGAGCCGGTTTATCAAAGCTTCCAGCTCCTGCAGGATTTCTTCGCCCGACTGGAGTCGTCCAGTTCCTGTCCCGGAGGAACTGCAGGCGCTGGGAGATGCGTCGGTTCATGTACTCGGTGGCATTATTCGGCGACGGTATCAGCTGGGGGGTGGTGCTCCACTGGCCAGGTACTTCGCCGCTATGTTCCGGATCGCTTGCAGGATGTTTTCCGACACGTTTCTCTTGGCAAGCAGGGTTCCTCTCAGGAGGAGGAGTAACTCGTCAGGAATATATCCTGTCCTCTTACGGCTCGAGTACTTCTCTCCTGTTTCAAACTCGATGCTCCTTGTCGTGTCCTGAACAGCCTGTAAGGGAAACAGAAAATAAGTTAAATATATACATACTAAAAGATAAACAACGGCCACTAGAAAAAATATTTGACAAAAATAGGTCTACGCTCAATGTATTTAATCTTCTTAAAATATTCAATTTTTAGTGTGGTTTTCTCCGAAACTTCGCGTAAATATGGGTTAGTAACCCTTTAGAAAGCACCCCACGGAGAGTAACACCCCGTCGGCCTAGATCCCTTGAGTAGAGAATTGACCATAATCCCGCATTTCCATTTCCATTTTTATTACATGCCGAAATGAATTTTCATGCTCTTCTGGAAACGTGCGAAAACTTTTCGCATTGGAACGATTTCCTTTTGTGGTAACAGCCCCTCTTATATCAATGCTGCATGCAGAGGAAATCATTTCATTTGTGTAAAAAAAAATAAACTATGTAATCTGAAAAAAGCTATTTTAACGAAATTGGAATCGCAATTTGCTCCTTCAAAGTCTGATGACCGTGACTTCAACATGACGTCGAAGTCCATTGCAACAGCTAATTTTGTCACGCAAATGCTTAACTTTTTTTTTTTCCCTCTCGAAAATAAAATGGAGATGAAAATAGCGAAAAATCACTTAAAAATCAGGAAACGGATGGATTTTCAGATTTTTAAAGTAACACAGATCGTTTTCAGTATTTTTATACATGATTACGAAAAATTCCAAGTGGATCGCACGAACGGTGTAGCGTTTATTACGTTTTTAGTCAATAACTTTTTGATCTGTTTGGAATAATGACGTTAAAAGTTTTATCTTACGGCTGTTTCAATGAGAATTGTAACAGAGTCACTGTCAGGGATCAGCGCAACTCTATAGTAGGATACATATAGACTTTTGCATAAAGCAAATTAAATCGTAATATTAAATTTTTAAACATTTAAGCGTCAGGGAAAAAAGCAAAACCGTGTTCTTTATTCTCCCAGCAATAATTTTAAAAGGCGTCGTGCGGAAAGGGGAAGAATTATTGAATTTGAGGGTAGTACACTTTTGAACGGGGCATTCGATTGTGCTCAAATTGGGTATATATGTTATAAACTACCGTCGCAAGACCGGTATTGATTTGGGTGTGTATAGGACTTATAGTTTTTCTACAGGGCTACGACAAAGATTTCTTTTACATTATGGCCTATGGGGGAAAATTCTTGAAAGTACGCTAGCGTTTAAACGGTACTTTCGATTGAGCTCAAATTGAGTATACATGTTATAAATCACCATCATAAGACCTATATTGAATTTGATGTGTATAGGACTTATAGTTTTTCTACAGGGCTACGACAAAGATTTCTTTTACATTATGGCCTATGGGGAGACATTCTTGAATGTGCGCTAGCGTTTAAACAGTGCATTCGATTGAGCTTCAATTTGGTATATATGTTTGAATTATTCATCGATTAAAATTTATTTAAATTCTTGGTAATGATCTTAATCGTAAGTGTTCGGAAAGTCGAGTGGAGTCACTCCAGATTTTTTTTTCTACGAATTCCAACAGAAGCAATTTTATTGGTATTTCTTTTTTCTTGTCGATATCTTGGTCAGCTCCCAACTATAGGCTTGGCCGTTAACCCTTTGAGGCGCAACCCTTTCCCAATGCTGAAAAAATTGCAGCCGTTGCCATCGCTCGACTTAACTACCAGCAAGATGGTGGACGATCGAAACGTACATCGTCCGCCATCTTGCTCGTAGTTAAGTCGAGCGATGGCAACGGCTGCCCTTTTTTCAGCATTGGGCAATCGTCCAGCTGGTCTCGCATTCTTCCATTTTTCAGCAGATGCCAGTGCTGTTAAAAAGAATCGTGACCATTTTTTTTACGGGAAGTGACGTGCTAAAAAGTAAAGGATTCTCGTGGAGCTATGTCACCCGCAACTATTTTTATAGAAATCCAATCTATTCTTCGTGACTGGGCAACAGTTAAAACGTCAGAGTTTGGTGTGCCCAGAGCGGGAATACTGCGCGTTAAAAGGGTTAAGAAGGGCAGAGCCGTTGTCATTTCATTAGGGGGCGTCTAGTCAGCACGCCGATGCTGCCTCCGGTTAGTGGTCTTACCTTGGTAAAATTCCAGATAAGAGATCTCGCACCTGGATTGAAACCCCCCCGGAGGCATCGTTTGAACATGGAGGATATTGGAGCCACGATAGGTTTTACGGGCGCCAGCTACATTTTCAGAGTTGTGGTATGCAATCAACTAATTATAAATGCATTAAGGGGTCAGGTACCTTTGAGCGTTGAAAATCTCCGCAAGAATTGACCAAAGCTGCATTTGCCATAGCTCTACAAGTAACAATTCTGTAAACTTGCAATTTTTACCAGTTATTTAGAAATCTTTTATGAACCTTTTACAGTTCTTGAAATAGTTCTAGATATTAAATTAAATTTCGTATAATTAAAAATATTCGAGCTTATTTTTTGCTTATTTACACTCTTGAGCGCAGCATTTCATAAAATATATGTATCACAGTAGCTTAAAAATTTCAATACATAAAGAAAAATATCCTAAAATCAAAATGACGAAAAAGAATTTTGCTGGGAGTCTTCTTTCCTGTTAAAAAAAGAATAATTGCAATTTTTATAACTATCATTTGCATAATTATGCAAATAAATGCAAAAATTATAACGTTGCATGCATCCTAACAAAATTCTTTTTCGTCATTTTGATTTAAGGATATTTTTCTTTTTGTATTGAATTTTTAAGTTACTGTGATACATATATTTTATGAAATGCTGCGCGCAAGACTGTAAATAAGCAAAAAATAAGCTCGAATATTTTTAGTTATATAAAATTTAATTTAATATGTAGAACTATTCCAAGAGCTGTAAAAGATTCATAAAAGATTTCTAAATAACTGGTAAAAATTGCAAGTTTACAGAATTGTTACTGGTAGAGCTATGACAAATGCAGTTTTGGTCAATTTTCTTGGAGATTTTCAACGCTCAAAGGTACCTGACCCCTTAATTTATAGTTATTGTAAAAAAATTAATTCAAAATAGAAGACTATTTTTCCCTTTGCTTGTTTATAAACAACGCTTTTGCGAATATCTGAAAGAAAAAATTTACTTTATACTTCGAACAAACTTTTGAATTAAATATGAAAAATATTCAATTTTCAGACCTTAATTACTTGAATCTGTTAAAAAATGATATATGTGTACACAGATATATGTGTAAATATATATATACACATACAGCGGCGTAGCCAGAAAATTTTCATGGGGGGTGTTATGACTACTGCAATTCACATATATGTATACGTGAGTGTGGAGTGAAAAATATACACATTGTGTGTGGCAAAATATTCCTCATGGGGGGAGGTTATGAGTCTCCTATCCCCCTCCCCCTTGGCTACGCCACTGTGCACATATACCTGTGTGTTTTATTTTAAAGCTAATGTTTGAAATTCAGTTTTCAGTTTTACATTAAAAGTTTCACTTTTCAGACCTTAATTACTTGGAATCTGTTAAAAAATAATAAAAATTCATGTACCATATTATTTTGATGTGAGTATTTGGAATTTGAAAAGGCGTATTATAACAATAAATTAAATAGTTAACTTTTGTTCAAGCCGTTTCAACGTGTAAAATCTCATTCTTTGAAACCGGATTAACGTACAGAATTTAGAACTTAACTTTTTACAGACACGGCATTGAGATCCAGAAATACTTTACATTTGTTTTTTTTGCATCTTTTGTCTTAGTTAATCGATGTTATGTCAATGCGTCAATTAAAGCATACTGGCCATTTAAATGGGAGGAATATTTTTTAAATACAATTTTCCTCTGTGTTTCCACCTAGGAACATGGGTCATTTCTGACTACAATTTAAATCGATTTCAGAAACTGAATAGACTGACGGGTAGTTTAAAGAATAAGTGAAACATTAATAATTAACAAAAGATTTATTTTTACTTTCCGAACATGTACCATGTAAGGAAAGTATTGTAATCATGAAAAAATTCGACTTCGAGATTTTGGTGTTTTGACACGTTTTGGGGGCTTCTGAATCCATTTATGCTATTTTTACGAGATGTATGTATGTATGTGTGTATGTGTGTGTGTGTGTGTGTGTATGTGTGTTTGTGTGTATGTGAGTGAACACGATAGCTCCTGAACGGAGCATTCGATTGAGCTCAAATTGGATACGTGCGGATAGGGGCAGATGGAATCCCAATACAAGAACTTAGACTTTTCTACCTTGCAGTTTGACAGGGGAAAATACGAGAGCGTGCAGGGAGAAATGTATTAGAAGATGGGTTCGTGGGGAAAAGGACTTCCAGGTTTTTAAGCAAGCGCATTACATGGCTATGTATTAATCCTGCGATCTATTCTCGTTTTTTTTTCTTTTTGTAATTGAAATGAACAATTGCTATTACAAATGTATTTATTATATATTATGTGTGTATACTTAGACCTTTTTAAGCATGGGCAATTAATTGTGCAGTCTGTTCTCGTTTTTTTCTTTTTTTTTGGAAGGGGGAAGGGTAAATGAAATTAATAATTGTTACAAATATATTTATTATATATTTATAATAAATACATATATATGTGTGCATATATGTATTTACTCACATATAAAGTAATGTATTGTCCATAAAGTAATGTATTTATTATTTATATATATATGAATATATCAGTGGCGTAGCTACAGGGGGGGGGTTAACCCCCCCCCCCCCGATAAGGAATTTTTTTGTCATACAAAACATATTTTCTTCACTCGCACAACACACACACACACATATATATACACATATACATGAATCGTTGTAGTCGTAACCCCCCCCCCCCTCTATGAAAAATTTCTTCCTACGCTACTGGAATGAATACTTTTTAATTTACTATATACAATAACTTAGACTTAATAATGATTAGAGGTCAGAATAATTTTAACTAATATTGCAATGGCCACTATATTAAAAAGGATGTCAATAAATAAAAAGAAATAAATGCGATTACAAATGACTTCCTAAAAAAAGTTCATACATTTTTTTCATTTTTAAAATAAGGGTTACGCTTTTCAACATACGTCTCTAACCAGTCTCTTAAAAGAAGTTAGTGTATCCTTCCCCTTCTGTGTCAATCGTTGCATTGCATTTGGGCAATCGGGAAACAACGACGATCAGGGTTGAGAAATTCAAAATATTATTACTATAATCTTAGAAAACTTGACGCCAGAATTATTTAAACTACCGTTGTAATTTCATATATTGAGTCTTTCACACAGCATCAAGATATTGAGTTTTTGGTACTGCTGAGACGCAACGTGTGCGTTTGGGCCATCGGGGAGCAACGACGATCAGGGATGGAGAATCGCAGCCACCATTTCTATTCGATAAGAGGTAGCAGTAGAAACAAAGGCAATAAATTATATTTTCATTCTGCCATTAGAGTGTAATCTATGAGAGCTATTTTGTTTGCTCCTGTTAAAGTGCTTTAAATACTACACTCGCTACATTCCTGGCAGACTATATTTTTACGAACGCCATTTACTGCACAAACTCCAAAAACTAGTTATTGCTCGTGAATTTTTTCGTAAACAAGATGGTTGCCTAACCTTGCTTGCGTAAACTAGATTCAGCAGTATAGGCACCCTATAAAAAATACTGGTCCTAGGATACAGGCACGTATCTAAAAAAAACACTTCGGGGGAGGGGGATCCGAAAATTTCGGGGGGGGGGGTCCAAACAGTATAAACGGCAGAATTTCACACAAAAATACTATATGATTACCATTTTAGTAACAAAATTCCAATTTTCGAGGGGGTCTGGACCCCCTTAATCTCCCCCCTAAATACGTGCTTGCTAGGATACGCCCAAATATTTTCTGTCTTATGACTGGTTGCATTAAACAATTTATTTATAATGAAGCGGGTGCTGGAGACAGGTGAATGAGAGGGACTGTTGCACATGATCCCGTGGACATCGAAAGTCTGTGCTTAGTAAATTGAATAATTTCGAGTTTTATAAAACGAAAAATAAATAAATAAAAATAAACCAACTTTAATTCTAGTAAAAAGTAAATTTCCTTCTACCTCAAAATAAGTCTTATAGTCTTCCAAATAAAAGTAAAATCACACCGAAGTACTGAGCGAATTATACCTTCATCCATGGGCGCCGGCAGAATATTTCCCAGGGGGGGGGGGCGAAGACTACTTCAACGCATGGTTACCTTGTTGGAAAGAGCAAAAAAGCAAGGGAAAACACTGCATACAAAAATCCAGGGGGGCATTGCCCCCCCCTTGCCCTATGCTGCCGGCGCCCATGCCTTCATCTCAGATGTTGGAACTATCTTATCTTATTTACCTATCCTATTGTATCTTATTATTATCGTATATGTTCTTCTTATCGAACTAAAACGTCAATGGTTACGATTCCCCTTCCCTGATCGTCGTTGCTCCCCGACACCCCAAACGCATACGTTGGGTCTCAGCTGTACGAAAGACCTAATTATGTTAATTATGTTGATGCTGCATGAAAGACTTAATATATGCAATTACAACAGTAGTTTAAATAATTCTGGCGTCAAGTTCTCTAAGATTATGGTAATATTCTGAATTCCTCAACCCTGATACTCGTTGCTTACCGATTGCCCAAATGCAACGATTGACACAGGAGGAGAAGGGTACACTAACTTTAAGAGACTCGTTAGAGACGTATGTTGAAAAGCGTAACCATTATTTTAAAAATGAAAAAAAAAATGTATGAACTTTTTTAGGAAGTGTTTTGTAATCTGATTTATTTCTTTTTATTTATTGACATCCTTTTTAATAAAGTTAGTGGCCATTGCAATATTAGTTAAAATAATTGTGACCTCAAGTCATTATTAAGTATTGTACTTATTATTAAGTATAAGTAAGTAACAAATTATTTATATATTCCAGTGGCGTAGACAGAAATTTTTCTGGGGGGGGGGGGAGTGGTTACGACTACTGCAATTCGTGTATCGTAATGAGCTGTATACATATGTTGTGTATACGTGAAGAAAAGGCATTTTGTATGACAAAAAGTTCGTCATGGGAGGTTATAACCCCTCTACCCAGTAGCCATGCCACTGATATTTTCCTATATATAAGTAATAAATGCATTACTTTATAGTAACAATCGTTCAGACACATATATATGTATTTATAAATATATAATAAATCCATATGTAACTATTATTAATTTCTCTTCGGAGCAATCGAGACGACAGCCTCCTGGTTAAGGGTCTCAATTAACAAAAATCTCAAATCAAATAAAATTATTAATTTTAATTACCAAAAGACAAGAAAAAAAAGAGAGAACAAACTGCACAATTAATTGGCCATGTAACCGATGCTTAAGAACTTCTAAGTGTACATACATAATATATAATAAATACATTTGTGGCAATTTTTTATTTCAACTACCAAAAGAAAAAAAAAAACGGGGAAAAAAAGAAAGAGAGCAGACCGCATGATTAATAAATTAGCGCGATCCTTGCTTAAAAACGTCAAAGTACTTTTCCCCACGAATCCATCTTCTAATGCATTTCTCCCTGCGCGCGCGCGTGTTTTCCCCTATCAATCTTGTGTGTAGAAAAGTCTAAGTTTTTCTGTTAGGATTCCATCTGCCCCTATCCGCACGTAAATTGGATATATATGTCATAAATCACCGTCGCAAGACCGGTATTGATTTGGGTGTGTATAGGACTTATAGTTTTTCTACAGGGCTACGACAAATATTTCTTTTACATGATGGCCTATGGGGGGAATTTATTGAAAGTGCGCTAGCGTTTAAACGGTACATTCGATTGAGCTCAAATTGGGTATACATGTTATAAACCACCGTCGCAAGATCGGTATTGATTTTGATGTGTATAGGACTTACAGTTTTTCTACAGGGCTACGACCCAGATTTCTTTTACATTATGGCCTATGGAGGAAAATTTTGGAAAGTGCGCTAGCGTTTAAACGGTACATTCGATTGAGCTCAAATTGGGTATACATGTTATAAACCACCATCGTAAGACCGGTATTGATTTTGATGTTTATAGGACTTATAGTTTTTCTACAGGGCTACGACAAAGATTTCTTTTACATTATGGCCTATGGGGAGAAATTCTTGAAAGTGCGCTAGCGTTTAAACGGTACATTCGATCGAGATTCAATTTGGTATATATGTTTGAATTATTCATTGATTAAAATTTATTTAAATGCTTGGTAATGATCTTAATCGTAAGTGTTCGGAAAGTCGAGTGGAGTCACTCCAGATTTTTAAATTTAATTAAAGATATGAATTAAGATGAAAGGGGAGGGGAGGGTGTGTCAAGACAATTCTGTAAAAATTTATGTAATGGCTATTTTCACAGTTTACCAATTATCATAGAAATGCAATTTCTATTTCAAAAAATCAAGTCATCTTTCAACTTCATCTGCTAATGTTTGCAAGTCAGTATTGATAGAATTTCATTTTTGAATAAATCTTTAATTAGATGTTCCCAATCGGGAACGTTGCTCCTGTAAAAGGTTAAAAGACGGTGTTTTAACTTTTATAACATGAAACAGTTTTAACGCATAAATATTTTTTTAAACAATTTTTACAATAAAAGAGCAAATGGAAAATATTCATCAAAATACGACCTCAACATTTGTGCAATGGTACGAAGTATATAACTTTTATTAGTGCCTGGGTACAACTATCCGCAATGGATTGTTGGACAGTTAACCCTTTAACGCGCAGTGATCCCGCTCTGGGATCACCAAACTCTGACGTTTAGACTGGTGCCAGTCACGAAGAATAGATTGGATTTCTATAAAAAATAGTTGCGGGTCACATAGCTCCACGAGAATCTTTTACTTTTTAGCACGTCCTTTCCCGTGAAAAAATGGTCACGACTATTTTTAACAGCACTGGCATCTGCTGAAAAATGGAAGAATGGGAGAACAGCTGGATAGATTGTCCAATGCTGAAAAAAGGGCAGCCGTTGCCATCGCTCGACTTCACTACCAGCAAGAGGGCGGACGATCGAAACGTTCATCGCGTGCCACTGATCGAGAGACTTTTGACGCAGCTGGCTGTGCGGCTCGCGCACAGCCAGCTGCGTCAAAAAAGGGTCTCTTGATCTGGTGCACGCGATGAACGTTTCGATCGTCCGCCCTCTTGCTGGTAGTGAAGTCGAGCGATGCAACGGCTGCCCTTTTTTCAGCATTGGAAAATGGTTGCGCCAGACAGGGTTAAACATTTTAGAATGCGTATGTGTCAGGGGCGTAGCCAGAAATTTTTCATTGGGGGGGTTACGACTACTACAACTCATATATATGTATACATGGGTGTGATAATGTAGTGAAGAATATACATTTTGTATGGCAAAAAATTCCTCATGGGGGGGGGGTTATGACCCCCATAACACCCCCCTTGGCTACGCCCCTGGTATGTGTGCATTATTTTTTCCGTATAAAACTAACACAGAAGTAAAATATACACTAAGTACTATACAGGAGGTTACAAAAGTACTTCCTTCTTAATAAAGAGTAGACTGTGAATGTATGAAGAAGAGGGGACCTCAGTGTCTAATAAAACTGGCGTGTTACTTTTATGTGTGTTTTAAAGAAAGTCTTTTAATTTAATTTTTTTAAACCTGTTGAAAAGTGGAGAGTGTGTATGTCTGACTTATATGTACAGGGTGATTATAAAATAAAAATGACATATGCACCCTTAGCGGCTTTCTTCTCAGCCAGTAGAAAGAAATTTCAGCTATAGCGATTTGAAAGTGTGGACTCAAGAATGGGATTATTAAAATGGAAGAGCTCTTACACTTACGGTTATAGTGAAAAACCAAAATTTTTAAACGGCAACACATCCTTCGAAAATGGATCAATGCCTTGACAAATTATAAAAAATTATAAAAATGCCTTGATAACATTTCATCACTCCATCCTCCGCCAATTTACTGCGATTGCAGCACAGTAAACTGGCGGAGTAAATCATTTAAAAAGAAAACAATGTAAAAGAAGCTTAGAGATACAATAGAGAAGTAAAAATTTTTACTTTCCGAACATGTACCATGTAAGGAAAGTATTGTAATCATGAAAAAATTCGACTTCGAGATTTTGGTGTTTTTACACGTTTTGAGGGCTTCTGAATCCATTTATGCTATTTTTAAGAGATGTATGTATGTACGTGTGTATGTGTGTGTGTGTGTGTGTGTGTGTATGTGTGTTTGTGTGTATGTGAGTGAACACGATAGCTCCTGAACGGGGCATTCGATTGAGCTCCAATTGGATATATATGTCATAAACCACCGTCGCAAGACCGGTATTGATTTCGGTGTGTATAGGACTTATAGTTTTTCTACAGGGCTACGACCAAGATTTCTTTTACATGATGGCCTATGGGGGGAATTTCTTGAAAGTGCGCTAGCGTTTAAACGGTAGATTCGATTGAGCTCAAATTGGGTATGCATGTTATAAACCACCGTTGCAAGACCGGTATTGATTTGGGTGTGTACTTATAGTTTTTATATTACTTATAGTACTTATAGTACTTTACTGTACTTATAGTACTTATAGTACTTATAGTACTACTTATAGTACTTGTACTTATAGTACTTTAGTATACAGGACTTATAGTTTTTCTACAGGGCTACGACAAAGATTTCTTTTACGTTATGGCCTATGGGGGGGGGAATTTCTTGAAAGTGCGCTAGCGTTTAAACGATACATTCGATTGAGCTCAAATTCGGTATACATGTTATAAACCACCATCCTAAGACCGGTATTGATTTTGGTGTGTATAGGACTGATAGTTCTCCTAAAGGGCTACGACAAAACTTTCTTTTATGTTATGGCATAATGGCATATGGGGAGAAATTCTTGAAAGTGCGCAAGCGTTTAAACGGTGCATTCGATTGAGTTTCCATTTGGTATATATGTTTGAATGATTCATCGATTAAAATTTATTTAAGTGCTTGGTCATGATCTTAATCGTAAGTGTTCGGAAAGTCGAGTGGAGTCACTCCAGATTTTTACTATTTATTGCTGCAAATTATAAAAATCGTGTCGATGCATATTCTGTCTGCGTTGCTTTTGGGTCTTTTAGAATGCTGTTTTGCTTCACCATGGCATAGTAGTTATGTCACTGAAAGTGATAGAAGGCCGAAGTCTGAAGGTCCCGGTTTCGGGTCCCATTGCGCGGCTGTCGATCTAACGGTCTGGGGGTTTTAGTAGGTTTTCTCGAGATGTAACGTGAATACGCGTTAGAACCCCCTTAGAAAGTCCTCCCACCTTTGGCAGATCGTCCTAGCGTAACGTTGTCATAGTCACACAATCAAAATTCTGTTTTTTGCAAGTTTCTTACGCCTCCCATTTTTTTTCCCCCTTCTGTGCACCGTTCCAATGCCATTTACTGTTTTTCAATGCGTTGATCCATTTTCGAAAGAAAAAAAGTGGGTTTGTCATTGGAAATTTTAGAGATTTTTTTTTTCCCGCTATAGCCTTAACCGTAGAGGTTCTATTGCTTTAAAGAAGGACAAAAAAAAATCTCGAGGGCATACCTTCAAATAACACTATCTCAAATTCTGTTTTGTCCAGCTGAGCGGATAGCTCGCTGTGGATTGCGGGATAGCTTCCTATAATCACCCTGTATATAGAGAGTGCGTGTATGACAGAGAAAGAGAGAACGATGTTAATGTCTGGCCTTTGTTGGCTTGCATTTTGGTTTTCTTTTGTGACGTATATCTATATAAATAAAATTAGACTTTTGTCTGTACATTTCTTGGAATTCAGAAATTTTGCGATTTCTATCCGTTTCAAGCACCCAGGAATCCGATGCGACCCTCAAAAAAAAGTTTGTCTGTCTGTCATTCTGTCCGTGACGCTTTTTTTGTTTAAGCATCACGTAAAAACGGCTGAAGCGAATTATATGAAATTGGGTGTCATGATAGGTGGTCACTCAACTTAAAACATAGGCGTCGAATTTTTAAAAAATCTTTATTAGATTTTGACATTTTGGGAAAATTGTTTCAAACTGCGTAAATTTGTGTTCGCACATCACGTAATAACTGCAAAGGTGAAAAAATGGTATTTGGTGAAATGATAGGGGGTCACCTTAAACTATAAGCATTTAAAAAAAAAAGATCAGATTTTGGGATTTTGCGAAAATCGTTTCAAACTGAGTGAATATTTGTTCACGCATTACGTAATAACGACTAAAGCGAATGATATGAAATTTGGTCACATGATAGGTTGTTGCTCAACATAAAGTATAGGTGTCTAATTTTTTAAACATTTTTATTAGATTTTGAGATTTTGTGAAAATTCTCCCAAAATGCGGTTATATTTCTTCAAGCATCGCGTAATAACGACTAATACGAAATTTGGTGATATGATAGGTAGTTGCTAATCTTAATTTATAGGCGTTGAAATTTAAAAATATTTTGATTACATTTTGAGATTTTCTGAAAATCGTTTAAAAATGCTAAAATTTTTGTTCCAGCATCACGAAATAAAGACTGCAGGGAATGAAACGAAATTGGGTGACATGATAGGTTGTCACTCAACTTGAATTCTAGGCTTCCAATTTTTCAAAAATGATGATTAGATTTTGAGATTTTGCGAAAATTATTTCAATACGTGTAAATATTCGTTCGCGCATCCCATAATTACGACTAAAGCGAATGAAATGATATTACTTAGTGACTCTCTAACCTGTAATATTTTAACGATACATAAAAATGATAACTTCGCCTTCTTTACTTTGGCAACATACTACATCCATTCTGTGTACTCCTACAATGCTGACGGAAGTTCTTGCTTTTAGAAATTTGCATTCAGTACTAACGCGTCAACGACGGGTACTTCAGCTAGTATAAGTATAAAAGTACTTACCGCGTCTTCATTTGCAGATGACGCTTCAAGCTTTGAGCGTTTATATTCACGAGCCTTTTCCTCTTCAAAGTTCGCGGTTCGTCCTTTTGTATGAAAATCAATCGTTGATTTGTCATCTTTTTTGTGGTTATTGTCTTCATCACTCTGACCAGTTGTTCCTTCAGTATCAGAATCATTCGGGGATCCTGCGTTGTCATCATGACGTGGCATTTCATCACTTCGTGCGGTGGATCCATCAGTAAAATAGCGAATCGGTTTTACTAACAGTAGATTCAGGAGGCCTTTTAGAGTGGCTCCAGCAGGAATAGTATCTTGACATAAACGTTCATCAGTACCGTCCACGTGATTGGCTGGAAATTTCACAATGTAATTGTAAATGTATGTCACTAGGGTTCTATTAATGATCTTATACTGATCAATCTGGATATATAGAAGTTTCTTAGCGTGCGGTTCTTCGGAATCAGCATGTCGAGCCCTGAATTTATAAACCTGGTGTTTGGGTGGAACATCGTGACAGGACATTATTAGTCTGGGACTAGTATCTTCGTCCTCGTCCTCTCTTAAACGCCTCTCAGTAAAACCGTAGGCCAGTAGTTTTCTATACTCGGTCTCGAAGGCCTTTCCTCTCTTCTTCAAAGCCAGCTTTACCCGATAATATCTAGCCTCGTTTTCCACAGATTTCGCCATTTTGTCCATGTCGTGGATGCGTTGTTCGAGATAAGCCATTGAGGTTGTAGATTCCGCTAAAGCATTCTTCTTCTTCTCGGCATCGCGTCGTTGTGCAGCATGGGATCTTAGAATGAAGAGCGTCACCAGACATGCTAAGATCAGTAGAAAAATATCGACTAGCAAATTTACCTGAAAACAAAAAAAGTATATTTATTAGAGATGTAACGAATAGTGATTTGGCCGAATAGCCGAATAGCCGAATGTTCGGCCTATAGCTCAGGCCGAATACCGAATATTCGGCTCATAGTTTAGGCCGAATACCGAATATTGCATTTTTACTTTCCGAACATGTACCATGTAAGGAAAGTATTGTAATCATGAAAAAATTCGACTTCGAGATTTTGGTATTTTTACACGTTTTGAGGGCTTCTGAATCCATTTATGCTATTTTTACGAGATGTATGTATGTATGTGTGTATGTGTGTGTGTGTGTGTGTGTGTATGTGTGTTTGTGTGTATGTGAGTGAACACGATAGCTCCTGAACGGAGCATTCGATTGAGCTCAAATTGGATATATATGTCATAAACCACCGTCGCAAGACCGGTATTGATTTGGGTGTGTAGAGGACTTATAGTTTTTCTACAGGGCTACGACAAAGATTTCTTTTACATGATGGCCTATGGGGGGAATTTCTTGAAAGTGCGCTAGCGTTTAAACGGTAGATTCGATTGAGCTCAAATTGGGTATACATATTATAAACCACCGTTGCAAGACTGGTATTGATTTGGGTGTGTATAGGACTTATAGTTTTTCTACAGGGCTACGACAAAGATTTCTTTTACGTTATGGCCTATGGGGGGAATTTCTTGAAAGTGCGCTAGCGTTTAAACGATACATTCGATTGAGCTCAAATTCCGTATACGTGTTATAAACCACCATCCTAAGACCGGTATTGATTTTGGTGTGTATAGGACTTATAGTTCTCCTAAAGGGCTACGACAAAACTTTCTTTTAAGTTATGGCATAATGGCATATGGGTAGAAATTCTTGAAAGTGCGCAAGCGTTTAAACGGTGCATTCGATTGAGTTTCAATTTGGTATAAATGTTTGAATGATTCATCGATTAAAATTTATTTAAGTGCTGGGTCATGATCTTAATCGTAAGTGTTCGGAAAGCCGAGTGGAGTCACTCCAGATTTTTTAAAATTTCATTTTAATTGTAAATGAAATATTGCTTTTGAATTTTGTAATTAGATACTAAATAAAGATTAATTAAAATTCATTTTATATTATTTGTAGGTACTTAAAAACAAACAACAGTATATTATCCGTAAAACTAAAAAAAAAATATATTGGTCATGATAAAATATCTTTTACAAACTTAAACACTTATAACAGCATAATTATATTTTGAGATATTCATAATTTAATAAATAGGCTATGCTAAATGTCATTAATCTGGTAACTATACATAATCACATCATGCTTTGGGTTTTACAGACTCTGAGCAAAACATGTTTAGCAGCTTTTCAAAATTATGCTTGTAATTAAGGATCTGAAAAAATTCCTTCTACCCCTACCCAATAAAGAAATAAAAAAAATCAAGTCAATAAGTAGAAAAGTCTGCATTTCTGTAATGGTATTATTGTATTAGATTATGTTTCATTCAGCTTAAAATTCAATGAATTAGGATATTTTATTATATGAGATTAACTCATTGAGGTATAACTAAGCAGTATTATTTGTATATGCATTAAAGAAAATATTTTTCTCTTTTTTTCTGAAATTATTCAGCCGAATATGTAGCAATATTCGGCCACAAGTATTCGGCCGAATACCTGTTCAGTATTCGGCAAAACAGCCGAATAGGCCGAATACCGAATAGTGGCCGAATATTCGTTACATCACTAATATTTATGTAAATAAAAGAAGTCGAAATCAATCCGTTGTGGAGGCAATGACAACGGGCGCTAGAAAAAAAAAAAAAAAAAACATTCGACAAAAATCTGTCTACATTCTATATATTGAATCTTGACAAATACTGAATAATTTCATACTCAGTTTTTATTATATATCGAAATCGGAATTGCATTTTCTTTTCAAAAAGGGACGAAAACTTTTCGCATTCGAAAGATTTCGTTTCACTGGGGATCATCTACTCTCGTATCAATGTTTCATGCAGAGGAAATCATTTTGTTTGGGAAAAAAGTTTGGATGAACTATTTAAAACTAATTTGAATAGCAAGTTCCCCTTCAAAGTCTGATAACCGTGACTTCAGTATGACGTAATTGTCCATGGCGCCACCCGATATTCTCAAGAAAATTACTAACTTTTTTTTTACACTCGGGAATAAAATAGAGCTGAAAAGAGCGAAAAAATCGCTCGAAAATTGGAGAACGGGTTGGATAGTCATATTTGCGTAAAATAGCGCAGATTATTTTCTTCATTTCTACCCATAATTAAGAAAAAATTCTAGCGGATCGTACAAACGGTGTATATTTTAGTACGTTTCTTTGCTTTACTTCTTAATCTTTTTCGAGTAATGGTGGTAAAAGTTTTATCTTTGGACTGACTCAACCGGAATCGTTGATGAGTCCTTGAGTGAGGGATCAGCGTAGCTGTATAATAGGATATGTATTGGATAAACCTCAATTCTGGTGTTCACCCCCCAAGACAAATAATCGTTCTGAAACTGAAAGCTGGCCATTTATTTTGTTAAAAATGGTTAACCCTCTCAGTCTCCAGTAAAAGAGCAAAAATGTTTTTGAAAAAAAAAAATGCGCTCTTAGATTAACCCTTCGTTGAGCAAGTGTGGAACTTAACGTTTAATCTCTATCGTCCGAGGCACAACGATGGGTCAGAAACGCGTTTGGTTCAAAATTAAACAAGAAAGAAAAATCATGCCAAACGCCTCAATTATAAAACACTTTCCAACCCAGTAGTCTTTTTTTTTTTTTTTTTTTTTTTTTTTTTTTTTTTTTTTAGCGAAATTTGGCGATGTATCTGGTTGTCAAACTTTGGCGAGATTTTGGGAGTCATCTCAAAGCAGCTGTATTTTACTAACAATGCCATTTTCGAGACCCTGTGACAGAGTTTTAAATGCTGTTCACATCCTTTTAATGAATAGTAAGCAAGTATAATCCCTCATATTGAATAATGCTTTAAAAGGATTAAAAAATATCGATAAAGTGCATACAGACCGTAATATATTGGAATTCTTTGGATTGCTCCTGTATGAGAGCTAGAAATGATACAAACACTATTTTCGACCTTTATTTTGCAATCCTTAATAATGTATATCAATTTTGGTTTGTTTGAAATTTGAAAATATCTCTAAAATACGCTTTAGTGTATGGACTTAATGTATGGAAAATCTTTTGTGTAGCCCTGTGAATAAACTACGAATGCAATGACTACCTATAGATTATATTGTATTGGTATTCTTAAATGAAAGAATTTTAAATGTTGCATACATTGTTTTCGATGGTGAACTTTATCTTGTAATCTTCAATAACATATCGTAGTTGTCAAACCAATATCTTCTATGTACACTTTATGAAGATTTCGACATTCTGACTATTATGACTAGTTCACTAAGCAAATTTTCGTTTAAAAAAGACTGCCACGTGACTCTAGGCATTAATATGGTAAATTCTGATAGCTAAAAAAAAGAATACGTTATGCGCATCAGCCAGAATATTGTCCAATAATAACTGCTAATAAAATCTGGTAGTGATAAATAAACTTTTTTCACATAGCAGATTATTGGTTTACCAACGACGATATTCCAGTTTTGTTTTGTTTGAAATAGAAGAATGTCTCTAAAGTAAGTTTTGAATTCCCACGGAGCGTAATGTATTGGAATAATTTTGAATGCTCGTTTAAAAGAACTATAAATGTTTCATGCACTATTTTCAACAGGGTACATAGTACAGAACATTGGAACAACATGTATAAATGGCACAGTAATCGGTGCGTGTTTATGGGAATTGGAGCATGGACGGACAGAGACAAACAGAAATCATAAACATTTTTCAACTTTCTTGAAAAAGATTTTAGTATCAATCACCCACTTTTTGGGGAAAAAAAAAAACTAACCAACTCAGACTAGCAAGTTAAAATAATTTTAAGAATATAAAAAAATGAAGTTCATTTGAGTAACTGTGATTTTTAGAAGCCGGTAGAAAATACTACTTTTACCTTTCCGGTTTTAAAAAACTCACAATAAATCTACAAATATGTGACATTTTCAAGAGTAACGTGTGGACAAAATTCGCAAATTTTCAGAATACTTAAATACAAAACAAAGGTACCAGAAAAACGAGAAAAAGCAAACTATTGCTTTCCTCAAAAGAGAGAGCGAAATTAGAGTGTGAAACAAACAACCAGAATAATGAAAAAAAGGAAACAAAAGTAATACTGATGTGGCGATGAACGAGCAAAAGAAAATAGAGAAAATTGCCGAAAATATATTAATGACTATGTCATTTTATCTCTCAACACCCTTATTGAAAAATGTGTCCCAAAAATGCGACATAATAAAACGACATAAAAAAGCGACATAATTTTACATGCATTTAAATACTATTAGTTCACAACAGCTTCAATCTATTGTTACAATATTTCATAAGCTGTAGAATATGCTTCACATGTGTTTTTAATGACTATGTCATTTTATTTTTCAACACCCTTTGTGTCCCAAAAATGCGGCATAAAAACCGATATAAAAGTGTGTAACATAATTTTACATGTATTTAAATACTATTAGTTCACAACAGCTTTAATCTACTGTTACAATATTTCGTAAGCTGTAGAATAGGCTCCGCATGTATTTTTTACATATATTTAAATACTATTAGTTCACAACAGCTTTAATCTATTGTTATAATATTTCGTAAACTGTAGAATAGGCATCCCAAGTTAGTTTTCCTATAAATAGGTTACGCTCATAAAAATTTCAACATAAGGTTACCAGGCGAAATACGCGAAAGATGAGCGATAAAATGACATAGTCAATTAATATCGTTTTAATATGGCAATAATGAAACTAAAAAATTAGGGGGGTTCAGGGGGATCTCCCCCTGACGAAGCTCGAAAAGCCGAGTTTATATATATATATATATAAAGATAAGGAACGTTCTCTCTCGCAGGTAAAACGATAGCACAGCAGCAAATACTAATTAATTATTTTTGCTGTTTCATGAAATTAAATAAATATTAAAAAGACTAATAAAGACAAAATAAATGAGTAAATAAAGTAAAACTGGCAAAAAAAGTAATATTAGATTTTTTTAAAATTTGGATTTTATTGAATTGAATTGAATTTTATTAATTTAATTTTTAAAATAATTGTACGCGTTCGTTTGTTTTATTTATCGCTTGTTTTGTAAGTTCACATATAACTTAATAAATACAAACAGCTAAAAAGAGCAACAAACTTGAAAATGGAGATAAAAAAGGAAAGAGGAAGAAAGAGAGCGTAAGAAGAAGAAAAATTAAAAAGACAGAAAATTTCAGAAACTGAAATCAAGTAGAATTAGAAAAAAGAGAGAACTTTTTTGTCAACCAACAGGAAAATATTAAAAGAATTCTAGATTAAAATTGTAATCACTTACGTTCAGAATTCGCAGTGCGAGGAATATGAAATGAAACATGAAATATAAAATTGAACAATTTTATATTTTGAAGTATTAAACTAACCAAATATATTTCAAAATTCTAACACTACATATACTTAAAGTAATTTTAATGATCTGATTCATGAAACTTTCCATGGATAGTATAGGTCGGGAAAAATCTGCATAATAGCACTAAAAGATCTTGTATTATAAAATTAAAATTAATAAAGAAGTTTGTAAATAGCACGCACGCACAACATTATATATATATATATATATATATGTATTATATATGTATATATATAATACACAACATTATATATATATGTATATATATATATGTGTGTGTGTGTGTGTGTGTTTAATTTACAAAGTTCTTTAGTAACTTTAAAATATTGCATGCTATACATCCAAAAATTGTAAATTACTAAAGGCTGTAAAAAAGTAAAAGCAACTTATCATTGCAAAACTTTAGTTATTTTCAAGATATTTAAAATGATACGTAATTGCGGTTATCAAAAAAAGTTTCTTCTTTTTATTAGAAGAAAGTGTTAACATTTCTGAAAAAGTTAGCAAGCTCTAACAAAATCTTTTAAATTCCAGATTAATTGTAGTGCTGACAATTTCAGCCTTCGAAAATTCAAATACGCTTTAAATTCTCACAGACAATTGAGCTCCCGGAAAAAAAAATCAAGTTGTACGTATAACTTGAAAAAATGTACGAAAAAACCCTTATATTTGAAAGTTTAAATGAAAGCTCAAAATTAATTTTAAAAAATTAATTACACTTATTGTAAAACTTGTGAAAAATTATTTTCAAGATATTTAAAATGATCTGGAAAAAAGATCTTAAAAAATAATTAATTATTTAAAAAAAAAAGAAAATTGCTGTCAAAACTACCAAGTTATAACAAAATCTTTTAAATATTTAAAATTTAAAGAACAAAGAAAACTAATTATACTTATCGGTGTAAAATCGTTTGCTTATACGAAAAATTATCTTGCTTTAACAAGATAATTCACGCGTTTTTTTTTTTTTTTTAAGTAGAAAACTCAGCTACCGACAGAGAAACTAGTACCTCAGCTGATATAGCAGCTTTAAAAAAATTCCAAAGGTCAGTGAATTAGTTTCTGCCTTTCCAGTATGGAACATTGAACATTTTTAGATGCGTCGAACAGATTCGTCTAACTTACCATTCTGGTAATAATATCGCTTCTCCCCACTGCTCTTCTCCGCACAACAAATATTCTCATTCGCCCTTCCATCAGGAAAAATCACACTCAGGAATGCACAAAATAATCCAAAGAGCTTCTAACTATAAATCCACAGACCTGATACACTGACACTGAATCCAGCAAGAAACTGGAAGATCTATGAGGTGTCAGCTCCTTTTATATGCTTCTCTCAAGTTCAATGATCCTGGATACTAAAAAAAATATCTGAGGTCAAACACAGTGGTACGATCGTACACATTGTTTTCCAGAAACATTGAACTCTTAAAAAAAAAAAGTTGGGGGAAAAATATCCCCCCCCCCTTCAATAATTCGCATTTCTTAAAAACACTCAAAGTTTAAATTAGAAAATAAGCAATCAAGAATTCAATCTAATGTAACGCTAGAGAATTGTGTGAAATAGAGTACTTTTAATATTATTGTACGGGAAATGATGCATTTCTTTCCCTGAAAAAATAATTAACCGATGTAAATAACCTGGGTTGTGTGGAGGTTGGATTTATTTTGTGCCTTAAATGAAGTCAAATGTTTTTCTCAACGCATCAAAGGATATCAGCAGTGATATTTGTTTCCGCTTCTTAACGAAATTTTTAATTTAAAAATTGTCTTTAATGACTCCCGTTCCCCTTTGGTAATGGAATATGTGGTCTGTATTGTTTGGAATGAACTTCTCTGTACCTTGTAAAGAATTGCTTTTTAATAAGTTCTTTTGTAGTTATTATAAGTTCAGGAAAAATAAAAGGTGTATCAAATGTAATAAAAGGTGCAATTTAATCGCAGAGACTTCGCAATAAGAACTGCCTCAAAGCAAAAAATTCTGTAGTGATCCATTTAAAAAGCAAGAGATAAACTCGCAAGATTATATAATTTCGATGGTTCAAGAGATCATCCCACCTTCTTTTTATTTTATTTATTTGTATATATAACATATAGTCCGGGAGCCAGCTGGCATTTTTAATGACCAATGGAAAAAAATCTGAAATCTCGTCCTATAGTTCATTTAGTTAAACATATAGTCGAAGTGAACGTCAGCTGGCGCATTTGCGGTGGGTATAGCCGTCCCGGCCGCCCAAACGTGTAAAATAATTAAAAAAAAATAATTATAATAAAAAAGTTGATACTTTGTACCTGTGTATATCACGTTGTATAAAAATGAAAAAAAAAAAATAGTCAGCTGACTTTATAGTGGTGGATTATAAGTCAACATATAAAGAATACACGTTAGGTAAAACAATAATAAAAAATCTGGAGTGACTCCACTCGACTTTCCGAACACTTACGATTAAGATCATTACCAAGCACTTAAATAAATTTTAATCGATGAATCATTCAAACATATATACCAAATTGAAACTCAATCGAATGCACCGTTTAAACGCTTGCGCACTTTCAAGAATGTCTCCCCATAGGCCATTATGCCATAACATAAAAGAAAGTTTTGTCGTAGCCCTGTAGGAGAACGATAAGTCCTATACACACCAAAATCAATACCGGTCTTAGGATGGTGGTTTATAACATGTATACCGAATTTGAGCTCAATCGAATGTATCGTTTAAACGCTAGCGCACTTTCAAGAAATTCCCCCCATAGGCCATAATGTAAAAGAAATCTTGGTCATAGCCCTGTAGAAAAACTATAAGTCCTATACACACCAAAATCAATACCGGTCTTGAAACGGTGGTTTATAACATATATACCCAATTTGAGCTCAATCGAATCTACCGTTTAAACGCTAGCGCACTTTCAAGAAATTCCCCCCATAGGCCATAATGTAAAAGAAATCTTTGTCGTAGCCCTGTAGAAAAACTATAAGTCCTATACACACCCAAATCAATACCGGTCTTGCGACGGTGGTTTATGACATATATATCCAATTTGAGCTCAATCGAATGCTCCGTTCAGGAGCTATCGTGTTCACTCACATACACACAAACACACATACACACACACACACATACACACATACACACATACATACATACATCTCGTAAAAATAGCATAAATGGATTCAGAAGCCCTCAAAACGTGTAAAAACACCAAAATCTCGAAGTCGAATTTTTTCATGATTACAATACTTTCCTTACATGGTACATGTTCGGAAAGTAAAAAGCTGAAATTTGGTGACGCGATAGTTAACTTTATCAGTTTTATGAAAAAAATAGCCAGCTGAGTTTTCCGTGGTGGAAAAGTGCTCAGCAGGCGATTGAAAGTTACAGAGTACTGCTACACGGACTGGCGACTGACGTATGATAGGAGGAATTTTGAGAGGATATTTAGTTTTATATGTTATACGATCCTATATATATATGTTACGGCCAAAGCCCG